>CM066985.1:60602710-61989377 GCA_033977485.1 Hydrangea macrophylla
CTTGCTCAAACATATATGGTGAGCTTCATGAAGGAGAGGCCCTCTAAAGAAGCTCAATTCTTTTTATTTTTGAAAGATGAAAACAGAAGAAGAAATAACGTCAAGCGCTGACTTGGCAGTTTACAGATTAATATTGTTAGGCTATCAGGGGATCATTTTGCGGTTTTGGGCTTATTTTTAAATTTTTTTTAGGGTGCTGCTTGTGTTTTTATATTGCTAGGATTTATCATCATTTTGGCTGCCAATACAAATACTCTAACATGGCGTGCACAGTAATGAGTTGTTTAATTGCATCTTCATTTCCACTTGTTGTTAAGGAACATTAATAGAACTGAAAATGACATTCTCGTGCACAACCCTTAGGCTCAAGATACCAGTAATGATCTGGAGTGTATCTCCAAACACACCCACTAACACATTTGTTGGCAATCTTTAAAATGAAAATATTGTTCTCATGGATCTTGTGATAATCAGTATGTTGAGTGTCAAATTCTGCTTGCAATTACGTATCTCTACATGCTTACTTGCGAAAGAATGTTTTGGGCTTATTTAATTTTTTTTTTTTTAGGGTGCTGCTTGTGTTTTTATATTGTTAGGATTTATCATCGTTTTGGCTGCCAATACAAATACTCTAACATGGCGTGCACAGTAATGAGTTGTTTAATTGCATCTTCATTTCCACTTGTTATTAAGGAACATTAATAGAACTGAAAATGACATTCTCGTGCACAACCCTTAGGCTCAAGATACCAGTAATGATCTGGAGTGTATCTCCAAACACACCCTCTAGCACATTTGTTGGAAATCTTTAAAATGAAAATATTCTTCTCATGGATCTTGTGATAATCAGTATGTTGAGTGTCAAATTCTGCTTGCAATTACGTATCTCTACATGCTTACTTGCGAAAGAATGTCTTCAATGTGTGAATTTTTTTGCTCCAATGGGAACCTGTTAGTGCTTCTGCAAATTGCCAATCAACGTCATTTATAATCTGCATTGTATTGACATGTAAATATTGGATGTTAGGTGGGAGTCTCAAGGGTATTTCAAGCCAAACTTCGACAGGGGAAGTGACCCATTTGTATTGTCAATGCCGCCTCCTAATGTTACTGGTTCGTTGCACATGGGTCATGCTATGTTTGTGACTCTTGAGGTTGGGGAAAGTGGTTGCTGATTACTTGAAATGACGAGTTTTTAACTTTTTGATATTTGTGAGCATCTTGAGCTGTATTAATGCTATCTTTCTATTGGTAGTTATTCTACTTATGTGGGGGCAACTGCCTTATACCCTATGTTATCCAGACTTGGGTACGTGTGTCGGGTGTGGATATGGCTCTGAGAGTCGGGCTCGATAGACTCCAATATTTTAGGATAAGGGGATTCGGCCATAAAGGATCTCAAATTTAGGTACGGTTACGAGGACACGTCAAACAAGAACAAGACGTGTTCTTAAAATTAGTTGAATTATTTGTTTGTAGTTACTGCTCTAAATGTATACAGAGACTATATTCTTACATTTGTAAGACCTAAAAAGCATAAATTATTCTTATTTTATTATTATTTCACACATGATTTTAACAGAGTTAAATAATTTTTGGAAAGTATCTTAGGTTTGGAAGAATTATCATAGGGTTAAGTAAGTCCAACACTTGGATGCATTTACCTGCTCTAAGTCTTGTTTTCATCTTGGTTTTTACTTTTAACTTGCCATAATTATATCAGACATTTAGATTAATTGATACGTGCAACTGGTGCAAGTCAAAATCGTGGATACAAATTATCCAGTTATAAGTTCTTCTCTTTACACCATGTTTGATAGCATAATTATTCTATGGTGTTGTAGTTAGCCATTTACGGATGTGTGAGATTTTGTTTTCTATATGCTATGTTGATTGTTCTTTGTCAGTATATCCAACAATGATATGCCGTATGTACAGTCATTTTGATGGTTTGTTTTTCCAGGATATTATGGTTAGATACCATCGTATGAAGGGAAGGCCTACACTTTGGCTTCCCGGAACCGATCATGCTGGTATTGCAACTCAGGTCCGTATGTGGATCTAGAAACTATAAATTCTTATGCATTAATCCGTATGTGGATCTAGAAGCTATAAATTCTTATGCATTTATCGATAATTGTTCTTCATTATTTGGTCCCATATCTTCAAGGATTATTTCGCCTCTTTGAATTTTTGCGAACAGATAATTTTCTTGTTTGTATTCATTAAAAAGTTATGCACGTGTGATAATTTGGTGCTTCTTCCATTTCAATTGGTAATAGTAGTTGTTCATGGTTAAATCAATGGTGTCAATGACTCGATGCATATTCTTCAGGTAAATTTTAATCTTTTCAAATTATTTTTGAGGTTCTTTGGTCTTTCCCATATTGCGATTGGATTTAATTTCGTGGTTAAATAACTCTCTCCCTTTTCTTTATTCATATTAATGAAAGGTAACTTGAAGAATCCTATCTTAGCATGAAGCATAAAGAAAATTCTCCAGAAAACAAAGTATTTCATTTGAATTTGTGACATGACAATGATGACACACAAGTCTGATTTATAGGGCAAAACTACTCCCAAAATTTATACCTGATTTTTGTGATGCTAAAAGAATGACATAAGGTGTGGTTCTTAAGTGGTGAGATGGAGGGAGAGATGTTAGTGTTACACATATAATGGCACCTGAAATGTGGGCTAGAGTGAGAACCAAAGGTTACCTGATCCGATGAGAGAGAGAGAGAGAGAGAGAGAGAGAGAGAGAGAGAGAGAGAGAGAGAGAGAGAGAGAGAGAGAGAGAGAGAGAGAGAGAGAGAGAGAGAGAGAGAGAGAGCACGCGCAGTGGAGGGGTTGTAAAAGGAGTAAATGAGGTGAGAGAACGAAATCTTTTGGCTAATAGTGCTCTATCGACTCAAGATTACTGTGCCCCAAGTGAAGGGGTCACCCCTATTATAAGAGACTAGGAGGGTTGAAGCCGTGTATCAATTGTACCGTTGACCGCCAACTAGCTGTAAAGCATGTGACTGCACAGCTGGTGACTTGTAGTGCTCTCACAACTCAAGGTTACTGTAAGAGATCACCCCTATTTATAATTGAAGACGGGTATCAGTTGTAGTGTTGACGTCCAACCAACTGTGAAGTAGGAGATTCCCACGTGACTCGGTAGAGTTCAGTGGTGTCATCTAGGAGTATCTCAAGTGTTGAAGATGTGTCCTAATGGCATGTGATTCTCTTGGGAAGGCCAGTTTGCCCTTTATAGAGTGGTGACATTTATCATCGCGGTATAGACTGGTGCTTAGGTCATTACCGTAGTGTAGAGAAATGAGCCTATGGGTTTGTGGAGATAGTCCTAGTAGAACAGGGTTCTTTCAGGAGATGAGAGTGATTATGAATAATACTGGTACGACCTAGATAATTTGTCAAGTAGGTGCGAAGGCAAGGCCTAGCCCGATGTATTAATGCCCTGGGCTAGGATGTAGCGCATGTTGGCCCACTCACGAACTGACACTGCCTGTGTGAAGGGGCATGCAAGCATTTAGATGTGCTTATTGCTCAATTTGAAGATCAGTAACGAGAAGCTTAATCCTTTGAAAAATGAGCTTGAACATGGGGACTCAGTTCAACAGTAGGAGATATTTGCCCATGTGGCATCATGTGGAGCTGGTATAATGGAGGTTAGTGTCGTGCCACACGGCATTTTTATTCGCAATACCGATAGGAGTTATGGCACCATGCTGTAGACAATAGCAGTTCAATTCGAGATAGATGAGCAAATTATCAATGTTTTATTCTCCTGTAAAACAATTTGTTTATGTTATACATGTCCTATTTTGTGGCTTATGGGACTCGTTTGTTCCCTGAATTGTTGTTTGTCATCTTGGAGAGACCTATTCTGGGGCTAATATGCATTACTTTCAGTTGGTTGTGGAAAGGATGCTGGCTTCTGAAGGAATAAAAAGGGTTGAGCTGGGCAGAGATGAATTCACAAATCGAGTTTGGGAGTGGAAAGAGAAGTATAATTTCTCCTCCTAAGTCCTTCAGTCATTTTCTCTCTGTATTACGTACTTTGATTTGTTGCCTTTTATCATTACGAGAGTGCAATCCATACTTCGTACTCTCTTTCTCTATACCTGTAATATCTTTTGAAGATTTCTGGAATTAATGTATGTTACCAAAGGCACATAATGTTGATCTGCTTAGATGTCTTCACATTCATGCATCCTTTAGAGTCCTGTGATATCGTGTCGTTATGAATACTGTGTTATCCTGTTGTATCTTAATGCATCTTGGGTTTAGCTAGTTTGTTGCATATTTAGCTGCTGAGTACGGCTGATGGTATTGAAATGGTGTTCTAGCTTAAGTTTCATTAGATGGTCCAGTTTTCTTCCAGTGAGGAAAAACTTTATTTGATGACTTTTTATGCTTTTGATCTCTCTCTCTCTCTCTCTCTCTATATATATATATATACACACACACACACTTGTGAAATTTTATGTTGTTTGATGGAGCTATTTGACAATTGTATTTTTTTTTTGGTCTTGGATGATTTATTTACATTTTTTTTAAAAAAAAATTTAGTGTTAAATCCCCCATTAGGAAAAGTTATTGGTTAAAGGACACAATGAAAACTTTTTTTTAGTGAAAAGTCCCTCAGCCCAATTCTTTTGTTAGAATTAAACAAAAATTCTGACAAGTTTAATGAAATTTCACAAAATCGTCGGGATTTTTTACCCAGTTTTATATGTGAGGGACCTTTCACTAAAGTTTTTCACTGTTGGACCTAATGCTTAAAGAGTACCTTAAAATGGACTAAACGCTAATTACCCCCTCTTTTTTTTTTTCTTTTCTTTTTCTTTAAAGGTATGGTGGAACCATTACAAATCAGATTAAGAGACTTGGTGCATCTTGTGACTGGACCAGAGAACGTTTTACCCTTGATGAGCAGCTAAGTCGTAAGACAGTTTTCTACCTAGCAAAACTTCAATCACTGTAATAAGGGTGTCTTAGTTCACTGTGATACAGCGAATTTGTTGTCTAGGATATTGCACAATGCATATATTTTCCATTTTTTAATTTAACTGTGACCAATTTTATGCTAGTTGTTGGCTGTTGGTTTTCCCTACGGTTGTGTTTGGGAGAGGGATTTCGGAATGTATTTGAGGTCAAAAGTGAAGTTGAGCACTCAATTTCAAAATACACTGTTTGGATGAAAGCAAATGACATTTTAAAGATTTTTTTGAGGTTTTCAAGAAAGGAATTTAAGACTCAAGACAATAGATAAAATTCTCTAAAAGAATTACATGTTATTTAGAGATCCTAAAAAAAGCAATGGAGGGCAAGGTTGTTGACCTCTTTTCATGTGACAAAAATACCTCTCTCTCTCTCTCTCCACTTGTCATACCCGTGACTTCTTTGTTCTAACTTAATTAGAATCATAAGGACCTAGGTTGGAGGTTTCATATTACTTTCAGACATTTGCTTTTAATATTTCATTTTTTTTTATTGTTTGTTCACTAAATTTCAAGAAACAAATATTTAAGATTTAAGAATCTTGTCCAGAACGTAGGTTTATGGAATTCAAGGATTTTAATAGATGTGTATTTGGACTTCCTTCATTGCAAACATTTCTTATGCTTAAAAAATCGTCATCCAAACGCACTCCAAGTTGTTGCTATTTTTGTTTAGTTTGTAGTAAATGCTTCTAAGTGTACCTTGTACATGGTCTGAGTTCATGGTTTTATTTGTTGCAGGAGCGGTGATTGAGGCCTTTGTTAGGCTTCATGAGAAAGGCCTTATCTATCAAGGTACAAAACACACATTTTTCATTGTTCTCCCGCCGTGTGTCACTAAAAACTTCAAGCATAATATGATGTATTTTCCTTTTTGCTTTTCTTTTATGGATTGGGGTTTTTAAATGTTAGGTAGGCTCATGTTGCAATTAATCTCATCTTAAGGTGGTTTATGATAAAACCAAAATGTGATGCTGAGATTTCCACCTTTAGAGTAGTCATCAGTTAAATGAAAAGATATTTTTCTTGCAGGATCTTACATGGTCAACTGGTCCCCTAGTTTGCAAACTGCAGTCTCAGACTTGGTGTGTTGGATTGGTGTGATTGGCGTATTACTGTTGCTTCTCTTTTATGTTTGGAATCTTAACATTTTACATGAACAATCTCTAATGTGCTTAGGAAGTAGAATATTCTGAGGAATCTGGTACTTTATATTACATTAAGTACCGCGTGGCTGGAGGATCAAGGTACTTACACATCTGATTTACATTCTGCAAAATATCTTAATTCCATTAAAAGTAGATTCTTAAGGCTCTGTTTGGTGTGAGGGTTTAGAGTAGGAAAAGAGAAGCAAAGGAAAACAAGAAGCAAAACTAGTTCACTAGATTAGGAAATTATTTTATTGTCATGGATGCCATTGATGATCTCATTGATGTCATGATGTTTCTTCACCTTGTAGGAATGACTATTTGACAATTGCAACAACAAGACCAGAGACTTTGTTTGGCGATACAGCTGTTGCAGTGAATCCTCAGGTAGGCGCTCTTGCATTAATTTAGTACAAAGAACAGGACTGGCTGATTTTCTAGAAGTGCATGTGATGCAATAAAATGCATATGGATGCTCAATTTAAGAGTTGAAGAGATGAGTTTAAGAACAAACTAGGGTTTGAAGACCAAAACCCTAAAATAAGAGCTCTAGGCTCAATTTGGTATAAAACCAATTACAAATATCAAAATAATTAAAAAAAAAAACCCCTTCACCCTAACTCTAGCCTACTATTTATACTAGATAACCCATACTAACCTCACATTGAGATGACCAACAATAAATGACAAACATAACAACTAACAATGCATAAAAGTATTACTACTTAAATAACTACCACTAAGTATATCAACTATTACAAATTTACTGCATCAGACTCTCCCTCTAAAGAAAACTTGTCCTCAAGTTTAAGAACCAACTTTCTCATTTGCATTTCGGCAGTAGTCTTTCTCTTGATATTAACTTTTGAAAACATCATGATTACGAAGCTATGTTCAATTGCATCTTCAACACTCAAGATCGGAAACAAGATGTAGCTCTCTTCTTCAAATGCCCAATTCTCTTGGTTGTCCATAAAAATTCCCCTACTTTCGTTACCTTCAAATCTCTTATGGCTTCCACTATTACACCACTCGAATTCACATCCATCACCTAATGTGAACGACTTGATTTCATCACCCTTCTCCTTATCAACTAATATTTCCAAATCGTTATTCTCCACATCATCGATGCAAGGAGGAACTTCAATAAAGTTAATTACATTGCCTTCTATGCCCTCACCTTCATAGCCATGCTTTCATAAGTCATTGAAGCAACATCACTCTTCTTTGGAGACCAAAGAAGCTCAATAAAGTCCACTCCTTTGTCCTCAAGCTCGATATCATCATAATCATCACATAGTGGCCCCTTATCCAATTCCTTGTCATCTACTTTCCCTTGGTTTTCTTCAAAGTCACTTTCACAACAAAAATCAAATATTGGTTTCTCACGTAATTCATTGTCATATTCTTCGTGTATCTTTTCCTCAAACCAACTTTTATACCCATCATCAAGTAGCCGGTTCCTCATCCAAGTACTCTTCAAACTTTGCTTTCTTGTGCAAGTACTCATCAAGCTTTGACTTATCATCAAAGTCCAATGAGTAGAAATTGTGTTTCAACGCCATACGTTTGATTGGAGAATAAGTAATGGGTGAAAACTTTTCTATGAACTTCTTCTTCATTTTGTTCCAATTCTTGATTTTTGGTTTTCCCATTCTATTTCTAACAATTTTGATTTGTTTCCACTTCTCAACCCTTCCCCTTAAACATTTTTCAACCAAATTTACTTTCAATTCTTCAACGGTATTATAGAAATTGAATATGCCTTCAACTTCTTTCAACCAATCATCAAATTCCAATTTGTCTCCGTAGAATATCGGAATTTCGATTCTATCACAAGGAGGTTGCAAATGCTTTACCGTAAGTGTTAAGGTGGCCATTTGCCTTCGTAATTCCTCCATATCATGTTGTTGGGTACCCTTAGGTCTTATTGGATGCGCTAAATCAAATTCAGCCCCATCCTCAAAACACATGATGTTTCCTTGCCCTCTACCCATTCTTTCACTTTCTCTTTGAGCCATCTGAAATTACGATCAAGTTGATATCAAAATTATGAAAAATTGAATCGAATCTCCAACCACAAGCCAAATAGAGTTTACTTTTAAATCCACAAACTAACAAGAAGTCAATTCACAAAAGCCCAAACAAAATCACTTGCTGAAAATTCAACTGCAAGCCAATTATTACCTCAAACCAAAATCGGAAGGGAAATTGAAATCGAAATCCAAGTGAACCAGATCACCCAATCGGAAATCAATTCGCAGCAACCTAGTCGTAAACCAGTTCCAGAAATCAGGCTCAGTGTCTAACAAGGATGGCGATTACCTGGTGACAACCACAAGTCCCAAATTGATGGTCCGCAAGGTACTGTTTGGCTCAGATTCAGTGAAGGTCTTCTTCAGCATGCGTCTGAGTCAGTGAAGGTCTTCTTCAGCATGAATCCTGCCATGCGTGAGTCTCTGATCACGATCTCTAAGCTGGTTGACATTGATTCAAGGCTGGAATGTCTGTTTGGTTCCAATCTGGGATGCGATTCACCTCTACGAACAAGTGGTTGGGCTCAAAAGTTGATTCGGGTGTTTCGATCGAGTCACAAATGGAATTGCGAAGTGGGCTATGGTTTCCGACAGTCACAAGGGCTGTTTGGCTTTGCTTGGTTGAGATTTCTACGTTCGTGTACAGGCTTTGATACCAAATGATGCAATAAAAAGCATTTGAATGCTCAATTAAAGAGTTGAAGAGATGAGTTTAAGAACAAACCAGGGTTTGGAGACCAAAACCATAAAATAAAAGCTCTAGGCTCAATTTGGTATAAAACCAATTACAAATATCCAAATAATCAAAAAACCCCTTCACCCTAACTCTAGCCTACTATTTATACTAGATAACCCATGAGATGACCAACAATAAATGACAACCATAACAAATAAAATAAATGACACTACTAACAATGCATAAAAGTACTACTACTTAAATATCTACCACTAAGTATATTAACTATTACAAATTTGCTGCATCAGTGCGACAGTTCTATTATTTATGCACTTCATAATTTGTACATGTCTGTATGATATTTATGGTAGTTTCAAGCATATTCCCGTGGTGCAAAGCCTAAAGTTATTTACCATCACTAACTCTCTTAGATTCAATAACTAGCTATATACTATATTTTTCTAGAATTTTTCTCAAGAACAAGGTTTTGGAATAACTAAGACAGCGTCCTACTCCTGTCTTCTTTACCCACTTGATAGTCTGTTTTTATATCTTTCAAGGTTCTTGTTGTCTTATTTAGGCTTAGTTTGGCCCCCATTTGTTGCTTCTCCTTTTTTAAAGCACAAAACCATGTTAATTCAATTAATAACTAGTTTATGAGCTTTGTAAAAATTGAACATAGGGCTTTTTTGGGGGGGCATTTAAAAGCTCTAGAATGGAGCTTTTAAAAGCTGAATGTTGCTTTTTTATTTCATGATGTTTTTTTGAAGAGTAATGTGTCACTTTTTCAAAATTTTAAAACAACTCAATATTAAATTTTATAAGCCACTTTTAAAAAGCCACATGGGGGCCAAACTAAGCCTTAGTGTACTGTGGCTGTGAAATAATATTTTACTACTTCATTAATTTCTTCTCATGGAGAAAAATGTTTATAACATCCTTCAGCTATTCAAGGCTTTGATTGATCCACACAAACAAAATTTAAAACAATTTGGACATGATCGAACAGTGATTTTTTTAAAAAAAAATCATTTCATTCCTAAAATTTAATATAAACCCTAGAAAAAAAAGGAATTGCATGAAAAATTTAATGCTACAAATTGTTGAAGTTTTCAATTCCTATCTATATTTGTAACAGTTGTTGTCTTACAAGCAAGTCAGCCACA
Source organism: Hydrangea macrophylla (assembly GCA_033977485.1). Lineage (NCBI taxonomy): Eukaryota > Viridiplantae > Streptophyta > Magnoliopsida > Cornales > Hydrangeaceae > Hydrangea > Hydrangea macrophylla. The sequence goes on from CM066985.1 coordinate 60,612,746, forward strand.
CTATTGATCCATGAATGTTCTCTTTGTATTACGAGACATGCCAATTTGTACCATGCCAATCCATGTCACATGATAGGATTGGAATATTTTCTCTGAGGTTCCCACTTGGATATTATGTTTATAAAAATCAATTTGATCAAGTTAGCTTGATTCATTAATTATACAATTGGTTTGAGTCGTATCTTAAGTTTTTCGTGGAAAATCTCAAAATTGTCCAAGAAAGTATAAAAAATTATGGCCAGCTTGAGTGTCACTTGAATTAGAATAGTTTCATTCATATTTCATGTTGAATCTTGAAGCAAAATTCATCACCATGAATGACTCCATTGATAAAAATAGGAAACTTCAACATATTTCTTCTTATGTGGCCATTTCTATCTTTTTCTAGAATGCCAAAATTTATAATTGCAAGCATGATTTCTTAGACGAGCATCCTATTTCTAAATGGAACCATTCAAGTTCACCATCTTTTTTTGTAAAGTTCTATACAAACGATATAATGCAATTATTGCATTCAAGGGCAACCAAACAGGCCCTTAGTTTTGCAATATTCGAATCTTGTTGATTTCACTAGATATGATTTACCAAGTGGGGCTTCTTAGATTGGCCAGTCCTGATTCTTCTTTAGCTTCTTTACTGCCGGCATGGTTTTGAATCTTATGATATGCCTTGCTTTTAGTGGCCATGACAACTTGTCGTTGTCTTCCGTGATTACTTCACTTTTAATCACCTCTTATGTTTTTCTTTGTCGATTCCTTTAATTTCATGTGACATTGGGCAGCCTCTGTTGGAAGAAAATTCCTGAAATACTATATGGACGTCTGTCTTGCAGGATGAACGCTATTCTAAGTATATCGGCATGCAGGCTATTGTGCCAATGACATTTGGTCGTCATGTGCCTATCATTTCTGACCGGGTAACATCCACTTGCCATCAATCGCTATATACATTTTAGATGATGTATTTAAACGTGTTTTCTTCTCGTAATCCTGGTATATTTTTATACCATTACTTGGCATGTAAAATATGGATCCAGCTTCTTATGTAGTCTAGGACCTATATTTCATGGACTCTTCTATAGCCCCCAAAGTACCTTTGTCAACAGGAGATGGGTACAAGATATGTGTCTGACACTCGTACCCAAAATGGACACTTGGATCCTCCACACGTGATGTTGAAAAGTTCAAAAGAAGCTCAAAATTGAGAATAAAGGATGGTTTCTAACTTTTCTAATCATGAATACTATTGATGAATTTGACATTACACACAATGTTGTGTAAAATATAGTATCTCTTATATGTTTACGACGTGTCCGCGTACCTGTATCCAACTTATGGATGCATTTTGAGCCGAGTCCATGTATCCTAGGATTGGAGTCTAGGGGTGTCTGACACCTGCACTGGATATGCGTACCCAGTCCATGTTACATAGTTTAGGAGTCTGATGCATCTTCCTGCTTTAAATCTTGTTTTCTCATTTTGATGTCTCACCTATACGAGAAGACAGTTGGGATGAAAAAGTTTTTGATTTCTCACATTTTGGTAAGAAATATGTTGTTATTTGTTGTGTTGTTGCAGATTGGATGTTCTTCGATTTGTTTATTTTTTCCAAATGTTTATTCCTTGGAGCCATTTCGAACCATTTGGGCTAGATAATCTGATTTCTAATTCTGACTAACTGATGTGGCAGTATGTTGATAAAGACTTTGGAACTGGTGTCCTGAAGATCAGCCCCGGGCATGATCACAATGACTACCTCCTTGCTCGGAAGCTTGGGCTTCCTATACTTAATGTAATGAATAAAGACGGGACTCTTAACGAGATTGCTGGACTATACTGGTAATGTTATGAACTTGTAGAGTTCTGTTATCGAAGTCATTTTGAATTGGAGAAAGCTTTGTATGTTCCAACTAACGCAGTGTGATCACACTTGGAAAATTAGCGGCCTTGATCGGTTTGAAGCACGAAAGAAACTGTGGTCAGAACTGGAGGAGACAGGCTTGGCTGTCAAAACGGAACCCCACACTTCACGAGTTCCCCGATCCCAGCGTGGTGGAGATGTGCGTTATCGACGCGATAAACGTAGAGCCCGTTTGGGTTAGCTTTTAAAATAATCACTTTTTGGAACAATTGGTTTCCCAAAAAGCTACAAATTGGAGCTTTTTAAAAAATCTGTTTATTAGCTTTAAAAAGGAATCAGGTTTTTTGAAATGCTATGAAAAAGCTAATTCAAATGTTCGTAGCTTTTGAACAGTCACTTATAAGTGATTATTGGCCCCGAAAAGCTATCCAAACGGGCTCTTAGTTAAATAGATGCGTTTTTTCATCAGGATTTCTTTCTTCTTTCCCCCCCCCCCCCCTCTCTCTCTCTCTCTCTCTCTTCCTCCCAACAGATAATCGAGCCGCTAGTAAGCAAGCAGTGGTTTGTAACAATGGAGTCCCTGGCTGACAATGCCCTAAAAGCAGTTGAGAAAGGAGAGATGACAATCATGCCTGAGAGATTTGAGAAGGTGTGGAATAGATTTTTCGTAGTTTAATTTTATCTCCATCTCGTGTTGACTCTTGTAGCTATCAACATTTATTTTTTTTACAGTTTTACCTCTTTAGATGTTACTTTTAGCTTAAGTCAATTCTGTTAACATTGAACTTCACATGCTTTAACTTACATATGCATTTGTGTTGTTGCTTATAGATATATAATCACTGGCTATCAAATATCAAGGACTGGTGTATAAGCAGACAACTATGGTGGGGACACAGGATACCAGTTTGGTATATTGTGGGAAAAGACTGTGAAGAAGAATATATAGTTGCTAGGAGCTCTGAAGAAGCTCTTTACAAAGCTCATGAGAAGTATGGAAAAAATGTTGAAATATATCAGGATCCGGATGTTCTTGATACTTGGTTTTCAAGGTTTGTAATCTCAGTCAGTGCAAATCATAACGTCTACATTGAAAGTTTGATGTTACTACCTTTAAACATAAATAGTTGTGAAGATACGCTTATGTTTCTTAGTAGAGACATCTCTGGTCAGAAATTGGTACAATATTATATGTTTCGGATGGATTTGATATACTACTGTACCTGATTTTGTATTTTGTCATTTAGAATTTGGTTTACTTTACGTTCCCATAAATACAACTTCAGCTGATTTCTTTGTTGAATTTTGAGTAAAAGAAACAAATTATTGAGTTAATGCGATGAATTTATTTTCTCCTAATCTTCCCTTCATCTTGGAATGTTTGGGCTTTATTAATTTAAATCATACGTCAATCCATATATTAATTTATGGTTGTGTTTATCTTGTTTTGTGGGTGGGTATGGGGTGTTCTTCCATACCCAAGCAGGTGGCATGCGTTATGATGATCAAATTAAACAATGTAGTCTATGAGGGGGCTTTTTCAACCTTCTTGACATTAGGCGGTAGCGGTTTCGAGGAATATATGATTTCTGTCCTTTCGTGTGTTTAGCCTCTGTGTCGTATCTCTCTCTCTCTCTCTCTCTCTCTCTCTCTCTCTCTCTCTCCTTTAACAGCCCATATGTCTTGGTTGTACTTCTTCCTTGTCTTCATCAATTAATTTTTGTGGGTATCTTTCAAAGTCATTTATATGCTTATGCTCACATGTTGCAGTGGATTAATACATGAGTAATGAGTAATGGTCACCAGCTTAAAGTTACGACCTAATTGTAGCTGTCGAGATTTGAGGATGTTTACTTGTCATATCTTAAGTGATGAAGTCACAAAGTCAAATTGGATTTCATTTGTGTCACTAACATGTAACATTTAGTTGCAGTAAATGCTTGCTCTCTGAGCCCAGATATATATGCGCACGTGTGAGTGTGTATGTGCGTGCGTGTGCGTGTGTGTATGTGTGTGTGTATGTATGTGTATATTAACAACCATTAATTGGTATTATTAAGCCAAACTTTCTTGCTTCTCCCTTTAGTGCGCTATGGCCCTTCAGTACTCTGGGATGGCCAGATGTTTTGGCTGAGGATTTTAAGCAGTTCTATCCAACCACGGTACTTGAAACTGGGTATGTCCCTTCTGTTCATGTCCTTTAAATCCTTTCAACTGTTTTTTTCTCTTTCGTTGCTCGGAGGGTATAATCTCGTTTCTTGTGCCGTCAGAGGAGAGGAATAGATTGTGAGTGGTGTTTTTGAGTATGTGTGTGTATGTGTTCATGATGATGGTTTTATGGCCGTTACTTTATTCTGTCCTTTTGTTGCAGTTTTTAACTCTTTGTTTGAAGACATCTGCTGCTGTATTTGTGCAGGCATGACATATTATTCTTTTGGGTGGCACGGATGGTGATGATGGGTATAGAATTCACCGGGACTGTTCCCTTTTCAACGGTCTATTTACATGGACTTATCAGGGATTCTCAAGTGAGTAGCATCCATGAGTAAGGCTATTGCTTTAGTTTGTATCTTGCATTTGCTTACCATAGCAAATTGTTTCAAATGTATTTGACGAGTCATTAATGTAGATGGGGTTCTCAATATTGTCTTTCCTTGTTTCACTGCCTTTCTAGGTGTTTATTGGCCATCTACCTCTTGTTTCCCTTCCTCACATGAAAACCTTCCTTTGGCCTTTTTTTGCGAAAAAACTTATCAATAACAATGGTGACTCACATGTCATAGAAAATACAAGAGGATTCCATCTTTCTCAACAATTATCAAAGGAGGTATTCTGTGCCTCGACCAACCCAGTCGAAATAATCTTTTGCACCAAATCATGTTACCCTGAGAATTCCATTATTGCAGTGAACCCCAGGGATACCACCTTGATTAATCACCAAGCCAAATAGACTCTTTTAGACTTGTGCCCTCAATTCTAGGTTTATCATAATAGATTAGGTGAACTAATATGTAGTAAGGTGGTCCATAGCATATGGGCAGAGAAGATATGCCAGGCTCTACTAGAAGAGGTACATCATAGATCAGCCCTTGGAAGATAAACCTCAGACATCTCCTCAAGGTAAACTTAGTCTAGGTTATAATGAGGAGGTCCAAGTGTGTGGTGAATAACAGCTGAGCGTGATAATCATGAAAGGCTTCCAGAATGCAGGTAATGATAGAGTACATCTGTAGTAATTGGATTTCTGATTGCGACTAATAGGAGGAGGCCGTCTGGCGGAGGTTCGTCGAGCTGAGGGAGGGAGTGCCATATGTAGTGAGTGGATCTCTAATTGTGGATAATAGGAGGAAGTCACGTCTTGTAGGGATTTTGAGCTTCAAGCCTTCAAAATGTGATTAAGCTTGGCTTGTTTTTCTTGCCAGCCAATCCGAAATGAGCCTCTAACCTTGCAGATCACAAGTTAAACTTGAGTGGCTGTAGATTTGGTAGCTTACCAAATGAATTCGAGCCAAACTCAGTAAAGCAACGAGCTTCAAATGTGCTCAAGTTTGGCTCATTTATATTACAAATAGATTTCAAATAAGCCTCCAACCAAGGATTAAAATTTCGTTTCGGTCTATTGTTTCGGTCTGCCTAGAAACAGGAACATTTCGGAAACATGGGAAACACTGGGATAAATTAGAAACATTGAGAAACATGGGCATACATAACTTCAATCTTAACTATATGCATCTACTTAGCTAAGAATTGATTCATTGAGCCTTTGAGAGGTCTATATATGTAGTTACATTGACAAATATGTAGTCAAATTGAAAATACACGAGGATTAAGTCGCCAATCTGCTATACTTCATAGAATACACAAAACGCATCACTGAATACAAAAGTTACATAAAAGCACATAGTAAGCTAATAAGGCGTCTCCAAAATAAAATGATTGTTCATATGACAAATACACATCCATAGGATTATTTCAATGGAAACAATGTTTCGGTGGAAGCAATGTGGAATCATAGATTCGTAGGTCTGTTTCAATAGAAACAATGATGTTTTGATGGAAACAAAAGAAACAAAGTCGTTTCGATGGAATCCATGGAATTTCAAGATTCCATGGCTGTTTCGTTTCGATGACCAAGGAAACGGAAACGTCTCGACCGTTTTGATGGAAACAAAAGAAAATCTTGATCCATGCCTCCAACTGAACTGGTTGTGAACCGAGTTCAGATAGCTGGTTTGATTTAGAGCCTTAACTGCACGCCACCACCATCAGAACCTACTGCACGGGCGGCGGGGGTGGTGGGTGGGCGAGAGGTTGGTTTGATTTACAAGTTTGACCGTTTATAGTACAATATCTTCCTTTTGTATACTGTTGCATATTTACGCTCGTTTAACAATTTGTATCAGGGTCGAAAAATGTCAAAAACACTGGGAAATGTCATAGATCCAATTGACACAATTAAGGATTTTGGCACCGATGCTTTACGATTCACACTTGCATTAGGGACTGCTGGTCAGGTTCGTTTTTGTCTGAACTCTGAAAGTATTTCTAACTGTGAGTAGCTATGGCCGCTAGGCATCCACATTCTTTTAAGTAGTGGGTGCGCATGTTTAAGGGCCCAGTTGGGTCCCTTTAAAATATCCACCTTTTGGAATAAGAGATTTTTAAGGCTACAATTTGGAGGGTTTTTTTTTTATTATAAATAAACTGTTCTTAGCTTTAAAAAGGAATCAGATGTTTTAAAAGGCTGTGAAAAAGTTAATCCAAATGGCTACGGCTTTTTAAGCATATAAGTGATTGTTGGCCTCGAACAAGCTATGCCAAACGGGATCTAAATACGTTTTTATATCTCAATTAATTTCACTTGCTTTCTTGCAGGATCTAAATTTATCCAGTGAGAGATTGACTGCTAACAAGGCATTTACGAACAAATTGTGGAATGCTGGCAAGTTTGTGTTGCAAAATTTGCCCAGTCAAAGTGAAATATCTGCTTGGGAGGCTCTAATGGCCTACGAGGTGTGCTCAGTCTTCATTTTTGAGGTCCCTGAAATGATATTAGCTTACCCAATGTTTTGAGCTTCTTATAGCTTTGAACAGAAGGAAATACCTAGATTGTGGTGGTAAAGAATTAGAACAGTGATATATATTACTGGAATGCTTGATTATAGTTCTTACTGAGTTAATACAGAATGACAAATACGATATGCTGAACTTGGTCTCATTATTATTATTATTTTTTTTCTCACTTCCAGTTTGATAAAGAGGCATATCTGATCAGCCTACCTTTACCAGAGTGTTGGGTGGTAAGACAATTCTCAAATGCACTTTAGGCACTTATAATTCAGGATTCCCACAGAAGTAACAAAATGGATTTGCTACATTTCAGGTCTCAAAACTCCACATCCTTGTTGATGCAGTCACCACGAGCTATGACAAGTATTTCTTTGGAGACGTTGGAAGAGAAATATATGATTTCTTTTGGGGTGATTTTGCTGATTGGTATGATACTTTTAGTATCTTAGCAGATATAACTAAAATTTACATATCTTCATTGTGCTGTTATCTTTTAGATTGATGAAATTTACTAGCCATTGGAAACACGCATAATCTTCTTGGAGATTATTATATTCAGAATAGTATGAAAACCCCCAGAGAAGTAAAATTGTGACCGATTCCTAATATCTTTTGAGTCTTTATTCTCAATTTTGAATGACTTTCGCATGGCATTGTTCATAACACTTCTACGAGGAACAATACTCTTCATATTGAGAATGTTACATTATGCATTTACGAGATTGACCTTGAAATTGGACTGTCAATGATGATCATATTCATTTTCAATTTAAAGTTTTTCATCAAATGTTTGATTATGACAAGGTAATTGGAGTTTGGAACATGATCTTTGGTGATATCAATATGCTACTTTTCCACAATTGTTTTTCTTTTGCAACAGTTTGACATTTTTAAGTGTTGTACAGGTATATTGAAGCTAGTAAAGCTCGCCTTTACCACTCGGAAGGTCATTCAGTTGGTTCAGTGGCACAGGCAGTTCTCTTATATGTTTTTAAAAACATACTCAAAATGCTACATCCATTCATGCCATTTGTGACTGAAGAACTGTGGCAGGTAATTCCTCGAATGTAAATTTTCTAGCCATAAGTGGCGGTGAATATTCAGTTGTGCAACTTGTGCTTCCTACTCCTTTGTAATATATAGAGAGATATATACACATATATACATATGCCTCCTGAATAAAATAAGATTGTGAATAATATGCCATCTTCGGCCATTGATGAAAGATCCATGATCAATGTACTCTGTATACTGGATCTTTTAGAACTATGGAGGTTTACCCGTCAGAAAACTTATGATATTTGACCATTATACATAGAAAGAGTGGGTTATTTCTTTTCTAGGTATATAGTTAACTTTTAACATAAAATATGAAGCTTGAGATGATTACTTTTTTTTATCATTATTCTAAGCACGAAAGAACATGCAACGGTGCCTCGTGGGCTTAACTGCATGATATGATTAATGTTTTGTCGTCTGTATGACTATGTATGTGATTTTTTTTTGGTGTTCATTGTATGGTTTTCTTTAACTTATTTATTTATTTTGCAGGCACTACCCAATCAGACAGAAGCTCTTATAGTATCTTCTTGGCCACAGACTTCACTTCCTAGAGATGCCAACTCAATAAAGAGATTCGAAAATTTACAAGCTCTTGTGAGTATCATGAACTTATTCTTGCTTTTCTCCTTCAGCAACTTGCTGCCACACCACGCTTGTGAAAATATCTTTCATGCATGTTACTGGACTTTATTGTTACCTTTTATGTGACCACAGACAAGAGCTGTCAGAAATGCTCGAGCAGAGTATTCTGTTGAGCCAGCAAAGCGTATATCTGCATCTATAGTTGCTAATACTGAAGTCATCCAGTATATTTCTGTAAGTGTTGGCTCTGGTTTGGCAGTTGCTATAGTCAAATGAATGATAATTATGGAACCATCTGTTAGTTACAACTGTCTGTAGTTTGGTGTTTTTGTGTTTTGTTATAAAGAATTCATTTTCTCTTTAGTTTGGAAGCTATTCTTCAACCTGTTGAGGGATCCCAAGTCTTTTCGACAATTTTGAAGAGATCAGTTGACTACTGTAAAAAGATAGATGCCCGATGTTCTTTATTTTCGGAAAGCAAAACTGTCCCTCTCAATAATGTTCAATTAGGTAGAGATATATAATATGTGTGTGTGTGTGTGTGTGTGTGTGTGTATGTGTGTGTGTAGAAAAGGAGAAATGCATAATGTCAAGAAATTGTTGTCACTAGTTCGTGAGTACTATGAAACTGGAGGTTCAAAAGAAGTTAAAAGGGAATGTGTAGGTATAACTTCAGCTGATGTTTAAAATGTTGGTGTTGCTGGAACCCAATGAACTGTTGGTACAAGGCATTTTTCAAATCAGATTATCCTTGTTCTTTTATTTTGGTTTTCCTATATTCAAGGTATTTTAAATGCATCTTTTAGATTTTAAAGACTAAGATACTCTTAAGTGCTCTAGTTCTGTTGAGCTATACGAAAGCCAAGTGCCAACCGTCTATGCATTTTCATTTCATGCATGTTCAATTGTTGATACTGAAAATAAATATCTATATCATTTGTTTGATGCAGACCGAGAAGGAAGTTTTAGCTCTTCTATCCAGACTAGATTTGCAAAACGTCCATTTTACAGACTCTCCCCCGGGTATGTTTATTTAAACAGTTTCTTTGCTTTTGTCCCAGCACGGGTGATCTATGTTGTACATATATAAGCTCACGTGCCTATAACTATAAGTTGCTTTACTGGAATGAAATATTACATTATTACCACTCTGGATAATTTAACACCACAGGGGATGCAAATCAATCCGTCCATCTCGTTGCTGGTGAAGGACTAGAGGCCTATCTCCCTCTAGCCGATATGGTAGATATCTCTGCCGAAGTGCAGCGCCTTTCTAAGCGCCTCTCGAAGATGCAAATGGAGTATGACGGACTTATGGCTCGTTTGAATTCTCCTAATGTACGGACTTCACTTGCTCAACATACATAAACGTATACACACATACACACACACACATACAAATTGCAATTTTTTATATGATTGATTATCTTTTTTCTATGCCTGCAAAAAGTTGTGAAAATAAAATATCTAACTCCCAACAAATATATACAAGCTTTTCCTTTTCTCATTTTGTTGTCAATGCATATTACGAGGCATTCTGCTTGATAGCCATGCAATTTAAACTGTGCCATCACTTGTGTGGCTGTCATTGGAAGGCAGAATCATTTTCGCTGCAATAAGGATACTCGTCAGCTATGCTATATTACTTTAATATGTACACACAAGCTATTTGCAAAAATAATGTATTCACCTCCTATTGGGTGGTGTTTGTGGTGTGAGAGAAAAAAAAGACGCTTTGAGGGATGAAAGATCCTCCTTGGGGTTGTCAGACAGAATGTTTTGACCTCAAGTAATGCTATGCTTTCCAAATTTGTATCCCAAAAAATGTGGTTCCTAACACGTGGCAGGGGGCCCACTTGATTTTCATTGGAGGATGTTGAAGCGGTCCCACCGTTATTGAAGGTGGTCCCACTGCCATGTGTTGGGAACCACATTTGGGATACAAAATTAGGGAAACAAAGCATTACTCTTTGCTCCCTATGTTTTTAGATTAATGGGAGTTCTTGGGGGGGGGGGGGTGTGTGTGGTGGGTGAGGTTGTTGCCGAGGGATGGGAGTATTGCTTTTATTTTATGGGTTCACCACCCATTTGTTTGTTCTCAATTAAAATCTAAGTCAGAGAAGGAAAAAAGGAAGATCTCGTTTTGCAGTACTAAGAGAAGATAATTGTAGGAGAAACAGATCCTTTTTGACAATTCTTCCAGGGTTAGAATTCCAAAAGAAACTTCTAGTGGGCTCTTTTGACGTGTCCTCCAAGCTTCAGCAACCTTACGAGTTATGACGCATTTCTGTTGTCGTTTCTGAAACTATATCATTTCTCTTGAAAGAGCCATTTGTTGAGTACTCTGATCATTCAATAGCAGAAGTGACAAAGAACACAAGGTCTGAATTGACAGAGCACACACTTAAACGTGTAACTATAATTGTTAGGCTGTGATATCTTTTATGCATAACGTATTAATGATGATTTTTTTTGCTGTTCTTCTGTCTGCAGTTTGTAGAGAAAGCTCCCGAGGAAGTTGTGCGCGGGGTTAAAGAAAAAGCAGCGGAAGCAGAAGAAAAACTCATTCTCACCAAAAATCGTGTAACTTTCCTCAAATCGACAGTTTTGGTTTCCAAATAGATTTTTGGAGAGATTGATTTGTTCACACTCCCCTGAAATCCACATACATCATTGTATTTATTTGAATGCCAGTCAACACTTCCCGTGTGTTTCGCCCGTGGAGAAAGTTTTGCATCTCATTTATCAAGACGTTCTATCAGTCCTCTGTGAGCCAGTTGCAAAGAAGCTCCAGTATACGTATCATATTAGAGCTCCATTAGTAGCATTTCTTGCTTTATTTCAATGATATAGGTTATGGATAAAGTGCATCGAGGGTTGCCGACTAATTCTTGTTTTCCGTAAGGCTCGCTGGTAGAAACTGTGGCCATGTAAATGTACAGTTATATATTTGTAACCGAATATTTGATTTGAAATCTTGCTATGCTCTACCAAATTTTGTACATTGACCCCTCTACCAAGTTTATATTTTTTCCGGGTCATGTCTTAGATTTTACAATGGTTGAGTAATATGAAGGTTCTCATGCTAATGATATCCCAACATATTTCAATCTCTCTCTCTCTCTCTCTCTCTCTCTCTCTCTCTCTCTCTCTCTCTCTCTCTCTCTCTCTCTCTCTCTCACTCACTCACACACACACACACACACATTTTTAGAGCTGCAACTAAATTGAGCACTCAGTAACAGTTTGGGCTAAGCCACTTCATTAATTTCATGAACCATGTTTGAAACAACACCAAGCTAAAGGAGGGCATATGGGTGTTGATAACACTCACAGTAGTTTTCAAGTTTCAGCTATTTAATTCTAATCAGGTCTGCTGAGCACCAAGTAATGACGAGCCAACTTGCCATTTCAAGAAAGGATTTGCCTCAAGAGCACTCGGCACCATCAAGTTCCAATCCTTTCCAAACCATTTCCCTATGCACACACTGAGCTCTTGTTTTGACACCCTTCTCAAAGTTGCTAGCTATCAGTTTCTTGTTAACATTTGTATTTTGGCACCTTTCTCAAACTTGCTAGCGATCAAAATGTTTGCTAGCGATCAAAATGTTGTTAATAGTTGTAGACAGGTCTAAACATCGATCTTTCATAATCTTCAGATATTTTTCTGCTTCCTCTAATCTTCCACAACGACAGAGACTAGTAATCACTGATTCAAAAACTGATAAGCCAGGAGACATCAATCTATATTCCATTTCATAATACAGCTTGAGAACTTCATGAACGTTGCCATCTCTCGCATGTCCTGCGACAATGTGAGAAAATGTCAATTCGTCAGGTACAAACCCTCTATCTAACACAATAGTTAACATCTCGTCAGCACCTTCCATACACCCATTTTCACAGAGCTTGCCAACCATTTCATTGAAAGCCAAACAACTAGGAACAAGTCCCATCGCCACCATTTCTTCACAGAACATCAAACTTTCTTCCAATCTTCCCACTTTGGAGCAACCCACAATGAGATGATTAAAGGTCTCATCATATGGCTTCAAACCAATATTTTTCATTGCTTGCATTAAATGATTTGCAGCTTCAATCTTTCCCTCATTACAATTAGCCCCTATAAATGCATTATATATGAAAGAATTTGCACTAAAACCCCTCTTCAACATTTCCTCATACACCTCCCAAGCAGAGTCTAAACTTCCAAGCTTAACTCTTGAATAAACAATCAAGGAATAAGAAATGGTGTCAAGAACCATATTTTTCTGCAACATTCTCTTCAACAACACCATACCTTCTTCAATTCTTCCAACTTCTAAAACCCTAAAAACCAAACAACTATTAACAATCACTGCAGGAGAACATCTCTTCCCATGAATTCTATCCAACATGTCCACAAATTTCTGCAACTCCCCTTCTTTACACAATGCTAAAATCATAATTCTGACTGTAATTTCATTTGGGTATGTTCTTTTTTCAATCATATGCTCATAAACTTCCCAAACCAAACTGGTCTGATCAGATTTCTCAACCACATGAATCAATGTGTTGTAACTAATAACACTAAGAGTAAACCCATGTTCATATAAATATTTACATACACTAAAAGCTACATCTATCATCCTCAATTTAGCATAACTTTGTACCAACAAATCAAACACAAAGGGTGTTGAGTTAGTGGGTTTATAACTACTAATCAATTCATCAACAATAAAAAATTCCGAAGAATTAGAATTACCCGAAATGGGTTTGGTGAGAATCGATTCGAGCAATGCACGAGCGTCCTTGATTAGCTTAGCGCGAGCCAAAATGTGAATTGCGATGCAATAATTTGAAGACCCATGTTTGAAATTCAAATTCTGAGCTGACCAGTGAAAGAAACCCAGAGCGCGTTTGGCGTCAATTGGTTCCTTGAATTGAAGTAATACCTTTTTGACGATTGAATTGGTTAATTGGACTGTTTTGAATTTTCGAGTTAGGGCGTCCCAGTTTAAGCTTTTTCTCAGGGAATCGCAAATGGTGTTCACAAGTGGGTCGCTCTGTGATACTGATTGTGGCGAAGTGTGAATTGAATGGGAAACTAAGGAGGGAATGATTCGAAGCCATGTTTGTTTCATTGATTTTACAGCTCCGACGAAGCTCGTATACACTAGCTTATGTTTATTACTTTGGGGTCCCTTAGTGCCCCCTGGCCCAATTATTAATATTACTAATATAATACTATTATTTGGGACGGACCCAAAGAAAGAAAAAAAGAAAAAAAGAGTTGGACTTTCATGGAGGGCAAAAAAAAAAAAAAAAAAAAAATAATAATTTTGGTTTTGGTTTTTGTTTTGCTTCATGAGCTATTATACCTTGGTTTGATTTGAATGCTAACAATCAATCGGGTGGCACAATATTTTGTTGTTTTTGTTGAAATATTAATAATGTTAAGTTTCCCAAGTTTTAAATCTTAAATTGGTTCCTAAATATTATGTGCTCACAAACACACATTTACACATAATACATATATGTATCAGGGGTGTTTATCAGTCTGTGTTTGTTTGTTTGGTTTTTCTTTTTTTCTCCTTTTTTTCTCATGTTTAAAAACCAATTGAATGGCTCAGTTTGGTCTGGTTTTTGGGGTATTTCGGTTTATCGGTTCGGTTTTCTTTTGTGCCTATACTTTTGAAAACTGACCCAGTGAGCTCGGTTTGATCGGTCAATTTCAGAGTCGGTTGTTTTTGTACAACCTTAATATGTACTTTCATTGCCTAGTCTCAAGTGCCGAATTAGCATATTTCCATCATCATATTTGGATCATGAGATGCATGACTTTAATCATCCATTAATCCCTTAATAATCACCAATTAATAATCAATGGAGACACAATTGACTTTAATCACCCATTAATAATCATTCATCAGAATAAGAAATTCAATTAATCATTTTCAGGTACAAAATGGCAAGACTTTCTCTCCAAACATAGTGCATTATTATATATACGTGACCCCATATATAAAGAATTCTAAGCATAAAATATGAGAAGGGGGGGGAGGGGGGGGGGGGGGGGGGGGGGGGGGGGTGTTTGTGGTTTTGGGGTTTTGAATTGGAGACCCATTTTGTATATATTATATGAGCAATGCTAGGCACACAATATATTTCATAACACATTTTACAATAGTTCTTTAAATACCTTATACCCTGTGCTATTTGAATTTTTCACATTTTTTATGCATTACTTACACAATACAGGGTACATGTATTTAAAGCCCTATTGTGAAATATATTGTGGAATGTGTTGTGTGCTTAGCATTTTTGATATTATATTATCCCTTTTTTAGAATTTTAGTCCAAAATTCATGATTTGGGATCTTATATGTTTAAAGGTCACCCCCGACTTTAATTTTAGCCAAAAATACTCTAATCATGAAACACAATTACATCTAATCCTTTGATCAAATAAGGGGTATTTTTTTGGACAAAATTACCAATCACTTCTTTTTGACAGTGCATACGTTGATATACGTGTCGAATAGATTCACAATGGGTGAGATGATGATGATGACCTGGAATGATTTTTTTTTTTTTTCACTCTTGTTATGTGAAATTTCACGATGAAAATGTAGTGTGAAATTTCACATAACCATTATGTAAAACTAAAGTGGGTTTAGGTTTTGTTTGGGATTTTTGTGCTTTGCTCATTATGTGAAATATCACACTGAACCGAGACCTATGTGGTCAAGTGGTACTCGCCCTCTTTCTCCCTCCTGGAGTGGGAGGGTTCAACTCTTATGATAATCACCCCTATTTGTGCCCCTCACCCCCCCCCCCTTTGTATGTGTGCGTGGTGCATGTGGGTGCTTTGCCATCAAGCAAAAAAAAAAATAAAATATCACACTAAAAAGGTTATGTAAAGCAAAAGGTTGTGTGAAATTTCACCTAATTAACTCGGGGGAACAATGAGATTACCTCTCTCTCTCTCTCTCTCCATCTGCAATGAAATTCCACACTGAAAAAAAAGTTGTGTGAAATTTCACATAACCATTATGTAAAACAAAATTGGGTTAGTTTAGGCTTTGGAGGAATTTTTGTGGTTTGCTCATCCTGTGAAATTGTGTTTTCAATAGATTGATTATTAACTCTGTTTTTTAATCAAATCTTTGGAAGCTTTGAAGTGTTTTCTCTTATGTTATTGATTGTGCCAATTTTTTTTTTCTTTTCTTTGGAGGCTAGGTGACTGCCTAATGTATCATTAGTTATGAGAGATTTGTGGGGGCTTTTGAATCTGATTGGTGGGTCTTTAGAGGAGGAAGGGAAGAGAGAACATGGAAGATTTTGGGTTGTAGAAGGGAAGAAGACAAAGATGAAGGGGCTAGTAGGATATTTTAACGTGAATTTCATATAATTTTTTAATGTGAAAAAGGTAAGAGAGGGATGAATTCTAAGGTTTTTGTCAAAGCTCTTCACGGAAGACAATCGGGGAGGACTACTTCATTTGCTTAAGACGGTAGAGACCTTGTGCTATGTGATCACAGGTGAGTTTAGCTAATGGTGGAATTTTAATATGAAATTTTACAGAACTTTTTTTTTATCAGAATTTCATACCGCCAATGCTACTTGTTGGATTGTGAAATTTCACATAATTATGTGAAATTTCACACAACTTTTTGCTCAGAATTGCGTACCCACAACAGAACTTGTTAGATTGTGAAGTTTCACATATTTGCATACTTTTTTTTAATGTGAAATTTCACTTTTTTTTTCTTTTCAGAATTTCATACCCACGATGGTACTTGTTGGATTATGAAATTTCACTGACTTTTTTAATGTGAAATTTCAGACGTTGTACTATTTTTTATTTGATTTTATACAAAATTTTATGTCAACAATGGTACTTCTCTGTTATTTCACATAATATAATATGTTGTAAGAGTAATGTTATGCTTCCTAAAGTTGTCTCTAGTTAGCAACACATATAGCACTGGTCCTTTGAGTTTTTTGTTACTGGAATGAAGCAACTGACAATGGAAACTCACAAGTAAGTTTGATGATCTTTAAGCTATTCATCAATGATCACTTTTTGATGTGAATTTTTGCTCTGTAAAGTTATGTGAAATTTCACTAACTTTTTCTTTTTAAAATTTCTATAGAAAATTTACAGACTTCTTAGAATTTTCAAAGACTTTTTTTATGTTTGCATAAGCCTTCCTGTATCTTTGTGAATGAGTCTTTTCTGCTGTATTTTCTCTTGGAAGAGATGGATGCCGATTTTGGTTGGTTTCTGGGCTTCTTAAGGTTTGGTTCCAGATGGCTTATGGTGTCGATGGCTATTGCTTTGAACTGGCTATCTGATTTGGTTTGTGTTGAGGTTTGATGATGATTGCTACTGCTTCTTTATGTAGTTTCTGCAGATTTCTTCAGACAAAGATTTCTTAATGACCCAGCTTTAGCTTTATTTTTTGTATTGTTGCTGGAGCTTTTGGTTTGCTGATACTAGGTGTTTCTTTTTATACTGTCAGGTTTAATCTCTTGATATTTTGTCGGGTCTGTTTGCTAAGATTTGCTAGGGTTCCCATTTTTGGGTGTTGATTTGGTTTTTGAAAAGCTGTGTTTTCTTTGGTATTGCTCTTCCATGAGCATATCATGTACTTGGTTCAAATTTCTAATGACAATCTTGACTTTGCTAAGAAAAAAAAATGTTTTTAGGAGGATATGTCCTTCATGATGATTATCTGATGTGTTGTATGTATAACTTCAATTTTGGTTTTCATTTTTGTCATCTAAAAACATCATTTGATGACCAATAAAGGTAGATGTAGCTTTCTGTTAACTATGCTACTATGATCTTTCAAATAGTGGAAAAAGTGGGTGATATGTGCAAATGAACGAATTCATTATGACTTGTAACTTGGATAATGAACACCACAATTCTTGTACACTTGTGAAATTATAAGTGAGAAATTTCTCATATCTCTTTACATGAAATTTCTCACAATTTTTTAGAGATTAAATATCGACAATGGTACTTGTATGATAGATCTTCTTGAGTTATGTGAAATTTGTGAAAAGAAAGGTGTGGACATGGGGAATCGGTTTTCCTTTTGTTTTGAAATTGATTGGAAGAAAAGAAGGTCAGTTGAAAACAGATACAGAGTCGCCACTTGGTCTTTAGGGAACCGAGAAACCCAATTTGACACACCCAAATGGATAAATGGCACTGGTCCTTCATAACCAAAGAACTTGGTTCGGGGTTTTGGTACGAAAGAGGAAGGAGCCTTTGCCACGACAAAAACACCCTCAACTCACCCTGTCTCTCGACAGGGCTCAGTTAGCATCCAAATAATCATCTTATACTATGTTTGGTTCGACAATTAATACTATGATAGGTATATTACATCTCATAAGAATCTTGAAATGGAAGATCAAAAGATAAGATATCATTCATAAGATCTAAACCAAATATCACACAATGCAAAAGTGAAAGATCACAAAAACAAACCTAGGAAAATCCGTCTAATCACATATCAAAGTAATCAAGTTTTCCTAATCTAAAGGGGACATGAATTGTTATTGAAACAAATAATCAAAGAGATAAAAATATGCTTAACAAGCTAGTATGATACATGTTAATCTTTGAGAAAAGAAGACCTCTCAATCCCCGGTATGGATGAGAAATGAAGATTAGATCGGGGGGGGGGGGGGGGGGGGGGTGCATGAACGTATGATCAAGTTCATTCCTTATAATCTCCTTAGATTAGGAGTCACAAAAACTCCAAATCTTGCATGGATGCAATGTATGATCCTAGAATGTGCAAAGGTTATAGTGTGTTTGTGTACATGGACTTTCTAAAGTGACTTAGAAGTCTATAGTATGCATGAATGTATGAAGATTGTTATTGTATGATATGTAAAAATGTAGTATGAACAACATCCTAAGACACGAGTTAATTTGGATTGCATGTATGCATCAAATCAAATAAAAGAACTCAAAACATGCTTGCTGTGAATAGTGGACAGAACAGTGAGTTGAATTTGTAAAAATGGAAAAGAGGGGTTAGAAATGTTTTTAGTTCATGATTTTTTATGGAGATCATCCTTATTGTGTGTAGAATACATATCAAAATGCCACACTACAATAACTATTACAGATTGAGGGAAATCATATAAACAATAGAGGTTGCTCAGAAACAGAATCCGTACTGTCGACTGAAATGTTGAAAAATCTTAGAAAGTGAAAACGACACATCTAGAGGCCCATATTATACAGAAAGTTCCCCAAGACACTGAAGTTCAAGGAAAAAATTATTTGAGGCCACTCTCTTTGGAAAAATGTCTTGAAAAACAAGTTGAAATTCAACCTAGCTGCTGTGATAGCAAAAATAGAATGTCTGGAAGCAATGTTTGGGTCTGAATGGAACCCTTCCAAGTGTTTTCAAGCCAAGCCAAAAATTATGGGTGTTTCTATAATGAGTTAGGAAGACTTTCCAAGTGGTCTTGTAATCACCCTTTGGGTGTTGAACTCAGAATATTATTTTGAAGTTGAATAACTCACTATTTTAAAGATTTCTTAAGAAAACAAGGTTTATTTCTTGGAATCCAAATATTGGGGGTTTTAGAGGGGTTTTGAAATCGGGGTTTTGAAAGCATATTTTCAACATCAAATGGAGATTATAACCTCTTGGAATATCAACATCAAACTCATATTAACAACTCCCAATATTTCTTGCACAAACATAGTTTTGTTTGAGAATATGACTTCAAGAATACATATGAATGTATTGAAGCTAAAATCATCATCCATCAAACATGTCTTTGAGGTCAAGAGCTACTATCCATAAGGATTCACCCTCCTCAAACAACATGTCATCTAGATGATGATAAGCATGTTTGTAATAAAAAAAAAATCAAAAAATAAATGAGGTAAGAAGAGATAAACAAGTATGTAAACAATCAAATAAGCAATCAATAGATGATGATCATTGAGATATTGGACTTGTAACTTGGTGTTTCACTCATATATATTGACATTTGGACATAGAAGTTGCTTCCTAACTCAAGATTGCTCAAGAATGGTGGTTGGGGAGGATTTGGATGTGAAGTATATAGAAGTTAATGGAATAAAGCAAGATTAAAAACTTTCTTATAGAAAATCAGTGGGAGAAGCTTCCTTTCTCTCTTCTAAACTTGTCTGTATCTCTCTTTCTCTCCACAACTTTCTCAAGATTTGCACTTGGACCCCCCCGTAATGAAGAGCAAAGGGGGGTTTATATAGGCCAATTTGGGGAGGTTTTGGAATTTAGATAGTGCTCTCATTGGTCCCAAACATATATGAACAAGAAACTACGTCGTTTTGACTTTCTATTATTCAATTTGGACCCCCAAAATAAATTAGAAAAATGGCTTCAGCAGGGGTTGAGTGCCACCGCGGCACTGGCCATCTACTGTCGCGACTGTGGCCCAGTGCCGCCGCTGCACTGCTCATCAGACGCCCAGAAAATGCTGTTTAGGCTCCTAGAGGTTCCAGTATTCGCGAAAAGGCCCTATTTCATCCGAAATTAAAAAAAAATGCATACGAACTCCAAACCAAGGTTGTGATATGCATTTGGAAAGGTAATGGAGTCTACTTTTCATAAATAAAGTTTTAAGATAGTTCGCTTTAAAAAGTTTTGCGATATTCGCGATACAAGCCGATTTGATCATTTTTTTTACGTTCAGAAATTCATAATATATCCGTTTTAAATTCAAAAACTATGTGCAATATACCATTGGAAAGCTATTGACCTCTAGTATCCATGAAAAACGTTAGAAAAATGATACCGTGTTCTGGTTTTAAAGTCAACTTTTAGGTCAAATCGGTCAAACTTGGGATCTCCAGAAAGTTCTGGGAACCTTTGGGAGCTCCCAGGAGTTGACGTTTTCGTCCGATTTTCTTTTTAAACTCATTTTAGTACTTTTCACATGATCTAGAATGATCTCAGGAATTTTAGGTGAGTTTGGATGATTTCGGTCAAACCCTGGTCAAACCGGTCAACGGGGACTTTCCGGGAACTTTCGTGGGTTTCTGGGGGCTGACGATTTTATCCAATTTTATTAAAAACTCATTTTATTACTTTTCTGACAACGCAGTTTATTTCCAGAACTTTGGGTCCAAATCTAGGAGTGTTTGGGCTTTTAGGGGCATTGTTGTCATTTTGAGCATTTTGAGAGATAGAACTAACGTTCATGAGTCCATTTTGAGTCTTTTTCAATCATTGTGAACCACTAACCTTTGGGTCTCCTAAATCTGATAATCGACATAATGGGGTGGCTACAGTTTGCCCTCTTTGGCATGAACTTACGAGGCAACGCATGTCGCAATCGAGTGCTAAAGCTTTGAAGAGACAAGTCTTTTTGGAGGCTATAGATTTAGGATAAAAGCGTTGCAAAGATGCAATAATGAAAATCATATGCTGAGGTCAGTGCTGATCGCGCTCTGTGTGAGCTGCCTACGTATCCCAAAGGGAATTAGATCAGGACGTAGCTCGGAACACAAAGGAACAAATCACACATGCACAACAAGATAGATGGGTGCTATGCTATGAGGATGATATGCAATGCATGGATGTGATATGAATTGTGTCATGAGTCCTATCATGCCTAGCACTCTGATCCTAGTATGAGCTGATGTTGTGGGGTGTATGCCACTTCGAGTGGACTTATGTCGTGCTAGTGTTTCCTTGATTACGATGCAGTGGCTGACCACGATCTGAAAAGACTTTGGGTTTCGGGGCAAACTTCTCGAATTACGGGAAGTGTGCTTCGCGAGCGAATAAAATCAGATGTGGGGTCCTTGAGGACGACAATCGGAGATGAAGTTTGACCGACAACTAACGGACATGGAAGCCCTAGAAATTAGGAGACGGACACAAAAGCCCTAAGATGTCAAGTGATGGACATGAAAGTCGAGATGTCAAGTGACGAACACGGAAGCCCATTAATGGTCATGGAAGCCCAAAGATTTTGAATGAGAACGATGAACATGACATATTTTGAATGAGAGTGATGATAAACTAATGATGATTAATGAACTGACAATGCACGAATCGAGATGACGAGCCGACAGTGAACTACTGCGGCTATCATGGATTGGAATGACAATGTACTAATCGAGATGACAAGTTGACAGTGAACTACTGTGACTATCATGGATTGGACCAATTGTTGGACTAACCATGATCAAAAGAATTGGCTATGTACAAATCGAGATGATGAGTCGACAGTGAACTACTATGACTGTCATGGATTGGACCAACGGTTGGACTAACCATGATCAAAAGAACTGACGATGTACAAGTTGAGATGATGAGTCGACAGTGAACTACTGTGACTGTCATGGATTGGACTAATGATGTACTAATCGAGATGACGAGTCGACAGTGAACTACTGTGACTATCATGGATTGGACCGACGGTTGGACTAACTGTAATCAAAAGAACTGGCGATGTACAAATCGAGATGACGAGTCGACAGTGAACTACTGTGACTGTCATGGTTGGACCAATGGTTGGACTAACCATGATCAAAAGAACTGACGATGTACAAGTCGAGATGGCGAGTCGACAGTGAACTACTATGACTGTCATGGATTGGACTAATGATGTACTAATTGAGATGACGAGTTGAGAGTGAACTACTGTGACTGTCATGGATTGGATCAACAATTGGACTAATTGTGATTAGAAGAATTGATGATGTACGAATCGAGATGACGAGTCGATAGTGAACTACTATGACTGTCATGGATTGGATTGACGATGTACTTATCGAGATGACGAGTTGACAGTGAACTACTGTGACTATTATGGATTGGATTGACGATGTACAAGTCGAGATGACGAGTCGACAGTGAACTACTGTGACTGTCATGGATTGGACTGCGATGTACTAATCGAGATGACGAGTCGACAGTGAACTACTATGACTGTTATGGATTGGATCAACAGTTGGACTAACCGTGATTAGAAGAACTGACGATGTACGAATCAAAATGACGAGTCGACAGTGAACTACTGTGACTGTCATGGATTGGATTAACGATGTACTAATCGAGATGACGAGTTGACAGTGAACTACTATGACTGTTATGGATTGGATTGACGATGTACTAATCGAGATGACGAGTCAACAATGAACTGCTATGACTACCATGGATTGGACTATGATGTACTAATCGAGATGATGAGTAAACAGTGAACTACTGTGACTGTCATGGATTGGATCAACAGTTTGACTAACCATGATTAGAAGAACTGACGATGTACGAATCGAGATGACGAGTTGACAGTGAACTACTGTGACTGTCATGGATTGGACCAACAGTTGGACTAACGGTGATCAAAAGAATTGACGATGTACGAATCGAGATGACGAGTCAATAGTGAACTACTATGACTATCATGGATTGAACTGATGATGTACTAATTGAGATGATGAGTCAACAGTGAACTACTGTGACTATCATAGATTGGACTGACGATGTACTAATCGATACGCTTGCTGGGGATTAAACTGAATCTGTTGGGGATGAAAAGACTCTTTCTGGGATCTCTCTTTAACTGTTTCTCTTGATCGGAAACCAGGATCCAAATCCGAATCTCTCGTAGTTGATCAAATCTTGCAATGCCCAATCCAAAAGAGCCGGTTCGGGTCTTCGGGAGCTGATTTTGTTCTGGACTTTATGAGAATCTCTCTTTCAATTCTTGACCTAGAACCAAGATTCTATCTCTGAATCTCTCACGGTTGATTAAATCTTCTAACCAAGAACCAGGACCCATTTTTGAATCTCTCGCGGTTGATCAAATCTTCTGACCGAGAACCAGGACCCATCTCTGAATCTCTCACGATTGATCAAACTTTGCTGACCAAGAACCAGGACCCATCTCTGAATCTCTCACGGTTGATCAAATTTTGCTGACCTAGAACCGGAACCCATCTCTGAATCTCTCACGATTGATCAAATTCTTTCGAGGCTCAATCCAAAAGAGTCAGTTAGGGCCTTTGGGAGCTAATTCTGTTATGGACTCTTTGAGAATCTCTCTTTCAATTCTTGATCTAGAACCAAGATTCCATCTCTGAATCTCTTACGGTTGATCAAATTCTTTTAAGGCTCAATCCAAAAGAGCTGATTAGTGCCTTCGGGAGTTGATTTACCTGCTGGGGATAATGGGGGTTCTCTGGGAATGAAGCGACTCTACTAGGGAGGAGTAGATAAGATGTACTCTGCTAGGGAAGAAGGAAATATGCCCAATGAATGGGAGTAAAGGTATCATTCTATTTGTGATGAAGGATACAGAGATGATTTGCGACGGTTAAGGATTTAATATTGATGGAGGAGGGTGGTCAACAACCACTTATGGACTTATGTTGCATGGTCAAAGGAAGATCAACAGCCACTTGTGGACTTATGTTGCTAGGAGATGATGGTTAACTTTTGGCAGTTTTGGACACTACTCATGCCGACACCTTGACCGGTGCAGTAATGGTGTTTGGTATTTCTGCTTGTATTTATTCTTGGAACTCTCTTAGGAATTTTACAAATGGATTTGGAAAATTCATTATTTGTCACTGTCAACTCACTTATTTGAGACTACAACAGACTCGACAACACATCGACACACGAGGACGACACATTTGACACCAAAATGAAAGAAGCTCGACTTGCCAAAACTTGATGTACTTTTGTCATAAATGATGTACTATTTCTCTTTTGTGTTCACTCCTCATTTTGACATGGCAGCATATTGATGATAAATCTCATTTTTTAAATTCCTTCATATTGATCTAATCAATTCTTTGCTTCTCCCAAGATATGCTTTGAATTAGTACCTTAGCTTATAGAATAAAAGATACTCTATTTCAAAAAATTTTAAAACAACTTGGTGACTTAAAAACTTGCCATCGATGTGCGACAAATAGATTTTGCCCCTAGTTTGAGGTGTAGGAAGTAGAATTCATAGGCAAACGAGGTGGGTGATCGAAGTTTGCCCCTAGTTTGGACGATGGTTTATTGGAGGTTTTGGGCAAACGAGGTAGCTGACCGAAGTTTGCCCCTTGTATAAAGGGTAGATGGTAAAATTTAGGTAAACGAGGCGGGTAGCCGAAGTTTGCCCCTAGTGTGGAAGGTGATTTTTTACTTGAGGCAAGGACCGTGACATTAATCTCTCATATGCTCATAACTTTTGCCTAGGCACTGGTGAAGTGACCTAGCGAGCTATTTTCTCTCTTTTGTTATTGCTCACTCTGGATTTAGCTCTAATTTTTACCTAGGCGTTCTTTCAGATTTTTGACCTAGCGAGCTATCCTTTTTTTTCTTTTTGAAAGTCTGCCTATGTACCCCCGAGCGGGGATCAGGTCCAACGTAGTTCGGGCCAAGGCTTTAAAAGAAGGGATTGATTACGAACCGATGCGGTTGCCCACATATCCCCGAGTAGGAATCTGGTCGAGCGTAGTTCAAGGCAAGGCTTTGAAAGAAATTGGTGGAGGGTTTTTTAAACCAATCGTCAAAGAGGTTTCAAACTTAGGTCACTTGTGGTAGGCTTGAATAAGAAGATTCAGTTTCAGTCTCCCTTTATTTTCTTTTTTCTTTTTTTTTTTGAGGATTGATCCTTTTCACTTTCACCTAGCCAGTCAATTTTGCTTTTCATGTGGTAGATTCGTGTGAGATCTTTTGATTGCAATCTCAGAATTTCATAATGTGCATGTCAGCTCTCAAAATTTGTTTGTGATTGCTCTAAGCCTTTCGAAACATGATCTAGACACATTATCATGATGTGCCTTGAAGTATACAATTCTCTCATTTGTCTCATCAAAATTTTCCTTTTCTTTCTTTTTTTCTTTTTTTTTTCTCTCTCTATCATTTTGACTGGCTAGGGTCAACTGGAAATCAACACCTTTTAAGCTCTAACTTTTGCCTAGGTGCCCTTTCGGGTTTTTAACCTAGCGAGCTTTTCTTTTCTTTCTTTTTCTCTTTTTTTTGAAAGGGGAGAAGAAACTCATTGAAAGTGTTTGGCTACCATCAAGGACTAACTCTGCACTACTTTTAATCAGACAGATTGTATGGCTCCCCATTGGATTGGGCTCGAGGCTTTAAAATGGTAGAAAAAGGGTGTTGGGCAAACCCTAAGTCAATTTCAAATATGTCTTTTCGAGATTTGAGCAAAAGCATCTTTTAAATTCTTAAAGTAAGACTATTCAATTCTCGGCTCTTTATCGGTGTCAGTGTGAAATTGACTTTGACCTTTTCAGGTTTTCTTTTTCTTTGTTTGATCCAAAATTTATTAGCAGAGTAATATCCGTGGCGATTTGAAAAGTGACATTTCCGTTCAATGATTCATGCATTTATGACTAGACACATCAGATTAAGAAAAATGAGATTTTATTCCATCAATAGAGAAGGATTATAGACTCATTAACAACTTGATGACGGACAGACTCGACCACAAGACTAAACTTGAAATAGACTCAAAACATACAACAGACTCGACTCGACTCGACCTGGTCTCAAGTAGAGTGTCACGGTGACTCGCTTATTCTTTTTTTCGAAGAGCATCCTTATTTATTTTGGTGGCAAAAGTCCCAAACATCATCACTTCACTTACACAGGTTCAACATTCATTGGCATCAGCAAAAGGGATCACTCAACCAGGTAAGCTAGGGGCTTTAGGTTCGATGAAGCTGACGTTTTGGGTGATATGGGATTGGATGGGTGGTGGCTCAATGATGTTTTAGTCGATGAGGTCCTGGATATCGTGGCGGAGGCACATGCAATCATTGGTATCGTGGCCATAGGTTTGGTGGTAGGCACAGTGCTTGGACATATCACAGTTCGACGGTGTTGGAGCATTCTGAGGTTGGAGTAGTTGGAGATGGCCTTTCTTGAGCATGCGCTCCAGGGCTGAGGAGAGGGAGATTTCTAGCTTGGCAAAGGTATGGGGTTGCTTTTTCTGGTAAGGACAACTAGTGGTTTGGTTGGAGGATTGGTATGGCCAAGGAGGGTATGCCATGGGTTAGCTGCACAGGATATTGACATCCGGGGAGTTTCGGGAGTATTTAGGCTTCTTGAACTGGTCTTGGGGTTCATCCTTCTTGAACTTTTCTTCTCTGACGGCATCCTCTATTCTTGTTCCCATTTCAAACAGCTCTTTACCAATGCTCTGCGCCATCTTCTCAAATTGACTAACCCTTAAACTCAGCTACTCAACAGTGGTTTGTAGCTTGTTCACTTTCTCTTCCAGAGCTTTGTAGACCATTGGTGGATCGATGATGTTCTAGCCTATGATTAAGATAGTGAATTCGGGGAGGTGTAGAAGTGTCCTTACCCGGGGCTACGATTTTATGCAAATAGAATTAAAAGCCCAAATTAGTAGAGGCTCGAAATACTCTTATGAACTCCTAGTAGGGAAAGATGATAAAAAATTTGAAGAATTCATCGATGTGAACCGATGACAGCTGCAGTATGTATACGACTTCTATACAGTGCTTGAGATGGGTAAGGATGATGATACACATGCATTTGATGTGTAGAGACTGACACATGTGAAACTGATGAGATGTGCGTGCATGCGAACTGACATGAATTGTGTATGCATATGAGACAAGCATGCGGATGCAAGTTCTAATCTATATGATGCTCATACTTTTAACATATAGCAGTCAAGCAAGTAAGGTCCTAACCATACAGAGTGTGCTAACTTTTCTTTCCAGGATGATCGCCGTCATAGGGAGGGTGAGGAAGATATGTTTGCTCTTTGAGGAATGAGAATTTGGGAAATTTATAAGTAGAGATTTTTGGGAAATCTGGGTGAATTTTGGCAGTGTTTCTAGGAAATAGGGATTTCTAGGAAATCTAGGTGATTTGAACGAAGTTTCTGAAAGAAACAGGTATTTTCGGGTGAGTTGGACAAAGTTTCTGGGAGAAACTGAGATTTCTGGGTATTCTTGGGGATTTGGACAGAGTTTTTTTGGGAGAAACTGGTATATTTGGGAAATATGGGAGATTTAGACAGAGTTTCTGGGAAAAACTAGTATATTTGGAAAATCTGGGAGATTTAGACAGAGTTTTTGGGAAAACTGGGTTTTGGGAATTTCTGGGAAATTTAAGCAGGATTTCTGGGAAAAATTGGAATACTTGGGAATTTTTAGGAAATTTAGACAAAGTTTCTGGGAGAAGCAGGTGATGATGGTGATCATATTGTCTAACAAGTTTTCATACTCCTATGCCTTAGGATCGATAAACGAGGTTTGCGGTGTATATCTTTGTGAACATGGACCAGACATCCTTATCATGGTGCCTAGGCAGGTCAACTCAATGTAAACACATATGAGTGATTGCCTTGGGGATAATAAAAAAGATGTTTTGTTCTATGCCACATAAGCGTCTACACCGTGCAGGTAATTCCGTCAGGGCATACGACAGTTATATCACATTGTCCTATCTTGAAAAGATAAATGAACAGTCCTATGAAAGGTTCTATAGGAATCTATATGCAAAGGTTGGGTTTAGTCAAAGAGTCCATTGACGAGAGTTCCAATATACCGTCAGTGAGACAGTACGGAAGTTGTTACTCTTTTTGATATACCTTAGAAGGTACAATATCAACGGTGACTTGTGCTCTGGCACAGCAAGACCTGAACAATGTCAGTGCCGCGTTTTAGACACAGTCGGAGGGGGAAATGCAAGAGTGCAATGCGGTGAACTAGACACAGTAAACAAAAAAAGATTTTGAGGATGTTTCTTATGAGTCTGTCACACCCCGACGTAGCATAATACAGGAAAGCATTTAATTTTCTTTATGGACTCGTAGGTCATGACAAGTGATTATGACCAATTGTCCCTGCAACAAATATCTTAAACGGCAATTCTAAAACAAAGGATAATAATAGTCATAAGCTCCAAAGTTTAAACTTACTAAACTATTACATCAGTTATAAACTTAGGCACAAATCGCCTTATTCAAATCTACCATAAATTCTATTACAACTCCAAATTAAAAGACATAAGAAATATAAAATAGCCTCCTGGGAAGTCTCCTGCCTCTAACTAGCATAGTCAAAGTACCCTGGCTGCTCCTGACCTGGAAAACCTAGACAAAGCGTCCAGGACGCATCGACACCGTCAGCTTATGCAAGCTAGTGAGCAAAATAAACGTAAACTTGCAATGTATATACAAGCATATAAGACAACAGTGCAATTAAACTGATAAAACAATAATTTCAAGGTTCCAACTTCAACATAAGTCACAGGGGATAATAATAAACAATAAATATGCGACCGTGCATGAACCATGTGACATCTCATCTTTCTGACTCTTTTCTCTCGACAAACTCGATTCAAACACCCCATTACCTCAGATACCAGGAATGATATCCGCTCGATACCTAGGTCGCACACAACCAACCATCGCTTCAGATACTAGGAATAATATCCGCTCGATATCTGAGACGAGCGCCTTAGATATCAGGAATAATATCCACTCGATATCTAAGTCGTACACTACGCTATCGCCGTATATACTAGGAATAATATCCGATCGATATCTGGATCGATCATAACCAATTGTCGCTTCGGATACCAGGAATAATATCTGCTCGATATCCGAAACGAGTGCCTTAGATACCAGGAATAATATCCGCTCGATATCTAAGTCGTACATATTGTCGCCTCCAATACCAGGAATAATATCTGCTCAGTATTGGAACCGCACACCAGATCGCCACTCTTTACTCTTTTCATGCATTCTCACACACATGAATGTTGACTAAACCTCGACCGTAATATACATGTCAATATTCACAATTCATGACATCAATTATTAATCTCGAAGCTGTATAATCATATGAACATGAATTTCAGGCTTAATCGTTCTTATAAATCCTTTTCATAAACATAAGCTTTTAAAACAGTGTATCTGTCAAACAGTTCCTTAAAACAAAAAACTTCCAAAACCTTTCCAAACAGTCCCTTATACGAAATTACACAAACTGCCAAAATATGCATCATCGCACGAGCGGGCTGCGCAAGCAAGGGTCGCGCGGGCGATCTTGCCTTTTTCCTGAAATCTGTAAAAAAAAAATAGCTTTCTGCCCAAAAATACATAGCGCGCGCAAGCGGGCCGCGCGAGCGAGGAGTCGCACGCGCGATTAAGCCTTTTTCGTAGAATCTGTTACAAATTCAATTCTGCCAAAATCTGTACAGGTTGCGTGAGCAGGCCGCTGGAACGAGCCTCGCGCGAGCGGTTCGCGCGAGCGAGTTGTCACAAAATGTCATCTTGTTCGTTTTCTCCCCTGTTTTTGATTTTCAAACTGAAACTATACCCATTTCCCGATTGTGTTCTAAATAATGCATGTAATATATGGATTTCTTTAGTTTTTCGCGTAGATTAAGAATACGCGATCAATTTAAACAAACACGGATTGAATCTCTCGATTTTCATGATTTAAGTTAGAGTGACAAAACTTCAAATCATCAATACGTCGCCATATTGATAAATTAAGCCATAGGATTGGAACCGTAGCTTATTGGGACTGAGATCTTCCATAATCAAGTCACGGAATTGATTTTGGTTGAGTTTTGTAAAACTCCAATTCAAAGCCTTCATGGTGTTATTCACATATAAACATATATATATATATATATACACACACCTACATATACTGAAATATACATATATAAACATGGCGAGTGAGTTTATAATACTTACTGGGGTGATTAGACTGAGAATTTGAGACCGATAATTCTGCTGTAAAACTCCATCGTCCAATTATCAACTCCTCCGTTCTTGAACTATATATATATCTATGTATTTGTATGTGTATCTATACATATATAATTTGAATATGTGTGTGTGTGTGTGAATGAATGTTCTTGAGAGAGCAAGAGAGAATGAGAGTCTCTGTGAGAGAATTGTGAGTTAAACACAAATACATAAGCTGTTAGAGTTAGGTAGCCTCCAAGCAAAGGAGAGATCACCCGGTGAGGTTGAGCTCACATGCTCCCGCACTCAAAACGTGATATAACCGCAGCTTTAAAACATAAACTGTTATTAACCGGTCGCGATAAAAATACAGAAAATTATATTAGTGTAGGAAATAAATTCCTGGTTTATACAAAAATATAGATATTATTTTTAAAACCATGGAAAGCATTTCTACATTTATGGAAATTACGGTTTGACCCCAGATAATTATAATAAAAGGAAATTAAAACGAAATAATCATTTATTAATGGAAAAGAAATATAGGGTGTTACACTCTATCCACCTTAACAGAGATTTCGTCCCGAAATCTGAGCTAACTAATCCTGAAACAACTCGGAGTATCTAGTCCTCATGTCCGACTCTAACTCCCACGATGCTTCTCCCTCGTCATGATGCCTCCACTGAACCTTCACCAAGGGAACATCTCTCCTCCTTAAGCTCTTGATACTCTGGTCAAGAATCCTTACGGGTCTATCCTTGTAGACAACATTCTGACTCGTCTCAATATCATCAAAATTTACTACGTGTGAAGGATCCCGTATATATTTCCTCAACATACTGACATGGAATACGTTATGAACACCGGACATCTTTGGTGGTAACGCGCGCCTGTAAGCCACCTTCTCAACACATTCCAGTATTTCAAATGGTCCGATGAAATGAGGTGCCAACTTTCCTCTTTTCTGACCAAAACGTACTACACCCCGAACAGGTAAAACCTTAAGGAGTATGTGATCTTCGATACTGAACTCCAAATCCTTTCGAAGCCGATCCGCATAACTTTTGTGTCTACTCTGTGCAGTTTTCATTATTTCCTTGACCAGTGAAATCTTTTCATTAGTTTCTCTCACTAAATCTGGTCCCAATAGTTCTGTATCTCCCACCTCTGCCCAACACGACGGAGATCGACATGGCCATCCGTAGGCTTCGAATGGCCCCATCCCAATACTCGAGTGATAGCTGTTGTTATACGCAAATTCGACCAACGACAAGTGCGTCTCCCAGGACTCTTCAAAGTCAATTAGACAAGCTCTGAGCATATCTTTCATAATCTGATTTACACGCTCGGTCTGTCCATCGTTCTGAGGATGGAAAGCAGTACTCATCTTGAGTGAAGTTCCCATAGCCTTCTGCAAACTTTCCCAAAATCCCGAGGTAAAGCGGGCATCACGGTCTGATACAATAGACATAGGTGCGCCGTGCAGTCGCACCACTTGCTATAGGTACATTCGACTCATCCTTTCTACTGGGTAAGTCATACTATATGTGATGAAATGTGCGGACTTCGTTAGACGATCCATAATTACCCAAATCGCGTTATGGTTCTGCTGTGATCGGGGTAGTCCAACTACAAAATCCATAGTTATGTGTTCCCACTTCCGTCCTAGAACGGGCAAGGGTTGGAATAATCCCGAGGGTCTCTGATGTTCGGCCTTCACTTGTTGACAAGTCAAACATTTAGACACTAACTCGGCTACTTCTCTTTTCATTCCTTCCCACCAAAAGTTTCTCTTCAGATCCTTATACATCTTTGTTCCTCCTGGGTGTACTGTTAGTCTCGATTTATGTGCTTCTTCGAGAATATCTTTTCTCAAGTCTCCTGAATCTAGCACACACAATCTGTCTAGACATCTGTACCCTCCATCAGTCCCAACTTTCCATTCTGTAGGGTCCTTTTCTCACATCTTGACAAACCATGCTTGAAATTTCTCATCTTCCTTCTGGGCCTCGATAGTTCGACTCACAAGTGTTGGTTGAACCATGAGGCATCCCAGGTGATGTCCGTCACTTCCCTCAGAAATCTGTATATCAAATTCAGTGATTGTCTCTAAAGCTTTCGATTCCCTAATCATCAATAAAGCAATCATTCCTCGAGGTTTTCGACTTAGGGCGTCAGCGACTACATAATCCTTACCAGGGTGGTATTCTAATGTAAAGTCATAGTCCTTAATCAATTCCATCCATCGGCATTGCCTCATGTTTAGCTCTTTCTGAGTAAACAAATACTTAAGGCTCTTATGGTCCGAGAACATATCAAACTTCTCCCCATAGAGGTAGTGTCTCCAGATCTTAAGCGCGAATACGACGGTTGCTAGTTCCAAATCATGAGTTGGATAATTCAATTCATTCGGCTTCAACTATCGTGAACCATATACGATAACCTTTCTGTCTTGCATAAGGACACATCCCAGCCCTTGGTAAGAGGCGTCACTAAAAATAGTGAACTTCTCACCGTATTTTGGTATTGCAAGCACTGGCGCTGTTGTCAGCCTTTTTTTCAATTCCTGAAAAGCGCGTTCATGCTGATTAGTCCATTCAAACTTCAAATCTTTCTTAGTCAAACCAGTTAACGGGGCTGCTATCTTTGAGAATTCCTCCACAAATCTCCGATAGTAACCAGCTAATCCTAGAAAACTTCTGACTTCTGTAGCATTGGTCAGCCGAGTCCAATTTGCAACTGCATCGGTCTTTGACGAGTCAACCGCGATTCCTCGTTGAGAGATCACATGCCCGAGAAAGTTAACTTCTTGAAGCCAGAACTCACACTTGTTGAATTTAGCATACAAGCGCTGATCCTTGAGAGTCTACATCGCAATCCGTAGATGATGTTCATGCTCTTCCTCTAACTTGGAATAGATCAAAATTTCGTCGATGAAGACAATAACGAACTGATCTAAGTATGGCTTGAATACTCTGTTCATCAAGTCTATAAACAGAGCCAGAGCATTCTTCATCCCAAACGGCATCACTAAGAACTCATAGTGTCCGTACCTTGTCCTGAATGCAGTGTTAGGTATGTCTTCCTTTCGTACACTTAACTGATGATACCCTGATCGTAGATCTATCTTGGAAAAGGTTGTGGCTCCTTGCAATTGATCGAATAGATTGTCTATCCGAGGTAAAGGATACTTATTCTTGATAGTAACCTTATTCAGTTCCCGATAGTCAATACACAACCGCAGGGTCCCGTCTTTCTTCTTCACGAATAATACTGGCACTCCCCACGGTGAAGTACTTGGACGAACAAAACCCAACTTCTCAAGTTCTTGAACTTGTTCCTTCAATTCCAGTAGCTCGGTAGGGGTCATCCTGTAGGGAACTTTGGTTATAGGTCGAGTACCTGGCACCAATTCTACATAGAATTCTATGTCCCTCTCAGGCGGTAATCTTGAAATATCTCAGAATACTTCCTCAAATTCCTTGATCACCGGTATTGATGACACCGTCACTTCTGTACTGACAACTTTGATGTTTGCTAGGCATCTGGTGAGGAACATATCACCTGAAGGGTTACATTGGAAATCAAAGGGTTGGTTCCCATTGTCCGTAAATGTGATCCTCTTCCTTGCACAATCCAACTTCGCATGATTCTTCTTGAGCCAATCCATTCCCAGGATTATATCGAACTCCTTCATCGACAGAACCACCAATCTCGCCAAATGTTCACAGTCTCTTAACCGTAGAGGGCAATCTTTATATACATGTGCTAACTTGGCGGTGGTCCCTAAGGGTGAGACAGCACTCAAAGCTTCATCTAAACGTTGCGGTACTATACCCAACTTCCGAACAATCTTAACAGATATAAAGGAATGTGTAGCACCCGTGTCAAATAAAGCTTTAACATGAGAGTTAAACAAGGTTAGAATACCTTCCACTACTCGTTGCTCAGGCAGTTCCTCCTCATAAGCACCTTCTTCATATCCTGTTTCTTCATAACCAGCAGCCTCGGGGATAACAGCATTCAGGCGGGCCTGTCCTTGCTGACCGTAATTGCCTCTCCTAGGAGCCTTGCATTCCGTACTTATGTGACCCGGCTTGTCACAATTATAGCACACAACTCCCGGACGATGAGCATGCCTAGGTACTCTGCAATCTTTAGCTCGGTGACCAGAATTACCACAATTGAAACATTTATCATTGTTGTACCCTCCTATTACTCGAGGCGGATACTGCTGCACTGCTTGTGTTTGTTGAGGTTTCTTCCCTCCATCCCAAGTCCTTTTCTGTCCCTGAGGGTACCTAGGTTTCTGTCTGGGATAGCCTTTCTGCGGAGGTTGATTCCCAAATGATTTCAGACTCTAACAACCATCATTCTCTAACCCCGTAGCCAATCTTACTAGAGCCTCAAATGACTGGTTCAGGTGCCCTATAGTCAGATGTCGGAGAGACAAGTTGAGACCTCGGTGATACTTCTTGATTTTCATCTTGGGTATGTCTACCATATGTGGAGTAAAGTGAGACAACTATTCAAATTGAGTGGTGTACTCACGGACTGTCAGATTTCCTTATGCTAGTTCCATGAATTCTTTCTCCCTCTTATCCTGCTCTTCTTCAGGGAAATACTTCTCAAGTAATCTCTCTTTGAACACCACCCACGACATTCCCCTTGCGGCTTCTTGCCCAATAGTTGCCTTTTCGGCATCCTACCAATCAGCCGCAGCATATGAAAACTGAAAGGTCGCCAGGCGCTTCTGTAGACACCCCATTTTGTCGGTTATCAGATTTAGGAGACCCATAGCTTGGTGGTTCACAATGATCGTAAAAGATTCAAAAGGACTCTCGGAAGTCAGCTCTATCTCTCAAAATGCTCAGAATGACCAAAATGCCCCTAAAAGGCGAAAACTCCCAGATTTGGTCCCAAAGTTCTGAAAACATGCTACGTCGTAGGAAAGTGATAAAATGAGTTTTTAAGAAAAAACGGATAAAATCGTCAGCTCCCAGAGACCCCCGGAAGTCCCGGAAGTTCCCGAAAAGTCCCCGTTGACCGGTTTGACCAAGGTTTGACTAGGTTTGACCAAGGTTTGACCAAGTTTGACCAAAATCGTCCAAATTCACCAGAATCATTTAAAATCATGAGAAAAGTGTTAAAACAAGTTCCAAAAGAAAATCGAGCGAAAACATCAGCTCCCGGGAACTCCCGGAGGTTTCTAGAACTTCCCGGGAATCCCAGGTTTGACCAGTTTGACCAGAATTTGACTTTGGAATCGGGGCACCAAAACAATTTTCAAATATTTTTCATGGATACTAGAGGTCAATAGCTTTCCAACGGTATATCGCACATAATTTCTAGATTTAAAACGAATTTATAATGAATTTCCGAAGGTGAAAAAGGCGATCAAATCGGCTTTTATCGCGAATACCGCAAAACTTTTCAAAGTGACCTATCCCCGAACTATTTTTTTATGTAAAGTAGACTCCATTACCTTTCCAACGGTATATCACAACCTCAGTTTGGAGTTCATACACGTTTTCTGTGAATTTCAGACAAAATAGGGCCTTTTTGCGAATACCGGAACCTCTGGGGGCCTAAACGTAAATTTCTGGGCGTCTGAGGAGCAGTGCCGCTGCGGCACTGGCCAACTGCCGCCGCGGCACTCAACCCTCGCAGAGTCCATTTTTGTAATTTTTTTAGGGGTCCAATTTGATTAATTGAAAGTCAAAACGACATAGTTTTATGTTCACAGTTGTTTGGGACCAATGGGAGTACTTCTAAAACTCCAAAACCACCCCAAATTGGCCTATTTAAACCCTCCATTGCTCTTCATTTTGGGGGGGCCAAGTGCAAAGCTTGAAAAGTTGTAGAGAAGAAGAGAGATAGAGATAGGTTTAGAAGAGAGAAAGGGAGCTTCTCCCATTGATTTTCCATAAAGAAAGTGAGTTTTAATCTTGTTTTCTTCCATTACCTCTCATATACTTCACATTCCAAACACCCCCAATCACCATTCTTGAGCATTCTTGAGTTAGGAAGCTACTTCCATGTCCAAATGTCAAAATCTATGAGTGAAACACCAAGCTACAAGTCCAAAATCATGAATATCATCTATTGATTGCTATCTATTTACTTGCTTGTTTATATTATGTTCATCTCTTCTTAATCTCATTTCTTTTTTATTTTCTTTATTTACTTACTAGTTCATCATCATCTAAGTGATGACATGAAGTTTGGGGTGAGTGAATCCTTATGGATAGTAGCTCTTGACCTCAAAAACATGTTTGATAGATGATGATCATAACCTCAATACTTCCAAGGTATTCTTGAAAAGTATTGAAGTTATGTTCAAAATAAAATAAATCTCTCCAACAATCTTGGAGGTTCTTGATGATGAGTTTGATGTTGGCATTTTAAGTGGCTATAATCCTTATTGAGTATTGAAAATATGCTTTCAAAACATCTATTTCAAAACCCCCCTCAACCCCTCTTCATTTGGTTTCAAGAAACAAAACCTAGTTTTCTCCAAAATCTTCAAAACAATGAGTCAAAATAGTGAGTGAGCTGAGTTCAAGGATTTCTCTAGAACTCAATACTCAACATATGGATGTAAGGCCACTTGAGAAGTCTTCCTAACTCATTGGAGAACACCCATGATTTTTGGTTTGACTTGGAAGTACTTGAAAATGGTCCATTTGGACCCAAACATTCCTTCCAGACATTCTACCTTTTCTGTCACAGCAGCTAGGGCCACTTCCAACTTCTTTTACAGAAAATTTTTCCAAAAGGGGTGGTCCTAACTTATTTTTCCCTTAAACTTCAATGTCTTAGAAAACTTTCTATATAAAATGGGCCTCTATATCATTCTTTTTCATTTTCTAAGATTTTCTAACATTTCAGTCGACGGTACGGACTCTGTTTCTGAGTGACCTTCATTGTTTATATTATTTCTCTCAATATGTGATAGTTATTAAGGATTGGCTTTTTGGGTTGTGATCTAGACACAATAAGGAACATCTCCATAAACAATCATGCATTGAAAACATTCCTAACCCCTCTTTTCAAATTTCCAAAGATGTTGCTACTGTTCTGTCCACTATTCACAGCAAACATACCTTAACTTTCATTCTTTGATTTGATGCTCATATGCATTCCAAATTGGTTCATATCTTAGGAAGTAGTTCATACTATATTTGTACATATCCCATGTTGATTTCATCCATCCATTCATACACATTTTAGACTTCTAAGTCATTCTAGGAATCCATGAACACAAAGCACACTACAACCTTGGCACATTCTAGATACATGCATTGCATCCATGCAAGGATTTGGGGTTTTTTGTAACTCCTAATCTAAGAAGATTATAAGGAATGATCATGATCACACGTTCATGCTCCCCTCGATCTAATCATCATTTTCTCATCCGTCCCGGGGATTGAGAGATCTTCTTTTCTCAAAGAATAACATGCATCATGTTAGCTTGCTAAGCATATTTTGATTTCTTTGTTTATTTGTTTCAAGAACAATTCATGTCCCTTTTAGATTAAGGAAACTAATTACTTGATACACGATTAGACGATTTTTCCTAGGTTTATTTGTGTGATCTTTCACTTTACATTGCATGATATTTGACTTAGATCTTATGAATGATATTTTATCTTTTGATCTTCCATTTCAATTTTCTTATGTGATGTAATATACTATCATAGTATTATTTGTCGAACCATACATAGTATAAGATGATTATTTGGATGCTAATTGAGGCCCGTCGAAAGACGGGGCGAGTTGAGGGTGTTTTAGTCGCGACAAAGGCTCCTTCCTCTCTCGTACCAAAACCCCGAACCAAGTTCTTTGGTTATGAAGGCCAGTGCCCTTTATCCATTTGGGTGAGTCAAAATTAGGTTTCTTGGTTCCTCAAAGACCAAGTGGCGACTCTGTATCTGTTTTCAACAGACCTTTCGTTTTCTTTCTCTGATTCAAATCAAGTTTCAAAAACAATCTCAAACAAGAGAGAGAAGTGGTCCGATTCCGCGTGTCCACAATCTGGCGACTCTGCTGGGAATTTTTATTTTCAAAACAAAATAATGTAGAGGTTTGACTCATAAGAAGCATCCTTAAAATCATCTTTTTACTGTGTCTGGTTCACCGCATTGCACTCCTGCATTTCCCCCTCCGACTGTGTCTGAAACATGGCGCTGACATTGTTCAGGTCTTGCTGTGCCAGGGCACAAGTCATTGTTGATACTGTACCTTCCAAGGTATATCAAAAAGAGTAAAAACCTCCGTACCGTCTCCCTGACGGTATATTGGAACTCTCGTCAACGGACCCTCTTTGACTAAACCCAGCCTTTGCATATAGATTCCTGTAGAACCTTTCATAGGACTGTTCATTTATCTTTTCAGATAGGTCAATATGATATAACTGCTGTATGCCCTGATGGGATTACCTGAGCGGTGTAGACGCTTATGTGACATAGAACAAAACCTCTTTCTTATGATCCCCAAGGCAATCACTCACATGTGATCACATTGAGTTGACCTGCCTAGGCACCATGACAAGGATGTCTGCTCCATGCTCACAAAGATATACACCGCAAACCTTGTTTGTTGGTCCTGAGACATAGGAGTATGAAAACTTGCTAGACAGTATGATCACCATCATCACCTATTCCCGTCGTATATCCCTATTTCTTCCAGAAACTCTACCCAACTCATCAGGGTATCCCTGTTTCTTCCAAAAACCCTGTTTGAATCACCAAGATTTCCTAGAAATCCCTATTTCTCCCCCAGAATACCCAGAAGCCTCAATTTTTCTTAAAAACTTCGATATACTTGTTTCTCCCAGAAACTCTGTCCGACTTACCCAGTTATACCTGTTCTCCTAGAAGCTCTGTCCAACTTACCCAAATTTTCATGTTTTCCCATAAGCTCTGCCCAAATCTCCCAGATTCTCCAAAAATCCCAGCACCTCTGCCCAAATCACCCAGAAATGCCCAGTTATACTTGTTTCTCCTAGAAACTCTATCCATATTCCTCAGAAATACCCAAAATACCAGTTTCTCCTAGAAGCTCAGTCCAAATCAACCAGAAATCCCTGTTTCTCCTAGAAACTCAAATGACTTCTAGAAATTTCTCTGAATCTCCCAAATCCCTGTTTCTCCCAGAAACTCTGTCCAAAATCCCCTAAGTATCTCGGAAATCCCTGTTATCCCTTGGTGATCATACTGGAAAGTAAAGTTGGCACACTCTATATGGTTAGGACCTTATTTGCTTAACTGCTACCTGTTAGAAATAGGAGCATCATATAGATTAGGACTTACATCCGCATGCTTGTCTCATTTGCATACACCGTTCCCATTAATCTGCGCGCACTGTCTCGACCATTCTTGCACAAGTCAGTCCACGTTTGTTAAACATCACTGTCTTTGTCTGTCTAAAGTCATCACTGTCAAAACCTGATCTAGTCCTCTCAAAATCTGTCAGGTCAGTATAGATTACCGGAGTCAGCAGCTAGGATCCTCGTCTTAGGTCAGAAGTTCGAACAGTCGTTTGGTCAAGACCTGCCCACCAAGTTACTTCAGCATGAATCAAGAAGAATTGGAAAATAAGGTCACTGTGTTGGGAACAACCATAAGCCAGCAATCTGATCTCCTGGCCCAAGTTTTGAGTTTCATGGAAGAATTGAAGCAGCAGCGGCCGCAACCTCCGCCCGGGTTTCCACCACCGGGGTTTGAACCACCCCCACCTGAGAATAATGGGGAGGAAGACTGGTTTCAAGGGGTCCCACCATTTGCGTATGAGAAGAAGCTTCAAGAGAAAATGGATAAGGTTGACAAGTTGGAAAGCATACTGAGGAAAAGCAAGGGGGTCGATGATTACATGTTAGACCTGGAAGGCCTCTTTGAGCCCATCAAGCTAAAACTGCCAGAGAATTTCAAGATGCCTGCCATCGACCGTTTTGACGGAACAGGGAATCCAAAATGTCACATCAAGTTGTGCATGAGCATCTTCCAATCGATGGGCTGCACTCATGAGCACATTGCGATGCTGTTCCCGCAAACCCTTAAGAATGCCGCACTATCCTGGTTCCTAACCCTTGAAGCCTCCAAGACCCGAGTCTGGGAAGACGTTGTTAGAACTTTTATTGATCACTACTCTTACAACCAATAGTTTGATATCACCATCCGGGATCTAGAGACTACCAGGCAGAACTTCAATGAGTCCTTCACTGCGTTCTTGAGCAGATGGAGGAATAAAGTGGCTCAAATGATCCACAGACCTGTTGAGAAAGAGCAAGTACGTATGCTGGTCAAGAACATGCAACCAGTATATCATGACAAGCTATTCTACCAATCCATCTCCACATTCGAAGAGCTATTTGAAATAGGCACCAGAATAGAGGATGCCATCAGAGAAGGAAAGTTCAAAAAGGATGAACCCCAACACCAGTCCAAGAGACCTAACTACTCCCTGGACTCCCCGGATATCAATGCACTTAGCAACCAATCAATGGCCAGCGCCCTTCGTCCATACCAGTCCATTCCGCCAAATCGCCCAAAAGGCCCTCGCATATTCTCCAAACTTGATGTTCCCCTTTCCACAGCCTTGGACCACCTACTCAAAAAGGGCCACCTACAGCTCCTCCCTCACAAGCCGCTACCGGATCCCATACCCTCCCACTACAACATGAGCCTATGATGTGCTTATCACCAAAATCTAGGCCATACCACCGATCAGTGCATCCGCCTCCGCCATGACATTCAGAACCTTATCGAAGATGTCCCCTATCCTAATCCCATCCACTATCTTGGCTTGGACCAACCGGTCGAATGATCCCTTCCATCGATGCTAATGAATGTTGAAGCTACGCAGTAAAGTGATGGTGTTTGGAACTTCTGCTAAAAAAAAATAGAATAAGAATAAATGGGTCGCAAAGACACTCCATTTGAGACCGGGTCTAGTCAAGTTGAGTCTATTTTATGTTCCGAGTCCATTTCAATTCTAGTCTTGTGATCGAGCCTGTCTGTCATCGAGTTGTTAATAAGTCTGTAAACCTTCTTTATTGATGGAATGAAATCTCATTTTGCTTAATCTGATGTGCCTAGTCATAAATGCATGAATCACTAAACTGAAGTGTCACTTTTCAAATTACCATGGATATTACTCTGGTAGTAATTTTTCTACGATAAAACAAAAAAGAATCCTGAAAGGTTAAAGTCGATTTCACGCTGACACTGATGAAGAGCTAGAATTGAATAGTCTTACTTTAAGAATTTAAAGATGCTCTTGCCTCAATCTTGAAAAGACGTACTTGAAACTGACTTGGGGATTGCCCAACACCCTTTTTTCCACCATTGTGAAGCCTTAAGCCCAATCCAATTGGGAGCCACGCAATCTGTCCGATTAAAAGCAATGCAAACTTAGCCCTTGATGGTAGCCAAACATTTCAGTGAGTTTCATCTCCACTTTCAAAAAAAAAAAAAAAAGAAAGAAAAAAAAAGAAAAGAAAAGAAAAAGCTCGCTAGGTTGAAAACCCAAAAGGGCACCTAGGCAAAAGTTAGAGCTGAAAAAGGTGTTGATTTCCAAAATTTGACCCTAGCCAGTCAAAATGTTGGAGAAAATTTTTGATGAGAGAATCATACGCTTCAAGATACATCTCAAGAACGTGCCAAGATCACATTTCAAAAGGCACGGAATGACCACAAATAAATTCCGAGAGCTGACATGCACATTCTGGAATTCTGAGATGGCGATTGAAAGATCTCACAAGAATCGACTACATTAAAAAGCAAAATTGACTGGCTAGGCGAAAGTGAAAAGGATCAATCCTCAAAACAAAACAAAAAGAAAAAGAAAAAGAAAAGAAAGGGAGATTGAAACTAAATTCTTTTATCCAAAGCTACCACAAGTGGCTCAAGTTTGAACTTCTTTGACGATTGGTTTGAAAAACCTTCATACCTCAAACCCCTTATTTCAAGCCTTGCCTTGAACTACGCTTGACCTGATTCCCACTCAGGGATACGTAGGCAACCACATCGGTTCGGTCAATACCATCATAATCAACCCCCCCTTATTTCAAGACTTTGGCCCGAACTACGTTGGACCTGATCCCCGCTCGGGGGTACGTAGGTTGACTTTCAAAGAAAAAAAGATGGCTCGCTAGGTCGAAAATCCGAAAGGACGCCTAGGCAAAAATTAGATCTAAATCCAAGGTGAGCAATAACAGAAGAGAGAAAAGAGATTGTTAGGTCACCTCCTTGGTACCTAGGCAAAAATGATGAGCATTTGAGAGATTAAAGTCACGGTCCATGCCTCAAGCCAGAAAATCACCTTCCACACTAGGGGCAAACTTCGGCTACCCGCCTCGTTTGCCTGACTTTTACTATTTACCCTTCATACAAGGGGCAAACTTCGGTCACCTACCTCGTTTGCCCAAAACCTCCAATAAACCATCATCCAAACTAAGGGCAAACTTCAGTCACCCACCTCGTTTGCTTATGAATCCCACTTTGTACGCCTCAAACTAGGGGCAAACTCCGTTTGCCTAACACAATCCCTTCACACCGAGGGCGAGTTTTCAAGTTACCAAGTTGTTTTGAAAATTTTGAAATAGAGCATCTTTTACTCTAAAAGCTAAGGCACTAATTCAAAGCACTTCCTGGGAGAAGTAAAAAATTGACTAGATCACTAGGGAGGAGTTTTCAAAAATCAGATTTATCAGCAAAGTGTTACCACGTTAAGATGAGGGGTGAACACCAAAAGAGAAATGGTACATCGTTTATGACGAAAGCACATCAAGTTTTGACAAGACGAGCTTGTTTCATTTTGGTGTCATAATATGTCGTCCTCGTGCGTCAGTGTCTGTCAAGTTTTTGAGTCTGTTGTAGTCTCAAATGTGTAAGTCAACAGTGACTAATAAAATTTTCAAATCAAGTTATAAAAAGCATGCCAATACAAGCAGGAGTACCAAACACCATTATCGCACCGGTTAAGGCATCAGCATGAGAAGCATCCAAACTTAGGGCAAATGCGAATTTCATCCCTTTCCAAACCATCGAATGTTGATCTTCCTTCATGCAACATAAGTCCATGAGTGGCTGTTGATCATCTTCCTTCGTTCTTGCAACATAAGTCCATGAGTGGCTGTTGATGATCTTCTTTCATCCTAGCAACATAAGTCCATAAGTTGCTATTGATTATCACCCTCCATCAGTGTCAAACCACCGCAAATCATATCTGTCACAAA
This sequence comes from Hydrangea macrophylla, assembly GCA_033977485.1. Lineage (NCBI taxonomy): Eukaryota > Viridiplantae > Streptophyta > Magnoliopsida > Cornales > Hydrangeaceae > Hydrangea > Hydrangea macrophylla. Next base: position 60,656,281 of record CM066985.1, read on the forward strand.
TAGAATGATACCTTTACTCCCATTTAATGGACGTATTTCCTTCTTCCTAGCAGAGTACATTATCCTTCAACTCCCAAAGGCCCTAACTGGCTCTTTTGATTTGAGCATTACAAAATCTGACCAACCATGAGAGATTCGAATTTGAATCCTGGTCAAGAGAAGTAGTTGAAGAGAGATCCTAGAAAGAGTCACTTCATCCCCACTAGATTTAATTTAAATCCCCAGCAGGCATATCAATTCGTCAGTTCTTCTAATCAAGGTTAGTCCAACCATCAGTTCATCCATGACAGTCACAGTCGTTCACTGTCGACTCGTCATATTGATTCGTACATCGTCAGTTCAATCCATGACAGTCACAGTAGTTCACTGTCGACTCGTCATATCGATTCGTACATCGTCAATTCAATCCATGATAGTCACAGTAGTTCACTGTCGACTCGTCATATCGATTCGTATATCGTTAGTTCAATCCATGATAGTCACAGTAGTTCACTTTTGACTCATCATCTCGATTCGTACATCGTCACTTCTTCTGGTCACGGTTAGTCCAACTGTTGATCCAATCCATAATAGTCACAGTAGTTCACTGTTGACTCATCATCTCGATTCGTACATCGTCACTTCTTCTGGTCACAATTAGTCCAACTGTTGATCCAATCCATGATAGTCACAGTAGTTCACTATTGACTCATCATCTCGATTCGTACATCGTCAGTTCAATCCATGACAGTCACAGTAGTTCACTATCGACTCGTCATATCGATTTGTACATCGTCAGTTTAATCCATGACAGTCACAGTAGTTCACTGTCGACTCGTCATATCGATTCGTACATCGTCAGTTTAATCCATGACAGTCACAGTAGTTCACTGTCGACTCGTCATATCGATTCGTACATCGTCAGTTTAATCCATGACAGTCACAGTAGTTCACTGTCGACTCGTCGTCTCGATTCGTACATCGTCAGTTCAATCCGTGACAGTCACAGTAGACTCGTCATCTCGATTCGTACATCGTCAGTTCAATCCATGACAGCCACAATAGTTCACTGTCGACTAGTCATATCGATTCGTACATCGTCAGTTCAATCCATGATAGTCACAGTAGTTCACTGTCGACTCGTGATATCGATTCGTACATCGTCAGTTCAATCCATGATAGTCACAGTAGTTCACTGTTGACTCGTGATATCGATTCGTACATCGTCAGTTCAATCCATGATAGTCATAGTAGTTCACTGTCGACTCGTCATATCGATTCGTACATCGTTAGTTCAATCCATGATAGTCAAAGTAGTTCACTTTTGACTCATCATCTCGATTCGTACATTGTCACTTCTTCTGGTCATGGTTAGTCCAACTGTTGATCCAATCCATGATAGTCACAGTAGTTCACTGTCGACTCGTCATCTCGATTCGTACATCGTCAGTCTAATCCATGACAGTCACAGTAGTTCACTGTCGACTCGTCGTCTTGATTTGTACATCGTCAGTTCAATCCATGACAGTAACAGTAGTTCATTGTCGACTCGTCATCTCGATTCGTACATCGTCAGTTTAATCCATGATAGTCATAGTTGTTCACTGTCGACTCGTCATCTCGATTCGTACATCGTCAGTTCAATCCGTGACAGTCACAGTAGTCTCGTCATCTCGATTCGTACATCGTCAGTGCAATCCATGACAGTGATAGTAGTTCACTGTCGACTCGTCATCATCAGTCCGATCCATGACAATCACAGTAGCGCTGTTGACTCGTCACCTTGATTAATGCATGGTCAGTTCTTTTGATCACGATTAGTCCAACTGTTGGTCCAACCCATGACAGTGACATAGCTCACTAACTACTCATCATCTCGATTCGTGCATCGTCAGTATGTTGTGTTCATCATTTTCATTCAACATCTTGGGCTTCCATATCCATTAATGGTGCTTCTGTGTCTGTCGCTTGACATCTCTGGTTTTCATGTCTTGAGTTCATAGGGTTTCTGTGTCCAGGACTTCCATGTCCATCGGTTATCTGTCAAATTTCATCTTTGATTAACGCCCTCTGGGACCCCACGTTCAATTACATTCGCTTGAAAGCACACTTCCCAAATTCCAAAAGTTTACCCCTAGACCTGGAGTCTTCTAAACCTTGATGTCCTTATCCGAGTCATCCACCACATCACAGTCGCAAACACTTGCACAACACCAGCCCACTCGGAGTGGCGCACCCTACAGCATCTGCTCATACTAGGATCATAACAATAAGCATAATAGGACTCATGACACAATTCATATCACATCCATGCATTGCATATCATCCTTATAGCATAGCATCCGCATGTCTTGTTGTGCATGTGTGGTTTGTTCCTTTGTGCCCTGAACTACGTCCTGGTCTGATTCCCCTTGGGATACGTAGGCAGCTCACGTAGAGCACGACCAGCACTGACCTCAGCATCTTTTTTTCATCATTGCATCTTTTGCAACGCTTTTATCCTAAATCTATAGCCTCCAAAAAGTCCTGTCTCTTCAAAGCTTTGGCACTCGCTTGCGACATGCGTTGCCTCGCAAGTTCATGCCAAAGAGGGGCAAACTGTAGACACCCCATTTTGTCGGCTATCAGATTTAGGAGACCCATAGCTTGGTGGTTCACAATGATCGTAAAAGACTCAAAAGGACTCTCGGAAGTCAGCTCTATCTCTCAAAATGCTCAGAATGACCAAAATGCCCCTAAAAGGCGAAAACTCCCAAATTTGGTCCCAAAGTTCTGAAAACATGCTACGTCGTAAGAAAAGTGATAAAATGAGTTTTTAAGAAAAAACGAATAAAATCGTCAGCTCCCAGAGACCCCCGGAAGTCCCGGAAGTTCCCGAAAAGTCCCCGTTGACCGGTTTGACCAAGGTTTGACTAGGTTTGACCAAGGTTTGACCAAGTTTGACCAAAATCGTCCGAATTCACCAGAATCATTTAAAATCATGAGAAAAGTGTTAAAACAAGTTCCAAAAGAAAATCGAGCGAAAACATCAGCTCCCAGGAACTCCCGGAGGTTTCTAGAACTTCCCGGGAATCCCAGGTTTGACCAGTTTGACCAGAATTTGACTTTGGAATCGGGGCACCAAAACAATTTTCAAATATTTTTCATAGATACAAGAGGTCAATAGCTTTCCAACGGTATATCACACATAATTTCTAGATTTAAAACGAATTTATAATGAATTTCCGAAGGTGAAAAAGGCGATCAAATCGGCTTTTATCGCGAATACCGCAAAACTTTTCAAAGTGACCTATCCCCGAACTATTTTTTATGTAAAGTAGACTCCATTACCTTTCCAACAGTATATCACAACCTCAGTTTGGAGTTCATACACGTTTTTTGTGAATTTCGGACAAAATAGGGCCTTTTCGCGAATACCGGAACCTCTGGGGGCCTAAACGTAAATTTCTGGGCGTCTGAGGAGCAGTGCCGCCGCGGCACTGCCCAACTGCCGCCGCGGCACTCAACCCTCGCAGAGTCCATTTTTGTAATTTTTTTAGGGGTCCAATTTGATTAATTGAAAGTCAAAACGACATAGTTTTATGTTCACAGTTGTTTGGGACCAATGGGAGTACTTCTAAAACTCCAAAACCACCCCAAATTGGCCTATTTAAACCCTCCATTGCTCTTCATTTTGGGGGGGCCAAGTGCAAAGCTTGAAAAGTTGTAGAGAAGAAGAGAGATAGAGATAGGTTTAGAAGAGAGAAAGGGAGCTTCTCCCATTGATTTTCCATAAAGAAAGTGAGTTTTAATCTTGTTTTCTTCCATTACCTCTCATATACTTCACATTCCAAACACCCCCAATCACCATTCTTGAGCATTCTTGAGTTAGGAAGCTACTTCCATGTCCAAATGTCAAAATCTATGAGTGAAACACCAAGCTACAAGTCCAAAATCATGAATATCATCTATTGATTGCTATCTATTTACTTGCTTGTTTATATTATGTTCATCTCTTCTTAATCTCATTTCTTTTTTATTTTCTTTATTTACTTACTAGTTCATCATCATCTAAGTGATGACATGAAGTTTGGGGTGAGTGAATCCTTATGGATAGTAGCTCTTGACCTCAAAAACATGTTTGATAGATGATGATCATAACCTCAATACTTCCAAGGTATTCTTGAAAAGTATTGAAGTTATGTTCAAAATAAAATAAATCTCTCCAACAATCTTGGAGGTTCTTGATGATGAGTTTGATGTTGGCATTTTAAGTGGCTATAATCCTTTTTGAGTATTGAAAATATGCTTTCAAAACATCTATTTCAAAACCCCCCTCAACCCCTCTTCTTTTGGTTTCAAGAAACAAAACCTAGTTTTCTCCAAAATCTTCAAAACAATGAGTCAAAATAGTGAGTGAGCTGAGTTCAAGGATTTCTCTAGAACTCAATACTCAACATATGGATGTAAGGCCACTTGAAAAGTCTTCCTAACTCATTGGAGAACACCCATGATTTTTGGTTTGACTTGGAAGTACTTGAAAATGGTCCATTTGGACCCAAACATTCCTTCCAGACATTCTACCTTTTCTGTCACAGCAGCTAGGGCCACTTCCAACTTCTTTTACAGAAAATGTTTCCAAAAGGGGTGGTCCTAACTTATTTTTCCCTTAAACTTCAATGTCTTAGGAAACTTTCTGTATAAAATGGGCCTCTATATCATTCTTTTTCATTTTCTAAGATTTTCTAACATTTCAGTCGACGGTACGGACTCTGTTTCTGAGTGACCTTCATTGTTTATATTATTTCTCTCAATATGTGATAGTTATTAAGGATTGGCTTTTTGGGTTGTGATCTAGACACAATAAGGAACATCTCCATAAACAATCATGCATTGAAAACATTCCTAACCCCTCTTTTCAAATTTCCAAAGATGTTGCTACTGTTCTGTCCACTATTTACAGCAAACATACCTTAACTTTCATTCTTTGATTTGATGCTCATATGCATTCCAAATTGGTTCATATCTTAGGAAGTAGTTCATACTATATTTGTACATATCCCATGTTGATTTCATCCATCCATTCATACACATTTTAGACTTCTAAGTCATTCTAGGAATCCATGAACACAAAGCACACTACAACCTTGGCACATTCTAGATACATGCATTGCATCCATGCAAGGATTTGGGGTTTTTTGTAACTCCTAATCTAAGAAGATTATAAGGAATGATCATGATCACACGTTCATGCTCCCCTCGATCTAATCATCATTTTCTCATCCGTCCCGGGGATTGAGAGATCTTCTTTTCTCAAAGAATAACATGCATCATGTTAGCTTGCTAAGCATATTTTGATTTCTTTGTTTATTTGTTTCAAGAACAATTCATGTCCCTTTTAGATTAAGGAAACTAATTACTTGATACACGATTAGACGATTTTTCCTAGGTTTATTTGTGTGATCTTTCACTTTACATTGCATGATATTTGACTTAGATCTTATGAATGATATTTTATCTTTTGATCTTCCATTTCAATTTTCTTATGTGATGTAATATACTATCATAGTATTATTTGTCGAACCATACATAGTATAAGATGATTATTTGGATGCTAATTGAGGCCCGTCGAAAGACGGGGCGAGTTGAGGGTGTTTTAGTCGCGACAAAGGCTCCTTCCTCTCTCGTACCAAAACCCCGAACCAAGTTCTTTGGTTATGAAGGCCAGTGCCCTTTATCCATTTGGGTGAGTCAAAATTAGGTTTCTTGGTTCCTCAAAGACCAAGTGGCGACTCTGTATCTGTTTTCAACAGACCTTTCGTTTTCTTTCTCTGATTCAAATCAAGTTTCAAAAACAATCTCAAACAAGAGAGAGAAGTGGTTCGATTCCGCGTGTCCACAATCTGGCGACTCTGCTGGGAATTTTTATTTTCAAAACAAAATAATGTAGAGGTTTGACTCATAAGAAGCATCCTTAAAATCATCTTTTTACTGTGTCTGGTTCACCGCATTGCACTCCTGCATTTCCCCCTCCGACTGTGTCTGAAACATGGCGCTGACATTGTTCAGGTCTTGCTGTGCCAGGGCACAAGTCATTGTTGATACTGTACCTTCCAAGGTATATCAAAAAGAGTAAAAACCTCCGTACCGTCTCCCTGACGGTATATTGGAACTCTCGTCAACGGACCCTCTTTGACTAAACCCAGCCTTTGCATATAGATTCCTGTAGAACCTTTCATAGGACTGTTCATTTATCTTTTCAGATAGGACAATATGATATAACTGCTGTATGCCCTGATGGGATTACCTGAGCGGTGTAGACGCTTATGTGACATAGAACAAAACCTCTTTCTTATGATCCCCAAGGCAATCACTCACATGTGATCACATTGAGTTGACCTGCCTAGGCACCATGACAAGGATGTCTGCTCCATGCTCACAAAGATATACACCGCAAACCTTGTTTGTTGGTCCTGAGACATAGGAGTATGAAAACTTGCTAGACAGTATGATCACCATCATCACCTATTCCCGTCGTATATCCCTATTTCTTCCAGAAACTCTACCCAACTCATCAGGGTATCCCTGTTTCTTCCAAAAACCCTGTTTGAATCACCAAGATTTCCTAGAAATCCCTATTTCTCCCCCAGAATACCCAGAAGCCTCAATATTTCTTAGAAACTTCGATATACTTGTTTCTCCCAGAAACTCTGTCCGACTTACCCAGTTATACCTGTTCTCCTAGAAGCTCTGTCCAACTTACCCAAATTTTCATGTTTTCCCATAAGCTCTGCCCAAATCTCCCAGATTCTCCAAAAATCCCAGCACCTCTGCCCAAATCACCCAGAAATGCCCAGTTATACTTGTTTCTCCTAGAAACTCTATCCATATTCCTCAGAAATACCCAAAATACCAGTTTCTCCTAGAAGCTCAGTCCAAATCAACCAGAAATCCCTGTTTCTCCTAGAAACTCAAATGACTTCTAGAAATTTCTCTGAATCTCCCAAATCCCTGTTTCTCCCAGAAACTCTGTCCAAAATCCCCTAAGTATCTCGGAAATCCCTGTTATCCCTTGGTGATCATACTGGAAAGTAAAGTTGGCACACTCTATATGGTTAGGACCTTATTTGCTTAACTGCTACCTGTTAGAAATAGGAGCATCATATAGATTAGGACTTACATCCGCATGCTTGTCTCATTTGCATACACCGTTCCCATTAATCTGCGCGCACTGTCTCGACCATTCTTGCACAAGTCAGTCCACGTTTGTTAAACATCACTGTCTTTGTCTGTCTAAAGTCATCACTGTCAAAATCTGATCTAGTCCTCTCAAAATCTGTCAGGTCAGTATAGATTACCGGAGTCAGCAGCTAGGATCCTCGTCTTAGGTCAGAAGTTCGAACAGTCGTTTGGTCAAGACCTGCCCACCAAGTTACTTCAGCATGAATCAAGAAGAATTGGAAAATAAGGTCACTGTGTTGGGAACAACCATAAGCCAGCAATCTGATCTCCTGGCCCAAGTTTTGAGTTTCATGGAAGAATTGAAGCAGCAGCGGCCGCAACCTCCGCCCGGGTTTCCACCACCGGGGTTTGAACCACCCCCACCTGAGAATAATGGGGAGGAAGACTGGTTTCAAGGGGTCCCACCATTTGCGTATGAGAAGAAGCTTCAAGAGAAAATGGATAAGGTTGACAAGTTGGAAAGCATACTGAGGAAAAGCAAGGGGGTCGATGATTACATGTTAGACCTGGAAGGCCTCTTTGAGCCCATCAAGCTAAAACTGCCAGAGAATTTCAAGATGCCTGCCATCGACCGTTTTGACGGAACAGGGAATCCAAAATGTCACATCAAGTTGTGCATGAGCATCTTCCAATCGATGGGCTGCACTCATGAGCACATTGCGATGCTGTTCCCGCAAACCCTTAAGAATGCCGCACTATCCTGGTTCCTAACCCTTGAAGCCTCCAAGACCCGAGTCTGGGAAGACGTTGTTAGAACTTTTATTGATCACTACTCTTACAACCAATAGTTTGATATCACCATCCGGGATCTAGAGACTACCAGGCAGAACTTCAATGAGTCCTTCACTGCGTTCTTGAGCAGATGGAGGAATAAAGTGGCTCAAATGATCCACAGACCTGTTGAGAAAGAGCAAGTACGTATGCTGGTCAAGAACATGCAACCAGTATATCATGACAAGCTATTCTACCAATCCATCTCCACATTCGAAGAGCTATTTGAAATAGGCACCAGAATAGAGGATGCCATCAGAGAAGGAAAGTTCAAAAAGGATGAACCCCAACACCAGTCCAAGAGACCTAACTACTCCCTGGACTCCCCGGATATCAATGCACTTAGCAACCAATCAATGGCCAGCGCCCTTCGTCCATACCAGTCCATTCCGCCAAATCGCCCAAAAGGCCCTCGCATATTCTCCAAACTTGATGTTCCCCTTTCCACAGCCTTGGACCACCTACTCAAAAAGGGCCACCTACAGCTCCTCCCTCACAAGCCGCTACCGGATCCCATACCCTCCCACTACAACATGAGCCTATGATGTGCTTATCACCAAAATCTAGGCCATACCACCGATCAGTGCATCCGCCTCCGCCATGACATTCAGAACCTTATCGAAGATGTCCCCTATCCTAATCCCATCCACTATCTTGGCTTGGACCAACCGGTCGAATGATCCCTTCCATCGATGCTAATGAATGTTGAAGCTACGCAGTAAAGTGATGGTGTTTGGAACTTCTGCTAAAAAAAAATAGAATAAGAATAAATGGGTCGCAAAGACACTCCATTTGAGACCGGGTCTAGTCAAGTTGAGTCTATTTTATGTTCCGAGTCCATTTCAATTCTAGTCTTGTGATCGAGCCTGTCTGTCATCGAGTTGTTAATAAGTCTGTAAACCTTCTTTATTGATGGAATGAAATCTTATTTTGCTTAATCTGATGTGCCTAGTCATAAATGCATGAATCACTAAACTGAAGTGTCACTTTTCAAATTACCATGGATATTACTCCGGTAGTAATTTTTCTACGATAAAATAAAAAAGAATCCTGAAAGGTTAAAGTCGATTTCACGCTGACACTGATGAAGAGCTAGAATTGAATAGTCTTACTTTAAGAATTTAAAGATGCTCTTGCCTCAATCTTGAAAAGACGTACTTGAAACTGACTTGGGGATTGCCCAACACCCTTTTTTCCACCATTGTGAAGCCTTAAGCCCAATCCAATTGGGAGCCACGCAATCTGTCCGATTAAAAGCAAGGCAAACTTAGCCCTTGATGGTAGCCAAACATTTCAGTGAGTTTCATCTCCACTTTCAAAAAAAAAAAAAAAAGAAAGAAAAAAAAAAGAAAAGAAAAGAAAAAGCTCGCTAGGTTGAAAACCCGAAAGGGCACCTAGGCAAAAGTTAGAGCTGAAAAAGGTGTTGATTTCCAAAATTTGACCCTAGCCAGTCAAAATGTTGGAGAAAATTTTTGATGAGAGAATCATACGCTTCAAGATACATCTCAAGAACGTGCCAAGATCACATTTCAAAAGGCACGGAATGACCACAAATAAATTCCGAGAGCTGACATGCACATTCTGGAATTCTGAGATGGCGATTGAAAGATCTCACAAGAATCGACTACATTAAAAAGCAAAATTGACTGGCTAGGCGAAAGTGAAAAGGATCAATCCTCAAAACAAAACAAAAAGAAAAAGAAAAAGAAAAGAAAGGGAGATTGAAACTAAATTCTTTTATCCAAAGCTACCACAAGTGGCTCAAGTTTGAACTTCTTTGACGATTGGTTTGAAAAACCTTCATACCTCAAACCCCTTATTTCAAGCCTTGCCTTGAACTACGCTTGACCTGATTCCCACTCAGGGATACGTAGGCAACCACATCGGTTCGGTCAATACCATCATAATCAACCCCCCCTTATTTCAAGACTTTGGCCCGAACTACGTTGGACCTGATCCCCGCTCGGGGGTACGTAGGTTGACTTTCAAAGAAAAAAAGATGGCTCGCTAGGTCGAAAATCCGAAAGGACGCCTAGGCAAAAATTAGATCTAAATCCAAGGTGAGCAATAACAGAAGAGAGAAAAGAGATTGTTAGGTCACCTCCTTGGTACCTAGGCAAAAATGATGAGCATTTGAGAGATTAAAGTCACGGTCCATGCCTCAAGCCAGAAAATCACCTTCCACACTAGGGGCAAACTTCGGCTACCCGCCTCGTTTGCCTGACTTTTACTATTTACCCTTCATACAAGGGGCAAACTTCGGTCACCTACCTCGTTTGCCCAAAACCTCCAATAAACCATCATCCAAACTAAGGGCAAACTTCAGTCACCCACCTCGTTTGCTTATGAATCCCACTTTGTACGCCTCAAACTAGGGGCAAACTCCGTTTGCCTAACACAATCCCTTCACACCGAGGGCGAGTTTTCAAGTTACCAAGTTGTTTTGAAAATTTTGAAATAGAGCATCTTTTACTCTAAAAGCTAAGGCACTAATTCAAAGCACTTCCTGGGAGAAGTAAAAAATTGACTAGATCACTAGGGAGGAGTTTTCAAAAATCAGATTTATCAGCAAAGTGTTACCACGTTAAGATGAGGGGTGAACACCAAAAGAGAAATGGTACATCGTTTATGACGAAAGCACATCAAGTTTTGACAAGACGAGCTTGTTTCATTTTGGTGTCATAATATGTCGTCCTCGTGCGTCAGTGTCTGTCAAGTTTTTGAGTCTGTTGTAGTCTCAAATGTGTAAGTCAACAGTGACTAATAAAATTTTCAAATCAAGTTATAAAAAGCATGCCAATACAAGCAGGAGTACCAAACACCATTATCGCACCGGTTAAGGCATCAGCATGAGAAGCATCCAAACTTAGGGCAAATGCGAATTTCATCCCTTTCCAAACCATCGAATGTTGATCTTCCTTCATGCAACATAAGTCCATGAGTGGCTGTTGATCATCTTCCTTCGTTCTTGCAACATAAGTCCATGAGTGGCTGTTGATGATCTTCTTTCATCCTAGCAACATAAGTCCATAAGTTGCTATTGATTATCACCCTCCATCAGTGTCAAACCACCGCAAATCATATCTGTCACAAATAGAATGATACCTTTACTCCCATTTAATGGACGTATTTCCTTCTTCCTAGCAGAGTACATTATCCTTCAACTCCCAAAGGCCCTAACTGGCTCTTTTGATTTGAGCATTACAAAATCTGACCAACCATGAGAGATTCGAATTTGAATCCTGGTCAAGAGAAGTAGTTGAAGAGAGATCCCAGAAAGAGTCACTTCATCCCCACTAGATTTAATTTAAATCCCCAGCAGGCATATCAATTCGTCAGTTCTTCTAATCAAGGTTAGTCCAACCATCAGTTCATCCATGACAGTCACAGTCGTTCACTGTCGACTCGTCATATCGATTCGTACATCGTCAGTTCAATCCATGACAGTCACAGTAGTTCACTGTCGACTCGTCATATCGATTCGTACATCGTCAATTCAATCCATGATAGTCACAGTAGTTCACTGTCGACTCGTCATATCGATTCGTATATCGTTAGTTCAATCCATGATAGTCACAGTAGTTCACTTTTGACTCATCATCTCGATTCGTACATCGTCACTTCTTCTGGTCACGGTTAGTCCAACTGTTGATCCAATCCATAATAGTCACAGTAGTTCACTGTTGACTCATCATCTCGATTCGTACATCGTCACTTCTTCTGGTCACAATTAGTCCAACTGTTGATCCAATCCATGATAGTCACAGTAGTTCACTATTGACTCATCATCTCGATTCGTACATAGTCAGTTCAATCCATGACAGTCACAGTAGTTCACTATCGACTCGTCATATCGATTTGTACATCGTCAGTTTAATCCATGACAGTCACAGTAGTTCACTGTCGACTCGTCATATCGATTCGTACATCGTCAGTTTAATCCATGACAGTCACAGTAGTTCACTGTCGACTCGTCATATCGATTCGTACATCGTCAGTTTAATCCATGACAGTCACAGTAGTTCACTGTCGACTCGTCGTCTCGATTCGTACATCGTCAGTTCAATCCGTGACAGTCACAGTAGACTCGTCATCTCGATTCGTACATCGTCAGTTCAATCCATGACAGCCACAATAGTTCACTGTCGACTAGTCATATCGATTCGTACATCGTCAGTTCAATCCATGATAGTCACAGTAGTTCACTGTCGACTCGTGATATCGATTCGTACATCGTCAGTTCAATCCATGATAGTCACAGTAGTTCACTGTTGACTCGTGATATCGATTCGTACATCGTCAGTTCAATCCATGATAGTCATAGTAGTTCACTGTCGACTCGTCATATCGATTCGTACATCGTTAGTTCAATCCATGATAGTCAAAGTAGTTCACTTTTGACTCATCATCTCGATTCGTACATTGTCACTTCTTCTGGTCATGGTTAGTCCAACTGTTGATCCAATCCATGATAGTCACAGTAGTTCACTGTCGACTCGTCATCTCGATTCGTACATCGTCAGTCTAATCCATGACAGTCACAGTAGTTCACTGTCGACTCGTCGTCTTGATTTGTACATCGTCAGTTCAATCCATGACAGTAACAGTAGTTCATTGTCGACTCGTCATCTCGATTCGTACATCGTCAGTTTAATCCATGATAGTCATAGTTGTTCACTGTCGACTCGTCATCTCGATTCGTACATCGTCAGTTCAATCCGTGACAGTCACAGTAGTCTCGTCATCTCGATTCGTACATCGTCAGTGCAATCCATGACAGTGATAGTAGTTCACTGTCGACTCGTCATCATCAGTCCGATCCATGACAATCACAGTAGCGCTGTTGACTCGTCACCTTGATTAATGCATGGTCAGTTCTTTTGATCACGATTAGTCCAACTGTTGGTCCAACCCATGACAGTGACATAGCTCACTAACTACTCATCATCTCGATTCGTGCATCGTCAGTATGTTGTGTTCATCATTTTCATTCAACATCTTGGGCTTCCATATCCATTAATGGTGCTTCTGTGTCTGTCGCTTGACATCTCTGGTTTTCATGTCTTGAGTTCATAGGGTTTCTGTGTCCAGGACTTCCATGTCCATCGGTTATCTGTCAAATTTCATCTTTGATTAACGCCCTCTGGGACCCCACGTTCAATTACATTCGCTTGAAAGCACACTTCCCAAATTCCAAAAGTTTACCCCTAGACCTGGAGTCTTCTAAACCTTGATGTCCTTATCCGAGTCATCCACCACATCACAGTCGCAAACACTTGCACAACACCAGCCCACTCGGAGTGGCGCACCCTACAGCATCTGCTCATACTAGGATCATAACAATAAGCATAATAGGACTCATGACACAATTCATATCACATCCATGCATTGCATATCATCCTTATAGCATAGCATCCGCATGTCTTGTTGTGCATGTGTGGTTTGTTCCTTTGTGCCCTGAACTACGTCCTGGTCTGATTCCCCTTGGGATACGTAGGCAGCTCACGTAGAGCACGACCAGCACTGACCTCAGCATCTTTTTTTCATCATTGCATCTTTTGCAACGCTTTTATCCTAAATCTATAGCCTCCAAAAAGTCCTGTCTCTTCAAAGCTTTGGCACTCGCTTGCGACATGCGTTGCCTCGCAAGTTCATGCCAAAGAGGGGCAAACTGTAGACACCCCATTTTGTCGGCTATCAGATTTAGGAGACCCATAGCTTGGTGGTTCACAATGATCGTAAAAGACTCAAAAGGACTCTCGGAAGTCAGCTCTATCTCTCAAAATGCTCAGAATGACCAAAATGCCCCTAAAAGGCGAAAACTCCCAAATTTGGTCCCAAAGTTCTGAAAACATGCTACGTCGTAAGAAAAGTGATAAAATGAGTTTTTAAGAAAAAACGAATAAAATCGTCAGCTCCCAGAGACCCCCGGAAGTCCCGGAAGTTCCCGAAAAGTCCCCGTTGACCGGTTTGACCAAGGTTTGACTAGGTTTGACCAAGGTTTGACCAAGTTTGACCAAAATCGTCCGAATTCACCAGAATCATTTAAAATCATGAGAAAAGTGTTAAAACAAGTTCCAAAAGAAAATCGAGCGAAAACATCAGCTCCCAGGAACTCCCGGAGGTTTCTAGAACTTCCCGGGAATCCCAGGTTTGACCAGTTTGACCAGAATTTGACTTTGGAATCGGGGCACCAAAACAATTTTCAAATATTTTTCATAGATACAAGAGGTCAATAGCTTTCCAACGGTATATCACACATAATTTCTAGATTTAAAACGAATTTATAATGAATTTCCGAAGGTGAAAAAGGCGATCAAATCGGCTTTTATCGCGAATACCGCAAAACTTTTCAAAGTGACCTATCCCCGAACTATTTTTTATGTAAAGTAGACTCCATTACCTTTCCAACAGTATATCACAACCTCAGTTTGGAGTTCATACACGTTTTTTGTGAATTTCGGACAAAATAGGGCCTTTTCGCGAATACCGGAACCTCTGGGGGCCTAAACGTAAATTTCTGGGCGTCTGAGGAGCAGTGCCGCCGCGGCACTGCCCAACTGCCGCCGCGGCACTCAACCCTCGCAGAGTCCATTTTTGTAATTTTTTTAGGGGTCCAATTTGATTAATTGAAAGTCAAAACGACATAGTTTTATGTTCACAGTTGTTTGGGACCAATGGGAGTACTTCTAAAACTCCAAAACCACCCCAAATTGGCCTATTTAAACCCTCCATTACTCTTCATTTTGGGGGGGCCAAGTGCAAAGCTTGAAAAGTTGTAGAGAAGAAGAGAGATAGAGATAGGTTTAGAAGAGAGAAAGGGAGCTTCTCCCATTGATTTCATAAAGAAAGTGAGTTTTAATCTTGTTTTCTTCCATTACCTCTCATATACTTCACATTCCAAACACCCCCAATCACCATTCTTGAGCATTCTTGAGTTAGGAAGCTACTTCCATGTCCAAATGTCAAAATCTATGAGTGAAACACCAAGCTACAAGTCCAAAATCATGAATATCATCTATTGATTGCTATCTATTTACTTGCTTGTTTATATTATGTTCATCTCTTCTTAATCTCATTTCTTTTTTATTTTCTTTATTTACTTACTAGTTCATCATCATCTAAGTGATGACATGAAGTTTGGGGTGAGTGAATCCTTATGGATAGTAGCTCTTGACCTCAAAAACATGTTTGATAGATGATGATCATAACCTCAATACTTCCAAGGTATTCTTGAAAAGTATTGAAGTTATGTTCAAAATAAAATAAATCTCTCCAACAATCTTGGAGGTTCTTGATGATGAGTTTGATGTTGGCATTTTAAGTGGCTATAATCCTTATTGAGTATTGAAAATATGCTTTCAAAACATCTATTTCAAAACCCCCCTCAACCCCTCTTCATTTGGTTTCAAGAAACAAAACCTAGTTTTCTCCAAAATCTTCAAAACAATGAGTCAAAATAGTGAGTGAGCTGAGTTCAAGGATTTCTCTAGAACTCAATACTCAACATATGGATGTAAGGCCACTTGGAAAGTCTTCCTAACTCATTGGAGAACACCCATGATTTTTGGTTTGACTTGGAAGTACTTGAAAATGGTCCATTTGGACCCAAACATTCCTTCCAGACATTCTACCTTTTCTGTCACAGCAGCTAGGGCCACTTCCAACTTCTTTTACAGAAAATGTTTCCAAAAAGGGTGGTCCTAACTTATTTTTCCCTTAAACTTCAATGTCTTAGGAAACTTTCTGTATATAATGGGCCTCTAGATCATTCTTTTTCATTTTCTAAGATTTTCTAACATTTCAGTCGACGGTACGGACTCTGTTTCTAAGTGACCTTCATTGTTTATATTATTTCTCTCAATCTGTGATAGTTATTAAGGATTGGCTTTTTGGGTCGTGATATAGACACAATAAGGAACATCTCCATAAAAAATCATGCATTGAAAACATTCCTAACCCCTCTTTTCAAATTTCCAAAGATGATGCTACTGTTCTGTCACTATTCACAGCAAACATACCTTAACTTTCATTCTTTGATTTGATGGTCATATGCATTCCAAATTGGTTCACATCTTAGGAAGTAGTTCATACTACATTTGTACATATCCCATGTTGATTTCATCCATCCATTCATACACATTTTAGACTTCTAAGTCATTCTAGGAATCCATAAACACAAAGCACACTACAACCTTGGCACATTCTAGATACATGCATTGCATCCATGCAAGGATTTGGGGTTTTTTGTAACTCCTAATCTAAGAAGATTATAAGGAATGATCATGATCACACGTTCATGCTCCCCTCGATCTAATCATCATTTTCTCATCCGTCCCGGGGATTGAGAGATCTTCTTTTCTCAAAGAATAACATGCATCATGTTAGCTTGCTAAGCATATTTTGATTTCTTTGTTTATTTGTTTCAAGAACAATTCATGTCCCTTTTAGATTAAGGAAACTAATTACTTGATACACGATTAGACGATTTTTCCTAGGTTTATTTGTGTGATCTTTCACTTTACATTGCATGATATTTGACTTAGATCTTATGAATGATGTTTTATCTTTTGATCTTCCATTTCAATTTTCTTATGTGATGTAATATACTATCATAGTATTATTTGTCGAACCATACATAGTATAAGATGATTATTTGGATGCTAATTGAGGCCCGTCGAAAGACGGGGCGAGTTGAGGGTGTTTTAGTCGCGACAAAGGCTCCTTCCTCTCTCGTACCAAAACCCCGAACCAAGTTCTTTGGTTATGAAGGCCGGTGCCCTTTATCCATTTGGGTGAGTCAAAATTAGGTTTCTTGGTTCCTCAAAGACCAAGTGGCGACTCTGTATCTGTTTTCAACAGACCTTTCGTTTTCTTTCTCTGATTCAAATCAAGTTTCAAAAACAATCTCAAACAAGAGAGAAGTGGTCCGATTCTGCGTGTCCACAGCTTCTTCTCCAGATCAGTGCAATCTATGGTCTCAAAGATGCACTCCATCTGGCATAGCCACTGCTCTGCTTGCCAGGGTTCATCGGTCCCAGCAAAATACTGAGGCCGCAGAGCGCGAAATTTCTTGAGAAGCTTGTCCCCAATTGGTGGGCCCGCCTCTCATTCCCGTTGTGATACCCATTTTGATTATCGTTCCTTGTGTTCTGATCGCTGACCCTTTCCAATCGTCTCACAAAAGCCTCAAACATCCCGGTTCGATCTACTGCCGGGGGTGTAGCTTCAATAGCAACAGGACGAGGCCTAAGATTCCTTCCAGCTATAAGTTCAAGAGAAAGGTACCTATTTATTGAACAACATAATTCGATCAAACTCCAGATAGGAAAGTTCTCAACGATAGAAAGCGACTAAACACATAATAAGGTCGAACTATCTTATCTCAATGCTATCTTAACGGTAAATCCTACGTGTTCTGGACAAATGGTTGAGCCATAACTTGGCTTTGATACCAAAAAAGCCTGTCACACCCTGACGTAGCATAATACAGGAAAGCATTTAATTTCCTTTATGAACTCGTAGGTCGTGACAAGTGATTATGACCAATTATCCCTGCAACAAATATCTTAAAATGCAATTCTAAAACAACGGATAATAATAGTCATAAGCTCCAAAGTTTAAACTTACTAAACTATTACATCAGTTATAAATTTAGGCACAAAAAGCCTTATTCAAATCTACCATAAATTCTATTACAACTCCAAATTAAAAGACATAATAAATATAAAACAGCCTCCTGGGAAGTCTCCTGCCTCTAAATATCATAGTCAAAGTACCCTGGCTGCTCCTGACCTGGAAAACCTGGACAAAGCGTCCAGGACGCATCGACGCCGTCAGCTTATGTAAGCTAGTGAGCAAAATAAACGTATGCTCGCAATGTATATATAAGCATATAAGACAACAGTGCAATTAAACTGATAAAATAATAATTTCAAGGTTCCAACTTCAACATAAGTCACAGGGGATAATAATAAACAATAAATATGCGATCGTGCATGAACCATGTGACATCTCATCTTTCTGACTCTTTTCTCTCGACAAACTCGATTCAAACACCCCATTACCTCAGATACCAGGAATAATATCCGCTCGATACCTAGGTCGCACACAACCAACAAGATACTAGGAATAATATCCGCTCGATATCTGAGACAAGCGCCTTAGATACCAGGAATAATATCCGCTCGATATCTAAGTCGTACACTACGCTATCGTCGCAGATACTAGGAATAATATCCGATCGATATCTGAGTCGATCACAACCAACCATCGCTTCGGATACCAGGAATAATATCCGCTCGATATCCGAAACGAGTGCCTTAGATACCAGGAATAATATCCGCTCGATATCTAAGTCGTACATACTGTTGCCTCCAATACCAGGAATAATATCTGCTCAGTATTGAAACCGCACACCAGATCGCCACTCTTTACTCTTTTCATACATTCTCACACACATGCATGTTGACTAAACCTCGACCCTAATATACATGTCAATATTCATAATTCATGACATCAGTTATTAATCTCGAAGCTGTATAATCATATGAACATGAATTTCAGGCTTAATCGTTCTTATAAATCCTTTTCATAAACATAAGCTTTTAAAACAGTGTATCTGTCAAACGGTTCCTTAAAAAAATAACTTCCA
Source organism: Hydrangea macrophylla (assembly GCA_033977485.1). Taxonomy (NCBI): domain Eukaryota; kingdom Viridiplantae; phylum Streptophyta; class Magnoliopsida; order Cornales; family Hydrangeaceae; genus Hydrangea; species Hydrangea macrophylla. The sequence goes on from CM066985.1 coordinate 60,674,906, forward strand.
AAACCTTTACAAACAGTCCCTTATACGAAAATACACAAACTGCCAAAATATGCATCATCACGCTAGCGGGCTGCGCGAGCGAGGGTCGCGCGAGCGGGCCACGCGCTCAATCTTGCCTTTTTCCTGAAATCTGTAAAAAAATAGCTTTTTGCCCAAAAATACACAGCTCACGCGAGAGGGTCGCGCGGGCGAGGGGTCGCGCGAGCGGGCCGCACGCGCGATTAAGCCTTTTTCATAAAATCTGTTAAAAATTCAATTCTGCCAAAATCTGTACAGGTCGCGTGAGCGGGCAGCTCGAGCGAGCCTCGCGCGAGCGAGTTGTCACGGAATGTTATCTTTTTCGTTTTCTCCCCTGTTTTTGATTTTCAAACTGAAACTCTACCCATTTCCAGATTCTGTTTTAAAAAATGCATGCAATATATGGATTTTTTCAGTTTTTCGCGTTGATTAAGAGTACGCGATCAATTTAAACAAATACGGATTGAATCTCTCAATTTTCACGATTTAAGTTAGAGTGACAAAACTTCAAATCATCAATACGTCGCCATATTGATAAATTAAGCCGTAGGATTTGAACCGTAGCTTATTGGGACTGAGATCTTCCATAATCAAGTCACAAAATTGATTTTGGTTGAGTTTTGTAAAACTCCAATTCAAAGCCTTCATGGTGTTATTCACATATAAACATATATATATATATACACACCTACATACACTGAAATATACATATATAAACATGGTGAGTGAGTTTATAATACTCACTGGGGTGATTAGACTGAGAATTTGAGACCGATAATTCTGCCGTAAAACTCCGTCGTCCAATTCTCAACTCCTCCGTTCTTGAGCTATATATATATCTATGTATTTGTATGTGTATCTATATATATATAATTTGAATATGTGTGTGTGTGTGTGTGTGTGAATGAATGTTCTTGAGAGAGCAAGAGAGAATGAGAGTCTCTATGAGAGAATTGTGAGTTAAACACAAATCTATAAACTGTCAGAGTTGGGTAGCCTCCAAGCAAAGGAGAGATCACCCGGTGAGGTTGAGCTCACATACTCCCGCACTCAAAACGCGATATAACCGCAGCTTTAAAACATAAACTGGTATTAACCGGTCGCGATAAAAATACAAAAAATTATATAAGTGTAGGAATTAAATTTCTAGTTTATACAAAAATATAAATATTGTTTTTAAAACCATAGAAAGCATTTCTATGTTTATGGAAATTACGATTTGACCCCAGATAATTATAATAAAAGGAAATTAAAACGAAATAATCATTTATTAATGGAAAAGAAATACAGGGTGTTACAGAGTCAAACTTCTGTATTATTTTGTTTCATAAATAAATATCCCCAGCAGAGTCACCAGATTGTGGACACGCGGAATCGGTTTTCCTTTTGTTTTGAAATTGATTTGAAGAACAGAAGGTCTGTTGAAAACAGATACAGAGTCACCACTTGGTCTCTAGGGAACCAAGAAATCCAATTTGACTCACCAAAATGGATAAAGGGCACCGGCCCTTTACAACCAAAGAACTTGGTTCGGGGTTTTGGTACAAGAGAGGAAGGAGCCTTTGCCACGACTAAAACACCCTCAACACGCCCTGTCTCTCGACAGGCCTCAATTAGCATCCAAATAATCATCTTATACTATGTTTGGTTCGGCAATTAATACTATGATAGGTATATTACATCTCATAAGAATCTTGAAATGGAAGATCAAAAGATAAGGTATCATTCATAAGATTTAAGCCAAATATCACATAATGCAAAAGTGAAAGGTCACACAAACAAACCTAGGAAAAATTGTCTAATCACATATCAAAGTAATCAAGTTTTCCTAATCTAAAGGGGACATGAATTGTTATTGAAACAAATAATCAAAGAGATAAAAATATGCTTAACAAGCTAGTATGATGCATGTTGATCTTTGAGAAAAGCAGACCTCTCAATCCCCGGGATGGATGAGAAATGAAGATTAGATCGGGGGGAGCATGAACGTATGATCAAGTTCGTTCCTTATAATCTCCTTAGATTAGGAGTCACAAACACTCCAAATCTTGCATGGATGCAATGTTAAGTTTAAAGTATGTACAATTATAAATTGAATTACCAAATTACCTTTTTTGCCTTTTATAAATTTTCCTTTTGTATATATATGTGTGTTATAATTTATTATTATTGTATATGTATTTGGATTGTGTACACTAATAAGTTGAATTACTAAATTACCCTTTTGACTCTTGTAAATTACCCTTGTGTAAAAACGTATATTATTTTTATTATGTATATATACATATAAATTGAATATATTATAAAAAAAGAGCATTAAAGTTTTAAGTGTGCACAGTTATAAATTTCCTTTTATTAATTGGAATTACCAAAAATCCTTTAACCTTTTGTAAATTACCATTGCGTGTGTGTGTGTGTGTATCAGTGTATGTGTGCGTATACTTGTATATTATTTTATTCTATTATGATATATATATATATATATAAATATTCAATAACCAAATTACCCTTATGCTTTTTGCAAATTACCCTTTTGTTACCAAATTACCATTTTGCCTATAGTAATTAATTACAATTTTGTATATGTATATGTGTGTGTGTGTGTGTGTGTGTGTGTGTGTGTGTTTATACAAAGATTCTCTAAAGAGGGTGCCCTTTCTTTATTAAAGAGAAGGCCTCTGTTTTGACCGTCGGATCGTGTTTGAAAATTGTGAAATAACAAAATTGCCATTAATGAAAACACAATCCGGCGGCCAAAACAGAGGCCCTCTCTTTATTAAAGAGAGGACGCCCTCTTTAGAGCCCGACAGTGTGTTCATATATATATATATATGTATGTACGTATATATTATCTGTACATTAAAGAAAATAGCCTAAAAGTTTAAAGTATGTACTATTATAAATTGAATAACCAAATTTCCCAAATGCCTTTTGTATATTTCTCTTTTGTTAAATCGAATTATCAAATTACCTTTTTATCTTTTGTAAACTATCCTTTTTGTATATACTAGAGGAGTGCCATTGACTATGTGAGTGCGAGAGAAAAAATGTGGGGGTGAGTAGTTGAGAGACGTTATTTTTAAAATTTGTTTTTTGAAATGATATTTTAATACTTTGTGAAATTATTTTTATCAAGAATTTGTATAGGTTTTATTGTAATTATTGGTGTGAGAAAAACTTTTTTGGTACCCCTTCCTTTCTCTTTCTATATTATATTATATGGATATTTGTGTATATATGTATATATTGTCTATGTGTGTTATGTTATGTGTTATAGAAAAGAGTCTTCAAATTTAAAGCGTGTACACTTATAAATTGATTGCCCTTTTATCTTGTGTATAGTACTCTTCTGTAAAAGTTTAAAGTGTATACAATTATTGAATATGAACATTACTCAAATACCATTTCTATTGTTGGCGGTGCATGTTTTGTCAAATCATTAATCTATGAATTCCACAGTAAACGCAAGTAAATTTTATCTCTATTTCGACTCAAGATTTTTTCCTTATGAATTCTGTACACAATTTCTAACTGGTCAAAGAAATAGCAAGTAAATGTCAGTCTATCAAATTCTTCACTTTAAATTTTCGAATATTTTTTTAGCACTATTTATCCAGCAAAAAATTATAGCTTTAACGTCAGTTAGTATAGATGTTTGTTCAAGCACATTTTTTCTAACACCATTTTAAGAATTATTAGAATTTTTTTCTCTTTCATGTACACATTAAAAATATTACATTACATTTTTTTTGAGTAATGATTCGTGTACATAAAATGTGCACATAAAGTGTGCACATAAAGATCTAGGCCATTCATTTTGGTGGGTCCTATGTGTGCAGGGATGAACCCCACCAAAATGAATGACTCAGATCTTTATGTACACACTTTATGTGCACATTTTATGTGCACGTAGCATTACCCTTTTTTTTTTCTATCAAATCTAATGCCCATACCTTACATGGGCCATCTTCATAGTATATATATGTAAATTCACATACATGATACATATATTATAACCAGAGGAAACAGTGACTTCCAAGATGGTGGTTTACGTTGGTCTTTGTGGGCTTATACACACAGGTAGGACACACTAGAGCATTGGATTTTCTATTTTGTGGTGCTCTGTTTTGCTTGCTTTGTGCACCTGTGTTTTTTTTTTCTTCAAGTAAATTGAGAGAGAAGGTTCCAAGGCTCAAACACTCACACTTACATTGCAGTGACAACCACCCTCACAATGGAAAGAAAACAATCACCATAAGGGTGTACCACAAAGTCATTTAACGCCTCGGTGTATTTTTGTTTTCTAAGAGTTGAGATATGAATACATTTTTGTTCACTGTAAAATTGCTTACACTCCTCTCCCATTGGCTAATGCAATGGGGTCCAGTACAAGGTAAACAATTTTAAGGTGAGTAAAACTGCACTATTGAGATATATGGTCAGCACATGTGTAGGAGGTAAGACGTTCAATTTTAAGGGGATAGTAGACATCTTTTGGGGAGGGTTTTTGATAGATTTAAGTGACATGTAGATTTGAGTGAAGGCAGGAAGACTCTTGATTGTAGTTTCAATTTCTGGAATATCCAAAAATTTTCTCGAGCCGCAAACTGTGTTGCTCATAATGTAGCCCAATGGGCAGTGAACTGTAATCGTGTTGGGAGCATCCCTCTTGAAGACATTCCCCCTTTTGTTTTTTGGAATGGAATCAAGAGAGTTAGATGTTCCTCTTTTGCTGGTGTTGCCCTGGTTGTGTTTCTTTGTTTTTTTTAATGAATTCTCTTTTAGCAAAAAAAAAAAAAAAGTGATATGTAGGACACAATTTTATACAAAGGTTGGTTTGTATTGTTCTCTGTAGTCGATTTTGCTTGGCTAGCTAGACTAGGAACATTCTCTATCCACCTTTGTGATTTATAGTTTTGCTATATGCTAGAATAATGTTAGAATATTTGTCTACGTTCTTGTACCTATTGTATCTTACTATACTTACTGTATCTTACTATCCTTACTATCTATATACTTGTACTACTTGACTAGGTACTTTTCTTTCCTATATAAAGGCTACTCATTGTAAGATTTCATCACACCATTCAATACACAATTCATAGTATTATCTCACTCTTTCCATCTCTTTCTCTCTTATATATTCTAACATGGTATCAGAGTTATAAGCTCCTGGTAGCCTCTTCCTCTTCCCGGTGACCTCTCAAAAGGAAAGTATACTCTGTGGTTGCCACAAGAGTGGATCTTCCACATCAGATATCTCTCTTGTAGTTGCCTCAAGTTCGTAATCGTGCCGCCTTAGTCTGATCACCTCTGCTGCCCGGCTACTACTATCCACATCTACCCTGCTCGACGTCCTCCTTCCGGTCACCTCGTCGCCTCAACTTGGGCTCTGCCGCTGTCACCGCCTTTGCCGCTCGGTCACCACCTGTGCCGCCCGGTCACCACCACTCTGCTGCCTCCATTGTCCAACTGCCACTTCTTCATCCAGGCTCACTTCGTCAGATCACCACCTGCAGACACCCTATTTTGGTTCGTCCTTTTCGACTAAAGGAACCCTGCCTCAAGAACAACTCAATGACCGGAATTAGGATTTGTGGAATGTCAGTTTTATAAAGTAGAACTCCGTGAAGCACCGTGGTCTCCGAGATACATTAGAAACTCAAATCAGAGACAAAAACCCAATTCAAGATAGCTTTTTCACGTGAAATGACGAAAAATTGCCTTTTATCGAGTAAAATTTGGACCTCGGGGTGGGATCTTGAGAACCCCCTTTACAAAATATTCCTAAAATATCCTAAATTAGTGACCTAAACCTTCACATTGGCCAAAAACCACTTAGGAGAATTTTCACCCCTTTTGCCTTCACAGGTTTGCTCCTTCTTGGAGTCAGCCTCACTTTTTTGACCATAACTCAAAATATGCAAACTCCTTTTAAATGAGACCAAAAATATCTTAAACTTTCCATACCTTTTCAATGGTATATCAAAACCCCAAAAAGGATAACCGAGGTGAGAGAATGAAGTTCGAGAATTCTGGATTAAAAATACAACTTCCGAGCTGAGAGCCATGGTGGCTCTCAGTTGACTGCCACGCGACACTCTTGGATTTGGCCTAGTGGGATAAAACATGGATTACTCACTCGTGTAGCCTCGGATATGTGTCATGGGCATCGATTGTTGTCTTGGGTTGGATTAAAGGCCACATGGAATCCAAAATACGAGTAATCCAAATCGGTCGGATCGGATAAAGGCTAATGAAGGGTGGTGAACCTCACTTGTGGTTGTTGACATGAGATTTGAAATAGGATCAATTGAGCAGGATTCATCCTTCTAGCCCCCTAAGCTTGGTTTGGGTACCCACAATTGGCAACTCTGCTAGGGAACTGAACTAAGAGGATTGCATGTGCATTATTTTTAGAAAACTTGGGAAGTCCAAAGCCGAGGGCCTATAGACTGTCAAATCCCCTCCTCAGTGTTTCAAGGTTCTTTGACTTTATAATATGAGGATTGCATGTGCATTATTTTTAGAAAACTTGGGAAGACCAAAGCCGAGGGCCTGCAGACTGTCAAATCCCCTCCGCAGTGGACTGCCCTGTCCTAGCACTTACTTAACGGTATAAAAAGTTATCCACGTACCACACCAAACCATGTAATGGGGGGTATATAGGACACTCGATGGCCGGGGGACCCTTTTTGACTCTATCCACCCTGATGCATATGGTAGCCATAGAGCCAATCCTTTAGGGCTTGACCTATTATGACAATGTGGGCACACACAGTTTACTTGCACTTTGGGATTACTTGACAAAGGAAGCCTAAACGACATGTGATACATAGCCTTGTCTAACACTCAAGGCATTCTATCCATATGAAATGCTTGCCACATGACATGAGGATGGTTTGCTTATGTGTTATACTAGGAATATGCTTCACGAGCCCGTAGGATGATGAATCATAACCTTGTTTGTGTCACATTCGCTAGAGTTAGCCCTGATTAAACCTAAGCTATCATAAACCCTATCACACGTGAAATTTCAACGCTTAGGATGGATAGGGTGACATTGATGATGGTGGCCCTGGGATAAGAAGGGATTCTCGATGATGCAATTAGGACTTATATGGCTATGTGAATAGAAATACGATCGTTATTTTGCCTTGTATATCATATATGTCATAAGAAAATTTTGAAAAGAAAAAAAATAGAAAATGTTTTCAAATTCAAAAAGGGGGCACAATCATTTTGGGTATAAACAGGATTTTTGAATTAAAATTGTAGAAAGACAAGTGAACATAGCTCTAAAGAAGACCGTAAGCACACCTTGGGTCCATTCCCCTGGGTCCATTCCACTAGATCGAGCTATAAGTATTGGGATACGTATGGCGAAGAAAATGAGAGGATGTAATAGTTAGAGGGTACCATGGCCTGTTAGGGGCAAAAGTTACAACTTATCATAGACCGTTTGGGGCAAACCACTATGAACCCGCATGGCCTATCTGTTATTGATCCACCCATACCACCTACTCCTCCTATTGCACCCAAGAACCTCGTTGATCCAAATCCTGTCAAGGAGGAGAACTGGTTCGATGACGGTGTTCGCGGAGATTTCAAAAAGATAATGAAAGATAAGTTGGACCGTCTAGAAAGTGTGGTGAGGAAATTCTGTGGTATTGATGACTATCTATTAGACCTTGAAGGTTTCTTTGAACCTGTAAAGATCAAATACCCTGATAAGTTTAAGATGCCTGAATTAGAAAAGTTTGATGGGGCCGGGAATCCTAAAAGCCACCTAAAGATGTATGTCATTGCCTTGAGACCTATGGGGTTAGGGAATGAACACTTGGTGCTGTCCGGAGGAGCTTTGAAATGTTTCCTAGCCCTTGAATCCTCTAAGACCCGTGTTTGGGAGGATATTGTGACTGAGCTCATGAAGCAATACACCTATAATACAGAGCTTGATGTTACTGTTAGGGACCTTGAGACTACTAGGCAAGACAATCAGGAATCTTTTGCCACATTCTTGACCCGTTGGAGGAAGAAGGCTGTTGAAATGGTAAATTGGCCAACCGAGAAAGAGCAGGTCCATATGATTATAAAGAACTTGCAACCCACCTGTAACGAGTGCATGTGTTTCATGCCAATTACTACTTTTGAGTAGCTATTTGATGTGGGGACAAAGGTAGAAGACGCCTTGAGAGATGGAAAGATTAAAAGGGATGAACCACAAAATAAGTCTAAAAATGCATCTTACATAAATGCCTTGAATCCTGACCCAAGCTACACCCGAAACAACCCTAAAGGCCATAGGGTTTTTGCATCATTATGAATGACCTTAACCGCCGCTCTTAATAGGTTAGTCGAGCGAGGACATCTCAAGCCACTTAACCCAAGGCCACTACCTAACTTTCTTCCACCTAAATATGATCCCACCAAATATTGTGCTTTTCACCAAGGTCATGGCCATATCACAGAACGTTGCCTTAGGTTGCGTCATGAAATCCAAGACCTTATTAACAACAAAGTCACTGCACCCCCATCCACTTAACCCAATATCACCTGAAACCCACCACCAAATCACAATGTTGTGCCATCACCCCAGAATATCAACCTAATTAGCCTTGACCCACCCAACTATGACCCATTTATATACATCACACCTATAACCGACCCCAAACTTGTGGTTATCCTCCCAAAAGATGCTATGATTTGTAGTTTGAGCCGTGGAGAAGAATTAGACTTGTTTGAAGATGAAGGGTATTTTGAAAATGATGATGGGGTTGACCTTTTCTTCTTAGAAGAACTAGCCCTTGGGTTGCAAGAAATCAAGTGGCGGGATGGAGAGTCTCCTAATGACTCAATATGGTTTGAACCGGAGAAAGGGCTTGAGGTTTTTGACTACGAAAAAGATTGGATAGAGAATGTGGATCACGCATCCATGAACTTGTTGTTTAGGGGACCTAAACCTAAGGATGGCTGTGAGAATGCTAATGAGGTGATGATGCTGGGAACTATTCTTGAGCGTGGATGCTAGTGGACTACTTAACAAAGAAGAGTTTTCAAATAAAGTGTTCATGATATGGAGTCAAAGGCTTAGGTTGAGTTTTGTCTGGTCTTGAAAATTTGAATAATTGTGCTTGGTCAAGAGTCTAGTAATCGAATTTGAAGAAAGAGAAAAAGAGAGTTTAGCAATGTATTACTTCTTCTATTCAATAAAAAGAATTTTTATGAATTCTATTGTGCCAAATTATGAGTGTGTGGATTGCATGAAGATTATCAAAAAGAAAAATGAATCACCCAAGAAATCGTAGAGGAGACTCCGTATATGAACTCGGGTAATGAGAATGATCCTAAAGCCTGTATGAATTAGTCCATTACCAGCTCTAAATGAAAGCTGAGCTATCACTCTATTCAAAGAACTAAAAGAAGATTTTGACTAAGCTCTAAAAGAAATACTTAGAATGAATCCCAAGTTTCTCCTAGACCCATTCATTTTCCATCCGATGCCTGTGTCCAATCCCATCTTTCGTTGCATGAGACTGAAATTAGTGCCTCGATTAAAGAGTGGATTTTATTCAAAGCTATAGTGATCATGTGATATAGCTAGTGCCTTTGCCTAAGGAAAAAAAAGGATAGAAAAGGAAAGAAGAAAAAGAAAAGAAAAAAATTGTCTATGCGGGAATACTTCTTAGATCTTGAAAGCTATCAATACAATGAGGAAGAAATAAGTGTGTCAATCCTTACCTTCCAAAACTGGTTGACTCAGAAAAGGTAGATGTATCTTAAATAGGGAGGATAAGAGAGAGAGAGAGAGAGAGAGAGAGAGAGAGAGAGAGAGAGAGAGAGAGAGAGAGGAGAAGAAAAAAAAGAAAAAAAAGAAGAGAAAAGGAGCGAAGGAGTAAACGAAAAGATAGAAAGTTAAAAGAGATAAGAAACAAAGTAAGGAAGTGAAAAAAAAGGTTAGGAATCCCTAAGTGAGTATTGACCATTATGGAAAACTCGAAAAAAATGCACCTTTCGCTTTAGAGATAAATATGATGAGATGATACAGATATTGATAAAAGGAGAGGTACCAAGAGTTAACTTACATGGATGAACCAAAAAAAAAAAAAGAAAAGAAATGAAGCTTGCTAGGATGAAAACCCGAAAGGGCGCCTAGGAAAAAGTTAGAGCGAAAAAGAAAAAAGAAAAGAGAAAAAAAAGAAAGAAAAGAAGAAAAAAGGGTGAAGGCGTTATACCATAATCGAACTGCGCTTACTGAGATGAACCTAATCATGAAATGCTTTGAGCACCAGTTTTGACCTTAGCTTTGAATTTAGATCGAGTCAGCTTAAATCTTATACTATTAAATCTCTCTTGAATCTAAATGTGATTGAGATTAAATTCATCAGCTTGACCACACTTAAATATGCCTAGGAACAAAAGTCTCATGCCATGATTGAACTACATTTGACCTGATTCCCAATAGGGAATATGTAGGCAACCTCTCGAAAGGTTCAGTCTTTCCTATGCTTAAGTCTCATCTCTAGAGTTTCCACTTTATTCGAACCTCGCTTCTCACTCCCGATATTATCCTAGCCATGTTCTTGCTTGGAACTACGTTTGACCTAAGTCCCACTAGGGGATTCGTAGGCAACCTCTCAAAATGTTCGGTCTCAGTCATTGACCTAAGACCATCTGCCCTTCACACTAGGGGCAGGGCCCCCCTTTGAAATCTTGTGTTCTTGCTTGTTCCTTATACTAGGGGTAAGCCTGATCATGGACTTTAAAGTCAATTATGTTACGGGTAAATCCCTGGCCGATGAATATCTTTTGATTTCAAGCTAGCCTGTGCACTTTGCTTTCCCTACAAGGGGCAAACCCTTAATTCATGCCAATCGTATACAAGGGGCAAGTCCTTCACTCCGTGGGTTTAGTTTGAATACTGGAAGAATTCGCCACTCATTGATTTGTACACAAGGGGCAAGGCCCTCTACTACCTGTTCTATTCTCCAAGGGGTAAGTCCACTACTGCCCATTTTGTTCAACCTAGTCCAACCCCTTGTCATATACAAGAGGCAAGCCAAGTCCAAGTCCCTTGTCATAAACAAGGGGTAATGTTATTATGAGGTAATGTCTTCATGTGAGTTTGGACGAAATCGTATTTCGCTGTTTGATTAGAAACAAATTTTGAGGTCATAATGCAGAGAGAGTAAAGAGTTGATTACGAATATGATAAGGGAAAATTTTCAATCCTTGAATTTATGCATGAAGTCTCATCTCAAAGAATTGGGTGAATAATGAAAGAATAATCTAGACCATGCCAACGTACATCACTCCTAGTAAGGCATTGTGTCAAAAGAAAATACAAAAAAGAAAATAAAAAAATTTGTTATTTGATTTGATTGTCTTTAGTGTCTTTGGTTGAGTATTAAATGCATGTCTGAGTCATAAAGTCGTAGACTTTGTGTGTGTATCGTGAGCAATGGAATGAGAAATATTTTTGAGAATAGTAAGGAAAGAGGAGTCCATGAGCATCTGGGTGAATTTTTGAAAATGAGCCATGTTCGCAACATTATTGCATCATCAAGCATGAACGTCTAAACTAGGGCCAATGCTCACATCTCTCAGATTTCATAAGTTTAATCCCCACGATTTCAAGGGTATCCATAACGATTATGCAATGCATACGTGCTTTGCCATTATTGGCTCCACAATGTTTTCTCTTTAAGAGTAGTTTGCCTTTACTGGCTTTCCATTGTTTTTATAGTTGAACGGGTATCCCCCGCATAGCATGATGATTTTATATCATACTCAGTTTCATGCACCGCATTCATTGTTTGCCATAAATGGTTCTATGATTGCGCATCATTGATAGTAGCTCACCTCCTTGGCTCTACATTGCATTAGATTAATAAGCGGGCAACCCCACCCCTGCATAGGCTTATTGATTTTATTGAGCACCTTTTTGAATTTCATGCAAAGTATTCAGCCTCAGTAGCATTGCATTAGTTTCGATGAATTTCTTGCATTGTTGCATTCATCAGATTAAACTAGTTTTGAATCATGCATGGTGCTCCTGATTTGCCTCATTGGCTCCAAGAATGCCTTTTTCCCAGTAGAATTATCCCGCATTTGCATTTGTGTTGAATTTTACACTGTGCTCATGGTTTGGTTCTATAGTTGCATTCCCCAGTAGGGTAGCTTGCCCTTCAAGACTCTACCAGACAATATGATATGAAAAGTGATGAAACATATAATGATATGATCTAATAAGATATGATATGATAAAATTAGCAAGGATCTTAAGCGGGTGTGAAGGAGCGGACTTTGGGACGGACTACTTTTAGCGACGAAATTTTTCGTCGCTAAAACAATGATTTTTAGCGACAAAAAATTTCGTCGCTAAAAGCCACATTTTCGTCGCTAAAAGTGGTCCGTCTCAAAGTCCGTCTTTTGACACCCGCTTAAGATCCGGACTGATGATATAATAAGATAAGATATAATATGATATGAGAAGATAAGATAAGATATGATATGATAAGATAAGATATGATATGATATGATATGATATGATAAGATAAGATAAGATAAGATAAGATATGATATGATATGATATGATATGATAAGATAAGATATGATATGATATGCTAAGATAAGATATGATACGATATGATAAGATACGATATGTTATGACATGATATGATAAGATAAGATATGATATGACATGATATAATAAGATAAGATATGATATGTAATGTATGCAATGTTCACTGTAATTGGCTCACCACAGTGTATTCCGGGCATAGTTCGCCTTAAGTGGCTCTATGGACCCTTTTTGTTTTCACCTAGCTCGAAGAGCTATGCACGAAGATGTCGTAAAGCTCTCAAGATGAGGCAAACCGTTGTGAAGCCCTCAAGGTGAGGCAATTCTGTTGTTGAAGTCCTCTAGATTGAGGCAACCCGTTGAATCATCCGCGATCGGACATTACCATTGAATCGTCCGCGATAGGACACCCCAGTAAATCATCCGCGATAGGACACCTCATTGTGATCATCCGTGGTTCTAAATGGAACAATCCCCGAGTATGTTGCATGTTAGCGGTAGTTTGAGTCTCGTATCATTCATTGTGTTTTACTTGAATTATTGCTTGCATGTTGTGTGCTCATTGAACTATGGTTGGTTTGATTTCCTGTGAAGGAATACGTAGGCAGCTCTTTCGAGCGCGACCACTTGATTTTTGAGGTTTTCTTTGTGTGCTTATTTTTATGTTTTGATTTTCTCGATTTTCTCCCTGAAGTCTTCCAAACTCAATAAAAGGTTGTCTGCATGCTTTGACATTCCCTTATGACGCACATTGCTTGCAAAGCTTTATCAAAGAGGGACAAACTGTAGACACCCTATTTTGGTTCGTCTGTTCGACTGAAGGAACCCTGCCTCAAGAACAACCCGATGACCGGAATTAGGATTTGTGGAATGTTGATTTTATAAAGAAAAACTCCATGAAGCACCGTGGTCTTTGAGATACGTTAAAATAACCTTTAGGAAGATTTAGGTACGTTAGAATCTCAAAGCAGAGACAAAAACCCAATTTAAGATAACTTTTTCACATGAAATGATGAAAAATTGCCTTTTATCGAGCAAAATCTGGACCTCGGGGTGGGATCCTGAGAACTCCCTTTACAAAATATTCCTAAAATAGCCTAAATTAGTGACCCAGGCCTTCACAATGGCCAAAGATTACTTTGGAGAATTTTTACCCTTTTTGCCCTCACAGGTTTGCTCCTTCTTGGAGTCAGCCTCACTCTTTTGACCATAACTCAAAATCAAAAAAATCTTTTTTTATGAGACCAAAAACATCTTAAACTAGACTTCCATACCTTTCTAATGGTGTATCACAAGCCAAAAAAGGATAACCGAGGTGAGAGAACGAAGTTCGGGAAGTCTGGAGTGAAAACACAACTTTCGGGCTAAGAGCAATGGTGGCTCTCAGATGAGTGCTGTGTGGCAGTCTCGAACCGCTACATGGCACCTTTGAGTGCCACTATAGCTCTCAGATACTCTAGATGCATCCTGGACCCTTGATTTAACCCCAATCCGCGTGAAAATGCCCAAAAATGTGAAAATTTGTGTTTCTTTTGTCCCACATCGCTTAGCTATAGAGCCTTTCACCCAAATATCCAACTATAAAAGGGGGTCCTCCCCTCCCCATCCAACACACTTGAAAATCCTAAGGATTAGAGAGACAAAGAAACCCCTCTAGAGGATTCTAAATCATTCTTAGAAAATCCTTAGAAAAAGTATAAGTTTTTTTTAGAGTTAGGATTGAGTCGTAGAGTCCGCGGTGTCAGCGAAGCCCTGTAGAAGTATTATGAGGGAAGTTCTTGAGGTAAGCTCCTTCTTCTTCCTCATTTTTTGCTTTATTTTCCTGTTTTGATCTTTATTTTCTTAGATCTAGGTTGAATTTCTTGTTTGTTCTTCTTGTTCTTTATTTTTATTGCTTTTGATCTTTAAAGTTCTAGGGTAGTTGTATTCCTTGTTTATATTATCCATTAAAGTAGAGTTATCCTAGGCAGAGCTACCTCTAAATGTTGTGGTAGGTAGACCTGTGGGGTTCGTATCCAATCCATGGATATCCGACTCCAGAGATAACAAACCCTTAATCGGATCTACTAGTCTAGAATTAGGGCATTCACGTAGGAATCATGTAATAATTCATATTAGTTGGGATAGTAGGCTATCCATGTTTATATTCATGCATAGTAGTTTAATCCATGAATTAGATTATTCATAGTAGTTAATTCATAATTAGTTTAATTCATGAATTAATTCTTATCCATGCACACGCATACACTTGCACACTATCCTCACATAGAATACTAGGTTATCCATACTAGGGATAACACTTAATTAGGCTTATGCATGCACCCTACTACATATAGTAGTCATGTTTGGACATGCATACACGCTATCCATACCTAGAATAGTAGGATATTCTTAGATTATCCTCTATATATTATGCTTTTATTATCCTAACCATGGTTAATTAGAATAATTGGGAGTGCTATGCTATCCCGGGTAAGTTCCCTACATTCCCTCTTATTTACTGTTTTCCTAGGATCACATAGAAGCATGCTTAGGTGGATAAAATACAGATTTTAAATTTCGTACATGATTACTTATGCATAGAATTCATGTTTTTCTAGGGTTTTGTGTAGGATTTTCATGCTTAATTCATTTTATTTCCTTTCACATGCATAGGGGAGCGTAGTAATAGGTTTACTCCCCGATTTACTACTTTAGCACTGCATTGTGTGGTATATGTACAGTCTCTTGCACGATTTTCTTTAATTAGTTGTTTATAACTTGAATTAGGATTACATTAGTGTAAATGAAACGATCCACATAATGTCTAGTCAAACACCTTGAAAGCTGAGTAGAGGCCCATCTCACGATGGTGTGAGAGGGGGTGTTTTAGCATGATCTAGCTCCTTCCTCTCTCGTACCTTAACCCCCGAACCGAGCTCTTTGGTGACGATGGGGCGGTGCTCTCTATCCACTGGACTTGATAGATTTAGTTTTCTTTGTTTTCTTTATCAAACCAAGTGGCGGCTCTATTAGAGAGGATCTCTTCGGATTTGGCCTAGGGGGATAAAACATGGAAGACTCACTCGTGTAGTCTCGGATATGGATCATGGGCATCGGTTATTGCTTCGAGTTGGATAAAAAGTCCTATGAAATCCAAATACAAGTAATCCAAATCAGTCGGATCAGATAAAGGCTAATGAAGGGTGATGAACCTCACTAGTAGTTGTTGATATGAGATTTGAAATGGGATCAATCAAGAGGGCTCAATCCTTCTAGGACCCTATGCTTGGTTCGGGTACCCATACCACCCAGCCACCACCATCCAGACCAGTTCTACTACTCTTAGACTTTTGTTACACAAACCAGGACATATTCTGTTGCATTGTCCTATCAGAGTGTGTACTTTCTGTCACAAGCGTGTACCAGGGCACTATCTTGATGATTTCAATGAGAATCCTACCAGATATTCCCAGGATAATCGATCCTGAGATTGTTCATCATCATCTACTGCTATTTTTATTAAGGGGTCATCATCTTCTAAGTTGTCTACCCCTTCATCCATTTCTGTTTCCCTCCATGCAGATATCATCAAACGAGTTCTTGGTCATTCTGGTAACACATCTCCTACTGCTCTATCTGTTGCCACAGGTACATCTTCTTAGTTCTTTGACTCTGGTTGTTGTAACCATAGGACCTTTGATCCCACTACATTATCTACCAAACATTCAACTCTTAATGCACCATCCATACACATAGCTGATGTTTCCCGTATGAACGTCAGTCATATAAGGCAAGTCTCCACCATTCACACATCTCTTCCTGACACTTATCTCATTCCTAAACTCACTTTAAATCTCATATTTATTGTTTAATTGTGTGAACTCGGACTTACCATCTCTTTCTCTAATTCTGGATGTCTAGTACCAGATCCAAAAACGAGACAGACTCTTGGGATAGGTTATAAAATCGGACGATTATTTGAATGTAACAATCTCCATATTCTATCTTACTTCATTTCACCTAGTTAAACTACAGCTTCAGTATCGTCCACCTCACCTTTTCACCTTTGGCACTCTCATTTAAGTCATGTTTCGCTAAGTCGATTAAAATCCTTAGCGATAAGTGGTCAGTTAGGTTCAATTAAAGTTAAAAATTTTGATTGTTTACCTTGTCAACTTGCCAAACATCCAGCTTTACCATTTCATAACAGCGACTCTGTTTTCTCTACACCTTTTGATCTAATTCACTTTGATGTTTGGGGTCCCTCTCTAACTGTCATAATGGGAGGATGTAGATATTATGTAATCTTTGTCGATGATTTTTCACGATACACTTGGATATATCTAATGAAAAATCAATTTGAATTACCCCATATTTACTTTGATTTTGCTAACATGATCAAAACTCAAATTTATTGCAATATCAAAGTGTTTCAAGTTGATGATGCCCAAGAATACAAAGAAAAAAAGTGTTCGAAATTTTCTTTGTCAGCATTACACTCTTTCCCATCGTTCCTGTCCAGACATTTCCCAATAGAATGGAAGAGCTGAGCGCAAACATATACATATTCTTAATACTGTTCGAGCTCTTCTCACATCTACTTCATGTCCTGAACTATTTTGTGGAGAGGCCGCCCTCACTACAATTTACAACATGAACCGTGTCCCTTCTCCCACTACTGAAAATCAGCCACCGTATAAGCATCTATATAACCACCCTTATGCCTATACTACCCTTAAAGTCTTGGCTCTGCCTACTTTGTCTTAATACAGCCACATGAGCACACAAAACTAGAATCTCGAGCTTACTTATGTTGTTTCTATTAGAGTTAGCTATTAGAATCAATTTTATTAGCTTTAGGGTAGTTTAGTCTTTTCCTTTATATTAGTATAATATTGTATACCTAGATATACTATTATTGTCTCTTCTTTTTTATTGTATTCCATGATTCAATTTTCGTGTTAGCTCTCTTTTCTCTTTTCCCTTTGTTGTTTTCTTGATTATTTGATATATTCATATGGTATCAGAGCAGGTTAGAATCTTATTCACGTTTTTTGTTTTTGGATTTCTCGTTGATTCGGATTCATATTTGGATCTTGCACTGATTTGCGTTCGTTTTTGGATCTATCACTAATTCTGGTTCTTTTTTTTTTTTTTTTTTTTTTTTTTTTTTTTTTTTTCTTTTTTTGTGTTTTTGGACCTGTCTTTGATTTTGGTTTTTTGTTTTTTGTTATTTAATTGCTTCATTTTCGTAATGAATACTGTTCGTACTCTTATTAGAGTTGCTTCTGTTCGTCAGTGGCATATAACTTAGATGGATGTTAAAAATGTTTTCTTGAATGGAGACCTCCAAGAGGAGGTTTATATGGTTTTTCCTCTAGGTGTTCCTTATGGTCCTGGTGAAGTTTGCAAGCTTAAAAAAGCCTTATATGGTCTTAAACAAGCCCCTCGAGCTTGGTTTGAGAAATTTTTTAATAGGATTACCTCATTTGGGTTTTCTCCGAGTGAGTATAATCCAGCTCTCTTTATCAGGTGTACCACTACTGATCGTCTTATTCTTTCTTTGTATGTTGATGAAATGATTATTACTAGTGATGATGTTGATGGGATTGTAGTGCTGAAGTCTAAATTAACTCGTTGTTTTGAAATGAAGGACTTTGGTCCACTAGATTATATTTTGGGGATTGAAGTAGCCTTTTCTCCAAAAGGTTATCTTCTTTGTCAGTCTAAGTATACAGGTGACATTCTTGAGTGTGTTCACCTCACTGATAATAAGATTATTGATGCCCCTTTAGAGCTTAATGTTCGTCTTTCCCCTTTTGATGGCGTTCCTTTGCCTGGTCCTACCTTATATCGTACTATTGTTGGTAGCTTGGTTTATCTTACTATTACTTGTGCGGATATTGCTCATGCTGTTCATGTTGTTAGTCAGTTTGTTACTTCCCCTACTACAGTTCATTAGGCTGCTATTCATTGTATTTTAAGGTACTTGAGGGGCACTCGGTTTCAAAGTCTTTTACTTTCGTCATCTTCTTCCTTGGAGCTGCGTGCATACTCTAATGCTGATTGGGTGGGTGATCCTACACATCACAAGTCTGTTACTGGATTTTGTATATTTTTAGGTGATTCTCTTATTTCTTGGAAGAGCAAGAAACAATATGTTGTTGCTGTGTCTTCCACAGAAGCTGAGTATCGTGCTATGGCTTCGACTACCCGTGAGGTTATTTGGTTACACCAGCTACTTACAAATATGGGTGTCTCCCTTCCACACCCTTCACCTATGCATTATGATAATAAGAGTGCTATTTAGATTGCTCACAATTCAGTTTTCCATGAGAGCACCAAGCATATAGAGATTGATTGTCACATTACTCGTCATCACCTTAAGCATGGAGCTATCACTTTGCCTTTTGTTTCTTCTCCCGCGTAGATTGCTGATTTGTTTACAAAGTCACATCCAATTAAGCGTTTTCGTTTTTTAGTTGGCAAACTCTTTATGCTTCTAGCTGCAGCATCTTGAGTTTGAGGGGAGGGGGAGGGGTATTAGATTTAGCTATTAGAATTAGTTTTATTAGCTTTAGGGTAGTTTAGTCTTTTCTTTTATATTAGGGTAATACTATATACCTAGATATACTATTATTGTCTCTTTTTTTTTTATTGTATTCATTCATTCAGTTTTCATGTTATGAGAAACTTTAGCTCTCTTTTCTTTTTTCCCTTTGTTGTTTTCTTGATTATTTGATATATTCATAGTTTCTTGGGGTATGATATTGAACACAAAGGTTATCGATGTTGGGACCCTTACTCCAAACGTCTTCGTGTGTCCCGTCGAACCTAGATGAAGTTCTGACCATTTGTCAGAGAGAAAAGAATGAATGGATCTTGTAGGATTCCCAAGCATGTTGTATTTTGGGAACACAAAATGCTCTCATTCATGTTCCAGTTTCATCTATCTCCTGCCAGTACTCCTTTCTACTTCACTGACCCCTCAGTAGATATATTTCCTGACACCCCTGATACAAGTTCTCACTCTGAATTAGCATCTTTGCCTGTCCCTTTACCCACATCCACATCTACAGGCTCCTCATCTGATTTGTCCACCACAGTCTCTACTAAACTTCCTTCTCCATCTGATGGGTCTGCACCAGACACTGACCCTTTTCCTAGACATAGCAACCGAGTAAAAACTCCTCTAATTCATCTTCGGGATTACCATTATTTTTCTACAATTCTAGCTCACCATGAGCCTCAATCTTACCATGAGGACAATTCTAATCCTCTTTGGCAGAAAGCAATGGATGATGAATTGTGGGCACTCAAACAAAATCACACATGGAATTTGGTGGACTTGCCAAGTGACAAGAATGCTATGGGGTGTAAGTGGGTTTACAAGATCAAAACTCACTTAGATGGATCCATTGATCGCTACAAAGCCCGCCCAGTAGCCAAGGGCTTTACCCAGGAGTATGGGATTGATTATAAGGAAATATTTTCCCCTATTTCCTATCTCACTGCTATTCGCAGTTTCATTTTAGTTGATGCAGTTCGCCTATGGGACTTAATCCAAATGGATGTTAAAAATGCCTTCCTCAATGGTGACCTCACTGAAGAAGTTTATATGCATCCTCCTCCTGGCTATCATCATCATCCTCATTAAATTTTCAACCTCCGTCGAGCTCTATATGGTCTCAAGCAAGCTCTTTGGGCTCGGTTTGCAAAGGTCAGCACCATTGTTGAGCGCTTTGGGTTCACAGGCAGCTCATATGATTCAGCTCTTTTCATCCGTAGAACTAACTGGGGCATTATTATGCTTTTCCTCTATGTGGATGACATGATTATCACATGAGATGATACATTTGGAATCTTGGATCTCAAAACCCATCTCAGCCAACATGTTGAAATGAAAGATCTCGGCAAACTTAACTATTTTCTAGGCCTTGAGATCATTTCTAGTTCGACAGATATTATCTTTCTCAAGTCAAGTATCCCTTAGACTTACTTACATGGGCGGGACTTACATATAGCAAGACTAGTACCACTTCTCTTGAGCCTAACTGTAGGCTCACTCCTATGGATGGTATACCCTTGGATGATCCTACTCTATATCATCAGCTTGTTGGGAGTCTCATTTATCTGACAGTTTATAGACCTGATATCTCCTATGCTATCCATATTATAAGCCAATTTCTATCTGGTCCTCGTTCTCCTCATTATGTAGAATTTCTCTACAATCTCAGGTACATCAAAGGGACCTTATTTCATGGTCCCTACTTCTCTGCTCACTTCTCTCTTGAGCTATGTGCCTACTTAGATGGAGACTAGGCAGGAGATCCTACTAATCATCATTCCACCACTAGGTGTTGCTTCTTCTTGGGTACCTCTCTCATCTCCTGGCGCAGCAAGAAGCAAACTGTTATTGCTCGATCTAGTACAAAAGCTGAATATCGTGCCCTTACTAATACCACTCAGGAACTTCTCTAGCTACGCTAGTTACTTGAGGACATGGGAGTCAATCATCCAACTGCTACAACCATCAGTTGTGATAACCAAAGTGCCATTCAAATTGCTCACAATGATGTCTTCCATGAATGTACAAAACACATTGAGATCGGCTATCATTTTGTTCGTCATCATCTATCTTGTGGTACCATTCGATTTAACTCAGTCTCCTCCATCGATCATACTGCTGACGTATTCACCAAAGCTCATCCACCGGGACGTCTTCAGGATTTGGTTTCCTAACTCAAGTTAGTTTCCATTCTACCACCTTGAGTTTGATTAGGGATATCAGAATAATGTTAGAATATTTATCTACATTCTTGTACCTATTGTATCTTACTATACTTACTGTCTAGATACATTGTACTATCAATTGTACTACTAGCCTAGGTACTTTTCTTTCCCTTTTAGGATTCTCTCTTTGCCTATATAAACGCTACTCATTGTAAGGTCTCACCACACCATTCAATACACAATTCATAGTATTGCTTCACTCTCTCTCCCTCTCTCTCTCTCTCTCTCTCTCTCTCTCTCTTATATATTCTAACAATATATTTAAAAATATTTTCACTTCAGAAAAAAAAAATACATATTATTTTTATACAGTCACCTAGCTTGATTGTAAAAAAAAAAAATACATATAAAAGGATCTTATTGGTAGATGAGAGGTGAAAAAAAAGGTATACCAAATCTTATTTTTTTATTACCCTGGACAAAGGAAGCTAGCATGGGATGTATAATTCACATATATCTTTGTATTAATATGTCTTCTATTATAGTCAATACATTCATTACAGACATATATACCTGTATACATAACTACTATTGGAATGTGTCGGCGCATCTCATTCTACATTGAAAGTAGACGGAATAAAGGCATTGCATATAAGTGTGGGTCTTCATCAAACCATTAAGGCTCCTTTGGGTTAGAGCCCAGAGGACAAAACCATGTGGGCTTGCTGTTGGGTTGAGGCTTTGGACTCTCCAAGCAGGCTAACAGCCATATAGACAATCCTTAAGTGGGACTAGGGCTGGGCTGACCTGACCCAGTTTCTAACAGTGGTATCATAATCAGGACCGTGCCTGCACCAAAGTGGGGATGTTGGAATGTGTTTCGGTGCATCACGTCCCACATTAGAAGCGGGCGGAGTAAAGGTCTTGCATATAAGTACTGTAGGTCTTCCTCAAACTATTGAGGTGCCTCTTGGGTTAGAGCCCAGAAGACAATATCTTAAGTGAGACTAGGGCTGAGCTGACCCACTTTCTAACATATACATGTCTTTATGTTTTTAGGTTTGTGATGTTGATTGGCATTTTCCTTTAAATTTTTTTCATTAATAACTCAAAATATCAATCCAACACCAAACTTTCTCAATTAAACATTTTCCCCGTTGCACATGTTAATGACTAGTATGTATATAAAAGAAAGGAAAAGAGAAATAAAGAGTGCAATTAAATATAGGGAGATTTGGTCAAAAGTCCTAAAGAATATACCTTTTCAATATTAGCTCCAAAACATTTTTAGTTTTAGTAAAAAGTCCACATGCAAATAGTTGTTGGGACAAAGTGTTAGGGATATTTACTAAAACCAATGCTTTATGTACTTGATTTATTATTTTAATAAAATCAGTTATTCCATTTTTATGAGAATCTGTGTGGGCAATGTTTGCATTATATCGTTTATTTAATATTGTGCATGTGTGTCTCTTATTCTACATAGTAGGTGGTTTGGTGTGTAGAGTTCGGCTTACACACGGAAGATCAGACCATCGGATCTTATAGAATTAAGATTTTGGTTTACAGTTTTAGATGGGATTGGATACACCATCAGTAGGACTGCAGTATGGTGATGTAGTAGGTTTGTCTTGACTACGGGAAACGATATAGATTCAACTCACTATGCTGGTACACTTTGCGTATTAAACGAGACCAACTTGGGGTAATTATCTTTGTAATGACTTATAAGATAATTAATACCTCATGGCTATTATGAGTGCATATGCTCTAAATCCTAAGTTAATTTATAAACACTTACATTTGATATTTACGCTTTGATCCCTAAAATGGTGAGATCCTTAAATAGGTCAATATCTCATTAGATTGGGTAACAATATTAATTGTCTGGTGGATATTAATTGATGATGGAATCCATGTCTCAATTTTAGGATTGAGGATATACCCTTGATAAAGCTTATAAGTTTTGATTATGTCAAACCTTGCAGGTGGATTTTGTATCCGACATATCAGATAAGTTAAGTAGATGATCTCAAGGAATTTTAAGAGATTAATTAAATATGATTGTCAGTAATTATATCTAATTAATGGATATCTGTAATCTTAATATGGGGAAATAATAAGCATTTAATAACATGGAGCTCAAAATACATTTTTGAGGTGAGGGTAGGAGTGCAATTATAATTCTTTAGTAGTATGAATTATAATTTATGGAAATATGAATCTGATTGAGTTCGAATTAGGGTCCTAATTCCATAAGGAAGCCTATTCCTTATTGACTTCTTATGGTCCCTTGGCTTTCTTCTCAGTTTGTGTTTTTTGTATTATAACTTAGAATAGAAAAAAGAGCGTAAAAAAAGAGAGCAGAAAATAGAAAGGATTTCGAAAGAGCCCACACTCTGTTTGAGATTCTGGCAACGGAGGAATACAGTAGAAGATCGTACAGCAATCCATTTTTGTAGTTCAAGGTAACCTTAGTTCCACCCTTGTAGGGTTATTATAGATTTTATGAAATTTTTTGTAGTACCAACTTATACGCGCTGTCAACGGATTCTGGGAACGCAGTTTCCTAACACAAAGGTACCCTTGCATATAGTAGTCATGCACACGACTAATTTGCTTACTGAACAATTATCCTGTACATTCACTCACACCTAACTTTAAAAATCCATGACTTTCAATCTAGAAATTATCATTTTTTTTTGTAAAATTTGTATTTTCAGAATCTATTCGACGAGATCTATCATATAAGTACCATTGTCGCTATGAAATTATGAAAAAAATATTAATATGTGAAATTCACATATCTAGTTATGTAAAATTTGTGAAAAGAAAGGGTTGTGTGAAATTTACTCCAAGAGATGGCATTTGAAATTTCACATAACTGGTTATGTGAAATTGGTGAAAAGAAAAGGTCATGGGAAATTTCACATTAATAAAGTTATGTGACATTTGACAATGTCCTTAACAAGTAACAATAAAAACCACCCCAAACAACATTGCCAAACAGCGAAACCCACGAGAACATAAGTATCGGGGCTTGGGATAGAATGAAGGGAAGAGAGAGGAGGCGACGTACATAACTAGGTAATGATCGTAGCATGGAGCATCATTTACCAACTTGGCTAAGCCGTTGCTCCAATTTTCACATAAAAAAGAGCAAGTATAAACTACTTGTAACACAGCCTTCTAAGGAGCAAGTAAACAAGCACCTGAGCTACAAAGAAATCGAAATTTCACATGACTATTTATGTGAAGTAATTCAAATTTCACATAACTATACGTAAAATTTGAACTAATTTCACATAAGTAGGTGTGTGAAATTTGAAAGTTGGGAAAAAATTACCCAAACAGCCTTTAACCTCAAGAAACAAGAAAGCAATGTACATAAAAACACCAGGTCACCCAAAAACCTTAACCACATATTATCTTAAGCAAAATCATAAACACATTGTGTACGAACATGGAATAAGGATTAAATGTTCCCTTCAGTTTAGGGATGGCAATGGGGCGGGTTGGGTTCCCCGCCCCACCCCACCCCACCCCACCCCTAATAAGTAGGGTATGGGTGGGATTTAATAGGGTTAGGGGCGGGTATGGGGGAGGTTTTTATAATCCGAGTCGGGTTCGGGTCGGGGGTAGGGTAAAAAAACCCGAACCCGCCCTGTAGACACCCCAATTTTGACTGAACTATTAACCTTAGGGGATTCACCTCTAGAAATCAATGATGAATAATGTCCCGACGATTTTCTTCAAGTTCATCGTTTCAACTTCTGAAAAGCTTTAAATTCCCAAACCTTGCTCCTAATACCCCTAGATGTGGCCAATCACTGACCATCTGTCTCGAGCTCACTGGTCATGGGTTACTTTCTAAAAAATGGAATAGATTAAATAATAATAAAAATGAAAGTATAACATTGTTTCCCATATCTATGAAATATAACATTTTATTTGGAGACTCATATGCTTAATTTGGATTTAAAATGAAAAATGTGTTTATACACACACACACACACACACATACACACATATATATATATATATATAAGAAAATGAAAATATTAAAAGAAAGTATCACATGTGATTTGGAGAGTTAGAGATTCCTTGGCATATTCATAACCCAAGCAAATACTCAAAGAGCCCTTTATTGGGTACTAATCTCCCATGTGCTTTGAAGATGCTCTAGAATGTACCTTTATTTTACCCAATTTAAATGTCTTTCAAGTTCCTTGGAATTACATAGAAGTGCCATAGAGAGTTAGGGATGCCATACAATATTCTTTTATTCTTATCCCACCCCAAATTGACCTATTTACCCTTATCTTAGCCACCAAGGAAATCAAAGTCTATAACAAAACTCATTTCTCTCAATTTTGTAGGGGTTGGACACTTGAATTATATAGAGAAATATATTGGGAGAGCTTTAGAGAAGAAAAATATAAAGAGAGAAACCCCACCAAAAATATACCCAATTCATACAATCCATCAAATCACCATTGAAGGAGCTTGAAGCTTGAGGAAAAAGGAGAGGAAAAGCTTGAGGAATTCAATATCTCTACAAATTTTGAGAAGATCTAGAGGTAAAACCTTCAAATCTATCTTCATATATAATAATTCAATCACAATTCATAGTTTTGACTAGGACCTTTACACATTTTCAAAAAGTCTCTTCTGACCTCATTTCATCACACACCACTTGAATTGTGATTGAATTCTCATCTATTGGTTGGTTTGGATCTAGTAGATCATGGGTCAAGTTTTGTAATAAGCCTTTTTAAGATAAAATCTCCTTTTGATCATCAATTTAGTTTGATCTCCAAGGACCATTAACTTGGGAAGAGATGAATTTATATTCCTCAAGGATCATGTGTTTGGAGAGGAATTAGATGTAGGTCTAGTTCGTTTCATAATTTGATTGTTGTATCTAAGAATTCAAAGTTCATAGGATTGAGTGAGTCCTTGAGGTTCTCTTCCTAGATCTTCAACATGAGATTTATGATGGAGATCTTCTAAGGCTAAATCCATGAATCTCATTTGTATTTCATTGTTATTTTAATGATTACAATCATACTTGATCTAGATTCTCTCTAAAATTATAAATCAAGTTTGATTCAATACATGAACACTAATTCAACAATGGTGCAGTGAATTCATCAACCAACTATGATAAATTTTTTTAATTAAATCATGATCCATTGAAATTGAATGAGACCAATTGGAATGTGTTCATAACACGAAGAGCTACCATTGCAATTTTTGTTTTGATGAAATTTTACAGTTAACATGGTTTGATTTTAGGATTTGTGAACTAGTCACTCTCTGTCCAAAAATTCAGAATAGAAAGTCAGTTTTAATTTGAATAGATTAGAGCTTTAAAAAAGCATTATAAGCTTTAAATAATTTTTTCCATGAATTTAAACGTGTTAATAAGATCCCCTAAAAAGATTGAAGTAATTCAGATTCATTTACTATTTTTAGAAAATCATAAAAAATCTCTGGACAGAGAGTATATGAATTCTAAGTGATGTCTGGTCTTGGTCCAATTCCTAGAGATTGGACCGTTTGATCTTTGACTTTCTTTTTAGGTTAGAAACTAGACTCACAGATACATCTTGTGTCCAAAAATCATTAAGATCAAACCATGGGAATTATGTTTTTTTTTTTTTTTTTTTTTTTTTTTTTTTTCTATTTTTGAATGTCTGGTCTGCTCTTTGTAATTTTTGAAATTTTGTGATAGTTTTTTGATAAACCTTGTAAATGATGATCCAAATGTTCTTTCCTCGACCTAAGACTTAAACCATGTTTTGATTATGATTAATTGAACTCAAATCCAAAGACTAAATGATCTAAATCAATGAATGATTCTTAGCTTGTTCATGTTCATGCATTCATTATCATCACGTATACATTGATTCTTGTAATTTGGAAATTATTTTGTATTGTGGTAAGTCATATTTGGTTGAACCTAGTCATG
Organism: Hydrangea macrophylla; assembly: GCA_033977485.1. Lineage (NCBI taxonomy): Eukaryota > Viridiplantae > Streptophyta > Magnoliopsida > Cornales > Hydrangeaceae > Hydrangea > Hydrangea macrophylla. The sequence continues at coordinate 60,702,196 of CM066985.1, forward strand.
AGTTCCTTGTAATCATATTGGGATTGTATCATCTCTATATAGATATTACTTTGGCTCCTAGTTGAGACTTGTATATCTATAGAGGTGTTGTGATTTCAACAAATTAGAAGGAATTCATGATTTTGTCAACTTTCTCCATGCTTATTAGATTTAAGCTAAGAGTTTGCTATGGTATTTAAGACTTGATATTATCTTATATTCAAAGCATGTGGACTAACCTTTGTTTTGTAGCACTATTGAGGTATGATTTCTCGACTTTTCTCTAGTTATTTTACTTCTTGATTTTATTGATTTTCGACTTCATGCGCGACACCTTAGATTAGGATTTGCCTTATGTGTATATATGAATTAGAGACTCATTTTTTTAGGTTTTCTATTATTTGCATGCATTGCAGGTTTCTATATCATAGCTGGATCCCAGGTAAGTTTCCTTATTTTCTATTTGCATATCATTTTTCTTGCTTTTTGACCTATATGGTTTTGTATGTCTTTTATCGTTAGCAATCTTGCACCCTTTTTAACATGCTTTTGTAATGTATATATTTATGTATTAATTGAGGGCATGCTTAGATTAATAATTCGATTAAAAAGAATGTTGAGCAGAGGCCTATTACAAGATAGGTTGAGATGGGGTGTTTAGTATGCCGGGCTCCTTCTCCTCTCATTCCATAATCCCCGGATCTAGAAATCTCTAGTTTCCAAAAGATCAGTTTGCTTTTAAAATGGTTTCTTAATTTTCCTTTAAAAATTAAGTGGCAACTCCTATTTGAATTTGAAAAAGTTTAAAAAGCGTGGTTAGCTTGCGACATCCACAATCTGGCGACTCTGCTGGAATTAAACCCAAAATCTCTGTAGAATTTCTAATTTTTGGTTCACTCGAGGAGTAGACTTGAAAGCATCCTTTTAATCGAATTAATTTATTTTTGTGTGCTCGTTGCATTACACTTGCATGTCTCGCCAGTCGATTGCACAAAACTATGACCTTGGAGGCTCGGGGCAACCCGGTCGGTCAAGTTATCATGGGACTGTGTGATCACCCTTGATCTTGTACCATGTGTTGGTTTATAAAGCCTTCTATCGAATGTGTGTCAAGGGTCCCTTATTTGACCAAAATCCGGCCTTTGCATGATAGCTTCTATAGAACCTTTCAATATTAGGAAATCAATTCTTGATTAGGATTTTGTGCTAGGGTGTTTTGTATGCCCGGAAGGGATTACTTGAGATGATGACGATAATTGCTTGATGAAAGATATGTAACCTCTTAATCACTTTTGAGCAATTCCTCTTCATGTCCTATGACATTTAAGAGCATGCCAAATCTTGACTATAAGATTACATCTCTTATATCCTGTTTAGCTAAGCATCATTGACCTTGTATGTATCCGAATTCATAAAAAGTACAGTGATAATCTGATCATGTGATCCTTCTACCTAAAGAATTTTAAATCCATCTTTGAAAATAAACAGATTTTTGCCATCTTTATTCCAAAGTTTTCAATCGCTCTTTCAAAAATCTTTGGAGTTCACTTTTTGATTAAAGCTCCAAACTAATCTTTGTTAAAGTATATTTTCACATGATCATCTTTAAAGGAAAAATCCAAAAATCTTGCGAATTATTTTTGGGAGAAATGCTTTTCAAATGAATTTCAAAGCAAAATTTCATTCCAATCATCTTTGTGGAGGATTGTTTAACATCCTCGTTCTTAAAAGAATTCTCGAAATTGTTTTTCAAAAGTCGAAGGAATGTCCAACCTTCGAAAGGGTAACGAGGATCACAATGAAAGGTGAAGTTGGCGCACTTGACATGCGTGAGGATTTATGTGCTTATGTGTTAGGATTAGGATTTTGTTTTCTTAGGCATATCGAATAGGCACACACACACACACATGCGTCGCATCCGTGTGACATATGAATCATCCATGAATATTTTACCAAGCATTTGATAAAATCGACTAGAAATGATAAAGATAATGAAAATAATGATCAAAATATATAAAATTAAAAGGGAGAATAATGAAAATTCTTTTGAAATCAGTCAAAATTGATTAAAAAATAAAATGTGATTGTAGCGGAAAATAGCAGTATTGAATGAAAGGGTAAATCAGTGATGATCATGCTAGGAGTATTGGCCCGTCAAGAGCCTGTGGTTGACACGCAAGTGGTCGATCCTCTTCCACCTACATCCGTGACTTGGGATGGAGAGGACAATTGATATGAGGATCCAGAGAGGGCTGAAATGCCTAGGGTAGAAAGAGAGAAAGTAGAGAGAGAGAAAAAGTAGAGAAAGCTGAGAAATAGCCGAATGAAAGATCTAAAGGAGAAAAGGAGTAATGGGCATTAATCAGAGTATGGAGCCAAATGATTCGAAGAAGGGCCAATAAACTAAAACCCTTGGGAGTATAAATACTCCTTATAAGGGATTTAGCCTCATTTAGGGCATAGAGTCACGCACAGAGTCCTCCTCTTCTATAGCTCGGCTCCTCTTCGCCGTAGAGCCTCTCTCTAACTCCCAGCATATTAACTCTTCTCTCTCTCTCTCTCTCTCTCTCTCTCTCTCTCTCTCCATGGAGGAAGCACCTCTACCTTGTAATCGTCAACAACTCCGACCACCAATTTCGACTGTGTTATTAGCGTCCAAGAAGTTCGCAACGTCGAGATCTTCAACATCATCGAGCTTCTCTGCAATCCCTCAACACATTCCCTCGATCCATCGATCTTTGTGTGTGTGTATATATAAAGATATGTGTGTATATATAGAGATATGTGTGTGTATATATATATATTTGTGTTATATATATGTAGATTTATGTATATATTTTAGATTTGTGTTTATGTATAGAGATCTGTGTGCGTATATATAGAGAGATCTGTGTATATAGATATAGATCTATGTATGTATATATATATAATAGATTTGTGATTATATTATTATATTTTAGTTTTGTTCCCTTCAATTCAAGCAATTTTTGTGTGTGAGTGATTTGTGTATATGGGGTTGCGATTTGCTAATTTGTTCTTTAATAGCCAAATGCAATAAATGGATATAGATATAGATCTATGTTTGTTCTTAAATTTTTTTTTGCGTGTCACTGTATATATAGATATAGATCTATTTCTGTTCTTTATTTATTTTATATTTCGCTAATGTGGGAACTGGGAATGTAGTTTTTGCTGAACGAAGAAATCGTTTTTTTAAAAAATAATATGTCACGACCCATCCCACTACGCGTGGAAATAGGACACGTGGCACGCCACCAAGGCTCATCCAGACAACAGTATAATGATACGCAGCGGAAAGAACTTTAAAACAGCCTTGGGTATTTAAAACTTAGGAAACATTACCCTCTGAGTTTGTAAAAATTCATTGAAATCAGAGTTATGAAAAGTTTTGGCCATTAGAAACCTTTCAAAAGAAAACAGTTTTGAAAACAGAGTACCAGTCGACTGATCGGTGATCCGGTCGACTGGTGATCTTAAACAGAAGGGTTTCAAAGTGTAACAGCCCATCCAGTCGACTGTGTCGGGGACTCAGTCGACTGGTGCCCAAAATTTTCAGTCGACTGAATACGTCCAGTCGACTGGTACCCTAACCAGCAGAAGGCCATGGCCTGAAGCCCCATCCAGTCGACTGTTTTCTCAACCCAGTCGACTGAACCTCAGACGAAACAAGCAGAAACCAAAGCAACACAGTGATCCAGTCGACTGGATCAAAAACCAGTCGACTGATTCCTATCAGCAAAGCTTAAAACTGCAGCTTTACAACTCAAGGTTCTCCCAATTCCAAACCAACATATATTCACTCTATTCCATCATTCAAAAACATAATTACAAGCGCGTTTACTAGAGATTACATGTACTAAATCTAGGTTTAGATTATACTACAACATACTACGAATTCAAGATTTCTATTACAAGTTTGGAGTAGAACTAAAATATAAACAATTGATTTCCTGGCATCCCACGGCCTCACTCCTCATGCTTTCTCTTGTCTTTCTTCTTACCTGCAATGGAGTACATCTCCACTGCTCAGCTATATGCTGAGTGTACAATTCTAAAAGTATGTTTATATGACAATTCATGGTTTAAGCATCTAAAACACATAGAAATAGTCTCTAGGGTGAGTGGTACGCATTCATCCGGTCGATGCCGTAGGAGGCCCACCTCTCCCACGCATCTCGTACACTGGTTGGGCCTTCCTCCATACCAGGTACCGTGTACTGGTTGGGCCTACCTCCAATCCAGACACAACCAAATTCCAATTCCAATCAATCACAAACACAATCCTCAAGGTTCGAGGAGCTTACCCCGGATGAATTTGCACCAAACTCCCCTTTGACCCATGTAGACACATAACATGCTCACATAAACAGTTATACGTGCTTTTATCATAATTTCACGTGCATAATTAACGGGCCTAACTAATACATGAATTTCGCCCGGATCCAAGAATATCAAAAGTGATGTCCAAAACATGAAAATCCATATATTTCATAGATCTAGAATTCATACCTCGTGCGAATCTCTTCAAACTTTGAAGGATCGTCTAGGGGGCTAAATAATCGTCGGATTTCAATTTATACGCGATTCCTACGAGTTTTACCTGATTTTTTTCCCAAGAGTCTAGAATTAATATTTTTATAAAACTTGGCCAAACACGGCCTAAGTGGTATCAAAACGTAGGTCTTACCTCCACGAGTTCAAATCTGAAATCTGGAGAAAATCTGACAGACGAACGGTCGTCGATCGGCGTCGCAAAGCCCGAAGAAACAAATCTCCTTTCTCTCTCCTCTATCTCTAGATATTTTGAGTTTGGATGAGAATGAAATCTCATTCTCATCTATATATATAGGCAAACTTTCAGGAAATTGTGTTTACCTCCCCGCAAGTTTCTCAAACTTCTCATTAACCCATGAAACGTCGCACACGTCCATTTTATAACTTTACGAGTTCAAATCTATAAAGTTCAAAAGTTTTCGACTAGATTTCGTTTGGGTCCAAAATAACGTCCGAAAACTAAATTCTGTGGAATCTCTACACAACCTACCTTTTTATATCACGATCACTCATGTTCTCACCACAATTCTTAAAATGATATAACAATATCAAAGATTACCACAATTTACCAAACACAGGTAAAATTACTATTCACAAAATACCAGATAAAGTCAAATAACATTTAAATCATATAAATGCCATTTACTCATGCTCATGAAATGTGAACTGTCATGTTCCTGTGTCCTCATTGACACCTTACCGTTGACTCACAGTCAACCTCATCACCATTGTCAATTAACATTGATAACTCTCAATTTACAATTATGCATGATAAAACTATAAATTTTTGGAACGGGTGTGACAACTCTCCCCTCCAAAAAGGAAGTTTGTCCCCAAACTTTACCTCAAGCGTCGAACAAGTACGGATCCTCATTTTGCATGTCTTCCTCTCTCTCCCATGTAGCCTCTTCCACCGTATGACTACGCCACAATACTTTTACCATCGGAATCATCTTAGTTCTTAAAACTTGTTCCCTTCGATCTAGAATCTCGATCGGTTGTTCCACATAAGTCAAGTCTCTCTGAATCTGCAGCGGTTCAGGTACAATGATCTTATTCGTATCAGTCATACATCGTCTCAACATAGACAAGTGAAACACGTTGTGCACATGTTCCAACTCTGATGATAAAGCCAATCGGTAAGCCACTGGACCAACCCTCTCTAGGATCTCAAAAGGTCCTATGAATCTGGGATTGAGCTTTCCCCTCTTCCTAAATCGTACAATGCCTTTCGAAGGCGATACTCGTAAGTATACGAAATCTCCAACTTCAAAATTCATCGGTCGTCGTTTAGAGTCCGCATAGCTCTTATATCGGCTTTGAGCTACCTTGAGTCGCTCTTGAATCAACTTCACTTTCTCAGTAGTCACCTGTATTAACTCAGGTCCTAACAACTTCCTTTCTCCAACCTCGGTCCAACAAACCGGTGATCGACACTTACGTCCATACAAAGCTTCATACGGTGCCATTCCGATACTTGACTGGAATCCATTATTATAAGCAAATTCAATTAACGGCAAGTGGTGCTCCCAATCATTCCCAAAGTCTAATACACACAATCTCAACATATCTTCCAATGTCTGAATCATACGCTCTGACTGTCCGTCGGTCTGAGGATGAAATGCAGTACTAAAGCTTAACTTCGTACCCATAGCTTTTTGCAAACTTCCCCAAAACCTTGATGTGAAACTACTATAACGATCAGATACAATCACAGCTGGGACTCCATGTAGTCTTACAATCTCTTTCACATACAACTCTGCCAATTTGGACGGTTTAGTTGTCTTAATTGGTAGAAAATGAGCTGACTTGGTTAATCGGTCGACTATAACCCAAATCTTGTCATTCTTATTGATTGATCGTGGGAATCCTGAAACAAAATCCATCGTGATCTCGTCCCACTTCCATTCCGACACTGGCAATGGTTGTAGTAACCCCGCGGGTACTTGTCTCTCTGCTTTGACCTGTTGACATGCCGAACATTCGGATACAAACTTAGCGACTTCACGCTTCATACCCTTCCACCAAAAATTTTTCCTTAGGTTTCATCCAAACTTCCTATACAAGGGAAACTTGTTCATTTCTGTTATTCTTGTCGTCCAGAGATAGATACTACTGAGCAGTTTGAGAGAGAAAGCACCCATCAAAGCTTCTCGAGCTCTACTTCACGCTCTCTTTCCTGTAAGTCTTCGTCTCTCCAACCCTATAATTGCATTTTTCTCTCCTTTTCTTTTTATTCCCGAGTGAGGCTAAGAATAGGAATCTGCTAGGACTTGGGAGGGAGTGGGATTTATTATTCCTTAGGTTTTTCTTTTTCATTAGATCAGACAGTGTGACAGAACACTTGAACCGGTCGGGGTGTCTAGAGGTGGTTTTAATTTTTTGTTAACTGATGCTGAGGACCTTGTATACTTTGCCTTTTAAGATTTTAACCTTGTCACCTGTGTCTTAGACTTGGAGTCCCTGATACATACTTAGGTTGCCAGCTACTCCCTTGCCCAGTCACAAGAGCTTTAGAGATGTGTCATTCAGGCTTTGACTCGTGTTCTTGGTCAAAGGACGAACAATCTTGGTCAGGGACCCCAAACACAAGCTGAGAATCTCCTTCCACAACCCCGTCTAACCAACATAGCTAGGGTAAGATCCCTATCCGAGTGTCAAACGATGAGGCGGATCAGGAGTCCCCCAGCAGCATCCGTCTCTTGAGGCTTGGGCGACGAGGCACCGATCCCGAGCAGTCCTAAAGTGGCGTTCGCCTGTGAGTTCATTCCCTCCAGTTTGCGTGCCGCCGACTTGGAACAAATCAGGGGTAAATACAACATTCCCGACCAATGCTCTTTGATAGCACTCGCTAGAGGGGCCAAGATATACTGGCTGGGGTTTATGACCTTATACGAGGACGCCTTCATGGCTGGTTTCCGTATCCCCCTCCATCTGGTCGCTCTGGATTTTCTAATCTATCTTGGTATCGTTCCTAAGTAGTTGGCCCTGAATGGTTGGAGGTTTCTAATGGTGTCTATCTTCCTCTAGCCCCAACTCTGCGGGTATGATCTCACCCTTCAAGAGTTCCTGTGGACTCATCGACCGTTCTCGTTATACAGGGAGGTCGGATTCTTTTCCCTGGGGGCCTGGCAGGGAAGGAAAATCATCGTCAACTGCCTGAGTAACAACAAAGGGTAAAAAAACAAAATTTTCCAAGTGTCCACCCTTGGGCTCTGCAAAGAGGCCTCGGGAATTCAATCGAGGACTTCCTGGGCGGGAAAGTTGAGGAGTAAGTCCGTCCTGCGTCTATTTTTCTTTTTCTTTTGTTTTTACTGTAATCATGGAACTTTTTGTGCTTTATTTTGCAGTGGGGTCAGTTGATCCACTGAGCATCCCTGACGAGTGCCAGGATAGGATTAGGGGCTTAGTAGAACTGCCCACCAACGTCAGGAACGTGTTGACCCGATCAGGAGCTTGAAAGGTAACCTACGAGTTGGATCAGCCCGTTGCAGCACCTGTATTTCCACCAATCATCCCTGGTGAGCTTTCTTTGCTTGGGTAAATTTCTTTGCGTCGGATATTTTTCATTGCTTTCCTGGTCGCTGATCTCCCACCGTTCTTTTTTTTATTCTTTTGTAGAACTGGGTCCTAGGAGAGATCCGGAGGTGTTGAGGGCCAGAAAGACTGCCGATGCCGCTCGGATGGCTAAGAGGAGAAAGAGGCCAGCTGCAGAACTCGCCGTCGATGAATAGCTGTTCTAACAGCTAATGCATGGGCTGGCAGCTCACCAGGAACTGGGATAAATATCAGTCTCTCGAGTAGAGGTGGTGCAAGACACCACTCCTAGCGTGAACATACTGTCCGGGGTAGCGCTGAGAGAGTCCTCGGAGATCTGTGAGAGGGTTAGGCCGAGCCTTCTTCCGACCTAGATGGAGATGTGTGCTAACATGTCTCACTAGGATTTCCAGGGATGGCTGTACAGTTGTGGACACGCAGAATTTCACCTCTTTTATCGTTTTAAATTATTTTGAAAAGGAAAAAGAAAAGGAAAAGGTCTGTTGAAAATAGATACAGAGTCGCCACTTGGTCTTTAAGGAACCAAGAAACCTAATTTGACTCCCCCAAATGGATAAAGGGCACCGGCCTTTCGTAACCAAAGAACTTGGCTCGGGATTTTGGTACGAGAGAGGAAGGAGCCTTTGTCATGACTAAAACACCCTCAACTCGTCCCGTCTTTCGATTGGCCTCAATTAGCATCCAAATAATCATCTTATACTATGTTTGGTTCGATAGTTAATATTTAGGATAGGTATATTACAGCACATAAGAAACTTGAAATTGAATATCTAAAGATAAAATATCATTCATAAGATCTAAGCCAAGTATCACACAATGCAAAGTGAAAGATCACATGAACAAACCTAGGAAAAATCATCTAATCACATATCAAGTAATTAAGTTTCATTAATCTAGAGGGGACATGAATTGTTCTTGAAACAAATAATCAAATAAATCAAAAATATGCTTAGCAAGCTAGTATGATGCATGTTAATCTTTGAGAAAAGAAGACCTCTCAATCCCCGGGATGGATGAGAAAGGAAGATTAGATCGAGGGGAAAGCATGAACGTGTGATCAAATTCATTCCTCATAATCTTCTTAGATTAGGAGTCACAAAAGCCCCAAATTTTTGCATGGATGCAATGTATGTATCTAGAATGTGCCAAGGTTGTAGTGTGTTTTGTGTTCATGGATTCGTAGAATGACTTAGAAGCCTAGAATGTGTATGAATGAACGAAGGAAATCATCATGGGATATGTACAAATATGGTATGGACCACTTCCTAAGACTTGAACAAATTTGGAGTAATGTAAGCATCAAATCAAATTATGGAAGTAAAAGTATGGTTGCTGTGAATAGTTGACAGAACAGTAGCATGATCTTTTGGAAATTGAAAAGAGGGGTTAGGAATGTTTTCAATGCATGATTTTTTATGGGGATCTTCCTTATTGTATCTAGAACACAACCCAAAAATCCAATCTTTAATAACTATTACAGTTGGAGAGAAATCATATCAACAATAGAGGTTATTCAGAAATACAGTCCGTACTATTGATTGAAATGTTAGAACATCTTAGAAAATGAAAACAAAAGATCTAGAGGCCCAGATTATACTGAAAGTTCTCTAAGACATTGAAGTTCAAGGGAAAAATAAGTTGGGACCACTTGTTTTGGAAAAGGTTTCTGTAAAATAAGTTGAAAGTCAACCTAGCTGCTATGACAGCAGAGGCAGAATGTTTGGGAGGAATGTTTGGACAAAAATGGACCCCTTTCAAGTGTTTCCAAGTCAAGGAAAAAATCACGGGTGTTCTATAATAAGTTAGAAAGACTTTCCAAGTGGTCTTGCATTGATATATTGAGTATTGAACTCAAAATAATTCTTTGAAGTTAAATGACTCACTGTTTTGAAGGTTTTGAGAAAACAAGGTTTATTTCTTGAAATCAAAATGAGGGGTTTAAGAGGGTGGTTTTGAAAACACATTTTCAATACTTAATGAAGATTATAACCACTTAAAATGTCAGCATTTGACTCACATCAAGAACCTCCAAGATTATTGGAAAGTATTGTTTCCATTTTAAAGACAACTTCATGATTACATAGGAATGTATTGAAGTTGAAATCATCATCTATCAAACATGTTTTTGAGGTCAAAAGCTACTATCCATAAGGATTCACTCACCTCAAACTTCATGTCATCATCTAGATGATGATAGACTATTAAGTAAATAAAGAAAACAAAAAGAAATGAGGTAAGAGGAGATGAGCAAATAAAGTAAGCAAACAAGTATATAAACAATCAATAGATGATATTCAATGATGTATTGGACTTGTAGCTTGGTGTTTCACTCATATGTGGTGACTTTGGACATGGAAGTAACTTCCTCTCTCTTAACTGCTCACTAAAATAGTGGTTGGGTGTATTGAATATGAAGTAAATGGAAATAATGAAGTAAAAACAAAGTTTAGAACTCACTCTTTTGTGTGAAAATCAAAGAAGGAAGCTTCTTTTCTCTCTATTATAACCTTATCTCTACAACTTTCTCTCTAAAACATTTCGAAGCTTGCATTTGACACCCCCAAAATGAGAAGTCAAGGGGGGTTTATATAGGCCAATTTGGGGTGGTTTTGGGGTTTTATAAGTACTCCCATTGATCCCAAACATCTGTGAACATAGAACTACGTCGTTTTGATTTCTAATAAATCAAAATGAACCCCCAAAAGAAATTAAAAAATGTACCATTCTGGGGGAGAGTGCTGTGGCGGCACTGGGCATGTACCGCGGCAGCAGTGGGCCACTACCGCGGCAGCACTGCTCCTCATTTGTCCAGATAATCCTTTTTAGGCCCCCAGAGGTTTCGGTATTAGCGAAAAGGCCCTATTTCGTCCGAAATTCACAGAAAATGCATACAAACTCGAAATTGAGGTTGTGATATACCATTGAAAAGGTAATGAAGTCGATTAGAAAATGCATACCTAGGTTGTGATATACCCTAGGTCACTTTTAAAAGTTTTGCGGTATTTGCGATAAAAGCCGATTTGATCGCCTTTTTCACCTTCGGAAATTCATAATAAATTCGTTTGAAATCCAAAAATTATGTGCGATATACCGTCGGAAAGCTATTGACCTCTAGTATCCATGAAAAATATTTGAAAAATGATGCAGTGCTCCAGTTTCAAAGTCAACTTTTGGTCAAACTGGTCAAACTGGGGATTCCCAGAAAGTTCTAGAAAACTCTGGGAGCTCCCAGGAGCTGACGTTTTCGTTCGGTTTTCTTTTAAAACTCATTTTAACACTTTCCACATGACCTAGAATGATTCTGGAACTTTTTGGCAAATTTGGACGATTTTGGTCAAACTTGGTCAAACCTTGGTCAAACCGGTCAACGGGGACTTTCTGGGAACTTCAGAGACTTCTGAGGGTCTCTGGGAGCCGACGATTTCATCCGGTCTTACTTTAGAACTCATTTTATTATTTTTCTTACGACGTAGCGCGTTTCCAGAACATTTGGTCTGAATCCGAGAGCGTTCGGACTTTCAGGGGTATTTTGGTCATTCTGAGCATTTTGAGAGATAGAACTAACTTCTAGGAGTCCTTTTTGAGTATTTTTGATCATTGTGAACCACCAAGCTATGGGTCTCCTTAATCTGATAGCCAAAAAAATGGGTGTCTACAGTTTGCCCCTCTTTGGCATGAACTTACGAGGGAGGAAACGCATGTCACAAGCAAGTGCCAAAGCTTTGAAGAGACAGGTCTTTTTGGAGGCTATAGATTTAGGATAAAAAGTGTTGCAAAAGATGTAATGATAGAAAACATGATGTTGGGGCCAGGGCTGGTCGTGCTCTTCGTGAGCTGCCTACGTATCCTAAGGGGAATCAGACCAGGACGTAGTTCGGGGCACAAAGGAACAAATCGCACATGCACAACAAAATAGGCGAATGCTATGTTATAAGGATGATATGCAATGCATGGATGTGATATGAATTACGTCCTGAGTCTTATCATGTTCAGTGTTCTGATCTTAGTATGAGCTGGTGCTGTAGGGTGTGTGCCACTCTGAGTGGACTTATACCATGCTAGTGTCTCCGACTGTGATGCAGTGGCTGACTCGGATAAAGACACAATGGTTTAGAAGACTCTGGGTCTTGGGGAAAACTTCTTAAATCCAAGAAACGTGCTTTGTAAGTGAAATGGATCAGACGTAAGGTTTTAGAGGATGACAACCAAAGGTGACCGAGGGATCTTGTGATAACCGATTAGCGCGAAAGTTATGATAATGGACAAATAAGAAAGCTCATGATAATCAGGAGACACGGAGTCATGGAACGAAGGTGTTCGTTTTTGAAAACTGGACACGGGCGATGTTCTGGTTGTCCCTGATGACCGATCTTCGGGAGTTGGTTCTGCTTTTGCTACTTTTCGCCAGGGATAGTGGGAACTAGTATCCTTCTGTATTTGTCCTCAGAGGATGGCATAGGACTCTCAGAGAATCTCTCTTTTCTTGATCGGGAACCAGGACCCATCTCTGAATCTCTCACGGTTGATCAAATCTTTTGGCGTTCAATCCAAGAGGGCCGGTCGGGACCTCCGGGAGCTGGTATATTTCTGTTTTTGTCCTCAGGGGATGATGTAGGATTCTCAGAGAATCTATCTGAACTGCTTCTTGATCAGGAACTGGGATCCATCTCTGAATTTCTCACGGTTGATCAGATCTTTGCAATGGTCAGTCCAAAAAGTCGATTCGGGCCTTCGGGAGTTGATATCTTTTTGTTTCTGTTCTTAAGGGATTAACTAAATCTGTTGGAGTTAAAATGGATCTGCTGGGGATAAGACCTCATAAATCTTGACTATAATGGGCCATCGGGGCTAATCGGGATCATGAACGGGCTAAAACGAGTCAGAATGGGCCAAAATCGCTTGAAATAGAGTGAAGCAGGGCCAATGGGGAGCAGTGCTGCGGTGGCACTAGACCACTGCCGCGGCGGCAATTGGCCAGTGCTGCGACGACACTGGATGGCCAGACTTCATGTGTGTATATCTCGGTTTTTGAGCATTTCAAGCTCATTTTTGGCCATTTCGGGGTGCTTTTGGAGCCAAAATTCGTCAAAATGCAGCTTCTGCACACTCAGGTGAGTAATCATTCCCCTTGATTGGAATTTTGATTGGTGTTTTGGTTTGTTCTATCAAGAAGAAAGGTTGGTTTTAGTCTTCCATTTTCTTGCAAATCCATGGCTTCGAGCTCAAGGAGTCCGTCTAAGAAGGCCAAGGAACGAATGAAAGTCGAGAGCCAAACCCCAGACTTGATTTTACGGGACCCCTAATATCATCTTTTGACCGCGGCTCTAGCGAGCCTGGTATGTGAAGCTTTCGACAGTTTAGGACTATTTTATGTATTGTGCTAGTTTTATGAACTGTAGTGTGCACCTAGAGTTTGTTGGAAGCTTGTTTTGTGCTCGTATAGTGATTTTGTGAAGTTGGACTTCGAGTCATGAACAGTGATTTTGTGCTCGTTTTTTGTCATTTTTGATGTGTGCAGGTGTCGAAAGTGACATTGAAGGGCCATGGTAACCTTGCTCACGCTTTTTTGTGGTATACCCAACTCTCGCCTGCCGTCAAGAGAATGGTAGACGATGCCAGGTTTGGCAGCTTTGTTCGCCTAGTTTCAAAGAGTACCAACAATCTGGCGCATTTTTATGCTCCTGAGAGATGGTGGGACACTACCAATACTTTCCATCTGCCATTTGGTGAGATGACCATGACGCCTTGTGATTTTTCCATGATTACCGGCTTGAGGGTTAGCAGGAAGCGCCTAGTCTTGGATTACTTCTATGAGATTGACCCTGAAGCTGTAGAGATGTTGATTGGGGCTATTCCTCATAATCTGGAGAGGCACTGGTTCCCTTGTGGCTGGCTTTATCGGGCTTATGGCAGAGGGAATCACAACCTGAATAATTCTCAGCTTCTGAGGGTATTTCTTTTGTATGTCCTTGTTTGCTCGATTTTTGTGACACAGAATGACCGGGTGAACTTGAGGCTTCTTTCTTGCCTGGCAACCATTGGTGAGATCCCCTCTTATGACTGGGGTGATGCTGCCTTGGCCTACCTATACAAGCATATAGGTGAGGTTTCTCAGGGTGATGTCAAATCGACAGGGGGATTCTGGGGAGCTTGGGAGGTATGTACTGTAACTTCTTTTATCTTTTAGCTTTTTTATTTTTGTACTTCTTGTCTTTTCTGATTTTTCCTTTGTCTGTACAGCTTTGTAGCTTTGAGTACCTGAAGATGTTGGCTCCTTCCCCTGCTAATGAATCAGGTGAAGATGAGGACGGCATGGCTCCTGTGCCTTTGTTCTCCTGGGGCTTGAGATGGCGGAGGGATGTTGTCGGGGTAAAGGCGGGGCTCATCGAATTGTTCTCCTCAGAAACTTCTTATCTGGGCTAATAGCTGCTAGCATTGATTGGCCGCCTTGGGAGTACGTTGCCTATGCTGCTCCAGAGGAGATACAGGCGGCCAGGCCCCTTGCCTCTTGCCGACTTCTGATGGAAAGTACCGAAAGTAGGCAATGGTTCCTTGGAGAGAGAGTGTCCCTGTAGGTGGTTGGCAGTCCGAGGTATTGCATCCCTCATGATCCTCCTGTGATGGATGCTGATGACCTTTTCGGTGATGCTTTGCTGGCGGCCTTAGCTGGTACTGATGTTTGGGATCACTTTCTCTATGAGACCGGCTATGAGACTTACCATGGCCGCTTCCTGATGCCCAACTTCCCACTCCTGAATGTGAGTTTCTTTTACGTTTTTGTCTCTATCCGTTGCCTATGTTTTTGACTCATTTTTTCCCTAATTTGTTTTGTGCCTACAGCTTCGCGAGATGTACAGGAGACAGGTACCCCAAGTTTCTGATCTTATCCCTCCTTGGGATTGGACCGTTAATGTTTTTGGTGCAGATGGCTCTCCCCAGGTTATGGAGGTGCCACGGGTCATATGTGGGTATCCTACCTAGCCAGCAAGCGTCGTCAACGTCCCTTGGAGTTATGCTGAGGAGGGCCATGCCTTGGCAGGTAGCTTACGATCTTTGGTCCTCACGTGAGACCATCGGGTATGTCACTAATTTTGCGCTCCTTAAGGTTATGAGGTCCTAACCCTAATTTTGCCCTTGACAGATGGATGGTATGGGGTAGTTTGCCACCAGTCAGATGGCGTCCTTGGCAAGTTTCGGACTCGACTTAGCTTTTATACTTTTTGTTGTTTCTCTACTGATTACTTTCATTTTGTTTGTGTGTGTAGTATCGCGGGGGTGGTACCAGCTCATTGAGGACCGGGCCGAGGTGCAGAGGTGGCAGGAGAGGCCATCGCTGATGTACACTCCGGGTAGCCCAACAGAGGACGAAGAAGAGGAAGATTGAGGCCTCCTAAGCGAGGATTTTTGTTTTATCTCCATTTTATGTTTTCAATTAGGATGTACTAGTGAATAATGTGACTGATGAACAATATGTAAGACAATGTGTAGGATGATTTATCACCCTTGAAAGCGTATTATGATGTTTTGCCTTTCGAGCCGGATAGTTTCCAGTTTGAAGGCGTAGTTGTGTGCTTGCTTTAGTTGGTGGTTATGTATTGTGATTTTGTGATTATTGTTGTTACTGCGATGAGCAGCCTTGTGATAGTGAGTGTATTTGCCTTGCAGGTAGGATAGTCCGTGAAACGGGGAGGTGCTGTCAAAATTTTGCCGCGACAGAAAATATGGCATTGTACGATCCCGCTCAACTCATGGCTTGGCTGAACATCACGGATGGTGTGGAGCGGATCAACTTCTTTAGCTCTGGTCTGACCGAGCTATTCTCTCTTCGCCAGATGGCCCTGAACACTGAGTTCTTGCGCGCTGCTATTGCCCACTGTGACCCGGTAAACCACGTTTTCAGTTTCAACAGTTTGGAGATGTGTCCCCTATTTAAGGAGTTCTGTGCTATCCTTGGCTTTGATTCTGACTCTTACCTGATTCTCCCTTCTGCTGATACCCCCAGTCCCACGTGGGGCTTGGCTGAATACTTGAACTGTTCCACTACTATTTCCTGCGGCTAATTCATGGTGAGGATCTTGACATTGCTTCCATCATCGCCCGGTATGCTAGTCCTAGGACTCCTAGCGTAAATGATGCTACCCGTGGGGCTGCTCTGATATTGTGCATGACTTCGCACTTTCTATTCTCGAGTGCTTTTATCGATTTGGTGCACGTGTGCCTTGGGCTGAAATTTAGCAGAAATCCTATGGCCATGGTTCTGGCTGAAACCCTGAATGGTTTGGATCGCGCTTTCAATCAAGGAAAGCTTCTTCTTTCTGGGCACCTTTGGTGTTACAGACTTGGCTCTACGAGCGCCTTCAGTTATGGACAGGTAATGTGCTGCCAGTTTACTTTCGCAGGCCTGTGCTTCATCCTCATTATACGTTTGTCGATTGGGTTGGTATGATGGGTGCTTTATTTGAGGCTGACATTTACTGGATTGTGAGGCGTTGGGGCCTCCATGCTGTGACTACTAGTCTCGGGGATTACCAGAGAGTGTGGCTGATGGGTCTGAGAGAGACCTCTTTCTATCATCCTCACTGATTGGCCAGACAGTACGGACGAATTTAGGAGGTCCCCTGAGGGTTTACTCAGAGGGTCTTTGCTTCCAGAGTCAGAGCCACTACTATTGCTGCTTTCATTAGGGGCTGGACTGGTCGACCAAGCGCCTATTTCTAAAGACCTCTAAAAAAATAAAACTAGACTTGACTGATTCTGCTTCTTTCCTCCAAGTGTCTTTGATATTTGGGATTGCTTTCTGAAAGAACTTTTTGTGTTTTCATATATCCCTGCTTATGTAATATTCGAAGTTTTTGCGAACCTTGGTTACTTGGAGAACCTTATTTTATGCATTTAACTTTCTGAAAACATTCATAGTATGATCTTGATCAGATGTTTGCTTTTGGTGCTTGTTTGGGCATGCTAGGACGATTAGAGGAAAACGAGGCGGGTGGTCGAAGTTTGCCCCTAGTTTGGGATATGTATGGTGGTGAGGCAAACGAGGTAGATGACCGACGTTTGCCCCTAGTTTAGAAGAGGTTCAGGCAAACGAGGTGGGTGGCCGAAGTTTGCCCCTAGTGTGGAGGGTGATTTCTGGGTTATGGTAAGGATCGTGACTTTATTTATCTCACACGCTCATAATTTTGCCTAGCCACCAGTTAGGTGACCTAGCGAGCTCTTTTCTCTCTTTTGTTATTGCTCACTTTGGATTTAACTCTAACTTTTGCCTAGGCGTCCTTTCGAATTTTTGACCTAGCGAGCCATCCTTCTTTTTTTTTTGAAAGTCTGCCTGCATACCCCTGAACGGGGATCAGGTCCAACGTAGTTCGGGCCAAAGTCTTGAAAGAAAAGGGGTTGATTATGATAGTGTCGACCGAACCAATGCGGTTGCTTACATATCCCCGAGTGGGAATCAGGTCTAGCATAGTTCAGGGCAAAGTTTGAGAGGAAAAGGTGTTGATTATAATGGTGTCGACCGAACCGATGCGGTTGCCTATGTATCCCCGAGTGGGAATCAGGTCGAGCGTAGTTCAGGGCAAAGTTTTGAAAGAAAAAGGGTTTTGGGAAATGGTCAAGCATAGTACTTTTTGAGGCGATCCATGTTGATTGGTTCTTTGAATTCAATGCCATCGAGGTCCATAAGGTAGGTCGCTCCTCCAGAAAGGATATTTTTGATTATATAGGGGCCGACCCATTTGGGTTTGAACTTTTCGCGTGGATCAAAGATCGGGGCTCGCAATTCCTTAAGGACAAGGTCACCTTTGACAAATTTCCTCGAACGGACCCTTCTGTTAAAAGCACGAGCTATCCTCTTTTGATAGATTCGGGCATGGTCGACTGCCGCTAGGCGCTTTTCATCTATGAGAGCCAATTCTTCATATCTTTCCCTTAACCAGTCAGATTCTGAAATTTCACATTCTGCCATTATCCGCAGGGATGGTAACTCTATCTCGACCGGAAGTACCGTTTCCATACCATATACCAACTAAGGAGTCGCTCCTGTAGACATCCTTATCGAGGTTCTGTATCCCCAAAGTGCGAACGACAGCTTCTCGTGCCAATCTTTGTAAGTATCATCCGACTTCTGTAGTATGGTTTTGACATTCTTGTTTGCAGCTTCGACTGCCCCATTGGTTTGTGGCCTGTATGGTGACGACTTGTGATAAGTGATTTTGTATTCTTCAAATTGATCCCCGACTTCAGCTTTAAAATGACTTCCGTTGTCTGAAATAATCTCCTGGGGGACTCCATAACGGCATATAAGATTTCTCTTGATGAATTTGGCCACTCCCTTGGCCCCCAACTTGGTGTAAGACGCAGCTTCTACCCATTTTGTGAAGTAGTTGATGGCCACCAAAATGTATCGATTTCCATTCGAGGCTTTTGGAATGATTTCACCGATGATATCGATTCCTTAGGTTGAGAATGGCCATGGAGAGGTCATGCTGTATAGAAGAGATGGTGGTACATGCATCATGTTTGCATGGATCTGGCACTTGTGACACCTTCTCACATATTCGCAAGTCTTTCTCCAATGTTGTCCAGTAGTACCCTTGTCTTACAATCTTTTTGGCCAGCATGTGACCATTCATGTGTGGACTGTATACCCCCTCGTGTACTTCTTCCATCATTCATCTGGAACTTTTTCCAAACAGGCAAGTCAGGTTGTGGCCATTGTACCCTTTATTGAACAATTTTCCCTCGTAAATGATGAATTGTGCTGCAAATCTTTGAATTGCCCTTTTGTCTTTCTCAGTAGACTCGTGGGGGTACGTTCCCTTTTCTATGATGTCCCAGACATCCTGATACCACAGTGTTTCACTTTCTTCTTCGATTGCGGCGATTGTGATGAATGAAGGTTGGTACCTTTGCTCAATTATCAGGGGCATCATTTTAACTCCCACAGGGATTTGAATCATGGAGGCTAAGGTAGCCAATGAACTGCTAACTGGTTTTCTTCCCTGGGTAGGTAAAAGAATGTCACACTTTTGAACTGCTTCTTGAGCCCATCGAGATGGTCATAATAGGGTTTCAACCTTTCTTCTTTCACCTTCCACTCTCCTCTGGCTTGTGACACAGTGAGGTAGGAATCTCCAAAGACATCCAATTTCTGAACTTTAAATTCTATGGCCGCTTCTATCCCCAAAATGCATGCCTCGTACTCAGCAGTATTGTTGGTGGAATTATAATTGAGCCTGACTGCCAGTGGGGTATGGTCCCCATTTAGTGACACCAGAATCATTCCTACCCCGTAGCCTTTCATGTTGGCTGCTCCATCAAAGTACAACCTCCATTGCTCTTCTTTGATTTCCATGATATTTTTGTCCGGGAATGAAAAGTCTCCATTTTCTTCATAGTCAACACCGTGTTCCGCAAGATGCTCAGCTACAGCTCTCCCTTTTACCAAATTTCTTGTCACATACTTGATATCAAATTCGAACAGTAAAAGTAACCAACGGGATATACGACCGGTCAGGGCGGATTTTTGGAGGAGGTATTTTAGAGGATCCATGCAGGATATGAGCACAACTGGGAAGGCCATCATGTAGTGCCTGAGTCGGCGAGTGCACCAAACCAAGGCCCAACATGCTTTTTTGAGGGTAGAGTAGTTGAGCTCATACCCAGTCATCCTCTTGGTAAGGTAATATATGGCTTTTTCAGAGTGGCTTTCTTCTCCTTCTTGGGCTAGCATGCAAACCATGGCATTTTCGGAGACAGACAGGTAAAGGAATAAGGGCTTGTGAGGAGTGGGCGGTGAAAGGATGGGCGGATTTTGAAGGTAGGCTTTTATTTTGTCGAAAGCGGCTTGGCATTGGTCATCCCATTGGAACTTCTCTCCTTTTCTCAATAATCGGAACAAAGGATCACATGTAGTTGTGTGTTTGGAGATGAAGCGGCTGATAAATTGGATTCTTCTGAGAAACCTTCTCACTTCCTTTTCATTCTGTGGTGGTGCCATTTCTAGGATTGCCTTGATCCTAGAGGGATCCACCTCTATCCCCCTTTGTGTGATGAGAAAACCCAGGAGCTTACCGGAGGTCACACTGAAAGTGCATTTCTTTGGATTCAACTTCATCTTGTATTTGCGCAACCTTTCAAAAAACTTTTCTAGTGCCACCAGGTGCCCTTCCCTATCCTTGGATTTTAAGTTCATGCCATCTACGTATACTTGTACTTCTTTGTGAATCATGTCATGTAACAGAGTGGTGGCAGTTCTTTGGTAGGTTGCTCTAGCGTTCTTGAGTCCGAAAGGCATTACCCTATAACAGTAGGTTCCCTAAGGTGTGGTGAATGTCGTCTTTTCCCGATCTTCTGGTGCCATTAGAATCTGATTGTACCCTAAAAAGCCATCCATAAATGACAGTAGCTCATGTCCTGCGGTGTGATCCACTAAGACATCGATGTGGGGAAGCGGGAAGTCATCCTTAGGACTGGCTTTGTTTAGATCACAGAAGTCGACGCACACACGAACCTTTCCATCCTTTTTGGGGACTGGCACGATATTGGCGACCCATTCTGGATACTCGGTAACAATGATGAACCCTGCATTGAATTTTTTCTCCACTTCTTCTTTGACCTTGAGTGCCCATTCTTGTCTCATGTGCCTAAGTTTCTGCTTGACGGGTTTAGAATTGGGAAGGAGGGGAATACGATGTTGGATGATGTCGAGAACGACCCTAGGCATGTCTTCGTAAGACCAAGCAAAAACATCTTTGAATTCTTTTAGCAAGAGAGTCAATTTTTCTTTTTCCTTTTTACTAAGAGTTGAGCCAATTTGCACAATTTGTGGATTATCATTTTTGCCTAGGTTAATTGATAAAGTATCTTCGATCATTTTATAAGCTGGTGGTTTTTCAGTTAGTTGCTTAAGTTCGATTGGGAGATCCTCGGAGGGATCTGTGCATTCACAAGTATTAGGCACAGAGGAGTAAGTAGAACCGTCTTTCATTTCATTCATGACAGGTGGAGTGATTACATTAGACAGTGATGGGCTTACAACAGCCGACTCTGGTACAGACTCGATAATTGGAAGTAAAGACTCTGGGGGAACAGGGATAGGGAGACAGATGACTCTACAGCCTGGTTGCTCAGACCCTCCTTAGTTGGCTTGATCTGATCATCTTGGCTCTTGGCCCTCTTTTCTTCCTTCTCTTCAGTGAACTCTTCCTACATTTTCTTGATGGCTTCAGTGTCCAGATACTCCAACCAGTCTTCCTCCAAGATTTTCTCAATTTCTTCGGGATAGAACGGATCTTGATAGGGGGGTCTTTTGCAGTCAGCGAAGATTTCCAGCCCGGGGTGCCTTTTCCAGTGGCCTGATGGATCTAAGGTTCTGGGAACCCAAAATAGGGGAAATCATCCCCTTCTTTGATGAATTGCCCATTCAAGGTTTTGCGGTATGGTGGGAAACTCCTCACTCTTTTCTTCCATGGCCTATATAGCTTGACGTCTTCTTCAGTGGGCTTGTACCCCAACCCAAAAGTGCCTTGTTGCCCTTTGATCTGAGGGAACTCATGAATCCCTTACTGGCGTCGGCCCAATCCCATTCCAGGGAAGTAGTTCATTTTGCAGACGATGTTGACAACTGCAGAGTAGATCTCGGAGAACCTATCTTCATCATTGATCATGTGGACTTCTTCCATGAAGAATCCCCCGATTTCTCCTTCTTCTAGCCCATGTATTTGGATTTCAGAGATGGAAGTGTAGTTTGGAAAGCTTCATTACCCCAACTATTGCCAAGGATGATTTTCACCTCCTTCTCATGAATGTACTTGATCATTTGATGCATAGTGGATGATAAAGCTTTGTTGACATACAGTCAGGGCCTTCCGATCAACAAATTGAATGAGGCAGTTATGTCCATAACTTGCAAGATTTCAGTGCTAACCAAAGATCCTACCCGGATTTGGAGAGAAATAGTCCCTATCACATTTCTCTTGGTGTTATCATAAGCCATCACAGATTGCATAGGTGGTATGATCTAAAGGACATTGACCCCTAAGGCGGTGGCACTCCTTAGAGCACAAGCATTTAGGGCGGAGCCTGTATCGACCAGACAGAATGTCACCTACTGTCCCTTATATCCAACAGTGATGTACAAAGCTTTGTTATGTGTAGATCCTTCCGGCGACAAGTCTTCATCAAAAAATGTAATGATTGGGTCAGGGGTGAGTGCGCCCAAGAAATCCACCATGTCTTCCGGTGCAGCGTCTATGGGGACCTCAATTCCAGCCAAGGCATTCAACACAGCTTGCCTATGCTTGTAGGATGTTACCACGATGTCCCACATCGATAGATGTGCTTGGGTTTTCTTCAACTGCATTATCAACTCATTGTCTTCTTCGATGATCTCATCCATTTTTCCTTTTCCCTTGTCTTTGACTAGACTTTTTTCGATTGCTTCAGTGGTAGGCTGCGGAGGCTGATGATGACGGCCTGACTTAGTCAGATGATCAATCTCGACAGGAGTAGGCCCTTCCGGCTCATTCCAGACAGAAGCATCGCTTTCATTGTTGGGATCATACCATTTGAGGTCCACTGCCCCTAGATCGTGTTCTTCCAAGAAGAATAGATCTTGTTCATCAGCCAGCTGTTGCTGCCACTCATCATCTCCTCCTTTAATCAGATGAATTTCCATAGATTCTGGGATGTCAATGAGGGGTAAAGGTTGACCTAAGGGGGTGATATAGGTAGCAGGGTTGAAGGATATATGGTTGGACTCAATGAGGCTGATATTTTGGTTGTTTGGTAGAGGATTTTGAGTGATATGGGGCTGCTTTGGAGGTGGCTCAATGATATTCTGGTCAATGAGGTCTTGGATATCATGGCGAAGGCGCATGCAATCATCGGTATTGTGGCCAGGGGCTTGGTGGTAGGTGCATCTTTTTGACATATCGCAGTTTGGCGGGAGCGGGGTATTTCGAGGCTGGAGTAGTTGGAGGTGGCCCTTTTGAGGAGACGATCTAAGGCTGAGGATAGGGAGATTTCTAGCTTGGCAAAATTACGAGGGGGTTTTTTCTAGAAAGGGAGATTGGGCGAGTTTGCCTGGTTGAGGGGTTGGTATGGCCTAGGGGGTATGCCATAGGTTGACTGCTAAGAGCATTGACATCTGGAGGATTGCGGGAGTAGTTGGGCCTTCTTGACTGACTCGGAGGCTCTTCCTTCTTGATCTTTGCTTCCCTAATAGCGTCTTCAATTCTAGTTCCAACTTCAAACAGCTCTTCGAAAGTGGAGATGGATTGATAAAAAAATTTCTCATGGGAGAGTGGTTGTAGGTTCTGGATTAGCATTCTCACCTGTTCTTTCTCAACTGGTCGATGGGTCATTTGGGCCACTTTATTCCTCTATCTGCTTAGAAATGCAGCGAAGGATTCATTACTGTTCTGTCGAGTAGTTTCTAAATCCCTGATTGTGACATCCAGCTCTTGATTATAGGAATAGTGATCAACGAATACTCGAACGATGTCTTCCCATGCCTGGGTTTTGGAAGCTTCCAAGGTAAGGAACCATGACAGTGCAGACTTCGCGAGAGTTTGTGGGAACAACATTGCAATGTGCTCATGGGTGCAGCCCATTGATTGAAAAATGTTCATACACAGCTTTACATGGCTCTTCAGATTTTCGGTTCCAGCAAAACGGTCAATGGCAGGCATCATAAAGTTTTTTGGCAGCTTCAGCTTAACAGGCTCAAAAAGTCCTTCCAAGTCTAGCATGTAATCATCAACCCCTTTACTCTTCCTCAATACGCTTTCTAGCTTGTCGACTTTGTCCATTTTTTCTCAGAACTTTTTCTCGTATGCGGGCGGCGGGGCCCCTTGAAACCTGTCTTCTTCTCCATTGTTCTCGAGATGTGGTATGAATCTGAACGGTGGTGGTGGTAACTCAGGGGGACAATGCTGCCACTGTTGTTTCAATTCTCTCATAAACTTCAGGACCTGGGCCAGGCTGTCAGATTGTTGGCTTATGGTGGCTCCCAATTTAGTGACCTTGTTTTCTAGCTCTTCCTGATTCATGTTGAAATAACTTGTTGGGCTGATTCTGACCAAACGATTATCTGAATTTCTGACTCAGGACGAAGATCCCAGTTGTTGGCTTTGAGAATCTATAGTGACCCTATAGATTTGAGAGGATTTGTATCAGATTCTGACATTAATGACTTTAGATAGACAAATGACGATGATGTTAACAGACGTGGACTGACTCGTGTACAGCCTGACTGAAACAGTGCGCGCAGACCGATAGGAATGGTGTATGCAAATGAGACAAGCATGCCGATGTAAGCCCTAATCTATATGATGCTCTAATTTTTAAAAGATAGCAGTTAAGCAAATAAGGTCCTAACCATATAGAGTGTGCCAACTCTACTTTCCAGTATGATCACCAAGGGATAACAGGGGTTTCCAGGGTTTTATGAAGGCTTTTAGGAGAGACTGGGCATTTTTTGTTGGTTTGGATAAAGTTTCTAGGAGAAACTGGCATATCTGGGCATTTCAGGTTGGTTTGGACAGAGTTTTTGAGAGAAACAGGCATATTTGGGCATTTCTGGTCGATTTGGATAGAGTTTTTAGGAGAAACTGGCATATCTGGGCATTTCTGGTTGGTTTAGACAGAGTTTCTGAGGGAAACGGGTTAATACGACTATATCTGGGATATCTAGACAGAGTTTCTGGGAGAAACAGGTTAATACGGTTATATCTGGGATATCTGGATAGAGTTTCTGGGAGAAACTGGTTAATGCGATTATATTTGGGATATCCGGACAGAGTTTCTGAGAGAAACTGGTTAATGCGGTTATGTTTGGGATATCTGGACAGAGTTTCTGGCAGAAACTGTTATTTTGGGTATTTCTGAGAAATTTAGACAGGGCTTCTGGGAAAAATTGGTATACTTGGGAATTTCTGAGTGTTTTGGGAATTTTTGGGAAATCTAAGTGGAGTTTCTGGGAGGAACTGGTACATTTGGGAATTTCTGGGAAATTTAGACAAAGTTTCTGAGAGAAACTGGGATATCTGGATGAGTTAGGCAGAGTTTCTAGGAGAACATGTGTATATGACAGGAGCATGTGATGATGGTGATCATACTGTCTAGCAGGTTTTCATACTCCTATGTCTTAGGACCGACAAACAAGGTTTACGGTGTATATATTTGTGAGCATGGAATAGACTTCCTTGTCATGATGCCTAGGCAGGTCAACTCAATGTGATCACATGTGAGTGATTGCCTTGGGAATCATAAGAAAGAGGTTCTGTTCTATGCCACATAAGAGTCTACAGCGCGCAGGTAATCCCACCAGGGCATATAGTAGTTTATATCACATTGTCCTATCTAAAAAGATAAATGAACAGTCCTATGAAAGGCTCTACAGGAATCTATATGCGAAGGCTGGGTTTAGTAAAAGAGGGTCCGTTGACAAGAGTTCCAATATACCATCAGGGAGACAGTACGGAGGTTTATACACTTTTTGATATACCTTGGAAGGTATAGTATCAACGGTGACTTATGCCCTGGTACAGCAAGACCTGAACAATGTCAGTGCCGCATTTTTGACACAGTCGGAGGGGGGAAATGAAAGAGTGCAATGCGGTGAACCAGACACAGTAAAAAGATGATTTTAAGGATGCTTCTTACGAGTCAAACCTCTGTATTATTTTGTTTTGAAAATAAATCCCCAGTAGAGTCGCCAGATTGTGGACACGCAGAATTCCACCTCTTTTTTTTTTAAATTGTTTTGAAAAGGAAAAAGAAAAGGAAAAGGTCTATTGAAAACAGATACAGAGTCGCCACTTGGTCTTTAAGGAACCAAGAAACCTAATTTGACTCACCCAAATGGATAAAGGGAACCGGCCTTTCATAGCCAAAGAACTTGGCTCGGGGTTTTGGTACGAGAGAGGAAAGAGCCTTTGTCACGACTAAAACACCCTCAACTCGCCCCGTACGTCTTTCGACATAGCATCTAAATAATCATCTTATACTATGTTTGGTTTGACAGTTAATATTTATGATAGGTATATTACATCACATAAGAAACTTGAAATGGAGGATCTAAAGATAAAATATCATTCATAAGATCTAAGACAAGTATCACACAATGCAAAGTGAAAGATCACACGAACAAACCTAGGAAAAATCATCTAATCACATATCAAGTAATTAAGTTTCCCTAATCTAGAGGGGACATGAATTGTTCTTGAAATAAATAATCAAATAAATCAAAAATATACTTCGCAAGCTAGTATGATGCATGTTAATCTTTGAGAAAAGAAGACCTCTCAATCCCCGGGAAGGATGAGACAGGAAGATTAGATCGAGGGGAAAGCATGAACGTGTGATCAAATTCATTCCTTATAATTGATCGGGAGAGAACAGATCCTAATTACATGCCTTAATTCACATTTATTAGCATATTTTATCCTGTTTTTATGTATTTTTATTTCCTTTTTTGTTTTAGAGCAGGTTTTGGAAGAAAATACTAATCCAGGCTAAATAAAGAGAAAAAGCAGGAAGAAAGAAGCTGAAAAAGGCACCTCGCTAATGCGATCCGAGCACGCGAAATCCCAGAAATTGCTCGCGCGACATCCCAATATCGCGCTCGCGCGGTCCGCACGCGCGACCTGTGTAAAAATCAAATACGTGTATTTCAGTGTACTGATGAATCCTACGCGAACAAAATTGCCTAATTACGTTCAGATTGCAAAATAAAGTAGTTTTAGTGCGAATTGGATTAGGAAAGCTTCCAAAGCTTGCCTAAAATCTATATATACCCTATTTTACTTCAATTAAGTTGTTGGTTATTAATAGACACATCCTATATACAACCATATATACACACTTTTAGCCATTGAAGGGAGGGAAGCAAGGAGAAGAAGAAGAAGACCAAGGATTTCCATGGCCTCCTCCATCAACTACTTGCCATGTACCGCTTCTATAGACAACTAAACTCAAGATCTAGGGTTTCAATGAAACCCTAGCCAAGTAATAGTGAGTATTTTATGTTTTATTTTAGTTTTATTATGTATGGATGACAATTACATGTTCTGAGATTTTATATAAATAAATCGTACTTCTATGAATTAAATCATTGCTTTCAAAATCTATTCTTGTCTTAGATCTATTTTGACTGTGATGTGCTCACTGATCTATGTTTGTTGTGCTTGTATGGATCATTTACATGTAATGGTGCTTTATTGAATTGTGCTATCAAGTATCCGAATAGTCCATGCCTAGGTTAGACGGATTATGTCACAACTCTAGTTTAGTGTGGGATAATTTGTGCTAACCGAAGATGGATTATGTTGGTGCTTGAACCATAGTTATTTTCTTGAAGGAGGAATTGGGCTTATAGCTACAATTCCCCATTATCATCCAACTTAATAATCTAATTGAATGCATAAATATTCCTTATTATGAAGCTAGTGGTGGATTTGCAATCCTAGGTTCCTTAAACTTATTATAAAAATAAATATTTAATTGCTTCCATAATTTAGATTTACTTTTATTGTTCTTAGTTTAATTCAAATGAAATCCAAAATCCGTTTTTCTTAATTCACTAATTTTAAGTTTTAAAAATTAAACTGCGTAGTATTCAATCTCTGTGGGTTTGACATTTACTTCCACACTACAAATCTTTTGAAAGTAAAGCATACTTTTATATCTTGATTCTGACAAGATCAATTTTTGGCGCCATTGCCGGGGATTGCATACTACCTTTAGTTTTATAATCTTAGTTTAGTTAATTCGTAAATATTAGATTAGGTTTTTTTTTCTTATTTTTCGTTTTATTTTGAGTCACTAACTTTTCTTTTTATTTTGTAGTTTCTCGAGTCATCAAAATTCTAGCGTTTTGAGTGGAGCAGCTGTGCATGTAAAAGGAGCTTACGTGAAAAAATATAAATACAAAATAAAATAAATTACTTCTTTTGATACTCGCCTTAAACCACTGTAAGTCAGGGCGCTGTGACTGACTATTTGTATTAGTTTAGGGTTAATTGCACTGCATTAGCTAGGAAACCCGGGGCACTTGGCTTGACGCGGTCATTGCATTACAGGATAATATTCATGCATCACAGTAGTTGAGTGCTTGTTATCTTAGTTGCGTGATTGCTATTTGTTTTTTTTTTATTGAAGTCAGTTTTTGGTTTTAGTTTATTTTCTTTTAGTTTATGTTTGGTACACACTCAAGTAAACCGGAATTAAAACCTTACAATCTTGAACTTGAACGTACATTAAGAGTTAACAAGTATTCATACATAACTTCTAGAACTAGGTTAAACATAGACGACAAATTAACTCTGAAACCATAATCGTTGTTTGAGTCCGAAATACGCAGTACCCTTAAAAACCTAAAAAAACCACGCTTTATTAACGTAGAACCTATTCCAATGGCCGACATTGGAAATAATCAAAACAATGGAAATAACAATAATGACCCTAATATGCCGCCACCTCCTCCGCTTAAAGATTGTTTTATTCCTACGACTTACATGTCACAGGCTGGTATCGAATTACCGGAGGAGACGGCATCTCACTTTGAGATAAAGTCGTCTACCATCTCGCTACTTCCTTCTTTCCATGGCCGTATAAATGAAGATCCATATCAGCACTTAGGGGATTTCCAAGATATATGATTTACTTTAAAAATCCAACATTTCACTGATGATGAATTAAAACTGCGTCTCTTCCCATTCTCTTTAAAGGATAAAGCGAAGTATTGGCTTCAATCACTTGAGCCAAACACAATTAAAACTTGGGAAGCCTTACACAACGCATTTTTACAAAAGTTTTTCCCGATCACAAGAACTAATCAGATAAGAAAATCTATAACAAACTTTGTGATGCAAGACGGGGAATCACTTTACAACACGTGGGAAAAATTTAAAGAATTATTACGTTCATGTCCACATCATCAGGTTCCTAAGTGGCAGTTGGTACAGGTCTTTTACGAGGGACTTATTCCCTCAGTCCGTAATACCGTCGATGCTGTTTGTGCGGGTACCTTGCTACACAAAAGCACCGATGAGGCCTGGAAAATATTTGAAACATTAAGCGAGAACTCGATGCATCAGGCTGTGTCGGTACGTTCTAAGGGGTATCATCTGCAACCCAAACGTGAGGTAAAGTTGGAGTCAAGTCACTCAATTGAATTTCAGGAACTATCTAAAAAACTTGACCGACTTTTAACAATGAACCAAACGACAGCCCCACCCACTCATGAAGTATGTGCAATATGTTCCGATCCGTCACATTCTATCCTTGCATGTCCATCGGCAAGTCAATTTTTGGAATTCGTGGAGCAACACATTAATTCTATTCAACAATACCCACGAAATAATTATAATTCGACTACTAATAATCTGGACGCGCTATGGAGAAACCATTCTAACTTCCCGTGAAATAATAATAATAATAATCCTAGTGAGGCGACTAATTTTCCTAATGCATATCGACCTCAGTTTCAATCTAATCAATACCAACAACCGCCTCCTAATCCGAACCCTCCAAGGGGTAACGCTTTGGAGGAGAAAGAGTTGGCGTCCCTTAATAAAATCGAAACACAAGTACAAGCACAAGCACAAATAGTGCACTCACATACACAATCCATTGTGAAGCTTGAATCCCAAATAGGACAACTAGCTACTGTAGTGAGTCGTAGAAACGAGGGAACGTTGCCTAGTCAAACTATTCAAAACCCTAAGGGACAATATGAGATTAAGGGGTCGAGTGAGCAAGTAAACGCCGTCTCGACTAAGACGACTACTAGAGAAGAGAAAGTTGTTGAAATTTCAGATACGAGTGAGAAAAATATAAATAATAACTCGAATAAGGAGGGTGAGGAAACGAGTAAGAATAAGAAAGATAAAGAATCGGCCCCAACCAAACTATGTTCCAAAGTTACCTTTTCCACCTAATGTTGAGGGACCGTCACATTTGTCTAAGAAAGGGTAAAAAATGGAAGATATACTCAAGGTGTTTAAACAAGTAAAAATTAATATTCCATTCCTTGATGCTATAAAGCAAATTCCCTCTTACGCTAAATGTCTAAAAGACCTTTGCACTCAAAAGCGTAAATTGCGTAGTCATACTCCTAAAAAGGTCTTCCTCACTGAAAAAGTAAGTTCTATTTTTCAAAATGCACCTCCGAAGTATAAGGATCCTGGTACGCCAACTATTTCATGTGTCATAGGTGACACGGTCATTCATAGGGCTCTCCTTGACTTAGGAGCTAGTGTTAATCTTTTACCCTACCACGTTTACAAACAACTAGGACTAGGTGCACTAAAGCCTACGGCCGCTACTATTCAATTAGCGGATCGTTCTGTTAAAGTACCTAGAGGAATCGTCGAGGACGTCCTAGTTAAAGTTGATCAATGCTTTTATCCCGTTGATTTTATGGTCCTTGATACTGAACCTGTGCTAGATGCTAGGAAACACACCCCGATCATTCTAGGTCGTTCGTTCTTAGCCACGGCTTATGCACGTGTCAATTGTTGAACGGGGGTAATGAAAGTGTCATTCGGGAACATGAACCTCAAGCTAAACGTTTTTAACGCTGTTGATCAACCTCCCAAAGACGATGATTACCAAAATATGAAAGTTAGTGAGGTTAGAAGAACTGTTGAACTTAATACAGAAATAAATATGAGTGAGGGGAATAATGTAGTGAGTAATGAGAGAATGAATGCAAATAACCTTGATCCTAACGATGAATTTACTCGGAATGTGAGAAATCGATGTGAACATGATAAGGATGATCCGTCAAACGAATTAATCCAAAGCAACATTATTTCTGCTTACCACCGGGCTCTTCCAGATATCCTAAGGGGTACAAAAACTGAGTTACGGCCTCCATAAATCTTGAGCTAGAACGGTCTAGCTGAAGACATAAAAGATAGCACTTCTTGGGAGGCAACCCAAGCTTTAGCTTGTCGGTTTCTATTCTTTTTGAGTATTTTTGGGGTCATTTTGAGTCTGTTTTTGAGTTTTCTGGACAAGTTTTGGGGTCGGAGCAAATTTATTTTGAACTTATATAAATTTTTATAAAGAAAAAGAGGAAAAGACCAAAGTTGCGCGCGCGACCCGCTTGCGCGACCATTCGCTCGCGAAGTCCGCTTGCGCGAGATTCCTCCTTAAACAAAAATTTTTCAACTTTTCATATATATGAGCTTCTGTTACATCTTGCGCCTAGATACGCGCGCCCAAGGGGTTCGCTTGCGCGATTCTGGCACTTAGAAATTTTTCTAAAACAAAATTTATAACAAGCTTCTGCTTAACCTCGCGGAGGGATTCGCGCGAGCGAGGGTCACTCGCGCGGTCCGCTTGCGCGTGGTGGGGATTTTCCACTTTTTCTTGTTGTTCTTTTACATTCTGTTTTTCAAACCTGGTCCGGTGTTTTTATTTGTTCTGTTCTTTATTTTCATAGTTTCGTTTATGTTTGTTTTTTTTATTTTAATTATTTTCATTAAACCTTTTCAAGTCTAGTTAGTTTTTATTTCTATTTTTATTAATTAAAAATATATATATATGTATGTATTATGTATTAGCTTTTATTATTTATTTGTTTGTTTAATTTTCTTTTGTTAAGTATTAACAGGTGAAATAGTGCTCCGTTTGGAGTAATTGAACTTTATTGCCATATTCCTTAGTGTTCACCTGTTTGTGATTGCCGAGATCGAGGTATTATCGTTCCTTCTCTACGTACTTTCGTTTCTTTCGTTTTATTGTTTCATTGTGGACAATGAAAGGTTTAGGTTTGGGGGTATGCACACGCATGCACATTATACTGCAATTTTTCAAAAAATTTTGATTCTTGTGCTTAAATAAACGATGTTATCGACGTTTTTGCAATCTCAATTTGATACTTCTTGTTATAGTACTTGGATTGTTATAGAATGGTAAACATGAGAATATGTGATTAAATATTTGCTAAAGTCATGATGTAACGTTTTAAGTCATGTATCGTTTGAATCGTAGTTTTATATCATAGATTTGCACACAAACCTATACACTGCACGTAGTCGCTTGAATACATGTCTGATGTGAACTATAATATGATTCGGATTTCTAGATAACACATGGTGGAGACTAAACCCGGTGAGCTTTTGAGCCTATCTTTTATTTTCAGAGGGTTATAAGTACACATTGTGTTTGTCGAATTTCATTTTGAAATAGTGCATTAACTCGTTGTTTAGTCACATTATTCTTGTTTTGGTTGATAGTCAAGTTAAAATATTTGTTACCATGCTAAATTTTTCTTCCGTTGTAAACATTGAAGAACCGTATGACCATAGGACATGATTTTAGGCCTTCTTTGTTTGCTACTCACCGATAAATTATAAAATTTCCTTAGTTCGCTCCTTTGAGCCATTAAAATGCCATTTTTCTTTAATTACCATTATCCTATTTTTGCTCCAATTTGGCCAACTTGGAGTTCACCCCTGAAAGATTGATAAACTTTTAGTGGTGTTAAGGCAATGTGTGATTGAGAAGAAGAAGTAAATAAGATGATGTTTGGGGTGGTTGCCTTGTTATTCAATGAATATTTGTTTCAAAAGCAACGAAGAGGAAAATAATAGAGAAAAAGAACGAGAATGAAAGAAAAAAGATAAGGATTGAAAAAAAAAGTTGAAAGTAGAAAGAAGAATAGAAAAGAAAGAAAGAAAAAGAGAAATTATGAAAAAAAAAATATATGAAAAGAAGGGAATGAAAAGATGAAGTTGGTAGAAGAAAAGAATGAAAAGAAGAGAAGGAAATGATGAAGTTGGTAGAAGAGACGAATGAAAGAAATCGAACATGCCTTACAATGCCATTCTAAACCTACCCAATTAATCCGTTCTATCATTTTTCATTTCCTGAGCCACGTTACAACCTTTGAAAAGTCCTATTTGATCTTAGGAAACATGGTTTGGATATGAAAATGATGGGAGGGAGATTAAAATATGGTCATGATTAATTTTTCTTGATTGTTGGCGTCCTATCCCTGAGACTACCATTCTTTCGTGTCATGCGTATTTTTCAAGTCATATGTGAGCATTTCTCGTTTTGAAAATATATTTCTTTTACTCACATATTTTAGAAAAATTACACGTGTTTCTGAGCGTTTCATTTTAGAGTGTAATTCATTGTGAGATTCGTAGTCGAAGCATAGTTTAATGGTTATCCGAAGTATATTCCATGTTCATGACATACACGTGTTCATTTGACTACCACATCACACACGTGCGATTTTATGAGAAACTCTATTGATTTATACGATGCATGTGCTTGGGATTGTTTTTCATGCCTTAGGTGGATGTTTCATTATGTTTCTTTTGTTCGTTATTCTATTTCAAATTATTGTTTTATAATAAGGAGTATTGACTATTAGTGTTTGTTCTTAATAAAATTTGTTTTAAAATTTACAAGTTAATAAAGATGGTTGTGGGTGACTTGTTGACGAGAACCCTCACGAGACTTCACTCGTCCAACTAGGGACACCTAGAGGTTTAAAAGGCTTGTTGCACAGGCTAAGTGCAATCCTTATCCATACGAAAATGGAGTAGGACTTTTATTATTTGTTTATTTTATTCTTTTTGCTCGAGGACTAGCAAAATGTAGGTTTGGAGGTGTGATCGGGAGAGAACAGATCCTAATTACATGCCTTAATTCACATTTGTTAGCATAATTTATCCTGTTTTTATGTATTTTTATTTCCTTTTCTGTTTTAGAGCAGGTTTGTAACACCCCGTAATTTTCAAGATATAAATATTTATTTTTATATGATAATGTGGCCACCCGAATTTTTATATGTGATAAATTAGCTATGGGTATTTATCTTTATGGTTATATATCTATGTGTATTAATTTTTAGTACAAATTACGATGTGAATATTTTTATAAACTTAAGTGATGGAATAAATTTTTGTAAGTTTAAATTTTAAAGAATTGATGTGTTTATAATTTAGTAGTGTTTACAGGGCCGTAAATATTCTAAACAATGTATTTAACATAAGAATTAAGTACCTGGGTCATGGGTACCCAATGGGTAACTCATTTTAGTACTTTGCAATGCATTTTGGGGTCATATGATGTATTTTTATGAAGGGGTAAAAATGAAAACGGGATTATGTCTTGTTAACCCTATATTAGTTCTCCCAACAATACATTCACCCCTACTATCTCAACCCTAGCCACCAAGGGAAGATAAGAAGAAGAGAAAGAGAAAGAGGGAGAGAAAAGAGAATAAAGAAATAGAGAGGAAGAGAAAGAGAGAGGAAGAAGACGAAGAAGAAGAATGAGAATGATCGTTGAATCATATGCGGTGCATTCATCGTGGTTAACGTCGATTCATATCTTTGTGGGATTTGGCACAATTGGTGAGTTAAATATATATATTTGGGTATATATATACGCACGTGGGTATATATATGTATACGCAATTGAATCAATCATTGCAAGTTAAATGTTTGGATTGATATATAAATTTTAGTATCGTATGCGATTTGTTGATTTGGATCCTAGTATTACCCAAATGGATATGGTTATACGTTGATAAACTAATGTTCAGATTCATGAGATTAACCTAGGGAGAAAGAAAAATAAATTAATTAAATAAGTAGGAAAATTTGTTTTTATTGGTTTTTCTATGATCGCTGAATTTTCAAAACATTGTACAGAATCGTTTGTTTGAAATTTTAGTTTTCTGTCCGAGTATCCCATGTAAAACGCAATTCTGCACACTTTTCATTTAATGCATTTTTCCCAATTCCGCACCATTTGGGCAGAAACTTTAAATTTCAGAAGCAGTTTTTATTATGTGTAAATCTGCAAAATTTGTATTTTATAATTATTTTATGAATGTCGTATGTCTTAGTGTGAATTGAAAGAATTTATTTGGAAATATTTGATTTCTCGTGTAATGTTGGGCTTTGTGAAATTTATGGCTGTGTGATAAATTTTAAAGCTGGACTTCGTAGAAATTTTGACTGTGTGAAATTGAAACATATAAGGTTGGACTTCATGAATTTATGACTATGTGAAAATCTGTAATGTTGGAATTCGAAGAAAATTATGACTGTGTCGTAAACTGTGTGAATAACTTGAAGAGTTATCCCTTGTAAAGTTGGGTTTTGTGATATTTTACTGTGTGAAATTAATGAGTTATGACTGGGTGATAAACTGTGTGAATAATTTATATCCCTTATAAAGTTTGGACTTCGTGATAACTTTACTGTGTGATTATCTGTATGATTAACCTTAAAAGAGAACTTAATGTTGAGAATAAAATCCTTAGTGTCGCCACTACTCTTTTCTGTGTGATTTTGGGATGCTGTGTGATCTTCCCGATAATAAGGGTGGATGCTGTGTGATCTTCCACGGGATGCTGTGTGATCTTCTCAAGAATTCCA
Organism: Hydrangea macrophylla; assembly: GCA_033977485.1. Classification (NCBI taxonomy): domain Eukaryota; kingdom Viridiplantae; phylum Streptophyta; class Magnoliopsida; order Cornales; family Hydrangeaceae; genus Hydrangea; species Hydrangea macrophylla. Next base: position 60,737,727 of record CM066985.1, read on the forward strand.
TGTGTTGATTCTTCCTTTTTTTGTGTGAAATTAATAGCCTTATGCCCGGGTAAATGTTTATCTCATGATAGATGAACTAGTATATTCGACGTCGTTAACATAATGCCTAACCTTTCGGCTTGAAGCTAAATTCTTGCGATACCCCTAGGGAATTTGGTGTCGGAGTGGGAGTTAGAGTTATGTTCGGAGGCACACGGGATATGTGTGTAGGTTGAACCGTGGTTGGGTGGCCGAGGTGGTGAACATAAAGTATTAACTAAATAAGAAATTTAAGTTAATTGGATATTTGTTTGTGCTATGTGCTTCAGAAATATTTTGTATAGTCTTGTTCGTGCACATTAAAATTCTGAAATGTTGACGTTTAAAATATATGTCACGACCCGACGTAGCATAAATATGGAAAGCGTTTAATTTCTTTTATGGACCCGTAAGTCGCGACAGTTTGAAGGATCGATTCCGTCCCAAACGTCGAACAGCATAAAACCATTAATCTGACTAGAGCAATCAAGGCTTATAAAATTTTTCTAACTTAATAAATATTACAGCACGGGTCATCTAAAGGCACAGACCGCCTTGAAACAAAACAATAACTTATCGTCTATCACAGTCATCCTTATTACAAACCAGTTCATAACTTAAAACATATAAACTTAAAGCATAGCATAATTAAACATTCTTCTTCCCCGATAGTCAAACTCAATTGGCGTAGTCATACGGCCGATCTGATTATAACCTGAAAAGCCTAGACACAATTGTCCAGGACGCATCAACGTCGTCAGCTTCAAGAAGCTGGTGAGTATTAAAAACATAACTTTGAATGTAAAACATACCCATTTACCTTTTTCCATTTTCAATTTTGTAAAATCAATAGTTTGACCATAGAGAGAATTCAATTTATAAACCAACGAGGAATATATATTCAAAGTCGTTCATTCATAAAGCACATGATCGTGTATGATACAATGCACCACACTCATCTTGCCGACTCTTTTCTCTCGACAGACACAACAACCCACTATCTCACTCCAGTATCTTTGAAACACTAAGGTAGCCACACTTTAGCAACGGGGTGCCAGGGAATGTCCAGTTTGCCTCACACTTTGGTCCGGGATACCAGGGAGTGTCCAATGCCTCACATTTTGAATACCTAATCCGCCATGCAAATACCGGAGGAACCCTCACGCAGTATCCAGACTCGGGTATCAGGGAGTGTCCGTAGGCCACACTTTAGCACTACCATGGGTGCCAGGGAATGTCCAAGTTCGGCGTCACACACTTTAACGCTACCATGGGCGTTAGGGAGTGTCCGATTTTGCCACCGTCGCATTTCAAAGACACTCTCACCGCAATCTCAACACCTCACACTTTGGTACACAACAACCAGGGAGTGTCCACAACACAATCTCAATCTCATACTCTTTCCACACTGACCATTACTCTTTTCCACACTGACCACCACTCACCATGCATGTACAACTGACTCCACATGAATGACATGTAGCTTAATACGGAAATATAAAGTATTGGGAATGATAACCATGGATATACGAGAAGAAATCAAATCTTGTATGAAACAACCAGTGAATTCATCAAAGAATGCATTAATCTACTTTTATCGCTACTAGAACACAAGTGGGTCTACTTTGAAGCAATGCCCTCAAAATTGAGTTATAATTTGTGTACATGAATTACATATGAAAAGAAAGGTCTTTGAGTCTAGTTTCCAACGCTTCAAACCGTGCACGATTTCGAGTTTTCTAGAGGAAGTTATGGCCGTTTTACTAAAAGTAGTCAGTGCTGAAAAATGTCAATCGATTGACAAAAGTGTCAATCGATTGACAAAAGTGTCAATCGATTGGAACATATGTCAATCGATTGGAACCCATACCAATCGATTGGCATCAGCAGTTTCTCCCCTGTTACGAATTTAAGGCTGATTTTTGACCCATTTCTGAATTCTGCTTCAACCAAGACATATAATATATGGATTTCTTCGTTTTTCTGCAAGGATTACGAATATGTGATCGGTTTTGACTAATTTCAATCATAGCTCTCGGATTTCATGTAAAATCGAAAGGTGACAAAACTTTAAATCAACGGTACGTCGCGATACAGATGAATTAGGCCGTAGTATTCGAACCACAGCTTAATGGGACTAAGATCTTTCATTCCCAATTCACAGAATTGATTTTGGTTAAGTTTGAAAAATTACCAATTTTGAGCTTCAAGCTTTCATACGAAAATTAACAATGGTGTTCTTCAAATTAGACTAAACTAACAGTAAATAAATATGAGATTACATTCCAAGTGAGTTTAGAATACTCACTGAGGGATTAGATTGAGAATTTAGAGACCGAGAATTTCCGCCGTCAATTCCGTCGTGGTGAATTTTACTCCTCCGTTCCCTCTCTTGAACTATATATATCTATGTATGTGTTTGTGTGTATATCTTATATATGCAGTTGGTGTGTATGTTGTGTTTGCCTTGAGAGAACAAGAGAGTGTTGAGAGAATTTGAGAGTGATAGAGAGAGACAGTGAGTTGGAGAGAATGAGAGACTGTGAGTGATATACAAATATATACACTGATAGAGTTGTGGCCTCCAAGCAAACCACGGGGATCATCCCATGTGGTTGAGCTCACGTGCTCCCACACACAAAACGCGGTATAATCGCAGATTAAAAATAAAAATTGGTATTATCCGATTGAAATAAAAAATACAGAAAGTTATATTAACGTAGGAAATAAATTCCTAGTTGTACAAAAGTATAGTTATAGTTTTCAAAACCATAGAAAGTATTTTACATATTTATGAAAATTACGGTTTGGCCCCAAAAGAATTTTAAATATGAAATATCATAAGAAATCAGATTTCAAAATATGAGAACTGCAATTTATATTAACACCAGGAATACAAATTTAATGTGAAATACAAATTAAAATTAAATGAAATGCAGGTTGTCACATCCTTCCTCCCTTAAACAGGATTTCGTCCCCGAAATCAAGACTAACCAGTCACGAAACAACACCGGGTACTTCTTCCTCATATCGGCTTCAACTTCTCACGAGGCTTCATTCTCGTCATGGTGATTCCACTGAACTTTCACCAACGGAATGTCCTTATTCCTCAACTTCTTGATGCTCTGATCTAGAATCTTCACGGGTCTCTCCTTATAAGAAATGTTATGACTCGTCTCAATATCGTCGTAACTAACCACATGTGAGGGGTCTCGTACGTACTTTCTAAGCATACTCACATGAAATACATTGTGAACCCCAGACATCTTTGGTGGTAGCGCCAGTCGATATGCCACTTTCCCAACACGTTCCAAAATCTCGAACGGTCCGATGAAACGCGGGGCTAACTTCCCTCTCTTGAGACCAAAACGTACCACTCCTCGGGTCGGTGAAACCTTAAGGAGTACGTGATCTCCAACACTAAATTCCAAATCTTTTCGGCGTCGATCGGCATAACTCTTGTACCTGCTCTGTGCGGTTCTCATTCTTTCCTTGACCAAAGAAATCTTCTCGTTGGTTTCTCTAACCAAATCTGGCCCTAACAACTCTGTATCTCCAACCTCTGCCCAACACAATGGAGAACGACATGGTCGTCCGTACAATGCTTTGAACGGAGCCATACCGATACAAGTGTGATAACTATTGTTGTAGGCAAATTCGACCAAAGGCAAGTGTGTCTCCCAAGATTCTTCAAAATCGATAACACAAGCCCTAAGCATATCCTCCATGATCTGATTAACACGCTCAGTTTGCCCATCTGTCTGAGGGTGAAAAGCAGTACTCATCTTGAGCGAGGTTCCCATAGCTTCTTGCAGATTTTTCAAAAATCCAGAAGTAAAACGTGCGTCACGGTCTGACACAATCGATACCGGTGCACCGTGAAGTTGCACTACTTGTTGTATATACATCCGGCTCATCTTTTCTACCGGGTATGTCATACTGTAAGCAATGAAATGAGCAGACTTCGTCAATCGATCAACAATTACCCAGATAGCGTCATGATTCTGTTGAGATCGAGGCAATCCCACTACAAAATCCATGGTTATGTGTTCCCACTTCCAACCAGGAATAGGTAATGGTTGCAACAGTCCCGGGGGTCTCTTATGCTCGGCTTTGACTTGCTGACATGTCAAACACTTGGATACAAATTCGGCCACATCCTTCTTCATACCTTCCCACTAGAAATTTCTCTTCAAATCTTTGTACATTTTTGTTCCTCCCGGGTAAACTGTATATCTTGACTTATGTGCTTCTGCCAGAATATCATTTCTCAACTCCCCACAGTCTGGTACACATAATCTATTTCTGCACCGATATCCTCCATCGATTCCTACCTTCTATTCTGTCGGATCTTTCTCTGACATCTTAACAAACCATGTCTGAAACTTCTCATCTCCTTTCTGTGCTCCAATAATGCGGTCGATAAGAACAGGCTGTAGGATAAGACATCCAAAAAGTTGTCCTTCTCTTTCCTCAGCACTCTGTACGTCAAACTCTGCCAACGTCCCCAATGCTCGCCATTCTCTAACCATTAAGGAGGCGATCGTCTCACGAGTCTGCTGACTCAAAGCATCAGCAACCACATCAGCTTTACTAGGGTGGTACTCTAACGTGAAATTGTAATCTTTGATCAGCTCCATCCATCTGCGTTGCCTCGTGTTCAACTCTTTTTGTGTGAACAAATATTTCAGGCTCTTGTGATCAGAGAACAAATCAAACTTCTCACCGTAGAGATAGTGTCTCCAAATCTTGAGTGCAAAGACTACTGCCGCCAACTCCAGATCATGAATGGGATAGTTTAACTCATTCGGCTTCAACTGTCTAGATCCATAAGCGATAACTCTACCATCTTGCATAAGTACACACCCTAGTCCTTGATATGACGCATCACTAAAGATAGTGAACTTCTCATCAGGCTTGGGTATAGCTAGCACCGGTGCGGTAGTGAGTCTCTCTTTCAACTCTAGAAAGGCGCGCTCGTGCTTCTCTTTCCACTCGAACTTCAAATTCTTCTTCGTCAACACAGTCAATGGTGCAGCTATTTTAGAGAATCCCTCAACAAATCTTCTGTAATAGCCTGCTAGTCTAAGGAAACTTCTAACCTCTGTAGGGTTGCTCGGCCTAACCCAGTTTGACACAGCATCTGTCTTGGACGAATCCACAGAAATTCTTTGAGATGACACCTTGTGTCCCAAAAGTTTCACTTCTTGTAACCAGAACTCACACTTACTGAACTTGGCATACAAGTGGTGGTCCTTGAGTGTCTATATTGCAATCCGTAGATGTTGCTCGTGTTCTTCTCCTGTCTTAGAATAGATCAAAATATCATCAATGAAGACGATGTAAAACTGATCTAAATAAGTCTTGAACACTCTGTTCATCAGATCCATAAACACTGCCAGGGCATTCGTCATTCCAAACGGCATCACCAAAACTTCATAATGACCATATCGGGTTCTGAACGCAGTCTTAGGTATATCTTCCTTCCGTACCCTCAACTGATGATATCCCGACCTTAGGTCTATCTTGAAAAATGTCGTAGCTCCTTGTAGTTGATCAAACAAATCATCTATCCGAGGTAAGGGATACTTGTTCTTGATAGTCACGCGGTTCAGTTCTCTGTAGTCGATACACAGCCTGAGCGTTTCGTCCTTCTTCTTCACAAATAACACTGGTGCTCCCCAAGGCGATGTACTTGGACGTACAAAACCTAGGTTCTCGAGCTCTTGTACTTGTTCTTTCAATTCCAATAGTTCAGTGGGGGACATTCTGTAGGGGACCTTGGTGATTGGAACAGTACCCGGTATAAGCTCAATATAGAACTCTATACTTTTCTCGGGCGGCAAACCAGAAACGTCTTGAAATACTTCTTTGAAGTCCTTGACTATAGGTATAGACGATGCTGTCATCTCCGTACTGACGACTTCGATGTTGGCTAAACATCTCGTGAGGAACATATCTCTCGAAGAGTTATATTGAAAATCAAAGGGCTGGTTCTCATTATCGGAGAATGTAATTCTCTTCCTCGCACAATCCAACTTTGCTTGATTCTGAGAGAGCCAATCCATTCCTAGGATTATGTCAAACTCCTTCATCGATAGGACAATCAGTCTTGTAGGGGTCCCACAATCTCCTAATCGTAAGGGACAATCCTTGCACACGTGTCCTAACTTGACTGTGGCTCCTAATGGTGAGGTAGCCCTTAAAGCTTTCTCCAAACGATGAGGTAAAATACCCAAGGGTAGCTAACCTCCTCTTATCCATCTCATTGCACTGAACAACGTCGAACATGCGGTCCATCCTTCTCAACCACTGTTCCGCTTTCCAGGGCTCCGCGGTACCCGCAAACTACTCCGGCCTGAGCGCACGGAATCTCTCCAGCAGCTTATCTCTAGTTTGACAGTCTCGTTAGTTTTCATTCGTATTACTAACCCTCTCGAGACGTTTGACAAAGGCTTTAAATATTTCTGTGGGACTGGCAGCCAAAGGTACCTCCTCATTCAAATTCCTGCTCCTCCTTGGTCTCCCAGCCATTCTTAATGCATGATAATGATAACCGAATGAGGAACATGTATGAAGCAGTAATATAAAGAAGTTTAAATAGTGACAACAACTAAAAGAGTAAATATCACTATATCACATACTCGTACTATAACATAAGCATACAATAAAATCCAAATATGCAATATATATCAAGTACACATAATACACTAAACACGTATTCGAACTAGGGCTGTCTAATAGCAAAGAGGTCGTATTCTTATTCTTATTCTCCATACTCTGGGTTGTGGGCCATGCTGACTATTCCGAGATTTGACTCAGGAAGTTCGTCAGTGCTTAAGCTATTTATGAGGGCTATGGTATGCCTTAACTCCTTAGAAACTCAGCTACTATCTGTCTGTAGGGGCATCATAAGTCATGGCCATCTCGGCTAATACTAAATGGATACGTCTGAAGATATATGGAAACTGCTATCATTCTTGTCGATGTGACAAGACATTCGTGTAATCATCTCTATGACGAAACCAACCTAGAACTTAGTTTCTGAACTAAGGATAATCCGTACTAAACTAAAACTGGAACTTGGTTGTTCGGTAAATATGAGCTTGGTAAATCAGACTATTCTTAGAGAAACTTGGTTGTATAGCTTAGTAAAACTTAAGGGTAACCTGTGTCACTAATCTGTGGCGTGAATAACTGAGCCTGGTCAATCTAGGTAACCTGGCTCTGATACCACTAAATCCTGTCATGCCACGACGTAGCATAAATATGGAAAGCGTTTAATTTCCTTTATGGACCCGTAGGTCGCGACAGTTTGAAGGATCGATTCCGTCCCAAACGTCGAACAACATAAAACCATTAATCAGAGTAGAGTAATCAAGGCTTATAAAAATTTTCTAACTTAATAAATATTACAGCACGGGTCATCTAAAGGCACAGACCACCTTGAATCAAAACAATAACTTATCGTCTATTATAGTCATCCTTATTACAAACCAGTTCATAACTTAAAACATATAAACCTAAAGCATAGCATAATTAAACATTCTTCTTCCCCGATAGTCAAACTCAATTGGCGTAGTCATACGGGCCGATCTGATTATAACCTGAAAAGCCTAGACACGAATGTCCAGGACGCATCAACGTCGTCAGCTTCAAGAAGCTGGTGAGTATTAAAAACATAACTTTGAATGTAAAACATACCCATTTACCTTTTTCCATTTTCAATTTTGTAAAATCAATAGTTTGACCATAGAGAGAATTCAATTTATAAACCAACGAGGAATATATATTCAAAGTCGTTCATTCATAAAGCACATGATCGTGTATGAGACAATGCACCATACTCATCTTGCCGACTCTTTTCTCTCGATAGACACAAGAACCCACTATCTCACTCCAGTATCTTTGAAACACTAAGGTAGCCACACTTTAGCAACGGGGTGCCAGGGAATGTCCAGTTTGCCTCACACTTTGGTCCGGGGTACCAGGGAGTGTCCAATGCCTCACACTTTGAATACCTAATCCGCCATGCAAATACCGGAGGAACCCTCACGTAGTATCCAGACTCGGGTATCAGGGAGTGTCCGTAGGCCACACTTTAGCACTACCATGGTTTCCAGGGAATGTCCAAGTTCGGCGTCACACACTTTAACGCTACCATGGGCGTCTGGGAGTGTCCAATTTTGCCACCGTCGCATTTTAAAGACACTCTCACCGCAATCTCAACATGTCACACTTTACTACACAACAACCAGGGAGTGTCCACAACACAATCTCAATCTCATACTCTTTCCACACTGACCATTACTCTTTTCCACACTGACCACCACTCACCATGCATGTACAACTGACTCCACATGAATGACATGTAACTTAATACGAAAATATAAAGTACTAGGAATGATAACCATGGATATATGAGAAGAAATCAAATCTTATATGAAACAACCAGTGAATTCATCAAAGAATGCTTTAATCTACTTTTATCGCTACTAGAACAAAAGTGGGTCTACTTTGAAGCAATGCCCTCAAAATTGAGTTATAATTTTTGTACATGAATTACATACCAAAAGAAAGGTCTTTGAGTCTAGTTTCCAACGCTTCAAATCGTGCGCGATTTCGAGTTTTTTAGATGAAGTTATGGCCGTTTTACTAAAAGTAGTCAGTGCTGAAAAATGTCAATCGATTGACAAAAGTGTTAATCGATTGGAACATATGTCAATCGATTGGAACCCATGTCAATCGATTAGAACTCATATCAATCGATTGGAACTCATACCAATCGATTGGAACCCATACCAATCGATTGGCATCAGCTGTTTCTCCTCTGTTACGAATTTAAGGCTGATTTTTGACCCATTTCTGAATTCTGCTTCAACCAAGACATAGAATATATGGATTTCTTCGTTTTTCTGCAAGGATTACTAATATGTGATCGGTTTTGACTAATTTCAATCGTAGCTCTCGGATTTCACGTAAAACCGAAAGGTGACAAAACTTTAAATCAACGGTACGTCGCGATACAGATGAATTAGGCCGTAGTATTCGAACCACAGCTTAATGGGACTAAGATCTTTCATTCCCAATTCACAGAATTGATTTTGGTTAAGTTTGAAAAATTACCATTTTTGAGCTTCAAGCTTTCATACGAAAATTAACAATGGTGTTCTTCAAATTAGACTAAACTAACAGCAAATAAATATGAGATTACATTCCAAGTAAGTTTAGAATACTCACCGAGGGATTAGATTGAGAATTTAGAGACCGAGAATTTCCGCCGTCAATTCCGTCGTGGTGAATATTACTCCTTCGTTCCCTCTCTTGAACTATATATATCTATGTATGTGTTTGTGTGTATATCTTATATATACAGTTGGTGTGTATGTTGTGTTTGCCTTAAGAGAACAAGAGAGTGTTGAGAGAATTTGAGAGTGATAGAGAGAGACAGTGAGTTGGAGAGAATGAGAGACTGTGAGTGATATACAAATATATACACTGATAGAGTTGTGGCCTCCAAGCAAACCACGGGGATCTTCCCGTGTGGTTGAGCTCACGTGCTCCCACACACAAAATGCGGTATAATCGCAGATTAAAAATAAAAACTGGTATTATCCGATTGAAATAAAAAATACAGAAAGTTATATTAACATAGGAAATAAATTCCTAGTTGTACAAATGTATAGTTATAGTTTTCAAAACCATAGAAAGTATTTTACATATTTATGAAAATTACGGTTTGGCCCCAAAAGAATTTTAAATATGAAATATCATAAGAAATCAGATTTCAAAATATGAGAATTGCAATTTATATTAACACCAGGATTACAAATTTAATGTGAAATACAAATTAAAATTAAATGAAATGCAGGTTGTCACAATATGCACCTCTAGTACGTTTTTATTTCATTTTTCTATGTAATATATTCTATGTACAGGATAGTGGGTCCACTAATATTTTGTAGGGTTGACTCACTATATTCTGGAATGGTAAGGTAGTAAGTGGAATTTATTTAAATTTTTTGGGTGAGACCTCATCGCCACCACATGGAAGGAAACTACCGCTTGTCCTGAAGTGTGAGTGGAACTACTCTCTTGCCCGATAATTTCTTATTTTGCTGTGTGGTATTCTAAGGGACTGTGTGTTATCCCTAAGACTTCGTTATTATGTTATTTATTTAACTCACACCAGTACCGTGTGTACTGACCCGTGTGATTTTATCACCGGGTGCGTTCTTCGTGGAGCGTAGCCGGGTTCTTATTTTCAGGAATAGTTCGTGTTAGCGGTTGGAGTAAATTTTGTGATTCAGAGATCTACGAGTGGATTTTAATTGTGATCTTGATATATTCTATGTTCTTCGTTTGTGCTTCGTGAGCTTGATTTATTTATTTCTTGGCATTGTGGGCCATGTTGTATTTTATTATTTTTGGGTTATGGGACGATTGTAGTAGCTCTGATTCAAGTTTTGTAAAAATGTGGATTTCTTATTTTGTTATGGCAACAGAATTCTCTTTATTATTGTAAATTGTAATTTAAAATTTTATCATGGAGATCTCAATGAAAATGATTATTTTTTTTTGTTACTTAAAGTTTGTGAATTATTTTAAAGAGGAACATTTTTTAGCAAAGTTTACTATTTCAAATGTGTGACAAGTTGATTATTTTTCACTCTCAGATTTTTGGGCAATTAAATACTGGTTGGGATATTATTGAAAGGGTATATGGTTGTCTAAAAATCGGGGTATGACAGTTTGGTATCAGAGCTTTAGGTTAGCTTAGCGAGTCTAAGTGATTCTCAGATCGTGGTTTATGGGCTTGTCAGAGTTTTAGGTTTGCGAATTTCTTTGGGATTGGGAGTATGTGATACTACGTGCTTCTTGTTGCTATGTGCTTTGTAATGTGAATAATGTCTTTATATCTTAGTAGTAGTTTGTGAACTGTATGCTCTGTCACGCCCCAGAACGGCAAAAATAGAGAAAAATAAATTTCCTTTTTGGGTCCAAAGGCAGCGACGGGTGAAGTCACATGATTGTCCACACCACGCAGTACTAAGCAACAAGAAGTAATAGTGTAACAAGAATGAATTCTAGGTTCTGTTCACAACGTAACACAAGTCAACCGAAGTTACTAACTATTACACATCAGAGTCTCGAATCAAATATAAGACAGCGGAATACAAATGCCAAGACAACATATGCCTGACTACAAAAAGGGTCCAAAACGGTAAAGACAATTAGCTACAATTCTAGTCTAGTCTTCAGTTGGCGTAAAGGTAGCCCTCGGCGTAGTAGTCTTCTTCGGCCTGGCCTCCATCAGAGAAATTCTCCACGGGGACGTCGTCACTAGCATGGTAGTCTTCTCCTGCGGGCCCTTTACCTGTATAATCATGATCAAGGTGCGCTGGAACGTAAAAATGTCCAGCGGCATAAACGCCGTCAGCTTAATGAAAGCTGAGTGAGTTAGATACTAACAGGGTATCAACTACTGAAGTTATTACAAGTCCTAAACAGTAACCAAGTCAGAGTTCAGTGAGGGTAACTCCTCTAGATTAAACCGATTATCCGATTACTAACGTCTTTCTCATTTTAAGACTGATAACACGTCTCGATAGGGGAACAGACTCGACAGTAGTTCAACTCTATAACACACCATTGCTCTGTCCACCGCTTTTAAGAACATATGCACAGTTCACCGCATGTCATGGGTACCACGTTAGTCCATCCCTCGCTTTTAAGAACATATGCACAGTCTACCGCATGTCAGGGATTTAACGCTTTAAGCAACAGTACATCAATCTATGCCACGACTTAGTGACGTCTACCAGTGATCACGGTCCACCGCATGTCATAGACACCTTCGTCTGTCTACCGCTTTTAAGAACATATGATTAGATCATCTGGCTATCTTAGGGCAAATGGTCCGGTTCACCGCAAGTCATAGACACCTTCGTCTGTCTACCGCTTTTAAGAACATATGATCGACCAAAGCCCACCCACGCAAAGTTCCCGAATCTTAGCAAACCTACTTAAGTTCAACTCTATTACCGATACATGACAATCCCAATGTGGCCCGACTACTCTGAATGAAATGAACGTTAACTCCAAAGGATTCGCGACTATTCCGTTATCTAACATCATAACATTATCCGTTAATCTTGTTGTTACTACGATCCTACGCCGCATTAACTTATTATCATGTCTGTATTGCAATGGTAGAGCATGTTGGGAAAATACTGAACAGTAAATAAACAACTAAACAGTTATTATAAGAAAATAGTATTCTGAAACTTCCAATCGATTGGTATAGAGGTCAATCGATTGGTATAAAAGTGGTCTCAATCGATTGGTATAAATGTCAATCGATTGGTATAAAAGTCAATCGATTGGTATAAAAGTCAATCGATTGGTATAAATGTCAATCGATTGGTACCTGAAAGATGTCAATCGATTGGTAATAGTATCAATCGATTGACACTTCGTCTTCTTCACAGTGAAGACTGTCCAACAATATATAAACGGGAATACATGGTTTACACTCCATTTCTTCATTCAAACACGTTCTAACACCAATATAAAGCTACCAAGTGAGTTTAAAACTCACCTTAAGTGTCTAGGGTGTGTTTGGGAATGTGTAATGAAGCTTGGAGCTTCAATGGTGGCTCCTCTCTCTCTCCTCTGCTCTGTCTTCTTCTTTCTTCTTCTCTTCTTTCTTCTTCTTGATCTTCTTCTCTTCTTCCTTCTTGTCTCAGTCCATGGATGTGTGTGTGTGAATGTATGAATATATGTATGTATATATATATGAGTGTTTATATATATATATATAAACACACACAAACACTCCCTCTCACTCCCTCTGATTTCTTGGAACCCCAAAAACGCAGAAACGAGCTGATATATATAGGGAGGAAGTGTTCACGTGGAAAAACCCCAGCTAGAGCAAAAGAATCTGCCCAGCTGCCTCTAATCGATTGGTATAGAGGTCAATCGATTGACATAGAGGTCAATCGATTGGTATAGAGGTCAATCGATTGACATAGAGGTCAATCGATTGGTATAGAGGTCAATCGATTGGTACCCAAAATAAGGCAATCGATTGGTAAACTTATCAATCGATTGGTATCCAAATTATACCAATAGGTAAGGCCAAGCTCGTACAAGTATTGAAAGAAACATACAGGGTCTAATTTATTTAATTACCTTACAAAAATACCGGGTATTACATCACCCACCACTCATTAAAGATTTTGTCCCCGAAATCCGAAATACGCAGGGTTAAAACAGAAATGGAAACTTCTCTCGCATCTCCGACTCCAATTCCCATGAAGCTTCTCCTTCGTCGTGGTGCTTCCACTGAATCTTCACTAGCGGAATGTCCTTGTTTCTGAGCTTCTTCACTCCTCGGTCTAGAATACGCACTGGTCCTTCGTTGTAGGTAACGTTCTCGTTCACTTCGATATCTTCAAAACTGATCTCGTGCGCTGGGTTGTGGGCACATGTCCTTAACATGCTGATGTGGAAGACGTTGTGTACTCCTGACATCTTTGGTGGCAATGCAAGTCGATAAGCAACCTTCCCAACACGTTCAAGGATCTCGAATGGTCCAATGAATTGCGGCGACAACTTGCCTCTTTTCTGTCTGAATCTGATGATACCTCGAACTGGCGAGACTTTGAGTAGTACATGATCTCCAACTGCAAACTCTAGATCTTTCCGTTGCTTGTCGGCATAGCTCTTGTGTCTGGATTGCACTGTCTTCATCTTCTCTCGTACAATCTGGATCTTCTCGTTGGTTTATCGAATCATTTCGGGCCCAAGTAGTTGAGTATCTCCGACTTCGGCCCAATACAGCGGCGATCGGCAAGGTCTTCCATACAAAGCTTCAAATGGTGCCATCCCTATGCTCGTGTGGTAGCTGTTGTTGTAGGCAAACTCGATCAAAGGTAGATGCGTCTCCCATGAACTCTCGAATTCAATGACAGGCTCGCAACATGTCCTCCATTACTTGATTGACTCGTTCTGTCTGACCATCTGTCTGTGGGTGAAAGGCTGAACTCAAATTCAATGAAGTTCCCATTGCTATCTGAAGGCTTTTCCAGAATTCTGTGGTAAAGCGTGAATCTCGATCTAAAACTATTGAGACAGGTACACCGTGTAGTCGCACAACTTACTGTAGATACATCCGGCTCAATCTTTCAACAGGGTGCGTCATGCTGTAGGCGATAAAATGTGCTGACTTGGTGAGTCGATCCACTATTACCCAAATAGCGTTGTGGTTTTGTTGAGATTTTGGCAATCCAACCACAAAATCCATGGTGATGTGCTCCCATTTCCATTGGGGAACCGGTAGCGGTTGTAGGAGTCCAGGTGGTTTCTGATGCTCTGCCTTCACTTGTTTGCAAATAAGACATTGCGATACATACTCGGCCACTTCTCGCTTCATTCCTTGCCACCAGAAATTTCTATTCAAGTCCTTCTACATCTTGTTTCCTCCTGGGTGGATAGTCATCCTTGACTTGTGTGCTTCGTCCAGAATGTTCTTCCTGAGACCATCGTTATTTGGCACACAGAGTCTACCTTTGCATCTCAGTGCTCCGTCCGTACTAATACTCCACATTTCTGGTTCCTTTGCAGACATCTTGGCAAACCATAATTTTAAATCCTCGTTTGACTGTTGAGCTTCCAAGACACGGCTAATGAGAGTTGGTTGCACGACAAGACATCCAAGGTGTTGTCCTTCTCCTGACTCCACTGGTTGAAGGTCGAATTCGACTAACGTCTCCAATGCTCTCCATTCCCTAATTAAAATCGAAGAAACCAAAAGACGTGGCCTCCGGCTCAGAGCATCGGCTACAACATTTGCTTTACCCGGGTGGTATTGCAAAGAGAAGTCGTAGTCCTTGAGTAGTTCCATCCATCTCCGTTGTCGCATGTTCAATTCCTTCTGAGAGAACAAGTACCTTAAACTCTTGTGATCTGAGAACAAGTCGAACTTTTCTCCATACAAATAGTGTCTCCAAATCTTTAGGGCGAACACGATTGCGGCTAGCTCCAAGTCGTGCGTCAGATAGTTCTTCTCATGCGGCTTCAATTGTCTTGATCCGTATGCGATGACATTCCCCTCTTGCATTAGCACACAACCAAGTCCTTGGTGTGATGCATCACTATAGATTATGAATTGTTCACCACTCTTAGGTATTGCAAGCACGGGTGCTGAGGTTAGTTTCTCTTTCAATTCTCGAAATACATCCTTATGTTTATCAGTCCATTCGTACTTCGTCTCCTTCCTAGTCAGGCTTGTCAACGGTCCTGCGATTCTAGAGAATCCTTCCACAAATTTCTGGTAATACCCAGCCAACCCAAGAAAACTCCTAACTTCGGTTGCGTTGGTTGGTCTGTCCCAGCTCAAGACTGCATCGATCTTAGATGAGTCTACGAAAATCCCATCCTGTGATATCACATGTCCCAGGAATTTAACCTCCTGAAGCCAGAATTCACATTTACTGAATTTCGCATACAGACTATTGTCTCTGAGAGTCTGTAGAGCAATTTGTAGATGCTTCTTATGTTCTTCTTCCGTCCTTGAATAAATTAGAATGTCGTCGATGAATACTATAATGAATTGATCCAGATAGGGTCTGAATACTCTATTCATTAGGTCCATGAATACTGCCGGGGCATTAGTCAATCCAAAAGACATCACTAGAAATTCGTAGTGTCCATATCTCATCCTGAAGGCAGTTTTCGGTATGTCTTTCGGTCGAACTAGCAATTGATGGTATCCTGAATGCAAATCAATTTTTGAGAATATCCTTGATCCTTGTAGTTGATCGAACAGGTCGTCTATCCGGGGAAGTGGATACCTATTCTTGATCGTGACTTTATTCAGCTCTCTATAGTCGATACAGAGTCGTAGCTCTTTGTCCTTCTTTTTCACAAATAGAACTGGTGCTCCCCAAGGCGATGTACTCGGGCAAACAAAACCTAAATCTTTGAGTTTCTGAACTTGCTTCTTCAATTCTAGCATTTCTATTGGCGCCATCCGACACGGGGTCTTGGAAATCAGCAACGTTCCGGGTGCTAACTCAATGCAGAAGTCTATCTCTCTCTTCGGCGGAAGTCCTGAGATACTTCGGAACACATCTTCAAAGTCTTGAATAACGGGGATCTGCTTGATAGTAAGCTCCGTGCTTGAAGTCTTAATCGTGGCTAGGCATCTTGTGATAAACATGTCGCTCAATGGTTGGCACCGAAATCTGATCTACGGGCAACCAGGCATCGAAAAGACAATGGTCCGACTAACACAATCCAGGTTAGCACCATACTTGGTAAGCCAATCCATTCCTAGGATCACATCGAACTCAGACATTGACAAGACTATCAAGTCTGCCAGAAGATTTCTATCCTCTAGTGTCAAGGGACAATCCTTGCACACCTTACCTAACTTAACGGATATTCCCAAGGGCGAAACGGCATTAAGGGCCGGCTCAAGTGCTAGGGGTAGCAAACCTAATTCACGCACCATCTTAATAGCTATAAAAGAACGGGCGGCACCGGTATCAAATAAAGCTCTAACTTGATAGTGAAATAGAATGAGTGTACCTTCCAAGTTTTGCTGTTCCTCAGCATTATACCCTGCATTGTCAGGGATGATGGCATTCACCCTAACCTATCCTTGCTGTCCTTGCTGTCCTTGAGCAGGCGCTCCATAGTACCCTCCATGTGGTGCTCGACAATCCTTGCTTATGTGACCAGGCTTGTTACAGTTGCGGCAGACGAGGTCATTACGGCGGTTGGTCTTGGGGGCTGTGCAATACCTTATAATATGTCCGGGCACTCCACAGTTGAAACATCCATGTCACTGGGCGACGGGCTGTGCCTGAGGTGGTCCTCGCTGTTGATTCTGTTGTCGAGGAAAATTTGCATGGGGCTTCCTTGTTCCATCCCATGTGCGCGGGAAAGTTCCTTGGTTGGAAGGTCCTGGGTGGAGGTCGATTCACTTGTGGTCCTTGCACAGGGTAAGTATCCTTTTCCAAACTTGAAGTAAGACGGACAATCCCTTCAAATGACTGACCCAGATGGCCTATCATCATGTGCCGGAGGTGTGGGTTGAGTCCTTGGTGGAATCGCTTGACCTTCTTGGAGGAGGTGTCTATCATATGCGGAGCGAAACGGGAAAGTTTCTCAAATTGTGTAGTATACTCCCTGACTGTCCAGTTTCCTTGGGTTAGACTCAGGAAATTCCTCTCTTGTTGGTCTCTTTCATCCTCAGGGAAATACTTCTCTAGAAATCGAGCCTTGAATGCTTCCCAAGGCATTCTCCTTGCAGCGTCAGTCCCAATCGTGGCTCTCTCGGCCTCCCACCAGTCCGCGGCGGAGTAGGTCAGTTGAAATGCGGCTAGATGTCTCTTGTCAAGCTCACTGCACTCCAGGGCTCAAAGATTAGCTTCAACTCTCGTATCCATTGCTCTGCTTTCCAGGACTCTGCCATGCCGTCGATCTTTTCGGGTCGCAGGCCACGAAATCGTTCCAGTAGTTTATCGCCTGTCTGCCTTGGAGGGAGAACGTGGTTGTTGCCATTGTTGTTGGTGGCATGATTGTAGGTATCGCCGATGTGCTCCATCCGTTGTATGAAAGCTTTGAAGACTCCAGTTGGGTCCATACCCTCGGGAATGGGTGCTCCCAGTCGTGCTTGGTTCCTTGTGGGTCCCACTATAGTGATCCGTGTGAGGTGTACCTATGAAGGATCTAACGATTAGCTGACAATCTTCTCGGGGAAATGACCACAATTAAATAACAAAAAGCATAACATAAATCAAAATCACAACCATAACATAATAATGAGATAATAACAGAAATAACCAAGAGAAACGATCTGCCATATATATACCCAAAAGATGTACAACAGAGTACACAACAGATCCTCTGTGTACCGCGTAGTACATGATCCTATACAAGATTTAAACAAAAAGAAGATGTACATAAGGCCACTACTGGTGGCTACCTATACAAAAGGCTAGGGTTAATAGCTGTCCATGTAAGCGTCAAAAGTAAGTGGACAACATGTCCTAAAGTCAAACGTAAAAGTCTAAGTCCTAAAGGTACTGGACTCAAAAATTGTCCACATCGGATCCATAGATGGAAGCCTCGTCCTCTGGGGCAACCTCAGACAAAGCATCATCCTCATCCATATCATCGTCATCCATCATGTCCTCATCCTCTATCACAACATCCTCGATCGGCTCGAGTCCATCGTGCTCCACAATAGCTCCCAAATCTCCTACATCAGCGGCCATGTCAGCCTGGGCTGCATCAAATGCGGCTGCAAGTGCCTCAGCCTGTACCATAGCCTATGCCAACTCCGGTGCTCCAATCTCAAATCCATGGGGATGTGCGGCCACCTCTGCAGCCCACTCAGCTGCCAGCTGTGCTATAACTCCTCCTGGTAAGACTGGTACTACTACATCATCATCTGCGGCTACCTCCTTCTCCTCTATCGGATAGCCCTCTGCAACTACAATATCTATGCCAACTGGCATGTCCATACCGGCTGGGTCCACGGGGTCCTCCTCCTCCTTTGGATCATAATCCGACTCCTCGTCATCGGTGTCCTCGTCCATATCATCCTCCATCTCCTCATCATCATCCTCTGGCTCATCGTCGCCATCGCTCTCCGGATCCTCATCTGCTAGGGGTGCATCAGCCAAGTCCTCTTCTGGTGGGGGTGGAGGTGTCTGGGGTGGTGGCTCTGTCGGGGGTGGTGGAGGTGCTGCTCTAACCTCTGCAAGTAGAACCTGGTACGACGAATGGTCTCGTAACATCAGTAGAGAATCCTCCTCGATGAGTTTGAATGTTTCCTTACCATAGATCATCTCCCGACGCATCACTTCTGGGTCATGGGTCCCAAATCTCTGATGCTCGATCTGCATGTCTCGCTCTGTCTCTGCAATAGCTCTCTGTCTAACCTTCCGGGCATAGTACTGTGGATCTGCTGGCGCAATACTCCTCTCATACACATAGTGTCCTCCGAACTCGTCTGGAACGAACAGCGGTGGTGCCATGCTACCTGAAAAGGGACTACCTTAAGTCAGAACTAATCTTAATACTCATCTATAGAATCTCAAGGTTCTAGGACCAGATGGTGTGGGACAATCTGTAAGCGAAAAAGGTATAAAACCTAGGCTCTGATACCAAAAATCCTGTCACGTCCCGGAACGGCAAAAATAGAGAAAAATAAATTTCCTTTTTGGGTCCAAAGGCAGCGATGGGTGAAGTCACATGATTGTCCACACCACGCAGTACTAAGCAACAAGAAGTAATAGTGTAACAAGAATGAATTCTAGGTTCTGTTCACAACGTAACACAAGTCAACCGAAGTTACTAACTATTACACATCAGAGTCTCGAATCAAATATAAGACAGCGGAATACAAATGCCAAGACAACATATGCCTGACTACAAAAAGGGTCCAAAACGGTAAAGACAATTAGCTACAATTCTAGTCTAGTCTTCAGTTGGCGTAAAGGTAGCCCTCGGCGTAGTAGTCTTCTTCGGCCTGGCCTCCATCAGAAAAATTCTCCATGGAGACGTCGTCACTAGCATGGTAGTCTTCTCCTGCGGGCCCTTCACCTATATAATCATGATCAAGGTGCGCTGGAACGTAAAAATGTCCAGCGGCATAAACGCCGTCAGCTTAATGAAAGCTGAGTGAGTTAGATACTAACAGGGTATCAACTACTGAAGTTATTACAAGTCCTAAACAGTAACCAAGTCAGAGTTCAGTGAGGGTAACTCCTCTAGATTAAACCGATTATCCGATTACTAACGTCTTTCTCATTTTAAGACTGATAACACGTCTCGATAGGGGAACAGACTCGACAGTAGTTCAACTCTATAACACACCATTGCTCTGTCCACCGCTTTTAAGAACATATGCACAGTTCACCGCATGTCATGGGTACCACATTAGTCCATCCCCCGCTTTTAAGAACATATGCACAGTCCACCGTATGTCAGGGATTTAACGCTTTAAGCAACAGTACATCATTCTATGCCACGACTTAGCGACGTCTACCAGTGATCACGGTCCACCGCATGTCATAGACACCTTCATCTGTCTACCGCTTTTAAGAACATATGATTAGATCATCTGGCTATCTTAGGGCAAATGGTCCGGTTCACCGCAAGTCATAGACACCTTCGTCTGTCTACCGCTTTTAAGAACATATGATCTACCAAAGCCCGCCCACGCAAAGTTCCTGAATCTTAGCAAACCTACTTAAGTTCAACTCTATTACCGATACATGACAATCCCAATGTGGCCCGAATACTCTGAATGAAATGAACGTTAACTCCAAAGGATTCGCGACTATTCCGTTATCTAACATCATAACATTATCCGTTAATCTTGTTATTACTACGATCCTACGCCGCATTAACTTATTATCATGTCTGTATTACAATGGTAGAGCATGTTGGGAAAATACTGAACAATAAATAAACAACTAAACAGTTATTATAAGAAAACAGTATTCTAAAACTTCCAATCGATTGGTATAGAGGTCAATTGATTGGTATAAAAGTGGTCTCAATCGATTGGTATAAATGTCAATCGATTAGTATAAAAGTCAATCGATTGGTATAAATGTCAATCGATTGGTACCTGAAAGATGTCAATCGATTGGTAATAGTATCAATCGATTGACACTTCGTCTTCTTCACAGTGAAGACTGTCCAACAATATATAAACGGGAATACATGGTTTACACTCCATTTCTTCATTCAAACACGTTCTAACACCAATATAAAGCTACCAAGTGAGTTTAAAACTCACCTTAAGTGTCTAGGGTGTGTTTGGGAATGTGTAATGAAGCTTGGAGCTTCAATGGTGGCTCATCTCTCTCTCCTCTGCTCTGTCTTCTTCTTTCTTCTTCTCTTCTTTCTTCTTCTTGATCTTCTTCTCTTCTTCCTTCTTGTCTCAGTCCATGGATGTGTGTGTGTGAGTGTATGAATATATGTATGTATATATATATAAGTGTTTATATATATATATAAACACACACAAGCACTCCCTCTCACTCCCTCTGATTTCTTGGAACCCCAAAAATGCAGAAACGAGCTGATATATATAGGGAGGAAGTGTTCACGTGGACAAACCCCAGCCAGAGCAAAAGAATCTGCCCAGCTGCCTCCAATCGATTGGTATAGAGGTTAATCGATTGACATAGAGGTCAATCGATTGGTATAGAGGTCAATCGATTGGTAAACTTATTAATCGATTGGTATCCAAATTATACCAATGGATAAGGCCAAGCTCGTACAAGTATTGAAAGGAACATACAGGGTCTAATTTATATAATTACCTTACAAAAATACAGGGTATTACATGCTCGTACATATTGATTTGCTTCCTTGCTTGGTATTAACTGCATGTTATTTTTGAGACCAAGTATGAGCATATAGGATAATGGTTAAATTTGCATGTTAGTGCATGTATCTTGTATTGGTATATTGGGGTTGTATCGAGGGGAGTTCTATTTTTCGTTTATGGAATAGTTATGTGGGTGAATACGATGGACTTGAGAAATTTTGTACGGCAATTGGAGGCAAGGATTGGATTTCTGGATTTCTTATGTTATCAACTGGTTTTCTAGCCTTCTCATCTCCATTGATTATTCTGGTTTTCTGAAGCGGATTCTATTACTATTGGTATTCTGGGATTTCTTATCTATCAACAGGTATTTTGGATTTCTTATTATGAAGCTGGTATTATCGGCTGATATTCTACTGCTGCATCTATCGTATCTCTCAACATGGAATTTCTATGCCTTATTATTTTTCGGGAGTGTATATTGAGCAAGAGGTTTTCTTATATCTACAACAGTTTATTAATTTGGACGGGTATTCTTATTTATAGTGAAAGGTTCTGAAAGATCTTGAAGCTATACATTTGAGTTGTAAGTATTGGGTATCCCGAGTATTAGGAGTTCGGGACATGATAAGAGGTAAACATGAGCATGTAGTTAAATCATTGATTAAATATGAGCATGTTACATGCATAGTTTATATTCACAATCTTTGCATCAAACTTTACGTTATTGATTACCTTTTGACGATTAATTATACGAGAATAAAGTATACATATGAGGGTTTCCTTGTTTGGATTAGTCGCTCGACGTACTTGGTCTCGTATGGTTGAGAGTTAAAACGTAATCACAATTTTGTATGAAATTGCGTGCTTAATTTTATTCATAATTGTTTTGTACATATAACGTTTCTTCAAATTTCGGGACGAAATTTCTTTAAGGAGTGTAGAATGTAACACCCCGTAATTTTCAAGATATAAATATTTATTTTTATATGTTAATGTGGCCACCCGAATTTATATATGTGATAAATTAGCTATGGGTATTTATGTTTATGGTTATATATCTATGTGTATTAATTTTTAGTACAAATTACGATGTGAATATTTTTATAACCTTAAGTGATGGGATAAATTTGTGTAAGTTTAAATTTTAAAGAATTGATGTGTTTATAATTTTGTAGTGTTTACAGGGCCGTAAATATTCTAAACAATGTATTTAACATAAGAATTAAGTACCTGGGTCATGGGTACCAAATGGGTAACTCATTTTAGTACTTTGCAATGCATTTTGGGGGTCATATGATGTATTTTTATGAAGGGGTAAAAATAAAAACGGGATTATGTCTTGTTAACCCTATATTAGTTCTCCCAACAATACATTCACCCCTACTATCTCAACCCTAGCCACCAAGGGAAGATAAGAAGAAGAGAAAGAGAAAGAGGGAGAGAAAAGAGAATAAAGAAATAGAGAGGAAGAGAAAGAGAGAGGAAGAAGACGAAGAGGAAGAATGAGAATGATCGTTGAATCATATGCAGTGCATTCGTCGTGGTTAACGTCGATTCATATCTTTGTGGGATTTGGCACAATTGGTGAGCTAAATATAAATATTTGGGTATATATATATACACACGTGGGTATATATATGTATACGCAATTGAATCAATCATTGTAAGTTAAATGTTTGGATTGATATATAAATTTTAGTATCGTATGCGATTTATTGATTTGGATCCTAGTATTACCCAAATGGATATGGTTATACGTTGATAAACTAATGTTCAGATTCATGAGATTAACCTAGGGAGAAAGAAAAATAAATTAATTAAATTAGTAGAAAAATTCGTTTTTATTGGTTTTTCTATGATCGCTGAATTTTCAAAACATTGTACAGAATCGTTAGTTTCGAATTTTAGTTTTCTGTCCGCTAAGTCACATGTAAAACGTAATTCTGCACACTTTTCATTTAATGTATTTTTCCCAATTCCGCACCGTTTGGGAAGAAACTTTAAATTTCAGAAGCAGTATTTATTATGTGTTAATCTGGAAAATTTGTATTTTATAATTATTTTATGAATGTCGTATGTCTTAGTATGAATTGAAAGAATTTATTTGGAAATATTTGATTTCTCGTGTAATGTTGGGCTTTGTGAAATTTATGGCTGTGTGATAATTTTAAAGTTGGACTTCGTGAAAATTTTGACTGTGTGAAATTGAAACATATAAGGTTGGACTTCGTGAATTTATGACTATGTGAAAATCTGTAATGTTGGAATTCGAAGAAAATTATGACTGTGTGGTAAACTGTGTGAATAACTTGAAGAGTTATCCCTTGTAAAGTTGGGTTTTGTGATATTTTACTGTGTGAAATTAATGAGTTATGACTGTGTGATAAACTGTGTGAATAATTTATATCCCTTATAAAGTTTGGACTTCGTGATAACTTTACTCTGTGATTATCTGTATGATTAACCTTAAAAGAGAACTTAATGTTGAGAATAAAATCCTTAGAGTTCGCCACTACTCTTTTCTGTGTGATTTTGGGATGCTGTGTGATCTTCCCGATAATAAGGGTGGATGCTGTGTGATCTTCCTAAGAATTCCATGTGTGGATTCTTCCTTTTTTTGTGTGAAATTAATAGCCTTATGCTCGGGTAAATGTTTATCTCATGATAGATGAACTAGTATATTCGACGTCGTTAACATAATGCCTAACCTTTCGGCTTGAAGCTAAATTCTTGCGATACCCCTAGGGAATTTGGTGTCGGAGTGGGAGTTAGAGTTATGTTCGGAGGCACACGGGATATGTGTGTAGGTTGAACCGTGGTTGGGTGGCCGAGGTGGTGAACATAAGGTATTAACTAAAAAAGAAATTTAGGTTAATTGGATATTTGTTTGTGCTATGTGCTTCAGAAAAATTTTGTATAGTCTTGTTCGTGCACGTTAAAATTCTGAAATGTTGACGTTTAAAATACGCACCTCTAGTACGTTTTTATTTCATTTTTCTATGTAATATATTCTATGTACAGGATAGTGGGTCCACTAATATTTTGTAGGGTTGACTCACTATATTCTGGAATGGTAAGGTAGTAAGTGGAATTTATTTAAATTTTTTGGGTGAGACCTCATCGCCACCACATGGAAGGAAACTACCGCTTGTCCTGAAGTGTGAGTGGAACTACTCTCTTGCCCGATAATTTCTTATTTTGCTGTGTGGTATTCTAAGGGACTGTGTGTTATCCCTAAGACTTCGTTATTATGTTATTTATTTAACTCACACCAGTACCGTGTGTACTGACCCGTGTGATTTTATCACCGGGTGCGTTCTTCGTGGAGCGTAGCCGGGTTCTTATTTTCAGGAATAGTTCGTGTTAGCGGTTGGAGTAAATTTTGTGATTCAGAGATCTACGAGTGGATTTTAATTGTTATTTATTTTGCTTCGTGATCTTGATTTATTTATTTTGTTGGCATTGTGGGCCATGTTGTATTTTATTATTTTGGGGTTATGGGACGATTGTAGTAGCTCTAATTCAAGTTTTGTAAAAATGTGGATTTCTTATTTTGTTATGGCAACAGAATTCTCTTTATTATTGTAAATTGTAATTTAAAATTTTATCATGGAGATCTCAATGAAAATGATTATTTTTTTTTTGTTACTTAAAGTTTGTGAATTATTTTAAAGAGGAACATTTTTCAGCAAAGTTTACTATTTCAAATGTGTGACAAGTTGATTGTTTTTCACTCTCAGATTTTTGGGCAATTAAATACTGGTTGAGATATTATTTAATGGGTATTTGATTGTCTAAAAATCGGGGTATGACAAGGTTTTGGAAGAAAACACTAATTCAGGCTAAATAAGGAGAAAAAGCAGGAAGAAAGAAGCTGAAAAAGGCACCTCGCTCGGGCAATTTGCGCGCGCAAAATCCCAGAAATTGCTTGCGCGACATCCCTATATCGCGCTCGCGCGGGCGACCTGTGTAAAAATCAAATACGCGCATTTCAGTGTACTGATGATTCCCACGCGAACGAAACTACCTAATTACGTTCAGATTGCAAAATAAAGTAGTTTTAGTGCGAATTAGATTAGCAAAGCTTCCAAAACTTGCCTAAAATCTATATATACCCTATTTTACTTCAATTAAGTTGTTGGTTATTAATAGACACATCCTATATACAACCATATATACATACTTTCAGCCATTGAAGGGAGGGAAGCAAGGAGAAGAAAAAGAAGACCAAGGATTTCCATGGCCTCCTCCATCAACTACTTGTCATCTACCGCTTCTATGGACAACTAAACTCAAGATCTAGGATTTCAATGAAACCCTAGCCAAGTAATAGGGAGCATTTTATGTTTTATTTTAGTTTTATTATGTATGGATGACAGTTACATGTTCCGAGGATTTTTATAAATAAATCGCACTTCTATGGATTAAATCATTGCTTTCAAAATCTATTCTTGTCTTAGATCTATTTTGACTGTGATGTGCTCAATAACCTATTTGATGTGCTTGTATGGATCATTTACATGTAATGGTGCTTTATTGAATTGTGCTATCAAGTATCCGAATAGTCCATGCCTAGGTTAGACGGATTATGTCACAACCCTAGTTTAGTGTGGGATAATTCGTGCTAACCGAAGATGGATTATGTTGGTGCTTGAACCATAGTTATTTTCTTGTCGGAGGAATTGGGCTTGTAGCTACAATTCCCCATTATCATCCAACTTAATAATCTAATTGAATGCATAAATATTCATTATTATGAAACTAGTGGTGGATTTGCAATCCTAGGTTCCGTAAACTTATTATAAAAACAAATATTTAATTGCTTCCATAATTTAGATTTACTTTTATTGTTCTTAGTTTAATTCAAATGAAATCAAAAATCCGTATTTCTTAATTAACTAAATTTAAGTTTTAAAAATTAAACTGCGTAGTATTCAATTTCTGTGGGTTCGACCTTTACTTCCACACTA
Source organism: Hydrangea macrophylla (assembly GCA_033977485.1). NCBI lineage: Eukaryota > Viridiplantae > Streptophyta > Magnoliopsida > Cornales > Hydrangeaceae > Hydrangea > Hydrangea macrophylla. Next base: position 60,764,085 of record CM066985.1, read on the forward strand.
CAAATCTTTTGAAAGTAAAGCATAAGTTAAGCATACTTTTATATCTTGATTCTGACAATATCAATAATCTTCTTAGATTAAGAGTCACAAAAGCCCCAAATCTTTGCATGGATGCAATGTATGTATCTAGAATGTGCCAAGGTTGTAGTGTGTTTTGTGTTCATGGATTCCTAGAATGACTTAGAAGCCTAGAATGTGTATGAATGAATGAAGGAAATCATCATGGGATATGTACAAATATGGTATGGACCACTTCCTAAGAGATGAACAAATTTTGAATGCATGTAAGCATCAAATCAAAGTATGGAAGTAAAAGTATGCTTGCTGTGAATAGTGGACAGAACAGTAGCATGATCTTTTGGAAATTGCAAAGAGGGGTTAGGAATGTTTTCAATGCATGATTTTTTATGGGGATCTTCCTTATTGTGTATAGAACACAACCCAAAAAGCCAATATTTAATAACTATTACATTTTGAGAGAAATCATATAAACAATAGAGGTTATTCAGAAATTGAGTCCGTATTGTCGACTGAAATGTTAGAAAATCTTAGAAAATGAAAACAAAAGATATCGAGGCCCATATTATACAGAAGATTCTCTAAGACATTGAGATAAGTGGGGACCACTTGTTTTGGAAAAGTTTTCTGTAAAACAAGTTGAAAGTCAGCCTAGCTGCTGTGACAGCTGAGGCAGAATGTTTGGGAGGAATGTTTGGACAAAAATGAACCCCTTTCAAGTGTTTCCAAGTCAAGACAAAAATCGTGGGTGTTCTATAATGAGTTAGAAAGATTTTTCAAGTGGTCTTGCATTCATATATTGAGTATTGAACTCAAAATAATTCTTTGAAGTTAAATGACTCACTGTTTTGAGAAAATAAGGTTTATTTCTTGAAATCAAATTGAGGGGTTTAAGAGGGGGGTTTTAAAAACACATTTTCAATACTTAATGAAGATTATAACCACTTAAAATGTCAACATTTGACTCACATCAAGAACCTCCAAGATTATTGGAAAGTATTGTTTCCATTTTAAAGACAACTTCATGAATACATAGGAATGTATTGAAGTTGAAATCATCTATCAAATATGTTTTTGAGGTCAAGAGCTACTATTCATAAGAATTCACTCACCTCAAACTTCATGTCATCATCTAGATGATGATAGACTATTAAGTAAATAAAGAAAACAAAAAGAAATGAGGTAAGAGGAGATGAACAAATAAAGTAAGCAAACAATTATATAAACAATCAATAGATGATATTCAATGATGCATTGGACTTGTAGCTTGGTGTTTCACTCATATGTGGTGACTTTGGAATTGGAAGTAACTTCCTCTCTCTTAAATGCTCACTAAAATGGTGGTTAGATGTATTGAATATGAAGTAAATGGAAGTAATGAAGTAAAAACAAAGTTTAGAACTCACTCTTTTGTTTGGAAATCAAAGAAGGAAGCTTCTTTTCTCTCTACTCTAACCTTTTCTCTACAACTTTCTCTCAAAAACTTTTCAAAGCTTGCATTTGACACCCCCAAAATGAGAAGTCAAGGACGGTTTACATAGGCCAATTTGGGGTGGTTTTGGGATTTTAAAAGTACTCCCATTGGTCCCAAATGAACATAGAACTACGTTGTTTTGATTTCTAATTAATCAAAATGAACCCCCAAAAGAAATTACAAAAATGTACCATTTTGGGCGAGAGTGCCGCAGTGGTACTGGGCCAGTTCCGCAATGGTACTGGGCCTCAATCGTCCAGATAATCCTTTTTAGGCCCCTAGAGGTTCCGGTATTCGCGAAAAGGCCCTATTTCGTCCGAAATTCACAGAAAATGCATACGAACTCCAAACTGAGGTTGTGATATATCGTTGGAAAGGTAATGAGTCTACTTTACATAAACAATAGTTCAGAGATTGGTCACTTTGAAAAGTTTTGCGGTATTCGCGATAAAAGCCAATTTGATTGCCTTTTTCACCTTCGAAAATTCGTAATAAATTCGTTTGAAATCCAAAAATTATGTGTGATATAACGTTGAAAAGATATTGACCTCTAGTATCCATGAAAATGTTTGAAAAATGATACTGTGCTCTGGTTTCAAAGTCAACTATTGGTCAAACTTGTCAAACTTGGGATTCCCGGGAAGTTTTGGAAACCTCTGGAATCTCCCAGGAGCTGACGTTTTTGTTCGGTTTTCTTTTAAAACTCATTTTAATACTTTCTGCATGATCTACAATGATTCTGGAGCTTTTTGGCAAATTTGGATGATTTTGGTCAAACCTTGGTCAAACTTGGTCAAACCGGTCAACGGGGACTTTTGGGAACTTTCGGGACTTTCGGGGGTCTCTGGGAGCCGACGATTCATCCAATCTTGCTTTAGAACTCATTTTATTGTTTTTCTTACGACATAGCGCGTTTCCAGAACATTTGGTCCGAATCTGGGAGCGTTCGGTCTTTCAGGGGTATTTTGGTCATACTGAGCATTTTAAAAGATAGAACTAACTCCTAGGAGTCCTTTTTGAGTCTTTTTGATCATTGTGAACTCATTTTATTGTTTTTCTTACGACGTAGCGCATTCCAGAACATTTGGTCCGAATCCGGGAGCGTTCGATCTTTCAGGGGTATTTTGGTCATTCTGAGCATTTTGAGAGATAGAACTAACTTCCAAGAGTCCTTTTTGAATCTTTTCGATCATTATGAATCACCAAGCTATGGATCTCCTAAATCTGATAGCCGACAAAATGGGGTGTCTACAACAGCCTCTCCCACTTTGTGAATAATCCTGCCCTATTGCTTTTTTCTTTTGCCTTTTTGTTTGCTAATAACTTACTTATTTATGCTTGCCTTTTACACGTCGATTGCATGGCCGTAAGAGCTGAGCTTTCATACCTACCTTAGCTGGGAGGGCCGCCATTGCTAAAGCCGCCCTATCAAACGAGATGGCTACTCTGGAGGCCAAGAAAATAGCATGGCCATAGAGAAGGACAAGGTCAAGGGTTGGCTTTGAGCTTAGCGCAATGCAGGCAGAGCTTATGACTACCTCGGCGGAGCTGGATACCGCCCTGGTAAGTCTAGCGGTGGCAGAGGCTCGGGAGAAGGCCCTGTGTGAGGCGGCAGCTGCAAGGTCTTCTAAGGAGGCCTTCGACGATGGCTTCTTCTAGGGTTATGAAGACCTGAAGAGGCAGTTGGCCCGGGATCATCAGAGTGGGACATCTCATCTTAAGAGGGGATGGACTCAGACTTCTGGGATTTGGATCCCACTACTGTTGACGGTGCCACTGCCGAGGATGAACCGACCGAGGATGTTGCCCCGGCCGTGGAGGTCGGGCAGACTAAGGAGGTGATTACCATAGATGATCCTTAATTCATGATCTGTAAACATATTTTATGTGTATTATTGTTTTGTTTTTTTTTTGGGAGGGGGGGAGGCTGCTATAATTGCCTCCCAGGTATTGTATAGTTTGAACAAGAAATGAAAAAGGGCCCTTTGAGGCCACCTTTTTGCCGTTTGTTGCCCATTTAACTTCAGATTTTCTGCATTTGATTATGATTGTGACTGCCTGTGCCTGATCAACTGTTAGTCTTATTAGGACCCTACCTTAGCAAAAGGTTTAGGACTGTAATCGGTAGGGAACACTTGGTCATTAGGGACCCATACACCTTCAGGTTCCCAAGTCGTTGATGGCCAGAAACTTCTTTGGTTGTTAGGGACCCGTGCTCGAGTGGCTGTTAGTATTATTAGGACCCTGCCTTAGCAAAACGTTTAGCACTATAACCGATAGGGAATACTTGGTCATTAGGGACCCGTACGCCTTTAGGTTCTTGAGCCGTTGATGGCCGAAAAGTCCTTTGGTCATTAGGGACCCGTCTGGTGCAACTCTGGACACTGTAGGCACTCGGGACTGTATTAAGGGTGATTCAAACTTAGTTCCGAATCCCGTTAGTGGCTGGTGTGATTTCCTGTGTAGTTCATTATGCCTTCCTGTCCCCCAAGCTTTTGTTAAGATGGGGTTCTGTAGAGGCTATGACTGTAGGTAACTAATGTAGAATGTTGGTATTTTTAGGATCATTTGAAGTTTGCTACCATCAGCTACCTACGGGGATTTGTCCCTAAGAGAAACTGACACCTCGGGCATGATCCCGAGGTCTTTAGTATGCCTTGAGTGTTATCCCGGGGTCTTGTTGTGCCTCGATTGTGATCCAAGGTCTTTTTTGCCTCGGTTGTGACCCCGAGGATTTTTTTGTGCCTCGGGTGTGATCCTGAGGTATATCAAATACTTTTTGGACAAGAAGAAGCTTTTTATTCAAACTAAAAAACTACTCGAAAATAGCTACAACTTTGTGTCGACACAAATCCCTAACCGGTTCTATTTCTCAGCATACTGAAAATACTTCCGTAAATGCTCCACGTTCCAGGGGTATGGCAGGTCCTGTCCATTTGTGTTTGCAACCAGTAGGTTCCTTGACGGTTTATCCGGGTCACTATGTACAGGCCTTCCCAGTTTAGTCTGAGTTTTCCGTGACTCGGGACTTTGGTTGACTGATTGACTACCTTGAGGACGAGATCCCCGACCTGGAAGGTGCAGCTCTTTACCTTGCCGTTGAAATACCATGCGACCCTCTACTTGTCTATTGCCACTTTCAGATATGCTTGGTCGCTTTTCTCTTCTATTAGGTCGAGCTCCCCTCTAAGGGCTTCCTCATTGCCTTGTTCGCTAAAATTCACCACCCGAGACGTTGGTAATCCAAGCTCCGTGTGTACCACTGCTTTAAAAACATAGGTAAGTGAGAATGATGTTTCTCCTATTACCGCTTGAGGAGTGGGACGGTAGGCCCATAGAAGGGTCGACAGTTCGTCAACCCAAAGTCCCTTGGCCTGCTCAAGTCTAGTTTTAATGGACTGCAGAATTGTCCAGTTTGTCACCTCGGCTTGGCCATTGGCTTGGGGGTGCTCAGGAGAAGAGTAGTAATTTGATATACTGTAGCTCGAGCAGAATTGCTTAAATATCGGGGTGTCAAACTGCCTGCCATTGTCGCTGACTAGTACCCGGGGGACACCGAACCTACTGAGGATTTTTTTCTTAATAAAACTCTCCATCTTCTTCTCAGTTATAGTTGCCAAGGGCTCAGCCTCTTCCTACTTTGTAAAATAGTCCACAGCAATCACGGCAAACTAGACCTACCCCCTAGTCGTAGGTAGAGGTCTGACTTTGTCAATGCTCCACTGAGCAAACGGCCAGGGACTAATGATTGGCGTTTATAATTGTGCCAGGAGGTTGATCATGTTGGCATGCCTGTGGCACTTGTCACACCTTTTGACGTATTCTTGAGAGTCCCGGGCCATTGTTAGCCAATAATAACCTTACAGCAGAGCCTTACGGGAGAGTGACCGACCTCCAACATGGCTTCCACATACTCCTTCATGATTTTTGTACAGTATTCCTTGGACCTGAGTAGGATGGATGCATCAGAGATATGGGCTAGAGAACCCCCTTTTGTAGAGGACACCGTCAACGAGATAGTACAGACCCGCTCAGTATTTGACCTGACCGGCTTCATCCTTCCCGTTCGACAGATATCCAGTGATGAGGAACTTCATGATAGGATCCATCTAGCTCGGCCCTACATCGATCGGGTTGACCTCCATGCCTTCTAAGTTGGACACACTGGGCTTGGGGAGATACTCTACCATTATTCTGGGCAGGTCTGACTCGAAAGACGATGCTAGACGAGCTAACCGGTCGGCCCTGGTGTTTTTCTCTCGCAGAATCTGCGTGATTAAGAAACCTTTGAGCTATTTGGTGACCGACCTAACTAGGGCTAGGTAGGCCACCATGTTGTCCTCCTGCGCCTCATACTCCTGGTTGAATTAGTTAACAACCAGCTGGGAGTCGCCGTATCCCTGAATCCACTGTAGGCAAAAGAGGTAGACAATTGTAACCCGACCAATAGGGCTTCGTACTTGGCTTCATTATTAGAGGCTTAAAACCCAAACCTTAATGCGTACTTCAGCTGAATCCTGTTGAGCATGGTCAGGATGATCCCTACCCTGCTGCCCTGTTTGTTGGAGGATCCATCCACATAGAGTACCCAGCTCGGGATGTCAGGGAGTGGACCAAGATGTAGCTCGGGTGGAAATGGCTCCTTTATTGGGTTTTCTGGATAAGTGAATTCCACGAGGAAATCTGCCACTGCCTGACCCTTGATTGCTGCACGGGGTCAGTAGATCACTTCGAATTCTTCTAATTCTTATGACCACTTCATGAGCCTTCTAGATGTTTTAGGTCGACCAAGGACCCGGTGAAGTAGCTGATCTGTAAGGACCACAATGACATGGACCTAAAAATATGGGCGGAGTCTTCGTGTGGTAATGATTAGCGTGAATGCCAGCTTCTCAATGCGGGAGTACCTATTTTCTGCACCTTTTAGTGCCCGACTCGTATAGTAGATCAAGTATTGCATCTCGTGCTCTTCCCTGACTAATGCCGAGCTCACCGCCGTGGGTGACACTACTAGATAAAGCAACAATTCCTCCTCCGCTATGGGCGTCGAGAGTAGAGAAGGTGATGTCAGGTATTTCTTGAGCTCTTAAAATGCCTTTTCACACTCTTCTGACCAGTGAAAAGCTTTACGGATGATTTTGAAAAAGGGCAGGCACTAGTAAGTTGCCCCAGAGACAAATCTATTCAAGGTAGCTAGCTACCTGTCCGGCTAAACTTTGTACTTCCTTCATTGATCGAGGTGATTGCATGTTTATGACGGCTTGAATTTTTTTCAGGTTTGCCTTGATTCCCCGCCAGCTGACCAGGGCAGGAACTTTTTCGACCAGACTCCAAATGTGCACTTGGCCGAGTTCAACCTCATTCAGAATTTTCTTAGGATGCTAAAGTCCCCGGCCAGGTGCTTGAGATGGTAGGACTCATCTTGACTTTTGACCAAGAGGTCATCAACATATACCTCCATCATTTTTCTGATCAGATCTTTAAACATATGGTTGACTAGGCGTTGATAAGTTTACCCAACATTTTTGAGGCCGAAGGGCATCACCTTGTAACAATATGTCCCCTGGTCGGAGATGAAAGAACTTTTCTCTTTGTCTCCGGGATACATGCTAATCTGGTTGTACCCCGAGTAGGCATCCATGAAAGAGAAAAGTGAGTGACCGATTGAGGAGTCCACAAGGAGGTCTATCCTAGGCAGTGGATTGTAGTCCTTTGGGCAAGCCTTATTCTGGTCGGTAAAGTCCACTTATATTCTCCACTTGCTGTTACTTTTCTTGACCAGTACCACGTTGGCCAACCAGTTGGGATAGCGAACTTCTCGGATTGACCTCGCCTTGAGAAGCTTTTCGATTTCCTCGCGTACTACTGCTTGTCTTTCGGGAGCCATGCCTCTTCTCTTTTGCTTAACCAGCCAGGAACATGGGTCAACGTTGAGATGGTGGGACATGACTCGGGGATCTATTCCTGGCATATCTTCGTGGCACCAGGCGAAGATGACTTGGCTCTTTCTCAAGAAATGGATTAACTTTTCTCTAAGACTTGGTTCTAAGAGAGTGCCAATGCTAATGGATTGGTCAGGAAACTCGGGGTCCAGTACCAGTTAATTTAGTTCCTCCACCGGGCCTACTCCATCTCTGGCTTCCCTTGGATCCATCTCCTGGACAGTCAGCACCACTTAAGGAGCTAACGTAATAACTCCGGGTAGTTGCTTGGTCTCCTCATAAGCTTCCTGGACCCTGGGGGTTAGGAACTTGATAACTAGGCTGTATGTCAACACAACTGTCTTGGCTTTATTAAGAGTTGGCCTCGTAAGGATGACATTGTATATGGATGGAGCCTCCAGAACCATGAAATTTGCCATCGTTGAGACTTGTTACAGGTAGGTTCCCATCAAGATTGGTAGCTAGATCTTTTCGAGCGGTTTTGTGCTTGAACCATTAAACCCAACCAAGGGAGTGGCCACTGGTCAGAGCCTGTCCCTTGATATCCCGAACTGATCAAAAGTCGAGACGAATAGAATGTTCGAGGAGCTACTTGTGTCCACTAATACCCTTTTCACCATATAATTATCTACAGAGAGCGTCACCACTAGCGGATCATTGTGGGGGCAGTGCAGGTCCTTTATATTGTCGGATAAGAATGTCAGCACATCGGTCGGTGGGGAGTGGCTGATTGGATATACAGGATATCCACTCGAGATGCCCGAACATACCTCTTTTTGGCCGACTGTGAATCCCCTCTGCCTGATGTTCCTCCAGAGATCATGTTGATATGACCGAGGGGTTGCAACTGCTCAGGAGCTCGGGTGTTGGGCCAAGGTCGTCTATTCGCAGTGGCAAACTCGACGAGGTGACCCTGATCGATCAACTTTTCAATGGCAATTTTTAACTTGAAGCAGTCCTCTGTGTCATGACCATGGTCTTTGTGATACCAACAGTACTGGTCTCGGTTTCTCTTCTCGGGCGTACTCTTCAGCTTGGAAGGTTATTTGAGTAACCTCTGAGCCTCGGCAACAGCCATAACTTCCTGGATAGGCTGGGAAAGAGGTGTGAAGGTGATTGGGGCCTGATCCCGGCTGCCTCTTTGCTGATTCCGCTTTGACCTCTTTCCCGAGCCCTTCTCAGAACCTTCGCACTTTCGTTTGGAGTTTGGGGACTCATCTCCCGTGAAGCTGGAGCGCTTAGACTTTAGGAACTCTTCCGTATTAATGTATTTTCCAACCCTCTCCGAGAGTTCAACTAGGGTGGCCATCCGGTTGTGGTGGAATGACGTGGCAACCTTGGTGTGATGAACCTCAGAGTAGAAGGCTGTGATTGCGACCGTTTCATTCAGGTTGTAGATCTGAAGCTTTTGCTGATTGAAACGGTCTACATAGTCTTTCAGGGATTCTCCCTTGCGCTGCTTGACGGCCAGTAGTTGGGTGTCTGGTTATGATAGATCGAGCATCCCCACGAACTGGCTAACAAAGAGCATGTTGAGTGCTTTGAAATTGTCAACCGTTCGGGGTCTTAGTGCGTGGAACCACTATGCAGCTGGGCCTTTAAGGGTGCTGGGAAAGGCTAGGCAGAGCAGTTCGTTGACGTTGATAATGCCATCTGGACATGATCGACTGGGCTCCCTGAACTATTATAAGAATCGAGATGCGGCTGCTTGAATTTACGAGGGATGGGGAATCGTGTGATCCGGATGTAAAGGGCAACTCGATTTTAGTGTTGGTGTAGTCGTGCCCCGGCCTGCCACTCAACTTCTTAATATGTTATCGCAAGTCATTGATTTGGGCTGTGACGTCCTCCATTCTGGTCTCCCGCACTATATCTGTGCGATAGGTCGGGTTGGATGAAAAAGCCTCTTTTTCAAAGTGCGTGGTCCCAGGGATAGGGCATGACTCTGACTCTGAGTAATTGTGTGCCCAAGATCCCCGTAGCTCCTGGACGGGTGTTCTCGGGCCGATTCCCAGGCTGTTTGCTCTTTCCCCTCCTTCCAGGCGGCACGCCTGCTATTGATAATCTCTTTGGCATCTGCCGCACGATTTGGGTTGGCCCAAGCATGTTGTCGGGTCCTCTCGAACCGCCTCAAAGCTAGAGGGGATACTGGTGCTGCATGGGCGCACCGTCGAGTCTGCACAGGCATGCATTCACATTGTTGCCGAGTTGATCCTCGCCCCGAGGGAGTTTATCCTGTTGGGCCAGTAGTACTTCGATTTGCTACTGAGTTTGACGTTGGCCCTCCATGAATTGGGCAAAAGTCGCAGTGCTCTGCTTAGAGGTCATGGAGGTAGCCGGTTGCCCAGTCTGTGAATCTGCCTGACCTATAGGGGCGGCAGTCTTCTTACCCATCTTTGGCGGCATGTCGATCAGTCACAGATTTGTTTTGGAGAAAGGTGTCATTTCCCACAGACGGTGCCAAACTGATGATGCCAAAATTTGGGTAAGAGAGTAAGAAGAAAAAGACAAGAGGTTTGTATGTGGTTCGGCCCTATTAATTAAGAGGCCTATGTCCATGTTTTGTGATAAAGCACTAACACTATGATATGAAAGTCGTTGGGGTTTTTGGTGAACCAACAATGGCTTGGAGTTACCAGAGACTGACCGGGCCGAGTAAATGTGCCGTATAGAAATAGTGATTCTATAGAGTAAGAATGCGATCCCCCCTTAAAGGAATGAGTGGTCTCTTTTATAGATACAAGAGACCCACCCTCACAAGATAATTACACCGAATAGGTAATAAAACTAATTACAATGGATTACCACGAATCGTAGGAGTTCCTAATGTAGTTAAGAAACTATCTAGGCTTTCCATTAGTCTTCTAGCTGAAATAAAAAACTGACTGGAACCTTCTAGAATACCTCATAGGACGCGCTCTGACTGCACCCATCGCGGGGTGAGATCGCATCGTGCAACCGTCCTGTGGGCTGATCCCGGGCAGTCCTAGCTGTCTAGCTCGAGATGATTGTATGGCGAGCGCGATTACTGGATGACCTCGACACTCCTTGCTGGATATTTTTGTACATATCATTTGATATTATCTTGTTAACATTTTGGTTCGTAGTTTTAGTAATGTTAATCTGCTTGACTCATAGTTTGCATGCTAGCTTCCTTTGAATCCATAGGTTCATTAGTTTTATGTTAAAAACACAATCAAACATAACCTTAAACATGTCCACCATTAAAAACCTGTTTTTTGCATCTAAAATAATGTCTGAGTAGTTCCATAGTTGGAAGATAACATTGAAACAGTGATCTGCAGCCTCTGCTATGTATACTGCAGAAACCTGCGTTCAATTGATCGAAGCTATCTCGATCGATAGAACGCAGGAACAGTCATGCAATCGAGGATGTCTTGATCGATTGAAGGATGACTTAGTTCGATCGATCAAAAGCGCGTCGATCGATCAAACATGAGCATTCCTGGGATGATCCCTCCCTGACTTTCTATTTTTGAGATATGTTATCAAATTGTCTAGATAAGCTCAGTTTGTCAAAACAATTTCTAAACTTTAAGCGTTAAGGCATTTTTCTTCAATGACTTTTGCAAACCACCTTGAATTCTAATACCATTTAGGGAGCGAGTAGAAACCATTATTTTAAACTGTCTTCCAAGTATTTTAATCAACTGTGATGAGATGGTCCCGGTCATGAAAGGACTATTGAATCTTTATGTTTAGAAAAATACGGAATACTATAGAGGGATGAACTCCATTGAACGTAATTGAATGTGCGTGGTAGGTAGCCAGCTCATTGTGGACTCGTGTGATCCCAACATTTTTCTTCCATTAAGTAAACACCTGTTTGAATATTGCTTTAGTTAATTAGTCAATTACTAGTTTAATTTAGCTGCTTTATTTTCTGTAGTTGTTAATTGTGGAACTTTGTGTTCTACACCTTTTTCAAACTATTGATTTTTATTTCAATTTTTTTAGATTAATCTAAGTAAACACTTTTTCACCTTCTCTGTGGGATCGACCTGGTTTTACCAAATTACTGTTTGCACGATCGTTTACACTTGAATATAGTACAAGAGTGCACACATTTATTTTCGTGATAAGTTTTTGGCGCCATTGCCGGGGAAGGTGACGAGTTACTACTTAGATTACCTCACTCTAACTTTGTCTATTACCTCACTCTATTCCTAGTTCCTTAGGTTAAAATCTCCTTAGGTTTTTCCCCTTTCATGTCCGATAATTTCATCGAGGGTATTTTCAAAAATCCACTCTATTCATCTGATTCCTCTAGCTCTATCAATCCCGTAGCCACGCCTACAGACTCTATGGTTGACGACGAAAGAGAACATGGTGAGAATAGGGTTGTGCCCATTGATGATTCGCTACGTCCCTTGCGCGAACTTATACAACCAGAACATGCACCACACCTTCTTGCATTCTAATTCCACCACACGCAGGCGAATTTCAATTTTGTAATGGAATGATTCAATTCCTTCCAACCTTTCATGGGATGGAAAGCGAGAAGGCCTATCCACACGTTAAGGATTTTGAGGATGTTTTTAAAATATTCTCCCAAAACTATCCTGTAGATGTAACACGCTTAATGCTATTTCCCTTTACCCTGAAGGATAAAGCAAAAGCATAGTTGCTCACTTTTAAACCAAATTCTATATTCACGTGGCATGTGATGAATACTGCTTTTTAAAAGAAACTCTTTCCACCTCGCATGACCTTCGAATTGAAACATCAAATAAATTCATACAAACAAAGAAACAATGAAAACTTCACTCAAACATGGGAGAGATTTAATGATTTGCTTCTCTCTTGCCCATATCACGGGTATGAGAAATGGTGAACCATTAGCTTCTTCTTTGAAGGACTTAATGGAGAAACTAAAAAACTAGTAGAAACCATGAGTGCATGTGAGTTTTTGAGTAAAAATACTGCAGAGGCTGAGGCACACTTCGATTGGTTAGCTGAACATTCCCATGAATGGACCAACTAAGAAGATGTCTCGAGAATGCAAACACAAGGGAAAGATGATAAGAGTTTCTATCAATTACAAACTGAAGATGCTCTGATGAAAAAATACGAGGAATTAGCTAGGAAGGTGGAAGAGTTAGGAATGAAAGGTGAGAATTCTAGGCAGGTTTTACCTGAAGAACCATGCGACACATGCAATAGGTTCGGACACACCACCCAATACTGTCCAAACATGTATTTCTAAGAACAAAATCCCATGGAGATGAACGCCATGCAAGGGTACAGAGGGGCGGGGAATTCCTACAATCAATAATAATTTTCAAGCTAATAATAATAACAGATGGAATCACCTCAGTTTTGAATGGAAGAATGATTCTAGGACCCAAAATCAATATCAACAACAGCCTACAACAACAATCAATTTCAAGGGCAACATAATAGGCAGTCCCAACAATTCCAATAAAACAAATTTAATAATCAAAATCAAACTCAAACCTCAAACATCTATGTACCACCTTATAAAAATGTACAAGAACAAGACCCACTCTCCAACGCAACTGTTATGCAACAACTCTTACAAATGATGAGTAGAATGTCTGCAAGTTTAGAGAGAATGGAAACTAGACAAGAGGGGACTGGCAGAATGTTCCCTGCTCAACCACTTCCAAATCTAAATGGGCATAACAATGGACCTGGCAACCAGGAACATGCTAAAGTTATGACTACTCTAAGAAGCGGCAAGATAATAGGACAAAACATGCCTCTATCTACAGCTCAGGAATATGAAAAGGAAGAAGTGGTAAATAAAGAGGAGCCATCTAACAATGAAAACTTAAAATTAACTGAATAAGCTCCAAAAGAAGTAGAAGAAGTTAAGCAAAGCCCTAGAAAGGAACCCATTAATGAAGAAGTTCCAAAATGCCCTTTTCCTTCACATTATCCTTAAAGACTGAAAAAAAACCCAAAAATGAGGCAAATAATTAGGAATTCTTAGAACTATTTAAACAAGTTAAAATAAATCTTCCCCTCCTTGATGCAAAAAAAGCAAGTACCTTCCTATGCTAACTTCCTAAAAGACTTATACACGGTCAAGAGGCGGCAAAGCTTAAAGAAGCATACCTATATTGCTTGCCAAGCAAGCGCAATACTTCAAAATGAACTACCTCCAAAACTTAAGGACCCTGGTACTCCTATAGTCTCATGTCAAATTGGAAATCAACGAATCGACAATGCGCTCCTCAATTTAGGGGCTAGCGTCAATCTACTGGCATATTTCGTATATCAACAGTTAGGGCTAGGTGAACTCAAGCCAACCCTAGTTGCTCTCTAATTGGCAGATAGATCAGTGAAGTACCCTAGAAGAGTGTTGGAGGACGTCCTCGTGCAAATAGACACGTTTGTTTTTTTGATAGATTTTGTGATCTTAGACACTAAACCTGTGTCCAATCCATGTGCATAAATACCAGTGATAATTGGACGTCCATTCCTAAACACGATTGATGCCACAATACGAGTAAGAAGTGGTATTATGAATATCGTATTCGAGAACATGACTTTGCACATGAAAATCTTTTCAAATCCCCGACCTGAAGAATTCGAGGATGGGGAAGAAGTTAGTCTCATCGAAACTATTGTGGAAGATGAGTCTAATTTTGTTTATTAAAAAGATCCTATGGAGGTAGTTGTATCACAATTTGATGCTGTCTATCAACCTAAAAATTCTACTCCACTGGATCCTGATCTAAATCAAACCTGTCTCGTGATGGAAATAATAGAGGAGTATAGAGCTGAATGTATGTGGATAACACCATATGAACCTTTGCCTCCAAAAACAAAATTAGCTATGCCCTCGAATCTCCAATTTCCTGATTTTGAATTAATGGGGAGCTCAAATACGCTTTCCTAGGAACTGAGAAAACATACCCTGTTATTATATCATCCACTTTAAATTCTGAACAGGAGGGTAAACGAGTGCAAATGTTAAAACAACATAAACGTGGCATAAGCCCATCCATTTGCACACACAAAATTTACCTGGAAGAAGAAGCTGAACCATCACGTCAAATGCAAAGGCATTTGAATCCTAATATACAAGAGGTTGTGAAAAAGGAAGTTTTAAAACTACTAGACGTGGGGATAATATATCCAAATTTTGACAGTTCGGGGGTCAGTCCGACCCAAGTAGTACCAAAGAAGGCAGGAATAATTGTCATTCCTAATAAAGATGGCAAGTTATTACCAACGAGCGTTCCCATCGGTTGGCAGATGTGTATAGATTACCGAAAATTAAAGACTATGACCCGAAAAGACCACTTCCTACTACCATTCATAGATCAAATGTTGGAAAGAGTGGCAGAACACAAGTTTTACTATTTTTTAGATGGGTACAGTGGGTACAATCATATCGACATAGCTTCTGAAGATCAGGAGAAAACAACTTTCACTTTCCCATTCGGTACTTTTGCCTATCGTCCAATGCCATTCGGCCTTTGTAATGCACCTGCAACTTTTCAACGGTGCCTATTAAGTATTTTTAGTGACATGGTTGAACTAATACTCAAAGCCTTCATGGATGACTTCTCCGTGTTCGGCCATAGCTTTAACAACTGTGTAGAAAACCTTGAATGTGTTCTAGCATGATGTGAAGACAAACACCTGGTGTTAAACTGGGAAAAGTGTCACTTCATGGTAACCAAAGGGATAGTCCTCAACCATATAATCTCTGATAAAGGTATCCAAGTAGACAAGGCAAAAATTGATATTATATCAACCTTTCTGCTCCCTGCACAATCATAGATATATGTTCTTTCCAGGGATATACGGGATTTTATCGAAGGTTTATCCAAAACATCAGTGCCATTTCCTGACTGCTTTGTCAATTACTTGTCAAAGACGTAGCTTTTGAGTGGTCAGATGCCTGTCAAACATCTTTTGATACACTAAAGCAACTCTTCATGACCGCACCTTAATACGAGCTCCCGATTGGAGTCTCCCTTTCGAATTAATGCGACACTTGTGAGTACAACATTGGCGTCTCCCTTTCGAATTAATGTGCGACACCTATGATTACACCATTGGCATGGTCCTAGGTCAGAGGAAAGACAATAAGCCTTACGTTATTTATTACGCTTGTAGAACTCTAAACGATGCTCAAATAAAGTACACCACAATTGAGAAAGAGTTGTTAGCAATTGTCTTTGCCTTGGACAAGTTCTGATCTTATCTCACAGAGTCACCAATAGTCTATTTCACAGACCATTCAGCCCTTAAATATCTACTGTCCAAGAAGGATTCAAATCAAAGATTCATTAGATGGATACTTCTAATCCAAGAATTTGACTTAACCATCAAAGATAAGAAAGGAGTAAAGAATGTGGTCGCAGACCATTAATCTCGGTTAACCTTTGTTGACAACACTGAACCAACGCCTATCAAGGAAGAATTCCCAAATGAATAGCGAATGGCTATTTCTAATCTAACATGGTACGCGGATGTAGTAAACTACTTAGTCACGGGATAAACCCCCATGCATTGATCAAATCAGGAGAGGAAACAATTTCTCTCATTCGCGTGTCACTTCTTTTTCGATGACCCGTACGTGTTCAAATATTGCGCCAATCAGGTCATCAGACGTTGCGTACCGAATGAGGACATAACCGTAATCCTAGCTAGCATCACTCCATTCTAAAGCTTGCAATGGCCATTTTGCTTCACAAAAAAATTAGACAAAAAATCATACATACCGGATTTTACTGGCCCACCATATTTAAGGATGCTCACGCTTTATGTAAATTGTGCCAACGTTGTCAAAAGTTGGGTACGATTTCAAAAAAGAACTCTATGCCTTTGATACCCATAATCACTATCAAAATATTTGATTATTGGGGCATAGACTTTATGGGCCCATTTTTGATATCAAATAACTACGAATACATACTTTTTGTTGTAGGGTATGTTTTGAAATGGGTGGAAGCCATTCCAACACGCCGAAATGTTCACAAAATAGTTATTTCCTTTCTTAAAGAGAATATTCTTTCTCGCTTCAGAACCCCAAGAGCGTGAATAAGTGACCAAGGCAAACACTTTTGTAATATGCCCTTGGAGTCACTTCTTAAAAAGTATGGAGTGAACCATAAAATTGCTCTGGCTTACCACCCACAAACCAACAGGCAAGCAGAATAGGCAACCCGAGAGATTACGCATATCCTCGAAAAGACAGTCAACTCAAACAAGAAAATTGGGCATATAAGTTGACTGATGCGTTGTGGGCTTAGCGGACAACATTTAGAATGAACTTAGGAATGTCCCCATACCGCTTGGTATATGGAAAGGCGTGCCATCTCCCCATCAAATTAGAACACAAAGCCTATTGGGCGACCCGCTCATTAAACTTTGACTTCAAAGAGGAAGGACATCTCTGAAAACTCCAATTGGCTTAACTTGAAGAAATAAGTCGAGATGCATATGATAATGCCAAAATACACAAGGCAAAGTTGAAGGATCATCATGATCAAACAATCTTCCATAAAT
This sequence comes from Hydrangea macrophylla, assembly GCA_033977485.1. Taxonomy (NCBI): domain Eukaryota; kingdom Viridiplantae; phylum Streptophyta; class Magnoliopsida; order Cornales; family Hydrangeaceae; genus Hydrangea; species Hydrangea macrophylla. The sequence continues at coordinate 60,781,032 of CM066985.1, forward strand.
CCTTTGAACCGGGGCAAAAAGTTTTGCTTTATTACTCTCGTCTTCATCTCTTCCTAGAAAAGCTTTACTCCAGGTGGACAGGCCCAGTCATCGTTAAAGATGTGTTTCCACATGGAGAAGTCAAGTTGTTCAATCCCAAAAATGAAGAGAACTTCAAGGTCAATGGCCAACGATTGAAGCCATTTTTGGACAATTTTGAACCAAAAATCAAGCACCTCCAGTTGGTTTGCACCCAATTATTCCACTATATAAAGCACCACCAGGCAATTGGATTTGTTGTTGTAACATTTGGTTTTATTCTTTCTTTCTTTTGATTTATTTTGGTTTACTTTTTGTTTGTGACCCCTTATCCTCACCAAATATTCTGTCATTTTTTCTACTCATCTGCAGGTTTAGAAATGAATGATAACGAAGTCGCTCAATTAGTTTACTCTTTAGGATCTTGGGGGAACAAGAGTTTCCAAATCCACCTTAGACCCGTGAGGAAATCGAATTCTGCCTTTAGCCATATAAAGGGCCAGGGGCTGATGTACTCTTTGATCTATCTCATGGGTATGTTCCCTATCCACTAGCTCTTCTTGGTATCAATCCCTTCGAACACATGGAATTCCCTTCCGACGAGGATGAGGAAGAAGAAGGGGAGAGAAATGATGTAGGGTGGGTAGATGATGATCTATTGCAGCAATGGGAGAATAATGAGATGTGGGAGCCATAGGACATTAATGATTTGCATGATGTCGTGGCTGAGAACCATAACGTTGTCTTTAGGTTTGATGATGGTTTCATCACTATCGAGCTAGTTCCCTACATCTATGTGCACGCAAGCTATTTACTCTATCAAATTTAATGCCCTTTGCCAGCTAGTGCACACCGTACATTCATGCCAATATTGAGGTTAAGCCTATGTCACCTTTTTTGTTGTATTTCTCTTTCTCTTGCATACTTGTTTTTATTCTTGTTTTACTTGTCTTACTTTCCTTTTGTTTTCTTTTGTTGTTCCTTGTCTAGGGTTGTCACTATGAATATCAATATTCCACTAGTTTTCCTTCCACATTAGCTGTTTTATGGGCCACCCATGTGGTTTCCCAATACTCTTTCAAGAGAGGGAAAAGCGTTTAGGAGTTACACTCCTTTCTCGATGTCTCCATTGGGATAGTCTCGATCTCCTCTCACTTGTACTTTTAGTTCTTCAGCGGATCCAGCCACACTCGATGACATTCTCAAAGCTTTTAGATCTTTCTGGAATTGGGAATTATCAATCATGGATTCCAATAATGCAAAATTGGTAGAGTACTATGATGATGCAGCTATGGAAGATGATCATCCTAACTGAAGAATCAGTGATCAACTTCAACTTTTGGTTCTGCATTTGATTTATCTTTTAGCAAGTTGAAGTGTAGTCCTAGACAAAACAATTTATTTTTAGTTTCCATTTTTCATTGTAATAAGGTCTAAGTACCAATCTTGGGGGGTTGTTGTAATCGAATGCTAGAAAGTTTATATCTATGGCTTTTTGCAATTTTTAAATTAAAATGATGAATATATCTAGCCTACATACTGTGAGCAAACTGCTTTTTCATGTTTCTGTATGCTTTGGATTGCTATTTTTGCAAGTTGGGGGTACACAGGTATTCTGCACAAAGGTTTTGAGAAATTTCGTATGTTCGATCGATCGACTTCCTTATACCCTCAAGCACTTGAGAGAGGCTTAAGCGATTGAACGTTCGATCGATAGAACTATTTCGATCACTCGAGACTTGCATTTAAATGATGCCTCAGCTGGAAGCTCCCTCATTTCTCAAACTTCTCAATCGCTTGAGAGAGAGGGGGTTTTGGGCGATTTTCTTCGTCTCCTTTCCAGTCACCCCCCTAGGTGTGCTATTTCAAAACCTAGTCATCCCTACATCATCATCACCATCATCTCACCTCCCTTCCTGCATTCACACTAAGGTAAGGTCCCTGTGACCCTCCCTATTCTTTCTTTTTGTTAGAAACGAGAGGGGGTGCCCCCCCATTGGTTTTACAACCAACTAATTCTCTTCTCTGGGTTGTATTTTTCTTATTTTTTTTTCTTGTTTATGGGATTTATTAACGTCTCTGCAAATCTCTATGCTCGATCGATCGAGCTGGGCTCAAGCACTCGAGACTGACCCTAGTTTAATTAATCAAAAATGTTCAATTGATCGAACAATTACAGATATAGTTTCTTGTCTTTCTGCCCTATTTTGATTTGTTATTTATGTTTCTCTATTCCAGCTTCCACGCAATGAATCCCACGACAGGGTATTATAAAGAAAAGCCATTCGATCTTACCATTCCAAATCTGGTCCCCGCTCATGGCTTCCAGAACATTCAGGATCAATCACGGTTCAACCATTTCTTATGGACATGGAAAGTTATGCTCGAGAGACCACTCGAGTCCATTTGGCTATCCTCCCCGTGGTTCTTAGCACAGATAAAGGACATGCCCCATTGGTTTGAGATGCTACTGAAGCTAAAAGAAATAATATTTCTTGGGTTCGAGAAGCATGTGCAACCATGATCAAGGACTCCACTGCACCTCTCATGTACCGATCTTTCTTCCACGAGAGGGAGTTTATTTTTAGTCCAGGGACCATAGCTACAGCCTTGGGGGTACCTAAGGTGCCGGATTGTGTTTGTCCTCAGCGGTCTAGTGCCCCTGAGACCTCTCCCTTCACTATTTCTCGGGAGATTATAGGAGGAGTCGTGCGGCAATGGAACAACATTTCACTTATTGGGGATCGATACCTCACTGATAATTATCACATGCTTCACCTGGCGCTTTGCAATTGCATTTTATTAACATCCTATCATGAGCAGCTAGCGTCGTGGTATGTACAGGTCTATATTCTGTGGGGACTGGGTGGAAGGTTTGTCTACCATGATTATACATCGATTTTATGGTGCAGCCCATGTACTCTATTTCTTCCAAGAAACACTTAAAAGGCGCATGGGCCATTCATAGAGTCATTGCCCAAGCAGGATTAATCCCATTATCCGCGGATGAGATTAGAACTGCTTCCAATCGATTTAGTGAGACGGCTGCTAGATGCTCTGATGCCCAAAAATGCAAGAGAAAGGGTAAAGGTAGGGAGAAGGTTGGGCCAAAGAAGAGGAGAGGAGGAGGACATGGAGGGAGCCGCTTCTGTGACGCCTTTAGAGGCAGAGGATCATGATTCTGGAGCTGAGTTAGATCCAATCGCTGAGGTTCAGGGATTTGAGCTGAGATAGAGGACTCAGGCTCCCTCCCAGGGAGAGTCATCGTCCATGTCTCTCTAGACCATTCACACATTACTCTAGAGGAGAGAGAGGCACGAGTGAGACTCGAGGGCAAGATCGATTTGATTCTGCTACATCTGGGAGTCGACCAATCACTTCACATACTATCTCCCTCTGCAGCACCTCCTACTACTCCCTCTGTACCATATACCTCAATTCCATCGTCATCTGCAGCCCTGCCTCCTGGGTTTGAGCCATCACCTCCACCATCTCTGGTCATGATGGATCCTTCCTCTTCTACACTATATGATCAGACCGTGAGTGACTCGGTGACTGCTCCGGTAGTTGTTGAGGGTGGAGAGGAGAGTGCCGCTACCGCTCTCGACATCCCCTCCGATACACCGACTGATGACCCATTTGAGGTCAATAAGGTTTTGCTAGTTACGTGAGCGAGAATTTTGTTATATGTATTTTATTTTATGTTCTCTCCTCTCTCCCTAGTTATTGTTTTTGTATTATTGGACTGCGATTACTACCCTGTCACTCTATTGTATTCATTATTACAATGATTGGATATTATGCTATTTACGGGCCATGTTTTATTTTCTTTATCTATTGATCATGGTTTTTGGAGATTAAATGTCTTTATTACAGGTTGCTATGATTGTTAATGCTTACAATCAGGTGCTCCCTGTCCATTTTGTTTTAAAAATCAACTTTTGAGGACATTGTTGTTTTCAGTTGGGGGTAGAATGGGTAGATAAGCATTCACCTTCACATTTCACACTTAGCAACTTAGAAAATTCCATTGCAATATCATACAATTTTAGTTTAAGTTTGAAAAGAAAAAAAATAATAATAATAATAAGAAAACTTTTGCTAGAATAACTTTGAACTTCCTCTCTTGGTTAGTTGTTTATTATGCAATGACGCATTCACATTGGTCTCATCCCTTCATGGATTACATTCATGTGTTTTTCTAGGATCACTAGGATGATTGCATATGTTGAGCATTCATGTATCCAACATCCATACGCACTTGTTAATAGTTATGCAGCAAACCTAAAAAGGAGTTAATACGGCTATACCGTTAAAAAATGAATAGTAGAGCCTAATAACCCTTAGAGGGCTTTTGATCCATTCTTTGTTTCTAAGGGATTTTTTCACACAAATTTGAGTCGTTTTTATTGTTTACACATATAGAACTCGTTGAAATAGTCTAAAAAATTCCTTATTTTTGACTGCATGTTAGAGGAGAACGTTCAGGATCTACAACTAAACTCAATAAACACTGAAATGCAAAAATTAAGAAATTAAGGAAATGATTTAAGCCATCAATTTTTACTCCACACCATATACATATATTTATATCCTCATTCGATAGCTTGATATTACCCACCCCATATGAAATTGAATGCTGCCGATTATTCCATAAAAACACAAACATCCTGATTATATGCTTTGACTCAAGTGAACTCCACCTTGTTGTACGTTCAGTCAAAGCATGTGATTAGAAAGAAGTTATTATGGGGAATTTAAGGGAAAAAAAGAAAAAAAATGAGCAAGAATAAAAGAAAAGAAAGGAAATGATTGAATGTGTAGAAGGAGTAAAGAAAAAAAAACAAAAGAAGAAAAACTAATCATTTTTATAAAAGAGGGTTGGAGAAGTGAAAAGAATGAAATGACAAAAGATGGACTCTATCACATGCTATGATGTGCATTCCCTCTCTTATTATTTCTCTTTGCTATATAAAAATTGATCTTGTCAAAATCAAGATAAAAAGTATACTCTACTCTAAAAGATTTGTAGTGTGGAAGTAGAGGTCGAATGTAACAACCCTAAAATTTCTATGTAAATAATTATTTTAATTATTATTTTCAGTTAGCAATACTATATGAGTGTGCTTATGTAAGACATGTGTTTGGAAAATTTAAGTGTTTGGTGGACATATAAATTAAATCATGAGTGAGCGTGTTTAGTTTGGGAGTTATATTTTATTAATTTTTATTTGTTAAAAAAAAAGTGAAAGGTTGATATGTATTTTTGTTTTATAGTGTTTACAGGCCCGCGAATGTGTTAAATAATGTAATTAACATTAAAACTTAGTACCGGGGTCATGGGTACCCATTGGGCTACTCATTTTAACACTTTGTACTGCATTTTGGGCCCAGTCTCTTTTATGAGCCCATTAGACAAAAAAATGGGATTTATATATTTGTGTGTATTTTATTGACATGTGTTGTGTGTGTAGTATACATATGCATATATTAAAACCCTAGCCCCCCATATTAACAAAAAAAAGGAAAGAGCAGAAAAGAGAGAACAAGAGAGAACAAGAGAGAACAAGCGTTTGCGTGTGTGTGTGTGTGTGTGTGTGTGTGAGAGAGAGAGAGAGAGAGAGAGAGAGAGAGAGATTTATAGAGCAGTCAAGAGAGAGAGAGAGAAGAAGAAGAAGAAGAAGAAGAAGCAAAAGAAGAAGAGAATAAGAGAAGAAAAGCGGAACTTCAACCTTTGATTTGTGTAATCATCATCAACCTTGAAGCCCTAAATTGGTGAGTTAACTTGTGATTTTATTTCAATCTCATTTGATTGAAATTTAAATGGATAGAATATTGAATTAGTATGGTTATGAATTTATGAGATTTAGGTTTTCTTTTATAATGATTGAAGTTGTGATTTGAGATTTATAGAAGAGTCTTGAATATACATTTGAGCAATTATTCAATTTTCGGGTTTGGAGTTTTCATAGATCAGATTTGAGTAGAAAATTCATAATAAATCATACGTTACAGTTTTCGTGATTCTGTCCATGCTGGCCTATAGGAAACGCAATTCTGGACAACTTTTGTCTAATGGTATTTTTCCCAATTCTGCACTGTTTGGGCAGAAAATGCATATTACAGTAGCAACTTATGAAAGTTAAAATAAGCGTATTTGCTACATCATATTTTTGTGTGATTTCGTGCTCGTTAATATGAATTAATTTGTTTGTACTTAGAGAGATATGAATTCTCATGTATAGTTGAGCTTTGTGACATTGTGACTGTGAGATTTTGTGTGGGTTATGAATTTGTGTGAACATGTAGCTGTTAACATGATTTTAACGGATATTTGATTTAAGATAGATGAATCTCTTACAAAATTGAGTTTTGTGAAAAACATGGATGTATGAACGTTATAAAAGTCCTTAGAGTTCACCACTGCTCCTTATGCTTTTAGGCGGCGACTTCGTGGATGACCCGTCCTTGTGTGATTAGATGGTGACTACGTGGATGATCCGTCTCTTCATTTTAAGCCTTATTCCCGGCTTGTTGGTCTATTTCATGTGTATTTAGACATTGTTTATTGACGTCAAGAACGTAAGGGCTAGCCTTTCGGTGTAGACTCAAATCCCAGTGATACCCCATGGGAGTTGGGACCGGAGTGGGAGTTAGTATTACGTTAGGAGACACATGGGATATATGTGTAGGCTGGACCATGGATAGATGGCCGAGGTGGTAAACATAAGGTGTAATAAAAGAAAATAATTTGTGGTGTTTTATCCTTGCGTTTAGAAGTTTGAATAATTAATTTCCTCTTATTGTGGTAGTACCGAAGAAAGTTGTGGATGCTTGGTAATCAACTTTTTTAATAATTTTTCGTGTTGCAATCGTTGTGTGTGAGTGTGAATGTGATAACCATAGACTGTATATCTTAAGTTTGAATTATGTTTGGAGCATTTTGATGTGAGTATTTTATGAATTTATACTGTTGATGAACTATGTGTTGGATGGTAGTAGGACTGACTCTTGAATTGTTACGGACATTAATTCAGAAAGTAATTATTGGTATGATTAGAACTGTGATAATTACGTTTTACAGGATGGTGGGCCCACTAACTTTTATGCAGGACTGGCTCACCATAGATATTCGATGGGTAAGCATTCGATTGGTATTATTTGGGTTGGGAACCACTACCACCACATTTAAGGAAACTACCTTTTTGTCCTGAAATGTGTGGAACTACTGTTCTAACCCGACAGGGATTCTGTGTAATAGCATTGTTTATTTTCTGTATGACGATAATATATGATGTGATGTGGTTGTACTTTCTTTGTGAGTATTTTTGGCAGTCTCAGGGACACCGTTGTTCCCTAAGACTCGTTTCATTTTTTTGTTAACTCATACCAGTATTTTATATACTGACCTGGGTGCGTAATGCATCCGGAGCGTTTCTACATGAAACGTAGTCGAATGTATGTGCAGGTTTAGTATTTGGAGATTTTCTATGGAGCTTCGGTTTGGGTGAAGAGATTGTCGCGATTTTGTTTATTATTAGAGTTTTACTAAATTTTTTTTACTTTATTTTATTTCTGGCAGTGTGGGCCACAAGTGTATAATTGTAATAAGGATTATATATTGGGTATTGGGAACATTGTAGTTGCTCTGACCAATGGATGTATAGATTTAACGCTTGTTTATTTTCTTTCCGTTGAACTCTGTAAAGAGGGTTTTATTGAATGAACATAATATTTCTTTCGTAAATTGAAAGGATATAATATGTATAATGTAGTTTAATTTCTTTTGTAATGAAAATGAATGTTTGGGAATACAAGTTTAATAATAAATAGTTTTTTCTTTAAACACAAAATCACATGTCCTTATTTAATGAGTGTAAAATACTATTTACAATAATTATTTATTAGCCTGTGTGAGACCGGGTGTCACTCTCGGTGTTTTGAAAATTGAATATTAGTCTGGATACATGCTCTGGAGTTAATATTTGCTTGTCCGAAAATCGGGGTGTGACAGTTTGGTATCAGAGCTTAAGGTTAGCTTAGCGAGTCTAGGTGATCCTCGGATTGTGGACTAGATGTTGGTCAGAGCTATTTTTCGCAGATTTATTTGGGTTTCGGGTTATGTGTACTTATGTATTATGCAAGTGTTGCCTACATGTTATTTAATTATTTTCAATCGATTAATTGTATAACTTTCCGACCCTATCATTACATATTAATTTGTTGAAATCATTTACTATATTATGAGTCGCATAGTAGTGCATGCATATTTTTTGACATGTTGGAGAAGTAGCGGGGAGTTGGAGTTTTGAACAAGCAGTGGAATTCATGCGTGATATCGAATTATCTTCTTCAAGTTATTATTGTCGGACAGTTATCTAATTATCATCTAGCTGAATTATTATTCTATTGGAGGATCGGGATTTCTATTATTATTTGAGACTTGTATTCTTTATATTATTCTTATCTGGCCATTTTTGGTGGACATTATTATTATTGGCACTCTAGATTTCTTATTATGAAACTGTTATTATCGAGTGGTATTCTACTATTGCATCTCTCTCGTATATCTCCGTGTGGAAATTCTATTCTTTTTTGAGAGAATACATTGAGCCGGCAGTATTCTTATGTCTACAACATCTTATGGATCTAGACGGGTATTCTTATTCTTAGTGCAAGCTTATGGAAGATTTGAAGCTATCAGTTTGAGTGGTAAGTATTGGGTATCCCGATGAGAAGTGGTAGGGGACAAGGTAAGAGGTCAACATGGGTATATAGTTAAATCTTTGATTAACTGTGAGCATGTTGCTTGCATAGTTCGTATTCACATGGTTTGCATCAATCTCTGTGTTTTGGAATACCTATTAACGTTTGACGATTGACTATATGAGAATAAGGTGTATATATGAGGGTTTCCTTGTTTGGATTAGTCGCTCGACGTACTTGGTCTCGTATGGTTGAAAGTCAAACGCAATATATAGTGGTATGAAATTGCGTGCCTAACTTTATTTATGACTGACTTGTGTATTTACCGTTGCTACAAATTTCGGGACGAAATTTCTTTAAGGATGATAGAATGTAACAATCCTAAAATTTCTATGCAAATAATTATTTTAATTATTATTTTCAGTTAGCAATATTATATGAGTGTGCCTATGTAAGACATGTGTTTGGAAAATTTTAAGTGTTTGGTGGACATATAAATTAAATCATGGGCGAGCGCGTTTAGTTTGGGAGTTATATTTTATTAATTTATATTTGTTAAAAAAAAAAGTGAAGGGTTGATATGTATATTTGTCATATAGTGTTTACAGGCCCGCGAATGTGTTAAATAATGTAATTAACATTAAAACATAGTACCGGGTTCATGGGTACCCATTGGGCTACTCATTTTAACACTTTGTGCTGCATTTGGGGCTCACATGAGTCTCTTTTGTGAGCCCAATAGACAAAAAACGGGATTTATATGTTTGTGTGTATTTTATTGACATGTGTTGTATGTGTAGTACACACATACATATATTAAAACCATAGCCCCCATATTAACAAAAAAAAAGGGAAGAGCAAAAAAGAGAGAACAAGAGAGAACATGCGTTTGTGTGTGTGTGTGTGTGTGTGTGTGTGTGTGTGTGTGTGTGAAAGAGAGAGAGAGAGAAGAGAGAGAGAGAGAGAGAGAGAGAGAGAGAGAGAGAGAGAGAGAGAGAGAAGAAGAAGAAGAAGAAGAAGAAGAAGAAGACGAGAAGAAAAGAGGAACTTCAACCTTTGATTTGTGTAATCATCATCAACCTTGAATCCCTAAATTGGTGAGTTAACTTGTGATTTTCTTTCAATCTCATTTGATTGAAATTTAAATGGCTAGAACATTGAATTAGTATGGTTATGAATTTATGAGATTTAGGTTTTCTTTTATAATGATTGAAGTTGTGATTTGAGATTTATAGAAGAGTCTTGAATATACATTTGAGCAATTATTCAGTTTTTGGGTTTGGGGTTTTTACGGATCAGATTTGAGTGGAAAATTCAAAACAAATCATACGTTACAGTTTTCGTGATCAGTGCACGTAGGCTTATAGGAAACGCAATTCTGGACAACTTTCGTATAATGGTATTTTTTCCAATTTTGCACTGTTTGGGCAGAAAACGCATATTGCAGTAGCAGTTTTATGAAAGTTAAAATAAGCGTATTTGCTACATCATATTTTTGTGTGATTTCGTGCTCGTTGATATGAATTAATTTGTTTGTACTTAGAGAGATATGAATTCTCATGTATAGTTGAGCTTTGTGACATTGTGACTGTGATATTTTATGTGGGTTATGAATCTGTGTGAACATGTACCTGTTAATATGATTTTAACGGATATTTGATTTGAGATACATGAATCTCTTACAAAATTGAGTTTTGTGAAAAACGTGGATGTATGAACGCTAGAAAAGTCCTTAGAGTTCACCACTGCTCCTTGTGATTTTAGGCGGCGACTTCGTGGATGACCCGTCCTTGTGTAATTAGATGGCGACTACGTGGATGACCCGTATCTTCATTTTAAGCCTTATGCCCGGCTTGTTGGTTTATTTCATGTGTATTTAGACATTGGTTATTGACGTCAAGAACGTAAGGACTAGCCTTTCGGTGTATACTCAAATCCCAGTGATACCCCATGGGAGTTGGGACCGGAGTGGGACTTAGTATTACGTTAGGAGACACATGGGATATATGTGTAGGCTGAACCATGGATGGGTGGCCGAGGTGGTAAACATAAGGTGTAATAAAAGAAAATAATTTGTGGTGTTTTATCCTTGCGTTTAGAAGTTTGAATAATCAATTACCTCTTATTGTGGTAGTATAGTAGAAAGTTGTGGATGCTTGGTAATCAACTTTTCTAATAATTTTTCGTGTTGTAATCGTTGTGTGTGAGCGTGAATGTGATAACCATAGACTGTGTATCTTAAGTTTTGAATTATGTTTGGAGCATTTTGATGTGTGTATTTTATGAATTTATACTATTGATGAACTATGTGTTGGATGGTAGTAGGACTGACTCTTGAATTGTTACAGACATTAATTTAGAAAGTAATTATGGGTATGATTAGAACTGTGATAATTACGTTTTACAGGATGGTGGGCCCACTAACTTTTATGCAGGGCTGGCTCACCATAGACATTCGATGTGTAAGTATTCGATTGGTATTATTTGGGTTGGGAACCACTGCCACCACATTGAAGGAAACTACCTTTTTGTCCTGAAATGTGTGTGGAACTACTGTTCTAACCCGACAGGGATTCTGTGTAATAGCGTTGTTTATTTTCTGTATGACGATAATATATGATGTGATGTGGTTGTATTTTCTTTGTGAGTATTTATGGCAATCTAAGGGACACCGTTGTTCCCTAAGACTCGTTTCATTTTTTTGTTAACTCATACCAGTATTTTATATACTGACCCGGATGCGTAATGCATTCGGGGCGTTTCTATATGAAATGTAGTCGAATGTATGTACAGGTTTAGTATTTGGAGATTTTCTTTGGAGTTTCTGTTTGGGTGAAGAGATTGTCGCGGTGTTGTTTATTATTAGAGTTTTACTTTTTTTTTTTTTTACTTTATTTTATTGCTGGCAGTGTGGGCCACAAGTGTATAATTGTAATAAGGATTATATATTGGGTATTGGAAACATTATAGTTGCTCTGACCAATGGATGTGTAGATTTTATGCTTACTTATTTTCTTTCCGCTGAACTCTGTAAAGAGGGTTTTATTGAATGAACATAAAATTTCTTTTATAAATCGAAAGGATATAATATGTGGAATGTAGTTAATTTCTTTTGTAATGAAAATGAATGTTTGGGAATACAAGTTTAATAATAAAGAGTTTTTTTTCTTTATACACAAAATCACATGTCCTTATTTAATGAGTATAAAATACTGTTTTCAATAATTATTTATTAGCTTGTGTGAGGCCGGGTGTCACTCTCGGTGTTTGGGAAATTGAATATTAGTCTAGATACATGCTCTGGAGTTAATATTTGGTTGTCCGAAAATTGGGGTGTGACATCGAACCCACAGAGATTGAAACACTAAAGCACTTTAATTTTAAAACCTAAACTTAGTTAATTAAAAAAAATAGAATTTTGATTTTGATTTTTATTGTCTAAGAACAATGAAAGTAAATCTAAACTTTGAAATCAATTTAAAAGTTATTATAAATGATATTTAAAGTGAACATAGGATTGCAAATCCACCACTAGCTTCGTAATAAAGGTATTTACGCATTCAATTAGCGTATTACGTTGGATGATAATGGAGAATTGTTGCTACAAGCCCAATTCATCCGTCAAGAAGATAACTACGATTCAAGCATCAACATAATTCATTTTCGGTTAGCACAGATTGTCTCACACTAAACTAGGGTTGCGGCACACTCTGTCTTTCCTAGGCATGAACTATTCGACTACTTAATATCACAATTCAATTAAGGACCATTACAAGTAAATAATCCATACAAGCACAGCAAATATAGATCATTGAGTACATCACATTCAAAACAGATCTAAGACAAGAATAGTGTTTGAAAGCAACGATTTAATCAATAGAAGTCCGATTTTATTATAAAAAATCCTCTAAACATGTAATCATCATCTATACATAATAAAAAAAAAAAGAAAAATATAAAAGACACCCTATTACTTGGCTAGGGTTTCATTGAAACCCTAGACATCGGTCTAAGCGACCATAGAATTGAAGATTGGCAAGAGGTTTATGGAGGAGGCCATGGGAATCCTTGGTCTTCTTCTTCTTCTCCTTACTTTCCTCTCTTCAATGGCTGAAGTTTTAATTGTATACGGATGTACATAATGTTGTGTCTAATGTTGCGTAGCCCCAAAATTGAGTTAGAATAGGGTTTATAGATTTTGGAGAGATTAGGAAGCTTTTTTCTAAACCTAATCGCACTAAAACAGCTATTTTTACGTTTCTGGACATATTCAGCCAATTCGGATTGCACAGGGCTTTTTAGTACCTTGAAATACGCATTTTTGACTTTTTCAACGGGTCTCTCGCGCGGGTCGCGCGAGCGGGTTGCGTGCGCGGTTCGCTCCAGTGAGATTCCATTTTTCCAACTTTTCTCAGATTGTTTTTAGCTTTGTGCATTGATAGTAGAATTGTGATAACTTTTGACTCGAACCTCGTATGAACTCACCATTCATGTCCACGCGTCCGTAACTCAAAGATATACATTTTATATCTCTGGAGAAATTTCTCAAATCCAAAGTATTTGTGGTCAAAAATGTAATTTTTGGAGGCTGCTACTGTATTCAGCTTTCACCGGAATCATCTTTTGAGCCCAGAATGACTTCCAAAGCCACTAATCATTGGATTTTTGTGCATTTTCAAGTTAAAGCTCCAAAACCTATAAAGTATAGAATACTTATTAAAAAATACTTAATAACCAGATGAAATGGGCTAACATAGCATATCTTCAAAACTATAAACGGGAACTATTCGACACCGATCAAACGCCCAAACCAACACTTTGCTAGTTCTCGAGCAAAGAAAAACGTAAAAATAAATACTAATATACTTAAAAATCCTAACTCACTGTCACAGGCAACGCGATTGGATTTAGCATATGCAACAAGCCTTTTAAACCTCTAGTTGTCCCTAATTGGACGAGTAAAGTCTCGTGAGGGTTCTCGTCAACAAGTCACTCACAACCATTTTTATTTCATTATATATTTAAAAAGGTTTATTAAAAACAAAAAATAGAACATTCAATACTCCTTATCATAAAACAGTGATTTGAAATAGTATAACAAACAAAAAGAAACAGAATCACAAATCTACTTACGTCATAAAAAATAATCCCAAGCACATGCATCAAATGAATCAATAGAGTTTCTCATAAAATTGCACGTGTGTAATGTGGTTGTCAAATGAACATGTGTGCATCATGAACTTGGAATATAACTCGGATAACCATCCAACTATGCTTAGACTACGAATCTCACAATGTTAATTAAACTCTCAAATGAAACACTCAGAAATAGGTGTAATTTCTCGTGTATATGCGAGCCAACGAAATATGTTTTCAAAACAAGCAATGCTTACATATGACACGAAAAGACGTATGACACGAAAGAACAGTAGTCTCATGGATAGGATGCCAATAATTAAAAATGAATCGTTACTATGTTTCAATTCCCCTCACATCGTTTACATATCCAAACCATCTTTTCTAGGATCAAATAAGACTTTTCAAAGGTTGTAACATGGCTCAGGCAATGACAAAGGATAGAAAGGATTCATCAAGTAATCTTTAGACTGGCATTGTAAGGCATATTCAATTTCTTTCATCATTTCTTCTTCCAACTTTCATCATTTCATTCTTTATATATTTTTTGTTCCTCTTTTTTTTTTCAACTTTTTTTTTCCTTATGGTTACTTTTGAAATGAATATTCATTTAATACCAAGGCAACTACCCCAAACATCATATTGTTTTCTTCTTTTTCTCAATCGACACACCACCTTATCAACACTAAAAGTTGACGAAGCTCTCAGTAGTGAACTCTAAGTTGGTCAAGTTGGAGCAAAAAATGGATAATGGTGATTAAAGAAAAAGGGCATTTTAATAGCTTATGGTCATATGGATAGGTAAACAAAGAGGGGCTACCATCATCTCCTATGGTCATATGGTTCTTCAATGTTTACAACGGAAGATTATTTAGCATGGTAACAAATATTTTAACTTGACTATCAAACAAAACAAGAACAATGAGTCTAAACAACGAGTAGATGCGCTATTTCAATGAAATTCGACAAACAGAAGATGCATTTATAACCCTCTAAAACGAAAAGATACGCTCAAAAGCTCACTGGGTCTAGTCTACACCATGTGTTATCTAGAAATCTGAATCATATTATAGTTCACATCAAACATATATTCAAGCGACCACGTGCAGTGTATAGGTTTGTGTGCAAGTCCATGATATAAAACTACGATTCGAACGATACATATCCTAAAACATTGCATCATGACTTCAGCAAATGTTTACCTACATCTTCCCTTGTTTGCCATTCTATAACAATCCAAGTTATATAACAAGAAGTATGGAATTGAGATTGCAAAAAGTTCGGTAACATCGTTTATTTAAGCATAAGTATCAAAAAAAATTTTGCAAAATTTGTGCATAATAATGTGCATGTGAGTGCATACCCCCAAACCTAAACCTTTCATTGTCCCCAATCAAACAATAAAACGAAAGAAAGGAGAGTACATAAGGAAGGAACAATATTACCACAATCTTAGCGATCACAAATCAGGTAAACGTATATAAATAAGTCGATAAAAGTTCAAACATGCTCCTAATGGAGCCACTATTCACCTATCAATACTCTATGAAAGAAAATCAACAAACAAAAGAACATGATAGCTAATAGAAATACAAATATTAAATGCAAACCGTGGTATACTAAAAAAAAACTAAACTAAAATTGAAAAGAACAAGCATAAACGGAATTATCAAAACAGAGAAAATAACAAACAACTGACCAGGTTTGGGAGAAAGAAGATAAGAGAATAGAGAGAAAACACACAAAACCCTCCCACGCACGAGCGGGCCTGCGCGCGTGCGAGGGACCTTCACGCGTGCGAGGCCCCCCGCGAGTTGAAGTTGAGACTGGATTTTAAGTTTTAAAAAGAAAAATTTCTAAGGCAATAGATCACGCGAGCGGGCCGCTCAGGCGATGTACTTGCGCGTGCGATATCAGGTGCGACCTGAAACTGAGAGTAGATATAAAAAGTTTGAAAAAAATTTCCTAAAGTAAAATCTCGCACGAGCGACTTGTCGCGTGAGCGAGTCGCGCGCGCGACATGTGTTTTTCCTCTTTTCTCTCTCTTTCAATGTATATAAGTTCAAAATAAATTAACCCCGACCCCCAAACCTGTGCATAGAACTCAGAAACTTACCGAAATGACCAAAAAACTCAAAAATAAGAGAAACGGACGAAGTAAAGCTTGGGTTGCCTCTCAAGAAGTGCTGTCTTTTACGTCTTCAGCTAGACCATTCTAGCTCAAGACTTATGGAGGTTGAAATTCAATGTTTGTACCCTTGAAGACATTAGGGATACTCCGATGGAAAGCAGAAATAATGTCATTATTTTTTAACTCGATCAACGGTTCTCCCTGATTATGTTCAAATTGATTTCACACCTTCTGAGTAAATTCACCATTAGGATCCGGGTTATTCAAATTCGTCCGCTCATTACTCACTGCCCTATTCTCCTTACCCACATTTATTTCTTTATTAGGTTCAATAATTCGTCTGACCTCACTATCCACCTCACAGAGGTAATCATCATCATTGGGAGGTTGGTCAATAGCGTTAAAAATGTTAAATTTTAGATTCATGTTCCCAAACGACACTTTCATTACCCCCATTCGATAGTTGACACGAGCGTTGGCCGTGGCTAAGAATGGATGACCAAGAATGGCAGGAGTGTGTCTTCTAGCATCTAGCATAGGTTCGGTGTCAAGAACCATGAAATCGATGGGATAGTAAGATTTGTCAACTTTTACCAAGACCTGCTTGACGATTCCTCTAGGGATTTTAACAGAACAATCCACTAATTGTATCCTGGGCTCTTATTGTGCCTCGGTTGTGATCCAAGGTCTTTTTTGCCTCGGGTGTGACCCCGAGGATTTTTTTGTGCCTCGGGTGTGATCCTGAGGTATATCAAATACTTTTTGGACAAGAAGAAGCTTTTTATTCAAACTAAAAAACTACTCAAAAATAGCTACAACTTTGTGTCAACACAAATCCCTAATCGGTTCTATTTCTCAGCATACTGAAAATACTTCCGTAAATGCTGAACGTTCCAGGGGTATGGCAGGTCCTGTCCATTTGTGTTTGCAACCAGTAGGTTCCTTGACGGTTTATCCGGGTCACTATGTGCAGGCCTTCCCAGTTCAGTCCGAGTTTTTCGTGACTCGGGACTTTGGTTGACTAATTGACTGCCTTGAGGACGAGATCCCCGACCTGGAAGGTGCGGCTCTTTACCTTACCGTTGAAATACCATGCGACCCTCTACTTGTCTATTGCCACTTTCAGATATGCCTGGTCACTTTTCTCTTCTATTAGGTCGAGCTCCCCTCTAAGGGCTTCCTCATTGCCTTGTTCGCTAAAATTCACCACCCGGTACATTGGTAATCCAAGCTCCGTGTGTACCACTGCTTTAAAAACATAGGTAAGTGAGAATGATGTTTCTCCTATTACCGCTTGGGGAGTGGTATGGTAGGCCCATAGAAAGGTCGGCAGTTCGTCAACCCAGAGTCCCTTGGCCTGCTCAAGTCTGGTTTTAATGGACTGCAGATTTGTCCAGTTTGTCACCTCGGCTTGGCCATTGGCTTAGGGGTGCTCAGGAGAAGAGTAGTAATTTGATATACTATAGCCCGAGCAGAATTGCCTAAATATCGGGGTGTCAAACTGCCTGCCATTGTCGCTGACTAGTACCCGGGGGACACCGAACCTACTGAGGATGTTTTTCTTAATAAAACTCTCCATCTTCTTCTCAGTTATAGTTGCCAAGGGCTTAGCCTCTGCCCACTTTGTAAAATAGTCCACAGCAATCACGGCAAACTAGACCTGCCCTCTTGCCGTAGGTAGAGGTCTGACTATGTCAATGCTCCACTGAGCAAACGGCCAAGGGCTAATGATTGGCGTTTATAATTATGCCAGGAGGTTGATCATGTTGGCATGCCTGTGGCACTTATCACACCTTTTGATGTATTCTTGAGAGTCCCGGGCCATTGTTAGCCAATAATAACCTTGCAGCAGAGCCTTACGGGAGAGTGCCCGACCTCCAACATGGCTTCCACATACTCCTTCATGATTTTTGTACAGTATTCCTTAGACCTGAGTAGGATGGATGCATCAGAGATATGGGTTAGAGAACCCCCTTTTGTAGAGGACGCCGTCAACGAGATGGTACCAAACCGCTCAGTATTTGACCTGACCGGCTTCATCCTTCCCGTTTGACTGATATCCAGTGGTGAGGAACTTCATGATAGGATCCATCTAGCTCAGCCCTATATCGATCGGGTTGACCTCCATGCCTTCTAAGTTGGACACACTGGGCTTGGGAAGATACTCTACCATTATTCCGGGCAGGTCTGACTCAAAAGACGATGCTAGACGAGCTAACCGGTAGGCCCTGGTGTTTTTCTCTCGCAGAATCCGCGTGATTAAGAAACCTTTGAGTTATTTGGTGACCGACCTAACTAGGGCTACGTAGGTCACCATGTTGTCCTCCTGCGTCTCATACTCCTGGTTGAATTGGTTAACAACCAGCTGGGAGTCGCTGTATCCCTGAATCCACTGTACGCAAAAGAGGTAGACAATTAGAACCCGACCAATAGGGCTTCGTACTTGGCTTCATTATTAGAGGCTTGAAACCCAAACCTTAATGCGTACTTCAGCTGAATCCTATCGAGCGTGGTTAGGATGATCCCTACCCTGCTCCCCTATTTGTTGGAGGATCCATCCACATAGAGTACCCAGCTCGAGATGTCAGGGAGTGGACCAAGAGGTAGCTCGGGTGGAAATGGCTCCTTTATTGGGTTTTCTGGATAAGTGAATTCCACGAGAAAAACTGCCACTACCTGACCCTTGATTGCTGCACGGGGTTGGTAGATCACTTCGAATTCTTCTAATTCTAATGACCACCTCATGAGCCTTTTAGATGTTTTAGGTCGACCAAGGACCCGGCGAAGTGGCTGATCTGTAAGGACCATAATGACATGGACCTAAAAATATGGGCAGAGTCTTCGTGTGGCAATGATTAGCGTGAATGCCAGCTTCTCAATGAGTGAGTACCTACTTTCTGCACCTTGTAGTGCATGACTCGTGTAGTAGATCAAGTATTACATCCCGTGCTCCTCCCTGACTAATGCCGAGCTCTCCAACGTGGGTGACACTACTAGATAAAGCAACAATTCCTCCTCCGCTATGAGCGTCGAGAGTAGAGAAGGTGATGTCAGGTATTTCTTGAGCTCTTAAAATGCCTTTTCACACTCTTCTGACCACTGAAAAGCTTTACAGAAGATTTTAAAAAAGGGCAGGCACTGGTCAGTTGCCCAAGAGATAAATCTGTTCAAAGTAGCTACCTACCCGGCTAAACTTTGTACTTCCTTCGTTGATCGAGGTGATCGAATGTTTATGACAGCTTGAATTTTTTTTCAGGTTTGCCTTGATTCCCCGCCAGCTGACCAGGTGCCCCAGGAACTTTTCCGACCAGACTCTAAATGTGCACTTGGCCAAGTTCAACCTCATTCAGAATTTTCTTAGGATACTAAAGTCCCCGGCTAGGTACTTGAGATGGTAGGACTCGTCTTGGCTTTTGACCAGGAGGTCATCAACATATACCTCCATCATTTTTCCGATCAGATCCTTAAACATATGGTTGACTAGGCGTTGATAAGTTTACCCAGCGTTTTTGAGGCCGAAGGGCATCACCTTGTAACAATATGTCCCCTGGTCGGATATGAAAGAACTTTTCTCTTTGTCTCCGGGATACATGCTAATCTGGTTGTATCCCGAGTAGGCATCCATGAAAGAGAAAAGTGAGTGACCGACCGTGGAGTCCACAAGGAGGTTTATCCTAGGCAATGGATAGCAGTCCTTTGGGAAAGCCTTATTCTGGTCGGTAAAGTCCACTTATATTCTCCACTTGCTATTACTTTTCTTGACCAGTACCACGTTGGCCAACCAGTCGGGATAGCGAACTTCTCGGATTGACCTCGCCTTGAGAAGCTTTTCGATTTCCTCGTGTACTACTGCTTGTCTTTCGGGAGCCATGCCTGTTGTCTTTTGCTTGACCAGCCAGGAACATGGGTTAACGTTGAGATGGTGGGACATGACTCGGGAATCTATTCCTGGCATATCTTTGTGGCACTAGGCGAAGATGACTTGGATCTTTCTCAGGAAATGGATTAACTTTTTTCTAAGACTTGGTTCTAGGAGAGTGCCAATGCTAATGGACTGGTCAGGAAACTCGGGGTCCAGTACCACTTAATTTAGTTCCTCCACCGGGCCTACTCCATCTCTAGCTTCCCTTGGATCCATCTCCTGGATAGTCAGCACCACTTAAGGAGCTAACGTAATAACTCCCGGTAGTTGCTTGGTCTCCTCATAAGCTTCCTGGACCCTGGGGGGTTAGGAACTTGATAACTAGGCTGTATGTCAACACAACTGGCTTGGCTTTATTAAGAGTTGGCCTCGTAAGGATGACATTGTATATGGATGGAGCCTCCAGAACCACGAAATTTACCATCACTGAGACTTGTTGCAGGTAGGTTCCCATCAAGATTGGTAGCTAGATCTTTTCGAGCGATTTGTGCTTGAACCATTAAACCCAACCAAGGGAGTGGCCACTGGTCAGAGCCTGTCCCTTGGTATCCCAAACTAATCAAAAGTCGAGACGAATAGAATGTTCGAGGAGCTACTTGTGTCCACTAATACCCTCTTTACCATATAATTATCTATAGAGAGCGTCACCACTAGCGGATCATCGTGGGGGCAGTGCAGGTCCTTTACATTATCGGATAAGAATGTCAGCACATCGGTCGGTGGGGAGTGGCTGATTGGATATACAGGATATCCACTCGAGATGCCCGAACATGCCTCTTTTTGGCCGACTGTGAATCCCCTCTGCCTGATGTTCATCCAGAGATCATGTTGATATGACCGAGGGGTTGTAACTGCTCAGGAGCTCGGGTGTTGGGCCAAGGTCGTCTATTCGCGGTGGAAAACTCGGCGAGGTGACCCTGATCGATCAACTTTTCACTGGCAATTTTTAACTTGAAGCAGTCCTCTGTGTCGTGACCACGGTCTTTGTGATACCGACAGTACTGGTCTCAATTTTTCTTCTCGGGCGAACTCTTCAGCTTGGAAGGTTATTTGAGTAACCTCTGAGCCTCGGTAACAGCCATAACTTCCTGGATAGGCTGGGAAAGAGGTGTGAAGGTGATCGGGGCCTGATCCCGGCTGCCTCTTTGCTGATTCCGCTTCGACCTCTTTCCCGAGCCCTTCTCAGAACCTTCGCATTTTGGTTTGGAGTTTGGGGACTCATCTCCTGTGAAGCTGGAGCGCTTAGACTTCATGAACTCTTCCGTATTAATGTGTTTTCCAACCCTCTTCGAGAGTTCAACTAGGGTGGCCAGCTGGTTATGGTGGAATGACGTGGCAACCTTGGTGTGATGAACCCCCGAGTAGAAGGCTGTGATTGCGACCGTTTCATTCAAGTTATAGATCTGAAGCTTTTGTTGATTGAAATGGTCTACATAGTCTTTCAGGGATTCTCCCTTGCGATGCTTAACGGCCAGTAGTTGGGTGTCTGACTGTGATCGATCGAGCATCCCCACGAACTGGCTAACAAAGAGCTTGTTGAGTGCTTTGAAATTGTCAACCGTTCGGGGTCTTAGTGCGTGGAACCACTATGTAGCTAGGCCTTTAAGGGTGCTGGAAAAGGCTAGGCAGAGCAGTTCGTTGACGTTGATAACGCCATCTGAGCCTTACAAGTCCGGATATGATCGACTGGGCTCCCTGAACTATTGTAAGAATCAAGATGCGGTTGCTTGAATTTACGAGGGATGGGGAATCCTGTGATCCGGATAGTAAAGGGCAACTCAATTTCAGTGTTGGTGTAGTCGTGCCCCGGCCTGCCACTCAACTTCTCAATCTGTTGTCGCAAGTCATTGATTTGGGCTGTGATGTCCTCCTTTCTGATCTCCCGCACTGTATCTGTGCGGTAGGTCGGGTCGTATGACAAAGCCTCTTTCAAAGTGCGTGGTCCCAGGGATAGGACATGACTCTGACTCTGAGTAATTGTGTGCCCAAGATCCCCGTAGCTCTTGGACAGGTGTTCTCGGGCCGATTCCCAGGCTGTTTGCTCTTTCCCCTCCTTCCTGGCGGCGCGCCTGCTATTGATAATCTCTTTAGCATCTCCCGTCCGATTTGGGTTGGCCCAGGCATGTTGTCGGGTCCTCTCGGGGCCGCGGCTACGCTCATCATTCTCGGACCGCCTCAAAGCTAGAGGGGATACTGGTTCTGCATGGGCGCGCCGTCTAGTCTGCACAGGCATGCATTCACACCGTTCCCGAGTTGATCCTCGCCCTCAGGGAGTTTATCCTGTTGGGCCAGTAGTACTTCGATTTGCTGCTGAGTTTGACGTTGGCCCTCCATAAGTTGGGCAAAAGCCGCAGTGATCTGTTTAGAGGTCATGGAGGCAGCCGGTTGCCTAGTCTGTGAATCTGCCTGACCTATCGGGGCGGCAGTCTTCTTACCCTTCTTTGGCAGCATGTCGATCAGTCATAGATTTGTTTTGGAGAAAGCTGTCATTTCCCACAGATGGTGCCAAACTGATGATGCCAAAATTTGGGTAAGAGAGTAAGAAGAAAAAGACAAGAAATTTGTATGTGGTTCGGCCCTATTAATTAAGAGGCCTATGTCCATGTTTTGTGATAAGCACTTACACTATGATATGAAAGTCGTTGGGGGTCTTTGGTGAACCAACAATGGCTTGGAGTTACCAGAGACTGACCGGGGCCGAGTAAATGTGCCATATAGAAATAGTGATTCTATAGAGTAAGAATGCGATCCCCCCTCAAGGGAATGAGTGGTCTCTTTTATAGATACAAGAGACCCACCCTCACAAGGTAATTGCACCGAATAGGTAATAAAACTAATTACAATGGATTACCACGAATCGTAGGAGTTCCCTAATGTAGTTAAGAAACTATCTAGGCTTTCCATTAGTCTTCTAGCTGAAATAAAAAATTGACTAGAACCTTCTAGAATACCTCATAGGACGCGCTCTGACTGCACCCATCGCGGGGTGAGATCGCATCGTGCAACCGTCCTGTGGGCCGATCCCGGGCAGCCCTAGCTGTCTAGCTCGAGATGATTGCATGGCGAGCGCGATTACTGGATGACCTCGACACTCCTTGTTGGATATTTTTGCACATATCATTTGATATTATCTTGTTAACATTCTGGTTCGTAGTTTTAGTAATGTTAATCTGCTTGAATCATAGTTTGCATGCTAGCTTCCTTTGAATCCATAGGTTCATTAGTTTTATGTTAAAAACACAACCAAACATAACCTTAAACATGTCCACCGTTAAAAACCTATTTTTTGCATCTAAAATAATGTCTGAGTTTTTCCATAGTTGGAAGATCACAATGGAACAGTGATCTGCAACCTCTGCTATGTATACCGCAGAAACCTGCGTTCAATCGATCGAAGCTATCTCGATCGATAGAACGCGGGAACAGACATGCGATCGAGGATGTTTCGATTGATTAAAGGATGACTTAGTTCGATCGATCAAAAGCACGTCGATCGATCAAACATGAGCATTCCTAGGATGATCCCTCCCTGACTTTATACTTTTGAGATATGTTATCAAATTGTCTAGATAAGCTCAGTTTGTCAAAACAATTTCTAAACTTTAAGCGTTAAGGCATTTTTCTTCAATGACTTTTGCAAACCACCTTGAATTCTAATACCATTTAGGGAGCGAGTAGCAACCATTGTTTTAAACCGTCTTCTAAGTATTTTAATCAACTGTGATGAGATAGTCCCGGTCATGAAAGGACTATTGAATCTTTATCTTTAGAAAATTACGGAATACTATAGAGGGATGAACTCCATTGAACGTTATTGAATGTGCGTGGTAGGTAGCTAGGTCATTATGGACTCGTGTGATCCCAACATTTTTCTTCCATTAAGTAAACACCTGTTTGAATATTGCTTTAGTTAATTAGTCAATTACTAGTTTAATTTAGCTGCTTTATTTTCTGTAGTTGTTAATTGTGGAACTTTGTGTTCTACACCTTTTTCAAACTATTGATTTTTATTTCATTTTTTTAGATTAATCTAAGTAAACACTTTTTCACCTTCTCTGTGGGATCGACCTGGTTTTACCAGATTACTGTTTGAACGATCATTTACACTTGAATATAGTACAAGAGTCCACACATTTATTTTCGTGACAAGTTTTTTGTGCCATTGCCGGGGAAGGTGACGAGTTACTACTTAGATTACCTCACTCTATCTTTGTCTATTCCTAGTTTTTCTTTTTCTCTTTAAGTTCCATAGGTTAAAATCTCCTTAGGCTTTTCCCCTTTCATGTCTGATAATTTCATCGAGGGTATTTTCGAAAATCCACTCTATTCATCTGATTCCTCTAGCTCTATCAATCCCGAAGCCACGCCTATAGACTCTATGGCTGACAACGAAAGAGAATATGGTGAGAATAAGGTTGTGCCCATTGATGATTCGCTACGTCCCTTGCTCGAACTTATACAACCAGAACATGCACAACACCTTCTTGCATTCTAATTCGTCCACACGCAGGCGAATTTCAATTTCGTAATGGAATGATTCAATTCCTTCCAACCTTTCATGGGATGGAAAGCGAGAAGGCCTATCCACACATTAAGGATTTTGAGGATGTTTTTAAAATATTCTCCCAAAACTGTCCTGTAGATGTAACACGCTTAATGCTATTTCCCTTTACCCTGAAGGAAAAGCAAAAGCACAGTTGGTCACTTTTGAAACCAATTCTATATTCACGTGGCATGTGATGAATACTGCTTTTTAAAAGAAACTCTTTCCACCTCGCATGACCTCCGAATTGAAACATCAAATAAATTCATACAAACAAAGAAACAATGAAAACTTCACTCAAACATGGGAGAGATTTAAAGATTTGCTTCTCTCTTGCCCACATTACGGGTATGAGAAATGGCGAACCATTAGCTTCTTCTTTGAAGGACTTAATGGAGAAACTAAAAAACTGGTAGAAACCATGAGTGCAGGTGAGTTTTTGAGTAAAAATACTGAAGAGGCTGAGGCACATTTCGATTGGTTAGCTAAACATTCCCATGAATGGACCAACTAAGAAGATGTCTCGAGAACGCAAACACAAGGGAAAGATGATAAGAGTTTCTATCAATTACAAACTGAAGATGCTCTGATGACAAAATACGAGGAATTAGCTAGGAAGGTGGAAGAGTTAGGAATGAAAGGTGAGAATTCTAGGCAGGTTTTACCTGAAGAACCATGCGACACATGCAATAGGTTCGGACACACCACCCAATACTGTCCAAACATGTTGTATTTCTAAGAACAAAATCCCATGGAGATGAACGCCATTCAAGGGTACAGAGGGGCGGGGAATTCCTACAATCAATAATAATTTTCAAGCTAATAATAATAACAGATGGAATCACCTCGGTTTTGATTGGAAGAATGATTCTAGGACCCAAAATCAATATCAACAACAGCCCTACAACAACAATCAATTTCAATGGCAACATAATAGGCAGTCCCAACAATTCCAATAAAATAAATTTAATAATCAAAATCAAACTCAACCCTCAAACATCTATGTACCACCTTATAAAAATGTACAAGAACAAGACCCACTCTCCAACGCAACTGTTACGTAACAACTCTTACAAATGATGAGTAGAATGTCTGCAAGTTTAGAGAGAATGGAAACTAGATAAGAGGGGACTGGCGGAATGTTCCCTGCTCAACCACTTCCAAATCTAAATGGGCATAACAATGGACCTGGAAACCAGGAACATGCTAAAGTTGTGACTACTCTAAGAAGCGGCAAGATAATAGGACAAAACATGCCTCTATCTACAGCTGAGGAATATGAAAAGGAAGAAGTGGTAAATAAAGAGGAGCCATCTAACAATGAAAACTTAAAATTAACTAAATAAGATCCAAAAGAAGTAGAAGAAGTTAAGCAAAACCCTAGAAAGGAACCCATTAATGAAGTAGTTCCAAAATGCCCTTTTCCTTCACCTTATCCTTAAAGACTGAAAAAACCCAAAAATGAGGCAAAAAATTAGGAATTCTTAGAACTATTTAAACAAGTTAAAATAAATCTTCCTCTCCTTGATGCAATAAAGCAAGTACCTTCCTATGCTAAGTTCCTAAAAGACTTATACATGGTCAAGAGGCAGCAAAGCTTAAAGAAGCATGCCTATATTGCTTGCCAAGCAAGCGCAATACTTCAAAATGAACTGCCTCCAAAACTTAATGACCCTGGTACTCCTATAGTCTCATGTCAAATTGGAAATCAACGAATCAAAAAATGCGCTCCTCAACTTAGGGGCAAGCGTCAATCTACTGGCATATTCCGTATATCAACAATTAGGGCTAGGTGAACTCAAGCCAACCCTAGTTGCTCTCTAATTGGCAGATAGATCAGTGAAGTGCCCTAGAAGAGTGTTGGAGGACATCCTCGTGCAAATAGACACGTTTGTTTTTTCAATAGATTTTCTGATCTTAGACACTAAACCTGTGTCCAATCCATGTGCATAAATACCAGTGATCTTTGGACGTCCATTCCTAAACACGATTGATGCCACAATACGAGTAAGAAGTGGTATTATGAATATCGTATTCGGGAACATGACTTTGCACATGAAAATCTTTTCAAATCCCCGACCTGAAGAATTCGAGGATGGGTAAGAAGTTAGTCTCATCGAAACTATTGTCGAAGATGAGTCTGATTTTGTTTATTACAAAGATCCTATGGAGGTAGTTGTATCACAATTTAATGCTGTCTATCAACCTAAAAATTCTACTCCACTGGATCCTGATCTAAATCAAACCTGTCTCATGATGGAAATAATAGAGGAGTATAGAGCTGAATGTATGTGGATAACACCATATGAACCTTTGCCTCAAAAACAAAATTAGCTATGCCCTCAAATCTCCAATTTCCTAATTTAGAATTACTTAGGGAGCTCAAATACGCTTTCCTAAGAACTGAGAAAACATACCCTATTATTATATCATCCACTTTAAATTCTGAATAGGAGGGTAAATGAGTGCAAATGTTAAAACAACATAAACGTGCATTGGGGTGGACTATTGCCAACCTCAAAGGCATAAGCCCATCCATTTGCACACACAAAATTTACCTGAAAGAACACGCTAAACCATCACGTCAAATGCAAAGGCGTTTGATTCTTAATATACAAGAGGTTGTGAAAAAGGAAGTTTTAAAACTACTAGACGTGGGGATAATATATCCAAATTTTGAAGGTTCGGGGGTCAGTCCGACCCAAGTAGTACCAAAGAAGGCAGGAATAATTATCATTCCTAATAAAGATGGCAAGTTATTACCAATGCGCGTTCCCATCGGTTGGCAGATGTGTATAGATTACCGAAAATTGAAGACTGTGACCCGAAAAGACCACTTCCTACTACCGTTCATAGATCAAATGTTGGAAAGAGTGGCAGAACACAAGTTTTACTATTTTTTAGATGGGTACAGTGGGTACAATCAGATCGACATATCTTCTGAAGATCAGGAGAAAACAACTTTCACTTTCCCATTCGGTACTTTTGCCTATCGTCCAATGCCATTCGGCCTTTGTAATGCACCTGCAACTTTTCAGCGGTGCCTATTAAGTATTTTTAGTGACATGGTTGAACTAATACTCGAAGCCTTCATGGATGACTTCTCCGTGTTCTGCCATAGCTTTGACAACTGTGTAGAAAACCTTGAACGTGTGCTAGCATGATGTGAAGACAAACACCTGGTGTTAAATTGGGAAAAGTGTCACTTTATGGTAACCAAAGGGATAGTCCTCAACCATATAATCTCTGATAAAGGCATCCAAGTAGACAAGGCAAAAATCGATATTATATCAACCTTTCTGCTCCCTGCACAATCATAGATATATGTTCTTTCCAGGGATATACGGGATTTTATCGAAGGTTTATCCAAAACATCAGTGCCATTTCCTGACTGCTTTGTCAATTACTTGTCAAAGACGTAGCTTTTGAGTGGTCAGATGCCTGTCAAACATCTTTTGATACACTAAAGCAACTCTTCATGACCGCACCTTAATACGAGCTCCCGATTGGAGTCTCCCTTTCGAATTAATGTGCGACACTTGTGATTACACCATTGGCGTCTCCCTTTCGAATTAATGTGCGACACCTATGATTACACCATTGGCATGGTCCTAGGTCAAAGGAGAGACAATAAGCCTTATGTTATTTATTACGCTAGTAGAACTCTGAACGATGCTCAAATAAAGTACACCACAATTGAGAAAGAGTTGTTAACAATTGTCTTTGCCTTGGACAAGTTCTGATCTTATCTCACAGGGTCACCAATAGTCTATTTAACAGACCATTCAGCCCTTAAATATCTACTGTCCAAGAAGGATTCAAGACAAAGATTCATTAGATGGATACTTCTAATCCAAGAATTTTACTTAACCATCAAAGATAAGAAAGGAGTAAAGAATGTGGTCGTAGACCATTAATCTCGGTTAACCTTTGTTGAAAACACTGAACCGACGCCTATCAAGGAAGAATTCCCAGATGAATAGCGAATGGCTATTTCTAATCTACCATGGTACGCGGACGTAGTAAACTACTTAGTCACGGGATAAACTCCCATGCATTGATCAAATCAGGATAGGAAACGATTTCTCTCATCGCGTGTCACTTCTTTTTCGATGACCCGTACATGTTCAAATATTGCGCCAATCAGGTCATCAAACGTTGCGTACCAAATGAGAACATAACCGTAATCCTAGCATCATTCCATTCTAAAGCTTGCAATGGCCATTTTGCTTCACAAAAAAATCAAACAAAAAATCTTACATACCGGATTTTACTGGCCCACCATATTTAAAGATGCTCATGCTTTATTTAAATTGTGCCAACATTGTCAAAAGTTGGGTACGATTTCAAAAAAAAAAACTCTATGCCTTTGATACCGATAATCACTATCGAAATATTTGATTATTGGGGCATAGACTTTATGGGCCCATTTCTGATATCAAATAACTACGAATACATACTTTTTGTTGTAGAGTATGTTTTGAAATGGGTGGCAGCAATTCCAACACGCCGAAATGTTCACAAAATAGTTATTTCCTTTCTTAAAGAGAACATTCTTTCTCGTTTCAGAACCCCAAGAGCATGAATTAGTGACCAAGGCAAACACTTTTGTAATATGCCCTTGGAGTCACTTCTTAAAAAGTATGGGGTGAACCCTAAAATTGCTCTGGCTTACCACCCACAAACTAACAGGCAAGCAGAATAGGCAACCCGAGAGATTACGCATATCCTCGAAAAGACAGTCAACTCAAACAAGAAAGATTGGGCATATAAGTTGACTGATGCATTGTGGGCTTACCGGACCACATTTAGAATGAACTTAGGAATGTCCCCATACCGCTTGGTATATGGAAAGGCCTGCCATCTCCCCATCAAATTAGAACACAAAGCATATTGGGCGACCCGCTCATTAAACTTCGACTTCAAAGAGGAAGGACATCTCCGAAAACTCGAATTAGCTTAACTTGAAGAATATGTCGAGATGCATATGATAATGCCAAAATACACAAGGCAAAGTTGAAGGATCATCATGATCAAACAATCTTCCATAAATCCTTTGAACCGAGGCAAAAGGTTTTGCTTTATTACTCTCGTCTTCATCTCTTCCTAGGAAAGCTTTACTCCAGGTGGACAGGCCCAGTCATCGTTAAAGATGTGTTTCCACATGGAGAAGTCAAGTTGTTCAATCCCAAAAATGAAGAGAACTTCAAGGTCAATGGCCAACGATTGAAGCCAATTTTGGACAATTTTGAACCAGAAATCAAGCACCTATAGTTGGTTGCACCCAATTATTCCACTATATAAAGCACCACCAGGCGATTGGATTTGTTATTGCAACATTTAGTTTTATTCTTTCTTTCCTTTGACTTATTTTGGTTTACTTTTTGTTTGTGACCCCTTATCCTCACCAAATATTTTGTCATTTTTTCTACTCATCGGCAGGTTTAGAAATGAATGATAACGAAGTCGTTCAATCAGTTTACTCTTTAGGATCTTGGGGGAACAAGAGTTTCCAAATCCACCTTAGACCCGTGAGGAAATCAAATTCTGCCTTTAGCCATATAAAGGGCCAGGGGATGATGTACTCTTTGATCTATCTCATGGGTATGTTCCCTATCCACCAGCCCTTCTTGGTATCAATCCCTTCGAACACATGGAATTCCCTTCCGACGAGGAGGAAGAAGAAGGGGAGAGAAATGATATAGGGTGGGTAGATGATGATCTATTGCAGTAATGGGAGAATGATGAGATGTGGGAGCCATAGGACATTAATGATTTGCATGATGTCGTGGCTGAGAACCATAACGTTGTCTTTAGGTTTGATGATGGTTTCATCACTATCGAGCTAGTTCCCTACATCTATGTGCACGCAAGCTATTTACTCTATCGAATTCAATGCCCTTTGGCAGCTAGTGCACACCGTACATTCATGCCAATATTGAGGTTAAGCCTATGTCACCTTTTTTTGTTGTATTTCTCTTTCTCTTGCATACTTGTTTTTATTCTTGTTTTACTTGTCTTACTTTCCTTTTGTTTTCTTTTGTTGTTCCTTGTCTAGGGTTGTCACTATGAATATCAATATTCCACCAGTTTTACTTCCACATTAGCTATTTTATGGGCCACCCATGTGGTTTCCCAATACTCTTTCAAGAGAGGGAGAACCGTTTAGGAGTTACACTCCTTTATCGATGTCTCCATTGGGATCGTCTCGATCTCCTCTCACTTGTACTTTTAGTTCTTCAGCGGAGCTAGCCACACTCGATGACATTCTCAAAGCTTTTAGATCTTTCTGGAATTGGAAATTAACAATCATGGATTCCAATAATGCAAAATTGGTAGAGTACTATGATGATGCAGCTATGGAAGATGATCATCCTAACTGAAGAATTAGTGATCAACTTCAACTTTTGGTTCTGCATTTGATTTATCTTTTAGCAAGTTGAAGTGTAGTCCTAGACAAAACAATTTATTTTTGGTTTCCATTTTTCATTGTAATAAGGTCTAAGTACCAATCTTGGGGGGTTGTTGCAATCGAATGCTAGAAAGTTTATATCTATGGGTTTTTGCAATTTTTAAATTAAAATGATGAATATATCTAGCCTACATGCTGTGAGCAAACTGCTTTTTTATGTTTCTGTATGCTTTGGATTGCTATTTTTTCAAGTTGGGGGTACACAGGTATTCTACACAAAGGTTTTGAGAAATTTCGTATGTTCGATCGATCGACTTCCTTATACCCTCAAGCGCTTGAGAGAGGCTTAAGCGATTGAACGTTCGATTGATCAAACTATTTCGATCACTCGAGACTTGCATTTAAATGATGCCTCACCTGGAAGCTCCCTCATTTCTCAAACTTCTCAATCGCTTGAGAGAGAGGGAGTTTTAGGCGATTTTCTTCGTCTCCTTTCCAGTCACCCCTTAGGTGTGCTATTTCAAAACCTAGTCATCCCTACATCATCATCACCACCATCATCTCACCTCCCTTCCTGCATTCACACTAAGGTAAGGTCCCTGTGACCCTCTATATTCTTTCTTTTTGTTAGATAAGAGAGGGGCTGCCCCCCATTGGTTTTATAACCAACTAATTCTCTTCTCTGGGTTGTATTTTTCTTGTTTTTTTTTCTTGTTTATGCGATTTATTAACATCTCTGCAAATCTCTGTGCTCGATCGATCGAGCTGGGCTCAAGCACTCGAGACTGACCCTAGTTTAATCAATCAAAAATGTTCAATCGATCGAACAATTACAGAAATAGTTTCTTGTCTTTCGGCCCTATTTTGATTGGTTATTTATGTTTCTCTATTCCAGCTTCCACGCAATGAATCCCACGACAGGGTACCATAAAGAAAAGCCATTCGATCTTACCATTCCAAATCTGGTCCCCGCTCATGGCTTCCAGAACATTCAGGATCAATCACGGTTTAACTATTTCTTATGGACACAGAAAGTTACGCTCGAGAGACCACTCGAGTCCATTTGGCTATCCGCCCCGTGGTTCTTAGCACAGATAAAGGACATGCCCCATTGGTTTGAGATGCTACTGAAGCTAAAAGAAATAATATTTCTTGGGTTCGAGAAGCATGTGCAACCATGATCAAGGACTCCACTGCACCTCTCATGTACCGATCTTTCTTCCGCGAGAGGGAGTTTGTTTTTAGTCCAGGGACCATAGCTACAGCCTTGGGGGTACCTAAGGTGCCAGATTGTGTTTGTCCTCAGCGGTCTGGTGCCCCTGAGACCTCTCCCTTCACTATTCCTTGGGAGATTATAGGAGGAGGAGGAGTCGTGCGGCAATGGAACGGCGTTTCACTTATTAGGGATCGATACCTCACTGATAACTATCACATGCTTCACCTGGCGCTCTGCAATTGCATTTTATTAACATCCTATCATGAGCAGCTAGCGTCGTGGTATGTATAGGTCTATATTCTGTGGGGACTGGGTATAAGGTTTGTCTGCCATGATTATACATCGATTTTATGGTGCAGCCCATGCACTATATTTCTACCAAGAAACACTTGAAAGGCCCATGGGCCATTCATAGAGTCATTGCCCAAGCAGGATTAATCCCATTATCCGCGGATGAGATTAGAACTGCTTCCAATCGGTTTAGTGAGATGGCTGCTAGACGCTCTGATGCCCAGAAATGCAAGAGAAAGGGTAAAGGTAGGGAGAAGGTTGGGCCAAAGAAGAGGAGAGGAGGAGGACACGGAGGGAGCCGCTTCTGTGACGCCTTCAGAGGTAGAGGATCATGATTCTGGAGCTGAGTTAGATCCAATCGCTGAGGTTCAGGGATTTGAGCTAAGACAGAGGACTCAGGCTCCCTCCCAGGGAGAGTCATTGTCCATGTCTCTCTAGACCATTCACACATTACTCTAGAGGAGAGAGAGGCACGAGTGAGACTCGAGGGAAAGATCGATTTGATTCTGCTACATCTGGGAGTCGACCAGTCACTTCACATGCTATCTCCCTCTGTAGCACCTCCTACCACTCCCTCGGTACCATGTACCTCAATTCCATCGTCATCTGCAGCCCTGCCTCCTGGGTTTGAGCCACCACCTCCACCACCTCTGGTCATGATGGATCCTTCCTCTTCTACACTACATGATCAGACAGTGAGTGACAGTGAGTGACTTGAGGGTGGAGAGGAGAGTGCCGTTGCCACTCTCGACATCCCCTCCGATGCCCCGACTGATGACCCATTTGAGGTCAATAAGGTTTTGCTAGTTACGTGAGCGAGAATTTTGTTATATGTATTTTATTTTATGTTCTCTCCTCTCTCCCTAGTTATTGTTTTTGTATTATGGGACTGCGATTACTGCCCTGTCACTCTATTGTATTCATTATTACAATGATTGGATATTATGCTATTTACGGGCCATGTTTTATTTTTCTTTATCTGTTGATCATGGTTTTTGGAGATTGTATGTCTTTATTACAGGTTACTATGATTGTTAATGCTTACAATCAGGTTCTCCCTGTCCATTTTGTTTTAAAAATCAACTTCTGAGGACATAGTTGTTTTCAGTTGGGGGTAGAATGGGTAGATACTAGATAGGCATTCACCTTCACATTTCACACTTAGCAACTTAGAAAATTCCATTGCAATATCATACAATTTTAGTTTAAGTTTGAAAAGAAAAAAAAAATATTAATAATAAGAAAAATTTTGCTAGAATAACTTTGAACTTCCTCTCTTGGTTAGTTGTTTATTATGCAATGACGCATTCACATTGGTCTCATCCCTTCATGGATTACATTCATGCGTTTTTCTAGGATCACTAGGATGATTGCATATGTTGAGCATTCATGTATCCAACATCCATACGCACTTGTTAATAGTTATGCAGCAAACCTAAAAAGGAGTTAATACGGCTATACCGTTAAAAAATGAATAGTAGAGACTAATAACCCTTAGAGGGCTTTTGATCCATTCTTCATTTCTGAGGGATATTTTCACACAAAATTGAGTTGTTTTTATTGTTTACACATATAGAACTCGTTGAAATAGTCTAAAAAATTCCTTATTTTTGACTGTTTGTTAGAGGAAAACGTTCAGGATCTACAACTAAACTCAATGGACACTGAAATGCAAAAATTAAGAAATTAAGGAAATGATTTAAGCCATCGATTTTTACTCCACACCATATACATATATTTATATCCCATTCGATAGCTTGATATTACCCACCCCATATTAAAATTGAATGCTGCCGATTATTCCATAAAAACACAAACATCCTGATTATATGCTTTGACTCAAGTGAACTCCACCTTGTTGTACGTTCAGTCAAAGCATGTGATTAGAAAGAAGTCATTATGGGGAATTTAAGGGAAAAAAAAAAGAAAAAAAATGAGCAAGAATAAAAGAAAAGAAAGGAAATGATTGAATGTGTAGAAGGAGTAAAGAAAAAAAAACAAAAGAAGAAAAAATAATCATTTTTGTAAAAGAGGGTTGGAGAAGTGAAAAGAATGAAATGACAAAAGTTAGACTCTATCACATGCTATGACGTGTATTCCCTCTCTTATTATTTCTCTTTGCTATATAAAAACTGATCTTGTCAAAATCAAGATAAAAAGTATACTCTACTTTAAAAGATTTGTAGTGTGGAAGTAGAGGTCGAATGTAACAACCCTAAAATTTCTATGTAAATAATTATTTTAATTATTATTTTCAGTTAGCAATATTATATGAGTGTGCTTACGTAAGACATGTGTTTGGAAAATTTAAGTGTTTGGTGGACATATAAATTAAATCATGAGTGAGCGCGCTTAGTTTGGGAGTTATATTTTATTAATTTATATTTGTTAAAAAAAAGTGAAGGGTTGATATGTATTTTTGTTATATAGTGTTTACAGACCCGCGAATGTGTTAAATAATGTAATTAACATTAAAACTTAGTACCGGGGTCATGGGTACCCATTGGGCTACTCATTTTATCACTTTGTACTGCATTTTGGGCCCAGTCTCTTTTGTGAGCCCATTAGACAAAAAATGGGATTTATATATTTGTGTGTATTTTATTGACATTTGTTGTGTGTGTAGTATACATATACATATATTAAAACCCTAGCCCCATATTAACAAAAAAAAAAGGGAAGAGCAGAAAAGAGAGAACAAGAGAGAACAGGCGTTTGCGTGTGTGTGTGTGTGTGTGAGAGAGAGAGAGAGAGAGAGAGAGAGAGAGAGAGATTTATAGAGCAGTCAAGAGAGAGAGAGAAGAAGAATAAGAAGAAGAAGAAGAAGAAGAGAATAAGAGAAGAAAAGAGGAACTTCAACCTTTGATTTGTGTAATCATCATCAACCTTAAAGCCCTAAATTGGTGAGTTAACTTGTGATTTTCTTTCAATCTCATTTGATTGAAATTTAAATGGATAGAATATTGAATTTGTATGGTTATGAATTTATGAGATTTAGGTTTTCTTTTATAATGATTGAAGTTGTGATTTGAGATTTATAGAAGAGTCTTGAATATACATTTGAGCAATTATTCAATTTTCGGGTTTGGAGTTTTCACGGATCAGATTTGAGTAGAAAATTCATAATAACTCATAGGTTATAGTTTTTGTGATTCTGTACACGAAGTCCTATAGGAAACGCAATTCTGGACAACTTTTGTCTAATGGTATTTTTCCCAATGCTGCACCGTTTGGGCAGAAAATGCATATTACAGTAGCAGTTTATGAAAGTTAAAATAAGCGTATTTGCTACATCATATTTTTGTGTGATTTCGTGCTCGCTAATACGAATTAATTTGTTTGTATTTAGAGAGATATGAATTCTTATGTATAGTTGAGCTTTGTGACATTGTGACTGTGAGATTTTTTGTGGGTTATGAATCTGTGTGAACATGTAGCTGTTAATATGATTTTAACGGATATTTGATTTGGGATACATGAATCTCTTACAAAATAGAGTTTTGTGAAAAACGTGGATGTATGAACGTTAGAAAATTCCTTAGAGTTCACCACTGCTCCTTATGCTTTTAGGCGGTGACTTCGTGGATGACCAGTCCTTGTGTGATTAGATGGCGACTACGTGGATGACCCGTCTCTTCATTTTAAGCCTTATGCCCGGCATGTTGGTCTATTTCATGTGTATTTAGACATTGTTTATTGACGTGAAGAACGTAAGGAGTAGCCTTTCGGTGTATACTCAAATCCTAGTGATACCCCATGGGAGTTGGGACAGGAGTGGGAGTTAGTATTACGTTAGAAGACACATGGGATATATGTGTACGCTGGACCATAGATGGGTGGCCGAGGTGGTAAACATAAGGTGTAACAAAAGAAAATAATTTGTGGTGTTTTATCCTTGCGTTTGGAAGTTTGAATAATTAATTACCTCTTATTGTGGTAGTACCGTAGAAAGTTGTGGATGCTTGGTAATCAACTTTTCTAATAATTTTTTGTGTGATAATCGTTGTGTGGGAGCATGATGTGATAACCATAGACTGTGTATCTTAAGTTTGAATTATGTTTGGTGCATTTTGATGTGAGTATTTTATGAATTTATACTGTTGATGAACTATGTGTTGGATGGTAGTAGGACTGACTCTTGAATTGTTACGGACATTAATTCAGAAAGTACTTATGGGTATGATTAGAACTGTGATAATTACGTTTTACAGGATGGTGGGCCCACTAACTTTTATGCAGGGCTGGCTCACCATAGATATTTGATGGGTAAGCATTCGATTCGTATTATTTGGGTTGGAAACCACTTCCACCACATTGAAGGAAACTACCTTTTTGTCCTAAAATGTGTGTGGAACTACTGTTATAACCCGACAGGGATTATGTGTAATAGCGTTGTTTATTTTCTGTATGACGATAATATATGATGTGATGTGGTTGTATTTTCTTTGTGAGTATTTTTGGCAGTCTAAGGGACACCGTTGTTCCCTAAGACTCGTTTCATTTTTTTGTTAACTCATGCCAGTATTTTATATACTGACCCGGGTGCGTAATGCATTCGGAGCGATTCTATATGAAACGTAGTCGATTGTATGTGCAGGTTTAGTATTTGGAGATTTTCTTTGGAGCTTCTGTTTGGGTGAAGAGATTGTCGCGATGTTGTTTATTATTAGAGTTTTACTTATTTTTTTTACTTTATTTTATTTTTGGCAGTGTGGGCCACAAGTGTATAATTGTAATAAGGATTATATATTGGGTATTGGGAACATTGTAGTTGCTCTGACCAATGGATGTATAGATTTTATGCTTATTTATTTTCTTTCCGCTGAACTCTGTAAAGAGGGTTTTATTGAATGAACATAATATTTCTTTTGTAAATTGAAAGGATATAATATGTGGAATGTATTTTAATTTCTTTTGTAATGAAAATGAATGTTTGGGAATACAAGTTTAATAATAAAGACTTTTTTCTTTAAACACAAAATCACATGTCCTTATTTAATGTGTATAAAATACTATTTTTAATAATTATTTATTAGCCTATGTGAGGCCGGGTGTCACTCTCCGTGTTTTGAAAATTGAATATTAGTCTGGATATGATCTGGAGTTAATATTTGGTTGTCCGAAAATCGGGGTGTGACAGTTTGGTATCAGAGCTTAAGGTTAGCTTAGCGAGTCTAGGTGATCCTCGGATTGTGGACTAGATGTTGGTTAGAGCTATTTTTCACGGATATATTTGGGTTTCGGGTTATGTGTACTTATGTATTATCCAAGTGTTGCCTACATGTTATTTAATTATTTTCAATCGATCAATTGTATAACTTTCCGAGCCTATCATTTCATTTTAATTTGTTGAAATCATTTACTATATTATGAGTCGCATAGTAGTGCATGCATATTTTTTGACATGTTGGAGAAGTAGCGGGGAGTTGGAGTTTTGAACAAGCAGTGGAATTCAGGAGTGATATCGAATTATCTTCTTCAAGCTATTATTGTCGGACAGTTATCTAATTATCATCTAGCTGAATTATTATTCTATCGGAGGATCGAGATTTCTATTATTATTTGCAAGACTTTTATTCTTTATATTATTCTTATCTGGCCATTTTTGGTGGACATTATTATTATTGGGACTCTTGATTTCTTATTATGAAGCTGTTATTATAGAGTGGTATTCTACTATTGCATCTCTCTCGTATATCTCCGTGTGGAAATTCTGTACTTTTTCGAGAGCATACATTGAGCCGGCAGTATTCTTATGTCTACAACATCTTATCGATCTAGATGGGTATTCTTATTCTTAGTGCAAGATTATGGAAGATTTGAAGCTATCAGTTTGAGTGGTAAGTATTGAGTATCCCGATGAGAAGTGGTACGGGACAAGGTAAGAGGTCAACATGGGTATATAGTTAAATCTTTGATTAACTGTGAGCATGTTGCATGCATAGTTCGTATTCACATGGTTTGCATCAATCTCTGTGTTTTGGAATACCTATTAACGTTTGACGATTGACTATATGAGAATAAGCTATATATATGAGGGTTTCTTTGTGTGGATTAGTCGCTCGACGTACTTGGTCTCGTATGGTTGAAAGTCAAACGCAATACATAGTTGTATGAAATTGCGTGCCTAACTTTATTTATGACTGACTTGTGTATTTACCGTTACTACAAATTTCGGGACGAAATTACTTTAAGGAGGATGGAATGTAACAACCCTAAAATTTCTATGTAAATAATTATTTTAATTATTATTTTCTGTCAGCAATGTTATATGAGTGTGCCTATGTAAGACATGTGTTTGGAAAATTTTAAGTGTTTGGTGGACATATAAATTAAATCATGGGTGAGCGCGTTTAGTTAGGGAGTTATATTTTATTAATTTATATTTGTTAAAAAAAAGTGAAGGGTTGATATGTATTTTTGTTATATAGTGTTTACAGGCCCGCGAATGTGTTAAATAATATAATTAACATTAAAACTTAGTACCGGGGTCATGGGTACCCATTGGGCTACTCATTTTAACACTTTGTACAGCATTTTGGGCCCACATGAGTCTCTTATGTGAACCCATTAGACAAAAAATGGGATTTATATATTTGTGTGTATTTTATTGACATGTGTTGTGTGTGTAGTATATATATACATATATTAAAACGCTAGCCCCCATATTAACAAAAAAAAAAGGGAAGAGCAGAAAAGAGATAACAAGAGAGAACAGGCGTTTGCGTGTGTGTGTGTGTGTGTGTGAGAGAGAGAGAGAGAGAGAGAGAGAGAGAGAGAGAGAGACTTATAGAGCAGTCAAGAGAGAGAGAGAGAGAGAAGAAGAAGAAGAAGAAGAAGAAGAAGAAGAAGAGAATAAGATAAGAAAAGAGGAACTTCAACCTTTGATTTGTGTAATCATCATCAACCATGAAGTCTTAAATTGGTGAGTTAACTTGTGATTTTCTTTCAATCTCATTTGATTGAAATTTAAATGGATAGAATATTGAATTAGTATGGTTATGAATTTATGAGATTTAGCTTTTCTTTTATAATGATTGAAGCTGTGATTTGAGATTCATAGAAGAGTCTTGAATATACATTTGAGCAATTATTCAATTTTCGGGTTTGGAGTTTTCACGGATCAGATTTGAGTAGAAAATTCATAATAAATCATACGTTACAGTTTTCGTGATTCTGTCCACGAAGGCCTATAGGAAACGCAATTCTGGACAACTTTTGTCTAATGGTATTTTTCCCAATTCTGCACCGTTTGGGCAGAAAATGCATATTACAGTAGCAGTTTATGAAAGTTAAAATAAGTGTATTTGCTACATCACATTTTTGTGTGATTTCGTGCTCGTTAATATGAATTAATTTGTTTGTACTTAGAGAGATATGAATTCCCATGTTTAGTTGAGCTTTGTGACATTGTGACTATGAGATTTTGTGTGGGTTATGAATCTGTGTGAACATGTAGCTGTTAATATGATTTTAACGGATATTTGATTTGAGATACATGAATCTCTTACAAAATTGAGTTTTGTGAAAAACGTGGATGTATGAACGTTAGAAAAGTCCTTAGAGTTCACCACTGCTCCTTATGCTTTTAGGCGGCGACTTCGTGGATGACCAGTCCTTGTGTGATTAGATTGCGACTACGTGGATGACCCGTCTCTTCATTTTAAGCCTTATGCCCGGCTTGTTGGTCTATTTCATATGTATTTAGACATTGTTTATTGACGTCAAGAATGTCAGGAGTAGCCTTTCGGTGTATACTCAAATCCCAGTGATACCCCATGGGAGTTGGGACCAGAGTGGGAGTTAGTATTACGTTAGAAGACACATGGGATATATGTGTACGCTGGACCATGGATGGGTGGCCGAGGTGGTAAACATACGGTGTAATAAAAGAAAATAATTTGTGGTGTTTTATCCTTGCGTTTAGAAGTTTGAAAAATTAATTACCTCTTATTGTGGTAGTACCGTAGAAAGTTGTGGATGCTTGATAATCAACTTTTCTAATAATTTTTCGTGTTGTAATCGTTGTGTGTGAGCGTGAATGTGATAACCATAGACTTTGTACCTTAAGTTTGAATTATGTTTGGAGCATTTTGATGTGAGTATTTTATGAATTTATACTGTTGATGAACTATGTGTTGGATGGTAGTAGGACTGACTCTTGAATTGTTACGGACATTAATTCTGAAAGTACTTATGGGTATGATTAGAACTGTGAGAATTACGTTTTACAGGATGGTGGGCCCACTAACTTTTATGCAGGGCTGGCTCACCATAGATATTCGATGGGTAAGCATTTGATTGGTATTATTTGGGTTGAGAACCACTTCCACCACATTGAAGGAAACTACCTTTTTGTCCTAAAATGTGTATGGAACTACTGTTCTAACCCGACAGGGATTCTATGTAATAGCGTTGTTTATTTTCTGTATGACGATTATATATGATGTGATGTGGTTGTATTTTCTTTGTGAGTGTTTTTGGCAGTCTAAGGGACACCGTTGTTCCCTAAGACTCGTTTCATTTTTTTGTTAACTCATACCAGTATTTTATATTCTGACCTAGGTGCGTAATGCATTCGGAGCGATTCTATATGAAACGTAGTCGAATGTATGTGCAAGTTTAGTATTTGGAGATTTTCTTTGGAGCTTTCATTTGGGTGAAGAGAATGTCGCGGTGTTGTTTATTATCAGAGTTTTACTTTTTTTTTTCTTTATTTTATTTCTGGCAGTGTGGGCCACAAGTGTATAATTGTAATAAGGATTATATATTGGGTATTGGGAATATTGTAGTTGCTATGACCAATGGATGTGTAGATTTTATGCTTATTTATTTTCTTTCCGCTGAACTCTGTAAAGAGGGTTTTATTGAATGAACATAATGTTTCTTTTGTAAATCGAAAGGATATAATACGTGGATTGTACTTAATTTCTTTTGTAATGAAAATGAATGTTTGGGAATACAAGTTCAATAATAAAGAGTTTTTTTTTCTTTAAACACAAAATCACATTTCCTTATTTAATGAGTATAAAATACTATTTTCAATAATTATTTATTAGCCTGTGTGAGGCCGGGTGTCACTCTCGGTGTTTTAGAAATTGAATATTAGTTTAGATACATGCTCTGGAGTTAATATTTGGTTGTCCGAAAATCGGGGTGTGACAGTTTGGTATCAGAGCTTATAGCTTAGCGAGTCTGGGTGATCCTCGGATTTTGGACTAGATGTTGGTCAGAGCTATTTTTTGCGGATTTATTTGGGTTTCGGGTTATGTGTACTTATGTATTATCCAAGTATTGCCTACATGTTATTTAATTATTTTCAATCGATTAACTGCATAACATTCCGAGCCTATCATTACATATTAATTTGTTGAAATCATTTACTATATTATGAGTCGCAAAGTAGTGCATGCATATTTTTTGACATGTTGGAGAAGTAGCGGGGAGTTCGAGTTTTGAACAAGCAGTGGAATTTAGGCGTGATATCGAATTATCTTCTTCAAGCTATTATTGTCGGACAGTTACCTAATTATCATCCAGCTGAATTATTATTCTATCGGAGGATCGGGATTTCTATTATTATTTGCAAGACTTGTATTCTTTATATTATTCTTATCTGGCCATTTTTGGTGGACATTATTATTATTGGCACTCTGAATTTCTTATTATGAAGCTGTTATTATCGAGTGGTATACTTTTTCGAGAGCATACATTGAGCCGGCAGTATTCTTATGTCTACAACATCTTATGGATCTAGACGGGTATTCTTATTCTTAGTGCAAGCTTATGGAAGATTTGAAGCTATCAGTTTGAGTGGGAAGTATTGGGTATCCCGATGAGAAGTGGTATGGGACAAGGTAAGAGGTCAACATGGGTATATAGTTAAATCTTTGATTAACTGTGAGCATGTTGCATGCATAGTTCGTATTCACATGGTTTGCATCAATCTCTGTGTTTTGGAATACCCATTAACGTTTGACGATTGACTATATGAGAATAAGGTGTATATATGAGGGTTTCCTAGTTTGGATTAGTCGCTCAATGTACTTGGTCTCGTATGGTTGAAAGTTAAACGCAATACATAGTTGTATGAAATTGCGTGCCTAACTTTATTTATGACTGACTTGTGTATTTACCGTTACTACAAATTTTGGGACGAAATAACTTTAAGGAGGATGGAATGTAACAACCCTAAAATTTCTATGTAAATAATTATTTTAATTATTATTTTCAGTTAGCAATGTTATATGAGTGTGCCTATGTAAGACATGTGTTTGAAAAATTTTAAGTGTTTGGTGGACATATAAATTAAATCATGGGTGAGCGCGTTTAGTTTGGGAGTTATATTTTATTAATTTATATTTGTTAAAAAAAAGTGAAGGGTTGATATGTATTTTTGTTATATAGTGTTTACAGGCCCGCGAATGTGTTAAATAATATAATTAACATTAAAACTTAGAACCGGGGTCATGGGTACCCATTGGGCTACTCATTTTAACACTTTGTACTACATTTTGGGCTCACATGAGTCTCTTTTGTGAGCCCATTTGACAAAAAACGGGATTTATATATTTGTGTGTATTTTATTGACATGTGTTGTGTGTGTAGTATACATATACATATATTAAAACCCTAGTCCCCATATTAACAAAAAAAAGGGAAGAGCAAAAAAGAGAGAACAAGAGAGAACATGCGTTTGTGTGTGTGTGTGTGTGTGTGTGTGTGTGTGTGTGTGAAAGAGAGAGAGAGAGAGAGAGAGAGAGAGAGAGAGAGAGAGAGAAGAAGAAGAAGAAGAAGAAGAGAATAAGAGAAGAAAAGAGGAACTTCAACCTTTGATTTGTGTAATCATCATCAACCTTGAAGCCCTAAATTGGTGAGTTAATTTGTGATTTTCTTTCAATCTCATTTGATTGAAATTTAAATGGCTCGATCATTGAATTAGTATGGTTATGAGATTTAGGTTTTCTTTTATA
The DNA here is from genome assembly GCA_033977485.1 of Hydrangea macrophylla. Classification (NCBI taxonomy): domain Eukaryota; kingdom Viridiplantae; phylum Streptophyta; class Magnoliopsida; order Cornales; family Hydrangeaceae; genus Hydrangea; species Hydrangea macrophylla. The sequence continues at coordinate 60,824,380 of CM066985.1, forward strand.
ATGATTGAAATTGTGATTTGAGATTTATAGAAGAGTCTTGAATATACATTTGAGCAATTATTCAATTTTCGGGTTTGAGGTTTTCACGGATCAGATTTGAGTGGAAAATTCAAAATAAATCATACGTTACAGTTTTCGTGATTCAGTCCATGTATGTCTATAGGAAACGCAATTCTGGACAACCTTCGTCTGATGGTACTTTTCCCAATTCTGCACCGTTTGGGCAGAAAACGCATATTACAGTAGCAGTTTTATGAAAGTTAAAATAAGCGTATTTGCCACATCATATTTTTTGTGTGATTTCGTGCTCGTTAATATGAATTAATTTGTTTGTACTTAGAGAGATATGAATTCTCATGTATAGTTGAGCTTTATGACATTGTGACTGTGAGATTTTGTGTGGGTTATGAATCTGTGTGAACATGTAGCTGTTAATATGATTTTAACGGATATTTGATTTGAGATACATGAATCTCTTACAAAATTGAGTTTTATGAAAAACGTGTATGTATGAACGCTAGAAAAGTCCTTAGAGTCCACCACTGCTCCTTATGCTTTTAGGCGGCGACTACGTGGATGACTCGTCCTTGTGTGATTAGATGGCGACTACGTGGATGACCCGTCTTTTCATTTTAAGCCTTATGCCCAGCTTGTTGGTTTATTTCATGTGTATTTAGACATTGTTTATTGACGTCAAGAACGTAAGGACTAGCCTTTCGGTGTATACTCAAATCCCAGTGATGCCCCATGGGAGTTGGGACCAGAGTAGGAGTTAGTATTACGTTAGGAGACACATGGGATATATGTGTAGGCTGGACCATGGATGGGTGGCCGAGGTTGTAAACATAAGGTGTAATAAAAGAAAATAATTTGTGGTGTTTTATCCTTGCGTTTAGAAGTTTGAATAATTAATTACCTGTCATTGTGGTAGTATCGTAGAAAGTTGTGGATGCTTGGTAATCGACTTTTCTAATAATTTTTCGTGTTTAATCGTTGTGTGTAAGCATGAATGTGATAACCATAGACTGTGTATCTTAAGTTTTGAATTATGTTTGGAGCATTTGGTGTGAGTATTTTATGAATTTATGCTGTTGATGAACTATGTGTTGGATGGTAGTAGGACTGACTCTTGAATTGTTACAGACATTAATTCAGAAAGTAATTATGGGCATGATTTGAACTGTGATAATTACGTTTTACAGGATGGTGGGCCCGCTAACTTTTATGCAGGGCTGGCTCACCATAGATATTCGATGGGTAAGTATTCGATTGATTTAATTTGGGTTGGGAACTACAGCCACCACATTGAAGGAAACTACATTTTTGTCCTGAAATGTGTGGAACTACTGTTCTAACCCGACAGGGATTCTGTGTAATAGCGTTGTTTATTTTATGTATGACGATAATTTATGATGTGATGTGGTTGTATTTTTTTGTGAGTATTTTTGGCAGTCTAACGGACACCGTTGTTCCCTAAGGCTCGTTTCATTTTTTTGTTAACTCATACCAGTATTTTAAATACTGACCCTGATGCGTAATGCATTCGGGGCGTTTCTATATGAAACGTAGTCGAATGTATGTACAGGTTTAGTATTTGGAGATTTTCTTTGGAGCTTCTGTTTGGGTGAAGAGATTGTCGCGGTGTTGTTTATTATTAGAGTTTTATTTATTTTTTTTTACTTTATTTTATTTCTGGCAGTGTGGGCCACAAGTGTATAATTGTAATAAGGATTATATATTGGGTATTGGGAACATTGTAGTTGCTCTGACCAATGGATGTGTAGATTTTATGCTTATTTATTTTCTTTCCGCTGAACTCTGTAAATAGGTTTTATTGAATGAACATAATATTTCTTTTATAAATCGAAAGGATATAATATGTGGATTGTAGTTAATTTCTTTTGTAATGAAAATGAATGTTTGAGAATACAAGTTTAACAATAAAGAGTTTTTTTCTTTATACACAAAGTTACATGTCCTTATTTAATGAGTATAAAATACTATTTTCAATAATTATTTAGTAGCCTGTGTGAGACCGGGTGTCACTCTCGGTGCTTTGGAAATTGAATATTAGTCTAGATACATGCTCTGGAGTTAATATTTGGTTGTCCACAGAGATTGAAATACTAAAGCACCTTAATTTTAAAACCTAAACTTAGTTAATTAAGAAAAATAGAATTTTGATTTTGATTTTTATTGTCTAAGAACAATGAAAGTAAATCTAAACTTTGAAATCAATTTAAAAGTTGTTGTAAATGATATTTAAAGTGAACCTAGGATTGCAAATCCACCACTAGCTTCGTAATAAGGGTATTTACGCATTTAATTAGTGTATTATGTTGGATGATAATGGAGAATTGTTGCTACAAGCCCAATTCATCCGTCAAGAAGATAAACTACGATTCAAGCATCACCATAATTCATTTTCGGTTTGCACAGATTGTCTCACACTAAACTAGGGTTGCGGCACACTCTGTCTTTCCTAGGCATGAACTATTCGACTACTTAATATCACAATTCAATTGAGGACCATTGCATGTAAATAATCCATACAAACACAACAAATATAGATCATTGAGCACATCACATTCAAAATAGATCTAAGACAAGAATAGTGTTTGAAAGCAACGATTTAATCAATAGAAGTCCGATTTTATTATAAAAAATTCTCTAAACATGTAATCGTCATCTATACATAATAAAAAAAAGAAAAATATAAAATACACCCTATTACTTGGCTAGGGTTTCATTGAAACCCTAGATATCGGTCTAAGCGACCATAGAATTGAAGATTGGCAAGAGGTTGATGGAGGAGGCCATGGGAATCCTTGGTCTTCTTCTTCTTCTCCTTACTTTCCTCTCTTCAATGGCTGAAGTTTTAGTTGTATATGGATGTGTATAATGTTGTGTCTAATGTTGCGTAGCCCCAAAATTGAGTTAGAATAGGATTTATAGATTTTGGAGAGATTAGGAAGCTTTTTTCTAAACCTAATCGCATTAAAACAGCTATTTTTACGTTTCTGGACGTATTCAGCCAATTCGGATCATATAGGGCTTTTTAGTACCTTGAAATACGCATTTTTTGACTTTTTCAACGGGTCTCTCGCACGGGTCGCGCGAGCGGGTTGCGTGCACGGTTCGCTCCAGTGAGATTCCATTTTTTCAACTTTTCTCAAATTGTTTTTAGCTTTGTGCATCGATCGTAGAATTGTGATAACTTTTGACTCGAACCTCGTATAAACTCACCATTCATGGCCACACGTCCGTAACTCGAAGATATACATTTTATATCTCTGGAGAAATTTCTCAAATCCAAAGTATTTGTGGTAAAAATGTAATTTTTGGAGGCTGCTACTGTATTCAGCTTTCACCGGAATCATCTTTTGAGCCCAGAATGACTTCCAAAGCCACTAATCATTGGATTTTTGTTCATTTTCAAGTTAAAGCTCCAAAACCTATAAAGTATAGAATACTTATTAAAAAACACTTAATAACCAGATGAAATGGGCTAACATAGCATATCTTCAAAACTATAAACGGGAACTATTCGTCACCGATCAAACGGCCAAACCAATACTTTGCTTGTCCTCGAGCAAAGAAAAACATAAAATAAATACTAATATACTTAAAAATCCTAACTCACTGTCACAGGCAACGCGATTGCATTTATCATATGCAACAAGCCTTTTAAACCTCTAGTTGTCCCTAATTGGACGAGTGAAGTCTCGTGAGGGTTCTCGTCAACAAGTCACTCACAACCATTTTTATTTCATTATATATTTAAAAAGGTTTATTAAAAACAAAAAATAGAACATTCAATACTCCTTATCATAAAACAGTGATTTAAAATAGTATAACAAACAAAAAGAAACAGAATCACACATCTACTTACGTCATAAAAAATAATCCCAAGCACATGCATTAAATGAATCAATAGAGTTTCTCATAAGATTGCACGTGTGTTATGTGGTTGTCAAATGAACATGCGTGCATAATGAACTTGGAATATAACTTGGATAACCATACAACTATGCTTAGACTACGAATCTCACAATGTTAATTAAACTCTCAAATGAAACACTCAGAAAAAGGTGTAATTTCTCGCGTGTATGCGAGCCAACGAAATATGTTTTCAAAACAAGCAATGCTTACATATGACACGAAAAGACGTATGACACGAAAGAACAGTAGTCTCATGGATAGGATACCAATAATTAAAAAATGAATCGTTACCATGTTTCAATTCCCCTCACATCGTTTACATATCCAAACCATCTTTTCTAGGATCAAATAAGACTTTTCAAAGGTTGTAACATGGCTCAGGCAATGACAAAGGATAGAAAGGATTCATCAAGTAATCTTTAGAATGGCATTGTAAGGCATAATCAATTTCTTTCATCATTTCTTCTTCCAACTTTCATCTTTTCATTCTTTATATATTTTTTGTTCTTTTTTTTTTCAACTTTTTTTTCCATTTCGTTGCTTTTGAAATGATTATTTTCAACTTTTTTTTCCTTTTCGTTGCTTTTGAAATGATTATTCATTTAATACCAAGGTAACTACCCCAAACATCATATTGTTTTCTTCTTTTTCTTAATCGACACACCACCTTATCAACACTAAAAGTTGACGAAGCTCTCAGTAGTGAACTCTAAGTTGGTCAAGTTGGAGCAAAAAAAAGATAATGGTGATTAAAGAAAAAGGGCATTTTAATAGCTTAAAGGGGCGAACTAAGGATATTTTTATAATTTTGGATAGGTAAACAAAGAGGGCCTACCATCATCTCCTATGGTCATATGGTTCTTCAATGTTTACAACGGAAGATTATTTAGCATGGTAACAAATATTTTAACTTGACTATCAAACAAAACAAGAATAATGAGACTAAACAACGAGTAGATGCGTTATTTCAATGAAATTCGACAAACAGAAGATGCATTTATAACCCTCTAAAACGAAAAGATAGGCTCAAAAGCTCACTGGGTCTAGTCTACACCATGTGTTGTCTAGAAATCTGAATCATATTATAGTTCACATCAAACATATATTCAAGCGACTACGTGCAGTGTATAGGTTTGTGTGCAAATCCATGATATCAAACTACGATTCGAATGATACATATCCTAAAACATCGCATCATGACTTTAGCAAATGTTTAACCACATCTTCCCTTGTTTGCCATTCTATAACAATCCAAGTTATATAACAAGAAGTATGGAATTGAGATTGCAAAAGGTTCGGTAACATCGTTTATTTAAGCATAAGTATCAAAAAAATTTTGCAAAATTGGTGCATAATAATGTGCATGTGAGTGCATACCCCCGAACCTAAACCTTTCATTGTCCCCAATCAAACAATAAAACGAAAGAAAGGAGAGTACATAAGGAAGGAACAATATTACCTCAATCTTAGCGATCACAAATCAGGTAAACGTATATGAATAAGTCGATAAAAGTTCAAATATGCTCCTAATGGAGCCACTATTCACCTATCAATACTCTATGAAAGAAAATAAACAAAGAACATGATAGCTAATCGAAATATAAATATTAAATGCAAACCGTGGTATACTTAAAAATAAATAAACTAAAATTGGAAAGAACAAGCATAAATGGAATTATCAAAACAAAGAAAAGAACAAACAAATGACCAGGTTTGGGAGAAAGAAGGTAAGAGAACAGAGAGAAAACATACAAAACCCTCCCTCGCACGAGCGGGCCTACACGCGTGCGAGGGACTTTCGCGCGTGCGAGGCCCCCCGCGAGTTGAAGTTGAGACTGGGTTTTAAGTTTTAAAAAGAAAAATTTCTAAGGCAATAGATCACGCGAGCGGGCCGCTCAGGCGATGTACTTGCGCGTGCGATATCAGGTGCGACCTGGAACTGAGAGTAGATATAAAAAGTTTGAAAAAAATTTCCTAAAGTAAAATCTCGCACGAGCGCCTTGTCGCGTGAGCGAGTCGCGTGCGTGACATGTCTTTTCCTCTTTTCTCTCTCTTTCAATGTATATAAGTTCAAAATAAATTAACCCCGATCCCCAAACCTGTGCAGAGAACTCAGAAACTTACCGAAATGACCAAAAAACTCAAAAATAAGAGAAACGAACGAAGTAAAGCTTGGGTTGCCTCTCAAGAAGTGCTGTCTTTTACGTCTTCAGCTAGACCATTCTAGCTCAAGACTTATGGAGGTTGAAATTCAGTGTTTGTACCCTTGAAGACATTAGGGATACTCCGATGGAAAGCAGAAATAATGTCATTATTTTTTAACTCGATCAACGGTTCTCCCTGATTATGTTCAAATTGATTTCACACCTTCTGAGTAAATTCACCATTAGGATCCGGGTTATTCAAATTCGTTCGCTCATTACTCATTGCCATATTCTCCTTACCCACATTTATTTCGTTATTAGGTTCAATAATTCATCTGACCTCACTATCCACCTCACAGAGGTAATCATCATCATTGGGAGGTTGGTCGATAGCGTTAAAAATGTTTAATTTTAGACTCATGTTCCCAAACGACACTTTCATTACCCCCATTTGATAGTTGACATGAGCGTTGGTCGTGGCTAAGAATGGATGACCAAGAATGGCAGGAGTGTGTCTTCTAGCATCTAGCATAGGTTCGGTGTCAAGAACCATGAAATCGACGGGATAGTAACATTTGTCAACTTTTACCAAGACCTGCTTGACGATTCCTCTAGCGATTTTAACAAAACAATCCGCTAATTGTATGGTAGTTGTCGTGGGTTTCAATTCACCGACACCTAGTTGTTTGTAAACTGTGTAGGGTAGGAGATTTACACTCGCTCCTAAGTCAAGGAGAGCCTAATGAATGATAGTGTCACCTATGATACATGAAATTGTTGGTGTACCAGGATCCTTATACTTTGGAAGAACATGTTGGAAGATCGAACTTACTTTCAGTAAAGAAGGCCTTTTTTGGAATATGACTACACAACTTGCGCTTTTGAGTGCTTAGGTCTTTAAGGCATTTAGTATAAGCAGGAATTTGTTTTATAGCGTCGAGGAATGAGATATTGATTTTAACTTGTTTAAACACCTCGAGTATATCTTTAATTTTTGACCCTTTCTTTGAAAAATTTGACGGTTCTTCCATGTTTGGTGGGAATGGCATTTTCAGAATATAGTTAGTTGGGACCCTTACATTCTCTTTCCTAATTTGACTCGTGTCCCCACCCTTCTCTTGATTTGAGTTAATGTTCGCATCTCTCCTACTCTCCCTCAGAATCTCAACAACTTCTTCCTCTCGAGTAGTCGTCCTAGTTGACACAGCGTTCACTTGCTCATTCGTACCACCCATCTTGTATTGTCCCTTAGGTTTCTGAATAGGTTGACTTGACAACTTACTCTCGGTCAAACGGTATAGTGTATTAGCTATTTGTCCCACATGGGACTCCAATTTTGCAATAGACTGTGTGTGAGAGTGTACTAACTGGATCACCGAACCAAAACTTTCAGGTGAGGCCAACACCTTTTCCTCAAATGCATTATTACCTGGAGGTCAAGGAGGCAGAGGATTGGGTTGTGTATATTGATATTGTTGAGACCGATGTTTCCATGCATTGGGAAAGTTAATTTCAATTTGAGATCTTTGGGAGGAATATAAACCCTCATTATTTTGAGATCGCCACCCAACATTTAGGTGACTTCTCCATGGCGCATCGTAATTGTTTCTCGAAGGGTTGTGAGCATGTCGTGGGAATTTTGAATAGAGTTAATGTGTTGCTCTACAAACTATGGGAATTGAGAAGCAGAAGGACATATGAAGATATTATGAGAAGGTTCAGAACATAATGCACAGGCTTCAGAAGGAGGTAGACTGGACATATGGCCCATCCTCATGAGTTGGTCAAGTTTTCTCGGTAGTTCTTGTAGTTCAATTGAATGATTTGACTCAAAACGCTCCTCTCGCTTGGGTTTAGGTGGAAGACACCCCTCAAGATGGACGGACACGACTTGGTGCATGGAGTTTTCGCTAAATGTTTTAAAACTTTTCCAGGCCTCATCGGCGCTTTTCTGAAGAAATGTTCCAACACAAACAACATCGATTGTGTTACGGACAGAGGGAATAAGTCTCTCGTAAAGCATTTGCACTAACTGCTGTAGACACCCCAATTTTGACCAAACGTCGAGCTAAGGGGAGTGATACCTCCAAGATCCGATGATGACAATGTCCGGCTAATCTAGGACTTCTAAAGATGATTCAAGCTCTTCGAAAGACTCTCCAACCTAAACAAAAAGCAAAAAAATATATATATATGATGATGAAAGAAAAAAAAAAGGCAAAAAAATGAGGCAGAACGGCACTTGAGCCAATTTGCGGCAGTGACGGGCTGCCGCAGCGGCAGTCTCTGGACTGCCTGACGGCATTCTGTGAATGCTGCGAATTTCAGCAAGTGCTGCGAAAATTGAATTTTTACAAAAAAATGACAGTCCCTGGAGTTGTCCGCGGCATTCATTGAGTGTCTCATCGGCATTCAGTGAATGCCGCAACGGCAATCACTGTGTGCCGTTCCGGCATTCAGTGAGTGCCGCTTCCATCTCCATTGAGTGCCGTGTTTTTGTAACAGACATCTGTAAAATAGAACGTTTTATACTATCAAAAGGATGCCTGAATTAGGGTTTTTTGCTGTGAAATACCCCTCTATAATTCTCGATAAATGGAGGATGAATATCCTCTTGCAAGGGGTTGGATTTTCTTTGAATCTAGAGGTTTATATTAGTGTTCTCTTCTTCTTAACATAAAAAAAAAGGCTTTTTTTAAACATAATTAGAAGTAGGTTTTGAGAAGGTTTAAGGGGTATTTAAGTAGAATTAGAGTGGAAGAGTTTGATTAGTCTTTGGAAGTTCTCCAAAATCACCAAGTTGAGGATACTTTGGAGGTAAAACTCTAGAATAATCAGTCTTTGTTCAAATTTAATTATAGCATGCATTGAATTCTTTAATTTCCCTTTTCACTTGTTGTGTTCATCCCTTGGGTTCATAAGGCTTTCAATGCCTTACTTGAATCTCTTGGATTGAAATCCCTTAATCTCTTTGTAATCTTGTGATTCATGAGGGGATTAAGGTTGGTACTATAATATTTAGCTAATGGACCCAAACCTATCTTCATGGTTTGAGGTTTGTTATGACTAAGTTTCATGAAGTTCTTTTATCCTTCTTCAAAATTTACAAATATGAATATCTTTAGTCTCCAATAACCATCAAATGGTAGGAGAGTTAGCTTTAGACAAGCCCAATTCCATGGCTTATTTGTCTAAGTTGATGAGAATAAAGTGAATTAACCCAATGTGCAGTGAGTTCACAATCCGTTTTTGATCATAAATTTTTAGTTGAACATCGAGCCGTTGGAATGGAATAAAATCAACAGGAAAGTGTTTTTAACTCAAAGTGATACCACTGCAATTTTTGTTTTAAGTCAGTTTCACGTTTTGAGTGGTTTGATCAAAGGTTTTATGGAACAACTATAATCTGTCCATAGTTTCAGAACAGTAACACTCTTTTGAAATAAGCAAATCACAACCTTAATCAAGCACTTTTGACCAAAAATAAATTTTTCTAAGTAGTTTAATGTGTTAGAAAGCATTTTTTATTTTCTTACTAGTTTTAGAAAATCGTGCAAGAACTCTGGACAGAGGGTTGTAGAATCCTAAGTGATGTCTAGTGTTTGTCCAATTTCCGGAGATCTAACTGTTGAAACTTAGATTTTCTTTTTGGGTCAAAAACTAGACACACAAAGGCATCTTGTGTCCAAAATTCATCAAGATCAAACACGGGAACCATGCTTTTTATTTCTTTGAAGTTCTGATCTGCTCTCAGCAGTTTTCAGAATTCTGTAACAACTTAGATCAATCTTATAAATAATGGCTTAGATAATATTTTCATGAACGAAGGTTCAAACCATGTTTCAATAATGATTAGTTAGGCTTGGATTCAAAGTTTAAGTGACCTAAATCAATGAGTATTTCACGATTTCTTCTTGTTTGTGTTTACATTCATCCATGTGGCTTGACACTCATAATTAAGGATTGTGTACTTTAGGTTTAATCACATTTGATAAATCTAAGCTAGAAGCCTAGGATGACCATCTAATTTTATGTCTTGTATATTGTGCAGACTGACCCTTGTTTTGTAGGGCCGATGAGGTATGACTTTTCGACTCTCCCTTAGCTTAACTTTTCTTTGATTTTATCGATTTTATGACCTCACGCGTGACACATTAAAATTAGTATCTTGCCTTATGTGAATATATGTGATTAGAGACCTTTTCTTAGGTTTTACTTTCTATTCGTATGCATTGCGACTTTAATATTCGCGGCATGGATCACAGGTAAGTTCTATAGTTCCCTATTTTCATATCATATTGCTTGCTACTTGAATTATATGGTTTTGAATGATATTTTATCATTTGCAATCTTACACCTTTTTAGACATGCTTTTGTAATGCATATTTATACATATGTATTAATTGAGGACATGCTTAGATAATTAATTCAATTACGAGGATGTTGAGTAGAGGCCTATCGTGAGAGAGGATGAGAAGGGGTGTTTTAGTCCGATGGGCTCCTTCCCTTCTCATTCCATAATTACCGGACCTAGTTTAATCTTTGGTTTCGCAAAAGATCAGTTGCTTTAAAATGGTTTCTTAATTTTTCTTTTAAAAATAAAGTGGCAACTCATTTGTTTTTGAATTTGAAAATTTAAAAGAATTTTAAAAGAAAAGTTGTGGGTAAAAGAAGGACAAAATTGCGATATCCATAATCTGGCGACTCTACTGGGAATCAAACCCAGAATCTTTGGTTTCGCAGACCAGAATTTTGATTTTGGATTCACTCGAGGATTAGATTTGAAAGCATCCTCTTAATCGGATTAATCAATCTTTGTGTGCCTGTTGCATTTCACTTACATGTCCAACCAGTCGATTGCACGAAACTATGACCTTGGAGGCTTGGGATAACCCGGTCGGTCAAGCCATCATGGGACTGTGTGATCACCCTTGATCTCGTACCATGTGTTGGTATATAAAGCATCCTATCGGGTGTGTGTCAAGGATCCCTTATTTGACCCAAAACCCAACTTTTGCATAGTAGCTTCCATAGAACCTTTCAAATCTTAGGAAATCAATTCTTGATTAGGAATTATATGCTAGGAAGCTTTGTATGCCTGGAAGGGATTACTTGAGATGATGACGATGCTTACTTGATGAAAGATGTATAATCGTTTAATCACCTTTTAGCAATTTCTCCTCATGTTCCATGACATTGGGAGAACATGCCGAACCTTGATTATAATATTTTACTTCTTATATCATGCTAGCTAAGCATCATTGACCTTGTATGCATCCAAATTCAAGAAAAGTACGGTGACAACCCGATCTTCTGATCCTTCTACCCAAAAGTTTTAAAATTCACCTTTGAGAGTAAACGAGATTTCAATAAACCACCATTCTTTATCCCAAATTATTTCCCGATCGAACAAAGCTCCAAACTAACCTCTGTTAAAGTATATTTTCGCATGATCATCCAAAATTTTGGGAATTGTCTTTGGAAGAAATGCTCTTCAAATGAAATTCAAAGCAAGATTTCAACCCAATCATCTTTTTTGAGAAATATTTTCATATCCTCATTTTTAAATAAAAGATTTGAAATCCTTGAGAATCATTTTGAAAGATCTCGTCATTTAAAGAAATGCTTTTCAAATGAATTTTGAATTTTTTTTGAATATCCAACCGTTGAGAGGGTAGTGAAGATCACAATGAAAGGAGAAGTTGGCGCACTTGACATGGGTGAGGATCTCATGTGCTTATGTGTTTATGTGTTAGGATTAGGATTTTCTTTTCTTTGGCATATAGAATAGGCACACATGCACACATGCATTGCATCCGTGTGACATATAAAAGAAAGTTTTATTACCAAATGTCTTTTAAAAACAAAATATATGTGTGTGACAAAAGGAAGCAGATAAAAGTTTTTAAAAGAAAAATTTTAAACTTGTTGTAGGGCGAAAACAGCATCAAGTTCAAATCAAGCCTGGTTTAGGGATCCCACAGCGAGGTTGGTAAGAAGAGAAGACGTTGAAATGGCAGAAGAAAGGAACAACGAGGAAGTAGCCGGGTTGAGAACACTGGTAGAACAACAAGCAGAGCAAATGAGGTGGCAAGCCAAAAATATGAATCGTATGATGGGAATGATAGAAGCACTGAATCACCGACCACCGCCTATAATTTTGCCGGTTGTGGACCCACCTCTAGGAGGGGACGGAGATTGATTTGATGATCAGAGGCACAGTGGAATGATGCACTGCAGGCTAACAGAGAAAGGGAGAAAACTGAGAGAGAAAGGCTACTGACCAAGAAGATCGAGAAGCTGGAAAGGGTGATGCGTAAGGCTCAAGGGGTCGACACTTATCTAATGGAGTTGGAAGGTTTGTACGATGGAGTCCACGAAACACTGCTGGCTAGCTTTAAGATGCAAGTTTTTGATAAGTTCGACGGAACGAGAAACCCTCGCAGTCATGTAAGGATGTGTATCGGAGCTTTCCAACCAAGTGGACTAAGTACCACCATGATGGCCGTCTTGTTCCAACAAACTTTAACCGGAGCCGCCTTATCCTGTTTCCTCACTCTCAAAACAAGCAAGACCCGAGTTTGGGAAGAAGTGATCAAAGAATTCGTAGCGCAATATGAGTACAATCAGGAGCTAGACGTTACCGTCAGAGATCTGGAGACTACCAGGCAGAGAAATAGAGAGTCTTTCGCTGAATACTTGAGCCGTTGGAGAGGGAAGGCAGCTAAAATGGTACAGAGGCCGTCCCAGAAAGACCTAATCCGAATGTTGATGAAGAAACTTCAACCTGTCTATCAAGAGAAAATGAGATTCCAGTCGATCAACACTTTTGCTAAGGAATTTAATGTAGGGACTCAGATCGAAGATGCAATCCAAGAGGGAGTAATAAAAAAGAGGAATAGCCAAACCGGTACAGAAGACCGAACTACGGATCCAATGAAAGACAGTCGGGAGGGCATTCTGGCCCCACCGATGTCAAATCACTGAACGGGGCGGAGAGGAAATTTGACATAACACCAAGGAGAGGGGGGGACAAAGCACCGAGAAAATTCTCAAATCTGGGAGTATCAGTGTCAACCGCTCTCGATAGGCTGTTAATGAAAGGGCATCTCTGTCAATTGGAACCTCAACCTCTACCGAGTCTGCTTTCGCCAAATTTTCAAGGGGATCTCTTTTGCAAATTTCACCAACAGAAGGGCCACTCAACGGATCGGCGTATGAGGTTAAGGCACGAAATCCAAGATCTAATCGATAACAAGGAGATATCAGAATCGCCCGTTAGAGCTCCAAATGTCACAAGAAATTCGCTACCGAATCACCATGTTGTACCACCACCGGAAGGCCTCTATTTCTTGGGGATAGAAGAAACCATATTCAATCTGTCTAGGCTAATCACTAGGGCTAGGACACCAAGAAGGCCTTATCAGTTGATGGAGAATCCTACAATCTGTACCTTGGAGGTGTAGACACCCCATTTTGTCGGCTATCAGATTTAGGAGACCCATAGCTTGGTGGTTCACAATGATCGAAAAAGACTTAAAAGGACTCCTGGAAGTTGGTTCTATTTCTCAAAATGCTCAGAATGACCAAAATGCCCCTGAAAGCCCAAAAGCTCCCAGATTTGGACCAAAAGTTTGGGAAACATGCAACTTCATAAGAAAAATGATAAAAAGAGTTTTTAAGTAAAATCGGATGAAATCGTCAGCTCACAGAGACCCCCGGAAGACCCGGAAGTTCTCGGAAAGTCCCCGTTGACCGGTTTGACCAAGGTTTGACCGAAATCGTCCAAATTCGCCAGAATCATTCTAGATCATGTGGAAAGTGTTAAAATGAGTTTTAAAAGAAAATCGAGCGAAAACGTCAGCTCCTGGGAGCTCCCAGAAGTTTCTAGAACTTCCCGGGAATCCCAAGTTTGACCAGTTTGACCAAAATTTGACTTTAGAACTGGAGCACCGTAACATTTTTTAAACATTTTTTCATGGATACTAGAGGTCAATAGCTTTCCAACGGTATATCGCACATAATTTCTAGATTTAAAACGAATTTATTATGACTTTCCAAAGGAAAAAAAGGCGATCAAATCGGCTTTTATCGCGAATACCGCAAAACTTTTCAAAGTAACCTATCCTCGAACTATTTTTTATGTAAAGTAGACTCCATTACCATTCCAACGGTATATCACAACCTCAATTTTGAGTTTGTATGCATTTTCTGCGAATTTCAGACGAAATAGGGCCTTTTCGCGAATACCGAAATCTCTGGGGGCCTAAACAGCATTATCTGGACGAAGGAAGAGCAGTGCCGCCACAGAACTGGCCCACTGCTATCGCGGCACAGGCCCAGTGCCGCTGCGGAACTCTCCCCCAGAACGACGTAGTTTTGGTTCCCAGCTTATTTTGGACCAATGGGAGACTATTTTAACTTTTTAAAACTCCATTTACCACCCCTCCTTTGCCTATAAAAGAAGCCATTTACTTCCATTTAGGAGAGACATGGAAGCTTAGACAGAGCTTAGGAAGAAACCCTAGAAAAATATAGAGAGAGAAAGAGAAGAAATAGTCTTCTTCTTCTATTTTCTCCATCAAAGTGAGTTTTCTTCTTACTTGAGTTTGCTATCAAAGCTTTAATCATCCAAACATTTCATTCACCACCATTCTTGAGCATCCATGAGATAGGAAGCTACTTCTATGTCCAAATGTCACCATATATGAGTGAAACACCAATCTACAAGTCCAACATTTCAATGATTATCAACTATTGATTGCTATTTGAATGCTTGTTTACTTTGATGTTCATCTCTCTCATAACCCCATTTCTTTTTTACTTTTCTTTGATTATTTAGTTGTTCATCATCATCTAGATTACATGTTGTTTGAGGAGGGTGAATCCTTATGGATAGTAGCTCTTGACCTTAAAGACATGTTTGATGGATGATGATTCTACCTTCAATACATTAACATGTATTCTTGAAGTCATATTCTCAAACAAAACTATGTTTGCGCAAATAATATTGGGAGTTCTTTGATGATTCAAGGTTGGATGAGGTTCTAAGTGGTCACATGGTCATCTCAAGAGTTTAAGTTCATGCTTTTAACATCTATTTCAAAACCCCCAATCAAGAACTCAAACTCTATTTCAAAACCCAAATCCATTTTCTTCAAGAATGATTCAAAACAGTGAGCTGTTCAGATTCAAAGATTTGTTTTGAATTAAATACTTGAGTTATGATGATGAAACCACTTGAAAAATCTTCTTAAGACATCATAGTTTGTCTCCAATTTTCCCATCAATTATAGAGATGTGAAAGTATTATTTTCGGATTTAAGAAGTTCAGATTCATAATCTGTCTCTATTCTCACATATTGTTTACCTGACTTCTTGCACTTATTCTGGATGTTTTCGTCACTGTACATATATTTTTTCTATTTTTTTATGAAACTTGGGTGTCTTAGGAAACGTTTGGTATAAAGTGGGTCATCATAAACTATTTCTTTGATTTATGAAAAATCATACAAAATCAGTCAAAAGTGCAGCTTTTATTTCTGTGTCATGTGTACATTCTGATTTATTTCTTTTAATCTGTGATAGCTATTGAGGTTTGTCTTTTTGGGTTGTTTTCTAGACACAATAAGGATGATCTATGATTTGTCCCACATTTTCCTAGGCATGTTTGACCTCCCATTATGATGTTATAAAATAATGCATACAGTCTGTCCACTATTCACAGCATGTCACTTTTTTGACTTTCACACATTAATGCAACACTTTCTTGTATCTAGATGAACCCATATCCCGTGAACATGTTCTTTACCACTTTTAGCATGCTATATCATATCATGTATCATCTATCCTCTCATGTATCATACTCCCATAGATTCTTGAGTTTGGTTTCCAAATAAAATCATGTTTAGCAAAAATACTTGGGAAATTCTTGAAATGAGTTAGGAATTGATATTCCAAGTGGTTAGAATATTCATCCAAGTTCTGGAAGTATACTTTCAAAACCCCCATTTCAAACCCCCCCCCCCCCCCCCCTCTTAAACCCCTCATTTTGATTTCAAGAAATAAACCTTGTTTTTCCCAAAATCTTCAAAACAGTGAGTGATCTGAGTACAAGGATTTCTCTAGAACTCAATACTCAATGTATGAATGCAAGACCACTTGGAGAGTCTTTCTAATTCAATATAGAACATTCATGATTTTTTAGCTTGACTTGGAAGCACTTGGAAATGGTCCATTTAGACCCAAACATTCCTTCCAGACATTCTGTTTTTGTTATCACAGCAACTAGGTCCACTTCCAACTCCTCTTTTCAGAAAATGTTTCCAAAAGGGGTGGTCCTACCTTAGTTTTTCCTCGAACTTCAATGTCTTAGGAACTTCCTGTATAAAATGGGCCTCCAGATCATTCGTTTTCATTTTCTAAGACTTTTCAACATTTCAGTCGACAGTACGGACTCTGTTTCTGAGTGACCTTTATTGTTTACATGATTTCTCTCAATCTGTGATATCTATTAAAGATTGGCTTTTTGGGTTGTGTTCTAGACACAATAAGGAAGATCTCCATAAAATATCATGCACTGAAAACATTCCTAACCCCTCTTTCCAAGTTTCACAAGATCATGCTACTGTTCTGTCTACTATTCACAGCAAGCACACTTTTACTTTCCCCCTTTGATTTAATGCTCATATGCACTCCAAATTAGCTCATGTCTTAGGAATTAGTTCATACTACATTTGTACATATCCCATGATGATTTCATTCATCCATTCATGCACATTCTAGACTTCGAAGTCATTCTAGGAATCCATGAACACAAGGCACACTACAACCTTAGCACATTCTAGATACATACATTGCATCCATGCAAAGATTTGGGGCTTTTGTGACTCCTAATCTAAGAAGATTATAAGGAATGATCATGATCACACGTTTATGCTTCCCCTCGATCTAATCCTCCTTTTTCATCCGTCCCGGGGATTGAGAGATCTTCTTTTCTCAAAGAATAACATGCACCATACCAGCTTGCTAAGTTTATTTTTGATTTCTTTGATTATTTGTTTCAAGAACAATTCATGTCCCCTTTTTAGATTAGGAAGTCTTGATTATTTGATATATGATTAGACGATTTTTCCTTGGTTTATTTGTGTGATCTTTCACTTTACATTGTATGATATTTGGCTTAGATCTTATGAATGATATCTTATCTTTAGATCTTCCATTTCAAGTTTCTTATGTAATGTAGTATACTATCATAGTATTATTTGTCGAACCAAACATAGTATAAGATGATTATTTGGATGCTAATTGAGGCCCGTCAAAAGACAGGGCGAGTTGAGGGTGTTTTAGTCATGATAAAGGCTCCTTCCTCTCTCGTACCAAAACCCCGAGCCAAGTTCTTTGGTTATGAAGGGCCGGTGCCCCTTATCCGCTTGGGTGAACCAAATTTAGGTTTCTTGGTTCCTTAAAGACCAAGTGGCGACTCTGTATCTATTTTCAACAGACCCTTTTCTTTCCTTTTCAAAACAATTTCAAACCTAAAAGGTGGGCCCTCCCAAATGCCGGTGTCCACAATCTGGCGACTCTGTTGGGGATATTTTATTTTAAAACAAAATAATACAGAGGTTTGACTCATAAGAAGCATCTTTAAAATCATCTTTTTACTGTGTTTGGTTCACCGCATTGCACTCTGCATTTTACCCTCCCGACTGTGTTTGAAACGCGGCGCTGACATTGTTCAGGTCTTGTTGTGCCAAGGCACAAGTCACCGTTGATACTGTACCTTCCAAGGTATATCAAAAAGTGTAAAAACCTCCGTACTGTCTCCCTGATGGTATATTTGAACTCTCGTCAACGGACCCTCTTTGACTAAACCCAGCCTTTGCATATATATTCCTGTAGAACGTTTCATAAGACTGTTCATTTATCTTTTCAGATAGGACAATGTGATATAACTGCTGTATGCCCTAGCGGGATTACCTGCGCGGTGTAGACGCTTATGTGGCATAGAACAGAACCTCTTTCTTATGATTCCCAAGGCAATCACTCACATGTGATTGATTCGAGGTGAAAAGTGCATGTTCATAGTGTATTATATAGTCTGTTATGCATACTTTTATCCCCAAAGTCCCTATATTTAGGTGCACTCTAATAACAATGTTCTCTTTATTGTGTTAATGCTAAAATATATGGTTTTGCATTGTTTTATATGTATTAGGATGTAAACCAATGAAGTGGAGCTAAAGAAAAGTGATTCTGGTGGATAGAACAACAGAAGCAGCTGAGAAAACGCCAATTTTGACAATAAAGACTTTAGATTTGGAATATTTTTCCAGAGATACAAAATGTAGATCTTTGAGTTATGGTCGCGTGGCCGCAAACGGGAGGTCAATCCGAGGTCCGAGTAAAACGTTATGGCCATTCTCCCATCGGTGCGCAGAGCTGTCAAAATCAGAAGAGTTCAAGCGATTGAGAAGAGTTCAATCGATCGAACCTTCGATCGATCGAACTAAGCTCGATCGATCGAACTTTTTTTTCACCCAAAAGTTGCGTGAACTCTGCGGGAACCCTATATATAAGTCGTTTTGACGCCAGACGAAGGGAGGACGCTCCAGAACGCAGAAAACAACAGTTTTAGGGTAGTTTTAGGGTTAGATTAGGAGTAGATTAGGTTAGATTCTTGCTTTTATTCCTCTTTTCCATTGATTTGTTGAAGATTATTGAAGATTAAAGTGTAGTTCAAGATTATTGCAAGTTATTTTCAGATTTATTCCAGGTTTTACTTTCTCTTTTCTTGATTTGATTGTTTATGACTCTAGTTGTTATGATTGTTTGGTTTTACTATTTCTGCACTTGTTTATTCATGTTCCCGTAGCTTAGATGTTGGGAATATGTGATGAAACATTGATTCCCAGCCTCTGCCATGCAATCTTTAGAAATCTTGGGCTCGATCGATCGAAGGTATTTCGATCGATCGAACCAGAGCCATAGTCAAGCGATCGAAGGCATTTCGATCGATTGAAGGATGATGCTGTCCGATCGATCGAGAGCGCTTCGATCGATCGAACATGTTAAATCCTGAGATGATTTTTTTAAGTATTCCATGACTTTCTGTTTTAGAAATCTGTCATCAAATTGTCCCTATAAGCTCAGTTTGTCACAACAGTTTTTAGAACTTAAAGCCTTAAGGCCTTTTCTTCAATGACTTTTGAAAACCACTTTGAATGCTAATACCATTTAGAGTGCAAGTAATTACCATTGTTTTAAACCGTCTTCCAAGTATTTTAAATCACTTGTGATGATGTAGTCCTGGTCATGAAAGGGCTATTGATTCTATATCTTTAGAAAAATACGGAATGCTGAAGAGGAATGAACTCCATAGAACGTAAATGAATTTGCATGGTAGATGGTTAGGATCAATGCGGATTCGCGTGTTTCCAACTTCTTTAGTTTATCTATTTAATTAATTATGTTTCTTTATGCTTAGTTTATTATTTAGTTTAATTTAATTAATTAGGATTTGTTAGTACACCTCCAATCATTCATTCTTATTTTCTTTTTCTTTAGGTTATAACTTAGTAGACATTCTCCCTATTCCTTCCTTGTGGGATCGACCTGGACTTATCCAGTATTACTTGTACGATCACCTACACTTGGGTGTTGCACAAGAGCGCACAACTATTTAGTCGTGTCAAGTTTTTGGCGCCGTTGCCAGGGAAGGCAACTAGGTTAGGATTTTACTAAGTTTTTCCATTTTTCTTCTTTTACTTAAAAAAAAAAATTCATTGGACTTTTTCTCTCACAAGAAAAAAAAATTTTCTTTTGTTTAAATATTTTGGGTAAACATGTCTTATCCATATTACCCTCCATACAACACAAATACCACGAATGGGTACACATTAGGTAATGAGAACTATACCCCGAGTTGGCAAGCACCCACATATGATGCACATTATCAACCTGAGTGCTACCAATCACCACAATGGGAAAACCATCGTGTTAGTCCCCCATGTTATCAAACATATCAAGAACCTCCACCTGGAGAGTTCTATCAATCGCAATGGGGATATAACCAAAATGATAGTGTAGGATATAGTAGTAGTTCCCACGATTACCAAATGCACCAAGACTTTCCTTCTGGGGAGTCTTGCACACAAACACAATGGGAAGGGGACTATTACCAACAACAATGGGGTGAAACTTCATATAGTTATAATGAGGAGAATAACCAAGTTGAGGATAATGGTATGTTAGAATTGCTGCTTAGTGAAATGAAAAGGCTAGAGAGTGCAATTGATAAATTAGGAGCTAGATATCAACAAGCATTTGATAGCCAAACTTTAGAAGACTATACCAGTCCTTCAACGCTACAACCTGAATTTCAAGACACTAACAATGGAATGGAATTAGAGGACAATGATAGGTTCATACCGAGTGAGGTTAACAACTCATTTGAGAAAGTGATAACCCAACAAGAACTCCAAAACCAAACCATTGAGCATGAAGTTGTAGAACCATCTTCTCCTCAACATACAATCCCAGACATCAACTCCTTCACTGCCTGGATAAAACTGCACAATCTCTTTGTCCAGAGCACCTCAATAGATGACATATATAGTGAGGAGAGTTACAAGGATGAGAATGAGGTTTTAAAAGATGACGAGAGCTTAGGTGATTGCACGCAATTAGGAAAGGAAGAGTCCCCTGTTGACTCTACCCCTACCTTTGAAAGTGACCCTAGAGAGGACATAATTGAAAAATCTAAATCTGATTTAGATTCTTGTGATATTCATGAACTCTCACCTCTTTCGATCGAAGAGGTGGTGTCACCAAGTTGCCCATCACCTATCCTTGCTATCAATCAAAGCTCTCGTCCTGAGCTTGAATGTTATGTGTACCCCATTCGTGAACAAACAGAATGTGTTGTGGAAGAGGATGGTAAGGATACTAGCACAAGTTCTTCACAAAATTTTAACTTTCAAAATTCTTTGAGAGAAGACTTGGAAAATATTGGGCCCACTTAAGGTGATCTTAAAATTCAACAAGAAGCTAGCAATCTTCTAGACTGCTTGACCTTCTTGAGTGATTATGACATTGAGGCCCAAATAGATAGCTTTATCCAAGTCCAGTCCAAAACCATGTGCATAAAACAGAAATTCAATGATTATATCTCCATAGATTCTGTTCTAGGACAAGCGGAGGGTGGTGAAGCTTCATTAGAACATCACTTCGACCCTGCCCCTTTTATTGAACCATGGCCTCCCCCTGTTTTTAGTATTAAAATAGAGGCTGTTATAGGACATACCAACACCAAAGATCGTTTCTTGCATATAATTCCTAAAAAGTGTGGTATTCCTTTTATAACTGTCCCAAAATAATTTGGAAGCCATAGGTTTTGCATCATCTCCTCTGACCTTGAGCCTGACATTAGTTGGGGAGAGTTGCATTTTTATGAGGATCCCAACATTCTTCTCACTGTTAAATTATTTTATTGGAAAGATCCTCAAAAATTTCGGTTGTTAATCTATGATAAAAATCTTGATTAACCAAATTTATTTACTGAGTAGTTGTATCTATGTTTCCTTGTTGCTACTAATGATCTTGCAGGTAGCTTGAAAAAAATTGGATATTAACGCTTCGAGGTAAAATCCTTCCTTCCCTCGCTTTACTTTACATGTCCATGTGCTTAGTTTAGAACATTGAGGACAATGTCTAGGTTTAGTTGGGGGGGAGTGAGTCATTGCATGCCTCATATCTTTTTGTTTGTACTTTAGTGTCATATACCTGCTTAGCAACATGTAACTCAGTAAATTAAAATCTGCAAAAATTTTAAAATTTTTATTTTTATTTTTTTTAAAGATAATAAAATGGTTCTTGTATTTCTCTCATAGTTAGTGTAGTTAGTTATGATGCATTAGTGTTATTTTATGTATGTTATTAGTATGTGATATACTATGGTAGTTTCTTTACTATCTTAGTTATAGTATGTTCTATGCTTTTTAATCTTCAAATACTTTGAGCACGTTGTGACAACCTTGTACTTAGCTAAAATGGATTAGTAAGTATAGCTTAGGTGTCTTGAGAGACTTTAATGGAGACTAAAAACCCAAGTGAGCTTTTGTGCCATTCTTTATTTTTGAGGGTTTTATAAATTGCTCTTACTTTTTGAAAAGCGTAGTAATTCGTTGAAAGTCTCATTTTTCTTCTTCATTTTGACTGATTACTAGAAGAGAACATTCAGGATTTACCAAACTTTAGAGCTCTTGAATTTACTAAAATGAATAATCCTATGAACTTAGAAGATGATTTAGGCCATCTGTTGACCATACACGTATAATATAGCCTTGGCCTACCTCGATTCTATTCCTTTACCTCACCTCTTGAGTTTATCATAATCGTCTTGTCTTCACAATCCTAAAGTCTATACTTAACTCCAAACTAGGAGTTCAAGCCTCAGTTCTTTATTTAGAAGTGATTGGGATGTGTTGCATTGACAAGAAATTTGGTAGTGTGAATAAGGGAAAGTTTGCAATGAAAAAAATGATGAAGAAAGAAAGAAAGAAAAAAAATTATAAAAGAAAAGTAAAATAAAATAAAATAAAAAAATGCCAATGGTTGTTACAAAAGAAAAAGAAAAAAATAAATTAATAAAAAGAAGAGTGTGGAAAAAAGAGAATTAAAAAAAAAAAAGAGAAGAAGAGATAGATTGGAGATGTGGGGAAGTTTGAAAAGCGTACAATGCATTTGGTATTTCAATCACATCCTTTGACCTAATTGAGAATCATGAACATCTTTCTTCTTAATCGAACACCTCTTTTTCAAAGTCCTGATGATTTTAAGTAAATTGGATTTGAAGTTAAGGTAATGAGAGAGTCCTCCACGGTATCTCGCTCTTCTAGTGAAAAGTATCCATTCATGAGACTTTGTGCACTATAAAATTTACGTTTTTCTATTTAGATATGAGAAGCATTAGATTCCATTTACATTTACTCTTTATAGCTTCCATATCATGAGTGACAATTATTACACCTAATTCGGAGTGATTTCATCTTGAGAGTGTAATCCTAGTGAGAGTTGAGTCAAAATGAACGTCTTGATAGTATCTTAGGTTATTCAAGCTTTGAAATTAAAGTTTTGTATTTTGGTTGTCCATTCACACACACACTTGAAGATTAATAGGTATGGAACATTCTAATGACTTTGATAGTAGAATAACTGTAATGTGTGTGTTGCATTGCTATGGCATACTAGAGAGTTTCATGAGATTGTTGAGCTTAACTATATTGCTAAATGAGAGGAAAATATTTCTTGAAGACATTTAAATGAGAACCATTACCATAGACATGAATTTTGTGGGTAGATTCACTGCAAACCCTCACGAGACAACACTCGTCCACTAGGGGGAACCTAGGGGTTTAAAGGCTTGTTGCATACGCTAAATGCAATCGCGATTCCTGCGAAAGTGATTTAGAATTTTTACTTTATTTTGTTTTTAATTTTTAGAGTTAAATAAACACTGTTGTAGTTCGCTTCATTGCTAGGGACTAGCAACGAGCTAGTTGGGGGGTGTGATTCGAGGTGAAAAGTGCATGTTCATAGTGTATTATATGGTCTGTTATGCATACTTTTATCCCCAAAGTCCCTATATTTAGATGCATTCTAATAACAATGTTCTCTTTATTGTGTTAATGCTAAAATATATGTTTTTGCATTGTTTTATAGGTATTAGGATGTAAACCAATGAAGTGGAGCTAAAGAAAAGTGATTCTGGTGGATAGAACAACAGAAGCAGCTGAGAAAACGCCAATTTTGACAATGAAGACTTTAGATTTGGAATATTTTCCCAGAGATATAAAATGTAGATCTTTGAGTTATGGTCGCGTGGCCGCAAACGGGAGGTCAATCCGAGGTCCGAGTAAAAAGTTATGGCTATTCTTCCATCGTTGCGCAGAGTTGTCAAAATCAGAAGAGTTCAAGCGATTGAGAAGAGTTCAATCGATCGAACCTTCGATCAATCGAACTAAGCTCGATCGATCGAACTTTATTTTCACCCAAAAGTTGCGTGAACTCTGCGGGAACGCTATATATAAGTCGTTTTGACGCCAGACGAAGGGAGGACGCTCCAGAACGCAGAAAACAGCAGTTTTAGGGTAGTTTTAGGGTTAGATTAGGAGTAGATTAGGTTAGATTCTTGCTTTTATTCCTCTTTTCCATTGATTTGTTGAAGATTATTGAAGATTAAAGTGTAGTTCAAGATTATTGCAAGTTATTTTCAGATTTATTCCAGGTTTTACTTTCTCTTTTCTTGATTTGATTGTTTATGACTCTAGTTGTTATGATTGTTTGGTTTTACTATTTCTGCACTTGTTTATTCATGTTCCCGTAGCTTAGACGTTGGGAATATGTGATAAAACATTGATTCCCAGCCTCTGCCATGCAATCTTTAGAAATCTTGGGCTCGATCGATCGAAGGTATTTCGATCGATCGAACCAGAGCCATAGTCAAGCGATCGAAGGCATTTCGATCGATTGAAGGATGATGCTGTCCGATCGATTGAGAGCGCTTCGATCGATCGAACATGTTAAATCCTGAGATGATTCTTTTAAGTATTCCATGACTTTCTATTTTAGAAATCTGTCATCAAATTGTCCCTATAAGCTCAGTTTGTCACAACAGTTTTTAGAACTTAAAGCCTTAAGGCCTTTTCTTCAATGACTTTTGAAAACCACTTTGAATGCTAATACCATTTAGAGTGCAAGTAATTACCATTGTTTTAAACCGTCTTCCAAGTATTTTAAATCACTTGTGATGATGTAGTCCTGGCCATGAAAGGGCTATTGATTCTATATCTTTAGAAAAATACGGAATGCTGAAGAGGAATGAACTCCATAGAACGTCAATGAATTTGCATGGTAGATGGTTAGGATCAATTCGGATTCGCGTGTTTCCAACTTCTTTAGTTTATCTATTTAATTAATTATGTTTCTTTATGCTTAGTTTATTATTTAGTTTAATTTAATTAATTAGGATTTGTTAGTACACCTCCAATCATTCATTCTTATTTTCTTTTTCTTTAGGTTATAACTTAGTAGACATTCTCCCTATTCCTTCCCTGTGGGATCGACCTGGACTTATCCAGTATTACTTGTACGATCACCTACACTTGGGTGTTGCACAAGAGCGCACAACTATTTAGTCGTGTCAGTGATCACATTGAGTTGACTTGCCTAGGCACCATGATAAGGATGTCTGCTCCATGCTCATAAAGATATACACCGCAAACCTTGTTTGTTGGTCCTGAGACATAGGAGTATGAAAACTTGCTAGACAGTATGATCACCATCATCACCTATTCTTGTCGTATATCCCTATTTCTTCCAGAAACTCTACCGAACTCATCAGGATACCCCTGTTTCTCCTAGAAACTCTGATTTCCTAGAAATCCCTATTTCTCCCCAGATTACCCAGAAATCTCAATTTCTTCCAGAAACTCCGATATACCTATGTCCCCCAAGATATTCTTGCTTCCCCCAGAATACCCAGAAACCTCAATTTTTCTTAGATACTCCGATATAACTCTGTCCGACTTACCCAGTTATACATGTTTTCCCAGAAGCTTTGTCCAAATCTCTCAGATTACCCAGAAATCTCAATTTCTCCCAAAAACTCCGGTATACTTGTTTCTCCTAGAAACTCTGTCCAACTTACCCAAATTTTCATGTTTTCCCATAAGATCTATCCAAATCTCCAAGATTCTCCAAAAATTCCAGCAACTTCATCCAAACTTCCCAAAATGCCTAGATGTACCAATTTCTCCCAGAAATTCTGATTTCGCAATTTCTCCTAGAAGCTCAGTCCAAATCAACCAGAAATCCCTATTTCTCCTAGAAACTCAAATGACTTCTAGAAATTTCTCCGAATCTTCCAAATCCCTATTTCTCCCAGAAACTCTGTCCAAAATTCCCGAAGTATCCTAGAAATCCTTGTTATCCCTTGGTGATCACACTGGAAAGTAAGGTTAGCACACTCTGTATGGCTAGGACCTTATTTGTTTAGCTGCTATGTGTTAGAAATAGGAGCATCATATAGATTAGGGCTTGCATCCGCATGCTTGTCTCATATATATACACAATTTGTGTCAGTCTACATGCACACACATCTTATCAGTCTCACACATGTCAGTCTCTACACATCAAATGCATACATGTCATCATCCTCACTCATGTCAATCGTTATATAGAGGTCATATACATACTGCGACCGTCATCGGTTCACATCGATGAATTCTTCAAAATCTTGATCAACTCTCCCCTAGGAGTCAGTAAGAAGTACTTCGCGCCTCTGCTAATTTGGGCTTTTACTTCTGTTTGCAGAAAATCGTAGCCTCGGGTACGAACACTTTTGTACCTCCCCGAATTCATTATCGTGATTGCAGACTAGCCCAGGCTATCATAATGGCTTACCAAGCTCTCGAAGGAAAAGTGAACAAACTACAAACCACTGTCGAACAACTAAGTTTAAGGATAATCCGATTCGAGAAGATGGTGCAGAGCATCGATAAAGGGAAGTATGGGTTGCCCAACGCCATCTATCCAAGCCCGTTTCCACATCCGAATCTCTACTTGTCTCCAAACCCACACCCTAGCCTTCGTAGATCATATCCAAATCCAAGAGCCACTCCAAGGACCCACTTGAACTCAAAGTTTAACAAAACCTGCAACCCAAGAACCTTCACCAACCAGGGTATGCCATTGTCTGTTATCCTTGATAACCTCATCAAAAAGGGGCACCTCCGACTCCTTCAGCCTCTTGCTGACATCCCTCCGCCTAGTTGTGACCTGTCCAAAAGTTGTGCCTACCACCAAGGCCCGGGCCACGACACCGACAGCTGTATGCGCCTTCGCCATGATATCCAAGACCTCATCGATCAGAAAATCATCGATCCATCGCCCATCCAACCCTATGTCAACCAAAGTGTCAGCTTCATCAAACCTAAAGCCCCTGGCTTATCTGTTCAAATGATCCCTTTTGCTGATACCCATGAATGTTGAACCTGTGCCGGTGAAGCAATGGTGTTTGGGACTTTTGCTAGCAAAACAAATGAGGATGCTCTTTAAAAAAAAAAAAGAAAAAAGAATAAGCGAGTCACCGTGGCACTCCATTTGAGACCAAGCCGAGTCTAGTCAAGTCTGCCCTATGTTTTGAATCTATTTCAAGTTTAGTCTTGTTGTCGAGTCTGTCAGTCTTCAAATTTTTATGAGTCTGTGTCGAGTAATGTAATCCTTCTTCTTCTGATGGAATGAAGTCTCATTTTGCCTAATCTGATGTGCCTAGTCATAGATGCATGAATCGTTGAGCTGAAGTGTCACTTTTCAAATTACCATGGATATTACTGTGCTAAAAAAAATAATTTTTTTTTACCCAAACAAAAAAAATCCTGAAAGGTCAAAGTCGATTCCACGCTGACACCGATGAAGAGCTGAGAATTGAATAGTCTTACTTTAAGAATTTAAAGATGCTTTTGCTCAAATCTCGAAAAGACATACTTGAGACTGATTTGGGGCTTGCCCAACACCCTCTCCACCATTTCAAAGCCTTGGGCTCAACCCAATTGTTAGCCATGCGAATCTGTGTGGACTTGGTCCTTGATGGTAGTCAAACACTTCATTGAGTTTCATCTCCACTTTCAAAAAAAAAAAAGAAAAAGAAAAAGAAAAAAAAAAGAAAATAAAAGAAAAGCTCGCTAGGTTGAAAACCCGAAAAGGGCACCTAGGCAAAAGTTAGAGCTAAAAAGGTGTTGATTTCCAAAATCTGACCCTAGCCAGTCAAAAGGTTGGAGAAAAATTTTGATGAAACAAATGAGAAAATTGTACACTTCAAGGTACATCATTAGAACGTGCCTAGATCATGTTTCAAAGGGCTCGAAACAACCACAAACAAATTCTGAGAGCTGACACGCACATCATGAAATTTTGAGATTGCGATTCAAAGTTCTCACATGAATCAACTATAAATTGACTGGCTAGGCAAAGGTGAAAAGGATCAATCCTCAAAACAAGACAAAAAGAAAAAGAAAAAGAAAAGAAAGGGAGATTAAAACTGAATCCTTTTATTCAAAGCTACCACAAGTGGCTCAAGTTTGAACTTATTTGACGATTGGTTTGAAAAACCCTCATAGCCCATCTCTTTCAAGCCCTGCCTTGAACTACGCTCGACCTGATTCCCACTCGGGGATACGTAGGCAACCGCATCGGTTCGGTCGACACCATCAATATTAACCCCTCTTCTTTAAAGGTCCTGGCCTGAACTACGTTGGACCTGATCCCCGCTCGGGGGTACGTAGGCAGACTTTTAAAAAGAAAAGAAGGATGGCTCGCTAGGTCACAAATCCGAAAGAACACCTAGGCAAAAAATAGAGCTAAATCCAAGGTGAGCAATAACAAAAGAGAGAAAAGAGCTCGCTGGGTCACCTCACTAGTGCCTAGGCAAAAGTTATGAGCATTTGAGAGATTAAAGTCACGGTCCATGCCTCAAGCCAGAAAATCACCTTCCACACTAGGGGCAAACTTCGGCTACCCGCCTCGTTTGCCCGACTCTTACTATCTACCCTTCATACAAGGGGCAAACTTCGGTCACCTACCTCGTTTGCCCAAAACCTCCAATAAACCATCATCCAAACTAGGGGCAAACTTCGGTCACCCACCTCGTTTGCTTATGAATCCCACTTTGTACACCTCAAACTAGGGGCAAACTCCATTTGCCTAACACAATCCCTTCACACAAAGGGCGAGTTTTCAAGTTACAAAGTTGTTTTGAAAATTTTAAAATAGAGCATCTTTTACTCTAAAAGCTAAGGCACTAATTCAAAGCACTTCCTGGGAGAAGTAGAAAATTGACTAGATCACTAGGGAGGAATTTTCAAAAATCAGATTTATCAGCAAAGTGCTACCATGTTAAGATGAGGGGTGAACACCAAAAGAGAAATGGTACATCGTTTATGACAAAAGCACATCAAGTTTTGACAAGACGAGCTTGTTTCATTTTGGTGTCAAATGTGTCGTCCTCGTGCGTCAATGTCTGTCAAGTTTTTGAGTCTGTTGTAGTCTCAAATGTGTAAGTCAACAGTGACTAATAAAAAATTTTCAAATCAAGTTATAAAGAGCATACCAATGCAAGCAGGAGTACCAAACAATATTACTGCACCAGTCAAGGCGTCAGCATAAGAAGCGTCAAAACTTGGGGAAAATTTCATCCCTTTCCAAACAGCCAAAAGTTAACCATCATCTTCTAACAACATAAGTCCATGAGTGGCTATTGATCTTTCATCTTTCTTCATGCAACATAAGTCCATGAGTGGCTGTTGATGATCTTCCTTTCTCCTAGAAACATAAGTCCATAAGTGGTTGTTGCTCATCTTCGATCATGCAACATAAGTCCATGAGTGGCTGTTGATGATCTTCCTTTCTTCTAGCAACATAAGTCCATAAGTGGCTGTTGCTCATCTTCGATCATGCAACATAAGTCCATGAGTGGCTATTGATGATCTTCCTTTCTCCTAGCAACATAAGTCCATGAGTGGCTGTTGATGATCTTCCTTTCTCCTAGCAACAGAAGTCCATGAGTGGCTGTTGATCTTTCGTATTTCTTCATGCAACATAAGTCCATGAGTAGCTGTTGATGATCTTCTTTCATCTGTGCAACATAAGTCCATAAGTGGTTGTTGCTCATCTTCGTTCATGCAACATAAGTCCATGAGTGGCTGTTGATGATCTTCCTTTCTCCTAGCAACATAAGTCCATAAGTGGCTGTTGCTCATCTTTCTTCATGAAACATAAGTCCATGAGTGGTTGTTGATCACCCTCCTCTTTCAATATCAAAACCATAACTGCCGCAGACCATCTCCGTATCCCTCATCACAAATAGAATGATACCTTGAATCCCATTCAACGGGCGTATTTCCTTCTTCCTAGCAGAGTGCATTATCCATTCCAGTGGCCCATCTCAGTCCAGACCACAGAAGAAACCACATTCATCCCTAGCAGAGTCACTTCACCCCCCAAGCAGATTCAATCCCCAGCAGGCATATCAATTCACCAGTTCTTCTAGTCAAGGTTAGTCCAACCATTGATTCAATCCACGATAGTCACAGTAGTTCACTGTCGACTCGTCATCTCGATTCGTACATCGTCAGTTCAATCTAGGACAGTTACAGTAGTTCACTGTCGACTCATCATATCGATTCGTACATCGTCAATTCAATCATGACAGTCACAGTAGTTCACTGTCGACTCGTCATCCCGATTAGTACATCGTCAGTTCTTCTAATCAAGGTTAGTCCAACCATTGATTCAATCCACGACAGTCACAATAGTTCACTGTCGACTCGTCATCTCGATTCGTACATCGTCAGTTCAATCTAGGACAGTCACAGTAGTTCACTGTTGACTCGTCATATCGATTCGTACATCGTCAGTTCAATCTAGGACAGTCACAGTAGTTCACTGTCGACTCGTCATATCGATTTGTACATCGTCAACTCAATCACGATAGTCACAGTAGTTCACTGTCGACTCATCATCACAATTCGTACATTGTCAGTTCAATCTAGGACAGTCACAGTAGTTCACTGTCGACTCGCTATATCGATTCGTACATCGTCAGTTCAATCATGACAGTCATAGTAGTTCACTGTCGACTCGCCTTCTCGATTAGTACATCGTTAGTTCAATCATGACAATCACATTAGTTCACTGTAGACTCGTCTTCTCGATTAGTACATCGTCAGTTCTTTTGATCACGGTTAGTCCAACCGTTGGTCCAACTCATGATAGTCACAGTAGTTCACTGTCGACTCATCATCTTGATTCGTACATCGTCAGTTCAACCCATGATAGTCACAGTAGTTCAATGTCGACTCGTCATCTTGATTCGTACATCATCAGTTCAATCCATGACAGTCACAGTAGTTCACTGTCGATTCGTCATCTCATTCGCACATCGTCAGTTCAATCCATGACAGTCACAGTAGTTCACTGTCGACTCGTCAACTCGATTCGTACATCATTATTTCTTTTGACCACAGTTAGTCCAACCGGTGGTCCAATCCATGACAGTCACAGTAGTTCACTGTCGACTCATCATCTCGATTCGTACATCATCATTTCTTTTGATCATGGTTAGTCCAACCGTTGGTCCAATCCATGACAGTCACCGTAGTTCACTCTCGACTCATCATCTCGAGCCCTCTAGATTGAGGCAAATCCTTCATCATTAGCCCTCTAGGTTGAGGCAAATCCTTCATTGTCAGCGCTCTAGATTGAGGCAAATCCTTCATCGTTAGCCCTCTAGATTGAGGTAAATCCTTCATCGACAACCCTCTAGATTGAGGCAAATCCTTCATTGTCAGCCCTCTAGATTGAGGCAAATCCTTCATCGTCAGCCCTCTAGATTGAGGCAAGTCCTTCATTGTTAGCCCTCTAGATTGAGGTAAATCCTTCATCGGTCATTTCAATCAATCCTGAGAGATTCGGAGATGAATCCTGGATCTAGTGCAGAAGTTAAAAGAGATTCCTGAAGAATCCCCCACTATCCCTAGCAGAAGATAATGACAATCAAAACCAACTCTCGGGATCAGCCAACAATTGAAAGCACCGCCCGCCGTCAAATTACCCTGATTCCCAGGGCAAGCACTATCAATTCACAATTCAAGGCTCCGTGTCCATTGATTATCATGAGCTTCCTCACCTATTATGAGCCTCATCACTCCCTTATCCAATTATCATGAGCTTCCTCACCAACACAGCTATCGAACTTCCTCACCAAACAATTATCATGAGCTTCCTCACCAAATAATTATCATGAGCTTCCTCATCAACTCAGCTATCAAACTTTCTCACCAAACAATTATCATGAGATTCCACGCCAACTCAGCTATCGTGAGCTTCCTCACTCCTCTGTCCAAAATCATGAGCGTCCTCACCACTCGATTATCGTGAGCTTCCTCACTCCTTCGTCCGAAAATCGTGATCTTTCTCACTTATTGTGAGCTTCCTCACCCCTTCGTCTAAAATTATAAGCTTCCTCACTTGTCGTGAGCTTCCTCACTCCTCTGTCCAAATTCCTGAGCTTCCTCACCACTCGTTTATCGTGAGCTTCCTTACTCTTTCCTCCGAAACTGTTAGCTTTCTCACTTATCGTGAGCTTCATCACTCATTTGTCCAAAACCGTGAGTCCCCCTCACCTACCTATTGATTATTGTGAGCTTCCTTGCCTGTCGCTTATCGTGAGCTTCCTCACTCCTTTGTCCAAGATCATGAGCTTCTTCACTTATTATGAGCTTTCTCACTTGTCGCTCCTGAGCTTCCTCACTCTGGTTTCCTCAAACTGTCAGTTATCGTGAGCTCCCTCACTTGTCGATTATCTTTAGTTATCATCCTCGAGGACCCCGCGTCTGATCCGTTTTGCCTATAAAGCACGCTTCCCAAATTCTAGAAGTTTGCCCCTAGACCAAGAGTCTTCTAAACCTTGATGTCCTTATCCAAGTCATCCACTGCATCATAGTCAAAAACACTAGCACAGCATAAGCCCACTCAGAGTGGCACGCGCCCTACAGCACCAGCTCATACTACGATCATAACACTAGACATGATATGACTCAGGACACAATTCATATCACATCCATGCATTGCGTATCACTCTTGTAGCATAGCATCCGCCTGATTGTTGTGTATGTGCATGTGTGATTTATTCCTTTGTGCCCCGAACTACGTCTTGGTCTGATTCCCCTTGGGATACGTAGGCAGCTCACGCAGAGCGCGACCAGCATCTTTTTTTTCAGCATCATTGCATCTTTTGCAATGCTTTTTATCCTAAATCTGTAGCCTCCAAAAATACCTGTCTCTACAAAGCTTTGGCACTCGCTTGCGATATGCGTTGCCTCGGAAGTTCATGTCAAAGAGGGGCAAACTGTAGACACCCCATTTTGTCGGCTATAAGATTTAGGAGACCCATAGCTTGGTGGTTCACAATGATCGAAAAAGACTTAAAGGACTCCTGGAAATTGGTTCTATTTCTCAAAATGCTCAGAATGACCAAAATGCCCCTGAAAGCCCAAAAGCTCCCAGATTTGGACCAAAAGTTTGGGAAACATGCTACTTCATAAGAAAAATGATGAAAAGAGTTTTTAAGTAAAATAGGATGAAATCGTCAGCTCACAGAGACCCCCGGAAGACCCGGAAGTTCCCGGAAAGTCCCCGTTGACCGGTTTGACCAAGGTTTGACTAGGTTTGACCAAAGTTTGACCAAGTTTGACCAAGTTTGACCAAAATCGTCCAAATTCGCCAGAATCATTGTAGATCATGTGGAAAGTGTTAATATGAGTTTTAAAAGAAAATCGAGCGAAAACGTCAGCTCTTGGGAGCTCCCAGAAGTTTCCAGAACTTCTCGGGAATCCCAAGTTTGACCAGTTTGACCAAAATTTGACTTTAGAACCGGAGCACCGTAACATTTTTCAAACATTTTTCATGGATACTAGAGGTCAATAGCTTTCCAATGGTATATCGCACATAATTTTTGGATTTAAAACGAATTTATTATGAATTTCCAAAGGCAAAAAAGGCGATCAAATCGGCTTTTATCGCGAATACCGCAAAATTTTTCAAAGTGAACTATCCCCAAACTATTTTTTATGTAAATTAGACTCCATTACCTTTCTAACGGTATATCACAACCTCAATTTGGAGTTCGTATGCATTTTCTGCGAATTTCGGACGAAATAGGGCCTTTTCGCGAATACCGGAACCTCTGGGGGCCTAAACAGCATTATCTGGATGAAGGAAGAGCAGTGCCGCCGCGGCACTGGCCCACTGCCGCCGCGGTACAGGTATAGTGTCGTCGCGACACTCTTTCCCAGAACAGTCCACTTATGTAATTTATTTTGGGGGTCCAATTTGATATATTAGAAATCAAAACGACGTAGTTTTGGTTCCCAGCTTATTTTGGACCAATGGGAGACCATTTTAAACTTTTTAAAACTCCATTTACCACCCCTCCTTTGCCTATAAAAGAAGCCATTTACTTCCATTTAGGAGAGACATGGAAGCTTAGAGAGAGCTTAGGAAGAAACCCTAGAAAAATATAGAGAGAGAAAGAGAAAAAGTAGTCTTCTTCTTCTATTTTCTCCATCAAAGTGAGTTTTCTTCTTACTTGAGTTTGCTATCAAAACTTTAATCATCCAAACATTTCTTTCACCACCATTCTTGAGCATCCATGAGATAGGAAGCTACTTCTATGTCCAAATTTCACCATATATGAGTGAAACACCAAGCTACAAGTCCAACATTTCAATGATTATCAACTATTGATTGCTATTTGAATGCTTGTTTACTTTGATGTTCATCTCTCTCTTAACCTCATTTCTTTTTTACTTTTCTTTGATTATTTAGTTGTTCATCATCATCTAGATGACATGTTGTTTGAGGAGGGTGAATCCTTATGGATAGTAGCTCTTGACCTTAAAGACATGTTTGATGGATGATGATTCTACCTTCAATACATTCATATGTATTCTTGAAGTCATATTCTCAAACAAAACTATGTTTGTGCAAATAATATTGGGTGTTCTTTGATGATTCAAGGTTGGATGAGGTTCTAAGTGGTCACATGGTCATCTCAAGAGTTTAAGCTCATGCTTTTAACATCTATTTCAAAACCCCTAATCAAGAACTCAAACTCTATTTCAAAACCCAAATCCATTTTCTTCAAAAATGATTCAAAACAATGAGCTATTTAGATTCAAAGATTTGTTTTGAATTAAATACTTGAGTTATGATGATGAAACCACTTGGAAATTCTTCCTAAGACATCATAGTTTGTCTCCAATTTTTTCCATCAATTATAGAGATGTGAAAGTATTATTTTCGGATTTAAGAAGTTCAGATTCAAAATCTGCCTCTGTTCTCACAGATTGTTTACCTGACTTCTTGCACTTATTCTGGATGTTTTCGTCACTGTACATATATTTTTTCTATTTGTTTTATGAAACTTGGGTGTCTTAGGAAACTTTTGGTATATAATGGGTCATCATAAACCATTTCTTTGATTTATGAAAAATCATACAACATCAGTCAAAAGTGCCGCTTTTATTTCTGAGTCATGTGTACATTCTGATTTATTTCTTTTAATTTGTGATAGCTATTGAGATTTGGCCTTTTGGGTTGTTTTCTAGACACAATAAGGATGATCTCTGATTTGTCCCACATTTTTCTAGGCATGTTTGACCTCCCATTATGATGTTATAAAGTAATGCATACAGTCTGTCCACTATTCACAGCATGTCACTTTTTTGACTTTCACACATTAATGCAACACTCTCTTGTATCTAGTTAAACCCATATCCCATGAACATGTTCTTTACCACTTTTAGCATGCTATATCATATCATGTATCATCTATCCTCTCATGTATCATACTCCCATAGATTCTTGAGTTTGGTTTCCAAATAAAACCATGTTTAGCAAATACTCGGGAAATTCTTGAAATGAGTTAGGAATTGATATTCCAAGTGGTTAGAATATTCATCCATGTTCTGGAAGTATACTTTCAAAACCCCCATTTCAAACCCCCCCCCCCCCCCCCCCCCTCTTAAACCCCTCATTTTGATTTCAAGAAATAAACCTTGTTTTTCCCAAAATCTTCAAAACAGTGAGTGATCTGAGTTCAAGGATTTCTCTAGAACTCAATACTCAATGTATGAATGCAAGACCACTTGGAGAGTCTTTCTAATTCATTATAGAACATCCATGATTTTTTGGCTTGACTTGGAAGCACTTGGAAATGGTCCATTTGGACCCAAACATTCCTTCCAGACATTCTGTTTTTGCTGTCACAGCAACTAGGTCCACTTCCAACTCCTTTTTTCAGAACACGTTTCCAAAAGGGGTGGTCCTAACTTATTTTTCCCTCAAACTTCAATGTCTTAGGGAACTTTCTGTATAAAATGGACCTCCAGATCATTCGTTTTCAGTTTCTAAGAGTTTTCAACATTTCAGTCGACAGTACAAACTCTGTTTCTGAGTGACCTTCATTGTTTACATGATTTCTCTCAATCTGTGATAGCTATTAAAGATTGGCCTTTTGGGTTGTGTTCTAGACATAAGAAGGAAGATCTCCATAAACATCATGCACTGAAAACATTCCTAACTCCTCTTTCAAATTTTCACAAGATCATGCTACTGTTCTGTCCACTATTCACAGCGAGCACACTTTTACTTTCCCCCTTTGATTTAATGCTCATATGCACTCCAAATTAGCTCATGTCTTAGGAATTAGTTCATACTACATTTGTACATATCCCATGATGATTTCATTCATCCATTCATGCACATTCTAGACTTCTAGGTCATTCTAGGAATCCATGAACACAAGGCACACTACTACCTTAGCACATTCTAGATATATACATTCCATCCATGCAAAGATTTGGGGCTTTTGTGACTCCTAATCTAAGAAGATTATAAGGAATGATCATGATCACACGTTTATGCTTCCCCTCGATCTAATTCTCCTTTCACATCCGTCCTGGGGATTGAGAGATCTTCTTTTCTCAAAGAATAGCATGCATCAAACTAGCTTGCTAAGTTTATTTTTGATTTCTTTGATTATTTGTTTCAAGAACAATTCATGTCCCCCTTTTAGATTAGGAAGTCCTGATTATTTGATATATGATTAGACGATTTTTCCTAGGTTTATTTGTGTGATCTTTCACTTTACATTGTATGATATTTGGCTTAGATCTTATAAATGATATCTTATCTTTAGATCTTCCATTTCAAGTTTCTTATGTAATGTAGTATACTATCATAGTATTATTTGTCGAACCAAACATAGTATAAGATGATTATTTGGATGCTAATTGAGGCCCGTCGAAAGACAGGGCGAGTTGAGGGTGTTTTAGTCGCGACAAAGACTCCTTCCTCTCTCGTACCAAAACCCCGAGCCAAGTTTTTTGGTTATGAAGGGCTGGTGCCCCTTATCCGCTTGGGTGAGTCAAATTTTGGTTTATTGGTTCCTTAAAGACCAAGTGGCGACTCTGTATCTGTTTTCAACAGACCCTTTTCTTTCCTTTTCAAAACAATTTCAAACCTAAAAGGTGGGCCCCTCCCAAATGCCGGTGTCCACAGGAGGTTGTTTTGAAGGGATGTGAAGAGGAAATAGCAGAACAAATGGATTGGTGGGTTCAGGAAACAGATAATGTAGATCAGATAGAGGATGATTTGTGGTACAAAAGTGATGAAGAGGTGGCAACCAAAGACAAAAGTTTGGAAAGAGTCTCAGAGACCGACAATTTGTGGATGAGAGAAAAAGTCAATCATTTGACCCGGTCAGGCAGACACTTCAAGCTGCACGAACTGGAAGAAGATCACCCGGGAAGGGATCTAGATAAGGGAAAAGGAAAAATAGATGAAGAAGTAGAGAAAGACAGGGTCCGAAACAATTAAAGAAAACTTAGACTAACATCACTTTTGGGGCGTACTAATCGCTTCAAAACATCACAGGCAAGCGGTCTTGGATGCTTTGAACCAATCAGACATTTCCATCGATGCAACACCAGAAGACCTCATGGGAATGATCAGTAGGATTCCGACTCTGGCTATTACCTTCTCATCAGACGACTTACCTCCGGGAGGGCCCGCTCACAATAAGCCATTGTATGTCACTGTCGAATGTCTACGGAATACTGTACCTGCCTGTCTTGTTGATAATGGATTCACTCTAAACGTGTGTCCGTTCTGAACAGCCAAGCGTATGGGTTTGGATGAAACAACGTTCGTGCCATCCGAGCAAAAGGTAGGGGCATACGACAACACTCAAAGAACGGTCATGGGAATAATTCTCCTCCATTTAGCTGTCAGACCTATGGAAAAGGAAGCCGAATTTCAAGTCATCGACATACCTGCTTCTTTCAATTTACTGCTGGGAAGGCCATGGCTAGACAGTTTGGGCGCCATACCATCTACGGTTCATCAGAAATTCAAGTGTGTTTGGAAGAGCAAGGTCTGTGATATTCTCGGGAATAGTTGGGTTCGTCCGTCTGAAGCTTCATCGAGCGCGCCGGTTTTGGAGGTACAGTTCTAAGAAGAAGAGATAGGTGTGGGAGGGTTCAAATTCATTAATATGTTGGAAGGTGAGAAACCAAGAGAGTTCTTGCCACTTTACTTCGATTAGTATGCAAGCCCGTTGGTCGCAGGGATCATGAAGAAGATGGGTTTTTCCAGGCATGGGATTGGGTAAGAATCATCAAGGTCTGCCGTAATTTCTGAGTATCGCCACTCAGACTCACACTCATGGTCTGGGGTATCAACCATCAAAGATGGAACTGAGAGAGAAGAAGAAAGCGATTGATGCACCATTGGACCCTTACCTGAAAATACTCAACGGATACTTTGTGAAGGAAGGAGAAGATTTCCCCTTTTGTGGCTTCCCAGAACCATGCGTGGATCAGAAAGATAAGTGTTTGAAGCTAGGGTTTGAGATCTTCTTCCCCCATGAGTTCTCTACGTATGAAGATCCATACTTACAGATGCCTGTTAAGTTAGTTACTGCCAAAGATTGGATTGGTGCACTAGATGGCTCGGTTATGAAAGATCTGTTGGGCGAAAGGAGCACAGAAGTTATGGAAGCATGTCATGAAAAGGCCAAAGAAGAATATGTTGAGAGTCTAGTTGAGGAGGCAGCTGAAAGTGAGGAAAATTGGAAAGATTAAGAGAAGACCGACAAAGGAGGACCTGGAAAAGAAGAGATGGAGGAAATTACCAAGACAGGGGATCCGGAAGAATGCTTCATCACTGATCTGCGAGGAGAAAGCAAGAAAGAGTGGGTTTTTGAGTCTAGTGATAGGTATCCCCCACACCTAGAGTTTGTAATGGCCCAAATGAGGCGTCTTTCAATTTCCATGTATGTTGTAATCACTCCAAAGAAAATCAATGAAAGCATGACTAATTCAGCCTACTCGAATGCGCTTAATGAATGTGATGATCATGAAATACCCATTGAATTGCAAAATTTTTTTGAAAAAGAAAAAGAATCTGAATGTAAAATCATCGAGGACACTCTAACAATTAATCTAAGAAATGAAAACAATCCTCAAAATGTCTTTATCGGCTCTACACTTAGCAAAGAAGAAAGCAAAGAACTAATCAAACTATTAAGTGAATTCAATGATATTTTTGCATGGTCTTATAATGATATGCCAGGCATTGATCCAGAAATAGTCCAACAACACATCCCCGTCTTCCCCAATTCCAAGCCTGTAAAACAAAAATTGAGGCAAATGAGGCCTGAATGTGCACTCAAAGTCAAAGAGGAAGTTGAAAAGCAATTAAGAGCCGGATTCTTAATGGTCATCGAGTATCCAGAATGGATCGCCAATATAGTTCCTGTCCCAAAAAAGGATGGTCGTGTTAGGGTTTGTGTCGACTTCTGGGATCTAAACAAAGCCAGCCCTAAAGACGATTTCCCTTTACTGCATATCGATGTCCCCATTGATAACACCGCCGAACATGAACTTCTATCATTCATGGATGGGATCTCAGGGTACAACCAGATTCTAATGGCACCCGAGGATAGGAAGAAAACCACTTTCATCACACCATGGGGGACTTATTGCTATAGGGTGATGCCATTCGGGCTTAAGAATGTAGGGGGTGACATATCAGCGGGCCGCTACTACGTTATTGCACGGCATGATCCATAAAGAGGTAGAGGTGTACGTGGACAATATGATTGTAAAATTTAAGGAGAGAAGAGGACATTTAGGGGCATTGAGGAAATTCTTCGGAAGGTTGAGGGAATATAGAATGAGGCTAAACCCGCAGAAATGCACCTTCGTGGTCACCACCGGAAAGCTGTTAGGATTCCTCATCACTCAGAGAGGGATAGAGGTGGACCCGACCAAGATAAGGGCCATAGTCGAAACGTAGCCACCCAAGAACGAAAAAAGAGCTAAGGGGATTTCTGGGTAGAATACAGTTCATAAGCCGTTTCATATTGAAGCTCACCTTAACCTAAGACCTGTTGTTCAGGTTACTCAGAAAGGGAAAAAAGTTTGAACGGGATACCCTGTGTCAACAAGCCTTTGATAAGATCAAGACCTACCTCCAAAACCCACCTGTCCTGTCACCACCCTCACTCGGGAGGTCTTTATTACTGTACCTTTCTGTGTTCGAGGATTCAATGGGGTGTATGTTGGCTCAAGAAGGGGAAGAGGGGCATATGGAAAGAGCCATTTATTATTTGAGCAAGAGGATGACCGGATACGAACTGAAATACTCACCCTTAGAAAAAGCCTGTTGGGCCCTAGTCTGGTGCACCCGTCACCTTAGGCACTACATGTTAGCCTTTCCCATTGTCTTAATCTCCCGAATGGACCCACTCAAATACCTATTCGAAAAGCCTGTCTTGACCAGTAGAATTTCCCGTTGGACAATGATGTTGGCCGAATTCGATATCAGATATGTCACTTCTAAATCTGTTAAGGGAAGAGCCATTGCGGAATACCTAGCCGACCTTGCCATAGAATCTGAGGAGAAAGGGGAGTTCAAGTTTCCCGATGAAGGGGTAATGGAGTTGAGAGAGGAGCAGTGGAAGATGCATTTCGATGGAGCCGCTAACCACTTAGGCTATGGGGTTGGAATCATTCTCATAGCACTCGATTGAACCCCCACCCCATTGGCCGTCAAACTCAGGTATGACTCTACTAATAACACCGTGGAGTACGAAGCATGCATAATTGGGATGGAAGCAGCCTTAGCCTTAAATATTGGAAGGATCGATGTTTTTGGAGACTCTAACCTAATCATATCCCAAGTGCGAGGTGATTGGAGGGTGAAGCATGAGAAGTTGAGGCCTTACCATGACTACCTAGAGAGCCTAAAAGTACAATTCAAAAAGATATCGTTCTACTACCTTCCCTGTGAAGAGAACCAGTTGGCCGATTCCCTAACAACCTTTGCCTCAATGATACAAATCCCTTCGGGAGTCACCATGATACCGTTGTCCATAGAAATCAGAAACTAACCTTCATTCGAGATGATCGCAATGATAAAGGAGGGAAATGAGTTACCTTGGTACACGAATGTTTGGAATTTCATTAAGAAAGGAGAATACCCCGAGGGAGTTTCAGAGAAGGACAGAAAGGCGATCCGAAGGTTCTCCGCCCAATTTGTGATCTATGCAGATAAGTTATGGAAGAAGTCGTATATCAGATTCAATCTGGAGTATTTATATGGAAGAGAGGCTAGGAGAATGATGGAAGAAATACACAAGGGAGTCTGCGGGCCCCACATGAATGGACATATGCTGGCCAAGAAGATAATTCGATAGGGGTATTACTGGACCACTTTGAACAAGGACTATTTTGAGTACGTCAGAAGATACCATAAGTGTCAGATCCATGCAAATCTAATGCATACTCCACCTTCCCAGCTCTATAGCATGACCACCTGTGGCCTTTTTCTGTTTGGGGCATTGATATCATAGGTGAGATAGTTCCAAAGGCATCCAATGGACATCGATACACAATCGTGGCAATTGATTATTCACCAAATGGGTAGAGGCAGCGTCATACGCCACTTTGAAGGCCAAGGATGTGGTGAGCTTCATAGAAAAGAACATAATTTTTAGATATGGAGTCCCGAATGAGTTCATTTCTGACCATGGTAGCCATTTCCAAGGAGAATTATCCCACTCCTAGAAAAGTACAAAATCACCCGCCATCAGTCTTTTCCCTATAGGCCTCAAACGAACGGAGCGGTGGAAGCAGCAAATAAGAATGTTAAAGCAATCTTGGAGAAAACGACCGATACATACAAAGATTGGCATGAGAAGTTACCGTTTGCATTATGGGGATGCCGCACCTCTGTAAGAACTTCCACGGGAGCTACGCCGTACTCATTGGTTTACGGGATGGAAACTGTTCTTTGAATTGAAGTAGAAATACCTTCTTTGAGAATCTTGGCAGAGTGTGAAGTGACTGAGTTGGAATGGATGCGAGGGAGGTACGAGGAACTAATGTTGCTTGATGAGAAAAGGTTGGCTGCGATAAACCATACTCAGGGGTACCAAAAGAGGATAGCTCGTGCTTTCAACAAAAAGGTCCACCCAAGGAAGCTTGCTGAGGGTGACCTGGTCCTCAAAGAACTGAAAGTGCCCATTTATGACCCTAGAGGAAAATTCAAACCCAACTGGGTCGGGCCGTACATCATTAAGACTCTCCTTTCTGGAGGAACGGCCTATCTCATGGACCTAGACAGAGTTGAATTCAAATAACCGATCAATGAAGCAAAGTACATCTCATGGAACGGCGTAAAAAGATGGGCAGGACTTGTCTAAAATTTTGCAAAATAAAGTTATGTCCTGTTGTTTTATTTTTGCCCACAAATGTCTACGAAGTCTGTCCCTGAACCAGGGTCTGGATTTGAAGAAAGCATTCAGTAGTAGGTACAATTGAAGTAGGAATTCTCTGGAAGGGAGCTGACAATCTGTCACACCAAGCCTTAATGAAAGCCTTCGCAATAGTCAGCAGTGACGGTCTCAGTAATATCCTGCAAAGGTCCAAACTGACGGAGCACCTGGCCAGGAATGTACAAAGTAGTAGCGTGCAAACCAGGCAACCAGCTACCGCGCTTCTAGTCTGAAATGACTGAAATACCCCTCTAAAATTATCTATAAATAGAGGATGAATATCCTCTTGCAAGGGGTTGGATTTTCTTTGAATCTAGAGG
Source organism: Hydrangea macrophylla (assembly GCA_033977485.1). Lineage (NCBI taxonomy): Eukaryota > Viridiplantae > Streptophyta > Magnoliopsida > Cornales > Hydrangeaceae > Hydrangea > Hydrangea macrophylla. The sequence continues at coordinate 60,867,246 of CM066985.1, forward strand.
TTTATATTAGTGTTCTCTTCTTCTTAACTTAAAAAAAAAAGGCTTTCTTAAACACAATTAGAAGTAGGTTTTGAGAAGGTTTAAGGGGTATTTAAGTAGAATTAGAGTGGAAGAGCTTGATTAGTCTTTGGAAGTTCTCCAAAATCACCAAGTTGAGAATACTTTGGAGGCAAAACTCCAGAAAAATTAGTCTTTGTTCAAATTTAATTATAGCATGCATTGAGTTCTTTAATTTCCCTTTTCACTTGTTGTGTTCAACCCTTGGGTTCATAAGGCTTTCAATGCTTTACCTGAATCTCTTGGTTTGAAATCCTTTAATCTCTTTGTAATCTTGTGATTCATGAGGGGATTAAGGTTGGTATTATAATACTTAGCTAATGGATCCAAACCTATCTTTATGGTTTGAGGTTTGTTATGACTGAGTTTCATGAAGTTCTTCCATACTTCTTTGAAATTTAAAAATGTGAATATCTTTAGTCTCCAATGACCATCAAATGGTAGGAGAGTTAGCTTTAGACAAGCCCAATTCCATGGCTTATTTGTCTAAGTTGATGAGAATAAAGTGATTAACCCAATGTGCAGTGAGTTCACAATCCGTTTTTGATCATAGATTTTTTAGTTGAACATCGAACCGTTGGAATGGAATGGAATGAAACCAACGGGAAAGTGTTTATAACTAAGTTCTACCACTGTAATTTTTGTTTTAAGGTAGTTTCATATTTTGAGTAGTTTAATCAAGGATTTTATGGAACAACTATAATCTGTCCAGAGTTTCAGAACAGTAACACTCTTTTGAAATAAGCAAATCAGAACCTTAATCAAGCACTTTTGACTCAAAATAAATTTTATAAGTAGTTTAATGTGTTAGGAAGCTACCCTAAAAAGAAAAAAACATTTTTGATTTTCTTACTAGTTTTAGAAAATCGTGCAAGAACTCTGGACAGAGGGTTGTAGAATTTTGAGTGATGTCTAGTGTTTGTCCAATTCTCGGAGATCTAACCGTTGAAACTTAGATTTTCTTTTTGGGTCAAAAACTAGACACACGGAGGCATCTTGTGTCCAAAATTCACCAAGATCAAACACGGGAACCATGCTTTTTATTTCTTTGAAGTTCTGATCTACTCTCAGCAGTCTTCAGAATTATGTAACAACTTAGATCAATCTTATAAGTAATGGCTTAGATGATATTTTCATGAGCTAAGGTTCAAACCATGTTTCAATGATGATTAGTTAGGCTTGAATTCAAATTTTAAGTGACCTAAATCAATAAGTATTTCACGATTTCTTCTTGTTTGTGTTCACATTCATCCATGTGGCTTGACACTCATAATTAAGGATTGTTTGCTTTAGGTTTAATCACATTTGATAGATCTAAGCTAGAAGCCTAGGATGACCATCTAATTTTATATCTTGTATATTGTGCGGACTAACCCTTGTTTTGTAGCGCCGATGAGGTATGACTTTTTGACTCTCCCTTAGCTTAACTTTTCTTTGATTTTATTGATTTTATGACCTCATGCGCGACACATTAAAATTAGGATCTTGCCTTATGTGAATACATGTGATTCGAGACCTTTTCTTAGGTTTTACTTTCTCTTCGTATGCATTGCACGTCTAATATTCACGGCATGGATCCTGGGTAAGTTCTATGGTTCCCTATTTGCATCTCATATTGCTTGCTACTTGAATTATATAGTTTTGAATGATATTTTATCATTTGAAATCTTACACTTTTTTAAACATGCTTTTGTAATGTATATTTATACATATGTATTAATTGGGGACATGCTTAGATAATTAATTCGATTAAGAGGATGTTGAGTAGAGGTCCATCGTGAGATAGGATGAGATGGGGTGTTTTAGTCCGATGGGCTCCTTCTCTTCTCATTCCATAATCCCCGGACCTAGTTTAATCTTTGATTTCTCAAAAGATCAGTTGCTTTAAAATGGTTTCTTAATTTTCCTTTTAAAATTAAGTGGCAACTCATTTGTTTTTGAATTTGAACTTTTAAAAGAATTTAAAAAGAAAAGCTGTGGGTAAAAGAAGGAGAAAATTGCGATATCCACAACTGCCACTTAGGGATTTGATGATGAGGGTAAGAGCGTAAAAGTTCTTTAAACTGTTCCCACGTATCATACAGCGTTTCCCCATCTTGCATCACAAAGTTCATTATAGATTTTCGAATTTGATTTGTACGCGTAATAGGGAAAAACTTTTGTAAGAACGCAATATGTAACGTTTCCTATGTTTTGATAGTGTTTGGCTCAAGATATTGGAGCCAATACATAGCTTTATCTTTTAGAGAAAATGGGAAAAGGCGCAATTTTAACTCATCATTAGTTAAGTTTTGTATTTTCAAGGTCGCACAAACATTTTAAAATTCTCCTAAACGGTGATATGGGTCCTCTTTAACACGACCATGGAATGAAGGGAGTAGCGCGATGGTAGATGACTTTATCTTAGTGTGAGATGCCATCACCTCCAGTAACTCTATGCATGATGGTGGTGTGTAGGCCGTAGGAGTGAAATAATCTTTAAGCGGAGGAGGCGGAGGCACATTAGGGTTATTTCCATTATTTCCGTTGTTCCCATTGTTTCCAACATCGGCCATTTGAATAAGTTTGATGTTAATAAATCGAGTTTTTCTTAACCATTTAAGAGTGCTTTGAATTTTGAACTCAAACAACTACGACAGTTGAGGTGTAGATTCGTCGTCTAGCATCAACCGAGCTCTAGAAGCTTGGGTTGAAGACCTAAGGACTCTAAGGGTATGTTCGAGTTCAAGATTCAAAGGATGTAAAGTGGGTTCACTTGAACACGTACCCAAACATAAACTAAAAAAAATGACACTAAGATAAAGACTGACTCAAACAAATACGAAAAGCAACCGCACAAATAAGACAACAAACACATAACTACTATGATACATGAAAGTTATCCTGTTATGCAGTGATTCGCGTCAAAGCCCAGTGCACTGGGTTTCCTAGCTAATGCACATGCAAATCAAACCCCGAACTAATACAAATAGTGCATCTCAGCGTCCTGACTTACAGTGGTTTGAAGCGAATTTTAAAGGAAGCGATTTACTTGAATTTTGCTTCTTCTTTTTTTTTTTACTTGATTCGCGTAAGCTTCTTTGATGTGCTAAGTTCTTCCACTTTGAAATCCTAGAATTTGATGACTCGAGAAACTACCAAACAAATGAAAAAGTTAGTGACTCAAATCAAAAAATGGAAAATAAGAAAAAGTAAACCTAATCTAATATTTACGAATTAATTAAACTAAGATTCTAAAACTAAAGGTAGTAATTTGCAATCCCCGGCAACGGCACCAAAAATTGATCTGGTCAAAATCAAGATAAAAAATATACTCTACTTTAAAAGATTTGTAGTGTGAAAGTAGAGGTCGAACCCACAGAGATTGTGTTTGCCTATAGTTTTGCGCGGGCGTGCCAGAACCAATAGTGGTTCGAATCGTGCAAACTAATTTCCTAAATTGTTTGTGTGAGTGATACACAAGGCTTAATGAATCTAACTTCTATCAAAACGATGTGTGAGATGAGTAGGAAAGTACCCTCACCTAAAGTCATATGGCAGTACTGAAGCACACAAGCCATACAAGTGATGAAAACAAGCAAGAGAAATTAAATAAAAAGAACATTTTTATTTAATTGTGAAAGAAAGAAAAAATTACAAGGATGTAATTGAAAATATTGCTAAGAAAGACTAGAAAAATAATAAGAATGCTTAGAGTGCTTTTTTGGATGCATTTGTTGAAGTGACACAGAGTGATTTGACTGCTTGGCCTGCCTGTTTATTTATAGTAGCTCGGACTGATATGAGATAAGGAAATAAAAATATCTGCAATTGTGGATACCGGGATTCCGCCTCTTTCGTTGTTTGAAAACTTATCTGATTTTGAATCAAAGGAAGAAAATGGTCTGTTGAAAACAGATACAGAGTCGCCACTTGGTCTTTAAGGAACCAAGAAACCTAATTTTGACTCACCCAAACGGATAAGGGCACCGGCCCTTCATAACCAAAGAACTTGGTTCGGGGTTTTGGTACGAGAGAGGAAGGAGCCTTTGTCGCGACTAAAACACCCTCAACTCGCCCCGTCTTTCGACGGGCCTCAATTAGCATCCAAATAATCATCTTATACTATGTATGGTTCGTCAATTAATACTATGATAGTATATTACATCACATAAGAAACTTGAAAATGGAAGATCTAAAGATAAAATATCATTCATAAGATCTAAGTCAAATATCATGCAATGTAAAGTGAAAGATCACACAAATAAACCTAGGAAAAATCGTCTAATCACATATCAAGTAATCAAGCTTTCCTAGTCTAAGGGGGACATGAATTGTTCTTGAAACAAATAAACAAAGAGATCAAAATATGCTTAACAAGCTAGTATGATGCATGTTATTCTTTGAGAAAAAGAAGACCTCTCAATCCCCGGGATGGATGAGAAAGGGTGATTAGATCGGGGGAAGCATGAACGTGTGATCAAATTCATTTCCTTATAATCTTCTTAGATTAGGAGTTACAAAAACCCCAAATCTTGCATGAATGCAATGTATGTATCTAGAATGTGCCAAGGTTGTAGTGTGCTTTGTGTTCATGGATTCCTAGAATGACTTAGAAGTCTAGATTGTGTATGAATGAATGAATGAAATCATCATGGGATATGTACAAATGTAGTATGAACTACTTCCTAAGATATAAACTAATTTGGAATGCATACAAGCATCAAATCAAAGAATGAAAGTTAAGGTATACTTGCTGTGAATAGTGGACAGAACAGTAGCATCATCTTTGGAAAATTGAAAAGAGGGGTTAGGAATGTTTTCAATGCATGATTTTTTATGGAGATTTTCCTTATTGTGTCTAGAACACAACCCAAAAAGCTAATCTTGAATAGCTATCACAGAATGTGAGAAATCATATAAACAATGAAGGTCACTCAGAAACAGAGTCCGTACCGTCGACTGAAATGTTAGAAAATCTTCGAAAATGAAAACAAATGATCTAGAGGCCCATTTTATATGGAAAGTTTCCTAAGACACTTAATTGTAAGGGAAAAATAAGTTAGGACCACCCTTTTGGGAAACGTTTTCTGGAAAAGAAGCTGGAAGTGGACCTAGCTGCTGTGACAGAGAAAGACAGAATGTATGGAAGGAATGTTGGGATCCAAATGGACCATTTCCAAGTACTTCCAAGTCAAACCAAAAATCGTGGGTGTTCTCCAATGAGTTAGAAAGACTTTCCAAGTGTCCTTGCATCCATATGTTGAGTATTGAGTCCTAGAGAAATCTTTGAACTCAACTCACTCACTGTTTTGACTCATTATTTTGAAGATTTTGGAGAAAACAAAGTTTTGTTTCTTGAAACCAAATGAGAGGGATTGAGAGGGGTTTTGAAATAGATGTTTTGAAAACATATTTTCAACACTCAATAAGGATTATATCAACTTAGAATACCAACATCAAACTCATCATTAAGAACCTCCAAGATTGTTGGAGAGATTTATTTTATTTTTGAACATAACTTCAATACATTCCAAGAATACCTTGGAAGTATTGAGGTTATGATCATCACCTATCAAACATGTTTTTGAGGTCAAGAGCTACTATCCATAAGGATTCACTCACCCCAAACTTCATGTCATCACTTAGATGATGATGAACTAGTAAGTAAATAAATAAAATCAAAAAGAAAAGAGATAAGAAGAGATGAACAATAGATAAACAAGCAAATAGATGATGATCAATAGATGAAATTCATGAAGCATGAGACTTGTAGATTGGTGTTTCACTCATATGTAATGACACTAGACATGGAAGAAGCTTCCACTCTCTTGAATGCTCACTAAAATGGTGGTTGGGTGTATTGAATGTTGAAGTAAATAGGAGTAATGAAGTAAAAACAAAGTTAGAACTCACTTTTTGTTTTGAAAATCAAAGAAGAAAGCTTCTTTTCTCTCTACTCTAACCTTATCTCTACAACTTTCTCTCCCAAACTTTTCCAAAACTCACATTTGACTCCCCTAAAATGAGGAGTCATGGGGTGTTTATATAGGCCAACTTGGGGTGGTTTTGGAATTTAGAAAGTGTTCCCATTGGCTCCAAACATCTGAAATCATGAAACTACGTCGTTTTGGGTTTTAATTAATCAAAATGGGACCACAAAATAAATTACAAAAATACACTATTCTGGAGGGGAGTGCCGCGGCGGCACTGGGCCAGTATCGCGGCGGCACTGGGCCAGTGCCGCGGCGGCACTGCTCCTCCCTTCGTCTGGATAATGCTGTTTAGGCCCCCTAATGTTCCGGTATTCGCGAAAAGGCCCTATTTCGTCCGAAATTCACAGAAAATGCATATGAACTCCAAATTGAGGTTGTGATATACCGTTGGAAAGGTAATGGAGTCTAGTTTATACAAAAAATAGTTCGGAGATAGGTCACTTTGAAAAGTTTTGCGGTATTCGCGATAAAAGCTGATTTGATCGTCTTTTTCGCCTTTGGAAATTCATAATAAATTCGTTTTAAATCCGAAAATTGCGTGTGATATACCGTTGGAAAGCTATTGACCTCTAGTATCCATGAAAAATATTTGAAAATTGTTTCGGCACCCTGGTTCCAAAGTCAAATTCTGGTCAAGCTGGTCAAACTTGGGATTCCCGGGAAGTTCTGGAAACCTCCGGGAGTTCCCGGGAGCTGATGTTTTCGCTCGATTTTCTTTTGGAACTTGTTTTAATACTTTCGTCATGATTTAAAATGATTCTGGTGAATTCGGACGATTTTGGTCAACCTTGGTCAAACTTGGTCAAACCTCGGTCAAACCTGGTCAAACCTTGGTCAAACCGGTCAACAGGGACTTTTCGGGAACTTCCGGGACTTCCGGGGGTCTCTGGGAGCTGACGATATCTTTCGATTTTACTTAAAAACTCATTTTATTATTTTTCTTACGGCATAACATGTTTTCAGAACTTCGGGACCAAATTTGGGAGTTTTCGGGCTTTCAGGGGCATTTTGGTCATTCTGAGCATTCTGAGAGATAGAGCTGACTTCCGAGAGTCCTTTTGAGTCTTTTTACGATCATTGTGAACCACCAAACTATGGGTCTCCTAAATCTGATAGCCGACAAAATGGGGTGTCTACAGTTTGCCCCTCTTTGGCATGAACTTGCGAGGTAACGCATGTCGCAAGCGAGTGCCAAAGCTTTGAAGAGACAGGACTTTTTAGAGGCTATAGATTTAGGATAAAAGCGTTGCAAAAGATGCAAGGATGCTGAGGTTAGTGCTGGTCGTGCTCTTCATGAGCTGCCTACGTATCCCAAGGGGAATCAGACCAGGACGTAGTTCAGGGCACAAAGAGACTAAACACACATGCACATACACAACAATCAGGCGGATGATATGCATGGACGCGATATGATTGTGCACATGAGTCCTATTATGCCTAGTGTTCTGATCCTAATATGAGCAGGTGTTGTGGGGTGTGCCACTCCAAGTGGGCTGGTGTTGTGCTAGTGTTTACGATTGTGATGTGGTGGATGACTCGGATAAAGACCTCAAGGTTTAGAAGACTTTGGGCCTAGGGGCAAATTTCTGGAATTTGGAAAGTGCGCTTTGTGAGCGAGTGTAATCGAATGTGGTGTCTTTGATGGTGACAACCATAGATGAGGGAGTTTATAATAGCTGAAGTGAGGAGGCTCATAATAAGTAGGGTAGCTCACGATAACTGACAAGTGAGATAACCGGAGTGAAGAAGCTCACGATAAGTAAGAAAACTCATAATGACTGACAGGTGAGAAAGCTCATGATGATCAGTGGATACGGATCCGTGAATTATGAACAGATAGTGCTTGTCCTGGGAATCGGGGTGATCTGACTGCGGGTGATGTTTTCGATCCTTATGATGACGAGCCAGAGAATCAGTTTCGGACTTCTGTTATCTTCTGCCGGCGATGGTAGGGGACTCTCTGAGAAATTCTTGACTTAGAATCAGGATCCATCTCTGAATCTCTCACGGTTGATCGAATCTTTCGGTACTCAATCCAAGAGAGCCTGTCAGGGCTTCCGCGAGCCGGTATCTGTCTGCTTTTGTCCTCGGGGTATGATGCAGGGTCCTCGGGGAATCTCTTTTCTTGATCGGGAACCAGGATCCATCTCTGAATCTCTCACGGTTGATCAAAACTGTCAGTGCTCAATCTAAGAGAGCCTGTCAGGGCCTCCGGGAGCTGGTAGCTGTCTGCTTTTGTCCTCGGGGGATAATGCAGGTTTCTCGGGGAATCTCTTTTCTTGATCGGGAACCAGGATCCATCTCTGAATCTCTCATGGTTGATCAAAACTGTCGGTGCTCAATCCAAGAGAGCCTGTCAGGGCCTCCGGGAGCTAGTAACTGTCTGCCTTTGTCCTCGGGGAATGATGCAGGGTTCTCGGGGAATCTCTTTTCTTGATCGGGAACCAGGATCCACCTCTGAATCTTTCATGGTTGATCAAAACTGTCGGTGCTCAATCCAGGAGAGCCTGTCAGGGCCTCCGGGAGCTGGTAACTGTCTGCTTTTGTCCTCGGGGGATGGTGCAGGGTTCTCGGGGAATCTCTTTTCTTCCTTCTTTGGTGCATCAGTTAAAATCCAGGATTCATTATCAGAATCCTCGTGTTTGAACAAAATTCACGATGGTTGTCCTGAAACAGCCGATTCGGGTCTTCGGGAGCCGATTTTTTTTAGTTTCTGTCTGCTGGGGATGGTCCTGACAACTTTTAGCCTGCTTGGGGTAAAACCTCATAAATCTTGACCGGAATGGGCCACCGGGGCTGTTCGGGACCAAAAAAAGGGCTGAAAAAGGCCAAAACGGGTCAAAACGGGGCAAAACGGGGCAAAACGGAGCGAAGCGGGGCCCGCGGGGAGCAGTGCCGCGGCGGCACTGGGCCACTGCCGCGACGGCAGTTGGCCAGTGCTGCGGCGGCACTGGGTGGCCGGACTCCATCTTTGTATATTTCGGGTTTTTGAGCTTTCCAAGCTCATTCTTGGCCATTTTGGGGTGTTTTTGGAGCCAAAATTCATCAAAACGCAGCTTGTGCGTGCTCAGGTGAGTAATCTTTCCCCGTAGTTGGATTTTTTATTGGTGTTTTGGTTAGCCCAAATTTTCAAGAAGAAAGTTTAACTGTGACTTCCATTTTTCTTGTAGATCCATGGCTTCGAGCTCAAGGAGACCGTCTAAGAAGGCTAAGGGACGGATGAAGGCTGAAATGCATACCCCGGACTTGATTTTACGAGACCCTCAACACCATCTTTCGGCCGCGGCTCTAGCGAGCTTGGTATGTGAAACTTTCGACATTTTAGGACCACTTTCATGTATTGTGCTAGTTTTGTGAGCCGTAGCGTGCACCTAGAAATCGTTAGAAGTCCGGTTTGCGCTCAAATATTGATTTTGTGAAATTTTGCTCTCGGGTCGTGAATAGTGATTTTGTGCATTTTTTGTTGTTTTTGCTGTGTGCAGGTGCCGGAAGTGGCATTGAAGGGCCATGGTAGCCTTGCCCATGCCTTCTTATGGTATACCCAACTCTCGCCCACCGTCAAAAGGATGGTGGATGATGCCGGGTTCGGAGGCTTTGTTCGTTTGGTTTCAAAAAGCAGCAACGATTTGGCTCACTTCTATGCACTGGCCAAGAGGTGGTGGGACACCACCAACACTTTTCACCTGCCGTTTGGTGAAATGACTATGACGCCTTTCGATTTCTCCATGATCACGGGCCTGAGGGTCGGAGGGAAGCGCCTGATTCTGGATTACTTTTATGAGATCGACCCGGAGGCGGTGGAGATGCTGATTGGGGCTGTTCCCCCTAACCTGGAGAGGCACTGGTTTCCTTGCGGCTGGCTTTACCGGGCCTATGGCAAAGGGAATCATAATCTGAACAATTCCCAGCTCCTGAGAGTATATCTTCTGTATGTCCTGGGTTGCTCGATCTTTGCGACGCGGAATGACCGGGTGAGCTTGAGGCTCCTTTCTTGCCTGGGAACCATTGATGAGATCCCTTCCTACAACTGGGGCGGTGCCGCCTTGGCCCATCTTTACAAGCATATGGGCGAGGTCTCTCGAGGCGACGTTAAATTGACTGGGGGATTTTGGCGAGCTTGGGAGGTATGTACTGCATCTTCCTTCATTTGTTGTCTTTTGATTTTTATACTTGTTCTGACTTTCTCCTTGGTTAGTGCAGCTTTGGAGCTTCGAATACCTGAAGATGTTGGCTCCCTCCCCTGTGGACGAGTCAGGCGAAGATGAAGATGGTATGGCTCCTGTGCCTCTGTTCCCACGAGGTTTGAGATGGCAGAGGGACGTTGTCGGGGTGAAGAGTGGGGCCCACTGGATTGTTTTGCTCAGAAATTTTCTATCTGAGCTGACGGCCTCTAGTGTTGATTGGATGCCTTGGGAGGGCGTCGCCTATGCCGCCCCAGAGGAGATACAATCGGTAAGGTCTCTTACTTTTTGCCGCCTTCTGCTGGAGAGTACCGAGTGTAGGCAGTGGTTCCTTGGGGAGCGGGTATCTCGGCAGGTGGTTGGTGGTCCCAGGTATCGCGTTCCCCATAATCCTCCTGTGATGGATGCTAGTGACCTCTCCGGTGATGCTCTGTCGGCGGCCTTAGCCGGCACCGACGTCTGGGATCATTTCCTCTCTGAGACTGGGTATGAGGCTTACCGTGGCAGCTTCTTGATGCCTAACTTTCCACTCCTGGAGGTGAGTTCCCTTTTTCATTTGTTGCCTTTATTAGTTGTTTATGTTTTTGACTCATCTTTTCCTAACTTGTTTTGTGCCTACAGCTTCGTGAGATGTACAGGAGACAGGCTCCTCAGGCTCCCGACCCTATCCCTCCTTGGGATTGGACCGTCAACGTTCTAGGTGCTGATGGCACTCCCCAAGTGATGGAGGTGCCACGGGTCTCACGCGGGTACCCTATTCAACCAGCGGGCGTCCTCAACGTTCCTTGGAGTTACGCTGAGGAGGGTCACGCCTTGGCGGCTAGCTTACGGTCCTTGGTCCTCACACGAGACCACCGGGTATGTCTCTAATTTTGCACTTTCTTAAGGTTATGAGGTTCTAACCCTAGATTTTACCCTTGACAGATGGATGGTATGCGGCAATTTGCCGCTAACCAGATGGCGTCCTTGGTAAGTCTCTGACTCGACTCTTTTTTGTATTTTTGTTGTTCCCTTACTAATTGCTTTCATTTTATTTGTGTGTGCAGTACCGTGGAGGCGGGGCTGGCTCATCGAGAACTGGTCCAAGATGCAGAGGTGGTAGGAGGAGGCCGTCGCCGACATACACTCTGGGTGGTTCGACAGAGGACGAAGAAGAGGAGGACTGAGGCTTCCCAAGCGGGAATTATTATTTTATTTTTCTTTTTCTATTTTCGATTGGGTTGTACTGGTAATATGATTATTTGGACAGTGTATAACGATGTGTGGAACAATTTGTAACCTTTGACAGAGTATTATGATGTTTTGTCTCCTAGGCCGGATATCTTCCGGTTTAGAGGCGCAGTTGTGTACTTGTTTTAGTTGATATATGTACACTGTGATTGTTGGATGCTACTGCGATGGACAGTTTTGTGATAGTGAGTGATTTTGCCTTGCAGGTGGGATAGTCCGTGAAACGGGGAGGTGCTGCCGAAATTTTGAATTTTGCTAGAGCCGCGACCGAAAACATGGCTTTGTATGATCCCGCTCAACTCACAACCTGGCTGAACATTACGGACGGCGTGGAGCGGATTAACCTCTTCAGCTATGGCTTGAACGAGCTGTTTCCTCTTTGCCAGGTGACTTTGAACACTGAGTTCTTGCGTGCTGCCATTGGTCACTGGGACCCGGTGAACCATGTCTTCAACTTTAATGGCCTGGAAATGTGCCCCATGTTTGAGGAGTTCTGCGCTATTCTTGGCTTTGATTCTGACTCCGACTAGATTCTCCCTTCTGCCGATACCCTCAGCCCTACGCGCGGCTTGGCTGAATATCTGAATTGCTCCATCACTATTTCCCGCCGGCTGATTCAAGGTGAGGTCCTCAACATTGCTTCTATTATTGCCCGGTATGCCAGTCCTGGAAATCCCAGTGTATATGATGCTACTCGTGGGGCTGCTCTGATTCTGTGTATGACTTCGCACTTCTTGTTCTCGAGTACTTCTAGCGACTTAGTGCATGTATGTCTCGGACTAAAGGCGGGTAAGAACCCCATGGCTATGGTCCTAGCTGAGACTTTGAATGGTTTGGATAAGGCCCTCAACCAAGGGACTCTTCTTCTTTCTGGAGTGCCTTTGGTGTTACAGGCTTGGCTATACGAGCGCCTTCAGCTGTGGGCGGGCCGCATACCACCGGTTTACTTTCGTCGAGCCGTGCTTCACTCTCACTATACTTTTGCCGATTGGGTGGGTATGATGGGTGCCTTATCTGAGGCTGACATTTGTTGGATCGTGAGGCGTTAGGGCCTTTATGCTGCCACCACGAGCCTCAGGGGTCACCAGAGGGTGTGGTTGATGGGTCTAAGAGAGACTTGTTTCTATCATCCTCGCCGTTTGGCCAGACAGCATGGACAGGTTCAGGAGGTTCCCCAGGTATTTACTGAGAGGGTCTTTGCTTCCAGGATCAGGGCTACCACTATTGCTGCTTTCATTGATGGTTGGACTGACCGAGTAAAAGCCTACTTCTAAAGACCTTTGAAGAAATAAAAGACACAAGGATAAAACTAGACCTGACTGATTCTGCTCGTTCCTCCCAGTGTCTTTGAACATGTGTGATTGCTTTTTGAAAGACTTTTATTTCTTTGATTATTCCTGCTTATGTAATATTCAAAGTTTGTTTATCGGTGAACCTTGGTTACTTTGGGAATCTCATTTTATGCATTTTAGCTTTCTGAAAAATATTTTGTAATCGAGATTTCAATTAGTCGTTGCTTTTGGTACTCGCTTAGGCATGCTAGGGCGATTAGAGGCAAACGAGGCGGGTGGCCGAAGTTTGCCCCTAGTTTGGGATATGTATGATCGTGAGGCTAACGAGGTAGATGACCGACGTTTGCCCCTACTTTAGAAATGATTTAGGCAAACGAGGCGCTTGGCCGAAGTTTGCCCCTAGTGTGGAGGGTGATTTTCGGGTTATGGTAAGGACCGCGACTTTATTTTCTCTCATACGCTCTCAATTCTGCCTAGGCACCAGTTAGGTGGCCTAGCGAGCTATTTTCTCTCTTTTTTTATTACTCACCTTGGATTTAGCTCTAATTTTTGCCTAGGCGTCCTTTCGGATTTTCAACCTAGCGAGCCACCCTTTTTTTTTTTGAAAGTCTGCCTACGTACCCCCGAGCGGGGATCAGGTCCAACGTAGTTCGGGCCGTGGTTTGAAAAGAAGCGGGTTGGTTTTTAGGTGGGTGGGGTGACCGAACCAATGTGGTTGCCTACGTATCCCCGAGTGGGAATCAGGTCAAGCGTAGTTCAAGGCAAGGCTTTGAAGAAACTGGTTATTTTTGTGAGGTGACCGAACCGATGTGGTTGCCTACGTATCCCCGAGTGGGAATCAGGTCGAGCGTAGTTCAGGGCAAGGCTTTGAAGAAACTGGTTATTTTTGTGAGGTGACCGAACCGATGTGGTTGCCTACGTATCCCCGAGTGGGAATCAGGTCGAGCGTAGTTCAGGGCAAGGCTTGAAAGAAATGGTTAGGGAATGGTCAAGCATAGTACTCTTTGAGGCGATCCATGCTGATTGGTTCTTTGAATTCGACACCGTCGAGGTCCATGAGATAAGTCGCTCCTCCGGAAAGAATGGTCTTGACGATGTAAGGGCCTACCCATTTAGGTTTGAACTTCCCACGGGGATCAAAGATCGGAGCTCGCAATTCCTTAAGGACAAGGTCGCCCTTGACAATCTTCCTTGGACGAACCCTTTTGTTGAAAGCACGGGCTATTCTCCTTTGATAGATTCGGACATGGTCAACTGCCACTAGGCGCTTTTCATCTATGAGAGCCAACTCTTCGTATCTTTCTCTCAACCAATCTGATTCTGAAATTTCACATTCTGCCATCACGCGTAGGGACGGTAGTTCTATCTCGACCGGAAGTACCGCTTCCATTCCATACACTAGTGAGTAAGGCGTTGCTCCTGTGGATGTCCTTATCGATGTTCTGTATCCCCACAGTGCGAATGGCAGCTTTTCGTGCCAGTCCTTGTAGGTGTCAGCTGATTTCTGCAGTATGGCCTTGACATTCTTATTTGCAGCTTCGACTGCCCCATTGGTTTGCGGCCTATATGGTGATGACTTGTGATAAGTGATCTTGTGTTCTTCAAACAGATCCCTGACTTCTGCCTTGAAATGACTTCCATTATCCGAAATAATCTCATGGGGAACTCCATAACGGCAGATGAGATTTCTCTTGATGAACTTGGCTACTTCCTTGGCCCCCAACTTGGTGTAAGATGCAACTTCAACCCATTTTGTGAAGTAGTCGATGGCCACCAAAATGTACCGATTCCCATTCGAGGCTTTCGGAATGATTTAACCGATAATATCGATTCCCCAGGTGGAGAATGGCCAAGGTGAGGTCATGCTGTATAGAAGGGATGGTGGTACATGCATCATGTTTGCATGGATCTGGCACTTGTGACACCTTCTTACGTATTCGCAACAATCTTTCTCCAGAGTTGTCCAGTAGTACCCCTGTCTTACAATTTTCTTGGCCAGCATGTGACCGTTCATGTGCGGACCGCATACCCCTTCGTGTATTTCCTCCATCATTCTTCGGGAGCTCTTCCCGAACAAGAAAGTTAGGTTGTGACCATTGTATCATTTCTTCAACAATTTCCCACCACAAATGATGAATTGCGCTGCGAATCTTCGAATGGCCCTCTTGTCTTTCTCGGTAGACTCTTGGGGGTATGTCCCCTTTTCTATGAAATCCCAGACATCTTGATACCACGGTGCTTCCTTCTCTTCTTCCTCGATTACGGCGATCATGTTGAACGAAGGCCCGTACCTCTGCTCAATTACCAAAGGCATCATCTTGACCCCTACAGGAATTTTGATCATGGAGGCTAAAGTGGCCAATGAATCTGCTAGTTGGTTTTCTTCCCTAGGCAAGTAAAGGAATGTGACGTTCTTGAACCGCCTCTTGAGTTGGTCGAGATGATCATGGTAGGGCTTCAACCTTTCTTCTTTTACTTTCCATTCTCCTCTGGCTTGTGATATAATGAGGTTCGAATCCTCGAAGACGTCCAACTTTTGAATTTTCAGTTCTATGGCTGCTTCCATTCCCAGAATGCATGCTTCGTATTCAGCGGTATTGTTGGTGGAGTTATAATTGAGCTTGGCTGCCAATGGAGTATGATCCCCGCTTGGTGATACGAGAATCATTCCTACTCCGTATCCTTTCATGTTGGCTGCTCCATCGAAGTACAACTTCCACTGTTCTTCCTTGATTTCCATGATGTTTTCGTCAGGAAATGGAAAGTCCCCACTTTCTTCAGAGTCAATGGCGTGCTCTGCGAGATGCTCGGCCACGGTTCTCCCTTTTACTGATTTGCTTGTGACATACCTGATGTCGAATTCGGACAGTAGAAGTAACCAACGGGATATACGACCAGTCAGGGCAGGTTTTTCAAGGAGGTATTTTAGAGGATCCATGCGGGATATGAGCACAACCGGAAAGGCTAGCATGTAGTGCCTTAGTCGGCGAGTGCACCAAACTAAGGCCCAACATGTTTTTTCGAGGGTAGAGTAGTTGAGCTCATACCCAGTCATCCTCTTGCTAAGGTAATATATGGCTTTTTCGGAGTGGCTTTCTTCTCCTTCTTGGGCTAGCATGCAGCCCATGGCATTTTCGGAGACGGATAGGTAAAGGAATAAAGGCTTATGAGGAGTGGGTGGTGAGAGGACAAGTGGATTTTGAAGGTAGGCTTTTATTTTGTCGAAAGCGGCTTGGCATTGGTCATCCCATTAGAATTTCTCCCCTTTTTTCAATAACCGGAACAGAGGATCGCACGTGGTTGTGAGCTTGGAAATGAAACGACTGATGAATTGGATTCTTCCGAGGAACCCCCTTACTTCTTTTTCATTCCGTGGTGGTGTCATTTCTAGGATTGCCTTGATCTTGGAGGGATCCACCTCTATCCCTCTTTGTGTGATGAGAAAGCCCAGGAGTTTACTGGAGATCACACCGAAAGTGCATTTCTTGGGATTCAACCTCATCTTGTATTTGTGCATCCTTTCGAAAAACTTTTCCAATGCTACCAGGTGTCCTTCTCTGTCCCTGGAATTCACGATCATGTCATCTACATACACTTCTACCTCCTTGTGAATCATGTCGTGCAGCAGAGTGGTGGCGGCTCTTTGGTAGGTTGCCCCCGCATTCTTGAGTCCGAAAGGCATTACTCTATAACAGTAGGTTCCCCAAGGGGTGGTGAAGGTCCTCTTTTCCCGATCTTCTGGCCCCATTAGAATCTGATTGTACCCTGAGAAACCATCCATGAAAGATAGTAGCTCATGTCCCGCAGTGTTATCTACCAAGACATCAATGTGGGGAAGCGGGAAGTCATCCTTGGGACTGGCTTTGTTTAGATCACGGAAGTCGATGCACACACGAACTTTTCCATCCTTCTTTGGGACCGATACGATATTGGCAACCCATTCTGGGTATTCAGTGACAATGATGAACCCTGCTTTGAACTGCTTCTCTACTTCCTCTTTAACCTTGAGTGCCCATTCTGGCCTCATGCGCCTCAGTTTCTGCTTGACAGGTTTAGAATTGGGGAGGAGAGGAATATGATGTTGGACAATGTCGGGATCGACCCCAGGCATGTCTTCGTAAGACCAAGCAAAAACATCTTTGAATTCTTTTAGCAAGAAAGTTAATTTTTCTTTTTCTTCTTTATTAAGGGTTGAGCCAATTTGCACAATTTGTGGATTATCTGTTTCACCTAGGTTAACAGATAAAGTATCTTCAATTATTTCATAAGCAGGTGGTTTTTCGATTAATTGCTTAAATTCAATTGAGAGATCCTCGGAGGGATCTGTGCATTCACAAGTGTTAGACACAGAGGAGTAAGCAGAATCGTCTTTCATTTCATTCATGATAGGTGAAGTGACTACATTGGACAGCGGTGGGCTTACAGCAGCCGACTCTGGTACAGACTCGATAATTGGTAGTACAGACTCAGAGGGAATAGGGGATAGGGAGACACAGACAAATGACTCTACAGCCTGGTTGCTCAGACCCTCCTTAGTTGGCTTGATCTGATCATCTTGGCTCTTGGTCCTCTTTTCTTCCTTCTTTCCAGTGGATTCCTCCCACATCTTCTCGATGGCTTCAGTGTCAAGGTACTTCAACCAGTCCTCCTCCGGGGTTTTCTCAATTTCTTCAGGATAGAACGGATCTTGATATGGGGGCCTTTCGCAGTCAGCGAAGATTTCAAGCCCGGGGTGCCTTTTCCCAGTGGTTGGATGGATCCAGGGTTCGGGGAACCCGAAGTAAGGGAAATCATCCCCTTCCTTGATGAACTTCCCATTCAAAGTCTTGCGGTATGGTGGGAGACCCTTCACCCTTTTCTTCCATGGCCTCTGTAGCTCGACGTCTTCTTCAGTGGGCTTGTACCCCAACCCGAAAGTTCCTTGTTGCCCTTTGATCTGAGGAAACTCACGAATCCCTTGCTGGCATCGGCCTAATCCCATTCCGGGGAAGTAGTTCATCTTGCGGACAATGTTGACAACCGCAGAGTGGACCTCAGGGAATCAGTCTTCATCTTCGATCATGTGGACTTCTTCCATGAAGAATCCTCCGATTTCTCCTTCTTCTAGCTCAGGTATTTGGACTTCAAAAATGGGAGCGTAATTCGGGAAAGCTTCATTACCCCAACTATTACCAAGGATGATTTTTACTTCCTTCTCATGAATGTGCTTGATCATTTAATGCACAGTGGACGATACGGCTTTGTTGGCATGCAGCCAGGGCCTCCCAATCAGCAAGTTGAACGAAGCAGGTATGTCCATGACTTGAAATATCTCAGTACTTGCCAACGATCCTACCCGTATTTGCAGAGAGACAGTCCCCATCACATTTCTCCTGGTGTTATCGTAGGCCCTTACGGATTGCACAGATGGCGTGATGTCAAGGATATTGACCCCCAAAGTAGTGGCAGTTCTTAGGGCATAAACATTCAAAGCAGAACCTGTATCAACCAGACAAAACGGTACCTGCTGCCCTTACATCCAACAGTGATGTATAATGCTTTGTTATGCGCAGATCCTTCCGGTGGTAAGTCCTCATCAGAAAATGTAATGATCGGGTCGGGGGCAAGTGCGCCCAAGAAAGCCACCATGTCCTCCGGCGCGGCGTCGATAGGAACTTCAATCCCAGCCAAGGCATTTAACACGGCTTGCCTATGCTTGTAGGATGTCACCATGATGTCCCACATTGAGAGATGTGCTTGGTTTTGCTTCAGCTGCTTTATCAGCTCATTATCTTCTTCGATGATCTCATCCATTTTACCCTTCCCCTTGTCTTTGATCGGACCTTTCTCGGTTGCTTCGGTGGTAGGTTGTGGAGGCTGATAATGACGGCCTGACCTGGTTAGATGATCAATCTCGGCAGGGGTAGGTCCCTCTACAGTCCCATCCTTCTTGAACCAATCACAATCCGTTCCCACAAATGGTTTTTCTGGTTCGTCCCAGATAGAAGCATCGCTTTCTTTGTTGGGATCATACCACTTGAGGTCTACCACCCCTAGGTCGTGCTCTTCCAGAAAGAACAAGTCTTGCTCATCGTCTAGCTGTTGCTGCCACTCGTCATTCTCCCCTCCGATCAGATGAACTCCTACGGAATCCGGGATGTCGATGAGGGGTAAGGGTTGTCCTAGGGGGGTGATATAGGCGGCAGGGTTGAAGGATATAGGGTTGGAATCAATGAGGCTAATATTTTGGTGGTTAGGCAGAGGATTTTGGGTGATGTGGGGCTGCTTTGGGGGTGGCTCGATGATATTCTGGTCAATGAGGTCTTGAATATCATGGCGAAGACGCATGCAATCATCAGTGTTATGGCTGGGGGCTTGGTGGTAAGTACATCGCTTGGACATATCACAGTTAGGCGGAGGAGGGGTATTTCGAGGCTGGAGTAGTTGGAGATGGCCCTTTTTGAGGAGGCGGTCTAAGGCTGCGGAGAGGGAGATTTCTAGCTTGGCAAAATTGCGAGGGGGCTTCTTCTGGAAAGGGCGATTGGAGGAATTTGCTTGGTTGGAGGGTTGATATGGCCTCGGAGGGTATGCCATGGGTTGGCTGCTAAGGGCGTTGACATCTGGGGGATTCCGGGAGTAGTTAGGCCTTCTTGACTGACTCAGAGGATCTTCTTTCTTGATCTTTCCTTCCCTAATAGCATCTTCAATTCGGGTTCCGACTTCAAACAACTCCTCAAAGGTGGAGATGGACTGGTAGAATAACTTCTCGTGGTAGAGCGGCTGTAGATTCCGGATTAGCATCCTCACTTGTTCTTCCTCAATCGGCCGGTGGGTTATTTGGGCTACCTTGTTCCTCCACCTGCTCAGAAACGCAGCGAAGGATTCATTGTTGCTTTGTCGGGTCGTTTCCAAATCCCTGATAGTGACATCCAGCTCCTGGTTATAGGAGTAATGATCGACAAAAACTCGAACGATATCTTCCCAGGCCCGGGTTTTGGAGGCTTCCAAGGTTAGGAACCATGATAGTGCACATTTTTCCAGTGTTTGTGGGAACAGCATCGCGATGTGCTCGTGGGTACAACCCATGGATTGGAAGATACTCATGCACAGCTTCACGTGACTTTTTGGGTTCCCGGTTCCGTCAAAACGATCGATGGCAGGCATTTTAAAGTTCTCCGGCAGTTTCAACTTGACAGGCTCAAAAAGGCCTTCCAGGTCTAGCATGTAGTCATCGACTCCCTTGCTTTTTCTTAGTACGCTCTCTAGCTTGTTGACCTTATCCATTTTCTCTTGGAGCTTCTTCTCGTACGCAAGCGATGGGACCCCTTGAAACCAGTTTTCCTCCCCATTGTTCTCATGTAGAGGAGGTTCAAACCCTGGAGGTGGAAACCCGGGCGGAGGCTGCGGCTGCTGTTGCTTCAGTTCTTCCATGAATCTCAGGACTTGGGCTAGACTGTCGGATTGTTGGGTGTAGAGAAATGGGAATGGTGTATGCATGGGAGACAAGCATGCGGATGTAAGCCCTAATCTATATGATGTTCCTATTTCTAACAGATAGCGGTTAAGCAATTAAGGTCCTAACCATATAGAGTGTGCCAATCTTACTTTCCAGTACGATCACCAAGGGATAACAGGGGTTTCCAGGTTTTTGTGAAGGCTTTTAGGAGAGACTAGGCATTTTCGATTGATCTGGACAGAGTTTCTGGGAGAAACTGGGGTATCCGGACACAGTTTCTGGTATTTCTGGGAAATTTGAGCAGGGTTTCCGGGAGAATCTGGTTATATCTGGGATATATGGATAGAGTTTCTGGGAGAAACTGGTTAGTACGGTTATATCTGGGATATATGGATAGAGTTTCTGGGAGAAACTGGTTAGTACGGTTATATCTGGGATATATGGACAGAGTTTCTGGGAGAAACTGGTTAGTACGGTTATATCTGGGATATATGGACAGAGTTTCTGGGAGAAACTGGTTAGTACGGTTATATCTGGGATATATGGACAGAGTTTCTGGGAGAAACTGGTTAGTATAGTTATATTTGGGATATATGGACAGACTTTCTGGTAGAATCTGGTTAGTACGGTTATATCTGGGATATATGGACAGAGCTTCTGGGAGAAACTGGTTGGTTATAGCGATCGTACTTTCTAGCAGTTTTTCATACTCCTATGTCTCAGGACCGACAAACAAGGTTTGTGGTGTATATCTTTGTGAGCATGGAGCAGACATCCTTATCATGGTGCCTGGGCAGGTCAACTCAATGTGATCACATGTGAGTGATTGCCTTGGGAATCATAAAAAGGAGGTTCTATTCTGTGCCACATAAGCATCTACACCGCGCAGGTGATCCCGTCAGGGCATACAGCAGTTATATCATATTGTCCTATCTGAAAAGATAATTAAACAGTCCTACGACAGGTTCTACAAGAATCTATATGCAAAGGCTGGGTTTAGTCAAAGAGGGTCCGTTGACGAGAGTTCCAATATACCATCAGAGAGACAGTACGGAGGTTTTTTACTCTTTTTGATATACCTTGGAAGGTACAGTATCAACGGTGACTTGTGCCCTGGCACAGCAAGACCTGAACAATGTCAGCGCCGCGTTTCAGACACAGTCGGGAGGGAAAATGCAGCGTGCAATACGGTGAACCAGACACAGTAAAAAGATGATTTTAAGGATGCTTCTTATGAGTCAAACCTCTGTATTATTTTGTTTTAAAATAAAAATCCCCAGCAGAGTCGCCAGATTGTGGATACTGGGATTCCGCCTCTTTCGTTGTTTGAAAACTTGTCTGATTTTGAATCAAAGGAAGAAAATGGTCTGTTGAAAACAGATACAGAGTCGCCACTTGGTCTTTAAGGAACCAAGAAACCTAATTTTGACTCACCCAAACGGATAAGGGCACCGGCCCTTCATAACCAAAGAACTTGGTTCGGGGTTTTGGTACGAGAGAGGAAGGAGCCTTTGTCGCGAGTAAAACACCCTCAACTCGCCCCGTCTTTCGACGGGCCTCAATTAGCATCCAAATAATCATCTTATACTATGTATGGTTCGTCAATTAATACTATGATAGTATATTACATCACATAAGAAACTTGAAAATGGAAGATCTAAAGATAAAATATCATTCATAAGATCTAAGTCAAATATCATGCAATGTAAAGTGAAAGATCACACAAATAAACCTAGGAAAAATCGTCTAATCACATATCAAGTAATCAAGCTTTCCTAGTCTAAGGGGGACATGAATTGTTCTTGAAACAAATAAACAAAGAGATCAAAATATGCTTAACAAGCTAGTATGATGCATGTTATTCTTTGAGAAAAAGAAGACCTCTCAATCCCCGGGATGGATGAGAAAGGGTGATTAGATCGGGGGAAGCATGAACGTGTGATCAAATTCATTTCCTTATAATCTTCTTAGATTAGGAGTTACAAAAACCCCAAATCTTGCATGAATGCAATGTATGTATCTAGAATGTGCCAATGTTGTAGTGTGCTTTGTGTTCATGGATTCCTAGAATGACTTAGAAGTCTAGATTGTGTATGAATGAATGAATGAAATCATCATGGGATATGTACAAATGTAGTATGAACTACTTCCTAAGATATAAAATAATTTGGAATGCATACAAGCATCAAATCAAAGAATGAAAGTTAAGGTATACTTGCTGTGAATAGTGGAAAGAACAGTAGCATCATCTTTGGAAAATTGAAAAGAGGGGTTAGGAATGTTTTCAATGCATGATTTTTTATGGAGATGTTCCTTATTGTGTCTAGAGCACAACCCAAAAAGCTAATCTTGAATAGCTATCACAGAATGTGAGAAATCATATAAACAATGAAGGTCACTCAGAAACAGAGTCCGTACCGTCGACTGAAATGTTAGAAAATCGTAGAAAATGAAAACAAATGATCTAGAGGCCCATTTTATATGGAAAGTTTCCTAAGCCACTGAATTGTAAGGGAAAAATAAGTTAGGACCACCATGTTTGGAAAAGTTTTCTGGAAAAGAAGCTGGAAGTGGACCTAGCTGCTGTGACAGAGAAAGACAGAATGTATGGAAGGAATGTTGGGATCCAAATGGACCATTTCCAAGTACTTCCAAGTCAAACCAAAAATCATGGGTGTTCTCCAATGAGTTAGGAAGACTTTCCAAGTGGCCTTGCATCCATATGTTGAGTATTGAGTCCTAGAGAAATCTTTGAACTCAACTCACTCACTGTTTTGACTCATTATTTTGAAGATTTTGGAGAAAACAAAGTTTTGTTTCTTGAAACCAAATGAGAGGGATTGAGAGGGGTTTTGAAATAGATGTTTTGAAAACATATTTTCAACACTCAATAAGGATTATAGCCACTTAGAATACCAACATCAAACTCATCATTAAGAACCTCCAAGATTGTTGGAGAGATTTATTTTATTTTTGAACATAACTTCAATACATTCCAAGAATACCTTGGAAGTATTGGGGTTATGATCATCACCTATCAAACATGTTTTTGAGGTCAAGAGCTACTATCCATAAGGATTCACTCACCCCAAACTTCATGTCATCACTTAGATGATGATGAACTAGTAAGTAAATAAAGAAAATCAAAAAGAAAAGAGATAAGAAGAGATGAACAATAGATAAACAGGCAAATAGACGATGATCAATAGATGATATTCATGAAGCATGAGACTTGTAGATTGGTGTTTCACTCATATGTAATGACACTAGACATGGAAGAAGCTTCCACTCTCTTGAATGCTCACTAAAATGGTGGTTGGGTGTATTGAATGTTGAAGTAAATAGGAATAATGAAGTAAAAACAAAGTTAGAACTCACTTTTTGTTTTGAAAATCAAAGAAGAAAGCTTCTTTTCTCTCTACTCTAACCTTATCTCTACAACTTTCTCTCTCAAACTTTTCCAAAACTAACATTTGACTCACCTAAAATGAGGAGTAATGGGGTGTTTATATAGGCCAACTTGGGGTGGTTTTGGGATTTAGAAAGTGTTCCCATTGGCTCCAAACATCTGAAATCATGAAACTACGTCGTTTTGGGTTTTAATTAATCAAAATGGGACCACAAAATAAATTACAAAATACACTGTTCTGGAGGGGAGTGCCGCGGCAACACTAGGCCAGTGCCGCGGCGGCAGTGGGCCAGTGCCACGGCGGCAGTGCTCCTCCCTTCGTCTGGATAATGCTGTTTAGGCCCCCTGATGTTCCGGTATTCGCGAAAAGGCCCTATTTCGTCCGAAATTCACAGAAAATGCATATGAACTCCAAATTGAGGTTTTGATATACCGTTGGAAAGGTAATGGAGTCTAGTTTATATAAAAAATAGTTCGGAGATAGGTCACTTTGAAAAGTTTTGCAGTATTCGCGATAAAAGCTGATTTGATCGTCTTTTTCGCCTTTGGAAATTCATAATAAATTCGTTTTAAATCCGAAAATTGCGTGTGATATACCGTTGGAAAGCTATTGACCTCTAGTATCCATGAAAAATATTTGAAAATTGTTTCGGCACCCTGGTTCCAAAGTCAAATTCTGGTCAAGCTGGTCAAACTTGGGATTCCCGGGAAGTTCTGGAAACCTCCGGGAGTTCCCGGGAGCTGATGTTTTCGCTCAATTTTCTTTTGGAACTTGTTTTAATACTTTCTTCATGATTTAAAATGATTCCGGTGAATTCGGACGATTTTGGTCAACCTTGGTCAAACTTGGTCAAACCTCGGTCAAACCTGGTCAAACCTTGGTCAAACCGGTCAACGGGGACTTTTCGGGAACTTCCGGGACTTCCGGGGGTCTCTGGGAGCTGACGATATCTTCCGATTTTACTTAAAAACTCATTTTATTGTTTTTCTTATGGCATAGCATGTTTTCAGAACTTCGGGACCAAATTTGGGAGTTTTCGGGCTTTCAGGGGCATTTTGGTCATTCTGAGCATTCTGAGAGATGGAGCTGACTTCCGAGAGTCCTTTTGAGTCTTTTTACGATCATTGTGAACCACCAAACTATGGGTCTCCTGAATCTGATAGCCGACAAAATGGGGTGTCTACAGCAATGATAATCTGGTAAAAAATACCAGATTTCTTCTATATCAGTCTGATAAAAACTTCCATCTTCGAATATATATATATACATGAATATATATATCTGGTATCTGGTCCGAATTGAGTCTTGATTCGGCTGACTTGGGTTGCAAGCAAAAATATATCTCCATAAAATCTGATATTATCTTCCAATTAAACCTAAAAGATAATACTTTCATATCTTAAAATATTACTTTAATGATATATGAAAATATTATTCCTAGAGAGTTTGTAGAGATTGATATTCTTCCCAAAAGTGACTCACCATATCTTTACATAGTAATCAAAATATTGCACGGCAACTAATCAACTTAGACCGATTATGTTGTGCTCCCAACTAAACTTGCATTGGCCTGAACAACTAGAGGAATCAAATTGGTGGCTAACTTAAGAATGGCCAGAAGTATTAAATGGAAAGCCAAACAATGTGGCTGAATCATGTCAAAATGAACACGTGGCCCACCACGTCAATTTGGTAGATCTGGATGAGGTTTATGCCAAATGAAACGTGGCCACCATTCTTGAAGATGCAAACAATTGATCAGCCCGATGAAAAAAGCATTTCCATAACATTGAAGTCATTGGCGGGCCCCTCTGTTACTTTCTAAATCTCAAATAGTCAAGACATTAAAGGCAAGGCTAAACAAATGAACAATTTGGCCAACCAAAGTTGAGTCCGATTGACTAGCAAATAGTTGATCAGTCCGAATGAATTGTGTAAAGCCCATCACCAAAATTATGGAATGGTCAATAAAGTGACCATATCATTAAATTAAGGTGACCCACTAGTCCTGCCAATTATTCAATCGGGTTTATGAGAATCGGTCTGGTGAGTCAGCCCGATTACAGCTAAATGATTCAAAAGTTCAGCCCTATCACCTTTGAACCAGTCACATGGCCCCTAATTTTTGCAATCGAGCTCTAAGTCCGATTAGAATATTCCAATCGGCATTATACCAATTTTGATTTAAAAAATATATTTTTTGGGTGCAAACAATACCCCCCTGGCTCTTTAAAAATGAAATCATTGTAATTTTTGAAGAGCCATGTTTTTGCAGACCAATTGCCTTTGGGCCGAACTAATGTAACTTTGTAATCAGCCTCAAGCACCCACCACTTTCTTTGATATCACCTTGAAGTGTGCATCAGTCAGATATAGTCCAAAGATATTGGTATCACGGTGATGACCGACTATAGGATTCGAGAGTCCATAAGGCCAAATTGACTTTACCTACCCCTATCACGAGATAAACTTGGGCCAGCACATCACTTTCAAATACCTCATGCAGCAACATAATGCAAACATCATTAATGGATGCAGGTGTGCATCCGTCAAAAAATGTTTGCTATAGTTTTGCGTGGGATTGCCAGAGCCAAACGAGCTTGTTGTGTGTGTGTAAACTATTTTCCTATACGCTTGTGTGAGTGATACATGAGGCTTTATGATCTGACTTCTAATGGGTGATTGTGTATGATGAATAGGAAAGTACCCTGACCAAAAATTCCTTGGCAGTATTGAAGTGCACAAGCCAAATAGTGTGAGTTTACTAGGTTAACAATCACAAACGGTTTAATAAAATATGAAGATATTTTTATTGAGTGTTTGGAAAAATATAACATATGACCAAAGAACCAAACCAAAATATGCTCTGATTGTTCAAAGAATGAAAAAATAAAATAACAAAAGGATAGACATATTTGCTACGGATGCTAAGGAACAAAGGCTTGAAGGCTTTGAATGCTGTGAAAGAATGCTGTTGAATGCAGTTTGTCGAAGTGACGCGGGGTCCTTTGCACGGTTGGCCTGCTTTTATATTTATAGCAGCCATGAACAATTCTGATTAGTCAAGGATTCCTTTACTTGCGTTTCTAGGAGGTTGATTGATTGTAGAATCCTTTCTAATCTCTAACTCTTGCCTTATCTCAATCATGATTGAACCAATCCCAATACTCTAAGGATTAACCTTCCAAATCCAGTTAGACGCGATTAGCTTCCTTTACACAATGGACTCTACTTCCTTAAAATCAAAATAATGTCATTATGACAGTTAAGAGTGAAACACCTTCCATGTTTAGCTCATCAGGCTCATACCAATCACATCTTTAGCCAGACCGGGCTCGTGACTTTACTACCCATTACGCTTTTTGACTTCCATGCCCGATGGCATTCTTATAAACGCTTAATGATCACTCGAGCTTATGTTACCAGCCTTTACCATTTATCCCTAGCAAGTTGTCCAATCGTCATGCCTGTCACTAATATTATCCATCGGGCTCTAGTCTTGCTATTACCCGTTTACGATAGTGTCCGATTGAACAATACATGACTGACTTCACCAATCGGGCTGCCAAACTTTAAGACAACAACCTTGTCTTTCTGAACCACATGATGTTCCTCTTGAGCCTGATGGGCCTTTGCAATCCCTGGGTCGGCCTCTCCTAAACCCATTCAATATTCCATTCAGGCTTCAAAACCTTTGGCAGTTTTTGGGTGCAAACAATTGCCCCCCAAAGGTCATAACAAGCATCCTGTCCTCGGTTGATTTGACATTTTGAATTTGAACATGCCACGTGTCCACCATGCAGAGACTGTCAGATCCTCGAGAATTCCACCAGTCACTCCACATTAAATGCAAAGCGTATAAAGTAAAGAGATTTTCAAAATCTCTTTACCTTCCCTTCTAGCTTGCGTTTCTCTCTCTCTCTCTCTCTCTCTCTCTCTCTCTCTCTCTCTCTAGAACCAAAGGCATCCAGAGCTTCTCTCTCTAAACTCCATTATTTTTTACGAAGAAAACCTTTATCCCTTCCACAGAGATAGCCCCCAAAACTGCTCCAGCAGCTGCTTCCAAGGGTAAGAACACCTTCATAGATACTCCTCCACCCTAGAATCGATGTAAGGAAGTTAGGGCCTTAGCCAAAGCCCATGCCTCAAAAATCTCCGCCGAAAGCTTCACCCCCTATAGTACTCCTGATGGTACTCCGGTAGCATCGGGGCTTGGCACGGCGTTTCGTGGTGACCCTCTAGCAGCCTTCAACTCCTTTTTTCCACTGGTGGAGAACAAGTCATTCCTCTAATAACCTATCAACTGGAACAAGGCTTGGACTACTACCCATCCCATTAGGGGCTGGCCCACCCCTTCTGTAGATTAGGACAAATGGGTGGTTAGAGTATCAGCCTCTAAGGCCGATGCTTGGAAGCAAATTGGCATCTATGATGCCATTATGCTCAGCCTTTCAAGATTGGAG
Organism: Hydrangea macrophylla; assembly: GCA_033977485.1. NCBI lineage: Eukaryota > Viridiplantae > Streptophyta > Magnoliopsida > Cornales > Hydrangeaceae > Hydrangea > Hydrangea macrophylla. Next base: position 60,895,289 of record CM066985.1, read on the forward strand.
ATAGATCGACCTCTCTTCTTTTCAGTTCTTCTGTTCTGGTCCTCTTCAAGCAATGGGTTTTTTTTCTCGTTGTTGCTTGATGGCACCAACCGTAAAAGATGTGAGCTATTTACTCAGGCTCCACTCCCACGAACAAGAAATTATTCCTGGCATAGACGTTCGAACGGCCAGTTTCTCCTACCCTCAATAAGAATCAGTCAGAGACTGGGACATTTTGTATCGGCCAATTACAACTTTTGGCAGTTTCTTGACCGCTTGCATGGGTAAAGAAGGGGCTGAGGTGACCGATACCGAATATACTGCCTTCCTCATCTACAGGCTGAACAGGTATCTTTTATGTTCAGCTACTTAGCCCATAACTAAGGAATGCACCACCTTATCTTTGGCTCTGGCCTCTGGTAAGCATCTATCCCTCGCCACTCTTGTCTAGGCACATCTGGTCTGTGGTGTGATCGACTTTGTCCAATTTGGCTTCAGTGTAGGGGGCAGCCCGATCTGGATCCTTTAACTCTGGCTGTATTCTTACTTTCAACAATACAGGCCAGCTACCCGTCAGTTGGTGGAAATTCCCATCTTCGCTGTCCATTTCATGGATGTTAATCCTTCTTCCCACTCCTTTGAGGAGTGTTTTTCATTCTTTTATGAGGGGTGTGCAAATCAGGCTATTCCTCTCTTTACTCCTTTTTCGTCTCTTCATTTCACCACCTTTTTGTAACTCCCTAATAACCCAGCTAATTGGGGGTCAGGCACGCAATCTTCATATAATGAAATCTTCTCTAATTACCTAGTAGCTAGAGATATAATCTTTAGCTCGAGCATCCCCTCTGCCAACAACAAATGTGGGGCCGAGTATTACTTTACTCTGCTTTTTGCCCGTCAGTTCGGGCTTTTTCAACTAGTGCCCGTTCCACCGACCATCACTGTAAACGTTGACTAGGTGGAACGGGGCCTCATTGTGAATGACGGGCAGGTAAAGAAAATCAAGGAAAGGTTGGACAATTGAAGGTTGCGTTCAAGTTTACTCCTTTTTTAGCCCGTCTTGTTGTCTCGGAGGAATTTAACAAATGGTGGTCCGATCGGGCCTCCAAAATTTTTATGGGCATCGCTGTAGAGGCGCGGAGGCCGATGCACCACGGAGGTCATCAGCCATGGAGGCCGATGCACCAGTTGTTGCACTGGTGCCTGCCCAACAAAAACAATTAGAGAAAAGACCGACTCTAAAACAAACACCCGGCCAGGGGCCGAAAAAGAATCAAACTGCACCTCCATCTACTCAGGTATTATTCCTTACCTTTCTTTTGAGTTATACAATTTCATTTAATCTCCTTCCTCAACCGCTCTTTGTGCTATTTTAGCTTGTAGATGAGGACTCTGGGGAAGATACATTACCGACCGGCCATGGCTCCCAACCACGAGCAACCCAAACTCAAACTCTTCCGACAGATCTCCTAACTTTTCATTCCTAGGCGACGGCCTACCTCGAGCACGTTACAGTAAGGGTTATGCCTCTTCATGTCCTTCCACCCTTGACTCCTTCAGACCGGGATGATAGCGTTGATCCTGCTGGGGGCAACGTCCCGGAACAAGTCTTTTTTTCCTCTAGTAGTGAGGGCGTGCTCAGGGGCGATTCTATTGTGGAGACTGCCAAAGAAGTTGACCAACTGGTTCAAGTGGCAAAAGAAAGAACCGATGCTGATACGTCTTATTAGGCTAGTTCCCCAACTGCGGAATCAGCTAATGAACCCATAGTAGGAACAACTGAGGCCGATCTTCCAACTTCTTCCATGCCCGCCGGACTGCCACCCACCGGCAGTGAGGATCGAGAGCCCATGGAAACATCGGCCATCATAGAAACTGCTCAAACCATGGGTGATGAAACGGGCATCGATATGGAGGAGAGGACTATAACACCCCCTTCAGAGCCAGACAAACAGCCATCACAACCATCAACTTCCCAAGTAAGCGGCGAGGCCGTTCAAGATGCATCAGCCTCATTAGTACCCGTTCAGGTATTATTATGCTTCGCATTTGGGCTTACTTTTTCGTTAATAAATTATCCCTTTTAACTTTAAGCTTTTTGAATAGGTTGTTCCTTTAGGTCCAGTACCGTTCATACCCTTTGATGATTTTTTCACGAGTCTGGACCTCGGGGCGTTTGACTTGGGTTCACTGGAGCCCGAAGTGACCTCTCCCACACGCTTACAGCAATCGAAGGATTTTCTCTTTGGGCTTGTAGACCAAGACCTATCAAACCTTCCACCTCCTGGCGATATTCATGCTGCGTTGGGTGCCTTTGTGGCCGATCATTCTCTATCGAACTGGCAGCTTACTTTACTACAAGAAATACAAGAGAGACTATCGGGTTTCCATCTTTTGGAACAATCTGCCTCAACTGTTCAGGCTGAAGCTAAAATTTACCTTGGTGCCCGCCAGAAAGCAGTGCAGTCCTTCAGGCTGCTAAGACCATGTATGAAGTTGGGAAGGCATCAAGGGCCCAAATAATTACCCGAGATGCCTTTCTGCAAGCCCGTATTGTAACTCTCAAGGCCCAATTGGAGCAGTGTGAGGCTAATGTCGTTATTAACGATGTTATGCTAGTAAAGGTGGATAGAGTCCTAGCCCAGCTTAGAGGAGATGCTCAGAAGTGCAGTGACCAACTGTAGGCTAGTCTTTCCATCTCCCGTGCTTGGACTCAGAAGCTGAACAAGGCCAAACAGGGTCGGGCTGGGGCCCAAAAGACTTGGGCAGATCTGAAAGCCAAACTTAGAGATTTTGAGTCGGCCTAGAGGCCGATTCCTTTTTTATACTTGTATATTTTTCCTTTATTTATTTGTAAGTAAGCTGTGCTCAACCTGTTTAATACAACGATAATTTTTTGATCACTTGGACTCAGGCTCATAATTGATGAGTTGCTCATATTCTAGCCCAGGGTTTGGTTTGTACTCAAGATTGATAGTCTCCCACAATGTAGGATAATAGGACTTTAAATAACCATTTATTAACCTAACATGAATTGTCCCATCCATATCATGCAGCCTGTATGCCCCACCTCTCTTTACCTGGTGAACGATGAAAGGACCTTCCCAATTGACCGACCATTTACCGTACCGGTTGTCCTTGTCCCTGATAGGTAAGATGGCCTTCCAAACCAAGTCTTCTGTACAAAAAGACTTCTCTTTCACTCTTTTGTTGTACGCTCGAGCTGTACATAGCTTTTATACCTTCAACGAATCTAGGGCTGCCAATCTTGTTTCATCAAGCCCTTCTAACTCACCTATCATAGCCTCAATGTATTCAGCAGGTTCAAGCCAATTTTGTAATGCCCTTCTAGCCAATCGGACTGTGACCTCCATAGGTAGCATGGCATTATGCCCATAAGTTAGCATGAATGGTGTAACTCTAGTGCTAGACCTCTTAGAAGTTCGATAGGCCCAGAATGCTTCGGGCAGTAGTTTGTCCTACTCTCTTGGGTTTTCAATTATTATTTTTTCAATGATCCCCTTGAGGATCTTGTTGGTTGACTCAGCCTGACCATTGGCCTGAGCATAGTAGGGAGTGGAATTGAGAATGGTAATCCCTCTACTCTCTGCGAAGGCCATGCTTTCCATGCCCGTAAACACAGATCCCTGATCGGTCGTAATGGTCTCTGGAAGGCCGAACCGGTGTATTATATGTTCCTTAATAAATTTAATCACTATAGCATGAGTCACCATCCTGCATGGTATTGCCTCAGCCCACTTGGTAAAGTAGTCCGTAGCTACAATAATAAAACAGTGTTGGCCAGATGAAGGTGGGAGGATCTTGCCAATCAAATCCATGGCCCATAGCTTGGCATCCTTTAGCATAACTGATGTAGTCCTTCAGCATGCCAAGCCAGTAATAATTATACCTTCATAACAGCCACTTCATTTTGGTGCCAGCTTGATGGACTCCACCAATCCCTTCATGAACCTCGGCCATTACCTGCATGGCCTTTTTCTTTCCTAGGCAGTTTAAGATTACATCATCACCAATGGGTTTCGTGAATAGCTCCCCATCCAGTACTACAAATCGGACTATGAACAGTCTAACTTTTCGGTCTACCCTAACATTTGGGTGATTTAATTATTCGACGATTGGGATTCTCTAATCGTCGTCCTCCATCAAGATCGAATTAGTTATAGTATACGAGCCACTCTTTGCTATGGATGGCAGCGATCAAACTCATACTATAATAGCTTGATCATCTAGACCTGTTTTAGCTGACGAGGTCAATCCCTTCTTTGCTAGCTTATCGGCCTCGGTATTTGTTGACCTAGGGATATAGCTCACACTCATATCATCAAATGAATCTATAAGTTGAGTAGCCACTGAGTGAAATGGGTAGAGTTCCTAACTCTTTATTTGGAATTCACCTGATATTTGTCCGATCACCAGCCCTGAGTCTCCTTTTATATGTACAGATGATGCCCCCATTTTAAGGAGTATCTCACGTTCGATAATAAGAGCTTCGTATTTGCCTAATTATTAGTACATTTAAAATCGAGCTAAAATGACTCTTTGTCCTTTTATATTTATGTGATACAATGACCACTCTTGCCCCAGCACCATTTGCATTCTTAGAGCCATCAAAGATCAACGTCCATGGTACGAAGGACATATTTAATACCTTGGGTGCTAGTGAAAAATATCCCAGATCAGTAGGATCCGGGTGGTTGGCCAAAAAATTGGCTATGGCCTGGCCTTTGACCGATTACTGTGATCGATATTGAATGGCAAATTCCATCAGGGCCAAGGTCCATTTCCCTATTTGGCCTCTCATAATAGGTCTTGACAACATATATTTAATCACATTAGTTTGACATATGATATAAGTAGAAATAGGTAGCATATATGTTCTCAACTTTTGTGATGAAAAATACAATGTCAAGCATAACTTCTCAATCGGTGCATAGCACTGCTCGATTGGAGTTAAAATCCTACTTAAGTAATAAATGGCCTGCTCATTACCTTGCTCATTATCTTGAGCTAACATACTGCCTATTGAGTAATCAAAGGCTGATATATACAATTTAAGGTACCTACCCTTCTTAGGTGGCATTAACATGCGGGGTGTAGACAAGTATTACTTTATTCCTTCAAAGGCCTATTGATGACTGTCTTCCCACTTGAAATCCTCATCGGTCTTGATCTTTAGCAGTGGGGTCCATACTTGAGTCTTTCCGGCATAGTTGGATATGAATCTTTTTAAGAAATTGATCTGCCCAAGTAGCCTTTGTAATTCCTTCTTGTTGGCTGGGGGCTTTGCTGTTTGGATAGCCCGACCCTTGTTCTTGTCTATCTCTGTCCCTCGCTGGTGTACCAAGAAACCTAGGAAATTCCCTACTGAAACACCGAACGCCCATTTAAGGGGATACATCTTCAGCTTGTGAGCCCGCATTCTTTCAAACACCCGTTTTAAGTCCCTCAAATGATCGACGTTATCACTGGACTTTACCACCACATCATCAATGTAGACTTCCATGAATCGTCCAATTATATCATGGAAGATTGAATTCATTTCTCGTTGATAGGTGGCTCCTGCATTCTTTAACCTTAAAGGCATAACCACCCATTCAAAGGTTCCAATTTCCCCTGGACACTGAAAAGCTATCTTCGAGACATCCTCCTCGGTGATATAAATTTGGTTGTACCCTAAATGCCTATCTATAAAGGACAAGATCTTGTGCTTGGTGGCCGAATCAATTAGCTGATCGGCCATGGGCATCGGATATTCGTCTTTAGGAGTAGCCAGATTTAGGTTTCTGAAGTCAATGTAAACCCTTAGCTTCCCATTTTTCTTTACCACGGGGACAACGTTCGAGACCCACTCCACATACCTGGCAATCCGAATGAAGCCAGCCCCAAGGAGTCTCTTAATTTTCTCTTTAACTTTTAGTGTTACCTCTGGTGACATACGCCTAGGTAGCTGTTTGAATGGCCTGAACCCAGATTTAATTGGTAATCGGTGTTCCACCAGTTCCCTAGATAGCCTGGCATTTCATTATAATCCCAAGCAAAGCAATCTTGGTACCTATATAGGAATGCTATCACCTCTGCCTGGTACTGTGGCTCTAGTACCTGACTGACATAAGTAGGTTTGTGCTCTCCTTCGTCGCCCAGGTTGACTTCTAAAAGGGGATCTTCAACGTCAGGCTTTAGTTTGTCTAACTTTGTTGTGGCCGTTTCTAGTTCATCCATTTGGATCTCTTCCTCCCTTGGTAGCTCTTCCTTATATATACAATCGGCTAAGTTAATCGTACCATCAATTGGGCTAAACTCTAATCTTCTATCGGCTAGATATGCACACCATCTGGCCATGCTGGCCTTTAGGGCAGCACTTCATATTTTCCTTTAGGGCAGCACTCTAATCTTCCTTGAGGGCAGCACTTCATGTTTTCCTTGATAAATGTGGTCGCATTTGGTGTGCTGGTCTTTCCACATCCTAGCAGCTTTACAGGTCCGATGTCGTCTTCATACAATAATGCATTAGTCATCTAAATACGCATCACAAATGGCTTCGTATCGACCCCCACCACTTCTACTTCATCTCCCTTCCAAAAGATCAACAACTGATGCAAAGTAGAGGGGATGCAGTAGTTGGGGTGTATCCAACCTCGGCCTAACAATGCATTATAAGCGGTCGATGTTTCAACAATGAAAAAGGCAATCATTGCTGTCTTGATTCCTATTGTCAACTCTAAAGGCAATATGCCTTTAGTCCTTGAAGGTGCTCCAGTAAAACTCTAAACATTCATTTCAGTCGGGATTAACTCTGATTCAGACTTCTACAGCACCCTTAGCATGATTTAGGGCATGATATTGATGGTGGATCCCCCATAAATGAGAATCCCTGTAGACACCCCAATTTTGACCAAACATCGAATAAAGAGGAATACAACCTCTAAGATCCGATGATGACAAGCGTCCGACTAATCTAGGATTTCCAAAGATGATTCAGACTCTTCCGAAAGCACTTGCACTTCAACAACAAAAGGAAAAAGAAAGAAAAAGAAAAAAAGAGGTAGAACGGCACTTGGGCCTTTTTGCGGCAGTCACGGGTTGCCGTTGTGGCAGTCTCTGGACTGCCGGACGGCATTTTGTGAGTGCCGCGAATTTCATTAAGTACCGCAAAGAAATAATTTTTACTAAAAAACGGCAATCCCTGGAGTTGCCTGTGGCATTCAATGAAAGCCGTTCTGGCAGTCAGTGAATGCCGCACCGGCATTCACTGAATACCGTAGCGGCATTCACTGAATACCGCAGCGGCATTTACTGAGTGCTGCTTCGATCTCCCCGAGTGTCGCATTTTTGTGACAGCCAGTCCTAAAGTAGGTCGGTTTATACCTTCAAATGGCAGCGGGAATTAGGTTTTTGGCTAGGAATTTCCCAAAATAACCCCTAAAGATTGCCTATATATAGAAGGTGTATATCCCATTATTACCAACATGGAAAAATGAAATGTTAGGATCCCTAGGTTGATTCTCCTTAAATATTTCCCAAATTAGAGAGTAATAGAGATTTTTTGGTTGAGAAAAAGAGCTAAAAGAAGAAGTTTGGTCATCACTTGGAAGGCTTTGAAGAAATCAAGAAGTTGAGGATACTTAGAGGTAAAGATTCTAAGACTAATTAGTATATTTAGTAGCTCAATCACAATATATAGATACTTAGGATCTTTTACACATTTTCCAAACCTCTCTTCCCACCTCTTTTCATCACACACCACATATTGTGATTGAGCTTTCATTTCATTAATTTGGATCAATGTAGTTTAGTGTTTCAAACTTAATTAAATCTTGAAATGAACTTTGGCCCCTTTTCTTTGATTATGCCTAACTCCTTGGGTTTGTGAGACTTTCAATGTCTTGCTTAGATCCTTGTGTTTAGAATCCTTCAATGTCCTTATGAACTCATGATTCATGAGGGGATTGAAGTTGATTACGTTGAGTCAATGAGTTCAAACTTCACCCATAGTTTGAGCTCATTACTTTGAGGTTTTATGAAGTCTCTTATACTTCATTAAAACCTACATGTATGTGTGTCTTTAGTCTCTAATGACCATCAAAACGGTTGGAGCAATGATATGAACCCAAGCTTTTGTCTATAAGTTTGAATTCATAGTCTTGGGATTTTGTGGAGTTCTTTATACTTCATTAAAATCTTCATATGTGTATGTCTTTGGTCTCCAATGACCATCAAATGGTAGGAGAAGTGGTTTGAATCTAAACTAATCCCTATGGTTTAGGTTCATTGTCTTAAGATTTTATGAAGTTCATTCATACTTCAATGAAATCTCCAAACATCAATGTCTTTAGTCTTCAATGACCATCAAATGGTAGAAGAAATGGTTTGGTTTTAAGTCCAACTTATTGGCTTAATAGTTGGGATTAACAAGCGAATGTTGAAGTTGAACAAATGGTGTAGTGAATTCAATGACTACCTTTGATCAAGGATTTTTAGTTTGAAATCAGACCATTGAAACTGAATGAAACCACTTGGAGGTTGTTAATAACAGAAATTTTTACCACTGCAATGTTTGTTTTTATTATATTTCATGTTTAGAATGGTTTGATCAAGGGTTTTGTGGAACAACCATAATCTGTCCAGAGTTTCAAAACAGTAATACTCTTTTGAAATAAGCAAATTAGAACCTTAATCAAGCACTTGTGACCCAAAATAATTTTTTCTAAGTAGGTTAATGTGTTAGGAAGCTACCCCTAAAAAGAACAAAGCATTTTTGAGTTTTTTTTACTATTTTTAGAAAATCGTGCAAGAACTCTTGACAGAGGGTTGTAGAATCCCGAGTGATGTCTGGTTTTTGTCCAATTCCCGGAGATCTAACCGTTGAAACTTTGATTTCTTTTTTGGGTTAAAAGCTAGACACACAGAGGCATCTTGTGTCCAAAATTGACCAAGATCAAATCATGGGAACCATGCTTTCTATTTGTTTAAAGTTCTGATTTGCTCTCAGCAATTTCCAGAATTCTGTAATAGTTTTGATCAATCTCATAAATAATGGCTTAGATGACATTTTCATGAGTTAAGGTTCAAACCATGTTTCAATAACGATTAGTTAAGCTTGAATTCAAAGTTTAAGTGATCCAAATCAATGAATATTTTATAATTTACTCTTGTTCATGTTTACATTCATCCATGTGACTCGACATTTATGGTTAAGATTCATTTGCTTTAGGTTAATTACATTTGATAGATTTAGGTTAGAGGCTTAGGATCATTTCAAATTTTACGTACTATATATCATGTGGATTAACCCGTGTTTTGTAGTGCTGATGAGGTATGACTTTTCGACTCTCCCTTAGCTTAACTATTCTTTGATTTTATCGATTTTATGACTTCATGCGCGACACATTAGAATTAGGATCTTGCCTTATGTGAATACATGTGATTAGAGACTCTTTTCTAGGTTTTTCTTTCATTTCTTTGCATTGCATGTTTAATATCGCGGCTGGATCCTGGGTAAATTCTCTTGTTCCCTAATGCATATCATATCGCTTGCTACTTGAATTATGTGATTTTTGAATGATATTTTATCACTTGCAATATTGCACCCTTTAGACATGCTTTTGTAATGTATATTTATACCTATGTATTAGTTGAGGGCACATTTAAATTAATAATTTGATTAAAAGGATGTTTAGTAGAGGCCTATCGCGAGATAGGATGAGAAGGGGTGTTTTAGTCCGATGGACTCCTTCCCTTCTCATTCCATAATCCCCGGACCTAGTTAATCTTTGGTTTCGCAAAAAGATCAGTTGCTTTAAAATAGGTTTCTTAATTTCTTCTTTTAAAAAATTAAGTGGCGACTCATTTGTTTTGAATTTGAAATTTTAAAAGAATTTTAAAAGAAAATTTGTGGGTAAAAGAAAGGAAAAATTGCGATATCCACAATCCCATTCATGGGGACTCCTTCAATGTGCTCTTTCACGTATAGTGGTTTCAAGTGTTGGGACATTTGATATGTAGGTCTTTCAAAAACCACTTTAACGGTCCCTCATGGCTTTTATCCTTCCTCAGTCGGTTGCCCTTTCGACCTTAAGATGGTTATCTTTTGCCGATCGGACTGATCGGTTGCATCCACGTTTTTACTCGTGGCTTCCACTACCTTAGGCTTGACAGTCTCTCCTCCACTCTAGATTATGTCTTCTATAGTAGCCGACTCTTTGGTCAGGCCTTCCATCACATCTCCTTCGATGGCCGTTGGCTGGTCTGGCTTAGCCATGAAGGAAATAGGCAAGGTGAACACCATATTTGATGTCAGGCTTGTAGGTATAGTCTCGAATTGAATGGGTGAATCATCAGAATCTCCGAAATCATCGGTCTCCTCCTCCATCAGATCAGTCTTAGGCTTGTACTCTTCTTTTAGCTTTTCCCACCTAAAAATTTCCTTCAGTCGCTCTGTGGCGTGCATCGCTCCTTTTCCCGCTTTCTTGTCAAAACCGGGCTTTCCTTCTTGAGAATCGAGCAACACGAGTGAATTGGGTTCAGGAGATCCGTGAGCCCGATTCAACCAATATTCCCTTTTGTCCATAGAATGCTTGATAACTTCCTATCTCCAATCAGCCTGAGTCTCTTGGGCTGGTCCGGGGTCTAGTGATGGCTTAGGTTTCCATTCGAGCTTACCCTGACTCCACATTGGTAATGATAGCCTTTTGTACACAACCCTTCTCGGGCTGTGGTTCCTATGCTCGCTCGTCCTAGGCCTCTTACTCGACTTGTAGGCCTCTTTCCAGACATCGGCCTTGCACCTCGGTCTTGTAGGCCTTTTTCCAGACATCGGCCTTGTTCTATCAGATCAAGTTGGTGCCGCAAATCAGCTATTAAGTTATCAGTAGTTGACCAAGCCGTTTCAACCTCAGTCTTGCGCTCTTATTCTTTACGCCCTTGATAAGTCTTCTGGAGCTCATTTATGGTCATCTTCGGCCTATCAGTGGCCGGAATGGCGATTTGTTTTCCTTCTCTTTGCTTTGGAAATTACTCATTCTCGATTAGATCGACCTTTGGCCTTGGCCTCGTTAGCTTGGTCAAATCAGGCATTACCATGTTGGCGTTGGTGATTTGAGGGAATGGATTAGCATCAACCCCCATAGCTTTGTCTGAGAATTTAAACACTCCTTTTTTCATGTTCTCCTATATAATATTACAAAAAACAATACAATTATTTGTAGAATGCTTCCAGGAATTATGCCATTTACAATATTCTTTATTTTTTAGGTCATCAGTCTTAGGGATCCGATGACCTTCACTAAGCTTGATCACTTTATCGGCCAGTAGGGAATCAAAATTTTGATCACCCATAGTTATATCAAAAGTGTAGTTCTTTCCTGCCTCAAACGCAATCTTTTTTGCAGCGACATTATTGTTGATGGGTTTGTTTAAGGCGTTACATACAATCGGTCGTTTCTAGATTAACTTGGCCATATCGCTTTCTGTTTCGAGATCACAGTCCGTTAAGTGGACCTCGTAATTAGTGTCTTTGTAATACGCTCCCTTGGACAAGTTTTTTTTCTCCTGCTCATCCAAGAGGATACGCTCGTAATGAGCGGCCCATGTGGCCAGCTCAAATAAATCACAAAAGTCAGTTCCTTCAAACCTCTTACGAAGTTCAAAGGACATTCCCCCATGGCCATTATCAAGTATTCTTCTTTGGGAAAGACCGTCTTACACCTATATTTTGCCTTTCGAAAACGGGCTATATAAGTCTTAACGGCCTCTCTAACTAATTGCAGCATCCTTGACAAATTTGTCAGTGATGTTTTGGGCTCAGTCCTATAAAACTGGCTGTGGAATAATTCTTCCATCCCCTGCCAATTCTGCACGGAGTTGGCTGGAAGATTAACATACCATAAAAATGGTATTCTCGTAAGTGAGTTAGGAAATAGCCTAAGTTTAATGGGTCATTACTACCCACATGGCCGCATTGAATGATAAAACGGCCAATATGTTCCACCGATGACTGCTCACTTTTCATAGAAAATAGAGTGAAGTTTGAAACTTTGTACCCTTGGGGAAAATTGACTTGGTCGATTTCAGGTGGGTATGGCCGTCTATATGTCGGCCTCTCCATCCTTCTCATAAATGGGCCATACTCTTCGTGTATGGCCGCCATCAACTCCTCCCTGTTGATGGGTGGCTGAACAATGGGTTGAGCTACCACCACAGGGGGTATTACCGAATACGGTAATTGGTGTTGGCCTAATGGGTCCGAAAACCACCATTAGTCCCTTGCGCCCCAGCAGTGTAGACGGGGGTGTGTGTGGCCAATTAGATCTCTATTTCGGCCTAATGGTTTAACAAAAACTGGTGTTGCCGATCCATTAGGATGTGGACTACTGAATCGCTAGCTTCTCCGGTCTGTGATTTAGATTGTTTGCTTGAACCATTATGCTACCTAAGATTTGGGATTACATAAGGCGGATCCTTTGGCTTATCCAACATCTGCGTTGCGTTAGAGTCCGACCCAGTAACCTACTCTTTATTGACCTTGGCCTCATACGCAGTTACGAGTCGGCCTATCATATCTGTTAGGCCGTCCAACTTTGAGTGTGTGGTCCTAGTGGACGTGATGAGGTCAATCTGACCCTGATGTATTCGGCTGTTTGGCTGATTAATTCTTTGAAGTTAGCCATTGATCCTATCAAGGCATTATAATCCTGCCTCATAGGTTCAACGTTAATCCCCGTGACTTCTAAAATCGCCTCTAGAGTCACATCGCTCTCGTAAGGAGAACGACCAGTACTTTCTTCAACAGCTGGTCAATGATAGGATTGTCTTGTCCATTTTTTTTTGGTCTATTTATCCTTCTTCAGAGGCATGTCTTGACACTATGGGTCCCACCGAGCGTGCCAAAAATGTTTGCTATAGTTTTGCACGGGCGTGCCAGAGCCAAACGGGCTTGTTGTGTGTGTGTGCAAACTAATTTCCTATACGCTTGTGTGAGTGATACACAAGGCTTTATGATTTGACTTCTAATGGGTGATTGTACATGATGAGTAAGAAGTACCCTCACCAAAAATCCCTTGGCAGTACTGAAGCGCACAAGCCAAATAGTGCGAGTTTACTAGCTAAACAATCACAAACGGTTTAATAAAATATGAAGATATTTTATTGAGTGTTTGGAAAAATATAACATACGACCAAAGAACCAAACTAGAAAATGCTCTAATTGTTCAAAAAATGAAAAATAAAATAACAAAAGGACAGTCCTATTTGCTATGGATGCAGCGGATGCCAAGGAACAAAGGCTTGAATGCTTTGAGTGATGTGAGAGAATGCTGTTGAATACGGTTTGTCGAAGTGACGAGGGGTCCTTTGCATGGTTGGCCTGCTTCTATATTTATAGCAGCCATGAACAATTCTGATTAGGCAAGGATTCTTTTACTTGTGCTTCAAGTAGGTTGATTAATTGTAGAATCCTTCCTAATCTCCAACTATTGCCTTATCTCAATCTTGATTGAACCAATCCCAATATTCTAGGGATTAACCTTCCAAATCCAGCTAGACGTGATTAGATTCCTTTCCACAATGGACTCTGCTTCATTAGAATCAAAATAATGTCATTATGATAGCTAAGAGTGAAACACCTTCCATGTTTAGCTCATCGGGCTTATATCAATCACATCTTTAGCCAGATCGGGCTTGCAGCTTTACTACCCATTACACTTTCTGACTTCCATGCCCGATGGCATTCTTAAGAACGCTTAATGATCACTCGGGCTTATGCAATCGGCCTTTACCATTTATCCCTAGCAAGGTGTCCGATCATCATGCCTATCACTAATATTATTCATCGGGCTCCAGTCTTGCTATTACCCGGTTATGATAGTGTCCGATTGAACAATACACGACTGACTTCACCAATCGGGCTACCAAACTTTAAGACAATAGCCTTGTCTGTCTAAACCATGTGATGTTCCTCTTGAGCCCGATGGGCCTTTGCAATCCCTGGGCTGGCCTCTCCTAAACCCATTCAACATTCCATTCGGGCTTGAAACTTGCCGATTTTTGGGTGCAAACATATTGAAATACAAAAGCACTTTAATTTTAAACCTAAACCTAGTTAATTAAGAAAAATAGAATTTTGATTTTGATTTTTATTATCGAAGAACAATTAAAGTAAATCTAAACTATGAAAGCAATTTGAAAGTTGTTGTAAACGATATTTAAAGTGAACCTAGGATTGCAAATCCACCACTAGCTTTGTAATAGGGGTATTTACGCATTCAATTAGCTTATTACGTTGGATGATAATGGAAAATTAGCAACAAGCCCAATTCCTCTGTCAAGAAGATAACAACGATTCCAGCATCAACATAATTCATCTTCAATTAGCATGGATTGTCTCACACTAAACTAGGGTTGCGGCACACTCCGTCTTTCCTAGGCATGAACTATTCGACTACTTGATATCATAATTCAATTAAGCACCATTATATGTAAATAATCCATACAAGCACCTCATATATAGATCATTGAGCACATCACATTCAAAATAGATCTAAGACAAGAATAGATTTTGAAAGCAATGATTCAATTAATAGAAGTTCGATTTTATTATCAAAAATCCTCTAAACATGTAATCATCATCCATACATAATAAAACTAAAAGAAAAAACATAAAATACACCCTATTACTTGGCTAGGGTTTCATTGAAACCCTAGATTTCGGTCTAAGTGGCCATAGAATTGAAGATTGGCAAGAGGTTGATGGAGGAGGCCATGGGAATCCTTGGTCTTCTTCTTCTTCTCCTTGCTTTCCTCTCTTCAATAGCTGAAGTTTTAGTTATACATAGATGTGTATAATGTTGTGTCTAATGTTTTGTAACCCCAAAATTGAGTTAGAATAGGATTTATATAGATTTTGGAGAGATTAGAAGGCTTTTTCTAAATCTAATAACATTGAAATAGCTGTTTTTACGTTTCTGGATGTATTCAGCCAATTTGGATCACACAGGGCTCTTCAGTTCCTCAAAATATGCATTTTTGACTTTTTCAACAGATCGCACGCACGCTCCAGTGAGATTCCATTTTTCCAACTTTCCCAAATTTTTCTCAACTTTGTGATAACTTTTGACTTGGACCTTGTATTGACTCATTGTTTACGGCCACGCGTCTGTAACTTGAAGATAGAGAACTTTCTCAAATCCAATTCATGGTCAAAAATACAATTTTCCGAGGCTGCTACTACATTCAACTTTTACTGGAGTCATCTTTTGAGCCCAGAATGACTTCCAAAGCCACTAATCATCGGATTTTTGTGCATTTTCAAGTTAAAGCTCCAAAACCCACAAAATATAGAATTTTATTAAAAAAACACTTAATAACCAGATGAAATGGGCTAACAAAGCATATCTTCGGGACTAAAGGGAACTATTTGTCACCGATCAAAAACCATAATTCAAAGTCTTAATGATTCTTAATAAATTAGTTTGAACATGAATGTGTGAATTAAGTTCTCCACGGTAGTTCGCTCCTCTAGTAAGTAGTATTCCATTCATGAGACTATACACTCTAAAGTGTCCATTTTTCATAGAGTCATGTGTGAAAGCATTAGTATCCAAACAATTTACTCATATCAAAGCTTTCATACATTGTGTAGTCATTCTTATGCAAGTTTCTGAGAGACGTTCTTTCATGAGTGCAACCCAATGTGAGAACTGAGTCAAAGCTATGAGTTCTAGAGGTGCAATAGTCCAACTTACCCTAAACATGGTTTAATCCATAATTGTTTATTCTACAGACACATACACATAAGGATGCATGAATGCGATACATATGTTATATCTATCTTGGTGGCGTGAGGAGCATGTGATTTCTTTTATGGTTTGATTGAGAATAATATGTCATTGTAGAGCAGAGTTTTTGGTCGACCGGGAGAGAATAGTTTTAAAGAAGTTTGATTTGCTTTTAGAATAGGAATTTTGTGGGTGTATTCACTACAAACCCTTACAAGACAACACTCGTCCACTAGGGGAACCTAGGGGTTTAATAGCATGTTGCATATCTAAATGCAATCGCGATTCCTGTGAAAGTGAGTTAGGATTTTCTTTCTATGTATTTTTTTTCTTTTATTCGTAGTTTAGTTTAGCTTGTTTTTATTCCACTTTATCGCTAGGGACTAGCAATAAGCTAGTTGGGGGTCGTGACAAGCGGGGTTATTTATAAAATACAACCGCGCTATAATGTGAAAATGTATCGATTTAGTTTACAATTCCTCATTTTATCTACAGTTTTATTACATGTCTGGATATGATGGAATGAATCTATGATGAATTCTATTTATTTAGACCGTATTCTGTGAAGATTTGCTATGAAGCTGTGTGCAGGAATGATACAAGAAAGAAAGGGTAACGCCAAAGTGCAAAGAGAACAATTCAAATTGAAATGAGGAGTTCGATCGATAGAAGTTGTCTCAAGCGATCGAACGCTGAAGCGATTGAAGTCTTCTAAAGCGCTTAAAGAGTATAAAGTTTAAGCAATTGAAGAGAGTTTGATCGATCAAATATGGTTTTACTAGATTTTTGCGGGCACGCAGTAGAGACGTAGCATTATTAACCCTAGCTAGGATTTATCTATAAATATAAGTTGTTAAGACGTCCAGAAGGATGCACACTTTTTAGTTTATCAGTTTTAGAGAGAGATAGAGAGTTTCCTTTGGTTTTGTAGGGGTTTAATGCTTGGATATTACTCTGGTTTGGAGTTTTGAAGTTTAAAACGAGTTTTCTTTCATTCCAGGTTTTTTTTTTATTGTCTTGTTTACATTCTGGTTCATAGTTTTAGTAGTGTTAATCTGCTTGAATCATAGTTTGCATGCTAGTTTCCTTTGAATCCATAGTTTCATTAGTTTCATGTTAAAAATACAACCAAACGCAACCTTAAATATGTCCAACGTTAAAAACCTATTTTTTGCATCTAAAACAATGTCAGAGTAGTTCCATAGTTGGGAGATCATGATGAAACAGTGATCTCCAGCCTCTGCCAAGCATACTGCAGAAACCTGCGTTCAATCGATCGAAGCTATCTTGATCGATCGAACGCGGGAATAGTCAAGCGATCGAGGACGTCTCGATCGATTGAAGGATGACTTAGTTTGATCGATTGAAAGCGCATCGATTGATCGACGATGAGGATTCTTGAGATGATCCCTTTTAGTATTGCATGACTTTCTATTTTTGAGATATATTATCAAATTGTCCAGATAAGCTCAGTTTGTCAAAACAATTTCTAAACTTTAAGCCTTAAGGCATTTTTCTTCAGTGACTTTTGCAAGCCACCTTGAATGCTAATACTATTTAGGGAGCAAGTCGAAACCATTGTTTTAAATCGTCTTCCAAGGATTTTAATCAACTGTTATGAGATAGTCCCGATCATGAAAGGACTATTGAATCTTTATCTTTGGAAAAATACGGAATGCTGTAGAGGGATGAACTCCATTGAACGTTATTGAATGTGCATGGCAGATAGCTAGGTCATTGTGGACACGTGTGATTCAAACATTTTTCTTCTATTAAGTAAAAGCCCGTTTGAATATCGCTTTAGTTAATTAGTCAATTACTAGTTTAATTTAGCTGCTTTATTTTTCGTAGCTGTTAATTGTGGAACTTTGTGTTCTACACCTCTTTAAAACTGTTGATTTTTATTTCAATTTTTGAGATTAATCTAAGTAAGCACTTTTTCACCTTCTCTGTGGGATCGACCTGGTCTTACCAGATTACTGCTTGCATGATCGTTTACACTTGAACATAGCACAAAAGTGCACACATTTATTTTCGTGCCAATCATGTTGTTTCTATGTGAACATTATATTGGCTCCTAGTTGAGACTTGTATATCTATAGGGATGTTGTGATTTCAAAAAATTGGAAAGAATTCATAATTTTTGTCAACCTCCCCATCGTTAGATTCAAGTTTAAAAAAATTCAAACATAATATTGTGTTCAAAGCATGTGGACTAAACATTATTTTGTAGCGCTATTGAGGTACGATTTCCCAACTCTTCGGTCGTTTATTTTATTTTTGATTTTATAAATTTTTGACTTTATGTACGACACCTAGATTAGGATTCTTGCCTTATGTGTATATTCGAATTAGAGACCTTTTCTTAGGTTTTTACTCGTTTGTATGCATTGCACGTTTTCTATTTCTACTGGATCACGGGTAACTTCCTTTGTTCCCTATTGCATATCATAACACATGCTACCTAGCTTGTATTTGGTTGTCTCTCGTTCAAGAACACCAAGGTAGATTATATTGTCTTGATTCACTATGTGTCTTATCTCTAATGTGTGATTTGTGTTAGGAAATACTAGGATTGAAAAAGGAGTTGATCTTAGTTGTTTTCCCAATAACACTTGCCATGTGACTAACTTATTTAGTTGCTAATTAATTAATGTTAGTAACTTAAATGTGATTATATGCTTAGTTGCTAAATTATTAGCCTACGTGTTGGTTAATTGCTTAATTACCTAAATGAAATACTTGTTAATTGTTAAGTAGTCATTGTACCTAGAAATTGAATTCTTGCTAATGGGAGTTTATATGCTTAAATGTTGTTACTCCTATGAAATGTGAAGTCATATATCATTGAGGTTAATGTTGAAGTAATGAGACTTGCTAAATTTTGACAACAATGTAAATTGACATTTTTGTGAATTAAGAACATTTGCATTGGAATCATAGAGTTCATGTGCATTATTGCCAAGTGGGCACACCACATAGCATTAGCATGGGTGACATTTGAGTAATCCCTAAGAGGGAATAAAAGTAAATCCGACCCCAATGAAGGGGGATAAAGTGGATAAGAAAATCCGAATGTGGGTTGTGTGGTGAGACAGAGTAGACATACCTAAGAACGTGACAAACTCTAACTTATATTCGACTAGCTATCGGAAAGTTGGTATGCTACATTCCCAGTAGGGGATGGCTCACAGTCCGGTAATGAGGCGAGTGATCATGTATGCATAGCCCGAGGGCTCATTAGTTGCATTGCCCAGGTGGCATTCATGGCACCACATGTTGCATATTAGTTATGGGATCCATTATGAATCTCTATAATATTTTCTACAAGCTGTTGTTTTCATAAAAATGACAAACCAATTTTTAGGTTTTCTCAAGTTGGAGTAAGGCCCAAGAGTTACTCGACGCATAAAGTCACACTTTGAAGATTTTTTTCAAGAAGAATATTAGTTTTAAAAATGTTTTAAACTTTTGTTTTAGTTTGAAAAGCAATTGTAATAGATTTGAATCTCCTAGTTCAATTTATTTAACACTTGATTTGGACACATGTTTAGCCCTTTACTTAGAACATATTATAATTTCATACTTAATGTAATCGGACTTGCAATTGGGACTTTGAGTCGCCTATGGGCGCATGTTAACATTAAATATACATTCATTTTGATTCGGACACTTGTTAATCCTTTAACTTAGATCCTTTTTAAATCGTGCTCATATTGATTCAGATGTTTCGTTGTTTCTTTGAGTTGTTTCGGTAAGTTTATGGCATGGCTACACAAGTTCTATACTTGGAAAATTTCTAAAACTTCTAAACTTTAGAAATCTAATTTGGTTATACTTAGCATGTGGATCATCTATAGGAAAAATGCTGCTTTTGATTTCTAAGGGACCGTTTGGTTGTAAATTCTCAAACCTTGATTTCATAAAAACTTTCAATTGAACCTCAACTTCTTTTCTCCCACTCTCAATATTTCTTATTTCTATCATTTTAAAACTTCTTTGATAACCGAGTAATGTTGATGGATCCTATTTGACCCATTTGGTCCTCATGGGTCAATTCTTGACTTTTGACTTTCTTTGGAATCCACGTAGGATTGCAAATGATTTTTCGCACTATTTGGTTAGTCCACGTAGGATTTTTCCTTCTTCTTAACCTTTTTCTTTAACTCTTTGACCCGTTGTGGACACGCGGCCTCCGGGAGTCCACCCCCGTTCCGTTTTTGTTCCCGGCAGGGTTTCGGAATTGATTTTCCTTTGTTTTGAAATTGATTTGAAGAAATGAAAAGAAAAGGTCTGTTGAAACCAGATACAGAGTCTCCACTTGATCTTTAAGGAACCAAGAAACCTAATTTTGACTCACCCAAATGGATAAAGGGCACCAGCCCTTCATAACCAAAGAACTTGGCTCGAGATTTTGGTAAGAGAAAGGAAGGAGCCTTTGCCACAACTAAAACACTCTCAACTCGCCCCGTCTTTCGACGAGCCTCAATTAGCATCCAAATAATCATCTTTTACTACGTTTGGTTCGATAATTAATACTATGATAGTATATTACATCACATAAGAGTTTTGAAATGGAAAATCTAATGGTAAGATGTCATTCATAGGATCTAAGCCAAGTATCACACAAACAAACCTAGAAAAAATTGTCTAATCACATATCAAGTAATCAAGTTTTCCTAATCTAAAAGGGACATGAATTGTTCTTGAAATAAATAATTAAAGAAATCAAATGTGCTTAGCAAGCTAGAATGATGCATGTTAATCTTTGAGAAAAGAAGATCTCTCAATCCCCGAGATGGATGAGAAAGGAAGATTAGATCGAGGGTAAAGCATGAACGTATAATCAAGTTCATTCCTTATAATCTTCTTAGATTAAGAGTCACTAAAAACTCTAAATCTTGCATGAATGCAATGTATGATCCTAGATTGTGCAAAGTAGTAGTGTGTTTGTGTTCATGGATTTTTCTAAAGTGACTTCGAAGATTTTAATATGTATGAATGCATGAAGGATATTATTATATGATGTGCACAAATGTTGTATGAACTACTTCCTAAGAGATGAGCTAATTTGGAATGCATGTGTGCATCAAATCAAAGAAAAGAACTCAAAACATGCTTGCTATGAATAGTGGATAGAAAAGTGAGTTGATCTTGTAAAAATGGAAAGTGAGGTTAGATATGTTTTTAGTTCATGATTTTTTATAGAGATCATCCTTATTGTGTCTAGAACACATATCAAAAAGTCAAATCACTTTTAAAGTTACAGATTCAGAGGAATCATATAAACAAGATAGGTTACTCAGAAACAGACTCCGTACTGTCGACTGAAATGTTAAAAAATCTTAGAAAATGAAAACAAATAATTTAGAGGCCTATTTTATACAGAAAGTTCCCGCAAGACACTGAAGTTCAAGGGAAAAATAAGTTGAGGCCACTGACACGAGATTTTTTCTGTGCGCTCTTGTGCAATACCCAAGTGTAGGTAGACGTGCAAGTAGTAACTGGTAAGACCAGGTCGATCCCACAGGGAAGGTGTTGACCTATTGAATTAGACTAACCTCAAAAGAAAGCAAAATAAAATGAATAAAATTAAGCAATGGTGCGAAACACAAAGTTCCACAAACTAAGATTACTAATGAAAATAATTCAGATTAAATTAACGATCTAACTAGCTAGTTAAAACAGTACTCTAAATTAGGATGTTTAACTTTAAGAAGAAAGTGTTGGGATTACACGAATCCACAGTAATCTAACTCTCTACCATGCATTTGCCTTGAAGCACGAAGGAGTACATTACCCACAGTTTTCCGTATTCCTCTAAAGATGGAGAATCCATGGCCCTTTCATGACCGGGACCATATCATCATAGTTAAGTTAAAATACGTGAAAGCGGTTTAATCCAATAGTTAAGACTCGCACCCTCAATGGTGTTAGCATTGAAGGTGGTTTGCACAATGTATTGAAAGAAAATGCCTTAGGGCCTTAGTTTTAAAAACTGTTTTGCCAAACTGAGCATTTTTGGGACAGAATGATAACAAATCTTAAAACAAAAGGTCCTGGAATACTGCAGGGAACATCCTCAAGAATCAGGGAGTTCGATCGATCGATGCGCTTTCGATCGATCGAAGACCTTCATCCCTCAATCGATCGAATGGCTTCGATCGATTGACTGTCTCTGGTTCGATCGATCGAACTAACTCCGATCGATCGAACACAGCGATTATTCTGCTGCATGGCAGAGGCTGGAGATCACTGTTTCATCGTGTGCTCCCAACCTGGGACTACTCAGACATCGTCTGGAGTGTCACAGATTGATATTTAATGTAAGAAAACATCAAAGCCTTGTTTGGTTGCGAGTTTTTCATGGAAACTATAAAAACTATGGATTTGAAAGTATCTAGCATGTAAGACTACGAGATGAACGATTAAACTACGACTACAGAGTGCAGAATGTAAATGGACAATATATAAATAACCTGGAACACAGAGTACTTGTATTAAACTATAGAAATCCAATGCACAAAGTAAGCTCCAATGAAAAACCTACAAAAAAAACACAAAACCTCTATCTCTCTCTCTAAAACTGGAAAACCAAAATGTGGGCGTCCTCCTGGACGTATACAATACACATATATATAAGAAAACCTAAAAACCAGGGTTAAAAACCCGCATCTGCTGCGTACGCGAAGGTTACTGGAAATACCAAGTTCGATCGATCGAACTGCTCTCGATCGATCGAATCCTTAAGCCTCAAGCGCTTCAACACTCTTTAAGCGATCGAACGCGCGATCGATCGAACTGGATTAGATCGATCGAACTCCAAATTTCAGCTTTGACTTCTTGTGTTTTCATTCCAGCATTCCATTTATCCTGATGTTCATCTGTTTAGTCCACACAGCAGTGATCTGCACAAACAACAGCTAAAACAATACAACTTATCATAGATTAATCATATTGTATGAAAACTAGTCTTGCAATGCAAATTGCAGATAAAACGGGAAGTTGTGATAAAAACTAATACAATTCTTCCTTTTAGCGCGGTTGTATTTTACAAATACCCCCGCTTTGCACAACCCCCAACTAGCTTATTGCTAGTCCCTAGCGATAAAGCAAAAATAAAATAAAATAAAATAAACTCCTAAACTAATACTACAACGACTAAGAAAACAAAGGAAAACTAAAAACAACCTAAACTAAGATAGAAAGAAAAAAAAAACTAACTCACTTTCGCAGGAATCGCGGTTGCATTTAGCGAATGCAACAAGCCGTTAAACTCCTAGGTTCCCCCTAGTGGACGAGTGTTGTCTCGTGAGGATTTGCAGTGAATATACCCACAAAATTCTCCAATTTTAAGCTCAAAAAGATTTAGAATAACTTGTAGAATTCCCCCTTCCATTAAACTGTTAATTTAGCTCTACAATAATATACTATCCTCTATCAACCCATGAAAGAGATCCACATGCTCCCCTATATCACCAAGGAAAATATAACAAATGTATTACCATCATGCACCCGTGTGTGTGTGAATTTAACAACCATGCGCCCAACCCTATTAAGAGTTATCTAGACTATTGTACCTTGAAAAACTTGCAGTTTTAGCTCAATTCTCACATTGATCACACTCAAAAAAAGAACGTCTCTCAGAAACTTGCTTTACAATGATCGCACATCATATGAAAGCTTTGATAAGGATGATATTCTAAGTGCTAATGCTTTCATACTTGACTCTATGAAAAACGGACATTTAAGAGTGTATAGTCTCATGAATGGAACACTACTTACTAGAGGAGCGAAATACCGTGGATAACTCAACTCACACTTCCATGTTCAAATCAATTGTTGAGAATCTTCAAGACTTTGAATTGCGGCTTTTATTTAGTAAGTGGGAGTGTTGTAGAGAAGAGTGTGCTTTTTAGTATGTGATGGAATTTCAACTTCTCTTTTTATTCTTTATTCTTTTCTCTACCCAATCTCCCATTCATTTCATATGCTCTTTTTCTCTTCTCCTTCATTCATCATTTTTTTTTTAAATGGAACGTCCCACAACTACTTCCTTCCATTTCACATACTTTGATGACTCATTCTCAACAAATATATCAAACGGCTCAATGAGGTCAAGGTATAGATCAAGGATTTGGATTCTTGTGATTACATTGGAAATATTTAATTGGTGTGGGATCAGGGATGAAACAATTCAATGAATGTAAGTGAAAGCTATATCAGGTAAACGAATGGGTAAACGATGGCTTAAATCATTTTCTCAACTTTCAATTTTTAGCACTTAAGTGTTCATTGAGTGTAATTGGTAAATCCTGAACGTTCTCCTCTAACAAGCAATCAAAACTTTTAAAGAAAACTGAGACTTAACAACGAATTCACCAAGTATATGCAAGAAAGACCATTCGACAATTTATGAGAATCCCCTCAGAAATAACGATTGGCTCAATAGCTCACAAAGGGTTATTAGCTTCCACTACTTGTTCTTTTCGCACAATATTCATATTAACTCAACTTTCAGGTTTTCTACATAGCTGCCAATTAGTGCGTAAAAGTATTGGGTACATAATAGCTTCACAAATGCAATTCATTTCAGTGATACAGAAAACGCGTGGATTTAATCCATAAAAAGATGAGAATACTACAAATGTGTCATTGTGTAATTAACAAGCAGGAGAGATTATTCAGAGTTATTCTATCAATACGATTCAATATTAAAAAAAAAATTTCAAAATTTCCAAAATTTTAACAGACTGTGTTCTCATTAAATTTAAAACATATCCAAGTGCAAAAACTGATCATTACGGGTGTATACCTATCTATTATCTCCTACCCCCAACTGAAAACAACAAAGTCCCCAGAAGTTGATTTTCAATAAATAAAATAGATGGGTATCACCTGTATGGAGCAAATTGATGATAGCAAGCATAGCAACCTAGCATAGAAAAGTAGAACACAATCTCCAAAACAACCAGGATCAATAGATAAAAGTAACACGATAAAAACCATGATCCAAACAATCTAAACCACTGTAATAGGAACAGAATAAAATAAAAGCAGGGATAAATAATGTCCATACAGAACCAACCAAAACCATAACCAAAATCAGTACAATATCTAACCAAAAACACATAAACGCCACCTCCCCAACTAAAACTAATCGACACCGGACGGCGCATCATCAGCTACATCAGAAGGGATGTCGATGAGAGCAGGTGGCAACAGGGTAGTAGCAGGGGCAGCAGCAGATGGATCGGCAGCAGCGGAGGAAAAAGGATCGGCAGCAGCAGAATTCGGGGCAGCAAAAGATGATGGATCAGTAGTAGGTGGTGCAGACGGGGCCATCGATGGATGCTGAGTAGAGTGAACAGCCGGATCGACCCCAATATGAACCAATATGGACTCCAGCAAGGTCTGCAGATGGTCCATCCGGCCCTCAAGTCTAATCCTGGCCTCTCTCTCCTCCAATAGCAGCTCGTGAACTGTCGGGAGAGGCACAGAGGAAGAAGACTCTCCCTGGGCCTGAGTCTGCGACCGCTGTCGCAGCTCAAACTGCCAAACCGCAGCAACCGGATCCTCCTCGTCATCATCGGAATCAAGCTCCTCCACCTCGGTGGGTGTCCCTGAAGCTCCCGCCTCCGTGTCCGTCCCACCACGCCTCTTCTTCTTCCCCCTCACCCGCGATTTCCCTTTTCCCTTTCGCTTTCTCTTCTGACCATCAGAGCGGCGAGCCGCCGCCTCGCTGAAACGGCGGGGGGAAGGGCGAACATCATCTCCAGTAAGCTCGGGGAAACCGGCATCAGCCATAACCCTGTGAATAGCCCAAGCACCCTTCAGGTGCTTCTTGGACGAGATAAAACGGGTGGGGTGGACCATAAAGTCAATATAGAGACGTGGTATGCAAACAGGCTGTCCCGTCCCCACTGCAAATAAGACTCGCACATACCAAGCCGCGATCTTCTCTCGATAGGAGGTCACTAGGAAGCAGTTGCTGAGGACCAGGTGGATCATGTGGTAGCCATCAGTGAGAAAGTGGTCCTCAATCAAAGCATCGCCATCCCAAGACGGAACGGCGACTCCAGTGAGCTCACGGATAATGGTGGATGGTGGGGTCTCAGGTGCATCAGTCCTGTGGGGGCAAACATAATCTGGTACCTCTAGTACCCCCAACGCGGCTGAAATGGTAGCGGGACTGATGATGAATGGGCGACTCCGGAAGAAGGCATGATATGTGAATGGTGCAACCGGGTCGCGGATCATCGTCGCGCACGCACCTCGTATCCAGGACAGATTTACACTCTTGGCCAATGAAAGGAGATGGAACCAGTGGGGCATAGAGCGGATCTGTGTCAGGAACCATGGGCTCTCTGTCCAGACGTACTCAATAGGGCGCTCGATCATCACCATCCGCGTCTGAAAATGCCGCTCATACCATAGCCTGTCCTCGTCATTCCGGAACCCATGTGCGGGTACCGGATCTGGTATAATAAGGCTGAGGGGCTTGGACTTATGGTAGCCCGTCACTGGATTCATCGTGGCAGCCCTAAAAAATAGAACACAACATGACACAGATAAGAACAGGGAGAAAAAAGAAATAAAACTGCCACTGCTTGAGTTCGATCGATTGAACTGGGTTCGATCGATCGCACTGTAGGGCTTCGATTGCTTAAACAATATTCGATCGATCGAACTTTCATATTCTTCGATCACTTGATCTATGTTCGATCGATCGAACAGTGCCCCTTCGATCGCTCGAAGTCAGTTAAAGCGATCGAGCACAGCGATGTGCAGCGATCGTAGAATCGAAAAAAAAAAGAAACAACGAAAGGATCAAAACATGGATATAGCAGAAATCTAAGACCAAGGGGACACCCCCTTGGGATTTCTAACAACAAGAAAAAGAAAAAAAATAACACACGGTGGGGCCTACCTCGGTGTGGAAACACACGGTGGGAGGTGGAGATGATCAGGTGAGGATGAGGATGAAATGGAGGGGTGATCTAGGCGCCTAATTGATGTGCAATAACGCAAAATTCGCCGAGTCGCCCCCCTCCTCTAAGTTTGAGCGCTTGAGTGTGTGAGAGTGAGGGAACTGAAGAGGAGTTCTCGTTTAAAAGCTGCGTTCGATCGATCGATCGAAAGCAAATCCCTCAATCGATTGAATAGAAAATGCAAGCGCTTGAACATCCAGGTTTCGATCGATCGGAATGGGTTCGATCGATCGAACACAAAAATTTCAGAATTCAATGGGAAACATTAACCACATCACCCCCAACTATCAGAAACAAATCTGGACATGCAGAGAGACTGAAAAGCAGTTGAAGTACAGGCATGTAGGACAGAAATTCATCCTCAGAATAGAAAATTGCAATTTATATAGAAATAAAACTTTATAATTGCATCCAAATTGCAACATTATTACCCCCAACTGTGTTTAAGACCTTATTTAACTAAAGAAAACCAAAAATAAAACTAAAACCAATAAAATTCTGTCAAGGATTACACTCCAGTTGATAAACAAAAGATGAAATGAACAGAAACAACTGAAATGCAGCACTAATCTTCGAGTATAAAGATTTCCTCTTCCACAATCTCTTCATAACCCGCCGAATTTTCAGAAGTGAAGTCCAAACTCGATGATTCCCTTTCCCAGAACAATCGAAAAGCAGCAAGGACATCATCAAACAAGTCTGGCGTCTCCAAAGAATTGAAAGCCCATGCAAGAGGTGATCCTAATGGAGACAAGGATAAAGGAGTGTAATTGTGTAACGGACTGTCCTCTCGCTGCGGAGTGTGTGGGGGCCTTATGTAGGGCCCAAAACCATGAACCAGTTGATGTGGAAGGAATACCGGAATACCATTTAGAAACATAGTGACAATCCTGGACAAAAGACAACAAACCGATATTAAAATAACAGAACACAAGAAACACGGATTAACACGAAAAGGAAAACAATGAACAGAAACAAAAATACAAAGAAATATGACAAGTTCCAACCTCACTATTGGCATTGGTTCCCAAAATGCACTAGCTGGTAAGGGGCATTAGAGCCTGAATAGCAGGAAGCTCAGGTGCACATAACGGTATGGGACCAACTCAGGAACAAGGAAATCATCCACGAAAACAAAGACGGCATTGTGGCGGTCTGGGACGACATCCTGGAGGTCATGATCTTCCCATGGCTCCCACATATCATCATTTTCCCATTGTGCCATGAGTGCATCATCCACCATTCTTCCCATGTACAGGTCTTCTTCCTCATCCACATCCTCGTCATCCTGAAATCCCATATTTTCATATGGATTGATGTCAAGGAGGGCTGGTGGGTATGGAATGTACCCTTGAGCAGCATCAATGAGAGAATGAGCTTCAGGGTCTTGATGAAGCAAGGGGCAAGGTGTGAGTTCACCCTCAGTCCAGGTGCCACAACGACATTCTGAATCAGCCCAAGAACCGATAGAATGAACATCATCACCTCGCATCTATGCACCTGCAACAGAGTGGTTTAAGGTATAATGGATTAGAACTAGATCACAAACACGAAAAAACGAACAAAAACTTAAAAACAAAAGAGAGAAACTAAAATGCAGGGAAAGAAAAGAAATACAACAACAATTTGGAACTCTACTTTGGATTTTTAAGTGGGAGAATAGCTGGGCTCATCCAGCTGGATGTGCTCAACTTCAGTGTGGAAGTTCTCCAAGAACGGTTTCAATCTTTGGCCATTGACCTTGAAACAATCATCGTTCTTTGGATTGATGAGCTCAACCGCCCCATGTGGAAAAACAGTTTTTATAATGAACGGACCTGTTCAACGGGAACGGAGCTTTCCTGGGAAAAGGTGGAGGCGAGAGTCATACAGCAAAACTTTCTGCCCCGGCTCAAATGATTTACGAAAGATCGTACGATCGTGGCGAGCCTTCAACCTTTCCTTATGCAACTTTGCAGAGTCATACGCATCTCGTCGTATTTCCTCTAGCTCTGCAAGTTGGAGTTTGCGTAGCTGACCTCCCTCTTGAATATCAAAGTTCAATGAGCGTGTTGCCCAGTAAGCTTTATGTTCAATTTCAACAGGAAGGTGGCAAGCTTTCCCGTAAACCAATCTATACGGGGACATACCAAGATTCGTCTTATAAGCAGTACGGTATGCCCATAAAGCGTCGGTCAGCTTGTATGCCCAGTCTTTTCGATTGGAGCTAACCATCTTTTCGAGAATGTGCTTGATTTCTTGGTTAGCTAATTCTGCTTGCCCATTTAACTGTGGATGATAGGCAAGAGCGATTTTATGGTGGACTCCGTATTTCTTGAGAAGTGACTCCAAAGGCCTGTTGCAGAAGTGCTTGCCTTGGTCACTTAGTAAAGCTTTCGGAGTTCCAAAACGAGACAAGATATGCTCTCTTAGAAAGGACATGACCGTTCTGTGGTCATTGCGTCTCGTTGGTATCGCTTCTACCCATTTCGATACATACTCTACAGCAAGGAGTATGTATTCACAGTTATTAGACTTGGGAAATGGACCCATAAATCTATGCCCCAACAATCAAATATCTCAATTGTGATGATAGGGGTTAAAGGCATAGAATTCCTTTTAGAAATAGTTCCAAGCTTTTGACAGCGTTGGCATGTCTTGCAAAAGGAATAAGCATCTTTGAAGACTGTGGGCTAGTAAAAACCGCTTTGTAGGACTTTTTGTGCGGTCTTCTGTGACGCGAAGTGGCCACCGCATGCCTCAGAATGGCATGATGCTAATATTACGGTTATATCCTCATTGGGGACGCAGCGTCGGATAACCTGATCAGCACAGTACTTGAAAAGGTATGGGTCATCAAAGAAGAAATGACGTGCAAACGAGAGGAACCGTTTTCTGTCTTGGTTCGACCAATGAGTCAGTGTTTCACCCGTGACGAGGTAGTTTACAATATCAGCATACCACGGCAGACTACTTACTGCTAGTAGCTGTTCGTCTGGGAACTCGTCCTTAATGGATTGGGATTCAGTATTGTCAACAAAAGTCAACCGGGACAAATGATCTGCAACCACATTCTCTACTCCTTTCTTGTCTTTGATTGTTAGATCAAACTCTTGGAGTAAGAGTATCCAGCGAATAAGTCGTTGTTTAGCGTCTTTCTTTGACAGCAGATACTTGAGGGCCGAATGATCTGTAAAACAGACGATTGGTGACCCTATCAGATAAGACCTAAACTTGTCCAGGGCGAATACTACAGCCAGCAACTCCTTTTCAGTGGTTGTATAATTCATTTGAGCTTCATTCAAGGTTCGGCTAGCATAGTATATCACATAAGGCTTATTGTCCTTTCTCTGGCCTAGGACTGCGCCAATGGCGTAATCACTAGCGTCGCACATTAATTCGAAAGGCAAACTCCAGTCGGGTGCCTGTATTATAGGTGCGGAGGTGAGGAGCTCTTTTAGATCCTCAAAGGACTTTTGGCAACTCTCTGACCACTCGAATGGTGTATCTTTGACAAGAAGTTGACAAAGAGGTTGAGAGATTGCACTGAAGTTCTGGATAAATCGACGATAAAATCCTGCATGCCCCAAGAACGAACGGATGTCTCTTACTGTACGGGGGACAGGTAGATTTGAGATTATGTCGATTTTTGCCTTATCCACTTGGATTCCTTCATCGGATATTATATGGCCGAGGACTATTCCCTTGGTCACCATAAAGTGACACTTTTCCCAATTCAAAACTAAGTGTTTGTCCTCACACCTCATTAAAACATGCTCGAGATTGCTGAGGCAATCTTCAAAGCTATGGCCAAACACTGAAAAGTCATCCATGAAAACTTCAAGGATGTGTTCGACCATGTCACTGAATATGCTTAGCATGCACCGCTGAAAGGTAGCCGGTGCATTACATAAGCCAAATGGCATTCTACGGTAGGCAAATGTACCAAATGGACAAGTGAATGTGGTTTTCTCCTGATCTTCAGGAGCAATTTCAATTTGGTTATATCCACTATATCCATCCAAAAAGCAGTAATACTTGTGACCTGCCACTCATTCTAGCATTTGATCCATGAATGGCAGCGGAAAATGGTCTTTTCGGGTCACAGTATTCAACTTCCTGTAGTCAATACACATCCTCCATCCAGTGGGGACACGTGTTGGTACTAATTCACCATCTTTGTTCGGGATGACCGTTATGCCTGCTTTCTTTGGAACAACTTGGGTTGGACTGACCCAAGGACTATCAGATATCGGATAAATCATCCTAACATCAAGTAGCTTGAGCACTTCCTTTTTAACTACTTCTTGCATGTTGGGATTCAGACGCCTTTGCATATGGATGGGCTTATGCCTTTGAGGTCAGCAATCGTCCATCCCATAGCATCCTTATGCTTGGTCAGCATTTGCACTAACTTACCTTCCTGTTCATGAGTTAAAGCAGATGAGATGATCACAGGATAAGTTTTTCCAGTCCCTAGAAATGCGTATTTCAGCTCTTTGGGAAGCTCCTTCAATTCTAACTCCGGAAACTGGAAACTAGATGGCATTACCAACTTGGTTTTAGGAGGCAATTGTTCATATGGCATTACCCACATGCATTCTGCTCTATCCTCCTCTATCGTATCCATCATAAGACACGTCTGGTTCAAATCAGCATCCAATGGAGTTGACTCCGCAGGCTGATAGTTATCGCCAAATTGAGTCATCACAACTTCCAAAGGATCTTTGTAGTCGGCCAAGTCAACTTCATCTTCAATGACTGTGTCAATGTAATGGATTTCTTCCTCATCATCGTATTCTTCAGGTCGGGGATTAGAGAAGATCTTGACATTCAATGTCATGTTCCTGAATACGATAGTCATGATACCACTTCTAATCTTGATTGTGGCATCAATGGTATTGAGGAATGGACGTCCAAAGATAACCGGGATATGTGCACCAGGATTAGACACAGGTTCTGTGTCCAATATCACGAAATCAACCGGAAAGACAAAAGAGTCTATTTGGACAAGGAATTCCTCCAACACCCCTCTAGGGTACTTCACAGATCTGTCTGCCAATTGCAAAGCGACTCGGGTGGGTTTGAGTTCACCCAACCCTAGCTGTTTATAAACTGAATATGGCAACAGGTTTACGCTTGCTCCTAGATCGAGGATTGCGTTATCTATCCTTTGATTCCCAATTCTACATGAGACAGTAGGTGTACCGGGGTCTTTGAGTTTTGGAGGCAACTCATTTTTAGTGATCGCACTGGCTTGGCATGCGACATA
The DNA here is from genome assembly GCA_033977485.1 of Hydrangea macrophylla. Taxonomy (NCBI): domain Eukaryota; kingdom Viridiplantae; phylum Streptophyta; class Magnoliopsida; order Cornales; family Hydrangeaceae; genus Hydrangea; species Hydrangea macrophylla. The sequence goes on from CM066985.1 coordinate 60,927,301, forward strand.
AGCATGTTTCTTCACGCTTTGTCTCCTCTTGACCGTGCATAGATCTTTGAGATACTTAGCGTAGGCCGGCACTTGCTTGATAGCATCTAGGAGTGGAAGGTTAATTTTAACTTGTTTAAACAATTCCAGAAACTCCTGATTCTTTGTCTCATTCTTGGGTTTCTTCAACCGTTGAGGATAAGGTGCAGGAAAAGGGCATTTTGGTGGTTCTTCCTTAACAGACTCCTTTCCAGACCTTTGCTCAACTTCGTCCTCTACTCTAGGAGCTTCAATGTTTGCCTTTATTGGTTCATCATTAGTAGACGGCTCCTCCTCTCGAGTAGATGGTAGCTCAATGACACGAGAAAAATCTTGTGCGCTCTTGTGCAACACCCAAGTGTAGGTGATCGTGCAAGTAATATAGTACTGGAAGTCCAGGTCGATCCCACAGGGAAGGAATAGGAAGAATGTCTACTAAGCTACAACCTAAAGAAAAGAAAATAAGAATGTAGGAGTGAAGGTGTACTAACAAATCCTAATTAATTAAATTAAACTAAATAATAAACTAAACATAAAGAAACATAGCTAATTAAATAAATAAACTAAAGGTGTTGGAAATACGTGAATCCACATTAATCCAAACCATCTACCATGCATACTCATTAACGTTCGATGGAGTTCATTCCTCTTCAGCATTCCGTATTTTTCTAAAGATAAAGAATCAATAGCCCTTTCATGACCGGGACTACATCATCACAGTTGATTTAAAATACTTGGAAGACGGTTTAAAACAATGGTAATTACTTGCACTCTAAATGGTGTTAGCATTCAAAGTGGTTTTCAAAAGTCATTGAAGAAAAGGCCTTAAGGCTTTAAGTTCTAAAAACTGTTGTGACAAACTGAGCTTATTGGGACAATTTGATTACAGATTTCTAAAACAGAAAGTCATGGAATACTTAAAAGAATCATCTCAAGATTTAACATGTTCGATCGATCGAAGCGCTCTCGATCGATCGGACAGTCATCCTTCAATCGATCGAAATGCCTTCGATCGCTTGACTATGGCTCGGGTTCGATCGATCGAACTGTCTTCGATCGATCGAGCCCAAGGTTTCTAAAGGTTGCATGGCAGAGGTTGGGAATCAATGTTTCATCACATATTCCCAACGTCTAAACTACGGAAACATAATAAAACTATTACAGAAATAGTAAAACAAGACAATCATCAACATCTAAACTAATAAACAATCAAACAGAGGGAAAGGAGAAGAAAAACCTGTAAATAATCTGAAATAAACTTGTAAATAACTTGGAATACAGTTGAATCATCAATAATCTTCAATGAATCAATGGAAAAGATGAAAAATAACATGAATCTAACCTAAACTACTCCTAATCTAACCCTAAAACTACCCTAAACTGCTGTTTTTCGTGTTCTGGAGCGTCCCCCCTTCGTCTGGCGTCAAAACGACGTATATATAGGTTTCCCACAGAGTTTACACAACTTTTGGGTGAAAATAAGGTTCGATCGATCGAGCTCAGTTCGATCGATCGAAGGTTCGATCGATTGAACCCTTCTTCAATCGCTTGAACTCTCTGATTTTGACAGCTCTGCACCCCGATGGTAGAATGGCCATAACTTTTTACTCGGACCTTGGATTGACCTCCCGTTTGCGGCCACGTGACCGTAACTCAAAGATCTACATTTTATATCTCTGGGAAAATCTTCCAAATCTGAAGTCATCATTGTCAAAATTGGCGTTTTCCCAGCTGCTTCTGTTGTTCTCTTCACCAGAATCACTTTCTATGCAATGTTTGCTTTCCATGACCTGTAAAATAGTGTAAAAACACATGTTTAAGTCTCAACATCATAGAAAACACTTAATCATTGATATGCTTCTAAATCTAGGGACTTGGGGATAAAAGTATGCATAAAAGACCGTATAATACACTATAAACATGCACTTTTCACCTCGAATCACTCAACTTCTTCATCCACCACTTTCTCCTCTTTGTACACTTCGGGAGTGGACAGAGGCATGCTTTTCTCTATGATTTTTCCACTTCTCAGTGTAGTCACAGCTTTAGCATGTTCTTGATTGTTAGGACCATTGTTATGTCCCTTGGGGTTCGGAAGTGGTAGGGCAGGGAATGTTCCTCCTGAGCCCTCTTGCCGTGCATCTATCCTCTCTAACGTGGCAGACATTCTACTCATCATTTGTATGAGTTGCTGCGTTAGATTGGCATTAGCAAGTGGCTCTTCTTCTTGTACCTTCTTGTGCGGTGGCACATAGGTATTGGTTTGTGGTGCATTGGAGGGTTGAGCTTGGTTGTAGTTATTGGTTCTGTTTTGATTGTATTGCTGGGACGACCTATTGTTTTGCCCTTGATATTGATTGTTGTTGTAGGGCTGCTGTTGATATTGATTTTGGGTCCCATCATTATTCCTCCAATCAAAACCGGGGTGATTCCATCTATTGTTACTTTGAAAGTTATTGTTGGAATTCCCCGCCCCTCGAATGGCATTCATCTCTATAGGGGCTTGCTCTTGAAAATATGGCACATTAGGACAATATTGAGTTGTATGTCCCATCATGTTGCATGTGCCACATGGTTCCTCAGGCATGACTTGCCTAGAGCTCTCTCCTTTCATACTTAACTCCTCTACCTTCTTTGCCAGCTCTGCATACTTAGTCATGAGGTGATCTTCACTGGTTAGCTGGTATAGGCTTTTCTCCTCTACACAGGATATCTGTGAGCGTGAGACATTGTCAGAATTTGACCATTCATGAGCGTATTCAGCTAACCATTCGAAATGGGCTTCAGCCTCTTCAGTGTTTTTATGCAGAAATGGTCCAGAGCTCATTGTTTCCACCAACTTCTTTATTTCACCATTCAATCCTTGATAAAAGAAGCTGATAGTTCGCCATTTCTCAAACCCATGGTGTGGGCACGAGAGAAGCAAATCTTTGAAACGCTCCCACGCTTGTGTGAAGGTTTCATTGCTCTATTGTTTATAGGAATTGATTTGACGCTGAAGGTCTATGGTCATGCGAGTAGGATAGAATTTCTTTAGAAACGCGGTGCTCATCGCATGCCAGGTGAAAATTGAATTAGGTTTTAGGGAGTGGAGCCACGCCTTCGCTTTATCTTTCAAAGTGAAAGGGAATAGCATTAGATGCGTCACCTCCCTTGGACAATTTTGTGAGAATGTTTTGCAAACATCCTCGAAATCAGTGACATGTAAATACGCCTTCTCACTTTCCATCCCATAAAACGTGGGAAGCAGTTGAATCATCCCATTGCGAAATTGAAATTCGCCATTATGCGGTGGGATTTGAATGCAAGAGGGCGTAGGTGCATGTTCTGGTTGCATGAGATCGCAAAGAGGACGTAGTGCCTCATCAATTGGTACCACAACATTGTCACCATTTTCACTCTGATGATCATCCATTGATTCAGTTGGAGTGGCTATCGGGTTGATGGAACTATCGGAGTCAGAGCGGTAGAAAGGATTTCCAAAAATTCCTTCAATAGAATTATTGGACATGAACTAACAGAGTCCCTAGGGTGATTGCTTACCCAAAAGAACTTGAAAAAAAAAGAGAAAATAAAAACAGAAAAAGATGAAGAGAGACTGAGGTAATCTAAGGAATTGATCGTCGCCTTCCCCGGCAACGGCGCCAAAAACTTGACACGAGATTTTTTCTGTGCGTTATTGTGCAATACCCAAGTGTAGGTAGACGTGCAAGTAGTAACTGGTAAGACCAGGTCGATCCCACAGGGAAGGTGTTGACCTATTGAATTAGACTAACCTCAAAAGAAAGCAAAATAAAATGAATAAGATTAAGCAATGGTGCGGAACAAAAAGTTCCACAAACTAAGATTACTAATGAAAATAATTCAGATTAAATTAACGATCTAACTAGCTAGTTAAAACAGTACTCTAAATTAGGATGTTTAACTTTAAGAAGAAAGTGTTGGGATTACACGAATCCACAGTAATCTAGCTCTCTACCATGCATTTGCCTTGAAGCACGAAGGAGTACATTACCCACAGTTTTCCGTATTCCTCTAAAGATGAAGAATCCATGGCCCTTTCATGACCGGGACCATATCATCACAGTTAAGTTAAAATACGTGAAAGCGGTTTAATCCAATAGTTAAGACTCGCACCCTCAATGGTGTTAGCATTGAAGGTGGTTTGCACAATGTATTGAAAGAAAATGCCTTAGGGCCTTAGTTTTAAAAACTGTTTTGCCAAACTGAGCATTTTTGGGACAGAATGATAACAAATCTTAAAATAAAAGGTCCTGGAATACTACAGGGAACATCCTCAAGAATCAGGGAGTTCGATCGATCGATGCGCTTTCGATCGATCGAAGACCTTCATCCCTCAATCGATCGAATGGCTTCGATCGATTGACTGTCTCTGGTTCGATCGATCGAACTAACTCCGATCGATCGAACACAGCGATTATTCTGCTACATGGCAGAGGCTGGAGATCACTGTTTCATCGTGTGCTCCCAACCTGGGACTACTCAGACATCGTCTGGAGTGTCACAGATTGATATTTAACGTAAGAAAACATCAAAGCCTTGTTTGGTTGCGAGTTTTTCATGGAAACTATAAAAACTATGGATTTGAAAGTATCTAGCATGTAAGACTACGAGATGAACGATTAAACTACGACTACAGAGTGCAGAATGTAAATGGACAATATATAAATAACCTGGAACACAGAGTACTTGTATTAAACTATAGAAATCCAATGCACAAAGTAAGCTCCAATGAAAAACCTACAAAAAAAACACAAAACCTCTATCTCTCTCTCTAAAACTGGAAAACCAAAATGTGGGCGTCCTCCTGAACGTATACAATACACATATATATAAGAAAACCTAAAAACCAGGGTTAAAAACCCGCATCTGCTGCGCACGCGAAGGTTACTGGAAATACCAAGTTCGATCGATCGAATTGCTCTCGATCGATCGAATCCTTAAGCCTCAAGCGCTTCAACACTCTTCAAGCGATCGAACGCGCGATCGATCGAACTGGATTAGATCGATCGAACTCCAAATTTCATCTTTGACTTCTTGTGTTTTCATTCCAGCATTCCATTTATCCTGATGTTCATCTGTTTAGTCCACACAGCAGTGATCTGCACAAACAACAGCTAAAACAATACAACTTATCATAGATTAATCATATTGTATGAAAATTAGCCTTGCAATGTAAATTGCAGATAAAACGGGAAGTTGTGATAAAAACTAATACAATTCTTCCTTTTAGCGCGGTTGTATTTTACAAATTCCCCCGCTTTGCAGCTACTCTCTTTGGAAAAGTTTTCTGGAAAACAAGTTGAAAGTCAACTAAGCTGCTGTGACAGCAAAAACAGAATGTCTGGAAGGAATGTTTGGACCAAAATGGAACCCTTTCAAGCCAAGCCAAAAAATCATGGGTGTTCTATAATGAGTTAGGAAGACTTTCCAAGTGGTCTTGTAATCACCCTTTGAGTATTGAGTTCTAGAGAAATCGTTGAACTCAGATCATTCACTGTTTTGAAGATTTTTTTTTTGGCAAAACAAAGGCTTGTTTCTTGGAATCCAAATGTTGGGGTTTTAGAGGGGTTTTAAAATAGGGGTTTTAAAAGCACATTTTCAGCACAAAAAGGGGATTAAGACCACTTAAGAAATCAACATCAAACTCGTCATCAAGAACTCCCAGTATTGTTTGCACAAACATAGTTTTGTTTGAGAATATGACTTCAATAATACATATGAATGTATTGAAGTTAGGATCACCATCCATCAAACATGTCTTTGAGGTCATGAGCTACTATCCATAAGGATTCACCCTCCTCAAACAACATGTTATGTAGATGATGATAAACATGTAAGTAATCAAAGAAAAATAAAAAAGAAATGAGGTGAGAAGAGATGAACATAATATGTAAACAATCAAATAATAACAATCAATAGATGATAATCAATGTGATTTTGAACTTGTAACTTGGTGTTTCACTCATATATATTGACATTTGGACATGGAAGTAACTTCCTAACTCAAGATTGATCAAGAATGGTGGTTGGGGAGGGTTTGGATGTGAAGTAGATAGAAGGATAATGGAAGAACTTGAGTTTAGAACTCACTTTCTATAGATAATCAGTGGAGGAAGCTCCATTTCTCACTTCTAACTCTAAGCATATCTCTCATTCACTCTACAACTTTTCCAAGCTTTGCACTTGGCCTCCCCAAAATGAAGAGAAAAGGGGGGTTTATATAGGCCAATTTGGGGTGATTTTGGGATTTAGAAAGTGCTCCCATTGGTCCAAAACATCTGCGAACAAGAAACTATGTCGTTTTGGCTTTCAATTATTCAATTTGGACCCTCAAAATAAATTACAAAAATGGCTTCAGCGGGGGATGAGTGCCGCTGCGGCGCCATGTGCCGCCACTATAGTGGCCCAGTGCTGCCGTGACAGTACTCCTTAGATGCCCATAAAATGTTGTTTAGGCCCTCAGAGTTTCTGGTATACGCGAAAAGGCCCTATTTCGTCCGAAATTCACAGAAAATGCGTACAAACTCCAAATTGAGCTTTTGATATACCATTGGAAAGGGAATGGAGTCTATCTTCTATAAAAAATAGTTCAGATTTGGGTCACTTTGAAAAGTTTTGTGATAAAAGCCGATTTGATCGTCTTTTTCACCTTCGGAAATTCATAATAAATTCGTTTTAAATCCAGAAATTATATGCCATATACCGTTGGAAAGCTATTGACCTCTAGTATCCATGAAAAATGTTTAAAAAATGACACGGTACTCCGGTTTCAAAGTCAAATTTTAGGTCAAATCGGTCAAACCTAGGATCTCTGGGAAGTTCTGGGAACCTCTAGGAGCTCCCAGGAGCTGATGTTTTCGTCCGATTTTCTTTTAAAACTCACTTTAGTACTTTTCACATAATTGAGAATGATCTCGGAACTTTTTGACGAATTTGGACGATTTCAGTCAAACCTGGTCAAACTTGGGTTAAACTGGTCAACGGGGACTTTCCGGGAACTTCTAGGACTTTCGAGGGTCTCTGGGAGCTAACAATTTCATCTGATTTTGCTTTAAAACTTATTTTTAGTACTTTTTTATGACGTAGCATGTTTCCTGAACTTTCGGTCGAAATCTAGGAGTATTTGGTCTTTCAGGGGCATTTTTGTCATTCTGAGCATTTTGAGAGATCGAACTAACTTCCAAGAGTCCTTTTTGAGTCTTTTTCGATCACTGTGAACCACCAAATTATAGGTCTCCTAAATATAATAGCTGACAAAATAGGGTGTCTACAGTTTGCCCTTCTTTAGCATGAACTTGCAAGGCAAGGCATATCGCAAGCGAGTGCCAAAGCTTTGAAGAGACAGGTCTTTTGGAGGCTATAGATTTAGGATAAAAGTGTTGCAAAAGATGAAATGATGAAAAAGATGATGTTGAGGTCAGTGCTGGTCGCGCTCTGTGTGAGCTGCCTACGTATCCCAAGGGGAATCAAACCAAGATGTAGTTCGGGGGCACAAAAGAATAAATCATACATGCATAACAAGACACGCGGATGCTATGCTATGAGGATAATATGCAATGCGTGGATGTGATATGAATTGTGTCATGAGTCCTATCATGCTTAGTGTTTTGATCCTAGTATGAGCTGGTACTGTGGGTGTGTGCCACTCCGAGTGGACTTATATTGTGTTAATGTTCATTTGACTCTAACGCAGCAGTTGATCCTGATAAGGATATCAAAGCGTGAAGACTCTGGGTCTCGGGGCAAACTTCTTAAAATCTGGAAAATGCGCTTCGCGAGCAAATAGAATCTGATGTAGGTCCTTGAGGACGACAATTAAAGATAACTGATGGACCCGGAAGTCCTGGATACTAAGCGATGGATGAGAAATTTCAAGATAGCCAACAAGAGAGGGATTTTGCGATAAGCGGCAGGCGAGGAAGCTCACGATAATCGATGGGTAGGTGAGGGGGGCTTACAATTTTGGATAAAGAAGTAAGGAAGCTCATGATAAGTGAGAAAGCTCACAATTTTGGACAAAGGAGTGAGGAAGCTCATGATAAGTGAAGAAACTTACAATTTTGGACAAAGGAGTGACAAAGCTCACGATAAGCGACATGTGAGAAAATTCACAATAAGCGAGGAGGCTTGCGATAACTTTTGGGTAGGTAAGGGGGCTCACAATTTTGGACAAAGGAGTGAAGAAGCTCACGATAAGCGAGGAAGCTCACGATAATCGACAGGTGAGGAAGCTCACGACAACCAATGGGTAGGTGAGTGGGCTCACATTTTGGACAAAGGAGTGAGAAAGCTCACGATTAGCAAGGAAGCTCATAATAAGCGACAGGTAAGGAAGCTCACGATAACCGATGGGTAGGTGAGGGGGCTCACAATTTTGGATAAAAGAGTGAGGAAGCTCACAATAAGTTAGAAAGCTCACCGTTTTGGACAAAGGAGTGAGGAAGCTCATGATAAGTCAAAAAGTTCATGATAAGTGACAGGTGAGAAAATTCATAATAACCGATGGTAGGTGGGGGGGCTCACAATTTTGGACAAAGGAGCGAGGAAACTCACGATAAGCGAGAAAGCTCACAATAAGCGACAGGCGAGGAAGCTCACGACAACCAATGGGTAGGTGAGTGGGCTCACATTTTGGACAAAGGAGTGAGAAAGCTCACGATTAGCAAGGAAGCTCATAATAAGCGACAGGTAAGGAAGCTCACGATAACCGATGGGTAGGTGAGGGGGCTCACAATTTTGGATAAAAGAGTTAAGAAGCTCACAATAAGTTAGAAAGCTCACCGTTTTGGACAGAGTGAGGAAGCTCATGATAAGTCAAAAAGTTCATGATAAGTGACAGGTGAGAAAATTCATAATAACCGATGGTAGGTGGGGGGGCTCACAATTTTGGACAAAGGAGCGAGGAAACTCACGATAAGCGAGAAAGCTCATAATAAGCGACAGGCGAGGAAGCTCACGATAACCGATGGGTAGGTGAGGGGGCTCACAATTTTGGACAAAGGAGTGAGGAAGTTCATAATAAGTGAGAAAGCTCACGATTTTGGACAAAGAGTGAGGAAGCTCACAATAAGTGAGGAAGCTCACAATAAGTGAGAAAGCTCACGATAAGCAACAGGTGCGAAAATCCTTTATTCAATGTTGTCTTCTCCAGAGAGTGACTCTTTCCTGCTTCGGCGACTGGCTTGGAAGTGGACTTGATTGTCTTCCCCGATTTTTCATATGAGACGAGCCTAATTACTAGTCGAGGGGGAGATTTTTAACCGAACGAAAGCCTTAAGTCGAGAGTCCCATCCCCCGGTCTCCTTAGTGGTCGGCGAAAGGCAGGCAAAAGAGGGGAATCAATCAATCGCAGCTGGAGCTGGAGTTCGCCCTGTCTTATTCGACTTAGGACTCACAATTTTGGACAAAGGAGTGAAAAATCTCATAATAAGTGAGAAAGCTCACGATTTTGGATAAAGGAGTAAGGAAGCTTACGATAAGTGAGAAAGCTTACGATAAACGACATGTGAGAAAATTTATGATAAGTGAGGAGGCTCACAATAACTGAGGATGTTAATGATGATCGATAAGAAAGAAAGCTTATGATAAGTGAGGAGGCTCACAATAAGTGAGGTGGCTCACGACAACCGACAGGAGAAAAAGCTTATAATAAGTGAGAAGGCTCACAATAAGTGTGGAAGCTTAACACGAGAATTTTTTTTGTGTGCACTTGTGTGCTATAGCCAAATGTAGGTAGACGTGCAAGTAATATCTGGTAGGACTAGGTCGATCCCACAGGGATGGTTGGAAACTAATTACTTCGACTAAACTCTAAAAGAAAACAAAAAATTCAATGATTAAGAAAGGTGTAGAACACAAAGTTCCACAATTAACAACTACTAAATGTAAAGCAACTAAATTAAACTAACAATTGACTAGTTAACTAAAGCGATATTTAAAGACAGGTTTTTACTTAATAAAAAGGGAACATTGGGATAACCCAAATCCGTAGTGACCTAGCCATCTACCATGCAACTACATTGCTCAATGGAGTACATCCTCAACAGTATTCCGTATTTCTCTAAAAATAAAGAATCCATAGCCCTTTCATGACCGGGACTATGTCATCACAGTTGATTTGAAATATAATAAGGCGGTTTAAATCAATAGTTAAGACTCGCACTCTAAATGGTGTTAGCATTCAAAGTGGTTTGCAAAAGTTATTGAAGAAAAATGCCTTAAGGCTTAAGGTTCAGAAACTGTTTTGACAAACTGAGCATTTTGGGACAATCTGATAACAAATCTCTAAAGCAATAAGTCTAGGTATACAACATCGAATGTTCTCAAGAATCAGAAGGCTCGATCGATCGATACGCCTTCGATCGATCGAAAATTGTCATCTCTCAATTGATCGAAATGTCTCGATTGCTTAACTGTATCTCTGTTCCTCGATCAAACAAACTTCGATCGATCAAACATAGGTTTTTGCACTGCTGCATGGCAGAGGCTAGAGATCACGATTTCATCATGATCTCCCAACCCTAAGACTACTCAGACATGGTCTGGAGTGTCTCAGATCTATTTTTAACGTATATATTCATTAAGGTTTTGTTTAGTTGTGATTTAAAAATGAAAAATATGAAAAATTATGGTTTAATCACTACAAGCAAGAGAAACTATGATCTAATCAGATTGTAACTACTGAAACCACTAAAAAACTGTAAACAAAACTAATAAAACAGAACCTGGAATGAACAGACTTATTAATAAACTTCAAACTTCAACTGAATCCAATATCCAAGCAACCAAACCTATAAAAATCAAAGTAAACACTCTCTCCCTATATAAAACTGATGAAAAAAACAATGTGGGAATCCTTGTGGACGTACAAAAAGAGTATATTTTTATAGAAACCTAAAGCTAGGGCTGCTAGAGACATCTCTATTGCATGCACATAAGTTCTGATAAAAGCTATGTTCGATCGATTGAGCTGTTTCGATCGATTGAACTTCTAGGATACTCGAGCGCTTTAACAGTCTTCAATTGATCAAAACCTCGATCGGTTGAACCTCTTCGATCGCTCAAACTTCATACTTTAGCTTTGAATTCTCTTGCTTGTAATCAAGCATTCCCTTTATCTTGTAATACACTTCTTCACACAACAAAACAATAATCTGCACAAATAATAGCTAAAACAATGCAACTTATCATAGATTTATCACATTGTGTATAAACTAGCATTGTAACACCAAGTGCAGATATGATAAGGAGTTGTGAACTAAATCAGTGTATTTTCTTCTCTTAGCGCGGTTATATTTTACAAATACCCCACTTATCACAACCCCCAACTAGGTTATTGCTAGTCCCTAGCGATAAATCGAAAATAAAGACAAGCTAAACTACTAATACAACGACTAAGAGAAAATGAAATAAACTAAAGCAGACTAATCTAAAAATGATAATAATCAATACTACCTAACTCACTTTTACAGGAATCGCGGTTGCATTTAGCGAGTGCAACAAGCCGTTAAACCCTTAGGTTCCCCCAGTGGACGAGTGTTGTCTCGTTAATACACCCACAAAATTCTCAATTTTAAACTCAAAAAGATATAGAAAAACGTTTAAACACTCCCTCCCATTCAACTATTAACTTAGCTCTACAAAGACATATTAACCTCAAGCAAACCATGAAAGAAATCCACATGCTCCTCATGCCACCAAGATAGATATGACATATGTATCACAATTCATGTATCTGTGTATGTATAAAGTTAACAGCTATGCATCGAACTTTATTTAGAGTTATTTTTAGACTATCATACTTCTAGAACTCGTAATTTTGACTCAATTCTCACGGAGGTTTACACTCATAAATGAACGTCTCACAGAAACTGGCTTTCTAATGATCGCACATGATATGCAAGCTTTGATAAGAGTGAATTTCTGGATACTAATGCTTTCATATTCGAATCCACAAAAAATGGACATTTAGGGTGTATAGTCTCATGACTAGGATACTACTTACTAGAGGAGCGACCTACCGTGGATAACTCAACTTACACATTCATGTTCAAACTAGGTCATTAAGAATCATTAAGACTTTAGATTTTTGGGCTTTTATGAAATGGATAAAGATGATGAGAAAAATAATTGCACATCTCAGTATATGATGGAGCTTATCATCTCATTTTATTCTTATTTTATTCTTTTCACATCTCAAACCAACTGTCATCCTTTCATATTCTTCCTTTTTCCTTCTTTTCATTTCTTTTCTTCTTCATTTTTTTTAGCAGAATATAACACCCACAACTACTCTCCTCCAATCACATAATTTGACAGTTATTTATTATTAGATGTGCGATGAGGTTCATTGGAGTCAAGGTAAAGGATTAGGAGTTTAATAGAAGAGGCAATATTGAGTCTGTGTGGGAAAAGGGATATGGATAGCGGTAGGAAATGGGTAACGATGACTTAAATCATTTTCTTAATTTCTTAGTTTTAGCATTACAGTGTTTATCGAGTTTAGTAGGTAGATCTTGAACGTTCTCCTCTAATAAGAAGCAAAAAGGAAAGAATTAACTGAGACTAGTGCAACGAATTTTTTTCTTTTCTTTTCTTTTTTTTTTTTTTTTTTTTTATAGGCATAATCAAGAAAAACAATTCAAATTTATGTGAAAATTCTCTCAGAAACAAAAATTGGATCAAAAGCTCGCTAAGGGTAATTAATCTCCACTACTTATTCTATTAGCACAATAGTCGTATTAACTCATTTTTAGGTTTTCTACATAGCTATCAACACGTACATATGGATGTTGGATACAAGAATGGTCCGCACATGCAATCATCCTAGTGAAACTAGAAAAACGTGTGAACTTAATTCATAAAAGGATGAGAATAATACGAATGTGTCATCGCATAGTAACAGCTAAACAGGAGTTGAATGTTCAAAGTTAATCTACCAATTAAGTTCAACATAAAAATTAAAAAATATCTATATATATTTTTTTTAATTTTCCTTAATCCAATTCTAATTGAGATTGTACGAAATGTGCAATATGCAATACAGTTATCCAGATTGCTAAGTGTGAACATGTACAGGTGATTATGTATCTACATCACACCCCCAACTGAAAATAGCAATGTCCTCAAAAGTTGATTTTCAAATATAAATAGATGGATATCACCTGAAAAAGCAAATCAATACTCGCAAGCAAAGCAACCTGTACAGAAGGCATACAATCTCCAAACAGCCAAGATCAAATGAAATAAACATAAAATTATAGAGCATGGCAAAATATAATACAACACCTAATCACCGAAAAGATAAAACAATAAAGTACAGAACAGTGATTATAATGTCCAAAAGATCCAACCGTCCCAACACTCCAAACATCTAAAAGAAATGCTAAAAGAGAGGAGAAAGAAAACAGACATAAAAGAAATACAACAAAACTCACAACTCTCATCTCGTAGAATTAACTAATCATCAGCGATATCTGATAAAATCTCAATAGGCGCATCGACATCATCATCACCTCCACCCTCAGCAGTAACAAAAGCCATCGCCGGGTCACCCACAGTCTCATTCGAAGGAATAGTAGATGTAAGAACATGCACAACTGAAGGTGGTGGAAGTGATGTCTCCATAATAATGGACGGTGCAGTAGCTGAATCTGTAGGCGGTGGTGGAGCTGTAGAAGATGACAGAACAGATGTAGAAGGTGTAGATGGTGCTGTATGTGGGGTGGTAGCTGATGTGGATGGAGCAGTGGGGTTAAAAAGTGGCGGTGGATCAGTAGAAGGAGGTGCTGCGGAAGATAAAGGATCAGTGGTGGGTGGTGCAGCGGGTGGTGGTAGATGTGAAGCTGTGTGTAACGACTGAGCCACCCCCAACTGGACCAGTAATGTATCAAGCTGAGTGACCAGGTGGTCAACCTTGCACTCGAGCCTCATTCGTGCCTCCCACTCCTCGATAAAGAGTGTATGGAAAGTCTGGAGAGACACGGAAGAAGACTCTCCCTGGGCCAGAGCCTGAGATCTCTTTCGCAGCTTAAACTGCTGTGCAGTAGTAGTGGGGTCCTCCTCGTCTGAATCTAGCTCCTCAGCCTCAATAGGCATCCCAGAAGTAGCACCCTCAATTTTGGTGCCTCCACCTCTCCTCCTCTTCGCTCCAACCTTCGCTTTACCTTTTAATTTTCTCTTCTTCTATGCATCAGAACGGCGCACTACAGTCTCGCCAAATCGACTGGATGCTTGTAAAATCGTGTCTGTGGCCAACGGGAGCAATCTAGCCTACTCAATCACTCTATGGATGGGCCAAGCTCCCTTCAGATGGCTCTTGGCGACAATGTACAGCGTTAGCTGAATAAAGAAATTAAAATAAAGGCGAGGCAGGTAGATGCTCCGCCCTGTCCCAATGGCATAAAGGACCTGAGGGTACCATAGCGCCACCTTCTCGTGGCAAGAAGTCATCATAATGCAGTTGGCAAGTGCCAGGTGGAGGAGATGATTCTGCTCGATCAAAAACTGATCCTCGATCAGGGAAATGCCATTTCAGATCTGAACAGCACCACCGTTAATCTCACGGATGATAGCAGAGGGCAGAGTCTACGGTGTACCAGGTGTATGAGGGTAAAAGTGGTCAGGGACCTCTGATACTGCCAAACCAGTTGCCACAGTAGCAGGGCTAAAAATAATCTCGCGCCCGCGGAAGAAAGATCGGTATGTGAATGGGGCTGCAGCATCCTTAATCATGGTCGCACCTTGCGCACCCAATTGATTTTGATTTTTTTTTACCATGTCAATGTAGACACCCCATTTTGTCGGCTATTAGATTTAGGAGACCCATAGCTTGGTGGTTCACAATGATCGAAAAGGACTCAAAAGGACTCCTAGAAGTTGGTTCTATTTCTCAAAATGCTCAGAATGACCAAAATGCCCCTGAAAGCCATAAAACTCCCAGATTTGGTCCCAAAGTTCTGGAAACATGCTACGTCGTAAGAAAAGTATTCAAATGAGTTTTAAAATAAAATTGGATGAAATCGTCAGCTCCCAGAGACCCCCGGAAGTCCCGGAAGTTCCCGGAAAGTCCCCATTGACCGGTTTGACCAAGGTTTGACCAGGTTTGACCAGGGTTTGACCAAGTTTGACCAAAGTCGTCCGAATTCACCAGAATCATTTTTAAATCATGAAAAAGTGTTAAAACAAGTTCCGAAAGAAAATCGAGCGAAAACATCAGCTCCCGGGAACTCCCGGAGGTTTCCAGAACTTCCCAGGAATCCCAGGATTGACCAGTTTGACCAAAATTTGACTTTGGAACCGTTGCGCCGAAACAATTTTCAAATATTTTCATGGATACTAGAGGTCAATAGCTTTCCAACGGTATATCGCACATAATTTCTGGATTTAAAACGAATTTATTATGAATTTCCAAAGGCGGAAAAGGCGATCAAATCGGCTTTTATCGCGAATACCGCAAAACTTTTCAAAGTGACCTATCTTTGAACTAATTTTTATATAAAGTAGACTCCATTATCTTTCCAACGGTATATCACAACCTCAGTTTGGAGTTTATGCGCATTTTCTATGAATTTCGGACGAAATAGGGCCTTTTCGCGAATACCAGAACCTCAGGGGGCCTAAACAGCATTATCTGGACGAAGGAGGAGCAGTGCCGCCGCGGCACTCTCCCCCAGAACAATGAGTTTTTGTAATTAGTTTTGTGGTCCCATTTTGATTAATTAAAAACCAAAACGACGTAGTTTCATGATTTTAGATGTTTGGGACCAATAGGAACACTTCTAAAACCCCAAAACTACCCCAAGTTGGCCTATATAAACCCCCCATTGCTCTTCATTTTAGGGGGGGGCCAAGTGCAAAGCTTGAAAAGTTGTAGAGAATAAGAGAGATAGAGATAGGTTTAGAAGAGAGAAAGGGAGCTTCTCCCATTGATTTTCCATAAAGAAAGTGAGTTTTAATCTTGTTTTCTTCCACTATCCTTCTATATACTTCACATTCCAAACAGCCCCAATCACCATTCTTGAGCATTCTTGAGTTAGGAAGCTACTTCCATGTCCAAATGTCAAAATCTATGAGTGAAACACCAAGCTACAAGTCCAAAATCACATTGATTATCATCTATTGATTGTTATTTACTTGCTTGTTTATATATGTGTTAATCTCTTCTTCCCTCATTTCTTTTTTTATTTTCTTTATTTACTTATTAGTTCATCATCATCTAAGTGATGACATGAAGTTTGGGGTGAGTGAATCCTTATGGATAGTAGCTCTTGACCTCAAAAACATGTTTGATAGATGATGATCATAACCTCAATACCTCCAAGGTATTCTTGAAGTGTATTGAAGTTATGTTCAACAATAAAAATAAATCTCTCCAACAATCTTGGAGGTTCTTGATGATGAGTTTAATGTTGGCATTTTAAGTCGTTATAATCCTTATTGAGTATTGAAAATATGCTTTCAAAACATCTATTTCAAAACCCCTCTCAATCCCTTTTATTTTGGTTTCAAGAAACAAAACCTTGTTTTCTCAAAATCTTCAAAATAATGAGTCAAAACAGTGAGTGAGTCGAGTTCAAAGATTTCTCTAAGACTCAATACTCAACATATGGACGCAAGGCCACTTGAAAAGTCTTCCTAACTCATTGGAGAACACCCATGATTTTTGGTTTGACTTGGAAGTACTTGGAAATGGTCCATTTGGACCCAAACATTCCTTCCAAACATTCTGTCTTTTCTGTCACAGAAGCTAGGTCCACTTTCAGCCTCTTTTACAGAAAACCTTTCCAAAGGGGGTGGTCCTAACTTATTTTTCCCTTAAAACTCAATGTCTTAGGAAACTTTCTGTATAAAATGGGCCTCTAGATCGTTCGTTTTCATTTTCTAAGATTTTCTAACATTTCAGACGACAGTACGGACTCTGTTTCTGAGTGACCTTCATTGTTTATATGATTTCTCTCATTCTGTGATAGTTATTAAAGATTGGCCTTTTGGGTAGTGTTCTAGACACAATAAGGAAGATCCCCATAAAAAATCATGCATTGAAGACATTCCTAACCCCTCGTTTCAATTTCCCCAAGATCATTCTACTGTTCTGTCCACTATTCACAGCAAGCACACCTTAACTTTCATTCTTTGATTTGATGCTTATATGCACTCCAAATTAGTTCATATCTTAGGAAGTAGTTCATACTACATTTGTACATATCCCATGTTGATTTCATTCATCCATTTATACATATTTTAGACTTCTAAGTCATTCTAGGAATCCATGAACACAAAGTACACTACAACCTTGGCACATTCTAGATACATACATTGCATTCATGCAAGATTTGGGGCTTTTGTGACTCCTAATCTAAGAAGATTATAAGGAATGATCATGATCACACATTCATGCTTCCCCCGATCTAATCACCCTTTCTCATCCATCCCGGGGATTGAGAGGTCTTCTTTTTCTCAAAGAATAACATGCATCATACTAGCTTGTTAAGCATATTTTGATTTCTTTGTTTATTTGTTTCAAGAACAATTCATGTCCCCTTTAGATTAAGGAAACTTAATTACTTGATACATGATTAGACGATTTTTCCTAGGTTTATTTGTGTGATCTTTCACTTTACATTGCATGACATTTGACTTAGATCTTATGAATGATATTTTATCTTTAGATCTTCCATTTTCAAGTTTCTTATGTGATGTAATATACTATCATAGTATTAATTGACGAACCATACATAGTATAAGATGATTATTTGGATGCTAATTGAGGCCCGTCGAAAGACGGGGCGAGTTGAGGGTGTTTTAGTCGCGACAAAGGCTCCTTCCTCTCTCGTACCAAAACCCCGAACCAAGTTCTTTGGTTATGAAGGGCCGGTGCCCTTATCCGCTTGGGTGAGTCAAATTTAGGTTTCTTGGTTCCTTAAAGACCAAGTGGCGACTCTGTATCTGTTTTCAACAGACCGTTTTTTCTTCCTTTGATTCAAAATCATAACAAGTTTCCAAAAACCCAAACAAAAGAAGCGGTGGAATCCCGGTATCCACAATCTGGCGACTCTGCTGGGGATTTTTATTTTCAAACAAAATAATACAGAGGTTTGACTCATAAGAAGCATCCTTAAAATCATCTTTTTACTGTGTTTGGTTCACCGCATTGCACTTCTGCATTTCCCCTTCGACTGTGTCTGAAACGCGGCGCTGACATTGTTCAGGTCTTGCTGTGCCAGGGCACAAGTCACCGTTGATACTGTACCTTCTAAGGTATATCAAAAAGAGTAAAAAAAACCTCCGTACTGTCTCCCTGACGGTATATTGGAACTCTTGTCAACGGACCCTCTTTCACTAAACCCAGCCTTTGCATATAGATTCCTGTAGAGCCTTTCATAGGACTGTTCATTTATCTTTTTAGATAGGACAATGTGATATAACTGCTGTATGCCCTGACGGGATTACCTGCGCGGTGTAGACGCTTATGTGGCATGAGGCAGAACCTCTTTCTTATGATTCCCAAGGCAATCGCTCACATGTGATCACATTGAGTTGACTTGCCTAGGCACCATGATAAGGATGTCTGCTCCATGCTCACAAAGATATACACCGCAAACCTTGTTTGTTGGTCCTGAGACATAGGAGTATGAAAACTTGCTAGACAGTATGATCACCATCATAACCTATTCTCGTCGTATATCCCTATTTCTTCCATAAACTCTACCCAACTCATCAGGATATCCCTGTTTCTCCTAGGAACTCTATCCAAATCACCCAGATTTCCTAGAAATCCCTACTTCTCCCCAGATTACCCAGAAATCTCAATTTCTTCCAGAAACTCCGATATACTTATGTCCCCCCCAGATATTCTTGCTTCCCCCAGAATACCCAGAAACCTCAGAAACTCCGATATACTTGTTTCTCCCAGAAACTCTGTCCAACTTACCCAAATTTTCATGTTTTCCCATAAGCTCTATCCAAATCTCCAAGATTCCCAAAAACTCCATCCAAACTTCCCAAAAATGCCTAGATGTACGAATTTCTCCCAGAAATTCTGATTTCCCAAAATCTCCTAGAAGCTCAGTCCAAATCAACCAGAAATCTCTATTTCTCCTAAAAACTCAAATGACTTCTAGAAATTTCTCCGAATCTTCCAAATCCCTGTTTCTCCCAGAAACTCTATCCAAAATTCCCGAAGTATCCCAGAAATCCCTGTTATCCCTTGGTGATCACACTGGAAAATAAGGTTAGCACACTCTGTATGGCTAGGACCTTATTTGTTTAGCTGCTATCTGTTAGAAATAGGAGCAAAATATAGATTAGGGCTTGCATCCGCATGCTTGTCTCATGTGCATGCACCATTCTCATTAGTCTGCGCACACTATCTCAGTCAGTCTGTACATAAGCCGGTCCATCTTCCTTAACATCACTGTCATTTTCTCTCTAAGTCATCACTATCAGAATCTGATACACTCCTCTCGAATCTATAGGTCATTATAGATTCCCAAAGTCAGCCTCTGAGATCCCCATCCTGGGTTAGAAGTTCGAGCAGTCATTTGGTTAGAATCAGTCCGTCGAGAAAATTCAACATGAATCAAGAAACTTTGGAAGCCAAGGTCACTGAACAGTCAGATCGGCTGACTCAAGTTCTGAAATTTATGGAAGAGTTCCGACAACAGCAGCCACAGTACCCACCTGGGTTCATGCCACCACCACCGCCTAGATTTGGACCGCCTCCTGAAAACAATGGAGAAGAAGAATGGTTTCAAGGGGTTCCGCCGCCTGCATATAAGAAAAAGCTCCAAGAGAAAATGGACAAGGTCGATAAGCTTGAGAACATACTAAGGAAGAGTAAGGGGGTCGACGATTACATGTTAGATCTGGAAGGATTGTTTGAGCCCAACAAGGTGAGACTACCCGAGAACTTCAAGATGCCTGAAATCGACCGTTTTGACGGAACTGGAAATCCGAAGAGCCACGTGAAGTTTTGTATGAGCATTTTCCAGTCAATGGGCTGCACCCATGAGCACATAGCTATGCTGTTCCCTCAAACCCTCCAGAAAGCCGCACTATCCTGGTTCCTTACCCTTGAAACTTCCAAGACCCGAGTTTGGGAAGATGTTGCTAGAACTTTCATTGATCACTACTCCTATAACCAAGAGCTTGATGTCACCATCCGAGATCTAGAAACCACCAGGCAGAATTTCAATGAGTCCTTCACTGCATTCTTGAGCAGATGGAGGAATAAAGAAGCCCAAATGATCCACAGGCCTGTTGAGAAAGAGCAAGTACGTATGCTGGTCAAGAACCTGCAACCAGTATACCACGAAAAACTATTCTACCAGTCCATCTCAACATTTAAAGAGTTGTTTGAGGTTGGGACTAGAATCGAGGATGCTATCTGTGAAGGCAAGATCAATGGAGCTGGGTCACTGAAAAAGGAGAAGAGACCCCATACCTTTGGTGAAGATCAAGAGAGCCTAGATGTCAATGCCTTAAGCCCATCATCAAGCCAAAATGATTGCAGTAAGAGGCACAAGAAAGGAAACCAAAGAGTCTTCACACCACTTGACATGAGCTTATCCTCCGCTCTCAGTCACCTTATTCAAAAGGCCACCTTGTACCTTTGGAGCCCAGTAAGCCTCCTAATCACCCACCTCCTGGGTACAATGAATCCAAGTATTGTGATTACCACCAAGACCAAGGCCATGAGACCGACAACTGTAAGAGGCTCCGTCACTCAATTCAGGATCTCTTAGATGATGCGCCGCACCCCAATCCAATCCACTACCTCGGTCTAGACCAACCCTTGACCTATCTGTTTGAATGATCCCCTTCGCTGAGAACCATGAATGTTGAACCTGTGTAAGTGAAGTAATGGTGTTTGGGACTCTTGCTAGAAAACCAAAGGAAGATGCTCTTCAAAAAAAGAAATAAAAAGAATAAGCGAGTCACCGTGACACTCCATTTGAGATCAAGCCGAGTCTAGTCGAGTCTGTCCTATGCTTTGAATCTATTTCAAGTTTAGTCTTGTTGTCAAGTCTGTCAGTCTTCAAGTTGTTATGAGTCTATGACGAGTAATGTAATCCCTCTCTCTTAATGGAATGAAGTCTCATTTTGCCTAATCTGATGTGCCTAGTCATAGATGCATGAATCATTGAACTGAAGTGTCACTTTTCAAATTACCATGGATATTACTCTGCTAAAAAAAAACAAATTTTTTTTACCCAAACAAAAAAATCCTGAAAGGTCAAAGTCGATTTCACGCTGACACCGATGAAGAGCTGAGAATTGAATAGTCTTACTTTAAGAATTTAAAAATGCTTTTGCTCAAATCTCGAAAAGACATACTTGAGACTGATTTGGGGCTTGCCCAACACCCTTTCCACCATTTCAAAGCCTTGGGCCCAACCCAATTGTTAGCCATGCGAATCTGTGTGAACTTGGTCCTTGATGGTAGCCAAACATTTCAATGAGTTTCATCTCCACTTTCAAAAAAAAAAAAAAAAATAAGAGAAAAGAAAAGAAAAGCTCGCTAGGTTGAAAACCCGAAAGGGAACCTAGGTAAAAGTTAGAGCTGAAAAGGTATTGATTTCCAAAGATCTGACCCTAGCCAGTCAAAATGTTGGAGAAAATTTTGATGAAACAAATGAGAGAATCATACGCTTCAAGATATATCTTAAGAACGTGCCAAGATCACAATTCAAAAGGCACGGAATGACCACAAATAAATTCCGAGAGCTGACATGCACATTCTGGAATTCTGAGATTGCAATTGAAAGATCTCACAAGAATCGACTACATTAAAAAGCAAAATTGACTGGCTAGGCGAAAGTGAAAAGGATCAATCCTCAAAACAAAACAAAAAGAAAAAGAAAAAGAAAATAAAGGGAGATTGAAACTAAATCCTTTATTCAAAGCTACCATAAGTGGCTCAAGTTTGAACTTCTTTGACGTTTGGTTTCAAAAACCCTGATACCTCAAAACCCTTCTTTCAAAACCTTGCCTTGAACTACGCTCGACCTGATTTCCACTCAGGGATACGTAGGCAACCACATCGGTTCGGTCGACACCATCATAATCAAACCGATTTCTTTCAAGCCCTTGCCTTGAACTACGCTCGACCTGATTCCCACTCGGGGATACGTAGGCAACCACATTGGTTCGGTCGACACCATCATAATCAAACTGATTTCTTTCAAGACCTTGCCTTGAACTACACTCGACCTGATTCCCACTCGGGGATACGTAGGCAACCGCATCGGTTCGGTCACCCCACCTACCCAAAAATCAACTCGCTTCTTCCCAACCATGCCCGAACTACGTTGGACCTGATCCCCACTTGGGGGTACGTAGGCAGACTTTCAAAAAAGAAAAAAAAGAAGGATGGCTCGCTAGGTCGAAAATCCGAAAGGACACCTAGGCAAAAATTAGAGTTAAATCCAAGGTGAGCAATAACAAAAGAGAGAAAAGAGCTTGCTAGGTCACCTCACTGGTGCCTAGGCAAAAGTTATGAGAATTTGAGAGATTAAAGTCACGGTCCGTGCCTCAAGCCAGAAAAATCACCTTCCACACTAGGGGCAAACTTCGGCTACCCGCCTCGTTTGCCTGACTTTTACTATCTGCCCTTCATACAAGGGGCAAACTTCGGTCACCTACCTCGTTTGCCCAAAACCTCCAATGAACCTTCCTCCAAACTAGGGGCAAACTTCGGTCATTTACCTCATTTGCCTACCGATCCCACTTCATGCCCTTCAAACTAGGGGCAAATTTCGTTTGCCACCCGATCCCTATACACCAATGGTAAGCCTTCAAGTCACAAACATTGTCTTGAACAGATGGAAATGGAGCGTCTTTCATTCCATAAGCTAAGGCACTAATTCAAAGCACATCTTGAGAGAAGCAAAGAAATTGATTAGATCAGTAGGGAGGAATTTTCAAAAATAAGATTCACCATCAAAGTGATGCCACGTTAAGGAGAGAAGTAAACACAAAAGAGAAATGGTACATCATTTATGACAAAAGCACATTAAGTTTTGGCAAGTCGAGCTTGTTTCATTTCAGTGTCGAATGTGTCACCCTCGCGTGTCGGTGTCTGTCAGTTTTGAGTCTGTCATAGTCTTTTTCAGGAAAAGAGTCGGTCGTAGTCTCAAATATGTAAGTCAATAGTGACGAATAATAAAATTTTCAAATCAAGTTATAAAGAGCATGACAATACAAGCAGGAGTACCGAACACCATTACTGCACCGGTCAAGGCGTCAGCATGAGAAGCGTCAAAACTTGGGGAAGATTTCATCCCTTTCCAAACTGCCAAAAGCTAATCATCTTTCTTCATGCAACATAAGTCCATGAGTGGCTGTTGATCATCTTTCTTCAAGCAACATAAGTCCATGAGTGGCTGTTGATCGCTCATCTTCATTCATGCAACATAAGTCCATGAGTGGCTGTTGATGATCTTCTTTCATCCTAGCAACATAAGTCCATGAGTGGCTGTTGATCGCTCATCTTCGTTCATGCAACATAAGTCCATGAGTGGCTTTTGATGATCTTCCTTTCTCCTAGAAACATAAGTCCATGAGTGGCTTTTGATCTTCCGTATTTCTTCATGCAACATAAGTCCATGAGTGGCTGTTGATCGCTCATCTTCATTCATGCAACATAAGTCCATGAGTGGCTGTTGATGATCTTCTTTCATCCTAGCAACATAAGTCCATGAGTGGCTGTTGATCGCTCATCTTCATTCATGCAACATAAGTCCATGAGTGGCTGTTGATGATCTTCTTTCATCCTAGCAACATAAGTCCATGAGTGGCTGTTGATCGCTCATCTTCGTTCATACAACATAAGTCCATGATGGCTTTTGATCTTCCGTATTTCTTCATGCAACACAAGTCCATGAGTGGCTGTTGATGATCTTTCTTCCTCCTAGCAACATAAGTCCATGAGTGATTGTTGATCACCCTTCTCTTTCAATATCAAAACCTTAACTGCCGCATCCCTCATCACAAATAGAATGATACCTGGACTCCCATCCAATGGCCGTATTTCCTTCTTCCTAGCAGAGTACATCATCCTCCGAGGACAGAAACAGACAAATACCAGCTCCCGGAGGCCCTGACTGGCCCTCTTGGATTGAGCGCCGAAAGATTTGATTAGCCGTGAGAGATTCAGAGATGGGTCCTGGTTCCCCGATCAAGGAAAAAGAGATTCTCCAAGAACCCTACATCATCCCCCGAGGACAGAAACGGAAAGATACCAGCTCCCGGAGGCCCCAACCGGCCCTCTTGGATTGAGCGCCGAAAGATTTGATCAGCCGTGAGAGATTCAGAGATGGGTCCTGGTTCTCCGATCAAGAAAAGAGAGATTCTCCGAGAACACTGCGTCATCCCCCTAGGACAGAAGCCAAAAGATATCAGCTCCCACTACCATCAGCAGAAAGTAACAGAGGAGAAGCCGACTCCCGAAAATCAGCCGTCAGGAACAATCAGAACATGTCCCGCATCCTGATCTCCCGATTATCACAAGCTTTCTCATCTTCCCTCGGTCACCTTTGGCTGTCATCTGCTAAACGAAGCACATCTAATCTATCTCACTCATTTGCAAAGCGCACTTCCCAAGTTTCAGAAGTTTTGCCCCCAGACCCAGAGCCTCCTAAGCCTTGGTGTCCTTATCCAAGTCATCCACCACATCACAGTCACCAGCATAACACCGGCCCACTCGGAGTGGCACACTCCACAGTACCTGCTCATACTAGGATCATAACACTAGACATGATATGACTCATGACACAATTCATATCACATCCATGCATTACATATCATCCTCATATAGCATAGCATCCGCCTGATTGTTGTGTATGTGTATGTGTGATTTATTCCTTTGTGCCCCGAACTACGTCCAGGTCTGATTCCCCTTGGGATATGTAGGCAGCTCATGCGGAGCACGACCAGCACTAACCTCAGCATCCTTGCATCTTTTGCAGCGCTTTTTATCCTAAATCTATAGCCTCCAAAAAGTCCTGTCTCTTCAAAGCTTTGACACTCGCTTGCGACATGCGTTGCCTCGCAAGTTCATGCCAAAGAGGGGCAAACTGTAGACACCCCATTTTTTCGGCTATTAGATTTAGGAGACCCATAGCTTGGTGGTTCACAATGATCGAAAAGGACTCAAAAGGACTCCTGGAAGTTGGTTCTATTTCTCAAAATGCTCAGAATAACCAAAATGCCCCTGAAAGCCATAAAACTCCCAGATTTAGTCCTAAAGTTCTGGAAACATGCTATGTCGTAAGAAAAGTATTCAAAAGAGTTTTAAAATAAAATTTGATGAAATCGTCAGCTCCCAGAGACCCCCGGAAGTCCCGGAAGTTCCCGGAAAGTCCCCATTGACCGGTTTGACCAAGGTTTGACCAGGGTTTGACCAAGTTTGACCAGAGTCGTCCGAATTCGCCGGAATCATTTTTAAATCATGAAAAAGTGTTAAAACAAGTTCCGAAAGAAAATCGAGCGAAAACATCAGCTCCCGGGAACTCCCGGAGGTTTCCAGAACTTCCCGGGAATCCCAGGATTGACCAGTTTGACCAAAATTTGACTTTGGAACCGGGGCGCCGAAACAATTTTCAAATATTTTTCATGGATACTAGAGGTCAATAGCTTTCCAACGGTGTATCGCACATAATTTCTGGATTTAAAACGAATTTATTATAAATTTCCAAAGGCGGAAAAGGCGATCAAATCGGCTTTTATCGCGAATACCGCAAAACTTTTCAAAGTGACCTATCTCCGAACTAATTTTTATATAAAGTAGACTCCATTACCTTTCCAACAGTATATCACAATCTCAGTTTGGAGTTTATGCGCATTTTCTATGAATTTTGGACGAAATAGGGCCTTTTCACGAATACCGGAACCTCAGGGGGCCTAAACAGCATTATCTGGACGAAGGAGGAGCAGTGCCGCCGCGGCACTGGCCCACTGCCGCCGCGGCACTCTCCCCCAGAATAGTGAGTTTTTGTAATTAGTTTTGTGGTCCCATTTTGATTAATTAAAAACCAAAACGACGTAGTTTCATGATTTCAGATGTTTGGGACCAATAGGAACACTTCTAAAACCCCAAAACCACCCCAAGTTGGCCTATATAAACCCCCCATTGCTCTTCATTTTAGAGGGGGGCCAAGTGCAAAGCTTGAAAAGTTGTAGAGGAGAAGAGAGATAGAGATAGGTTTAGAAGAGAGAAAGGGAGCTTCTCCCATTGATTTTCCATAAAGAAAGTGAGTTTTAATCTTGTTTTCTTCCACTATCCTTCTATATACTTCACATTCCAAACACCCCCAATCACCATTCTTGAGCATTCTTGAGTTAGGAAGCTACTTCCATGTCCAAATGTCAAAATCTATGAGTGAAACACCAAGCTACAAGTCCAAAATCACATTGATTATCATCTATTGATTGCTATTTACTTGCTTGTTTATATATGTGTTCATCTCTTCTTCCCTCGTTTCTTTTTTTATTTTCTTTATTTACTTATTAGTTCATCATCATCTAAGTGATGACATGAAGTTTGGGGTGAGTGAATCCTTATGGATAGTAGCTCTTGACCTCAAAAACATGTTTGATAGATGATGATCATAACCTCAATACCTCCAAGGTATTCTTGAAGTGTATTGAAGTTATGTTCAACAATAAAAATAAATCTCTCCAACAATCTTGGAGGTTCTTGATGATGAGTTTAATGTTGGCATTTTAAGTGGCTATAATCTTTATTGAGTATTGAAAATATGCTTTCAAAACATCTATTTCAAAACCCCTCTCAATCCCTTTTATTTTGGTTTCAAGAAACAAAACCTTGTTTTCTCAAAATCTTCAAAATAATGAGTCAAAACAGTGAGTGAGTCGAGTTCAAAGATTTCTCTAAGACTCAATACTCAACATATGGATGCAAGGCCACTTGAAAAGTCTTCCTAACTCATTGGAGAACACCCATGATTTTTTGTTTGACTTGGAAGTACTTGGAAATGGTCCATTTGGACCCAAACATTCCTTCCAAACATTCTGTCTTTTCTGTCATAGCAGCTAGGTCCACTTCCAGCCTCTTTTCCAGAAAACCTTTCCAAAGGGGGTTGTCCTAACTTATTTTTCCCTTAAAATTCAATGTCTTAGGAAACCTTTTGTATAAAATGGACCTCTAGATCATTCGTTTTCATTTTCTAAGATTTTCTAACATTTCAGACAACAGAACGGACCCTGTTTCTGAGTGACCTTCATTGTTTATATGATTTCTCTCATTCTGTGATAGTTATTAAAGATTGGCCTTTTGGGTAGTGTTCTAGACACAATAAGGAAGATCCCCATAAAATATCATGCATTGAAGACATTCCTAACCCCTCGTTTCAATTTCCCCAAGATCATGCTACTGTTCTGTCCACTATTCACAGCAAGCACACCTTAACTTTCATTCTTTGATTTGATGCTTATATGCACTCCAAATTAGTTCATATCTTAGGAAGTAGTTCATACTACATTTGTACATATCCCATGTTGATTTCATTCATCCATTTATACATATTTTAGACTTCTAAGTCATTCTAGGAATCCATGAACACAAAGCACACTACAACCTTGGCACATTCTAGATACATACATTGCATTCATGCAAGATTTGGGGCTTTTGTGACTCCTAATCTAAGAAGATTTTAAGGAATGATCATGATCACACATTCATGCTTCCCCCGATCTAATCACCCTTTCTCATCCATCCCGGGGATTGAGAGGTCTTCTTTTTCTCAAAGAATAACATGCATCATACTAGCTTGTTAAGCATATTTTGATTTCTTTGTTTATTTGTTTCAAGAACAATTCATGTCCCCTTTAGATTAAGGAAACTTAATTACTTGATACATGATTAGACGATTTTTCCTAGGTTTATTTGTGTGATCTTTCACTTTACATTGCATGATATTTGACTTAGATCTTATGAATGATATTTTATCTTAAGATCTTCCATTTTCAAGTTTCTTATGTGATGTAATATACTATCATAGTATTAATTGACGAACCATACATAGTATAAGATGATTATTTGGATGCTAATTGAGGCCCGTCGAAAGACGGGGCGAGTTGAGGGTGTTTTAGTCGCGACAAAGGCTCCTTCCTCTCTCGTACCAAAACCCCGAACCAAGTTCTTTGGTTATGAAGGGCCGGTGCCCTTATCCGCTTGGGTGAGTCAAATTTAGGTTTCTTGGTTCCTTAAAGACCAAGTGGCGACTCTGTATCTGTTTTCAACAGACCGTTTTTTCTTCCTTTGATTCAAAATCATAACAAGTTTTCAAAAACCCAAACAAAAGAAGCGGTGGAATCCCGGTATCCACAGTCAACATCTCATACTAGCTTGGCATTGTACAGATCCGTGCAAGAAACCACAGGGCGGAAAGCCACACAACCTCAAGTAGTTGCTCTAACATAACCTTTCTTTCCTGGAACCAGCGGGTGAACCAAACTCATTCCTCCTCGTTTCTAAGCCTATGTTCTGGTATTGGGTCAGGAATGGTGAGATCAAGGGGCTTAGACTTATGATAACCCATAATGGGGTTCATGGTGAATTCCCTGAAAAAAAAAAGAAGGGAAACGACTAATTAAAATATTAAACTAATTAAAATAGTAAACTAACAAGTCTTTGTCCAGAATTACACTTCAATTGAGAAAAGATGAATCAAAAGACAAGACACAACTGAAGTGAGTCACTAATCTTCGAACATGAAAATTTCTTCTTCTACAATTGTTTTATACTCCGTCAAATCGTCAAAAGTGGAGTCCAAACTCGATAATTCACGATTTCAGAAAGATTTGAAAGCGTCCAGCATATCATCGAAAGTGTTTGAATCCTCCAAAGAATTGATTACACAGGCAAGAGGTGATCCGAATGGAGACATTGATAGAGGA
The DNA here is from genome assembly GCA_033977485.1 of Hydrangea macrophylla. Classification (NCBI taxonomy): domain Eukaryota; kingdom Viridiplantae; phylum Streptophyta; class Magnoliopsida; order Cornales; family Hydrangeaceae; genus Hydrangea; species Hydrangea macrophylla. The sequence goes on from CM066985.1 coordinate 60,956,263, forward strand.
TAATAATTTCTCAACTGTTTGCTCTCTTGCGATGGAGTACCAGGAGACCCTATGTAAGGTCCAGGTCTATGAAACAGTTGGTGCGAAAGGAACACTGACAGACCGTTGTGGAACATAGTGATAATCCTGGATAAAGACAACAAAAGAAAACAAAATGGAAAGAAATTAAATAAAACAACCGCAAGAACAAAAAGAAAGGAACAAACAAGGAAAGACGAAAAGTGAATGGAAATGGAATGTGACAACGAGTTAACCTCACTATTGGCGTGATGAAACCATGTGCACTAGCAGGTAGGGGGCATTGAAGTCAGAACAACAAATAGCTCATTTGCACATAAATATACGGAATCAACTCGATGATGATGAAGTCATCCACAAATGTGAAGATAGCGTTATGGAGTTCGGACACCACATCCTGTAAATCTTCTTCAACCCATGGTTCCCACATCGAGTCCTTCTCCCACTGTTCCAAGAGGGCATCATCAATTTCACCGATGAAATACCCCTCCGGTTCACCTTCCACTTTAAGGAGGTCTATATGCTCAAAAGGATTAATGTTGAGGAGGGCAGGATTACAAGTGATGTACCCTTGGGTTAGGTCAACTACATCATTCGCCCTCGGACCTTGATAAGGAGAAAGGCAGAATGCAATCTCCTCAGCAGTCCAGGGAAGGTTCTGGTATTCTGAATCAGCCCATGACCTGATTGAATGGACGTTGTCATCTCTCATTCTTAAAACCTACAGGGGAGTGATTTTATGGAATAGCATATTAGAGTCGAGGTCACACTTAAAAAGATAGAAGTAAATAAAATAAACAGAATGCAGTAAAATAAAATAATATAACAACAACGTGAGAACACACTTTGGTGTTTTAAGATCTAGGAGTAGTTGGACTCATCTAGTTGGATGTGCTCAACTTCAGGTTGGAAGTTGTCCAAGAACGGCTTTAATCTTTGGCCATTGACCTTGAAAGTTTCCTTGTTCTTGGGATTGAATAGCTTAACATCCCCATATGGAAAGACACATTTAACGATGAATGGACCTGTCCACCGAGATCAGAGCTTACCTGGGAAAAGGTGAAGGCGAGAGTCGTATAGCAAGACTTTCTGCCCCGGTTTAAATGATTTTTGAAAGATTGTTCTACTGTGGCGAGTCTTCCACCTTTCCTTATGCAACTTCGCAGAGTCATACGCATCTCTACGGATTTCCTCTAGCTCTGCAAGTTAAAGTTTCCTTAACTGGCCTCCCTCTTTAATATCAAAATTTAATGAGCGTGTTGCCCAATAAGATTTATGCTCAATCTCTACAGGGAGGTGACAAGCCTTGTCGTACACTAGCCTATACGAGGACATCTCCCAGGTTTATTTAATATGTGGTACGGTACGCCCATAAAGCATCGGTCAATTTATATGCCCAGTCCTTCCTGTTGACACTAACTGTCTTTTCGAGAATATGCTTGATTTCTCAATTAGCCAACTCTGCCTGCCCATTAGTTTTGGGTGGTAGGCTAGAGCAATCTTATGATTGACCCCATATTTCTTAAGGAGTGACTCCAAGGGCCTATTACAAAAAATGCTTGCCTTGGTCACTTATTAGTGCCATCGGAGTTCCGAAATGCGACAGAATGTGTTCCTTAAGAAAGGACATTACTGTTTTGTGGTCATTATGTCTCGTCGATATCGCTTCTACCCATTTTGATACGTACTCCACAGCTAGGAGTATGTATTCACAGTGATTTGACTTCGGGAATGGGCCCATGAAATCTATGCCCCAATAATTAAAAATTTCAATTATGATTATGGGAGTCAGGGGCATAGAGTTTCATTTTGAAATTGTACCAAGCTTTTGACAGCATTGGCATGATTTACAAAAAGAATAGGCATCCTTAAATATGGTTGGCCAATAGAGTCTGATATGTAAGATTTTTTGTACGGTCTTCTGTGAAGCAAAATGGCCACCATAGGCTTCCGAATGACATGAGGCCAGAATTATAGTGATATCCTAATTCGGGACACAAAGTCGGATGACCTGATCAGCGCAATACTTGAATAAGTACGGGTCATCGAAGAAGAAGTAACGTGCAAAGGAGTGGAACCATTTCTTATCTTGATTTGACCAATGACTTAGGGTCTCTCCTGTAACTAGGTAATTTACTATATCCGTATACCAGGGCAAACTCAAGATAATCATTAGTTGCTCATCTGGGAATTCATCCTTTATCGGTATTGGTTCAGTGTTGTTAACAAACGTTAACCAAGATAAATGGTCAGCAACCACACTCTCTACTCCCTTTTTTATCCTTGATCGTGATATCAAATTCTTGGAGTAGGAGTATCCAATGGATAAGCATTTGTTTCGCATCCTTCTTAGATAGTAGGTATTTGAGGGCCAAGTGGTCTGTAAAACAGACGATTGGGGACCCTATCAGATACAACTTGAATTTATCCAGAGCAAAGACTATAGCCAGTAGCTATTTTTCGGTAGTTGTATAATTCATTTGAGCTTCATGAAGTGTTTGACTGGCATAGTAGATTACATAAGGCTCATTATCCTTCCTTTGTCCTAGAGCTGCACCAATGGCGTAGTCGCTAGCATCCCTCATTAGTTCAAATGGCAAACCCCAGTCGGGTGCTTGTATTATCGGTGCAGAGGTGAGGTGTTCTTTTAGTGCGTCAAAAGATGTTTGACAGTTTTTCGACCATTCGAATGGCATGTCTTTAGCTAACAATTGACATAGTGGTAGGGAGATCGTACTAAAATTTTGGATAAAGCGACGATAGAATCCCGCATGCCCCAGAAAAGATAGGATGTCTTTGACTGTACGAGGGACAGGTAGGTTCGAGATTATGTCAATTTTTGCTTTATCTACTTGGATACCTTTATCAGAAAAAATGTGGCCGAGGATGATTCCCATGGTCACCATAAAGTGACACTTTTCCCAGTTTAGTACTAGGTGTTTGTCCTCGCATCTAGCAAACACACGTTCAAGATTGTCTAAGCAATTTTTGAAACTATGGCCGAACACCGAAAAATTGTGCATAAATACTTCAAGTATTTGTTTGACCATATCACTGAAAATACTTAACATGCATCGCTGAAAGGTAGCAGGTTCATTGCATAAACCAAAGGGCATTCGACGGTAAGTGAAAGTACCGAACGGACACGTGAAAGTTGTTTTCTCCTGATCTTTAGGAGCTATTTTGATTTGGTTATACTCACTGTATCCGTCCCAATAGCCATAGTACTTATAACCCGCCGCTCGTTCTAGCATTTGATCCATGAATGGTAAAGGAAAGTGGTCTTTTCGGGTCACGGTATTCAGTTTTCGGTAATCAATACACATCCACCATCCAGTGGGGTCTCGTGTTGGTACTAATTCGCCGTCTTTATTAGGAATAACTGTTATGCCTGCTTTTTTGGGAACCAATTGGGTAGAAATAGGATGTATGATCCCAACATCAAGTAGTTTTAAAACTTCCTTTTTGACTACTTCTTGCATGTTGGGATTCAGACGCCTTTGCATTTGTCGCGAAGGTTTAGCGTCTTCCTCCAAATATATTTTATGGGTGCAAACAGACGGGCTTATGCCTTTGAGATCGGTAATAGTCCATTCTAATGCTCCCTTATGTTGTTTCAACATTTGGATTGACTTAACCTCTTGTTCAGAATTTAATGTAGATGAAATTATGACAGGATAAGTCTTTTCAGTCCCTAGAAAAGCATATTTGAGCTCTTTTAGGAGCTCCTTTAATTCCAGATCGAGAAATTGAAAATTTGAAGGCATGATTAACTTTGTTTTAGGAGGCAATGGTTCATATGGTGTTACCCACATGCATTCAACTCTATCCTCCTCTTTCGTTTCCATCATGAGGCGAGTGTGATTTAAATCAGCATCCAATGGAGTAGAATCATTAGGGTGCTAGACAGTGTTGAATTGTGACACAATTACCTCCAAAGGATCTTTGTAATCAATGAAACCAGCCTCATCTTCAATGACCGTTTCAATGTAATTAACTTCTTCCTCATCCTCGTATTCTTCAGGTCGGGGATTTTAAAAGATCTTGACATTTAAAGTCATGTTCCCGAATACAATGGTCATTATACCACTTCTTATTTTTATCGTGGCATCAATTGTGTTAAGGAATAGACATTTGAAAATCACTAGGATTTGTGAACATAGATTAGACACAAGTTCAGTGTCTCAAATTACAAAATCGACCGGAAAGACAAACTTATCTATTTGTACCAGGACCTCTTCCAGTATTCCTCTAGGGTATTTCACAAACCCGTCTGCTAGTTGTAGTGCGACTCAAGTGGGTTTGATGGTAGCAGATTTCCGCTTGCTCCTAAGTCGAGGAGTGCATTGTCTATCCATTGATTCCCAATCTGGCATGAGACAGTTGGAGTACTAGGGTCCGCAAGTTTGGAAGGCAGTTCGTTTTGGATGATTGCATTTGCTTGGAAAGCGACATATGAATGTTTCTTCATACTTTGCCTCCTCTTGACCGTGCATAAGTCTTTGAGATACTTTGCATATGTCAGCACTTGTTTGATTACATCAAGGAGTGGAAGGTTTATTTTAACTTGTTTAAACAGTTCCACGAACTCCTAATTCTTCATCTCATTTTTGGGTTTCTGAAGCCTTTGAGGATAAGGCGTGGGGAAAGGGCATTTTGGTAATTCATCATTAACGGGTTCCTTTTTGGGCCTTCTCTCAACTTCTTCTACTTCTTTAGGACCATCATCACTTGATTTTAATGGTTCGTCATTAGTGGATGGTTCATCTTCCTGAGTGGAAGGTTTGTTTTTGTTTACCACTTCGTCCTTCTCATACTCTTCAGGAGTAGAGAGAGGTATGTTGTGTCCTATAATCTTGTCGCTTCTTAGAGTAGTCACAGCTTTAGCCTATTCTTGATTATTGGGGCCATTGTTGTATCCCTTAGGGCTTTGAAGTGGTTGGGCAGGAAACGTTCCACTTGACCCCTCTTGTCGTGCATCCATTCTCTCTAATGTTGCGGACATTTTGCTCATCATTTGAATTAATTGTTGTGTTAAATTTGCATTAAAGAGTGGATCTTCTTATTGTACCTTTTTGTGTGGTGGCACATACACATTTGACTGTTGATTATTAGAGGGTTGAGCTTGGTTGTAGTTATTTAATCTATTTTGATTGAATGGATGGGCCTGCCTATTATATTGCCCTTGATATTGGTTATTATTGTTGTAGGGCTGTTGTTGTTGGTATTAATTTTGGGTCACAGCATCGTTTTTCCAATCAAAATCGGGGTGATTCCATCGATTATTATTATTTTGAAAATTATTGTTGTTGTTATAGGAATTACCCGGCCCTCTATACCCTCGTATGGCGTTCATATCCATGGGGGCTTGTTCTTGAAAGTATGGCACATTGGGACAGTATTGAGTTGTGTGTCCCAATATATTGCATGTACCGCGTGGTTATTCAGGTAAAACCTGTCTAGAACTCTGTCCTTTCATCCCTAACTCCTCTACTCTCTTTGCTAGTTCTTCGTATTTGGTCATTAGATGATCTTCACTTTTTAATTGGTATATACTCTTCTCCTCTACACATGATATTTGTGCACGTGAGACATCTTCAGAATTTGACCATTCATGAGCGTGTTTAGCTAACCACTCAAAGTGGGTTTCAGCCTCTTTGGTGTTTTTGCCAATAAATGGACCTGAGCTCATGGTTTCAACCAACTTTTCATTTCACCATTTAACCCTTCATAAAAGTAGCTGATAGTTCACCATCTCTCATACCCGTGATGTGGGCATGAGAGAAGCAAATCTTTGAAATGCTCCTAGGTTTGTATGAACGTTTCATTGCTCTTTTGTTTGTAGGAGTTTATTTTTCGTTTAAGTTATGTGGTCATGTGAGGTGGAAAGAATTTCTTTAAAAATGCACTATTCATCGCATGCCAAGTGAAAATTGAATTTAGCTTGAGGGTGAGTAGCCACGCTTTTGCTTTATCCTTCAAGGTGAAGGGAAATAGCATTAGGCGTGTCACATCTATAGGACAATTTTGGGAGAACGTTTTACAAACATCCTCAAAATCCTTGACTTGTAGATATGCCTTCTCGCTTTCGATTCCATGAAAGGTTGGAAGGAGTTGAATCATTCCGTTGCAAAATTGGAATTCGCTCGCATGAGGTGGAATGAGAATACAAGAAGGCATAGGTACATGATGGGTCGCATAAGATCGCACAAAGGACGTAGCGAATCATCAATTGGTACAACTACATTCTCACCATTTTCACTTTGATTGTCTACACTTGAATCTATAGGTGTAGCTATGGGATTAATAGAACTAGAAGAATTGGATGAATAGAATGGATTTCTGTAAATTCCTTCAATGGAATTATCGGACATGAAAGGAAAAAGATCCTTGAAGGTTTTAATCTAAAGAACTAAAAGAAAAAGGAAAATAGAAAGAGATAAAGATAGATTGAGGTAATCTAAGCGTTAGCTTGTTGCCTTCCCCGGCAACGGCGCCAAAAACTTGACACGAGAATTATTTTTGTGTGCTATACCCAAGTGTAGGTAGACGTGCAAGTAATATCTGGTAAGACCAGGTCGAACCCACGGGAAAGGTTGGAAACTAATTACTTAGACTAAACTCTAAAAGAAAACGAAAAATTCAATGATTAAGAAAGGTGTAGAACACGAAGTTCCACAATTAACAACTACTAAATGTAAAGCAACTAAATTAAACTAACAATTAACTAACTAACTAAAGCGATATTTAAAGATGGGTTTTTACTTAATAAAAAGGGAACGTTGGGATCACACAAATCCGCAGTGACCTAGCCATCTACCATGCAACTACATTGAAGCTCAATGGAGTACATCCTCAACAGTATTCCGTATTCTTTAAAAATAAAGAATCCATAGCCCTTTCATGACCGGGTCTATATCATCACAGTTGATTTGAAATACAAGAAGGCAGTTTAAATCAATAGTTAAGACTCGCACTCTAAATGGTGTTAGCATTCAAAGTGGTTTGCAAAAGTTATTAAAGAAAAATGTCTTAAGGCTTAAGGTTCAGAAACTGTTTTGACAAACTGAGCATTTTCGGACAATCTGATAACAAATCCATAAAGCAGAAAGTTTAGGAATACTGCATAGAATGTTCTCAAGAATTAGAAGGCTCGATTGATCAATGAGCCTTCGATCAATCGAAAATCGTCATCTCTCAATCGGTCGAAATGTCTTCGATCGCTTGACTGTATCTCTATTCCGATCAATCGAACAAACTTTGATCGATCGAACATAGGTTTTTACACTACTGCATGGCAGAGGCTGGAGATCATTGTTTCATCATGATCTCCCAACCCTAAGACTACTCAGACATGGTCTGGAGTGTTTCAGATCTATTTTTAACGTATATATTCATTAAGGCTTTGTTTGGTTGTGATTTAAACATGAAAAATATGAAAAACTATGGTTTAATCACTACAAGCAAGAGAAACTATGATCTAATCAGATTGTAACTACTGAAACCACTGAAAAACTATAAACAAAACTAATAAAATAGAACCTAGAGAGAGTGTTTACTTTGATTTTTATAGGCTTGGTTGATGAAAAAAAACGATGTGGGCGTCCTTGTGGACGTATACAAAACGAGCATAAATAGAAAACCTAAAGCTAGTGTTGCTAGAGACGTCTCTGCTGCGTGCGCGTAAGTTCTAATAAAAGCCATGTTCGATCGATTGAACTGTTTTGATCGATCAAACTTCTAGGATACTCGAGCGCTTTAACCGTCTTCAATCGATCAAAACCTCGATTGCTTGAGCCTCTTCGATCGCTCGAACTTCATACTTCAGCTTTGAATTCTCTTACTTGTAATCAAGCATTCCCTTTATCCTGTAATCCATTTCTTCACACAACGAAATAATAATATGCACAAATAATAGCTAAAATAATGCAACTTATCATAGATTAATCACATTGTGTATAAACTAGCATTGTAACACCAAGTGCAGATATGATAAGGAGTTGTGAACTAAATTAGTGTATTTTCTTCTCTTAGCGCGGTTGTATTTTAAAAATACCCCCACTTGTCAAAGCTCATGATGATCGATAGGAGAGAGAGCTTATGATAAGTAAGGAGGCTCATGATAAGTGAGGAAGCTCACGACGACCGACAGGAGAGAAAGCTTATGATAAGTGAGGAGGCTCACAATAAGTGAGGAAGCTCACAAAGACCGACAGGAGAGAAAGCTTATGATAAGTGAGGAGGCTCACAATAAGTAAGGTGGCTTACCATAGCTGACAGGTGAGGTAACTAGAGTGAGGAAGCTCATGATAAGTGGGGAAGCTCACGATAACCGACAGGTGAGGAAGCTCACGGTGGCTAATAAGTGAGGGAGCCTATGACAATTGATAGATGAGGAAATTCACAACAAAAGTCATAAGGCAGCTTAGGTGTGACTACGCAGCGCTTGCCCTAGGAGCCAGGATCTCTAGATAGTTGATGGTATCTTGATCATCGTTCGACCTTTGTCGAATTCGGAAAGTCGATTTTGGTTTCTAAGGGCCGACGTTCCCTGTTCTCTTATGCAAGGGGTGGTTGGGGACTCTTTGAGAATTTCTTTTAATTGTTGACCGATAACCAAGACCCGTCCCTGAATCTCTCACGGTTGATCAAATCTTGCAGACCAAGAACCAGGACCCACCTCTGACTCTCTCACAGTTGATCGAATTTTGCTGACCTAGAACTAGGACCCATCTCTGAATCTCTCATAGTTGATCAAATTTTGCTGACCTAGAACCAGGTCCCATCTCTGAATCTCTCACGGTTGATCAAATCTGGTAGTGCTCAATCCAAGAGAGTTGGGTAAGGCCTCCAGGAGCTGATTTTGCCTATATTTGTCCACTAGGGATGGTTCTTAGAATCCTTAAGAATCTCTCTTGACTGTTTTCTTCAATTCCTGACCTAAAACCAGGATTCACCTCTAAATCTCTCACGCTTGATCAAATCTGCTGACCTAGAACCATGACCCATCTCTAAATCTCCCACGGTTGATTAATTTTTTCAAGGGCCAGTCCAAAAGAGCCAGTTAGTCTTCGAGAGCCAATTTTGGACTCTCTGAGTCTCTCTTTCAATTCTTGACCTAGAACCAGGATTTAAATCCGAATCTCTCACGGTTGATCAAATCTTGAAATGGTCGGTCCAAAAAGCCTATTCAGGCCTCCAAGATGATTGACGGATGTGGAAGCACTAATAATGGACATGGAATCCCTAAGATGATTGATGAACGTGGAAGTCCCAGATATCAAAGAGTAGACGGGGCAGCTCGAGATAACTGATGGATGCAAAAGTCCTACCTTAATCTAGAGGGTCTATAATGAAAGATTTTCCTCAATTTAGAGGGCTGACAGTGAAAGATTTGCCATAATTTAGAGGGATGTCAATCTGTAGAACTGACTACAACAGATTTGCCTCAAACTAGAGGGCTGACAATGAAGGATTTGCCTCAATCTAGAGGGCTGATGACAACAAATTTGCCTCAATCTAGAGGGCTGACAATGAACACGATATATTTTGAATGAGAGTGACTACAAAATAATGATTATTAATGAACTAAAGATGTATGAATCGAGATGACGAGTCGACAGTGAACTACTGTGACTGTCATAGGGACTAACCGTGATCAAAAGATCTGATAACTGTAGACACCCAATTTTGACCACACTGATAGAATTTAGGGTGGACAATGTCTTGGAGGATTCGATGATGAAAATTGCCCCGTAGAAGGTACTGGATTCCACAAAATTAAAAGACCAAACTTCGAAAAGTGACTTCAAGCTCTGTAAAGCCCTCTTCCATGCATAAATCCCAGTTTTCTCAAAATCGTCTCTCAAAATTCATATTCTCTCAGGGCTATATGAACATTAAGTGTTATAAACGTAGTATTCTACGTATCCAGAGATTCAATTTTAAAGAAAAGTTCAAAATCGACACACATTTAAAAGCAATTTTGGAAAAGAAGTCGTTTGATTTCAAAAAGACGACGAAAGTTCCAAAGGACTTCCAGGCTTCAATTGGACTTCAATTCTCATTTCAAAACCTCCTAGAATATTTTTATACTGAAATTCAACCCGAAAGCTTTCCAACGGTATGTAAATAGATGATTTCAGACACCAAAACGCATTTTTACAAAAATCTGGAAAAGTAGTGCACGTAATTTTTGAAATAGGGCTTAAGGGAAACCAGGGGAACCAAAATAGCAAGTGGCGGCTTTAGGTAAGGGGGTGGCGAGTCCCACCAAAACTGCCACCTATGAAGTGTGTCCTCTATCGTGTTTTTTTGGTTCAAGACCCTTCTAGAAGGCTCCCACTGCGAGGAAATTGCCTGGAAGCTGCATTTAGGCACCGAATTGGCCATTTTAGCCCTTTTCTACTCTCTAAAATCACTGTGTTAACCCTGAAACTTAAGAGCTAAGTCTTCAAAACTCTATATATAGATCTCATACATCTTATATGGGATCACCTTGGAGTATCTGGAGTGATCTTAGAATATCTTGAAGAAGCTTTAAGTGCATGCAAGTGAATATACTTACAAGAGATAAGAATATACTTAGAATTCAAGAGAAATTTCTAGAGAGAAGAAGGGAATTATGAATTAGAATTTCTTACACTAAGCTCAAGATAATTAGATTAGATGATTTTAACATCAATTGCCTCCCTCAACTTCCATGGATGAGTGCTTGAAGGACACTTGAAGAAGGAGATCTTCAATACAACTTTGATTGCAAAATAGAGATTCCTCCAAAAGGTGAACACTATAATTCATCTCTAATTCCTATTTTATATATATAGACTATAAGATTTGGATCTAGCTATGTTTCATTTTATTTGTTAGAACACTCATCTTCTTCATCTCTTGTTCTTCACACACTCACATAGCTAGATCCAAATCTCTTTGATTTTGTTGATAATTCATAATTAGAGATTGACTTTCAATTTGATTTTCAATTTTGATTTCCTTTTTCTATTCTAGTTTTAGATTCATGCATACATGATTATATATATGTATCTATTTTGAATTCTATGATGGATTAGAAGTATGATCCATGAGAGGGATGATTCCTATGTTCATACCCATCTCTTGATTATTTCTATTACCTAGAATTCCTATTGAAATTCATCTCCAATAGGATATTTTTAAAGTCCCTTTGATCCATGATCTAAAGTTCTTCATAGAACTTGAGGGCTAAATTGATTGGAAATCATGATAGTTAAGTATATCAATGAATTTGATCTCTCAAATAAGTTTCAACCAACACCTAAGATAATTTCCTCACACTTTAAAATGAATTAGTCAAAATTCAACAAAACAGATTGGTATTGTCCATATGATTTGGTCCATCAAAACCCATAGTTTAATGGATTTCAAATTTTCTGGATAAACTTTGATGAATTCGATTTCATCTGGTCCGTTTTGAGAACTTCTAGGATTCATATACTATTTTTAGAAATTGTTGAGAAATCGGTTGACAGATTTAAACATAGTCTCTTTGCACTTGAATTTCAGAAAATCTATAATAGTTATCGATGATCCGCTTTTGGGGGATGATTCCTAACTCATGTATCTATATTTAGATGTAAAACCATGAGCATACGATCAAGTTAAGATCATTTTCTAAGCATTTGAAATTGATACAACTATTCTGGAATTTTCCAGATTTAATTACAATTATGATTATGTATACAAAATGGTCATACCGTGATCACTCAACAACAATTGATGGATAAAACTTGGTTTAGAAATCATCTAGGATAAACGGATGAGAGATTAAAAGCTTAGAATAACTTGATTAACATGATTCCTGAACTTCTATTATACTTCTATTGTGTTTTGCATTCTTTTGTCAAATGATATCAAACTTCCAGAATAACAGAGTCTGCTTAAAACAACTTTTCAGAAACATTAAGATCATCACATGTCTATGGAATTTTTTTTTTCATAAACTAAAATGAAATAGCTTTCTTTTGACACCAAATGGAACTTCACATGATTTTTTTAGAATTAAACTTCACATGATTTTTATAGAATTAATTATTATTTTTACAAGAACAGTGGACAGTCCTGATCCACTGTTCCCAAAACCTTTATTTCTCAAACTTCAAAAATGGCAAAGATGTTCTACTTTTTAGAGAAGTTTCCTAAGACATTTATCTAACTTTCTGTAAAATGGTTTTCACCCAGCTCATGTTTAAGACCACTTTTGATAGGATTCATTAGAGGTTGCTGAATCTAAAAATTTGATTGATGACATGTCTTCTTTGTTTTTCATGCATATTATTTGTTTGCTTGTGTTTTTGCAATGCTTGGGTATTCCTTGGTGTCTTAGTGCAGAGAATTGAATGTCGTGGATCCAGACTTCGATTCGTGAGTTTTCCTCGTCTACATGTGGCTTAGTGCCCGTGTATTGTGTACCTTCTCTATCCCTTCTCTTAGAATTTTTCTAGGTTTGCAACTTTATTTCAACGACACAAATTCCTTTAGGATAGTCTCCGTTTATATGATTATTTGTTAGAGACATGTTATCTAGGATTGTTGCATGATTGCATTACACGTTTCCATTCATTTTGCTTTCGCGACTCCGCTTGAGTCAACCCAATGTAAGTCTTCTCGTTCCCTTTTGCATATCATGACATATTTCCTTTACCTGCATCGGTCCCGGGCGGGACTAACCACTATAAGTATACCTCTCCCTTGTATTGCATGTGCATCCGACTGTTACTTGATTTAATCTCTTGACATGATTTACCTTAGATGTTCCCTTTTTGACATGTATATATTATCTAGTATGTTTGAGGAAACAACACCAATTATGAATTAAGAACAAGGATATTTGAATCAAGGCCTACCGTTCGGTAGGGCGAGGAGGGGGTGCTTTAGTCCTGCTTGGGCTCCTTCCCCTTTCGTACCAAGACCCCCAAACCTAATTTTTGGTAATGAAGGGCGAGTAACCTTATTCAATTTCGGGCGAGCCAAACTTGGGTTTCCTAATTCCCGATAAAAATTTGGTGGTGACTATTTATCTCTAGGATCGAGTGAGGAAGTCCTAGTCGTCCCTGAAGTGTGCTCCTTGGGATCCATCCGGGGACACTATCGAGGGAAGATGTCAGGACCCCCGAGCCCACTAGTCTACAATCTGGTGACTCTGCTGGGGATTTGAACATGAAACTGATTGTTTCTTGTTCTTCGAGGGTTTGACTTGAGCCAAAGAATATCCTTGTTATTAATTCGATAATCGTGTTGTTTCTGCCTGCATTTGCACTTGCATTGTTCTTTCACCGCAACTGCTTAAGACCATTGCCTTGTGGGTGGAGGGCCCTCTTTCCTCCATTTGTCAAGAGACTTTGGCAGCATGTAGTCACCGTTAGCCTTGTACCGCGTGCGGTATATAGAGCCCTTGGCTTACTAATGGACCCTTTATGAGACTAAACCCCGGCCTTTTGCATATAGTTTCTATAGAACCCTTCAATTAGAATCTTGTTTATCATCTTTGATTAGGACAATGTGATGAATTATTTGCGTTTGCCCGTAAGGGATTATTTGGATGATGAGGACATGCATGCGAAGGCATCATCAAACCTTGTATGGTAGATTCCTCTAGAGTAGTATGGTCTTTATCCAAACATCCAATCATTATGCAAGGGCAAATTTTTAAAAATTTTGAAAATACAAGAAATTCTTTGAAAAATCCGAGTCTTTTGAAAATTTCGGGAATATCCCTTTTTGAGAATTCACTTTGAAATTCGCTTTGAAATTCACTTTCACAAAATACTTCCAAAATTCTCCCTAGATTATAGAGAATTTAAAATTTTCTACTTTGATGATTCAATTTTAAAACCTCCTCTTAGATTTTAGAAATTTTCAAAATTCCTGCCCCGATTTTCAAGAATCATGATTTCACACCACAAGCATTGATGATTCAAAAATATTCTTGAAATTTACAGATCTCCCCCTCTCTTTCAAGATTTTCGTGAAAAATTCAATTTTGTAAACATGAGCCATCAAGAATTTCAAAGCTAAAAATCCTTGGATAAAGATTGAATTAGTAAGATGATTAACATACTCAAGGAATCTTATGTGTTTATGTGCTAATATGCTAGGTCTAAGCTAGATTAAGTTGCATTGCATTTAGATTAGATTGCATTTCATCTGTATTGCATACACTACACGAGCATTGCATATAAGACTCACGAGTGTGATGCCTCTAATATATTCTCGAAAAGAAGTTTTGTTTTCCTCAGAATTTTGAAAAAGATTTCTGTGATTTTAAGAAAATGATTTTCCATCTTTGATTTTCCAGCTTTATAAAAACCACTTTTTGTGAAAAAAAACTCATTTTTTTGAAATTTATACAACTCTTCTGGAATTTTCTAGATTTAATTACAATTATGATTATGTATACAAAATGGTCATACCGTGATCACTCAACAACAATTGATGGGTAAAACTTGGTTTAGAAATCATCTAGGATAAATGGATGAGAGATTAAAAGCTTAGAATAACTTGATTAACATGATTCGTGAACTTCTGTTATACTTCTATTGTGTTTTGCATTCATTTGTCAAATGATATCAAACTTCCAGAATAACAGAGTTTGCTTAAAACAACTTTTCAGAAACATTAAGATCATGACATGTCTATGGAATTTTTTTTTTCATAAAGTAAAATAAAAAGCTTTCTTTTTACACCAAATCGAACTTTACATGATTTTTATAGAATTAATTATTATTTTTACAATAACAGTGGACAGTCCTGATCCACTATTCCCAAAACTTTTATTTCTCAAACTTCAAAAATGGAAAAGAGGTTCTACTTTTTGGAGAAGTTCCCTAAGACATTTATCTAACTTTCTGTAAAATGGTTTTAACCCAGCTCATGTTTAAGACCACTTTTGATAGGATTCATTAGAGGTTGCTGAATCTGAAAATAAGATTGATGACATGTCTTCTTTGTTTTTCATGCATATTATTTGTTTGCTTGTATTTTTGCAATGCTTGGGTATTCCTTGGTGTCTTAGTGCAGAGAATTGAATGTCGTGGATCCGGACTTCGATTCGTGAGTTTGCCTCGTCTACATGTGGCTTAGTGTTCGTGTATCGTGTACCTTCTCTATCCCTTCTCTTAGAATTTTTCTAGGTTTACAACTTTATTTCAACGACACAAATTCCTTTAGGATAGTCTCCGTTTATATGATTATTTGTTAGAGACATGTTATCTAGGATTGTTGCATGATTGCATTACACGTTTCTATTCATTTTGCTTTCGCGACTCCGCTTGAGTCAACCCAATGTAAGTCTTCTCGTTCCCTTTTGCATATCATGACATATTTCCTGATACACCCAAAATCAGCTTATGCCCGAGCGGTTCTATTCTGCAACTACTGACAAGCATCATCCCGAGCGGTTTGGTCCACCTGACGCCTACCGAGCGGTTCATCCACAACCCGACCAACAGGTCGGGAAGACCGCACAGGCACATCCTACCGCGGGAACAGCTCATCCGGGCCCACAGGCATGATCTCGAGCATTCCGGGCAGTTTCCTACTCAAGCTAGAAGACTAATGGAACGTGTAAACTATTTCCTAATCCAATTAGGAAACCCCTACAATTAATGCCAATCTATATCAATTGGATTATGTTTCCTTTTTCTGGTACGAGTAGGTCTCTTACATCTATAAAAGAGACCTCTCACCCCCCATTGAAGGGGCTGACTTTTCAGTCGACACAGCACCTCTATAGCATTCATCAACATGCCTGGCCGGACTAAGGTAGCTCCAGACTTGTTGGTTCACCACAGGCCCCCGGCTATTTTACATTATAGTGAACGTGCTCAAACACACACGTTGACGTAGGTACTTTCATTAACAGGGCCGAATTACATACAAAAAACCAGTCTCTCACTCTCTCTCCCCTTAAATTGTTTTGATTTACTTTACCACATTTTGGCATCATCAGCTTGGCGCCGTTTGTGGGAAGCGACAAGTCTTCTCTTCAACAAATCTCTTGACTGATTGTCATGCCACCGAAGAAGGGTAAGAAGGCTAATCAGCATTCCAACCGGGATGTTCCTCCGGCCCGGCACCGGCTGCGGTAGTCATGACATCTGAGCAGATCACCGTGACCGTCACACAATGTTTGGAGGGCCAGCGTCAAATCCAGCAACAGATCAAAGCCCTGCTGGCCTAGTAAAGCAGTCCTCCAGTTGCTGGGAAACGACCCGGGAACGTTGCAGAAGGTCGGGAACCAATCTTGACCAGACAACGTGCCCGAGCCAACCCATACCCCGTTGAGGATGCCAGAGACATCAACAGTAGGCGTACTGCTCGAGAGGAAAGGCAGGAGCATATGGCCCAGGAATCAGTCCAGGGTCACTCGGTCAAGAGCCGAGTTGTCCCTAGGCACACGATGAACCGGAGTCATAGCCAAGCCTGATCCTAGAGGACAGTACACCTCCATGAAGAAGAAGCCTCTTCCACCAACCCGACCAATCCCTCATATACCTGTTGGAAAGGAGTGGAAGCCCGAATCAAGGACTTATAGAAGCAGATTGACAGAGTGGCCAAAAAGTTTGGTCAAAATCGCGCTCAGAATCAGGCCAATACTGAGACCGAGTCACCGTTCTCTAGCTAGATCACGAGGTTTACCATCCCACGCAAATTTAAGCAGCCTCGCCTAGATCCATATAACGGCTCAGGAAGCCCGCTCGACCACTTTTGAACCTACAAGGCTCAGATGGCCCTAGCCACAAACTCTGATGAACTACACTGCCTAGCCTTCCCCAGCACTTTGAAAGGCCCAGCCGTAAAATGGCTCTACTCGTTGGAGCCTCGATCGGTCCGCAGTTTCAAGCAACTCAGCAAGCATTTCATTAACCAGTTCATCGGTATGCATGAACGGCCAAAGCCTAACATGCAGCTACTAACAGTCATACAAAGGGATAATGAGACGCTCAAGGAGTTCACCAGCCAGTTTAATCAAGAGAAGCTCGAAATTTATGATCTTGATGAAACTGCCGCTATTATAGCATTCTGCTCAGGAGTTCAACACACTAAGTGTGCCACGTCGTTTCACAGAAACCGACCGGTAACCTTGGTTGAACTCGCAAAGAGGGTTGAAAAATGCATTGACACTAAAGAATTTTTAAAGATCAAAGACCCCGGGCAAGAAAGCAACGAGTCTTCCAGAAGTAAGTGAAAGCGAGATCAGCCCGGGAGTTCTGACAGTTCTTCCAGTTCATAGCAGTACGGGTCAGGCAGCCCCGAACCGACCTCCAGTTCATAGTGGTCTGAGTCCGGTAGCACTAACCTGACCTCCAGTTCACATTAGTCAGGATCAAGTAGCTCCAACTTTGTCTCCAGCACAGAGAAATCAGGAGCCCGACGATCCTAATCTGACCCCCTGTCTCCATCGGTCTAGATGAGCCCGACTACAGTGGAACTTGCCTGATCACCACATGAGGCTCCACCGATTGTCAAAGAGCCCATACAAAGACCTCGGGCTTAACCCCGAGGCATCCAAAGACCTCAGGCCTAACTCTGAGGCATACAAAGACCTCGGGCCTAAACCCTGAGGCATCCAAAGACCTCAGGCCTAACCCTGAGGCATGCAAAGACCTCGGGCTTAACCCCGAGGCATCCAAAGACCTCGGGCCTAACCCTAAGGCATACAAAGACCTCGGGCCTAACCCCGAGGCATCCAAAGACCTCGGGCCTAACCCTGAGCCATACAAAGACCTCAGGCTTAACCCCGAGGCATCCAAAGACCTCGGGCCTAACCCTAAGGCATACAAAGACCTCGGGCCTAACCCCGAGGCATCTAAAGACCTTGGGCCTAACCCTTAGGCATACAAAGACCTCGGGCCTAACCCCGAGGCATACAAAGACCTCGGGCCTAACCTCGAGGCACAGGCTTCGCTTAGGTCCAACTGATGATGGGGGCAAACCCCCTAGGTGGCTGATGATGTCAAGTTTTAAAAGACCCTGCAACCACCATGTTCCAGGTCGGTTACCTACAGTCATAGCCTCTGTAAGACCCTCATCTTAGCGAAAGCTTGGGGGGCAAGACAACGTAGTGAACTAAACAAGCAATTACACGGGTACCTACAGGCCTCACGGATAACCAAGTCAAAATCTTAGACAACCCGAGCACCTACAATACTCAGAGTCATTAACTCCACTTAGGTCCAAACCGACAATAGAGGTGACTAAAATCTCTTAGGTTGGCCCACGATAGAGGAGCAAAAAGGACCCTAAAGCAATACGCTCTAGGTCGACTCCACCAACATGGTCAAGCTCTTCTCCCAACAGTCTTGACGAAGGAAGGCTGGGGGGAAGACAACCATCCTGAGGAGTTAACATAAAAGGACCCTAAAGCAATACACTTTAGGTCGGCTTTTCCAATATGGTCAAATTCTTCTACCCACAACATTAACGAAGGTTTACGGGTAGAAGATAACCATCATGGGAGCTAACTCAAGCAAAGACTCTGAATATGGCCGGGTCTCAACTCCCGGTCAATTCCCGAGTACTTAAAGGTCCCGAGCTAGGCTGGGTCTCAACTCTCAGCTAGTTCCTAAGGACTCAACAGGCTCAGAAGCCCCGAGGCAGCTTCCCCGAGCACTCAGACTGGTATCAGGCAGATTTCCAAACTTGCCCCGATATAGCATCCAGCCAACCTTGGAAATGGGGGGCAACTGATACACCCAAAATCAACTTATGCCCGAGCAAATCTATTCTGCAGCTATTGACAAGCATTATCCCGAGCGATTTGGTCCACCTGACGCCTCCTGAACGGTTCATCCATGACCCGGCCAACAGGTCGGGAAGACCGCACAGGCACATCCCACTGCGGGAATAGCTCATCTGGGCCCACAGGCTTGATCTCGAGCATTCCGAGTTGTTTCCTACTCAAGCTAGAAGACTAATTGACACGCGAAAAATCTTGTGCGCTCTTGTGCAATACCCAAGTGTAGGTAGACGTGAAAGTAGTAACTGGTAAGACCAGGTCGATCCCACAGGGAAGGTGTTGACCTATTGAATTAGACTATCCTCTAAAAGAAAACAAAATAAAATGAATAAGTTTGAACGATGATGCGGAACACAAAGTTTCACAAACTAGGATTACTAATGAAGATGATTAAAATTAACTGAACAATCTAACTAGCTATTTAAAACAGTACTCTAAAGTAGGATGTTTAACTTTAAAAGAAAGTGTTGGGATTACACGAATCCACAGTAACCTAGCTATCTACCATGCATTTACCTTGAAGCACAATGGAGTACATTACCCACAGTTTTCCGTATTCCTCTAAAAATAAAGAATCCATGGCCCTTTCATGACCGGGACCATATCATCACAGTTAAATTAAAATACGTAAAAGCGGTTTAATTCAATAGTTAAGACTTGCATCCTCAATGGTGTTAGCATTGAAGATGGTTTGCAAAATGTATTGAAAGAAAATGCCTTAGGGCCTTAGTTTTAAAAGCTGTTTTGACAAACTGAACATTTATTTGGGACAGAATGATAACAAATCTTAAGACAAAAGGTCCTGGAATACTGCAGGGAACATCCTCAAGAATCAGGGAGTTCGATCGATCGACGCGCTTTCGATCGATCGAAGACCTTCATCCCTCAATCGATCGAACTGACTTCGATCGCTTGACTGTCTCTGGTTCGATCGATCGAACTAACTTCAATCGATCGAACACAGCGATTATTCTGCTGCATGGCAGAGGCTGGAGATCACTGTTTCATCGTGTTCTCCCAACCTGGGACTACTCAGACATCGTCTGGAATGTCAAAGATTGATTTTTAACGTAAGAAAACATTAACACCTTGTTTGATTGTGAGTTTTTCATAAAAAAATCTAAAAACTATGGTTTTATAAATATTTAGCATGCAACACTATAAAACGAGCGATTAAACTACGACTACCCAGTGCAAGATATGAATAAACAATAAATATATAACCTGGAAGGAAGAATACTCGTATTAAACTTAAGAAATCCGGTTCACAAATGAAACTTCAATGAAGAACCTACAAAACCAAACACAAACCTCTATCTCTCTCTCTGAAAAAACTGTAAAAAGTAAAGTGGGCGTCCTCCTGGACGTGTATAATACTCCTATATATAAGAAAACCTAAGAAACTAGGGTTAAAACCCGCATCTGCTGCGCACGCAAATGTTATTGGAAATACCCCGTTCGATCGATCGAACTGCTCTCGATCGATCGAACCCTTACTCTTCAAGCGCTTCAACACTCTTCAAGCGATCGAACGCTCGATCGATCGAACCTTCTTAGATCGATCGAACTCCACATTTCAGCTTTGACTTCTTTTGTTTGCATTCCAGCATTCCAGTTATCCTGATGTTCATCTGTTTAATCCACACAGCAGTGATCTGCATAAACAACAGCTAAAACAATACAACTTATCATAGATTAATCATAGTGTATAAAAATTAGCCTTGCAATGCAAATTGCGGATAACACGGGAAGTTGTGATAAAAACTAATACAATTCTTCCTTTTAGCGCGGTTGTATTTTACAAATACCCCCGCTTTGCACAACCCCCAACTAGCTTATTGCTAGTCCCTAGCGATAAAGCGAAAATAAAATAAAATAAAAACTCCTAAACTAATACTACCATGACCAAGAAACAAAGAAAAACTAAAAACAACCTAAACTAAGATAGAAAGAAAAATCCTAACTCACTTTCGCAGGAATCGCGGTTGCATTTAGCGAATGCAACAAGCCGTTAAACCCCTAGGTTCCCCCTAGTGGACGAGTGTTGTCTCGTGAGGGTTTGCAGTGAATATACCCACAAAATTCCAATTTTAAGCTCAAAAAGATTTAGAATAACTTGTAGAATTCACCCTTCCATTAAATTGTTAATTCAGCTCTACAATAATATAATATCCTCTATCAACCCATGAAAGAGATCCACATGCTCCCCTCTATCACTAAGTAAAATATAACAAATGTATTACCATCATGCACCCGTGTGTGTGTGAATTTAACAACCATGCGTCCAACCCTTATTAAGAGTTATCTAGACTATTGTACTTTGGAAACTTGCAGTTTTAGCTCAATTCTCACATTGGTCACACTCAAAAAGAACGTCTCTCAGAAACTTGCTCTACAATGATCGCACATCGTATGAAAGCTTTGATAAGGATGATATTCTAAGTGCTAATGCTTTCATACTTGACTCTATGAAAAACGGACATTTAAGAGTGTATAGTCTCATGAATGGAATACTACTTACTAGAGGAGCGAAATACCGTGGATAACTCAACTCACACTTTCATGTTCAAATCAATTGTTGAGAATCTTCAAGACTTTGAATTGCGGCTTTTATTTAGTAGGTGGGGGTGTTGTAGAGAAGAGTATGCTTTTTAGTATGTGATGGAATTTCAACTTCTCTTTTTATTCTTTATTCTTTTCTCCACTCAATCTCCCATTCATTTCATATACTTTTTTTTTTTTTTTTTTTTTTTTACTCCTTCATTCATCATAAATTTTTTTTTTTTTTTTTTTTTTTTTTTTTTTTTTTTTTTTTTTTTTTTTTTTAACCTGGAACATCCCCACAACAACTTCCTTCCATTTCACATACTTTGATGACTCATTCTCAACAAATTTATCAAACGGTTCAATGAGGTCAAGGTATAGATCAAGGATTTAGATTCTTGTGATTTTATTGGAAATATTTAATTGAGGTGGGATCAGGGGTGAAACGATTCAATGAATGTAGGTGAGCTATATTAGGTAAAGGAATGGGTAAACGATGGCTTGAATCATTTTCTCAACTTTCAATTTTTTAGCACTGAAGTGTTCATCGAGTGTAATTGGTAAATCCTGAACGTTCTCCTCTAACAAGCAGTCAAATTTTTTTAAAGAAAACTGAGACTTAACAACGAATTCACAAGTATATGCAAGAAAAACCATTCAACAATGTATGAGAATCCCCTCAGAAATGGCGATTGGCTCAATAGCTCACAAAGGGTTATTAGCTTCCACTACTTGTTCTTTTCGCACAATATTCATTTTAACTCAATTTTCAGGTTTTCTACATGGCTGCTAATTAGTGTGCAAAAGTGTTGGGTACATAATAGCTTTACATATGCAATTCATTTCAGTGATACCGAAAAAACGCGTGAATTTAATCCATAAAAAGATGCGAATACTACAAATGTGTCATTGTCTAATTAACAAACAGGAAAGGTTATTCAGAGTTATTCTATCAATACAATTCAAGAAATGTTCAAAATTTTAACAGACTGTGTTCTCATTAAATTTAAAACATATCCAAGTGCAACACATATCATTATCATTACGGGTGTATACCTATCTATTATCTCCTACCCCCAACTGAAAACAACAAAGTCCCCAGAAGTTGATTTTCAATAAATAAAATAGATGGGTATCACCTGTCTAGAGCAAATTGATGATCTCAAGCACGCAACCTAGCATAGAAAAGTAGAACACAATCTCCAAAACAAACAGGATCAATAGATAAAAATAATACGATAAAACCATGATCCAAACAAACTAAACCACTGGAATATGAACAGAATAAAATAAAAGCAGTGATATAAAATGTCCATACAAAACCAACTAACCAAATAATACAACCAAAACCACCAATATATCCAACCCACTAAAACCATACCCAAAAATAGTACAATAACTACCCCAAAAATACAGAAACACCACCTCCCCACTAAAACTAATCGACCCCGGACGGCGTATCATCAGCTACATCAGAAGGGATGTCGATGGGAACAGGTGGCAATATGGTAGTGGCAGTGGTAGCAGTAGATGGATCGGCCGCAGCAGAATCCGGGGCAGCAACAGATGATGGATCAGTAGTAGGTGGTGGATCAGTAGTAGGTGGTGGATCAGTAGTAAGTGGTGCAGACGGGGCCATCGATGGATGCGGAGTAGAATGAACAGCCAAATCAACCCCAATCTGAATCAAAATGGACTCCAGCAAGGTCTGGATCTGATCCATCCGGCCCTCGAGTCTAATCCTGGCCTCTCGCTCCTCCAATAGTAGCTCGTGAACTGTCGGGAGAGGCACAGAAGAAGAAGACTCTCCCTGGGCCTGAGTCTGCGACCGCTGTCGCAGCTCAAACTGCCGAACCGCAGCAACCGGATCATCCTCATCATCATCAGAATCAAGCTCCTCCACCTCGGTGGGTGTCCCTGAAGCTCCCGCCTCCGTGTCCGTCCCACCACGCCTCTTCTTCCTCCCCCTCACCCTCGCTTTCCCTTTCCCCTTTCGCTTCCTCTTCTGGGCGTCGGAGCGGCGAGCAGCCGCCTCGCTGAATCTGCGGGGAGAAGGGCGAACCTCGTCTCCAGCGAGCACGGGGAAACCGGCATCAGCCATGACCCTATGAATAGCCCAAGCACCCTTCAGGTGCTTCTTGGACGAGATATAACGGGTGGGGTGGACCATAAAGTCAATATATAGGCGTGGTATACAAACTGGCTGTCCCGTCCCCACTGCATATAAGACTCGCGCATACCAAGCCGCGATCTTCTCTCGATAGGAAGTCACTAGGAGGCAGTTGCTGAGGACCAGGTGAATCATGTGGTAGCCATCAGTGAGAAAGTGGTCCTCGATCAAAGCATCGCCATCCCAAGACGGGACGGCACCTCCAGTGAGCTCTCGGATAATAGTGGATGGTGGGGTCACTGGTGCATCAGGCCGGTGGGGGCAAACATAATCAGGTACCTCTGGTACCCCCAACGCAGCTGAAACGGTAGCGGGACTGATGATGAATGGGCGACTCCGGAAGAAGGCATGTTAGGTGAATGGTGTATACGGGTCGCTGATCATAGTCGCACACGCACCTCGAATCCAGGATAGATTGACACTCTTGGCCAATGAAAGGAGATGGAACCAGTGAGGCATAGAGAGGATCCGTGTAAGGAACCATGGGCTCTCCAACCAGGTGTGCTCAATAGGGCGCTCGACCATCACCATCCGTGTCTGAAAATACAGCTCGTACCAAAGCCTGTCCTCGTCATTCCGGAACCCGTGTGCGGGTACCGGATCTGGTATAATACGGCTGAGAGGCTTAGACTTATGGTAGCCCATCACTGGATTCATCTGGCAGTCCTGAAAATAAGACCACACAAGACACAGGATAAGAACAGGGAGAAAAAGAAACAAAACTGCCACTGCTGGAGTTCGATCGATTGAACTGGGTTCGATCGATTGAACTGTGGTACACTTCGATCGGTTGAACATTGTTCGATCGATCGAACAGCTCCCCTTCGATCGCTCGAAACCAGTTCAAGCGATCGAACACAGCGATCGCAGAAACGAAAAGGAAACAAAAGTTACACGAACAATGAACTAACAAAAAGAGATCCTAAGACCAAGGGGACACCCCCTTGGGATTTTCTAACACAAACGTAAAGGAAAAGAAAAACACAAACAAGTGGGGCCTACCTCGGTGTAGAACACGCAGTGCAGATGTAGGGGATGATGATATGACGATGAGGATGATCAGAGGGGTGATCAGGGCGTCTTTTTAAATGCAAGAGTACGAAAATTGCCGAGTCGCCCCCTCCTCTGTGCTCGAGCGATTGAGAGTGAGAGTGAGGGAAATGAAGAGGTGTCCTGAAGACGCCTCGTTTAAATGCTTCGTTCGATCGATCGAACTATGTTCGATCGATCGAACACAAATCCCTCAATCGATTGAACATAAACTACAAGCGCTTGAACATCCTGGTTTCGATCGATCGAATTGGGTTCGATCGATCGAACACAAAAATTCCAGAATTCAATGGGAAGTATGAACCACATCACTCCCAACTATCAAAAACAAATCTGGACATGCAGAGAGACTGAAAGAACAGTTGAAGAACAAGCATGTAGGACATAAATTCATCCCCAGAATAGAAAATCGCAATTTATATAAAAATAAAACTTTATAATTGCATCCAAATTGCAACATTATCATCCCCAACTGTGGTTAAAACCTTATTTAACTAAAGAAAACCAAAAATAAAACTAAAACAAAAACCAATAACATTTTGTCAAGGATTACACTCCAGTTGATAAACAAAAAATGAAATTGAACAGAAACAACTGAAATGCAGCACTAGTCTTCGAGTATAAAGATTTCCTCTTCCACAATCTCTTCATAACCCGCCGAATCTTCAGAAGTGAAGTCCAAACTCGATGATTCCCTTTCCCAGAACAATCGAAAAGCAGCAAGGACATCATCAAACAAGTTTGGAGTCTCCAAGGAATTGAAAGCCCATGCAAGAGGTGATCCGGATGGAGACGAGGATAACGGAGTGTGATTGCGCAACGGACTGTCCTCTCGCGGCGGAGTGAGTGGGGGCCTTATGTAGGGCCCAAGACCATGAATCAGTTGATGTGGAAGGAATACCGGAATGCCATTTAGGAACATAGTGACAATCCTGGACAAAAGACAACAAACTGACATTAAAACAACAGAACACAAGAAACACGAATTAACACAAAAAAGAAAAACGATGAACAGAAACAAAAATACAAAGAAATGTGATAAGTTCCAACCTCACTATTGGCATGGGTTCCCAAAATGCACTAGCTGGTAAGGGGCATTGGAGCCTGAATAGCAAGAAGCTCAGGTGCACATAGCGGTATGGGACCAACTCAGGAACAAGGAAGTCATCCACAAAAACAAAGATGGCATTGTGGCGATCTGGGACGACATCCTGAAGGTCATGATCTTCCCATGGCTCCCACATATCATCATTTTCCCACTGTGCCATGAGTGCATCATCCACCATTCGTCCCATGTACAGATCTTCTTCCTCATCCACCTCTTCGTAATCCTGAAATCCCATATTTTCGTATGGATTGATGTCCAAGAGGGCTGGTGGATATGGAATGTACCCTTGAGCAGCATCAATGAGAGAATGAGCTTCAGGATCTTGATGAAGCAAGGGGCAAGGTGTGAGTTCACCCTCAGTCCAGGTGCCACAACAACATTCTGAATCAGCCCAAGAACCGACAGAATGAACATCATCACCTCGCATCTATGCACCTGCAACAGAGTGGTTTAAGGAATAATGGATTAGAACTAAATCACAAACACGAAAGAATGCACAAAAACTTACAAACAAAAGAAAGAACTAACATGCAGGGAAAGAAAAGAAATACAACAACAAATTAGAATTCCACTTTGGATTTTTAAGTAGGAGAATAGCTGGGCTCATCCAGCTGGATGTGCTCAGCTTCAGTGCGGAAATTCTCCAAGAACAGTTTCAATCTTTGGCCATTGACCTTGAAACACTCATCGTTCTTTGGATTGACAATCTCAACCGCCCCATGTGGAAAAACAGTTTTTACGATGAACGGGCCTGTCCAACGGGAACGAAGCTTTCCTGGGAAAAGGTGGAGGCGAGAGTCATACAGCAATACTTTCTGCCCCGGCTCAAATGATTTACGAAAAATCGTACGATCGTGACGAGCCTTCAACTTTTCCTTATGCAATTTTGCAGAGTCATACGCATCTCGTCGTATTTCCTCTAACTCTGCAAGTTGGAGCTTGCGTAGCTGACCTCCCTCTTGAATGTCAAAGTTCAATGAGCGTGTCGCCCAATAAGCTTTATGTTCAATTTCAACAGGAAGGTGGCAAGCTTTCCCGTAAACCAGTCTATACGGCGACATACCAAGATTCGTCTTATAAGCAGTACGGTATGCCCATAACGCGTCAGTCAATTTGTATGCCCAGTCTTTTCGATTGGAGCTAACCGTCTTTTCGAGAATATGCTTGATTTCTCGGTTAGCCAATTCTGCTTGCCCATTTGACTGTGGATGATAGGCAAGAGCGATTTTATGATGGACTCCGTATTTCTTGAGAAGTGACTCCAAGGGCCTATTGCAGAAATGCTTGCCTTGGTCACTTAGTAAAGCTTTCGGAGTACCAAAACGAGACAAAATATGCTCTCTTAGAAATGACATGACCGTTCTGTGGTCATTTCGTCTCATTGGTATCGCTTCTACCCATTTGGATACATACTCGACAGCAAGGAGTATGTATTCACAGTTATTCGACTTGGGAAATGGGCCCATAAAATCTATGCCCCAACAATCAAATATCTCAATTGTGATGATAGGGGTTAAAGGCATAGAATTCCTTTTAGAAATGGTTCCAAGCTTTTGACAGCGTTGGCATGTCTTACAAAAGGAATAAGCATCTTTGAAGACTGTGGGCCAGTAAAAACCGCTTTGTAAGACTTTTTGTGCGGTCTTCTGTGACGCGAAGTGGCCACCGCATGCCTCAGAATGGCATGACGCTAATATTACGGTTATATCCTCGTTAGGGACGCAACGCCTGATGACCTGATCAGCACAGTATTTGAAAAGGTATGGGTCATCAAAGAAGAAATGGCGCGCGAACGAGAGGAACCGTTTCCTATCTTGGTTCGACCAATGAGTCGGTGTCTCACCCGTGACAAGGTAATTTACCACATCAGCATACCAAGGCAGACTACTTATTGCAAGTAGCTGTTCGTCTGGGAACTCATCTTTAATGGATTGGGATTCAGTGTTGTCGATAAAAGTCAACCGGGATAAATGATCCGCAACCACATTCTCTACTCCTTTCTTGTCCTTGATTGTTAAATCAAACTCTTGGAGTAAGAGTATCCAGCGAATAAGCCGTTGTTTAGCGTCTTTCTTTGACAAAAGATACTTGAGGGCCGAATGATCTGTAAAACAGATGATTGGCGACCCTATCAGGTAAGACCTAAACTTGTCCAGAGCGAATACTACGGCCAGCAGCTCCTTTTCAATAGTAGTGTAATTCATTTGAGCTTCATTTAAAGTTCGGCTGGCGTAGTATATCACATGTGGCTTATTGTCCTTCCTCTGGCCTAAGACTGCGCCAATGGCGTAATCACTAGCATCGCACATTAATTCGAAAGGCAAACTCCAGTCGGGTGCCTGTATTATAGGTGCGGAGGTGAGGAGATCTTTTAGATCCTCAAAGGACTTTTGGCAACTCTCTGACCACTCGAAAGGTGCATCTTTGACAAGAAGTTGACAAAGGGGTCGAGAGATTGCACTGAAGTTCTGGATAAATCGACGATAAAAACCTGCATGCCCCAAGAATGAACGGATGTCTCTTACTGTACGGGGGACAGGTAGATTTGAGATTATGTCGATCTTAGCCTTATCCACTTGGATTCCTTCATCGGATATTATGTGGCCGAGAACTATTCCCTTGGTCACCATAAAGTGACACTTCTCCCAATTCAAGACTAGGTGTTTGTCCTCACACCTCATTAAAACCTGCTCGAGATTGCTGAGGCAATCTTCGAAGCTATGGCCGAACACTGAAAAATTATCCATGAAGACTTCAAGGATGTTTTCGACCATGTCACTAAAGATGCTTAGCATGCACCGCTGAAAGGTAGCCGGTGCATTACATAAGCCAAACGGTATTCATCGGTAGGCAAAAGTACCGAATGGACACGTGAAAGTGGTTTTCTCTTGATCTTCAGGAGCAATTTCAATTTGATTATATCCACTGTATCCATCCAAAAAGCAGTAATACTTGTGACCCGCCACACGTTCTAGCATTTGATCCATGAATGGCAAAGGAAAATGGTCCTTTCGGGTCACAGTATTTAACTTCCTGTAGTCAATACACATCCTCCATCCAGTGGGGACATGTGTCGGTACTAATTCACCATCTTTGTTCGGGATGACCGTTATGCATGCTTTCTTTGGAACTACTTGGGTAGGACTAACCCAAGGACTATCAGATATTGGATATATAATCCCAACATCAAGTAGTTTAAGCACTTCCTTTTAAACTACTTCTTGCATGTTGGGATTCAGACGCCTTTGCATTTGCCTTGAGGGTTTAGCGTCTTCCTCCAGATATATCTTATGCGTGCATATGGATGGGCTTATGCCTTTGAGGTCAGCAATTGTCCATCCCATAGCATCCTTATGCTTAGTCAGCATTTCCACTAGCTTACTTTCCTGTTCATGAGTTAAAGCAGATGAAATGATCACAGGATAAGTTTTTCCAGTCCCTAGGAATGCATATTTCAGCTCTTTTGGAAGCTCCTTCAATTCTAACTCCGGGAACTGGAAACTAGAGGGCATTACCAACTTGGTTTTAGGAGGCAGTTGTTCATATGGCATTACCCACATGCAATCGGCTCTATCCTCCTCTATTGTATCCATCATAAGACACGTCTGGTTCAGGTCAGTATCCAATGGGGTTGACTCTGCATGGCTGATAGATATCGCCAAATTGAGTCGTCACAACTTCCAAAGGATCTTTGTAGTCGACCAAGTCAACTTCATCTTCAATGACCGTGTCTATATAATGGATTTCCTCCTCATCATCGTATTCTTCAGGTCGGGGATTAGAAAAGATCTTGACATTCAATGTCATGTTCCCGAATACGATTGTCATGATACCACTTCTAATCTTGATTGTGGCATCAATGGTGTTAAGGAACGGCCGTCCAAAGATAACCGGGATATGTGCACCAGGGTTAGACACAGGTTCTGTGTCCAATATCACGAAATCAACCGGAAAGACAAAAGAGTCTATTTGGACCAGGACGTCCTCTAATACCCCTCTAGGGTACTTCACAGATCTGTCTGCCAATTGCAACGCGACTCGGGTGGGTTTGAGTTCACCCAACCCTAGCTGTTTATAGACTGAATATGGCAGCAGGTTCACGCTTGCTCCTAAATCGAGGAGTGCGTTATCTATCTTTTGATTCCCAATTCTGCATGAGACAGTAGGTGTACCGGGATCTTTGAGTTTTGGAGGCAACTCATTTTGAATGATCGCGCTTGCTTGGCACGCGACATAAGTATGTTTCTTCACGCTTTGCCTCCTCTTGACCGTGCATAGATCTTTGAGATACTTAGCATAGGCCGGCACTTGCTTGATAGCATCTAGGAGTGGAAGGTTAATTTTAACTTGCTTAAACAATTCCAGAAACTCCTGATTCTTTGTCTCATTCTTGGGTTTCTTCAACCGTTGAGGATAAGGTGCAGGAAAGGGGCATTTTGGTGGTTCCTCCTTAACAGACTCCTTTCCAGGCCTTCGCTCAACTTCTTCTTCTACTCTAGGAGCTTCAAGGTTTGCCTTTATTGGTTCGTCATTAGTAGACGGCTCCTCCTCTCGAGTAGATGGTAGCTCAACTTCTTCATCCAACACTTCCCCCTCTTTGTACACTTCGGGAGTGGACAGAGGCATGCTTTTCTCTATGATTTTTCCACTTCTCAGTGTAGTCACAGCTTTAGCATGTTCTTGATTGTTAGGACCATTGTTATGTCCCTTGGGATTCTGAAGTGGTTGGGCAGGGAATGTTCCTCCTGAACCCTCTTGCCGTGCATCTATCCTCTCTAATGTAGCAGACATTCTACTCATCATTTGGATGAGTTGCTGCGTTAGATTGGCATTAGCAAGTGGCTCATCTTCTTGTACCTTCTTGTGCGGTGGCACATAGGCATTGGTTTGTGGTGAATTGGAGGGTTGAGCTTGATTGTAGTTATTGGTTCTGTTTTGATTGTATTGCTGGGACGACCTATTGTTTTGCCCTTGATATTGATTGTTGTTGTAGGGCTGCTGTTGATATTGATTTTGGGTCCCATCATTATTCCTCCAATCAAAACCGGGGTGATTCCATCTATTGTTACTTTGAAAGTTATTGTTGGAATTCCCCGCCCCTCGGAAACCTTGCATGGCATTCATCTCTATAGGGGCTTGCTCTTGAAAATATGGCACATTAGGACAATATTGAGTTGTATGTCCCAACATGTTGCATGTGCCACATGGTTCTTCAGGCATGACTTGCCTAGAACTCTCTCCTTTCATGCTTAACTCCTCTACCTTCTTTGCTAGCTCTGCATACTTAGTCATGAGGTGATCTTCATTGGTTAGCTGATATAGGCTTTTCTCCTCTACACAGGATATCTGTGAGCGTGAGATTTTGTCAGAATTTGACCATTCATGAGCGTATTCAGCTAACCATTCAAAATGGGCTTCGGCCTCTTCAGTGTTTTTACGCAGAAATGGTCCAGAGCTCATTGTTTCCACCAACTTCTTTGTTTCACCATTCAATCCTTGATAAAAGAAACTGATAGTTCGCCATTTCTCAAACCCATGGTGTGGGCATGAGAGAAGCAAATCTTTGAAACGCTCCCACGCTTGTGTGAAGGTTTCATTGCTCTTTTGTTTATAGGAATTAATTTGACGCTGAAGGTCTGTGGTCATGCGAGTAGGATAGAATTTCTTCAGAAACGCGGTGCTCATCGCATGCCAGGTGAAAATTGAATTAGGCTTTAGGGAGTGAAGCCACGCCTTCGCTTTATCTTTCAAAGTGAAGGGGAATAGCATTAGATGCGTCACCTCCCTAGGACAATTTTGCGAGAATGTTTTGCAAACATCCTCGAAATCGGTGACATGTAAATACGCCTTCTCACTTTCCATCCCATGAAAAGTGGGAAGCAGTTGAATCATCCCATTGCGAAACTGAAATTCGCCATTATGCGGTGGGATTTGAATGCGAGAGGGTGTAGGTGCATGTTCTGGTTGCATGAGATCGCAAAGAGGACGGAGTGCCTCATCAATTGGTACCACAACATTGTCACCATTTTCACTCTGATGATCATCCATTGATGCAGTTGGAGTGGCTATTGGGTTGATGGAGCTATCAGAGTCAGACAGGTAGAAAGGATTTCCAAAAATTCCTTCAATAGAATTATTGGACATGAACTGGGAGGGTCCCTAGGGTGAGTGCTTACCCAAAAGAACTGAAAAGAAGAGAAAACAAAAACAGAAAGAGATGAAGAGAGACTGAGGTAATCTAAGGAAATGATCGTCGCCTTCCCCGGCAACGGCGCTAAAAACTTGACACGCGAAAAATCTTGTGCGCTCTTGTGCAATACCCAAGTGTAGGTAGACGTGCAAGTAGTAACTGGTAAGACCAGGTCGATCCCACAGGGAAGGTGTTGACCTATTGAATTAGACTATCCTCTAAAAGAAAACAAAATAAAATGAATAAGTTTGAACGATGATGCGGAACACAAAGTTCCACAAACTAGGATTACTAATGAAGATGATTAAAATTAACTGAACAATCTAACTAGCTATTTAAAACAGTACTCTAAAGTAGGATGTTTAACTTTAAAAGAAAGTGTTGGGATTACACGAATCCACAGTAACCTAGCTATCTACCGTGCATTTACCTTGAAGCACAATGGAGTACATTACCCACAGTTTTCCGTATTCCTCTAAAAATAAAGAATCCATGGCCCTTTCATGACCGGGACCATATCATCACAGTTAAATTAAAATACGTAAAAGCGGTTTAATTCAATAGTTAAGACTTGCATCCTCAATGGTGTTAGCATTGAAGATGGTTTGCAAAATGTATTGAAAGAAAATGCCTTAGGGCCTTAGTTTTAAAAGCTGTTTTGACAAACTGAGCATTTATTTGGGACAGAATGATAACAAATCTTAAGACAAAAGGTCCTGGAATACTGCAGGGAACTCCTCAAGAATCAGGGAGTTCGATCGATTGACGCGCTTTCGATCGATCGAAGACCTTCATCCCTCAATCGATCGAACTGACTTCGATCGCTTGACTGTCTCTGGTTCGATCGATCGAACTAACTTCGATCGATCGAACACAGCGATTATTCTGCTGCATGGCAGAGGCTGGAGATCACTGTTTCATCGTGTTCTCCCAACCTGGGACTACTCAGACATCGTCTGGAATGTCAAAGATTGATTTTTAACGTAAGAAAACATTAACACCTTGTTTGATTGTGAGTTTTTCATAAAAAAATCTAAAAACTATGGTTTTATAAATATTTAGCATGCAACACTATAAAACGAGCGATTAAACTACGACTACCCAGTGCAAAATATGAATAAACAATAAATATATAACCTGGAAGGAAGAATACTCGTATTAAACTTAAGAAATCCGGTTCAAAAATGAAACTTCAATGAAGAACCTACAAAACCAAACACAAACCTCTATCTCTCTCTCTGAAAAAACTGTAAAAAGTAAAGTGGGCGTCCTCCTGGACGTGTACAATACTCCTATATATAAGAAAACCTAAGAAACTAGGGTTAAAACCCGCATCTGCTGCGCACGCAAATGTTACTGGAAATACCCCGTTCGATCCATCGAACTGCTCTCGATCGATCGAACCCTTACTCTTCAAGCGCTTCAACACTCTTCAAGCGATCGAACGCTCGATCGATCGAACCTTCTTAGATCGATCGAACTCCACATTTCAGCTTTGACTTCTTTTGTTTGCATTCCAGCATTCCAGTTATCCTGATGTTCATCTGTTTAATCCACACAGCAGTGATCTGCATAAACAACAGCTAAAACAATACAACTTATCATAGATTAATCATAGTGTATAAAAATTAGCCTTGCAATGCAAATTGCGGATAACACGGGAAATTGTGATAAAAACTAATACAATTCTTCCTTTTAGCGCGGTTGTATTTTACAAATACCCCCGCTTTGCACTAATGGAACGTGCAAACTATTTCCTAATCCAATTAGGAAACCCCTACAATTAATGCCAATCTATATCAATTGGATTATGTTTCCTTTTCCTGGTACGAGTAGGTATCTTACATCTATAAAAGAGACCTCTCACCCCCCATTGAAAGGGCTGATTTTTCAGTCTACACAGCACCTCTATAGCATTCATCAACATGCCCGGTAGGCCTAAGGTAGCTCCAGACTTGTTGGTTCACCATAGGCACCCGGCTATTTTATAGTATAGTGAACGTGCTCAGACACACACGTGGACGTAGGTACCTTCTTTAACAGGGCCGAACCAATACAAAAAACCAGTCTCTCACTCTCTTTCCCCTTAAATTGCTTTAATATACTTTAACCAAATTTTGACATCATCATTTCCTTTACTTGCATCGGTTCCGGGCGGGACTAACCACTGTAAGTATACCTCTCACTTGTATTGCATGTGCATCTGACTGCTACTTGATTTAATCTCTTGACATGATTTTTCTTAGATGTTCCCATTTTCACATTATATATTATCTAGCATGTTTGAGGAAACAACACCAATTATGAATTAAGAACAAAGATATTTGAATCAAGGCCTACCATTCGGTAGGGCGAGGAGGGGTGCTTTAGTCCTGCTTGGGCTCCTTCCCCTCTTGTACCAAGACCCCCAAACCTAATTTTTGGTAATGAAGGGCGAGTAACCTTATTCAATTTTAAGCGAGTCAAACTTGGGTTTCCTAATTCCCGATAAAAATTCGGTGGTGACTCTTTGTCTCTAGGATCGTGTGAAGAAGTCCTCGTCTTCCCTGAAGTGTGCTCCTTGGGATCCGTCCGAGGACACTATCGAGGGAAGACGCCAGGACCCCCAAGCCCACTGGTCTATAATTTGGTGACTCTGCTGGGGATTTAAACATGAAACTGATAGTTTCATGTTCTTCGAGGGTTTGACTTGAGCCAAAGAATATCCTTGTTATTAATTCGATAATCGTGTTGTTCTGCTTGCATTTGCACTTGCATGGTTCTTTCACCGCGACTGCTTGAGACCATTACCTTGTGGGTGGAGGGCCCTATTTCCTCCATTTGTCAAGAGACTTTGGCAGCATGTAGTCACCGTTAGCCTTGTACCGCGTGCAGTATATAGAGCCCTTGGCTTACTAATGGACACTTTATGAGACTAAACCCTGGCCTTTGCATATAGTTTCTGATGCTACCTAAAATTGGTAAGAAGGATTTAGATAGAGAAAAAGACAAGAACAATTTGTATGTGGTTCGGTCCCGTTAACGAGGCGACCTACGTCCATGGTTGCGTTTGTGCGCGTCCACTAGCAGATCACCGGCGGGCCTGGTGAGCCAACAAAGAGGGGCGGTACTACCAGTAATACCAGTCGGGTATATGCGTATAATGGCGAGTTCTCTGCTATATGCATGTAAGCTAGAGTGCTATTTTTCAAATCCCTGTAGACAGGGTAGGTGAGCTCTTTTATTGATGCAAGAGTCCAGCCTTACATGGTAAGTTAATTTGATTAGGAAGCCTAATCTACTTAGAATTGATTTGCATGATTTGGGGAGAGTTTCCTAAGTGGTTTAGGAAACTGCCACACTCTATCTTGCAGACTTGTAGCTAGATTAGGAAACTGCCAAATTAGGCCAAGCCCACAGGATGCTGCGGTCTTCCAATCCCGGCCTATTAACATGAATCGCACGGTTCTGACGAACGCCTCGGGATAGCTCGGCTCTTGGTGATGTGGCAGACTGACTTCATGGCTGGATTATTTTGGACATATCAGCTGCCCCCCATTTTTGGAACTGACTGGATGCTTCATCGGGTGAGGATCGAAAATCATTAGTCTTGGAAACCGTCCGGATATCCTTCGGGAATGCTACTCGGGATGGGACCCACCTTCCAGATCACCCCGGTGCAGTAACCGACCGGTATAGGGAGGAGCCCGGGTATTGGTGTTGCCATGTGTCAGGGAATAATTGGCCTGGTCAGGATCCAGCGAAGTCGGTTCGGATGTAACCGAACAGCTACGTGGTAACCGGATCGTCATGTCATGCATTAAATGCGTGCGTCTTTTGAGGCGACCATCCACGTTCCCGAGGCGACAACTGTCTGACGGCTTTTGGCGGGAAAATTCCTGAGCTATTGGATCTGATTGATTTGGACCGTCTGTTATTCCTATATAAGGAACACTTACTCATTTCTTTAATTCCTGCTGCCAAGTGAGAGAGTTTACCGAGCGGTTTAAAAGCAAACAAGTTCCCGAGCAAGATTCCCGACCTCTTTTCTATGCTAAATTTTGTAAGTCCTTCCTTTTTGTCTTCAGTTCTTCATTCTCTTCTTCTTGTCTGAACAAAGCTGGAGGGAGCGAACCCACTTAGGTTAGAACGAGCGTGGGATTTTTTATTTTTTAGGTTTTGCCATTTCTTCCAGTCCGGGGGTAAGCTAGAGCAGTTTGACCGAACGGGTGTTCCCAGGACAGTCTTAAGAGAGAGTTATCATTCTTCTCGAGTCTTGTATGACATGCCTTTTAGGTTGTTAGATCTGCTCCCTCTGTACATCAGGCTTGGAGTCCTTGACCCATTCTTATGTCATTTTCCCCCTAGGTCCATTGTAGACGTAGACATGTGCCACTCAGACTTCAACTCGTCGTCCCGATCGGAAGACGAGCAGTCACGGTCAGGGTCCTTGAGCGTAAGCTTAGATCCTCCCTCATCAGCCCCCTCTGACCAACATAGTGAGGCAAGAATACCTGCCCGGGCGTCTCGCGAGGAGACGCACCGGGATTCTCCTGTAGCCTCGACGTCTCGGGGGTCGGGTGACAAACATTGAATATTGCACATTTATGTGCCAATATAATAGACATAGTGCTCATTTAATCCCCCAAATCCCTAGTTTTACACGCATATTTAAATTAATATAATTTAATGGTGATGTCACTTAAATGCGTATAATTATTTATTTTTACATATTTTATATGTTTAGGTAAAAATAAAGTGAAATAAAGGGAAGGAAAGAAGTAGCAACCACACCGAAGCATTTCTCATATACTCATTGAAAAAAAAAAAAAAAAAAAAGACTAACGAAAGAACATCCAAGCATTAAAAGCTTGGATGTTAAAATATATATAATATATAACTTTTTGTTTTCTTTCACTTTCTCTCTCTCTCTCTCTCTCTCTCTCTCTCTCTCTCTCTCTCTCTCTCAGAATCTGGAAGAATGCAAGAAGTCCAAGGAGCTGTCAGAAGCCAAACACGCGAAGGAAAAAATGATGCAAGATGATGGACGCAATGACGAATGATGTGAAAGCATTCGTCTATAAAAGCAAGCTTCACACAACAGACAATTCACAGCAAAACAACACACAGCTTCACAATCACAGTTTGGAGAGAATAGTTTAGGGGAGGTTATTATGTGAGCACTTTATATTGTCCCTAGAAATAGGAAACTTTAATTTTTCTTAGTTTTTTCTAGTTCTACTAGTTGTAAAATTTTGCTTTTATGTAATTGATGATTTTATGTTCAAAAATATGTAGCAAAACTTTGTGTATTGTATTTCTTAAAATAAAATATTTGTTTTCTTGTACG
Organism: Hydrangea macrophylla; assembly: GCA_033977485.1. Taxonomy (NCBI): domain Eukaryota; kingdom Viridiplantae; phylum Streptophyta; class Magnoliopsida; order Cornales; family Hydrangeaceae; genus Hydrangea; species Hydrangea macrophylla. The sequence continues at coordinate 60,993,447 of CM066985.1, forward strand.
ACCTTTGTCAATTTGTAGTAGTAAAATATTCCTATTTAAAATTAGATCTAATATTTCTAGTCTAGTAGTACTTATAGTTGCCCCCTAAAATAGTTAGAAACTCCAAATTTTCAGTTTTTATAGCAATATTTTCATTCACTAGAAGACAGATTTTGCGATTAAATGCCAGATCTCTTAGCCACGTAGTTGTTGTAATCACCTACCAAAGCCCCAAGCACACCATATTCATATCTCACTCCAAAAGTATATTTGGATTTGGTTTGACCTTATTTGTGTTCTTGGAGTTCAACCACTGTGACCCCACAAGAATCCAAAGTCAAAGGTTTAGTATTTTATTTTTGGTTCAGTATTTCCATTTACTTATATTTTATTAGTATAGTTGTACTAAACTTTCTTATTTTGCAGATTCCATAAATTCAACCCCAGCTCATGTTAAGTAGAAAAATAATATAATAATATTATATTTCACTCTTACCTTAGTTTTACAACTTTAGTTTTAATTGAGCAGTCACTGTTTACACCTATTTAATTTATCTTTTAATTTTATTTCGAAGACAGTTTCAATTCCAAAATGGTAGGCTAAAACTTTAATTGGGGATATGTAATAAAAACTTAGAAACCACAGCTTTTGTGCACTAATCTTAAATGGACAAATTTATTTGGATGGGTTGTTTTTCCATTTATGGCCAAAAATATCTATGTATCTATAGTTTATGACCATTTAACATGTTTATATACTATGGCTATATTGGGCTCAAAAGAGTACATATTTGAAATAAAAAGCCTAATTATGTGGATTGTCAAACTATGCCTTTTGTCATAAAAAACACCTAGCATACTCAAACAACTCATATGACAAAGTTAATAGTTCAAATATGTGTTTATACATATTTCTATCCAATAATGGATAGGCAATTGTGTAGTGGCAGAGTGGTGGGGACTGGACGCCGAATAACCCACGTCCGCGGCGGGGCACGGTTCGAACCTGACTACTGCCCAATTGCCTTTTTATTTTTCTTTAAACCAAACGATGTCGTTTCATATCAAACCTGACACACTTGATATAACCCTGACTAGTAAAAGTTTATTTTTAAATAAAGAATGACTTTGCAGTCTTAAATGTCAAATGCTTTTCAAATGCACAAAAGTTGTGGGATCTAGTGTTGGTTTGCATATTCCCAATTTCTTTAAATCATTTCCCCCTAGTTAATTAATATTTCATGTTTTATAATAATTTTGCTTAAATATCTGTATTATTTCCATCTTTTGCTATTATTAAATCTAAAAAGTTTATCTTACAAAAATTTAGCTTTTATTTACTTTTCTTCCTTTTCTTACTAGTATGTTAGTTAATTTATTTTGCACTGTTAAAATCTTTACCATAAACTGTTACGAAAAAATAGCTTTAATTACTTTTATTGCAAAACTATAAAAATTAGTAGTTTAGTAAAACCGCACAAAAATCCATCATCTTTTATTTTCTTTTTAGTGACAAAATAGTTATCTGCCTAACTTAATAAAATTTTATTCCGTTCCCTGTGGGTTCGACCTGGACTTCCAGAACTTTATTACTTGTACGATCACCTACACTTGGGTGTGATAAGAAAACGCGTCAATAGGATGTCGTCAAGTTTTTGGCGCCGTTGCTGGGGACCGGTTAATAAAAATAATAAATAAAAAAAAAGAATTAGGTTGAAAACTATTTCTCTCACTATATCTATATCTATATATATATACATATTCTACCTTATAAATAATCTAGTTTTCTTTTTAAGAAAATAAAAAAAATATTAATAATTAAAAAAAAAATTATATATAATATTTCCTTGTGAAATAAATATATATTTATAAGTATGTACTTGTGTATCTTCTAAAAAAAACATAAAAATAGAAAATATATAAAATAAAAAAAAAAGTTTTTTTTTTTACTTAGTTAATAATAATAATAATAATTTTATTACATAGATTTTCTTTTACTTCATATGTCCTTAGATACTACTGAAGCTTTTTATCAAGTACCACGTAATTCTAATATTTCTAGTGATTCATCTAGTATACAATTTTCTAGAATCATGGCTGAAATTGAAGGCATGGAAGGAATAACTGATGATACTCATAATGATTATGGGAATAATATACCACAACCTGTCTTATCAGAGCGTGAGCGATGGGCTTTACGTGGTATATTTATGCCAGAACAAATTATCACTCCTTCTTGCATCACACTACCTAGACATATAGGAAATTTTCATTTTTAATATAACATGCTACCATGCTTACCAACTTACTACGGAATTAAGAAAGAATATGCTTCTCTTCATATTCGTGAATTTGAAGAAATTTGTGAAACATTTGCTGATCAAACTTGTCCTATTGAGATAGTCTACCTCAAACTTTTTTCCTTTTTCTTTAAAAGATGAAGCTGAATCTTGGCTTTTATCTCTCCATCCTGGATCTATAACTTCATGGCCAGATATGATTCAAGCTTTTCTAAATAAATTCTATCAAATGAATTTAACTTATAGCTTGATGCGAGAATATAAACTTTTCACTGAAAGAGAGAAGGAACCATGCATTGAAGACTGTGAATTTTTTGTAGATCTCCTACAAACCTGTCCACATCATGGGTTTAAAAAATGGCGTATAATTAATTACTTCTATGAAACATTAGATCCAGAGTCAAGGGAAATAATTGAAGCCATGTATCAAGGGGAATTTTTTTAAAAATGCTGACGAAGCTGAATCATATTTTGATTGGCTTAGCAAAGACGCTCCACAAAGGGAAAAAGAAGAAAATGCTAGGAAAGAAAAGGCTAAAAAATCACAGCAATCACAAACTGAAGATGAATTAGTCATAAAAATTGAAGAATTAACTCGCAAGCTAATATCTGTTAAACTGGAGAAAACTAATCCTCCTCTATCTAAAAATAAATTAGAACTTTGCAGTACATGTCATATGATGGGGTACTCTACAGAAAAATGTCTTAATCCTGTTTATCAAAGATTTACCCCCGCGCAAAAAGTTCTATTATATAACTCAAAACTGCATCTTATTAAAAGAAAAATGAAATCTCGATGGACTGGTCCATATATTGTAAAAAAATATTTATCCTTATGGAACTATCGTGATTGAAGACCCTAAAGATGGTAATACATTTAAAGTCAGTAGGCATAAATTAAAACCATTCTTAGGAGATTTTGAAACTGAATTGGAGTCCTTTCCTTTGGAGGACCCCAACTGTGATACCTCTTAAATTCATAAATCGTGAGTAGAATTGTACATAGTAGGAATTTTATTTTTATTTTTTTTATTTTTATTTTATTTTTCTTACTATTTAATATTTTTCAGGAATTATAACATATTATCTGATGTTACAGGTAACAAAGAGATATGAACCCATCTAATCATCGCAGAACTGCAAGAATGAGTATAAACCATGCTAGTTCGTCTAACAATAACAATTATCCTCCAGAGGATAGAACTTCGTCAGATGATGATACACCCCCAAGATTTGAATATCTCATGGACTCTGACGAGGATGAAATGTTCTACGCTAGGTGTGTCGATAGAATTTACGACACTGATGAAGAAATTGATTATTTAGTGGAACCTGACCAACCTAGGGAGTGGGATGGTGAGCCAATATTTGATGGATTAGATGACTGGCAGAACATTAGCACCAACTACGATGAGTGGGAACAAGCTCAATATGAGGTGTTCCAAGAACTATAACATGAATATGAAGAAAATGAATGGGAGCGATACTTAACATCCCTAGTACAATTCCCCATTTATGATGATAATGACAATATTTTTGGATGGGGACGTTTGTCAACTAGAGTTGTTAACGGGGAAATGTTAAGGTACGCCTTTCAAAGGGATTGGTTCTTTTTCCTACTCGAATGGGGGACATCTCTAATCCCTGTCTTCATTGAACAATTCATGCCTGAAAGAGTCATTGTCAGATATGATATATTCATGGAAATAACACTCTATGATGATCCTGAAAGATATAGCTCTGACACCTATTTAAGGTTTCGAGTCTATTGTCCTAGACCTCGAAATGATCATCTTTCATGAGCAATAATCCCAGTCAACGTCTAGATATGTTAAAATAAAATTCCTGTCTTTATTTTTATTGTAATTGTACTTTTCTTTTATATATAAATAAAAAAAAAATTAAAAAAATCATCACTATGTTTTTAGTATCAGAAATCACTTGCACTTATTATTTTATGAGTTCTGATTTTTATCAAGTCTTACAAATCTCAAGTATTGCTATCTAATAAATGTACTAAATTGTATGTTTAAACTATCCCATTACAGTCCAAAATAAAAAGGCATACCAGAAGTATTGCTGGTTTAAAAATCATGTTGCTGAAACTGCTAGATAGCAAAATTTGAATACAAGATCGATCCTTTGAAACTGCAGTTCAAAAGATTAATTGTACAGTAATTCTAGATAACTTTATCTCAAAACAGTGATAGTACTTTTACTTTATATATATAAGTTAATTTTGTCATTATTATTATCTTTTCTTTTTGTATTTCTTTTTATTACAGGTGTTATCCTTAGCTTCTTTTTCTCATCTCACTCATTGAGGACAATGTCAGACTCAGTTGGGGGGGACAGTTTCACGATTAACACCTGTTTATTTATTTTATATTTATTTGCTAAAATAAAAAATTAAAAAAATAAAAATTATTTAGTTTCTCTAGAGAGAGATACACTGAAAAAGAGAAAATGGCTTTATATAGGACTTTGAACCCTAAAAACTTTTACCCATATCTCTCTTTTTCCTTTCTTTTTCTTCTTCGTCTCACTCTCTCGCCGCGATCTCTCTCTCTCTCATTCTCTGCAACTCTCTCACTCTCTTCCCCCGATCTCTCTCTCTCTCATTCTCTGCAACTCTCTCACTCTCTTCCCCCGATCTCTCAATCTCTCTCATTTTCTTTTCATTTTTATTTTCTACGATCTAAAATCAAGATCCACTCTACTGATCACTAAAGGTAAGATCTATAATCCAGAGAAAAGCTTGATTTTGATTTTATTCTCTATTTTTCCAATTTCGGCATAGTTTTTATTTTAGATTTTTATTTTCTCTCTTTTCCATTATTTAACAAAAATGATGTCCATAAGTTGTAGGTACCCACGCACCAAAGAAGCTTGGAAATATCACTCGATCTACGGCCCTACCAGGTTTTCAGATTTTCAAGAGACAGGTGATATTTTTCCATTTCTTTGTAAAAATAAAAAATAAAAAATGGACGACGCGATAGCTATTGGTCTTATGTATTTTGAACTTTACCTTGTCATTTTCTTAATTGCTGTTATGATAATGCTGCGTTGCCCTTGTTAAAAAAAAAAATTAATGACGAACATGTCACCGCTCTTATGATTTTCTGTAATGTTTCAAAATTTTAATAAGGGTAATTGGGTAATTTCGCATATTCTGTGTGGACTGGTATTTTAATTTACTGTATTTAAGTTTTTCAGAGCATGATTAAATTATTTTATTTTGTCTTTCATATGCTTTAGAAATTAAATTCTGTACCCGTGGATGTGTTTATTTAATTTTGGGGTTACACCGTTGGGTCAGACTGTCCGTTTGGGTATCAAAACATTCAGTATTGACCAAATAAGTGATGTGGGTCCCACCCCACACCACTATAGCCGGCCACCCCTCCTCCCCATTTCATTTTAACGTTAGTTTTTAGGATTAGAAACATTCATCTTCATCTCTTCTTCTCTATACACTTCAAGAGCCATGAAAATTCAAAGTTCTTCTTTCCCCTTGGGTTTCCTTCTACAAGATTGCAAGAGAAGGTCAAGAAGTTCTTTATCTAGAATCTCTAACCATCCTAGGGCTTGGAATCATCATTTGGTAAGCTTTCTAGAAAACCCCCAAATTCTAGGGTTTCACTAGATTTCGAAATTTTGGGTTTTGATTGAACTTCTCTTCTCTTTTATAGCTTCTTTGGAGTATATAGAGTATCTTTTTCACATCCTAACCATTTCTATGGAGGATTTCTAGTGTGGGTAAGTTTTCCCAATCTCTAGCAACCTAGGGTTTAATAGCTTTATGTTTCTATCCTAAACTTGGGTTGTTATTGCTTAGTGTAGTCTTCTTGAAGCATCCTTCAAAATTTGGCAAGCTTTGGAGCTACTTGGGTTTTTCTTTTCTAGCTCTCTTGAATATTTCCTTGTTTGGAAGCTAAGCATTCAGGTAGATTTACATTGTGCAATTATATATGTTATACTTGCCTAAGGTGTTTTGAGTTCATATATATGTGCTAGGAGATAATTTAGACACATGCAATGGGTATTTCCCAAAGTTGTAATGTAAGTGTCGTATGCCAAATTGTGGAATTATATGCCTTGGTTGTACTAGTTGAAAGTTTGGGGTGTTAAATGTAATTAAAATGAAGTTATGAGAATAATTTAGACGCATGCATTAGGTTTTCCCCAAAGTTGTAAATTTAGGGTTATATGCCTAATTGTGAATTTACATATTTTGGTTGTTCTATAATTGATTATGTGATGCTAGACGTGCCTAGGATGCTCCCTTTATGTGTAAAAGCATGTTAGGACGTTAGTTTAGAAATCCTTGTTAGGAGTGCTATATTATGAATTTTAATTTAACTCTTGATGTCTTTAATACATGTTCAATATGCAAGAATTATTGTGTTCATTATTTTGTGGAGCATCTATGTTGTCATTTTAAACATTTCATGCATTGAGGCCAAATCGGCAAACATTCAAATATCACGACATAAAGGTTTTATTTGAAAAAAGAGAGAAAAATCCTATGTGTGGGAATTTTGGTTTAAGAAATCCGGACGTGGGTTGTGATGTGAGACAGGGAGAATGACCCTTAGAAACATTCAAACTCCAAACTATATTCGGGTAGCTCCCGGAAGTTGGTATGCTACACTCCATGCGTGGGTGGCTCATGGTCCAGTAACGAGAGTGATGTGCATTTGTCATGCATAGCCTTGCGGCTTTAAACATTACATGGTAGCCATGGTGGCGATTCATTGCACCTCATTTCATTTTAGTCATGGATAGTATATAGATTTGTTACAATGTTGTCTACGAGCCGTCGTTCTCATAAAAACGACAAAACATTTTTCAGGTGAATTTGATAAGGGCAAAAAGGGCACATGTGATCGACGCATAGACGTTGGTGTATTTTGTTCTATTTTGAGGACTCGTGTCTACATATGTAAATGGATAGTTCTCATGTGAATTTTAGTCTTTGAGAAGTTTATAATAGTTAGAGCTCTTCAAAAAAATTGTTGTATTATTCTTGTTCGAAACTTCTTGGGCATAGACCTCCATATTTTGTCATCGTGAAGCCGTGTTGTAATTTTGATGGACAAATGTTAGTCCTCATTTTTTTTTATACTTGTTCAACTTATTTATGGTATGTAATTATGTTTCCGAGACCGTAGTTTTCCTTCTAAGGTTTTATGTTTGTGTGTTAAGTTGAATCCTTGCCGGATTTGGTTGTGTTTGGTTTGTCCTTGCCGGACTCATTGTTCTTTTATTTTGAATCCTTGCCGGATTCGGTTATGTATATTTTGTCCTTGCCGAACTCTTCGCATTTCAATGGAATCCTTGTCGGATTTACACTTTTGCTTTCAAATGAAATGTTCAAAAATCTCTCCCATTCTCTTTCTCTCCTCTCCCCTCTTTGATCTCTTTCTCTTTCTCAAATATCCCCTCCTTTTACTTATGTTGGAATTATGTATAGATATACTTTAAAAATGTTTCCGAATGTGAAAATACATATGTGTGTTTGTTTAGAATACATTTCCTCTATATCTCTCCCTATCTCTCCATATATCTGTCACGCCCCGAAGTACCAAAAATAGGGAAAAATAAATTTCCTTTATGGGTTCGTAGACACGTGACTGGTTGTGAGTGTCACCTGATTGTCCAAACATGCTTATAACAATAATGTGATATGGGAAAGTGACTAAATTCAGCGGAAGCAAAAATTTAAAACATCCAAGTCTTACATCAGTAGTATATTACAGGCCAAAAAGATATCCAAAAGATACATATTATAAGACCAGCTAAACTATTACATTACTAACATAATAAAAACAGAACTACAACAAAAGAAAAGCTCCAAAGTCTTCAACTGGCGAAACCGTAGCCTTCCTCGCAGTAGTTTTCACCAGCATAGTCTTCAGTAGTAAAGGCAGCATCTTGATAGCAGTCGACTCCGTCTGGACCTGCAAAGGCTGGACGTGGAAGGTCCAGCGGCATGAAAAGCCGTTAGCGGTTAAGCTAAGTGAGGGTCCCCTTAAGGTTACCACCACTTTCGGTAAGTTATTCATCATCTCTTCTTATTTCTCAAAACCATATCTCGTTCATCATTTCTTATTCTCGATACTATGTCTTGTTCGTCTTTTCTTATTCTCAAAACCATGTCTTATTTAAACCCAATCATTCCCTCTGAAACTTAACCCAGAACTGAACTGACCAATGACATTGACTGAAAGAAGACTTAACTCCAAACGCATTTACTGGTCAAGAAAGAACAACACTCAACAATGAATAGTTAACTGTCGCCCAAATGGCATTCAAACTATTGCCCAACTGGCATTCAAACTGTCGCCCAAATGGCATAAGTGTGCGGGACATTAACAATCTCTTGGTCGAACACGTCATGCCGATCCTCAGGTCGCCCGCACGTTACCGAACACGTCATGCCGATCCTCAGACCAAGGGTACGGGAAATTAATAATCACTTGGACGAACACGTCATGCCGATCCTCAGGTCACCCGTACATAACCGAACACTTCATGCCGATCCTCAGTCCAAGGGTGCGGAAAAATAATCAACCACTTGATCGAACACGTCACGACGATCCTCAGGTCATCCGCACTTGACCGAACACGTCATGCCGATCCTCAGATCAAGGAACAAAACATAACTCACCAATCGACTCCATGGAATAATCGAGAGACCAACTTTGCAAGAATTATCCAAACACGACACAAAAGTTCACGAATCAACTTTGACCAGTAGACACACGACTAGAAATGAGGCCCAATGTCCCTTATTCACATTAAATCTATTATCGAAGGTTTTATCATTATTTTACGCATTCGCACGTTTCGTAGTTTAGTTCATTAATATCATCCATTTATAACCGTTAATATTTCGCTATACGTCCGACATTCCGTTTTCCTCTCAATATAATTACGATGGAAACTTTCCCGATCATTTATCAACGCAATAATCGTGCCATATAATATATTTATAGTTTGGGTATGAACTTTCCAACGGTCATTAAACTACATTCACGTACCTTATGGATTTATAATCATGGATTTAATACCAATAAAACATATAGATGAAACCCATAACATACTCATCTACGCGATAGCACTACCATAGCACAATATTTTTATAACAACACAGGTACCGGAAAACTAGCATCAACAATCAACACCATGCATAACAAAACATCATACAAAAAGCTACACAATCTGCCAGGATACATTTTCACTGTGTTGACTGAATTAACATGATTTATTTGGGCATGATAAATTACTTTGTAGATCAAACTCAAAACTAAAACATTGTAGATAATAGGTATATCTTCATGTACAAAAAAATCTAGCTTCAATAACATTTTTGAGCTACTCAAACTATTTATTTTACAAGACATTTCTTAAATCTCGGACTGTTCTGTCCCAGATTTATAGTACTGTATTGTACGTAACTTTCACCTATTAAGGAGGGGTTTTTAGACTGAGCTATAGAAGGGTTATTTGTAGATCTATGAGTTAGCTTTCACCACAAAAAAACCTAGCTTAATTCTCATTTTTGAACTGCACAAAACATTCATTTTACTAAACTATGTTCTGCTGAGAGTTTCAGTTTCTCAGATTTATATCACTGCGTTTTACATGCATTTCACCCATGAAGGAGTGATTTCTAGACTGAGCTATAGAAGAGTTATTTGTAGATATATGAGTTAGCTTTTACCACAAAAAAACCTAGCTTAATTCGGATTTTTGAGCTACACAAAACATTCCTTTTACTAAACTATGTTCTGCTGAGAGTTTCAGTTTCTCAGATTTATAACACTGCGTTGTACATGCATTTCACCCATGAAGGAGTGATTTCTAGACTGAGCTATAGAAGAGTTATTTGTAGATATATGAGTTAGCTTTTACCACAAAAAAACCTAGCTTAATTTGGATTTGTGAGCTACACAAAACATCCATTTTGCTAAACTACATTCTGCTGAGAGTTTCAGTTTCTCAGATTTATGGATTTGTTTTGCATGTCATGGAATCTTCAACACAACAACATCAAACTTCTACTAAATATTAGTACATATTATGGGTTCTAAATTGAGTTATATTACTCATAATTTACTCACAATTTACTCACTATTTACTCACCAAAGCTTGAAATTAAGCTTGATGTTGTTCTTGAGCTTGATGGAGCTTGAACTTCAACTTCAATGGTGTCACCTTCTTCTTCTCCTTATTTTTCTTCCATATTTCCATGGGATTTATTACTCCCAGCTCTCTTTCTTCACTTAGGTGTAGATCATGAAGACAAGAGTGTCAAATGTGTGTGTGTATGCATGTAGGTGTGCTTATATAGAAAATGCAAGTGCTAGGTGTCATATTGCATGCTTGCATGCTAGGACATGTGTCCTTGTAGTGGACATGTGTCCAAGAGGGTGGCATGTGGTTGCCACATGGCCGGCCATGTGGGCCCGCCTCGGGTTGTGTGCCACTTCCTCGGTTTACGTGCAAAAGTTCCTCGGTATGCGTGTTGGTCTCGAAGTACGTGCAAACTGGTATTATTTCTAATGTCCAGGTTCGGGTACGGGACTAAGTTAAATCTTATTATGGTCGAGTCGGTATGGTTACTATAGGCTATATGGTAATAATGCAACACGTCCATACCGTCACGTAATTAAAATAATAATATAATAATATAGTTGGTCCAATACAGAAAATTACAGGTGTTACAATATCTCTCTCCCAATCTCTCTCCCTCCCATTCTTCCTCTCCTTATCTCTTTCACTTCTCGTGTTCAATAAATTTCGAGTGTATGAAGTTCCGTTTGGTCTAGGCATGTGTTATATGTCATTTAGGACTTGTTTAGTCATGTATTGAGGTTTAAATTTGAGGATATAGCATAATTGGGAACATTTCTACAAGTTGTCAAAATGCTGTCAAAAGTTTCTGTCATAGAAAAACTGCTACTGTTTTCTTTATTTTCTGCCCAATTGGTGCAGAATTAGAAAAAATGTTATTAGACAAAAGTTGTGCAGAATCGAATTTTACATGAACTATCGCGGACAGAATGTGAAAATTTCAAATATATAGTTACTTACGGATGTTTCAAAATTCAGCAATTATCCAAAAATGGTCCAAAGCTGTCAAACTTGCTGTCAAAAAAAGAAACTGCTACTGTTTTTCTTATTTTCTGCCCAAATGGTGCAGAATTGGAAAAAATGTCATTAGACGAAAGTTGTGCAGAATCGAATTTTACATGGACCGGCGTGCACAGAATGTAAAATTTTTAAAGATATAGCCACTTACAAATGTTTTAAAATTCAGCAATTATCCAAAAATGGTCCTTTATCATTTTTTTTGTATTCCTTGAACTAGTGCTTGTTCGGATAGACTTTTTATTAAAATTTCAAATGCTTTTACCTTCGTTTGACTCATTGACATGTAAGTCCATTTTGACTTATGTGTTAGTAAGTCATCCTTGTAGGAAACCCCGTGGGTTTCCAAAGTCGCTTCCGCATTGTGATTGGATTTTACTTCTTTTTCCTCTATCTTTCCCTCTTTCCTTGCGCTTCGGTTTTCGGGGCGTGACAGATTGGTATCAGAGCTAACCGGGTTTGAATACCTAGGGGCTATGGGTGTTTACTTCAGGCTTGTTTCGTTTCCGTCGACGCTTGAGCTTGTTTATTGTTTTTCGTTTATTTCATTGAGGTTTTTCGTTGAGATGATGCGATGCCGCGTGGGCATGCATAGAGGTTGAATTCCTTCGAGACCTCTATGGTTGCATGTTCAAGGTGTTTACATGTTTCACATTCGACGTAGTATCTACTTACATGTTAAATATCTACATACTCCATGGGATAGCATTAGTCCTCCTATGAGTTGCTTAATGTGGTTAATAGTCATTCAATTCCTCATTCAATGTTAATTGTTTTAACTATGCCACCGTTTACTTTACATAGTGAGATGTTGCGTGAGTTTTTTTTTTTTTTTTTGAGTGAAAGTCTTCGAGACTTTTGTACTTACGTGCCCAGTTTACATGTTTCATATCTTACGTGTTATGTGAATTCATGTGAAGCCTACGTGCTCTATGTATTGTGTTGTGCATTTCTATTGACTATGATATGAAGGGTACGTATTTCAAGCAAGGTGAGTATAATGCTAACATGCTTAATGTTGAATACCTTCAAGGCTAGGTATGTATATGCTAAGTGCTTACATGTCAAAAATTACATGTTCCATACCCGATATGCTAAGTGTTTATATGATTTTCAATCGTTCTAATATGTATTGATGCATATTGAGTAATGTGATCCCGTATTGTTGATGAGCATGCTTCTATGTGAAGTTGATGTTTAAGTTAATGTTCACACGTGATATGTGTACATGTTCTACATGCTATGAGCTAATCGGTTCCAACATTTATATATGTTTAGGGTACATGCCAAGTACATTAATGTTTGACGTGCCCTACAGTTATGTTATAACCGTGCATATTCTCAGTGCTATGTGTTCCCATGAGTCATGATAGGCATTGACTAGTATGAATTATAATATAAGTTGCTTAAGGTTGCTAGTAATCCATATTTATGTTGATTGCCTTTCCTATACTATCCTACCGTTTAAGTTAAGTATCAAGTTGATTTACAAAGCAATATGGTATTGTCATTCGCAAATGTAAATAGAATCATGAAGGAAAACATTTTATGTTATATGTGAACATGATTGATGTTGTGAGCTATGTGATCTCATGCTAAGTATGTGTGCCCTCTAAGTAATGTGTGAATTAATGTTTAACCTATTAAGATTTCGTGTCCGATTCACGTGAAACTGTGACTTGAGTGCGTATTTATAATTTGGAGTACCTTGGTACTATTTGAGGAGGATCTTCGAGTAGACGCTGCAACTTTTCAGTCAGATTTAAGTGGGGGTTAGTGTTGACTACACCGACTATGGAGAGTAGGTTATGGGGCACCCTCAGCAATTGTTTCATGAGCAGTATTTCCCGTTCGTAGTTCGTCGAGCTAAGAGGATTAAATTTCTGAAATCTTCGTTAGGGAGCCGTGACATTTTCTGAGTGTGAGGCTAGTCTCATTCCCGATATAACATTGGACAATAGAATGAAGGTAAGAACTTTTGAGAATGGACTTCGTCCAGGCCTACACACCAACGCGATTGGATTTGAGTTGAAAGTACTTAGTAAAGTGGTTCAGAAAATATTAGTATTTAGGTATTTGAGTTCGAATAAAAAGTTAGAGAACTTTGTGCATCGACTAAGAACAGTTAGTTGGACCACCCCCAGTTCGTCCACCTTATCAGTAGACTTGTAGGCCACCTTTGTTACCACCACAGCCAACTCCTTCAACTCAGATTTTTGGGCCGAGACTTCCTAGGGAGACAATAAGGACAGTTTAATCTTTTTGCCGTCGCATCTTCCGTGGGTAATACCGATGCTTCTGTGATCTGAGGTAAGTTGTTCGTGTTTAGTCCAGTGCCACTATGCCTGTAGATATCACCGCATTGCATCCCTTCGGATACCACCTTGTGCATCATCATTGAGTTAAGGAATGAGTCGTTCGGTTCCTACATTGTTAGTTGTTAATTGATACTTCTGTTGGAGGCTTAGTTCCCTTGGATCGAGTGTGTCGTGGCTACGAGCTGTGATAGCTGACCAGTACACCATCTTTGATTTATGATTGTGAGTATGGACTAGTGAGTACTTGCCAAGCACTTGTGACTTGTTTCGAGAGGAAGGTAGCTTTTACATTACCATTCGGGAATCTAAGTTGTTTCATGGGTGATCGTATAGAGACTCCGATATATCCACTTCACAGTTGGTATAACTGTAAAAGTCATATTGACTCCTTAAATAGTTTGTTTTGTTTTTCAATGAGAATGGACCAAATTTGATTGAGTTCTCTCCCGTTGTGGGTTAGTACACCGATGTGTTCCTTGAGGATTTGTATGGCTTGTCGCCTATCCGTGAGAATTGAGTTGTGTCAGACAAATACCCAGTACTTCATCTATTTTGATGCCGCCGTATAATATGACATCCGCAGGGTTGAAAGAGTTAAAGACTCAGTTGGAGAACTTACAGGTTAGCGATTGCATTTGTCTTAATCAATCTCCGTGGAGAGTACCCATTTCCCTGTACCAAGAAGATAGATGGTTCGCTTAAGTTGAGTATTGCTTATGACATCGAATCTTGTGACTATAAGAATCAGTAGATCCTTTTGACTAACTTCGTAGTTCAATGTGTTTAGTTTCAAAGATTGATTTGAAATAGAGTTATCACCAGTTGCGCACTAGGGAACGTGAGATTCCTAAGACTACTTTCCACCCACGTTACTGACATTGTGAACCCCTTGTTATACCATTCAGTTTGACGAACGCACCTGCTGCTTTAGTAGACTTGATAAGCCGTGTGTTTAATCCTCGCCAGGAAAAGTTTGTGATTGAGCACCGATGACTACAATGCTAAATTATCTGAGTGTGAATATTGATTATCCGAGGTAAAAAGTTTCTTGAATACGTCATTTTTGGTAATCGAGTATCCTCAAATCCTTCTAACATTGGGACCATTATAGATTTGCTTTGTATATGAGATTCATGGTTTCTCAGGACTAATAGGTGACTACCATTACTTTGTTGGCAACGTTTCCCGTTTGGCAATTAACTTCATTGACTAAAATAGAGGTGAACTTTGTTGAGATGCTTTGGGTGAGAATGGGTTATACCAAAGTTGCAAAACTTGATAGACTTCGGCACCTGTTCTTGTGAGCATTGAGTGTAGGTTGATTGAACTATACCGTATACTTCCTGAACGTGGATTGAGCTACCCAAGACTTGGGACTAGGAGACATCACATATGAAACATTTCTGACTCAGAGAGACATTAATTTGGGACAACGCCGTTGGGTAATTATAACTGTGACTATAAATGTAACTTTAGTTGACCTTGAGACTTGAATTGCATTGCCACCCGAGCTAGGCCAACGTCGTGACAAAGAAGTATGACTATGACTCAGCTTCCTTACCTATGCAAGAGTGGAAAATGTTGAGACTCGTGTGTACCCTAATGTATTTACCGGTGCAAGAGTGGAGAATATTGAGACATTGTGATGACTTTGAGAATTGTGGTTCAGAGACTTTTGCCCAAATTTTCTTGTTTGACTTGAATGTGTTATCGAAAGTTTTGACTTGAAGTTGTTAGCAGTACAGAAACTCGATGATGAGACCATTGCCTTGACATTCCGTATGCTTATCGGAGACTCAGGACAGGGTTGGACTTTTGGTGACATTAGAGGTTTGAGACCTCGAGACCGAGTGTTCATTACCGTTGCTTGCCGTGGAGATGTGTTGAAAGAGTTCTACCATTCCCGTTTCGCCACACATCCGGAGATGTACCATGATTTGCATCGCTAGTATTGATGGAAAGGGGTTAAAGAGGTCTATTGTTGAATTTATTTGATTTTCCAGCAGGTAAAGATCGACACCAGAGAATCACAGGTTTGTTACAACCGTTTTCAATTACCTATTACAGCATTTCTACGAACTTTGCGTAAGGACAACACTCTTTTAGATCCTTGCAGATCATTTGGACCACATCTACACGTTCGTTACCGTTCAGAGTGACCGACATCGTAGTTTCCCATAGTATGATTCATGTATGTACGATCATGAGACGCCGTAGTGTATCAGTGTCGATGTGTTTAACTGTGATACGAAGGTTGTGTTTCCTTCCTGGCAGAATATACAGTAAGTATGGGGTATTCAACTCCTTCTATTCTGATTGATTTTGGGAAAACATGTTGATAGTAGTGTTATGACACTTAGTAGTGATTGGGAAGAAAAGTTTCTGTTAGTCGGGTTGCATCCAACATCAGTTATCAGATGGCACCATTTGAGGCATTGTATGGCCATCCGTGTTGATCTCCTTTGTGTTGGGGTGAGGTAGGTGAGACTATCCTTCATGGTCCTGATATGATTAGAGAGACTTCAGAAAAGATTAAAGTAATTTGTGAGAAGTTGATTTCAGCTCAGAGTCGTCAAAAATTGTATGCCAACCGTCATCGTCATCTGCCTGTGTTTGAGATTGCTGTCCTAAGTTACAGCATTTGATCAAGTGGTAAGTTAGTGCTGCATTTGTTGAGTCGTTTGAAGTCCTTGAGAAGATGGCATAGTTATGAAATCCTCAGTCATTGAGAGTGCAAAATGTGTTTCATGTGTAAATACTTAGAGAAATCCTGACTGTTTTATAAGAACAACCTGTTCAGATCCTAGAGAGGAAGGACCGTGTGCTACGAGGTAGGATAATTCTGTTGATGAGAATTCAGTAGAATCATCATGGTATTTTTGAGTCGACTTGGGAGGATAAGGGTGAAGCGAGGAAGAGTTATGCTCATCTTTTTCCCGAGTAGTGCAAGCTTTTTTACATGCTATGTGTTTTTCTATGCTTCTTCCCTGTTGTTGTTAAGGTTGAGCAAGTCGTTGCTCCCTTTGCGTGATTGTCGTTCCGGATTCCGGGACGGAATCCTTTTAAGGGGGGTAGACTGTAATGTTTCAAATTTTTAATAAGGGTAATTGGGTAATTTCGCATATTCTGTGTGGACTGGTATTTTAATTTACTGTATTTAAGTTTTTCAGAGCATGATTAAATTATTTTATTTTGTCTTTCATATGCTTTAGAAATTAAATTCTGTACCCGTGGATGTGTTTATTTAATTTTTGGGGTTACACCGTTGGGTCAGACTGTCCGTTTGGGTATCAAAACATTCAGTATTGACCAAATAAGTGATGTGGGTCCCACCCCACACCACTATAGCCGGCCACCTCTCCTCCCCATTTCATTTTAACGTTAGTTTTTAGGATTAGAAACATTCATCTTCATCTCTTCTTCTCTATACACTTCAAGAGCCATGAAAATTCAAAGTTCTTCTTTCCCCTTGGGTTTCCTTCTACAAGATTGCAAGAGAAGGTCAAGAAGTTCTTTATCTAGCATCTCTAACCATCCTAGGGCTTGGAATCATCATTTGGTAAGCTTTCTAGAAAACCCCCAAATTCTAGGGTTTCACTAGATTTTGAAATTTTGGGTTTTGATTGAACTTCTCTTCTCTTTTATAGCTTCTTTGGAGTATATAGAGTATCTCTTTCACATCCTAACCATTTCTATGGAGGATTTCTAGTGTGGGTAAGTTTTCCCAATCTCTAGCAACCTAGGGTTTAATAGCTTTATGTTTCTATCCTAAACTTGGGTTGTTATTGCTTAGTGTAGTCTTCTTGAAGCATCCTTCAAAATTTGGCAAGCTTTGGAGCTACTTGGGTTTTTCTTTTCTAGCTCTCTTGAATATTTCCTTGTTTGGAAGCTAAGCATTCAGGTAGATTTACATTGTGCAATTATATATGTTATACTTGCCTAAGGTGTTTTGAGTTCATATATATGTGCTAGGAGATAATTTAGACACATGCAATGGGTATTTCCCAAAGTTGTAATGTAAGTGTTGTATGCCAAATTGTGGAATTATATGCCTTGGTTGTACTAGTTGAAAGTTTGGGGTGTTAAATGTAATTAAAATGAAGTTATGAGAATAATTTAGACGCATGCATTAGGTTTTCCCCAAAGTTGTAAATTTAGGGTTATATGCCTAATTGTGAATTTACATGTTTTGGTTGTTCTATAATTGATTATGTGATGCTAGACGTGCCTAGGATGCTCCCTTTATGTGTAAAAGCATGTTAGGACGTTAGTTTAGAAATCCTTGTTAGGAGTGCTATATTATGAATTTTAATTTAACTCTTGATGTCTTTAATACATGTTCAATATGCAAGAATTATTGTGTTCATTATTTTGTGGAGCATCTATGTTGTCATTTTAAACATTTCATGCATTGATGCCAAATCGGCAAACATTCAAATATCACGACATAAAGGTTTTATTTGAAAAAAAAGAAAAAAATCCCATGTGTGGGAATTTTGGTTTAAAAAATCCGGACGTGGGTTGTGATGTGAGACAGGGAGAATGACCCTTAGAAACATTCAAACTCCAAACTATATTCGGGTAGCTCCCGGAAGTTGGTATGCTACACTCCATGCGTGGGTGGCTCATGGTCCGGTAACGAGAGTGATGTGCATTTGTCATGCATAGCCTTGCGGCTTTAAACATTACATGGTAGCCATGGTGGCGATTCATTGCACCTCATTTCATTTTAGTCATGGATAGTATATAGATTTGTTACAATGTTGTCTACGAGCCGTCGTTCTCATAAAAACGACAAAACATTTTTCAGGTGAATTTGATAAGGGCAAAAAGGGCACATGTGATCGACGCATAGACGTTGGTGTATTTTGTTCTATTTTGAGGACTCGTGTCTACATATGTAAATGGATAGTTCTCATGTGAATTTTAGTCTTTGAGAAGTTTATAATAGTTAGAGCTCTTCAAAAAAATTGTTGTATTATTCTTGTTCGAAACTTCTTGGGCATAGACCTCCATATTTTGTCATCGTGAAGCCGTGTTGTAATTTTGATGGACAAATGTTAGTCCTCATTTTTTTTTTATACTTGTTCAACTTTTATGGTATGTAATTATGTTTCCGAGACCGTAGTTTTCCTTCTAAGGTTTTATATTTGTGTGTTAAGTTGAATCCTTGCCGGATTTGGTTGTGTTTGGTTTGTCCTTGCCGGACTCATTGTTCTTTTATTTTGAATCCTTGCCGGATTCGGTTATGTATATTTTGTCCTTGCCGGATTCTTCGCATTTCAATGGAATCCTTGTCGGATTTACACTTTTGCTTTCAAATGAAATGTTCAAAAATCTCTCCCATTCTCTTTCTCTCCTCTCCCCTCTTTGATCTCTTTCTCTTTCTCAAATATCCCCTCCTTTTACTTATGTTGGAATTATGTATAGATATACTTTAAAAATGTTTCCGAATGTGAAAATACATATGTGTGTTTGTTTAGAATACATTTCCTCTATATCTCTCCCTATCTCTCCATATATCTCTCTCCCAATCTCTCTCCCTCCCATTCTTCCTCTCCTTATCTCTTTCACTTCTCGTGTTCAATAAATTTCGAGTGTATGAAGTTCCGTTTGGTCTAGGCATGTGTTATATGTCATTTAGGACTTGTTTAGTCATGTATTGAGGTTTAAATTTAAGGATATAGCATAATTGGGAACATTTCTACAAGTTGTCAAAATGCTGTCAAAAGTTTCTGTCATAGAAAAACTGCTACTGTTTTCTTTATTTTCTGCCCAATTGGTGCAGAATTGGAAAAAATGTTATTAGACGAAAGTTGTGCAGAATCGAATTTTACATGGACTATTGCGGACAGAATGTGAAAATTTCAAATATATAGTTACTTACGGATGTTTCAAAATTCAGCAATTATCCAAAAATGGTCCAAAGCTGTCAAACTTGCTGTCAAAAAAAGAAACTGCTACTGTTTTTCTTATTTTCTGCCCAAATGGTGCAGAATTGGAAAAAATGTCATTAGACGAAAGTTGTGCAGAATCGAATTTTACATGGACCATCCTGGACAGAATGTAAAATTTTTAAAGATATAGTCACTTACAAATGTTTTAAAATTCAGCAATTATCCAAAAATGGTCCTTTATCATTTTTTTTGTATTCCTTGAACTAGTGCTTGTTCGGATAGACTTTTTATTAAAATTTCAAATGCTTTTACCTTCGTTTGACTCATTGACATGTAAGTCTATTTTGACTTATGTGTTAGTAAGTCATCCTTGTAGGAAACCCTGTGGGTTTCCAAAGTCGCTTCCGCATTGTGATTGGATTTTACTTCTTTTTCCTATATCTTTCCCTCTTTCCTTGCGCTTCGGTTTTCGGGGCGTGACATTTTCGAAGTTTATACCATAATTTTCCTTATTATTGTTATTGTAATGATACGCTGTCTTGGACTTTTCTAAAAAAAAAAAAGAGAGAAAAATGTAGTTTTCTAGTTTTTTTTTTAGTTTCTGAATGTATATATTTTTCTTAAATATTTTTAGTTTTTAAATAAAATTCTCACCCACCCCCTCTAAGCTCTCTTTAATTAGATCTTAGTTGATAGTTGAAAGGAGTGGAGGGTTGAGTCTAGCCTCTCTTGTTGACTGAGAGTATAAAAAATGGATCCAATAGTCGATGACCAGACGTTAATGGGTCGCTCACTTGTTTCTGAGCAGAAGAAACCCTTTACTGGCACTAGCCTTTATGCCATCAAAAGGAAAGCTAAAAGGTTAGGATGGTGTTTGAATTGTTATAGAGAAGAATGTCCTGGTTTAATTGCTCACAATGGCACATCTTTTAAAGTTTACTACTGTTACAAAAGACAATTCAAATCAAAACAAAAGAAAATTTTGGTTGAGAAAGAGGACTGGATCCTTTGATACCCAAATAAATTTTGTTTTCCCATCCCTCATTTCTTTTTTTCTTTTTTTTTTTGTTTTTGTACAGTCAATAATTTTCAGTCAGGTCAGACTTTAAAATGATCCTACGTGTACATCTGGCTTTCATTAGCTGGTTCGATAGGAGTAATTTGCATGATCCAAGCATCACCAGATATGTCTAGTGCGGTGAATGTCCCTAGAGGTAGCGAAAAACTAAGTAAAGCCAGAGTTATCTCCTAGCCTCTTACTGATATTTTTAGCTTACTAGTGGTTCTAGACTCATCTCTTTTACTAGAGGTGGATGGGTAATCATGACAACTTGGACGCTCCAGATTGCGTAGCCTCTTTTGTATAGGTGCAGAGGATATAGTTGCACCATATATGTATCCAACTTAGTGGATATGCTTAGGATTTTTCAGAAATTTTTCTTTCACTCTATATAAGTTAAATTTGACACGTTAATGTTATTTTGGGTATGTTAATAGCATACAACACATTGTCACATGTTTTACTATTTTCAAAAGCTAGAAACTCTTTAGACTTTAAACACTTTTGAAACAGTGTGAAAATATTTACTGAATCTAAATGGATGAGTAAGCATAAACTATACAGTTTAAAGACAAGTAGTGGAAACTAATTAACCCATGTTAGCTTTTGTGCCAATCTTTCTTTAAGAGGGTTACTATTCTTTTCAGTCTCATCTTATTCTCTTTATCATATCACTCGTTCAAGTTTCATTATTTTTCTTTGACTGATCATTAGAAGAGAATGTTCAGGATTTACCATTAGAACTTCCAAATTGCTTAAATGAACAAAGTCAATCTATTTTTAAAATGATTTAGGCCATCTTTTCTTTCAAATGCACCCCCCTTCACCTAATATTACCTTATTCTCAGTTCTATCCAAATCATACATTGCTCCACCTGGGAGTACAAACCTCACTTCTATATCCAGGTATGTGATTGGACTGTATTGATATTGCACGAAGTGGTAAAGAAAGAAAGGAGTTGATTTCAAAAAAAAAAAAAAGAAAAAAGAAAAAAGAAAAAAAATGAGAAACTAAAAAAAAAAAAAAATAAATAAATCAACTATACATATGATAAAAAGGAGAAGAAAAGAAGAGGTTGGAATGAATTGCGCAAACACTCCAATCACATGCTTAGAACAAATACACCCCAAATCTCCTACTTATCTTAATTTCTAACCTACCAGTCAAAGTCCTAATGATTTAAAAGAAATTGATTTTTAAATTTAAGTGATAAGGATGTTCTCCACGGTAGATCGCTCTTCTAATGCTAAGTATTCTTTCATGAGACTTATTGTACTCCAAATGCATATATATTGAGTCATCAAAATGGAAGCAATTTCTCTATCTTTGCTTCCCTACCAAGTGAGATGTTCTCTACACCGGTTTTCGAGAGTTTCTCTTTAAAAGAGTGAAATCCTAGTGAGATTTGAGTTAAAACTACAAATTTTATGACTGCTATTGACTATGTAAACTTTGAAGTTAAGATCAGTTGCTTGATTTTTCAAGTACACACTGTGAGTTTAAAGAGTATAAAAAAAATGCTACCATTGACAAACTGTGAGTATATGTGTTGCATTACTATTACATACTTGAAAATTTCATTTTATTGCCAAATTTAATCTTATCTGTTGTAAAAGGAGAAAATCTACCTTAATTTTTATTTTACTTTATTTTTACATTTAAAAAAAAATTAAAATTTAATGAATTTTGTGGGTATATTCACTGCAAACCCTCACGAGACAACACTCGTCCACTAAGGGTAACCTAGGGGTTTAACGGCTTGTTGCATACGCTAAATGCAATCGCGATTCTTGCGACAGTGAGTTAGGTAATTTTGATTTCCTTAGTCTACTCCTACCGTTTAATAAAACTTTTAGAACAATTTCTCTTTTCATTTCATTGCTAGGGACTAGCAATAAGTTAGTTGAGGGGTGTGACAAACATTGAATATTGCACATTTATGTGCCAATATAATAGACATAGTGTTCATTTAATCCCCCAAATCCCTAGTTTTACACGCATATTTAAATTAATATAATTTAATGGTGATGTCACTTAAATGCGTGTAATTATTTGTTTTTACATATTTTATATGTTTAGGTAAAAATAAAGTGAAATAAAGGGAAGGAAAGAAGTAGCAACCACACCGAAGCATTTCTCATATACTCATTGAAAAAAAAAAAAAAAAGACTAACGAAAGAACATCCAAGCATTAAAAGCTTGGATGTTAAAATATATATAATATATAACTTTTTTGTTTTCTTTCACTCTCTCTCTCTCTCTCTCTCTCTCTCTCATAATCTGGAAGAATGCAAGAAGTCCAAGGAGCTGTTAGAAGCCAAACACGCGAAGGAAAAAACGATGCAAGATGATGGACGCAATGACGAATGCTGTGAAAGCATTCGTCTATAAAAGCAAGCTTCACACAACAGACAATTTGCAGCAAAACAACACACAGCTTCACAATCACAGTTTGGAGAGAATAGTTTAGGGGAGGTTATTATGTGAGCACTTTATATTGTTCCTAGAAATAGAAAACTTTAATTTTTCTTAGCTTTTTCTAGTTCTACTAGTTGTAAAATTTTGCTTTTATGTAATTGATGATTTTATGTTCAAAAATATGTAGCAAAACTTTGTGTATTGTATTTCTTAAAATAAAATATTTGTTTTTTTATATGACCTTTGTCAATTTGTAGTAGTAAAATATTCCTATTTAAAATTAGATCTAATATTTCTAGTCTAGTAGTACTTATAGTTGTCCCCTAAAATAGTTAGAAACTCCAAATTTTCAGTTTTTATAGCAATATTTTCATTCACTAGAAGACAGATTTTGCGATTAAATGCCAGATCTCTTAGCCACGTAGTTGTTGTAATCACCTACCAAAGCCCCAAGCACACCATATTCATATCTCACTCCAAAAGTATATTTGGATTTGGTTTGACCTTATTTGTGTTCTTGGAGTTCAACCACTGTGACCCCACAAGAATCCAAAGTCAAAGGTTTAGTATTTTATTTTTGGTTCAGTATTTCCATTTACTTATATTTTATTAGTATAGTTGTACTAAACTTTCTTATTTTGCAGATTCCACAAATTCAACCCCAGCTCATGTTAAGTAGAAAAATAATATAATAATATTATATTTCACTCTTACCTTAGTTTTACAACTTTAGTTTTAATTGAGCAGTCACTGTTTACACCTATTTAATTTATCTTTTAATTTTATTTCGAAGACAGTTTCAATTCCAAAATGGTAGGCTAAAACTTTAATTGGGGATATGTAATAAAAACTTAGAAACCACAGCTTCTGTGCACTAATCTTAAATGGGCAAATTTATTTGGATGGGTTGTTTTTCCATTTATGGCCAAAAATATCTATGTATCTATAGTTTATGACCATTTAACATGTTTATATACTATGGCTATATTGGGCTCAAAAGAGTACATATTTGAAATAAAAAGCCTAATTATGTGGATTGTCAAACTATGCCTTTTGTCATAAAAAACACCTAGCATACTCTAATAACTCATATGACAAAGTTAATATTTCAAATATGTGTTTATATATATTTCTATCCAATAATGGATAGGCAATTGTGTAGTGGCAGAGTGGTGGGGACTGGACGCCGAATAACCCACGTCCGCGGCGGGGCACGGTTCGAACCTGACTACTGCCCAATTGCCTTTTTATTTTTCTTTAAACCAAACGATGTCGTTTCATATCAAACCTGACACACTTGATATAACCCTGACTAGTGAAAGTTTATTTTTAAATAAAGAATGACTCTGCAGTCTTAAATGTCAAATACTTTTCAAATGCACAAAAGTTGTGGGATCTAGTGTTGGTTTGCATATTCCCAATTTCTTTAAATCATTTCCCCCTAGTTAATTAATATTTCATGTTTTATAATAGTTTTGCTTAAATATCTGTATTATTTCCATCTTTTGCTATTATTAAATCTAAAAAGTTTATCTTACAAAAATTTAGCTTTTATTTACTTTTCTTCCTTTTCTTACTAGTATGTTAGTTAATTTATTTTGCACTGTTAAAATCTTTACCATAAACTGTTAAGAAAAAAATAGCTTTAATTACTTTTATTGCAAACTATAAAAATTAGTAGTTTAGTAAAACCCCACAAAAATCCATCATCTTTTATTTTCTTTTTAGTGACAAAATAGTTATCTGCCTAACTTAATAAAATTTTATTCCGTTCCCTGTGGGTTCGACCTGGACTTCCAGAACTTTATTACTTGTACGATCACCTACACTTGGGTGTGATAAGAAAACGCGTCAATAGGATGTCGTCATCGGGCGATGAAGGGTCTGTACCGAACAGCCCTGGGGTCGTCTTCTCATGTGAATCCATTCTTAGTACCCTGTGAGGTCTTGATTTGGATCGGATCAGGGATAGGTATGAGCTTCCCGGCCCCTTCTCTCTTTCTGCCCACAATGGCAGAGCCCACTTCTACGAGTCGGGCTTCGTCACTTTGTACGAGGATGCCTTCATGGCAGGCCTTCGCCTGCCTCTCCACCCAGTTGCCCGGGACGCGCTCATTTACCTCGGGATCTCCCCCGGGCAGCTTGCCCCGAACGGTTGGCTATATTTAATAGGGTACATCTCCTTGTGGCCTCAAGTTCTAGGGTACGAGCTCACCGTACAAGAGTTCTTCTGGACCCACCGGCCTTTCCAAGTTCATGGGGAGGCCGGCTTATTCTCGCTCGGGGCCAGGCAGGGGCGAAAGATAATAGTAAACTGCCCGAGCAACAATAAAGGATGGAAGAAGAAATTCTTCCAAGTGTCCACCCTGGGGCTGTGCGAGAAGGCGCCGGGTGTTCTGTTGAGGACCTCCTGGGCGGGGAAGCTGACGAGTAAGCCTGACCACTTTTCTTTCCTGATTATTCTTTCTGTTTTGCCTTGACTAACCCGTTTGTACGTTTGCTTTGCAGTGGGATCGGTTGACTTGCCAAGCCTCCCCGACAAGCTCCAAGCGAGGATCTTGTCTCTGGTAGAGGACCCAACTGATATCAAGCAAGTGCTGACCCGGTCGGGAAGCCCGAAGATATCCTACGAGCCCCAGTACCACTTTATAGCTCCCATCCTCCTAGCGATCAGTCCTGGTAAATACCCTCTTGACTGTCCAGTTTTCTTTTTACTTGGTACTTTGCTGAATTCTAACATGCTCTCTGGTTTTGCAAAAATGGTTCCCAAGAGTGCGGCAGCCCTGAAGGAGAAAGAGGCAACCCTGATGGCCCGGGCTGGCCAGAAGAGGAAGAAGCCAGACCCCGCTGAGGACCAGCCCCTCAAGAGGATTTCTCGGGGGATTTCCATCCGGGCTGAGAAGGAGACAACTGCTGCCTCAACGCCCGTCGTAACAATTGTTGCGCCACCACCACCTCTCCCTGCTACCAAACCATCCGGGGTCTCCTTCCCGAGCATGGAGGAGACTGCTTGCGCGTGGCCCTCCTCCAGGACAGAGGTCGAGACAGCGGACGACGTCTGCGGAAGGGTTTGGGTCGAGCTGCTGCAGAGTCAGATTGACAAGTGCACCCTACTAAGCCCAGAGGCCATCATCGGTTGGCTATACAGCATCAGCCACATGGTAAGTCTCTTTGCAATGTGAACATTAATTTTGCCTTCATGAGCATACTGACATTGTCTTGTTCTTGCAGATTGGCTGTATTGCGGCCGGGGCCGAATCCACCCTTCCCGGCGTTGCTGAGAGGTTGGCCGCTGCAGAGGCTGACCTATCCGTTGAGAGGGCTGCTCGGGACTCCGCGGAGTTTGCTCTCTCCGTGGAGGAGGAGAAATCTCGGGCAACGGCCTTGGAGCTGGGGGAGACCCGCGATTCTCTGTCAACCGAGCGGGCTGCCCGAAAGGTTGTAGAATCTAAAGCCGCGGCCGCGGAGGCAGGGAGGATAACTGCCAAGAAGGACTTAGCAGCTGATCTTGTCAAAATCAATATAAAAAGTATACTTTACTTTTCTAAAGATTTGTAGTAGTGAAAGTAAAGGTCGAACCCACAGAGATTGATTAACTACCGCGATTTAATTTTAAAACCTAAATTTAATTAAGAAAAACAAATTTTGATTTGATTTTAATTAAACTAAGAACAATAAAAGTAAATCTAAATTATGAAAGCAATTAAAGTTATTTTAAAGATATTTGAAGGGAACCTAGGATTGCAAATCCACCACTAGCTTCATAATAAGGGTATTTACGAATTACTTTAGCTTTTTAAGTTGGATGATAATGGGGAATTGTAGCTACAAGCCCAATTCCTCCGTCAAGAAAATAACTATGATTCAAGCACCAACATAATCCATCTTCGGTTAGCACGAATTATCCCACACTAAATTAGGGTTGTGGTATAATCCGTCTAATCTAGGCATGGACTATTCGAATAATTGATAGCACAATTTAATTTAAGCACCATTACATGTAAATAATCTAAACAAGCACAGCAAGCATAGATCGTTGAGCACACTACAGTCAAAATAGATCTAAGACAAGAATAAACTTTGAAAGTAAAGATTTAATCAATAGAAGTACGATTTATTTATAAAAATCCTCAGAACATGTAACTGTCATCTATACATAATAACACTAAAATTAAAATATAAAATACACCCGATTACTTGGCTAGGGTTTCATTGAAACCCTAAATCTAGAGTCTAGTTGTCCATAGAAGCGGCGGATGGCAAGTAGTTGATGGAGGAGGCCATGGAAACCCTTGGTCTTCTTCTTCTTCTCCTTGCTTCCCTCCCTTCAATGGCTGAAAGTGTGGTTGTATATTATGTGTATAATAATTGCCAACCCTTAAATTGAAGTAATATAGGGTATATATAGATTAGTATCAAGTTTTTGGAAGCTTTCCTAAACCAATTCGCACTAAAACTGTTGTATTTAGCTTTCCAGACGTAATTAGGCAGTTTCGTTCGCGTAGGAGTCTTCAGAATACTGAAATACAAGTATTTGATTTTTACACAGGTCACGCGAGCGCGATATTGGAAGTTACGCAAGCCGGTCGCGCAAGCGATTTTTGGGATCTCGGGCGAGCGGATCGCTCGTGCGAAGGGCTTTTTTTAGCTTCTTTCTTTGTGCTTTTTCACCCTGTTTAGCCTGGTATACTTGATTTCTTCCAAATCCTGTCAGAAAATAGAAAATAAAGTAAAAACATACAAAAATAGGATTAAAAGGTACTAACAAACGCGCGTTAAGGCATATAAATAGGATTTGTTCTCTCCCGATCACACCCCCAAACCTACATTTTGCTAGTCCTCGAGCAAAACTAAAATAAAAATTAAAATTCTAATAATATACTACTCCATTTTCGCATGGATCACGATTGCATTTAGCATATGCAATAAGCCTTTTAAACCTCTAGGTGTCCCTAGTTGGACGAGTGAAGTCTCGTGAGGGTTCTCGTCAACAAGTCACCCACAACCATCGTTATCTATCTCGAAGTGAGAAGCTGTCGCCTCAGGTAATTTGATACTAGCCTGTGGCGTGTTGTAGACACCCCGATTTTGACCGACCGTCGAATTTAGGAGAGCGTCACCTCCACGTCCAATGATGATAAGGACCGAAAGATTCGAAGTATTCCAAGCTCTTCAGAAAGTTCTCTAAACGCAATAAAATTTCACAGAAAGAAGAAAATACCAGGTGTTTAAGGGAATTCAGGTATAAAACACCATTTTTGGAAAAGATCTTCAAAAAAATAAGTTGCTTTAAGAAAAGGAAGAAAGAAAAGACCTCGAAAGGAGAAAATCAACAAAAATGGCATACGGCAGTACTCCGCGGCACTCGGCAAGTGCCGAACGGCATTCAGTGAGTGCCGAACGGCATTTACTAATTGCCACCGACATTTTCTGACTGCCGTTTGCTTTTAAAGTCCGTATTTTGTGGTACAATACGTATATGTATGCGGATAAAAATAAAAAACTGATAAAGTGAGTTTGACGAAAACGCGGCAATCAATAAATTAGCGCGGCACTCACTGGGAGCCGCGCGGCAGTCATGGAATGCCACCACGGTAGTCACGGAGTGCCACAACGGCTCTCACTGACTGCCGCAAAAGGGTTTTGACTGCCGCCCTGGACAGCAGTCTGTCTAAATTCAGTAAGTACATATTGTACCACCAAATGAGACATTTACACCTGGATTTTACCCCGAATTCACTGAAAATATTTGGTAATTTTGCCTATAAAAGAGGGAGGATCTTCCTTGGGGAGAAAGAACAACAAAAAATAAAACAAGAGAGACATACAAGAGATCACTACCATTACACTAACAAATTTTGAGAGAAAAAAAAAAGAGAGAGTTTAGAAAACTAGGAAGAAGAGCTTGGAAGATCTTCAAAGGAGAGAAACTTTGAGGATAGTTTGGAGGTGATCCTCTAAGCCATAAGTTGTTTATTTACATTCTTTCTCTATTGAATCTCTAATCCTCAAACTACTTTGTTTTCTTTGTTTTATTTCTTTTGTTAGTCATACTTTTCTCTTGAGATTCTTGGAGATCTTCAATATCTCTCTTGAAAGCTCTTGAGTTTGATCTTTTGAATCTCATGTAAGCTTATGCTTCACATGGGAGTCAAAGTTTGATCATCACGTCACTTTGTAAACAAATAGGTGGATCCAAGTCCATATTCATGACTTGGATTCTCTAACTTGGAATTTTATGGGGTCTTCTCTATACCCTCTTGAAGTTCATGAGCTAGTTCTTTGATTCTTCTTATCTTTCTCTTGTTTATGTTCTTCTCTTGAGACTCTTGGGGATCTTCCATATCTCACTTGAATCTCATGAGTTTGATCTTTTAGTCTCATATAAGCTTATGATTCACATGAGATTTAAAGTTGATCATCATTTTAGTAAGAACAAGTAGATGAATCCAAACCCCTACCATGGTTTGGGTCCTCTAGGCTTGAGTTTTCATGGAGTCTCCTTATATTCCTTGAAAACTCATGAGTTTTAGTCATCTCTTAATCTCCAATGACCATCAAATGGTAGGAGAAGTGGTTTGGTTTAAACCCAACTTCATGGTTTAATAGTTGGAGTTACCAAATAAAAGTTGGACTTGACAAATGAAAACAGTGAGTTCACAAACTGTTTTTGATCAAAGATTTTTAGTTCGAAATCTAACCATTGAAATCAAGTGAAACCAATGGGAAAGTATCAATAACACAATATTCTACCACTGTAAATTTTTTCTTTGAGGTGGTTTCACGTTTAAAATTGTTTGGTCATGAGTTTTGTGAAATAACAATAATCTGTCAAGAATTCCAAAACAGTAACATTCTTTTGAAATAAGTAAATCAGAGTTCTAATAAAGTGTTTGTGACCCAAAATAATTTTTTCTATGCGGTTCAATGTGTTAGGAAGATACCCTAAAGAGAACAAGGCATTTTCGATCTTTTTGCTATTTTTAAAAAATCAAACAATATCTCTGGACAGAGAGTTGTACATCTCAGAGTGATGTCTGGTTTTTGTCCATTTCGTCAGAGATCTAACCGTTGAAACTTTGATTTTCTTTTTGGTTTGGAAACTAGACTCACAGAGGTATCTTGTGTCCAAAATGCATCGACATCAAACCATGAGAGACGTGCTTTTTCATTTTTTTTTAGTTCGGGTCTGCTCTCTGCAATTTTCTGAGTTTTATGACATATTTGACCAACTTTGTAAATAATGGTCCAAATGACTTTTCTATGACATAGGGCTCAAACCATGTTTTAATAATGATTAGTTAAGCTTGAATTCAAAGTTTAAATGATCTAAGTCATTGAGCATTTAAATATTTATTCTTGTTCATGTACATATTCATCTACGTGGTTTAATGCTTGTAATTAGGACTTGCATGCTTTAGATTTAATTACATTTTATAGATTTAAGCTAAAAGTCTAGGGTTGTTATTTAAGATCCAACTTTATTTATTGTATATCATGTGGACTAACCTTTTGTTTTGTAGCACTATTAAGGTATGTTTTCTTGAACTCCTCTTTAGCTTATTTTAATTTCTTGATTTTATCGATTCTTTTGACTTAATGCGCGACACCTTAGAATTAGGACTTGCTTTACTTGTATATATGGATTAGAGGCTTTGTTCCTAGGTTTTATCTATTTGCATGCATTTGCACTGTAGACACCCCATTTTGTCGGCTATCAAATTTAGGAGACTCATAGCTTGGTGGTTCACAATGATCGTAAAAGACTCAAAAAGACTCTCGAAAGTCAGCTCTATCTCTCAAAATGCTCAGAATGACGAAAATGTCCCTGAAAGCCCGAAAACTCCCAGATTTGATCCCAAAGTTCTGAAAACATGCTACGTCATGAGAAAAACAATAAAATAAAGTTCTTAAGTAAAATCGGATGCTCCCAGAGACCCCCGGAAGTCCCGAAAGTTCCCGGAAAGTCCCCGTTGACCGGTTTGACCAAGGTTTGACTAGATTTGACCAGGTTTGACCAAGTTTGACCAAAATCGTCCGAATTCACCGGAATCATTTCAAATCATGAGAAAAGTGTTAAAACAAGTTCCAAAAGAAAATCGAGCGAAAATATCAGCTCCCAGAGGTTTCCAGAACTTCCAGGGAATCCTAGGTTTGACCAGTTTGACCAGAATTTGACTTTGGAACCGGGGCACCAAAATAATTTTCAAATGTTTTTCATGGATACTAGAGGTCAATAGCTTTCCAACTGTATATCACACATAATTTCTGGATTTAAAACGAATTTATTATGAATTTCCAAAGGCGAAAAAGGCGATCAAATCGGCTTTTATTGCAAATACCGGAAAACTTTTCAAAGTGACCTATCCCCAAACTATTTTTATGTAAAGTAGACTCCATTACCTTTCCAACGGTATATCACAACCTCAATTTGGAGTTCGTATGCATTTTCTGTGAATTTCGGACAAAATAGGGCCTTTTCGCGAATACCGGAACCTCTGGGGGCCTAAACGTAAATTTCTGGGCGTCTGAGGAGCAGTGCCGCCGCGGCACTCAACCCTCGCAGAGTCCATTTTTGTAATTTTTTTGGGGGTCCAATTTGATTAATTGAAAGTCAAAACGACATAGTTTTATGTTCACAGTTGTTTGGGACCAATGAGAGTACTTCTAAAACCCCAAAACCACCCCAAATTGGCCTATTTAAACCCTCCATTGCTCTTCATTTTAGGGGGGCCAAGTGCAAAAGCTTAAAAAGTTGTAGAGAAGAAGAGAGATAGAGATAGGTTTAGAAGAGAGAAAAGGAGCTTCCTCCTACTTATTTGCTATAGAAAGTGAGTTTTAACCTTGTTTTCTTCCATTACCTCTCTTATACTTCACATTCCAAACACCCCCAATCACCATTCTTGAGCATTCTTGAGTTAGGAAGCTACTTCCATGTCCAAATGTCAAAATCTATGAGTGAAACACCAAGCTACAAGTCCAAAATCACATTGATTATCATCTATTGATTGCTATTTACTTGCTTTGATTATATATTGTTCATCTCTTCTTATCTCATTTCTTTTTTATTTTCTTTATTTACTTACTAGTTCATCATCATCTAAGTGATGACATGAAGTTTGGGGTGAGTGAATCCTTATGGATAGTAGCTCTTGACCTCAAAAACATGTTTGATAGATGATGATCATAACCTCAATACTTCCAAGATATTCTTGAAATGTATTGAAGTTATGTCCAAAATAAAGTAAATCTCTCCAACAATCTTGGAGGTTCTTGATGATGAGTTTGATGTTGGTATTCTAAGTGGCTATAATCCTTATTGAGTGTTGAAAACATGTTTTCAAAACATCCATTTCAAAACCCCTCTCAATCCCTCTCATTTGGTTTCAAGAAACAAAACTTTGTTTTTTCCAAAATCTTCAAAATAATGAGTCAAAACAATGAGTGAGTTGAGTTCAAAGATTTCTCTAGAACTCAATACTCAACATATGGATGCAAGGCCACTTGGAAAGTCTTCCTAACTCATTGGAGAACACTCATGATTTTTGGTTTGACTTGGAAGTACTTGGAAATGGTCCATTTGGATCCCAACATTCCTTCCATACATTCTGTTTTTGCTGTCACAGCATCTAGGTCAACTTACGACCTCTTTTCCAGAAAACTTTTCCAAAAGGGGTGGCCCTAACTTATTTTTCCCTTAATATTCAATGTCTTAGGAAACTTTCTGTATAAAATGGGTCTCTAGATCATTCGTTTTCATTTTCTAAGATATTTCAACATTTCAGTCAACAGTACGAACTCTGTTTCTGAGTGACCTCTGTTGTTTATATGATTTCTCTCAATCTGTGATAGTTATTAAGGATTGGCTTTTTGGGTTGTGATCTAGACACAATAAGGAACATCTCCATAAAAAATCATGCATTGAAAACATTCCTAACCCCTCTTTTCAATTTTCCAAAGATGATGCTACTGTTCTGTCCACTATTCACAGCAAGCATACCTTAACTTTCATTCTTTGATTTAATGCTTATATGCATTCCAAATTAGCTCATATCTTAGGAAGTAGTTCATACTACATTTGTATACATCCCATGTTGATTTAATCCATTCATTCATGCACATTTTAGACTCCTAAGTCATTTTAGAAATCCATGTACACAAAACACACTACAACCTTTGCACATTTTTAGATACATACAATGCATTCATGCAAGGTTTGGGGTTTTTGTAACTCTTAATCTAAGAAGATTATAAGGAATGAACTCGATCTCACGTTCATGCTTCCCCTCGATCAAATCATCCTTTCTCATCCGTCCCGGGGATTGAGAAATCTTCTTTTCTCAAAATTAACATGCATCATGTTAGCTTGCTAAGCATACTTTGATTTCTTTGTTTATTTGTTCCAAGAACAATTCATGCCCCCTTTAGATTAAGGAAACTTAATTACTTGATACATGATTAGACGATTTTTTCCTAGGTTTATTTGTGTGATCTTTCACTTTACATTGCATGATATTTGACTTAGATCTTATGAATGATATCTTACCTTTAGATCTTCCATTTTCAAGTTTCTTATGTGATGTAATATACTATCATAGTATTATTTGTCGAACCAAACATAGTATAAGATGATTATTTGGATGCTAATTGAGGCCCGTCGAAAGGCGGGGCGAGTTGAGGGTGTTTTAGTCGTGACAAAGGCTCCTTCCTCTCTCGTACCAAAACCCCGAACCAAGTTCTTTGGTTATGAAGGGCCGGTGCCCTTATCCGTTTGGGTGAGTCAAAATTAGGTTTCTTGGTTCCTTAAAGACCAAGTGGCGACTCTGTATCTGTTTTCAACAGACCTTTCGTTTCCTTTTCTTTGATTCAAATCAATTTCAAAACAATCTCAAACGAGAGAAGTGGTCCGAAACCGCGTGTCCATAATCTGGCGACTCTGCTGGGGACGTTTATTTTCAAAACAAAATAATACAGAGGTTTGACTCATAAGAAGCATCCTTAAAATCATCTTTTTACTGTGTCTGGTTCACCGCATTGCACTCTTGCATTTCCCCCCTCCGACTGTGTCTGAAACGCGGCGCTGACATTGTTCAGGTCTTGCTGTGCCAGGGCACAAGTCACCGTTGATACTGTACCTTCCAAGGTATATCAAAAAGAGTAAAAACCTCCGTACTGTCTCCCTGACGGTATATTGGAACTCTCGTCAACGGACCCTCTTTGACTAAACCCGACCTTTGCATATAGATTCTTGTAGAACCTTTCATAGGACTGTTGATTTATCTTTTCAGATCGGACAATGTGATATAACTGTTGTACGCCCTGGCGGGATTACCTGTGCGGTGTAGACGCTTATGTGGTATAGAACAGAACCTCTTTCTTATGATCCCCAAGGCAATCAGTCACATGTGATTACATTGAGTTGACCTGCCTAGGCACCATGACAAGGATGTCTGCTCCATGCTCACAAAGATATACATCGCAAACCTTGTTTGTCGGTCCTAAGGCATAGGAGTATGAAAACCTGCTGGAAAGTACGATCACTATAACCATATTAATCAGTTTCTCCCAAGAACCCTGCTCAAATTTCCCAGAAATACGAGAAACTCTGCCCAGATATCCCAGATATAACTGTATTAACCAGTTTCTCCCAGAAACTCTGCCCAGATATCCCTGATATAACTGTATTAACCAGTTTCTCCCAGAAACTCTGCCCAGATATCCCAGATATAACCGTATTAACCAGTTTCTCCCAGAAACTCTGCCCAAATATCCCAGATATAACTGTATTAACCCGTTTCTCCCAAAATCTCTGCCCAGATATCCCAGATATAACTGTATTAACCCGCTTCTCCCAGAAACTCTGCCCAGATATCCCAGATATAACCGTATTAACCAGTTTCTCCCAGAAACTCTGCCCAGATATCCCAGATATAACCGTATTAACCAGTTTCTCCCAGAAACTTTGCCCAAATTTCCCCGAAATGCCCAATCCCTCCTAGAAGCTTTCATAAAATCCTGGAAACCCCTGTTATCCCTTGGTGATCGTACTGGAAAGTAAGGTTGGCACACTCCATATGGTTAGGGCCTTATTTGTTTAACTGATATCTGTTAGAAATAGAAGCATCATATAGATTAGGCCTTACATCCGCCTGCTTATCCCACATGCATGCACCATCTATCTGCACGCACTGCCTCGAGTCAGTCCACATCACTGTCTTTGTCTGTCTAAAGTCGTCACTATCAGGACCTGATACACCCTTTTCTCTTGAAATCTGTCAGGTTAGTATAGATTCCCGAAGTCAGCAACTGGGATCCTCATCCTGAGTTAGAAGTTCGAACAGTCATTTGGTCAAAATTAGCCTGCTAAGTCATTCCAACATGAATCAGGAAGAATTAGAAAACAAGGTCACTGAGTTGGGAGCAACCATAAACCAGCAATCTGATCGCATGGCCCAAGTTTTGAGTTTCATGGAAAAACTGAAACAGCAGCAGCCACGGTACCCACATGGGTTTGGACCGCCTCCCGAGAATAATGGGGAAGAAGACTGGTTTCAAGAAGTCCCGCCGCTTGCATATGAGAAGAAGCTCCAGGAGAAAATGGACAAAGTTGACAAGCTTGAAAGTGTGTTGAGGAAGAGCAAAGGGGTTGATGATTACATGTTAGACCTGGAAGGCCTCTTTGAGCCCATCAAGCTAAGGCTGCCCGAGAACTTCAAAATGCCTGAAATTGACCGTTTTGATGGAACAGGGAATCCAAAAAGTCACATCAAGTTGTGCATGAGCATCTTCCAATCGATGGGCTGCACTCATGAGCACATTGCGATGTTGTTCCCGCAAACCCTTAAGAATGCCGCACTATCCTGGTTCCTAACCCTCGAAGCCTCCAAGACCCGAGTCTGGGAAGACGTTGCTAGAACTTTTATTGATCACTACTCTTACAACCAAGAGTTTGATATCACCATCCGGGATCTAGAGACTACCAGGCAGAACTTCAATGAGTCCTTCACTGCGTTCTTGAGCAGATGGAGGAATAAAGTGGCTCAAATGACCCACAGACCGGTTGAGAAAGAGCAAGTACGTATGCTGGTCAAGAACATGCAACCAGTATATCATGACAAGCTATTCTACCAATCCATCTCCACATTCGAAGAGCTATTTGAAATAGGCACCAGAATAGAGGATGCCATCAGAGAAGGAAAGTTCAAAAAGGATGAACCCCAACACCAGTCCAAGAGACCTAACTACTCCCTGGACTCCCCGGATATCAATGCACTTAGCAACCAATCAATGGCCAACGCCCTTCGTCCATACCAGTCCATTCCGCCAAATCGCCCAAAAGGCCCTCGCAAATTCTCCAAACTTGATGTTCCTCTTTCCACAGCCTTGGACCACCTACTCAAAAAGGGCCACCTACAGCTCCTCCCTTACAAACCGCTACCGGATCCCATACCCTCCCACTACAATATGAGCCTACGATGTGCTTATCACCAAAATCTAGGCCATACCACCGATCAGTGCATCCGCCTCCGCCATGACATTCAGAACCTTATCGAAGATGTCCCCTATCCTAATCCCATCCACTATCTTGGCTTGGACCAACCGGTCGAATGATCCCTTCCATCGATGCTAATGAATGTTGAAGCTACGCGGTAAAGTGATGGTGTTTGGAACTTCTGCTAAAAAAAAATAGAATAAGAATAAATGGGTCGCAAAGACACTCCATTTGAGACCGGGTCGAGTCAAGTTGAGTCTGTTTTATGTTCTGAGTCCATTTCAATTCTAGTCTTTGTGATCGAGCCTGTCTGTCATCGAGTTGTTAATAAGTCTGTAAACCTTCTCTATTGATGGAATGAAATATCATTTTGCTTAATCTGATGTGCCTAGTCATAAATGCATGAATCACTAAACTGAAGTGTCACTTTTCAAATTACCATGGATATTACTCCGGTAATAATTTTTCTACGATAAAACAAAAAAGAATCCTGAAAGGTTAAAGTCGATTTCACGCTGACACTGATGAAGAGCTGGAATTGAACAGTCTTACTTTAAGAATTTAAAGATCCTCTTGCCTCAATCTTGAAAAGACGTACTTGAAAATGACTTGGGGCTTGCCCAACACCCTTTTTTCCACCATTTCGAAGCCTTAAGCCCAATCCAATTGGGAGCCACGCAATCTGTCCGATTAAAAGCCATGCAAACCTGTGCGGACTTGGTCCTTGATGGTAGCTAAACATTTCAATGAGTTTCATCTCCACTTTCAAAAAAAAAAAAAAAAAAGGGAAAAGAAAAAAAAAAAAAAAAAAGGCTCGCTGGGTTGAAAACCCGAAAGGGCACCTAGGCAAAAGTTAGAGCTGAAAAGTTATTGATTTCCAAGATCTGACCTTAGCCAGTCAAAATAATGGAGAAAATGAAAGAAATAAAACAAATGAGAGAATCGTATGTGCCTAGATCACATTTCCAAAGGCACGGAACAACCACAAATAAATTCTAAGATTGCGATCGAAAGATCTTGCAAGAATCAGCTGCATGAAAAATAAAATTGACTGGCTAGGCGAAAGTGAAAAGGATCAATCCTCAAAACAAAAGAAAAAGAAAAAGAAAAAGAAAAGACAAGAAATAAAAAGAAAAGAAAGGGAGATTGAAACCGAATCCTTTTATTCAAAGCTACCACAAGGGGCTCAAGTTTGAACTTCTTGACGATTGGTTTGAAAAACCCTTATACCTCAAACCCCTTATTTCAAGCCATGCCTTGAACTATGCTCGACCTGATTCCCACTCGGGGATACGTAGGCAACCACAACGGTTCGGTCGCCCCACCTACCTAAAAATCAACCCACTTCTTTCCGACCATGGCCCGAACTACGTTGGACCTGATCCCCGCTCGGGGGTACGTAGGCAGACTTTCAGAAAAAAAAGAAGGATGGCTCGCTAAGTCAAAAATCCGAAAGGACGCCTAGGCAAAAATTAGTCCAAGGTGAGCAATAACAAAAGAGAGAAAAGAGCTCGCTAGGTCACCTCACTGGTGCCTAGGCAAAAGTTATGAGCATTTGAGAGATTAAAGTCACGGTCCTTGCCTCAAGCCAGAAAATCACCTTCCACACTAGGGGCAAACTTTGGCTACCCGCCTCGTTTGCCTGAATTTTACTATCTACCCTTCATACAAGGGGCAAACTTCGGTCACCTACCTCGTTTGCCCAAAACCTCCAATAAACCATCATCCAAACTAGGGGCAAACTTCGGTCACCCACCTCGTTTGCTTATGAATCCCACTTTGTACACCTCAAACTAGGGGCAAACTCCGTTTGCCTAACACAATCCCTTCACACCGAGGGCCAGTTTTCAAGTTACCAAGTTGTTTTAAAATTTTTGAAATAGAGCATCTTTTACTCTAAAAGCTAAGGCACTAATTCAAAGCACTTCCTGGGAGAAGTAGAAAATTGACTAGATCACTAAGGAGGAACTTTCAAAAATCAGATTTATCAGCAAAGTGCTACCATGTTGAGATGAGGGGTGAACACCAAAAGAGAAATGGTACATCGTTTATGACAAAAGCACATCAAGTTTTGACAAGACAAGCTTGTTTCATTTTGGTGTCAAATGTGTCGTCCTCGTGCGTCAATGTCTGTCAAGTTTTTGAGTCTGTTGTAGTCTCAAATGTGTAAGTCAACGGTGACTAATAAAATTTTCAAATCAATTTATAAAGAGCATGCCAATACAAGCAGGAGTACCAAACACCATTACTGCACCGGTTAAGGCGTCAGCATGAGAAGCGTCCAAACTTAGGGCAAAATGCGAAATTCATCCCTTTCCGAACCATCAAAAGTTAACCATCATCTCCTTGCAACATAAGTCCATGCGTGGCTGTTGACTGTCTTCCTTCGTTCATGCAACATAAGTCCATGAGTGGCTTTTGATGACTTCTTTCATCCTAGCAACATAAGTCCATGAGTGATCATTGTCCTTCATCGATGTCAAATCCATAGCCGCCACAGATCATCTACGAATAAGAATCGTACCTTTACTCCCATCAGTGAGTGTATTTCCTTTTTCCCTAGCGGAATACATCTTATCCATTCCTCCCCGGTAGAGTCGCTTCATCCCTAGCAAATTCAGTTTCACCTCCAGCAGGCTTTTCGATTCGTACATCGTCAGTTCAATCCATGATAGTCGCAGTAGTTCACTGTCGACTCGTCATCTCGATTTGTACATCGTCAGTTCAATCATGACAGTCACAGTAGTTCACTGTCGACTCGTCATCTCGATTAGTACATCGTCAGTTCAATCATGACAGTCACAGTAGTTCACTGTCGACTCGTCGTCTCGATTTGTACATCGTCAGCTCAATCATGACAGTCACAGTAGTTCACTGTCGACTTGTCATATCAATTCGTAGATCGTCAGTTCAATCCATGACAGTCACAGTAGTTCACTGTCAACTCTTCATACCGATTCGTACATCGTCAGTTCAATCATGACAATCACAGTAGTTCACTATTGACTCGTCATCTCGATTCGTACATCGTCAGTTCAATCATGACAGTCACAGTAGTTCACTATCGACTCGTCATATCGATTCGTACATCGTCAGTTCAATCCATGACAGTCACAGTAGTTCACTGTCAACTCTTCATATCGATTCATACATCGTCAGTTCAATCATGACAGTCACAGTAGTTCACTATCGACTCGTCATATCGATTCGTACATCGTCAGTTCAATCATGACAGTCACAGTAGTTCACTATCGACTCGTCATATCAATTCGTACATCGTCAGTTCAATCCATGACAGTCACAGTAGTTCACTGTCAACTCTTCATATCGATTCATACATCGTCAGTTCAATCATGACAGTCAAAGTAGTTCACTATCGACTCGTCATATCGATTCGTACATCGTCAGTTCAATCCATGACAGTCACAGTAGTTCACTGTCGACTCGTCATATCGATTCGTACATCATCCACTACAACAAATCTGACCATTAGTGACGAAATTTTTACCTGCGAAATTATTTTCGTTACTAATAGTATACTATTAGTGACGAAATCAACGTTCGTCAACAAAAGTATTTACCTTTCTCGACGAAACCAATTTTTGCGGGTAAAATTTGAACAATTATCGACGAAAATTCATTTCGTCACTAAAGTTCGTTGCTAATAGTTGGCGGGAAATTCCCCCGCCAAAAATTTGGTGGGAAAATTTTAGGCGACGAAACATTATCAATTGGTGACGAAATTTTTTCGTTGGTAATTGTATTACTTTTAGTGACGAAGTAATTCGTCGGGAATTGTTTACCCTTTCGTGACGAAATATTTTCGTCGGTAATTGTAACAATTAACGACGAAGTGCTTTCGTCGGTAATTGTTTTACTTTTAGTGACGAAATATTTCGTCGGGAATTGTTAACCCTTTCGTGACAAAATATTTTCGTCGAGAATTGTAACCATTGGCGATGAAATACTTTCGTCGATAATTATTTTACTTTTAGTGACGAAAACTATGAAAAATTAAGTTTTTGGGGTTTAGGGGGTCAAAATGCAAACCGTCGATCTGATATAATAACCTGCATTTCAATTTAATTTAAATTTGCATTCCTGGTGTTAATTTAAATTTCAATTCTCATTATTTGAATATTAGTACTTGTATTATGTCATATTGAAACTCTTGTTGGGGCCAAAATGCAAATTTTATAAAGTAATACCTGTGTGGATTTCAAATCGGTATTTCAAAACGGTGAAAATATTTACTGTGAACTCAATCAGTATTTTTATAAAATCGGAGAATCATTTCCTACATTAAAATGAACTTTCTGTATTTTTATGACGAACACCGCGTCACGAAAATACCAGCTTATATCCAAAACTATCCGTGCCTTGTTGAACTTCCACAGATTTTGGAAAGTGATGTAAAGCTAGACGTGACATACACTTTACTTTCCATTTATAGCAATTCATCATTGGCTTGTGCCTTGTTTGTTTTTACCTATTTTGTGTGTGTGTTTGTTGTGCCATAATCATACCTTCCCAAACAATTAGCAATTGACCCGTACACACCTATATTGCCCTTTCAAAACTTCTGCAGTGAATGTGTACATACATACATATGTATAATTCAGCTTGTATTAACCTTGTTAACCTGCAGATTGTTTAGAGATTAGTGTGTTTAATTAGATGGTTAAAACTTGGTGAAAGAACTTGGGCTCCAAGTTCTGTAACTCGATATAACACACATATGCTCTCTAAAGCACCCACTTTCTGCACAATACAAGAAACATAGAGAGTTTAGAGAGAGCTTGAGAGAGTTCTACAGATTTTTTTTTATAGAGAGAGAAAGCTTCTCAATTCTCCATAGCCAAGTGCGATTAGAGTTCTTATTTGTATTTCTTTCTCAACAACTCTTCACCGTTAATATCAGTGAGTATTTCTAACTCACTATGAATGTAATTCATATCTTGGTTGCTGTTTATATAGCTTAATTTGAAAATCTCCATTGATGATTTTACGTTTGAATTTCAAAGCATAGAAACATGGATTTTTTCAAGCTTAACCAAAATCCATTTTTAGAGATGATTATGAAAGATTGTACATCATAGATGATAGGTTTAAAGTATTAAGGCTTAATTTACTCAATTGAGAAAGTATATAAGAAAATTAGTTTGGTCATCCTTTAATTTTTCATAAAATTTGAGAGCTATGGTTTGAATCATGTAAAATTGATTTCGGATTCTTAATCCTTGCGAAAAACCAAAGAAATCCATATATGCTATGTCGTATATACCTCAGTTTTTTAAAATGGGTCAAAAGACCCCTTAATTTCTGAAACAGAGCAATTCTGGGGAAGAATACGAAGCCTCTGCTTCACCCCGCGCATGCGATCGCGCGAGCGATCCGGGCGCGCGAGGTTGACTTTCCTAGGCAGACAGAAAAGGTTTTATAAAGAAAAATGAAAATCAGGCAAATCGCGCGAGCGATCCGCGCGCGCGATCTCCTTGTATTCTGGCAGTTGAAAAAGTTTTATAGAAGAAAAACGAAAAACGGGCATATCGCACGAGCGGCCCGCGCGCGCGACTTCTGACAGTTTCTTGTATTTGCTTATTTTGAGATAAGGAACTGTTTGGTTGAAGTTTTATATACTGTTTGAGTACTGTTTGGATATTATGATAAATCAGAACCCTGTTTACACTGTTTAGATTATAAAAGTATTGAATTATGACTTCTCTATCCCCGTACGTACGTGGTTCCTATATTTCAGAACCGTCAATCCGATAACAATGAAACTGAACTTGTACCTCCCACATATATAAACAAAGTTTGAGGAAGAAACGGAACGGGAATCGGACTCCCAGTTATCAAGATACACTGAAAAATAATTTTTTCACCACGTAGACTACGAAAAACTAAATTTTTGGGGTTTGGGGGTCAAAATGCAAATATGGAAGCAAGTGCTAGAGAACAATTGCAGGTAGATTGAAAAAGAATATATGTTCACTATAAAATGCATAAGCACAATCTTATCACCAAGGAAGCAAGGATTTTTTGGAAAAGTGTGTGTGTGCATATGTGCAAAATATGCACTGTATGTACCACATATTGTGATAGTGATAGATTGTATCACAGGTCTAACTGATAAAACATTTGTATAAGATTATTTCCAAAGGGGTTATTGAGGCCTAGCTAGTATCAATTGAATTAGTCTTTCACTATAGTACCAATTGATAGTGATTGGTGCTACCACACGGTATAACTAACAATGTATTTGCGAACCAATTTGAGATTCCAAATTTGAAAAAGGGATCGGTGGTACCACAAGCGGGTGGTTAAGGCCCATTTTCATTTTACTATATGTGGTTCAAAAGTGGACACTTAACCCCCTGTGACTTTTGCATTAAAGTGAAACTAGTAAAATTTCTCTCAAAATAGCCTCACATGAGAATTATGTGTTAAAATTAGCCCCCACATGAGGGAACTTTAAGTGTCAAAATTAACATCATATAGGCAGTTAATCTCAAAATTAGCCTCATAAAGGGGTTAAATTGTAAAAATTTACCCTATATAAATGAGTTAAATGGTAAGATTATCCCAGATAGAGGGTTAACGACTGAAATTAATCACTAAGGGTGCGTTTGATAAAACTGAAAATTAAGTACTAAAAATTAAGTGCTGAATTTAAGTACTGAAAATTTTTAAGTGATTTTTTTCAGTAGAAAATTATCACTTAACTTTTTCAGTGGATTTTTGGCTACTTTTTCAATTAAGTGGTACATTTTCAAACGCACTGAAAAAAATTAAATACTGAAAATTTTCATTTATACCACTTAATTGGGTTATCAAATACGCCCTAAATGTCCCATAAATAAATCAAATAAAAAAAAATACTATATGCTTATTTGTGGTGCACCAATTGCACGGGGAAAAAGACCAACCAAGTGAAAAATTAGGGGCGCGAGTTTTTGGCTCCAATTCTTTTTAACTTTTCCTTCTATAATTTCTCCACCAATTTAACAAATAAAAAGTCACACATGATTTTTCTCCTCATTCTCTCTTTCTCTGTCTCCACTCGGAGCTCAACCAGTCTGCTGTCGATGTCCTCACTCCGGAGGTTCACCCTCCCCTCTCTAACTCAGGTTCGATCTGTAACCTCTCGGTCTCTCTCTCCTCTATATATATATATATGTGTGTGTATATATAATTATAGAAATACCTAGTATCATTATCGGTTTTGAAAAAACTTTAGATCTACAAGTTTTGAGTTGGGAATTGTTTGAAATCTACTTAGATTTACAAGTTTTGAACCTAATATTGTTGGAAATCTACACTAGCTAGTTTGGTTCTTATGTTTAGATGTTAAAATCTTGATGTTAAAATCCCAAATTGTGATTTTAATGTGAGTATACATTTGAAATGCCGTATTGTATTTCTTTGTCTCAAGGCCTGGAATCCAGGGTTCATGGCTGAGGAAGGACTCGAGATTCATTAGATGAGATGTACTTAGGGGTATATGAGGAGCTGTTACATGCTTCTAAAATTAAGCCTGTGGAAGGTATTTTTATATTGTTAAAGTTTATGAATATTCTTATCTCTTCAATTGCTTAATTATATTTTGGAAATTCTATTGATAATTAGTTCAGTTGAAGTTTGAGGGAAAGCAAAACAAGGACAACTATTTTCCCAGTGTTCTATTCCATGTTTAGATAACATTGTAATTGAAAATTATTCAAAATTCAATAGAAACTCAAGAAAGGTGGAAGGGAAGTGACTCGTAGAACTACACAATACTTAATCTAATTTTCATCTTATTTTGTCTTCATTTTATTTTCCCCATTGTTTTCTTTATTAATCAAACCAAAAAAAAACGTTTTCCTAAGTATTTTTTTTTCCCGTCCTTCACTAAATCCATGCACCAAACATAGCCTAAAGCTATTCTTGCTAAACTATTATACGAAATTTTCTAGTGTGAACTTCTGGTGTGTTACTTGTCTTAGTGATCCAGAGGATACTCACTCCAAGACCTATTTTGGTGAGGTTTGGTACTAACTACTAAACTTGTATTTGATCTAAATTGGGTTAAATACCGTTTACCCCCTATGGTTAGGCCCATTTTCACTTTATTCCCCCGTGGTTCAAAATTGAACACTTAACCCCCTGTGGTATCAGAATAAAGTGAAACTGTTAAGATTTTCTTTGAAACTGATAAAAATTGCAAAATTGGTCAAAAATATTAAAACATAAACTCTCCCATGTGGGGCTCATTT
The DNA here is from genome assembly GCA_033977485.1 of Hydrangea macrophylla. Lineage (NCBI taxonomy): Eukaryota > Viridiplantae > Streptophyta > Magnoliopsida > Cornales > Hydrangeaceae > Hydrangea > Hydrangea macrophylla. The sequence goes on from CM066985.1 coordinate 61,038,332, forward strand.
TAACACTTAATCTTCATGTGGGGATATTTTGACAGAAATCCTAGTAGTTTCACTTTAGTCCAAAATTACAAGGAGGTTAAGTGTCCACTTTTGAATTCCACAGGGGTAAAGTGAAAATAGGCCTAACCATAAATTATTTAAAAGTTTTACTTTTTTTCCCGGAAGAAATTTTTTTTTGTAGTTCATTCTCTTTGCACTTTGTCTAGTTTTTGGTATTTTAGATGTACAGTGAAATGAAATATTACAGTAATCACTTGCATGTGAGGGAATGACAAGACACTTCCAATCTTCATTTAACTAAAAAAGATGAATAAGGTAGAATCTATAGTTCAGATTTTGTGACTTAGAAAGTTGGATTATGGAGAATAATTGTTGTTTATAACATTCCTTACACTGACACAAGACTTTGATTTTGTTTAGCTTCAATTTTTTTCTTTCTTCTGTCTCTATACGAGAATATGCTTCAGATGACTCTTACTTGAACAAAATTATGGGGGCTCTAAAGTTAGAATTACCTAATTTTACTTTTTATGGGGAAGATTGTATATACTTTAAAGTTAATTATGTACATATGTTTTAACTTTGAACCTGTTTGGCAGATTGCAGTTTTTTTTTTTTTCCAATGTGTTTGCAGAGCAGCAGGTAACAAAATTAGAGCTCATTCTAATTTTATGTTATCTTACGTTTTCTTGAGGTTTTTATTTATTTATTTGAAAATAGATTTTCTTGATTTTAGTTTTGTTGTTGCAGTAATTAAATTCATGTGACTTGGAAAGTTGCTATTTCTTTCACTCGAGAACACCATTAAAGTAGTTGCTTCTTTCACTCACACCATTAAAGTTAATGCTTCTTGTGAAAATGGTGTGTAGTAATTACTATCTCAATTGCTAGCTTTGTGGTTTGGAACCAGGTAGGCCTTCTATTTTTGATTCATTCTATTTCACCTGTAAAAATTGGGCATGCAATTTAAGTTGCAATGGGTGAATTCATTCTGAAAAATTCCATACACACTACCCTATGCATTTTTAATTTTTATCACTAACTTAAGGAATTTTTATTTTATTTTCAACTATCAAATGAGAGCTTCGTGAAAAGGATCCTGAAACACTAACACACATTCTCTACATAAGGTAACTCTGTACCTATACTTCGACTCCTAAATGACATTACAAATGTGCTGCTTCTGAGTTTTTGGGTTGCTGCTCAAGAAAGACCAAATTAGCATCTCTTCTTTTGTTAGTCTTAAGAACACTTTACATTCTTCTCTCTATCTTTCTAAGAACACTTGACATTGCTTGGGCTCATGTGATTTTGTCTATTGAAGGTTTCGATGAACATTGATTTGGATTATGGAGGTGGAAGCATCGGCCCAATGGATTTGATTTCTCAAGCTGTTCATAATGGTGGTCGTCATGCTATTGGGTGAGCTTCCTCAAAAACTCTCAAATTATTTATAAATTTCCTAAAATGATTAGTATAGAATTGCTTGATTGTTTAGTTGAGGAAGGATTATGATTCCTTTTACTTATGTTAGTGGTGGATCAAATCATTAAAATTGATTACTGAGGAAGGATATTGTTTCTATTTAGTTAAATTTATGGTGGATTCTTAGATTTTTTTTTTAAAGATTTTATTCTGGGTATTGAAATTTGTGGAAATCTTTATGCCCTTTGGTTTTAAATTTTCATTTTATGACTAAACAAATTAAAGTGTTTTACTTAATATTTTCTTTTCTTTTCTTTTCCTTCACTAAATCTATAAACCAAATAAAACATGTGTCTGTTGATCCCACGAATCTAGCATAAGAAGCACTCAAGGTATCATCTTCTTTATTGGGACAACCATCTCCCGCTCCTTCTACATGGTTAGTTAATTTTAAGTTTAAAAAGTTACTCTAAACTCTTTTGAAACTTTGTTTATTATTATTTTTTTTTATTTTTTATATGATTGACATTGTTTAAATTTTTGTATGGCAGATTTACGGGCATGTGGAGTGACTGAATTCAATGCCGTATTTTAATCTTTTTGGACTTAAGAAATACTACTTGTATTAGACACTTGATTTTTCTTTTTGAATTTGTATTTACTTTGTATTTTGGATTTTAAGAATACTATTTTTTTATGTTGGATTTAGTAGGTGACTTTCTTAATGAATGTACATTTGATTACTTAATATGAATGTTGTGGATATAGTGAATGATTTTAGATTACTCAATTTACAGGTGAATAAAAATATTTTATTTGGTCTAAAAACGCAATATATTATTAAAAAAACATATATTTTGAGTGATGAAAAATTGTCACTAATTGTTCATATTTTGTCACTAATGGTTCAAATTTCATTTTTCTTCTGATATTTAGTGATGAAATATTTCGTTGGTAATAGTGATTTTTTATCTGCAAAATTTTTTCGTCACTAATAATATACTATTAGTGGCAAAATATTTTATCACTAATTAAACCTTTTTACTGACGAAACTTACTTCGTCACTAATGATTACCTTTTAGCGACGAAATATTTCATTGGGAATAGAGATCTTTTGCCAACGAAACTTACTTCATCGCTAATAAAACTATTTCGTGACGAAATTTGGTTCGTTGGAAAAAAAGTATACTTTTTCCAACAAAATATTTCGTCACTAAAGAGTACTTTTAGCGACGAAAGTTCGTCGCTAATAGTAGGACTCTTTCGTGACGAAAGTTTGTTCGTTGGGAAAAATGCACTTTTTTCGACGAAGTATTCGTCACTAAAGGGTACTTTTAGCGACGATAGTTCGTCGCTAATAGTAGGACTCTTTCGTGACGAAAATTGGTTCGTTGGGAAAAATACACTTTTCGCGACGAAAAAATTCGTCGCTAAATGCTACTCTTTGGTGACGAAATATGATTTCGTTGCAAAAGACCTTTCGCGTCGAGGAATTAGCGACGAACGTGCGACGAAATTTTTTTCATTACTAAAGACCTTTAGTGACGAAAATCTGACCTTTAGTGACGAAAATTTTCGTCACTAAAAGTCAATTTCCTTGTAGTGATCAGTTCAATCATGACAGTCACAGTAGTTCACTGTCGACTCGTCATCTCGATTCGTACATCGTCAGTTCAATCATGACAGTCACAGTAGTTCACTATCGACTCCTCATATCGATTCGTACATCGTCAGTTCAATCCATGACAGTCACAGTAGTTCACTGTCAACTCTTCATATCGATTCGTACATCGTCAGCCCAATCCATGACAGTCATAGTTGTTCACTGTCGACTCGTCATATCGATTCGTACATCGTCAGTTTAATCATGACAGTCACAGTAGTTCACTGTCGACTCGTCATCTCGATTCGTACATCGTCAGTTTAATCATGACAGTCACAGTAGTTCACTGTCGACTCGTCATCTCGATTCGTACATCGGCAATTCAATCTTGACAGTCACAGTAGTTCAGTGTCGACTCGTCATCTCGATTCATACATCGTCAGTTCATTAATCATCATTACTTTATCATCACTCCCATTTGAAATATGTTGTGTTCATCATTCTCAATCAAAATCTTAGGCTTCCTTGTCCATTAACGGTGCTTCCGTGTCTGTCGCTTGACATCTCTGGTTTTCATCACTTGAATTCTAAGGGTTTCTGTGTCCAAGATTTCCATGTCCATCGGTTATCTGTCAAACTTCATCATTTATTAATGTCCTCTGGGACCCCACGTTCGATTACATTCACTTACGAAGCACACTTTCCAAAATTCAAAAGTTTGCTCCAAGACCCAGGGTCTTCACACCTTGGTATCCCTATTCGGGTCAATAACTGCATCACAGTTAGAAACACTAGCACGACACAAGTCCACTCGGAGTGGTACACCCCACCGCACCTACTCATACTAGGATCAAAATACTAGACATGATAGGACTCATGACACAATTCATATCACATCCATGCATTGCATATCATCCTCATAGCATAGCACCCGCATGTCTTGTTGTGCATGTGTGATTTGTTCCTTCGTGCCCTGAACTACGTCCTGGTCTGATTCCTCTTGGGATACGTAGGCAGCTCACGCAGAGCACGACCAGCACTAACCTCATCATCCTTGCATCTTTTGCAACGTTTTTATCCTAAATCTATAGCCTCCAAAAAGTCCTGTCTCTTCAAAGCTTTGGCACTCGCTTGCGACATGCGTTGCCTCGCAAGTTCATGCCAAAGAGGGGCAAACTGTAGACACCCCATTTTGTCGGCTATCAAATTTAGGAGACTCATAGCTTGGTGGTTCACAATGATCGTAAAAGACTCAAAAGGACTCTCGAAAGTCAGCTCTATCTCTCAAAATGCTCAGAATGACGAAAATGTCCCTGAAAGCCCGAAAACTCCCAGATTTGATCCCAAAGTTCTGAAAACATGCTACGTCATGAGAAAAACAATAAAATAAAGTTCTTAAGTAAAATCGGATGCTCCCAGAGACCCCCGGAAGTCCCGAAAGTTCCCGGAAAGTCCCCGTTGACCGGTTTGACCAAGGTTTGACTAGATTTGACCAAGGTTTGACTAGATTTGACCAGGTTTGACCAAGTTTGACCAAAATCGTCCGAATTCACCGGAATCATTTCAAATCATGAGAAAAGTGTTAAAACAAGTTCCAAAAGAAAATCGAGCGAAAATATCAGCTCCCAGAGGTTTCCAGAACTTCCAGGGAATCCTAGGTTTGACCAGTTTGACCAGAATTTGACTTTGGAACCGGGTCACCAAAATAATTTTCAAATGTTTTTCATGGATACTAGAGGTCAATAGCTTTCCAACTGTATATCACACATAATTTCTGGATTTAAAACGAATTTATTATGAATTTCCAAAGGCGAAAAAGGCGATCAAATCGGCTTTTATTGCAAATACCGGAAAACTTTTCAAAGTGACCTATCCCCAAACTATTTTTATGTAAAGTAGACTCCATTACCTTTCCAACGGTATATCACAACCTCAATTTGGAGTTCGTATGCATTTTTTGTGAATTTCGGACAAAATAGGGCCTTTTCGCGAATACCGGAACCTCTGGGGGCCTAAACGTAAATTTCTGGGCGTCTGAGGAGCAGTGCTGCCGCGGCACTGGCCCACTGCCGCCGCGGCACTGGCCCAGTGCCGCCGCGGCACTCAACCCTCGCAGAGTCCATTTTTGTAATTTTTTTGGGGGTCCAATTTGATTAATTGAAAGTCAAAACGACATAGTTTTATGTTCACAGTTGTTTGGGACCAATGAGAGTACTTCTAAAATCCCAAAACCACCCCAAATTGGCCTATTTAAACCCTCCATTGCTCTTCATTTTAGGGGGGCCAAGTGCAAAAGCTTAAAAAGTTGTAGAGAAGAAGAGAGATAGAGATAGGTTTAGAAGAGAGAAAAGGAGCTTCCTCCTACTTATTTGCTATAGAAAGTGAGTTTTAACCTTGTTTTCTTCCATTACCTCTCTTATACTTCACATTCCAAACACCCCCAATCACCATTCTTGAGCATTCTTGAGTTAGGAAGCTACTTCCATGTCCAAATGTCAAAATCTATGAGTGAAACACCAAGCTACAAGTCCAAAATCACATTGATTATCATCTATTGATTGCTATTTACTTGCTTTGATTATATATTGTTCATCTCTTCTTATCTCATTTCTTTTTTATTTTCTTTATTTACTTACTAGTTCATCATCATCTAAGTGATGACATGAAGTTTGGGGTGAGTGAATCCTTATGGATAGTAGCTCTTGACCTCAAAAACATGTTTGATAGATGATGATCATAACCTCAATACTTCCAAGATATTCTTGAAATGTATTGAAGTTATGTCCAAAATAAAGTAAATCTCTCCAACAATCTTGGAGGTTCTTGATGATGAGTTTGATGTTGGTATTCTAAGTGGCTATAATCCTTATTGAGTGTTGAAAACATGTTTTCAAAACATCCATTTCAAAACCCCTCTCAATCCCTCTCATTTGGTTTCAAGAAACAAAACTTTGTTTTCTCCAAAATCTTCAAAACAATGAGTCAAAACAATGAGTGAGTTGAGTTCAAAGATTTCTCTAGAACTCAATACTCAACATATGGATGCAAGGCCACTTGGAAAGTCTTCCTAACTTATTGGAGAACACCCATGATTTTTGGTTTGACTTGGAAGTACTTGGAAATGGTCCATTTGGATCCCAACATTCCTTCCATACATTCTGTTTTTGCTGTCACAGCATCTAGGTCAACTTACGACCTCTTTTCCAGAAAACTTTTCCAAAAGGGGTGGCCCTAACTTATTTTTCCCTTAATATTCAATGTCTTAGGAAACTTTCTGTATAAAATGGGTCTCTAGATCATTCGTTTTCATTTTCTAAGATATTTCAACATTTCAGTCAACAGTACGAACTCTGTTTCTGAGTGACCTCTGTTGTTTATATGATTTCTCTCAATCTGTGATAGTTATTAAGGATTGGCTTTTTGGGTTGTGATCTAGACACAATAAGGAACATCTCCATAAAAAATCATGCATTGAAAACATTCCTAACCCCTCTTTTCAATTTTCCAAAGATGATGCTACTGTTCTGTCCACTATTCACAGCAAGCATACCTTAACTTTCATTCTTTGATTTAATGCTTATATGCATTCCAAATTAGCTCATATCTTAGGAAGTAGTTCATACTACATTTGTATACATCCCATGTTGATTTAATCCATTCATTCATGCACATTTTAGACTCCTAAGTCATTTTAGAAATCCATGTACACAAAACACACTACAACCTTTGCACATTTTTAGATACATACAAAGCATTCATGCAAGGTTTGGGGTTTTTGTAACTCTTAATCTAAGAAGATTATAAGGAATGAACTTGATCTCACGTTCATGCTTCCCCTCGATCAAATCATCCTTTCTCATCCGTCCCGGGGATTGAGAAATCTTCTTTTCTCAAAATTAACATGCATCATGTTAGCTTGCTAAGCATACTTTGATTTCTTTGTTTATTTGTTCCAAGAACAATTCATGCCCCCTTTAGATTAAGGAAACTTAATTACTTGATACATGATTAGACGATTTTTTCCTAGGTTTATTTGTGTGATCTTTCACTTTACATTGCATGATATTTGACTTAGATCTTATGAATGATATCTTACCTTTAGATCTTCCATTTTCAAGTTTCTTATGTGATGTAATATACTATCATAGTATTATTTGTCGAACAAAACATAGTATAAGATGATTATTTGGATGCTAATTGAGGCCCGTCGAAAGGCGGGGCGAGTTGAGGGTGTTTTAGTCGTGACAAAGGCTCCTTCCTCTCTCGTACCAAAACCCCGAACCAAGTTCTTTGGTTATGAAGGGCCGGTGCCCTTATCCGTTTGGGTGAGTCAAAATTAGGTTTCTTGGTTCCTTAAAGACCAAGTGGCGACTCTGTATCTGTTTTCAACAGACCTTTCGTTTCCTTTTCTTTGATTCAAATCAATTTCAAAACAATCTCAAACGAGAGAAGTGGTCCGAAACCGCGTGTCCACATGCACGTTTAATATTCGCGGCTGGATCCCGGGTAAGTTCTCTAGTTCCCTATTTGCATATCATATTGCTTGCTATTTGAAATATGTGGTTTTTGAATAATATTTTATCACTTGCAATCTTACACCCTTTAGACATGCTTTTGTAATGTATATTTATACATATGTATTAGTTGAGGGTACATTTAGATTAATAATTCGATTAAAAGGATGTTGAGTAGAGGCCTATCGCGAGATAGGATGAGAAGGGGTGTTTTAGTCCGACGGGCTCCTTCCCATCTCATTCCATAATCCCCGGACCTAGTTTAATCTTTAGTTTCGCAAAGATCAGTTTGCTTTAAAAAAAATAGTTTCTTAATTTTCCTTTTAAAAATTAAGTGGCGACTCATTTGTTTTGAATTTGAAATTTTAAAAGAATTTTAAAAGAAAAGCTGTGGGTAAGAAAACCTGCGATATCCACACGTGTAAGTCGTAGGAATAAAATAATCTTTAAGCGGAGGAGGTGGCGGTATATTAGGGTTATTATTGTTATTTCCATTGTTTTGATTATTTCCAATGTCGGCCATTGGAATAGGTTCTACTTTAATAAAGTGTGGTTTCTTTAGGTTTTTAAGGGTACTACGTATTTCGGACTCAAACAACGATGATGGTTTCGGAGTTAATTCGTCGTCTGTGTTTAACCTAGTTCTAGAAGTTATGCTTGAATACTTGTTAACTCTTAATGTACGTTCAAGTTCAAGATCGCAAGGTTTTAATTCCGGTTTACTTGAGCGTGTACCAAACATAAACTAAAAGAAAATAAATTAAAAACAAAAACTGACTCAAATAAAAAAAAATAAAAAAAACAAATAGCAATCACGCAACTAAGATAACAAGCACTCAACTACTGTGATGCATGTAAATTATCCTGTAATGCAGTGACCACGTCAATTCCCAGCGCCTGGGTGTCCTAGCTAATGCAGTGCAATTAACCCTAAACTAATGCAAATAGTGCGTCACAGCGCCCTGACTTATAGTGGTTTAAAGTGAGTTTCACAAGAAGCAATTTACTTGAAATTTTTTTTTTTTTTTTTTTTTTTTGTTTTTCACGTAAGCTCCTTTGACTTGCACAGCTGCTCCACTCAAAACGCTAGAATTTTGAGTTCCTAAGAAATTACAAAAATAAAAGAAAAGTTAGTAACTTAAAACAAAAACGAAAAAAACAAGAAAAGGAAAAAAAAAACATAATCTAATATTTACGAATTAACTAAACTCAGATTTTAAAACTAAAGGAAGTAATGCAATCTCCGACAACGGCGCCAAAAATTGATCTTGTCAGAATCAAGATATAAAAAGTATGCTTTACTTTTTTAAAGATTTGTAATAGTGAAAGTAAAGGTCGAACCCACAGAGATTGATTAACTACCGCGCTTTAATTTTAAAACCTAAATTTAATTAATTAAGAAAAACATATTTTGATTTATTAAGAAAAGCATTTAAAGTTGTTTTAAAGATATTTGAAGGGAACCTAGGATTGCAAATCCACCACTAGCTTCATAATAAGGGTATTTATGAATTACTTTAACTTATTAAGTTGGATGATAATGGAGAATTGTAGCTACAAGCCCAATTCCTCCGTCAAGAAAATAACTATGGTTCAAGCACCAACATAATCCATCTTCGGTTAGCACGAATTATCCCACACTAAACTAGGGTTGTGGTATAATCCGTCTAATCTAGGCATGGACTATTTGGATACTTGATAGCACAATTCAATTTAAGCACCATTACATGTAAATAATCTAAACAAGCACAGCAATCATAGATCATTGAGCACACTACAGTCAAAATAGATCTAAGACAAGAATAAACTTTGAAAGTAATGATTTAATCAATAGAAGTACGATTTATTTATAAAAATATTCGAAACATATAACTGTCATCCATACATAATAACACTAAAATAAAAATATAAAATACATCCTATTACTTGGCTAGGGTTTCATTGAAACCCTAGATCTAGAGTCTAGTTGTCCATAGAAGCGGCGGATGGCAAGTAGTTGATGGAGGAGGCCATGGAAACCCTTGGTCTTCTTCTTCTTCTCCTTGCTTCCCTCCCTTCAATGGCTGAAAGTGTGGTTGTATATTAGGTGTATAATAATTGCAAACCCTTAAATTGAAGTAAAATAGGGTATATATAGATTAGTAGCAAGTTTTTGGAAGCTTTCCTAAACCAATTCGCACTAAAACTATTGTATTTAGATTTCCAGACGTAATTAGGTAGTTTTGTTCGCGTAGGAGTCTTTAGAATACTGAAATACACGTATTTGGTTTTTACACAGGTCGCGCGAGCGCGATATTGGGAAGTCGCGCAAGCAATTTTTGGGATCTCGCGCGAAGGGCTTTTTTCAGCTTCTTTCTTTGTGCTTTTTCACCCTGTTTTGCCTAGTATACTTGATTTCTTGCAAATCCTGTCAGAAAATAGAAAATAAAGTAAAAATATACAAAAACATGATAAAAAAGGTACTAACAAATGCGCGTTAAGCCATATAAATAGGATTTGTTCTCTCCCGATCAGTAGCCATGACGGCCACGCTTTCAGAGCTCACTGTCGCTCGGGAGGCTGAAGCCAAGGAGGCTGAGGAGGAATTCGAGACAGTGTTCCTCATGGGCTACGCTGACCTGGCAAAATGGGCCGCTGTCGACCACCCTGACTGGGACCTGTCTGGCTACTCTTGGGCAGAGTCCAGTTACTGGAAGGAGGGCCAGGCTGACTCCGAGGTCGCTGCTGAAGCTGCACCGACCGGGGACCCCTCTGTTGAAGAGAAGGCTACGGAGGAGGGAGAAGTGGTAGTTGTGGACAACTAGTTTTTTTTAATGTTCTAATTTTTTTTATATGGGGAGGCTACTACAACTGCCCCCTAGGCTTTATACAGTTTTCAATCATTAATAAAAAGGCCCTCGAGGTCAAACTTTCCATTAACTGTTTACTTTATCTGCACTGTGCCTGATTTTAATTGCTAGTACACACTCGGTTTTTAGTCGACCTAACCCTCTCCTTAGCAAATGGTTTACGACCGTAACCAGTAGAACATCTAGTCTTCTTGACCTGTTTTAAAGGTAATTACTGTAGGAACTTGTCCTGTTTAGCATCCGGGATATCCCGGTGTATTATAGGCATACCCTGTTTTACCGTCCGGGATGTCCCGGTGTTTTTTAGGAGCATCCTGTTTTACCATCCGGGATATCTATCTCTGATCACTGTAAGTACTTGGGAATATCTTCCAAGTTCTTTTAGTGACCAGTGTGATTTCCTGTCTTGGCCTAATATTCCCCTGCCCCCAAGCATTTTGCTAAGGCGAGAGTGCAGGAGTGAGTGGCCGTAGGAAACTGACCTGGAACATGGGTGGTTGCAGGGCCCTTTGAAGCTTGTCGTCGTCGGCCACCTAGGGATTTGCCCCCATCGTCGGTTGGACCTAGGCAAAGCTTGGGTAATTTCCTATTTGGGTCTGGTATCCCCTTGCCCCCCGAGCGTCCTGCGAAGGTGGGGGTGAGGTGAGGAGTGACCGTAGGAAACCGACCTGGAACATGGGTGGTTGCAGGGTCCTTTTGTGCCTGGGTTCGGAGCCCGAGGTCTTTTGGTGTCAGGGTTCGGAGCCAGAGGTCTTTTTGTGCCTGGGTTCGGAGCCAGAGGTCTTTTTGTGCCTGGGTTCGGAGCCAGAGGTCTTTTTGTTCCTGGGTCCAAAGCCCGAGGACTTTTTGGTGCCTGGGTGGGAGCCCGAGGTCATTTTGTGCTTGGGTTTGGAGCCCGAGGACTTTTTGGCATTGCACGGGGTACTGACAGGAGTAAATTTTCAAACTATTCAATTTTATTTAAAAATAAAATTTTATAATGGTTGCTCAATTAGAGCTATAAAAACAAATTTCCCTATCAATACTAAATTCCCACGGCCAAGTGCTACTGATAGTACTTTCGGAGGTGTTGCATGTTCCAAGGGTGAGAGAGATCGTGCCCGTCCATGCTCTATAGCTAGTAAGTTCCCGGTCGGTTGATCCGGGTTACTCTATACGGTCCTTCCCAATTTGGCTCCAATTTCTCGTCGCTCGGGATTCGGGTAGACTGGTTCACTGCCTTGAGGACGAGGTCTCCGACTTGAAAATTGCGGTGCATTACCTTGCTGTTGTAGTATCGCGAAACTCGTTGTTTGTAGGCCGCCACCTTTAGGTAGGCCCGGTCTCTTTTTTCCTCCACCAGGTCCAGTTCTGATATGAGGGCGTCTTCGTTATCCAGCGTATTGAAATTTGCCACCCGGTATGTAGGCAACCCGAGCTCTGTGGTGACCACCGCCTCGAATCTGTAGGTTAAAGAAAATGGCATCTCACCTGTTGTCGCTCGAGGTGTAGTGCGGTAGACCCACAGGAGGGTTGGCAGTTCTTTGGCCCACAGCAATTTGGTGCCTTCAAGCCTTGTTTTGATTGATTACAAGATTGTCCGGTTGGTTACCTCGGCTTGACCATTGGCTTGTGGGTGCTCAGGGGAGGAGTAATGATTTAGTATCCCGTAGCTCAAGCAGAACTGCCTGAAGATAGGGGTGTCAAATTGTCTACCGTTATCGCTGACCAGGACCTGGGGATTGCCTAACCTGCTGAGGATATTCCTTTCCACAAAGCTCTCCATTTTCCGTTCGGTTATCGTTGTCAAGGGCTCGGCCTCCGCCCACTTGGTGAAGTAGTCAACAGCGATCACAACGAACTTGACATATCCCTTTCCCATCGGCAGGGGACCGACAATGTCGATACTCCAGTGGGCGAACGGCCAGGGGCTATGGATTGGTGTCTGGAGCTCTCCCGGTCGGTTGATCATGGGAGAGTATCTCTGACACTTGTCACACCTTCTGACATATTCTTGAGAATCCCGGGCCATTGTTGGCCAGTAGTAACCTTACAATAGGGCCTTCCTGGAGAGTGCCCGGCCTCCAATGTGATTCCCGCACACTCCTTCGTGGATTTCAAACAATATCGCTTGGACTTGCGCAGGGTGAACACAACGGAGGTATGGGATAGTGAATCCCCTCTTGTAGAGGATGCCGTCAGCAAGATGGTATCAGGCCGCCCGGTACTTGACCCAACGAACTTCTTCTTTCTCGTCTGGTAGCGCCCCTATTGTTAAGAATGTCATAATCGGGTCCATCCAGCTGGGTCCCAGGGTGACCGGATCTACTTCCATGCCTTCTGAGTTGATCACACTTGGCTCGGGTAGATATTCTATCCTTATCCTGGGCAAGTATGACTCAGAAGATGAGGCAAGGCGAGCCAGCCGATCGGCCCAGGTGTTTTCTTCTCTGGGTATCTGCGTGACGAAAAATCCTCGGAGCTTCTTGGAAACCGCTCAGACAAGGACCAAGTAGGCTACCATGTTATCTTCCCGTGCTTCATACTCTTGGTTAACCTGGTTGACCACGAGCTGGGAATTGCTGTATCCTTGGACCTGTTGCGTACTTATAGAGACGGTCAATTTTAATCTGACCAATAGGGTTTCGTATTCAGCCTCGTTGTTGGAGGCACGGAACCCAAACCTTAGCACGTACTCGAGCTGGATGCCTTCGGGGGTTGTTAAGATGATTCCTGGTCCACTGCCTTGCTGATTGGATGAACCATCCACGTGCAGTACCCAGATAGGGATATCGGAGCGTAACCCAGGCGATAGGGACGGTGGCTCGGACTCTTTAACCGGGTCTTCTGGATATGTAAACTCCACCAGAAAGTCTGCAACGGCTTGTCCTTGATGGTCGTCCGGGGTCGGTAGACTACTTCAAATTCTTCCAACTCCAATGCCCACTTGAAGAGCCTCCCGGTTGTGTCCGGACGGCTGAGGATTCTGCGGAGAGGTTGATCTGTGAGGACCATAATGGCATGGGCCTGAAAGTAAGGACGGAGCCTCCTGGCTAAGGTGATGAGGGCGAACGCTAGCTTTTCGATACGGGAGTATCTGCTTTCTGCGCCCTATAATGCCCGGCTGGTGTAGTACACTGGGAACTGTATCCCGTACTCTTCCCGAATGAGTGCCGAGCTAATCGCTGATGGTGAGACTGTCAAGTATTAAAATAATTCTTCCCCTGGCACGGGTGTTGAGAGTAGAGGAGGGGACGCCAAGTACTTCTTGAGTTCCTGGAATGCCTCTTTGCATTCTTCTGACCATTGAAATGCTTTGCAAAGGATTTTAAAGAATGGCAGGCACCGGTGGGTAGCTTGGGAGACAAATCTGTTCAGTGCAGCCACCCGTCCGGCTAGGCTCTGAACCTCCTTCGTCGACTTGGGCAACCGCATGTTGATGATGGCTTTGATCTTTTCGGGGTTTGCTTCAATCCCCCGTCTGCTGACTAGATGGCCCAGAAATTTCCCAGACGAGACGCCGAAGGTGCATTTGGCCGGGTTCAACCTCATCCTGAATTTTCTCAAAATGCTAAAGGCCCCGGCCAGATGCTCAAGGTGGTCGGACTCGTCCCGGCTCTTGACCAGCAGATCATCCACGTATACTTCCATAGACTTCCCAATCAGGTACTTGAACATGTAGTTGACCAGGCATTGGTAGGTGGCCCTGGCGTTCTTGAGACCGAATGGCATAACCTTGTAGCAATACGTCCCCTGGTCAGTGATGTATGCTATCTTCTCTTCGTCCCCGGGGTACATGCTGATCTGGTTGTACCCCGAGTAAGCGTCCATGAATGAGAGGAGTGAGTGACATGTCGTGGAGTGCACAAGGAGGTCTATCCTGGGTAGTGGATAGCAATCCTTAGGACAAGCCTTGTTGAGGTCGGTGAAGTCCACACACATCCTCCACTTCTCGCTGCTTTTCTTGACAAGCACCACATTGGCTAGCCAGTCGGGGTAGTGAACTTCTCGTATGGAATGAGCTTTGAGGAGCTTCTCGACCTCCTCACTCACTGCTTTCTGCCTCTCGGGGGCCATGCCCCTCCTTTTCTACTTCACCGGCCGGCAATCTGGACTGACATTGAGTCGATGGGACATTACCCGGGGGTCAATCCTGGGCATATCCTCATGACTCCAAGCAAAAACGTCTTGATTTTGCCTTAGGAACTGAGTCAGTTTTTCCTTTAGGCCGGGCTCCAGTAGGGTACCAATGCTGACCGTGCGGTCGGGGTACTCAGGATCCAGCATCACTCTTTACAGTTCTTCCATCGGACCTATCATGTAACTCTGGTCCCGGGGGTCCATCTCTTGGACGTTTAATGTTTCTATGATTGCCCCCCGGCGCAACGAGCTGACATAATAACTCCGAGCGGTAGTCTGATCTCTACGCAAGTATCTTGGTCCCTGAGGAGTTGGGAACTTCACTGTTAAGCTGTAGGTGGACACGACCGCCCTGGCCTTGTTGAGAGTCGACCTCCCAAGGATGACATTGTAGGCCGACGGGGCTTCCACGATCACAAAATTGGTCAGCACGGAAACCTACTGAGGGTAGGCCCCCATGAGAACTGGAAGCTCGATTGTTTCGAGCGGTTGTGTACTGGAACCATTAAATCCAACCAGGGGGGTAGCAACCGGCCGGAGCCGATCCCTGGCAATCCCCAGTTGATTGAATGCTGACATCAACATGATATTAGACGAGTTGCATGTGTCCATAATTGCGACCGTTTCATTGAGATTGCGAATCTGAAGCCTTTGCTGTTTGAAACGGTCCACATATTCCCTTAGGGACTCCCCCTTTCACTGCTTGACGGTCAACAGCTGCGTGTCCGGTTGTGACCGATCGAGTATCCCGATAAACTGGCTAATGAACAGCTTGCTGAGGGCTTTGAAGTCATCGACCGTCCGGGGCTTTAGAGCATGGAACCACTGTGTTGTTCGCTCTTTGAGGGTATTGGGAAAGGCCAGGCACAGTAGCTTGTCCACTGTGGTGACCAGTGCCATCTGGGACTTGTAGGTGCGGATGTGGTCTACCGGGCTCCCTGTGCTGTCATAGGAGTTGAGGTGAGGGGGTTTGAACTTCCGTGGAATAGGAAACTGTGTCACCCGAACGGTATAGGGTGATTCCGTCCCCGTGTTGGTGAGGTCGTGGCCGGACTTGCGGTTCAACCTCTTAATCTGCTGCTGCAGTCGCTCGAACTGGTCCTTGACGTCATCTCGACAGGTTCTCCTCTCTGTATCCGAGCGGTAGGTCAGATCGGATGACGAGGTCTCTTCCTCAAAGCGTGTCGACCTTTGGGATAGAGCCCGACTCCGAGTCAGAGTAATCGTGTGCCGAAGGTCCCCCTAGCTCCTGGTCGGGGGGACCTCGGCTGATTCTCGGGCTCTCTGTCCTGGCTTCTCCCTTCTGGCCGCACGCCGTCGGTTGATGATAGTTCTGGCATCCTCCACCCGGCGAGGATCGGGCCGAGCTCGCCTTTGTGAATGCCTGGTCACCTGGTTCTGCTCACCATCGCCGAGGTGTTCCCGGTCTGGTGGGGTCACTGGGGCAGAACGGGTTTGCCTTCGTGCCCGAGCGGGCCTTTGAATAGGGGCACTTTTCTCGGGCTGATTTTCTGATGCAGGACGCTTCTCTTGCAGGGCCAAAAGCGCCTCCATCTGTTCCTGTGTTCGGCGCTGGCCCTCCAAGAGTTGTGCCAGCGCTGTCGTTATCTGTTCAGTGGTCATGGAGGCAGCATGCTGCTCAAAATGCAAGTTCTCCTGACCGGTCGGAACAGTAGTTTTCTTACCCGTCTTTGGCGGCATGTTGATTAGTCAAGAATTTGTTGATGAGAAGACTCTGTCGTTTCCCACAGACGGCGCCAAACTGATGCTGTCTAAAACTGGTAAGAAGGATTTAGAGAGAGAAAAAGACAAGAACAATTTGTAGGTGGTTCGGTCCCGTTAATGAGGTGACCTACGTCCACGGTTGCGTCTGTGCGCGTCCACTAGCAGATCACTGGCGGGCCGGGTGAGCCAACAAAGAGGGGCGGCACTACCAGTAATACCGGCCGGGTATATGCGTATAATGGTGAGTTCTCTGTTATATGCGTGTAAGCTAGAAAGCTATTTTTTGAATCCCTGTAGACAGGGTAGGTGGGCTCTTTTATTGAAGCAAGAGTCCACCCTTACATGGTAAGTTAATTGGATTAGGAAGCCTAATCTAATTAGAAATTATTTGCATGATTTGGGGAGAGTTTCCTAAGTGGTTTAGGAAACTGCCACATTCCATCTTGCATACTTATAGTTGGATTAGGAAACTGCCAGATTAGGCCAAGCCCACGGGATGCCGCGGTATTCCAATTTCGGCCTATTAACATGAACCGCACGGTCTTGACGAACGCCTCGAGATAGCTCGGCTCTTGGTGACGTGGCAGACTAACTTCATGGCAGGATTATTTTGGACATATTAGTTTCTATAGAACCCTTAAATTAGGATCTTGCTTATCATCTTTGATTAGGACAATGTGATGAATTATTTGCGTTTGCCCGTAAGGGATTATTTGGATGATGAGGACGTGTATGCGAAGGCATCATCAAACCTTGTATGGTAGATTCCTCTAGAGTAGTATGGTCTTTATCCAAACATCCAATAATTATTCAAGGGCAAATTTTTAAAAAATTTTAAAATACAAGCACTTCTTTAACAAACCCGAGTCTTTTGAAAATTCCGGGAATATCCCTTTTTGAAAATTCGCTTTGAAATTCACTTTCTCAAAATACTTCCAAAATTCTCCCTAGATTATAGAGAATTTCAAAATTTCTACTTTGATGATTCAATTTTAAAACCTCTTCTTAGATTTTAGAAAATTTCAAAATTCCTGCCTCGATTTTCAAGAATCATGATTTCACACCACAAGCATTGATGATTTAATATTTTTGAAATTTACAGATCTCCCCCTCTCTTTCAAGATTTTCGTGAAAATTTTAATTTTGTAAACATGAGTCATCAAGAATTTCAAAGCTAAAAATCCTTGGATAAAAATTGGATTAGTAAGATGATTAACATACACAAGGAATCTTATATGTTTATGTGCTAATATGCTAGGTCTAAGCTAGATTAAGTTGCTTTGCATTTAGATTAGATTGCATTTCATTTGTATTGCATACACTACACGAGCATTGCATATACGACTCACGAGTGCGATGCCTCTAATATATTCTCGAAAAGAAATTTGTTTTCCTCAGAATTTTGAAAAAGATTTCTGTGATTTTAAGAAAATGATTTTCCATCTTTGATTTTCCAGCTTTGTAAAAGGCACTTTTTGTTAAAAAAAAAATCATTTTTTTGAAATCGATACAACTATTCTAGAATTTTCTAGATTTAAATACAATTATGATTATGTATACATAATTTCCATACCGTGATCACTCAACAACAATTGATGAATAAAACTTGGCTTAGAAATCATCTAGGATAAATGGATGAGAGATTAAAAGCTTAGAATAACTTGATTAACATGATTCGTGAACTTCTATTATACTTCTATTGTGTTTTGCATTCATTTGTCAAATGATATCAAACTTCCAGAATAATAGAGTCTGCTTAAAACAACTTTTCAGAAACATTAAGATCATGACATGTCTATGGAATTTTTTTTCCATAAACCAAATTGAAATAGCTTTCTTTTGACACCAGATAGAATTTCAAATGATTTTTATACAATTAATTATTATTTTTACAATAATAGTGGACAGTCCTGATCCACTGTTCCCAAAATCTTTATTTCTCAAACTTCAAAAATGGTAAAGAGGTTATACTTATTGGAGAAGTTCCCTATGACATTTATCTAACTTTCTGTAAAATGGTTTTAACCCAGCTCATGTTTAAGACCACTTTTGATAGGATTCATCAGAGGTTGCTGAATCTGAAAATTTGATTGATGACATGTCTTCTTTGTTTTCATGCATATTATTTGTTTGCTTGTGTTTTTGCAATGCTTGGGTATTCCTCGGTGTCTTAGTGCAGAGAATTGAATGTCGTGGATCCGGACTTCGATTCGTGAGTTTGCCTCGTCTACATGTGGCTTAGTACCCGTGTATCGTGTACCTTCTCTATCCCTTCTCTTAGAATTTTTCTAAGTTTACAACTTTATTTCAACGACACAAATTCCTTTAGGATAGTCTCCGATTATATGATTATTTGTTAGAGACATGTTATCTAGGATTGTTGTATGATTGAATTACACATTTTCTTTCATTTTGCTTTCGCAACTCCACTTAAGTCAACCCAATGTAAGTCTTCTCGTTCCCTTTTGCATATCTTGACATATTTCCTGATACACCCAAAATCAGTTTATGCCCGAGCGGTTCTATTCTGCAACTACTGACAAGCATCATCCCGAGCGGTTTGGTCCACCTGACGCCTCCCGAGCAGTTCATCCACGACCCAACCAGCAGGTCGGGAAGACCGCACAGGCACATCCCACCGCAGGAACAGCTCATCTGGGCCCACAGGCATGATCTCGAGCATTCCGGGCAGTTTTCTACTCAAGCTAGAAGACTAATGGAATGTGCAAACTCTTTCCTAATCCAATTAGGAAACCCCTACAATTAATGCCAATCTATATCAATTGGATTATGTTTTCTTTTCCTGGTACGAGTAGGTATCTTACATCTATAAAAGAGACCTCTCACCCCCCATTGGAGGGGCCGATTTTTCAGTCTACACAGCACCTCTATAGCATTCATCAACATGCCTAGTCGGCCTAAGGTAGCTCCAGACTTGTTGGTTCACCACAGGCCCCCAGCTCTTTTACAGTATAGTGAACGTGCTCAGACACATACGTGGACGTAGGTACTTTCATTAACAGGGCCAAACCACATATAAAAAACTAGTCTCTCACTCTCTCTCCCCTTAAATTGGTTAAATATACTTTAACCAAATTTTGGCATCATCAGCTTGGCGCCGTCTGTGGGAAGCAACAAGTCTTCTCATCAACAAATCTCTTGACTGATTGTCATGCCACCAAAGAAGGGTAAGAAGGATGATCAGCAGTCCACCCGGGATGTTCCTCCGGCCCCGGTACCGGCACCGGCATCGACTGCGGTAGTCATGACATCTGAGCAGATCACTGCGACCCTCACACAACTCTTGGAGGGCCAGCGTCAAATCCAGCAACAGATTGAAGCCCTGCTGCCCAGCAAAGCAGTCCTCCAGTAGCTGAGAAACAACCCAGGAACGTTGCACATGGTCGGGAACCGATCTTGACCAGACGACGTGCGCGAGCCAACCCGTCCCCCGTTGAGGATGCCAGAGACATCAACAGTAGGACAGTACACCTCCATGAAGAAGACAAGCCCTAGGCACACGATGAACCAGAGTCATAGACAAGCCCGATCCCAGAGGACAGTACACCTCCATGAAGAAGAAGCCTCTTCCACCGACCCGACCAACCACTCAGATACTGGTCGGGAAGGAGTGGAAGCCCGAATCAAGGACTTGCAGAAGCAGATTGACAGAGTGGCCAAAAAGCTTGGTCAAAACAGCGCTCAGAATCAGGCCAATACCGAGATCGAGTCACCGTTCTCCAGCCAGATCACGAGGTTTGCCATCCCACGCAAATTTAAGCAGCCTCGCCTAGATCCATATAATGGCTCGGGAAACCCGTTCGGACCTACAAGGCTCATATGGCCCTAGCCACCAACTCCGATGAACTACATTGCCTAGCCTTCCCCAGCACTTTGAAAGGCATGGCCGTGAAATGGTTCTACTCCTTGGAGCCTCGATCGATCTGCAGTTTCAAGCAACTCAGCAAGCAGTTCATCAACCAGTTCATCGGTATGCATGAATGGCCAAAGCCCTACATGCAGCTACAAACAGTCATACAAAAGGATAATGAGACCCTTAAGGAGTTCACTAGCCAGTTTAATCAAGAGAAGCTCAGTATTTATGATCTTGATGAAACTGCCGCTATTATAGTATTCTGCTCAGGAGTTCAACACACCAAGTGTGCCACGTCGTTTCACAGAAACCGACCGGTAACCTTGGTTGGACTCGCAGAGAGGGTTGGAAAATACATTGACACTAAAGAATTTCTAAAGATCAAAGTCCCCGGGAAAGAAAGCAACGAGTCTTCCAAAAGTAAGTGAAAGCGAGATCAGCCTGGGAGTTCTGACAGTTCTTCCAGTTCACAGCAGTACGGGTCAGGCAGCCCCGACCCGACCTCCAGTTCACAGTGGTCTGAGTACGACAGTCCCGACCCGACCTCCAGTTCACATTAGTCAGGATCAAGCAGTTCCAACTTTGTCTCCAGCACAGAGAAATCAGGAGCTCGACGATCCTAATCCGACCCCCTATCTCCATCGCTCTAGATGAGCCCGACTACCGTGGTACTTACCTGATCACCACATGAGGCTCCATTGATTGTCAGAGAGCCCATACAAAGACTTCGGGCTTAACCCCGAGGCATCCAAAGACCTCAAGCCTAACCCTGAGGCATCCAAAGACCTCGGGCCTAACCCCGAAGCATACAAAGACCTCGGGCTTAACCCCGAGGCATCCAAAGACCTCGGGCCTAACCCTAAGGCATACAAAGACCTCGGGCCTAACGCCGAGGCATCTAAAGACCTCGGGCCTAACCCTGAGGCATACAAATACCTCGGGCCTAACCCCGAGGCACACAAAGACCTTGGGCCTAACCCCGAGGCGCAGGCTTCGCTTAGGTCCAATCGACAATGGGGAAAAACCCCCTAGGTGGCTGATGATGGCAAGTTCAAAAGACCCTACAACCACCATGTTCCATGTCGGTTACCTACAGTCATAGCCTTTGTAAGACCCTTATCTTAGTGAAAGCGTGGGGGGCAAGATGGCGCAATGAACTAAACAGGCAATCACATCGGGTATCTACAGGCCTCACGGACAACCAAGTCACAATCTTAGACAACCCGAGCACCTACAGCACTCAGAGGCATTAACTCTACTTAGGTCCAAACCGACGATAGAGGTGACTAAAATCTCTTAGGTTGGCCCACGATAGAGGAGCAATAGGATCCTAAAGCAATACGCTCTAGGTCAGCTCCACCAACATGGCCAAGCTCTTCTCCCAACAGTCTTGACGAAGGCTGGATGGGCGGAGGACAACCATCCTGGGGAGTTAACATAAAAGGACCCTAAAGCAATACGCTTTAGGTTGGCTTTTCCAATATGGTCAAATTCTTCTACCCATAACCTTGACGAAGGTTTACGGGTAGAAGATAACCATCCTGGGAGCTAACTCATGCAAAAGACTTCGAATTAGGCCGGGTCTCAACTCCCGGTCAATTCCTGAGTACTTAAAGGTCCGGAGCTAGGCTGGGTCTCAACTCTCAGCTAGTTCCTAAGGACTCACCAGGCTCAAAAGCCCCGAGGCAGCTTCCCCGAGCACTCAGACTGGTATCAGGCAGATTTCAAAACTTGCCCCGATATAGCATCCAGCTAACCTTGCAAATGAGGGGCAACTGATACACCCAAAATTAGCTTATGCCCGAGCAGTTCTATTCTGCAACTATTGACAAGTATCATCCCGGGCGGTTTGGTCCACCTGATGCCTCCCGAACGGTTAATCCATGACCCGGTCAACAGGTCGGGAAGATCACACGGGCACATCCCACTGCGGGAACAGCTCATCCGGGCCCACAGGCTTGATCTCGAGCATTCCGGACAGTTTCCTACTCAAGCTAGAAGACTAATGGAAAGTACAAACTCTTTCCTAATCCAATTAGGAAACCCCTACAATTAATGTCAATCTATATCAATTGGATTATGTTTCCTTTTCCTGGTACGAGTAAGTCTCTTATATCTATAATAGAGACCTCTCACCCCCCATTGAAGGGGCCGTATTTTCAATCTACACAGCAACTCTATAGCATTCATCAACATGCCAGGCCAGCCTACGGTAGCTCCAAACTTGTTGGTTCACCACAGGCCCCCAGTTCTTTTATAGTAAAGTGAATGTGCTCAGACACACACGTGGACATAGGTACCTTCATTAACAGGGCCGAACCACATACAAAAAACCAGTCTCTCACTCTCTCCCCTTAAATTGCTTTAATTTACTTTAACCAAATTTTGGCATCATCATTTCCTTTACTTGCATCGGTTCCGGGCGGGACTAACCACTGTAAGTATACCTCTCCCTTGTATTGCATGTGCATCTAACTACTACTTGATTTAATCTCTTGACATGATTTTCCTTGGATGTTCCCTTTTTGACATTATATATTATCTAGTATGTTTGAGGAAACAACACCAATTATGAATTAAGAACAAGGATATTTGAATCAAGGCCTACCGTTCGGTAGGGAGAGGAGGGGTGCTGTAGTCCTGCTTGGGCTCCTTCCCCTCTCATACCAAGACACCCGAACCTAATTTCTGGTAATTAAGGGCGAGTAACCTTATTCAATTTTGGGCGAGTCAAACTTTGGTTTCCTAATTCTCGATAAAAATTCAGGGATGACTCTTTATCTCTAGGATCGCGTGAAGAAGTCCTAGTCTTCCCTGAAGTGTGCTCCTTGGGATCTGTCCTGGGACACTATCGAGGGAAGACGCCAGGACCCCCGAGCCCACTGGTCGACAATCTGGTGACTCTGTCGGGGATTTAAACATAAAACTGATAGTTTCTTGTTCTTCGAGGGTTTGACTTGAGCCAAAGAATATCCTTGTTATTAATTCGATAATCGTGTTGTTTCCGCCTGCATTTGCACTTGCATGGTTCTTTCACCGCGACCGCTTGAGACCATTGCCTTATGGGTGGAGGGCCCTCTTTCCTCTATATGTCAAGAGACTTTGGCAACACGTAGTCACCGTTAGCCTTGTACCGCGTGCGATATATAGAGCCCTTGGCTTACTAATGGACCCTTTATGAGACTAAACCCTGGCCTTTGCATATAGTTTCTATAGAACTCTTTAATTAGGATCTTGCTTATCATCTTTGATTAGGACAATGTGATGAATTATTTAAGTTTGCCCGTAAAGGATTATTTGGATGATGAGGACGTGTATGCGAAGGCATCGTCAAACCTTGTATGGTAGATTCCTCTAGAGTAGTATGGTCTTTATCCAAACATCCAATCCTTATTCAAGGACAAATTTTTAAAAATTTTGAAAATACAAGCACTTCTTTGAAAAACCCGAGTCTTTTGAAAATTCACTTTGAAACTCGCTTTGAAATTCACTTTCACAAAATACTTCCAAAATTCTCCCTAGATTATAGAGAATTTTAAAATTTCTACTTTGATGATTCAATTTTAAAACCTCTTCTTAGATTTTAGAAATTTTCAAAATTCCTGCCTCGATTTTCAAGAATCATGATTTCACACCACAAGCATTGATGATTCAATATTTTTTAAATTTACAAATCTCCCCCTCTCTTTCAAGATTTTCCTGAAAAATTCAATTTTGTAAACATGAGCCATCAAGAATTTCAAAGCTAAAAATCCTTGGATAAAGATTGGATTAGTAAGATGATTAACATACTCAAGGAATCTTATGTATTTATGTGCTAATATGCTAGGTCTAAGCTAGATTAAGTTGCTTTGCATTTAGATTAGATTGCATTTCATTTGTATTGCATACACTACACGAGCATTGCATATACGACTCACGAGTGCGATGCCTCTAATATATTCTCGAAAAGAAGTTTTGTTTTCCTCAGAATTTTGAAAAAGATTTCTGTGATCTTAAGAAAATGATTTTCCATCTTTGATTTTCCAGCTTTGTAAAAACCACTTTTTGTTAAAAAAAATCATTTTTTGGAAATTGATACAAAAATTCTGGAATTTTCAACATTTAATTACAATCATGATTTTGTATAAAAAATGGCCATACCGTGATCACTCAACAACAATTGATGAATAAAACTTGGTTTAGAAATCATCTAGGATAAATGGATTAGAGATTAAAAGCTTAGAATAACTTGATTAACATGATTCGTGAACTTCTATTATACTTCTATTGTGTTTTGCATTCATTTGTCAAATGGTATCAAACTTCCAGAATAATAGTCTGCTTAAAACAACTTTTTAGAAACTTTAAGATCATGACATGTCTATGGAATTTTTTTTTCCATAAACTAAAATGAAATAGCTTTCTTTTGACACCAAATAGAATTTCACATGATTTTTATGCCATTAATTATTATTTTTACAAGAACAGTGGACAGTCGTTATCCACTGTTCCCAAAATATTTATTTCTCAAACTTCAAAAATGGTAAAGAGGTTCTACTTATTGGAGAAGTTCCCTAAGACATTTATCTAACTTTCTTTAAAATGGTTTTAACCCAGCTGTTTAAGACCACTTTTGATAAGATTCATTAGAGGTTGCTGAATCTGAAAATTTGATTGATGACATGTCTTCTTTGTTTTTCATGCATATTATTTGTTTGCTTGTGTTTTTGCAATGCTTGGGTATTCCTTGGTGTCTTAGTGCAGAGAATTGAATGTCGTGGATCCGGACTTCGATTCGTGAGTTTGCCTCATCTACATGTGGCTTAGTACATGTGTATCGTGTACCTTCTCTATCCCTTCTCTTAGATTTTTTCTAAGTTTACAACTTTATTTCAACGACACAAATTTCTTTAGGATAGTCTCCATTTATATGATTATTGTTAAAGACATGTTATCTAGGATTGTTGCATGATTGCATTATACGCTTCCATTCATTTTGCTTTCACAACTCCGCTTGAGTCAACCCAATATAAGTCTTCTTGTTCCCTTTTGCATATCATGACATATTTCCTTTACTTGCATCGGTCTCGGGCAGGACTAACCACTGTAAGTATACCTCTCCCTTGTATTGCATGTGCATCCGATTGCTACTTGATTTAATCTCTTGACATGATTTTCCTTAGATGTTCCCTTTTTGACATATATATATTATCTAATATGTTTGAGGAAACAACACCAATTATGAATTAAGAACAAGGATATTTGAATCAAGGCCTACCTTTCGGTAGAGCGAGGAGGGGGTGCTTTAGTCCTGCTTGGGCTCCTTCCCCTCTCATACCAAGACCCCCGAACCTAATTTCTGGTAATGATGGGCGAGTAACCTTATTCAATTTCGGGCGAGTCAAACTTGGGTTTCCTATTTCCCGATAAAAATTTGGTGGTGACTCTTTGTCTCTAGGATCGTGTGAGGAAGTCCAAGTCTTCCCTGAAGTGTGCTCCTTAGGATCTGTCTAAGGACATTATCGAGGGAAGACGCCAGGACCCCCGAGCCCACTGGTCTACAATCTGGTAACTCTGCTGGGGATTTGAACATGAAACTTATAGTTTCTTGTTCTTCGAGGGTTTGACTTGAGCCCAAGAATATCCTTGTTATTAATTTGATAATCGTTTTGTTTCTGCCTGCATTTGCACTTGCATGGTTCTTTCACTGCGACTGCTTGAGACCATTGCCTTGTGGGTGGAGGGCCCTCTTTCCTCCATTTATCGAGAGACTTTGGCAGCATATAGTCACCGTTAGCCTTGTACCGCGTGCGGTATATAGAGTTCTTGGCTTACTAATGGACCCTTTATGAGACTAAACCCCGGCCTTTGCATATAGTTTCTATAGAACCCTTCAATTAGGATCTTGCTTATCATCTTTGATTACGACAATGTGATGAATTATTTGTGTTTGCCCGTATTTGGATGACGAGGATGTATATGCGAAGGCATCATCAAACCTTGTATGGTAGATTCCTCTATAGTATGGACTTTATCCAAACATCCAATCATTATTCAAGGACAAATTTTTAAAAATTTTGAAAATACAAGCACTTCTTTAAAAAAATCCGAGTCTTTTGAAAATTTTGGGAATATCCCTTTTTGAAAATTCGCTTTGAAATTCACTTTCACAAAATACTTCCAAAATTCTCCCTAGATTATAGAGAATTTCAAAATTTCTACTTTGATGATTCAATTTTAAAACCTCCTCTTAGATTTTAGAAATTTTCAAAATTCCTGCCTTGATTTTCATGAATCATAATTTCACACCACAAGCATTGATGATTCAAAAATATTTTTGAAATTTATAGATCTCCCCCTGTCTTTCAAGATTTTAGTGAAAAATTTAATTTTGTAAACATGAGCCATCAAGAATTTCAAAGCTAAAAATCCTTGGATAAAGATTGGATTAGTAAGATGATTAACATACTCAAGGAATCTTATGTGTTTATGTGCTAATATGCTAGGTCTAAGCTAGATTAAGTTGCATTGCATATAGATTAGATTGCATTTCATCTATATTGCATACACTATACGAGCATTGCATATACGACTCATGAGTGCGATGCCTCTAATATATTCTCGAAAAGAAGCTTTGTTTTTCTCAGAATTTTAAAAAAGATTTCTGTGATTTTAAGAAAATGATTTTCCATCTTTGATTTTCCAGCTTTGTAAAAACCACTTTTTGTTATAAAAAAATTCATTTTTTTGAAAAGATTCTTTTGCAATAAGATACCTAAATCAAAATAAAAGATAGAGACCTAAGGATTGAACTCCCTGAATTTCAACAGAAAGAAGTAACATTGTAGACAGATGGCTCCTCTTGATCCTCAAGCTCTTTTCTCATGAATGGATGAGGTCACCGGTATTGATCATCTACGTTTCAGATATTTTGGTCTTAGTACTCTCTTTCAGTTGAGAAATGTTAAATTTGAAGAAGATATTATGCGTGCCGCCATTCGATGTTGGGATTCAGAATTTCATGTATTTTGGTTCGGACATCAAAAGATCTCACCACTATTTGAAGAATTCAGTGCCATCCTCGATTTTAACCCTAACTCCGATCTAATCCTTCCCACCATTTAGGCTGGATATGTAAAGAGCTTATCATCACTCCTTAGCTGTTCTCCTTCTGTTGCCCGATCTATGATTTCTGATCAGGAGAATGATTTTCCCTGCTTATTTGCTCGCTATTGTACTGCCATGGGAGGACATTTCGATCATTCCATATCTGGATGGGGTGCCTTGACATTTGCTATGATTTCACACTTCTTGTTTTCCACTTCATCACAAACCCTCATACTAGTTGCCTGTGGGCTCCATTCTCGGCAAAACCCCATGATGTTGGTTCTAGCAGAAACTTTAATGGATTTAGATCAGGCACATACTAATGGGACAGTACTCCTTTCTGGTGCCCCTTTAGTGTTGTAATCTTGGCTTCTTAAGCGACACAGCTTATTGGTATATCCTCACGGTCTTTGTAGAATCCCTTCCTTGGATCAGAGGTAGGTACGAAGATTTTTTAGCAATTCTGAGGTTTGGTTCGTTTGGCTAAGCAGTCTCACCACCGAGGACATCCGTTGGGTCTATGCCCGTTAGGATTATTGTTCAGTTACTGTTAGATTTCCAGGGCGAAGCGGGATATGGCTTCTTGGTTTACATGCTACCACTTTTTCCATCCCATACAGAGTAGCCAGGCAATATGGTTGTACACAGGACACTTCTGATGACTCCATCGGGGTTATGAGAGATTTAATTCTGCGAACTTCATCGATTACTGCTTTCACCACTGCATGGCATGAGCAGATTGCGGCACCTTTTCCATGGATTACCGCCTCCATCCAGTTATTAATTGAGTGTTTTATGGAGATCCAAAGGGTAATTGAAAGGCAGAGCCAAATTCTGCAGGGACATTAGAAAGGGCATTATAGAGAGCTTGAAGTAAATGATTGAATGATGATGTTTTGAAAGCAGCTACTTGTTTAAGCCAAATGGATGCTTGAGAGGAATAAGCGAGTCACAGTGATGCTCCACTTAAGATTAAGTCGAGTCCAGTCGAGACAGTTTTAAGTCTTGTTGTCGAGTCTGTCTATCATCAAGTTGTATTTTTTGAGTCTATGTCGAGTACTGTAATCCTTATCTTTTTAGTGATGAACTAAAATCTTCATTTTCTTGATTAAATGCGCCTTGTCATGAATAAATGAATCTCTAAACTGAACATGTCATTTCTCTGATTATTGTGAAAAATGCGCTGTTGATAATTTTGTGCATTAAAAAAACAAATCCTGAAAGGATCAAAGTTGATTTTGCACTGACGCCGAAGAAAGCTAAGAATTGATTAGTTTTACTTTATGAATCTTGAGATGCTTTTGCTTAAATCTTGAAAAAATATACCTGATAGTAACTCGGGACTAGCTTAAATCCCTGATCTTCCCATTTCAAAATCTTGAGCCCAGAAAAATGAGCCATTCAAACCTGTCTAACCTGTAAGCCATGAACACCTTGTCCTTGATGGTAGCCAAACATTTCAAATGAACTACTTCTCTCGAAAAGAAAAAAAGAAGCTCGCTAGGATGAAAATCCGAAAGGGCGCCTAGGCAAAAGTTAGAGCACAAAAGAAAAGAAGAAAAAAGATAAAAGAAGCTTGCTAGGATGAAAACCCAAAAGGGCACCTAGGCAAAAGTTAGAGCATGAAAAGAAAAGAAAATATTGTGTGTTGTTTTCAAGAACTTGATCCTAGCCAGTCAAAACTTTAGAGAGAAAAGAAATTAAAAGAAAAGAAAGAGGAGAAGAAAAAAAGAGAATGTAGAAGATTGAGAAATTGGGAACATGAATTATCCCAAAGCTTTGAATTGTAATCTCTTTGAATAAGCCCAAAAGATTTTAAGGGCTAATCTTGCTCTGAAAACATGTATGATGTATGATGAAAGATGTAAAACTAGCTGGCTAGTGAAAAGGTGAAAAGAATCAACCATCAAAATCACAAAGAGAAAAGAAAAGAAAAGAAAAAGAAGAGAAGAGGTAGTTTAATATCTTTCAATGCCACCACAAGTGACCTGCTTTAGAAAATCTGTCCGATGACATGGCTTAGAAAGCCCCCAATTCTTGAATCCTTGCTCTTTCAAAACCTCCAGCTTTTGAGGAACTACCCTTGACCTGATTCCCACTTGGGGATACGTAGGCAACCTACTCGGTTTGGTCACTGCTCCTGAAACACTCAGCCATACTTTAAATACCTTCCTTCAAACCTCGGCTGAACTACTTTGGACCTAATACCCACTTAGGGATAAGTAGGAGAGCTACCCTAGCTCTTGGTCCCTGAACCTTGCAAACTAGGAGCAAACTTAAAAGTTTGCCCAGAACCTCAAGATATCACCGCCACACTAAGGACAAACTGTGTTTGCCCAAGCTTCCATTTATCCTTATCAACTAGGGGCAAACATCAATTGCCTGTACCCCCCTTTACATAGAAGCAAATCCTGAGCCATCAAGTATATCTTTGAAAACATTTGAAATAAATCATCTCTTATTCTATAAGCTAAGGCACTAATTCGAAGCACATTTCAGATAAAGAAAGGATTGATTTAGATCCATACGGAGTATTTTTCAAAGCATTACTTTATCAACTAAGTATTATCACAATAAGATTATAAGTGAACATGAAAGCAAAGAGATACGTCAAACATGACAAACGCGCATTAAGATTAAGGAAAATTGAGTTTTCTCCTCCAAACTTCTACTTTAGTGTCAAGAATGTCAAATTCCTGTCTCAATGTCTATCAATCTCTGTCGTGGTCTAATCTGTCGTCGTCTAGTCTGTCATGATCTCGAGTGTGTGGGTCCAAAGTAATCTAAAAATGTGAAACTTTAAAAGCATCCAAAGGTGGATACAAGTAGAAGTTCTGAACATTGTTGTTACATTAATTAATCCTAGTCAGATGAAGCATTAAGTGGTTAATGGAAAAATCATAAGACCGGCATTTGATTTTGAGTTGAGCCGTTTAGAGTGACTTGCATGAATATCTACTAGAATTGGTTGAAGATTATTGAAGCTCGTCAAAGTCATGCCAAAAATCATCAGGACTTTCAAGTACCTATCAACTATGGATCAGAATTGTTATATTAGGAACTTAATTGGTCTGATCCTGATATATAAGCCTTAAGAGTGCTCAAAACTTGTTGGAATTGGTCTAAAGGACCCGTGGGAAAGTCCCCAGACACGTAGAATCGAGGGCACCGTAGCTTGAAATAGCCGAGAATTGATGATTTGCAGCAAACTCCCATAGATTTGGGTTGTTTGTGTGGTGGACAATTGGGTCTGTTGTCGCTCAAGAATTATATCTAGAAAGGATTTTCAGAAGATGAATCGGAATTCAGAATAGGGTCCGAATAAATCAGATGTATTTGCAAGAATATTTGAGCTGGTCGAAGCACCGATATGAGTCTTAGATTGAATCAGCAGGGCCTCCAAAATATATACTCACCTCTCAAAAATCTCAAAAACCTCCCCAAATAGAGAACTTTCAGATATCATCAGAATTACATCCAGATATAGGGTTTCTTTTAGCATCGTGTATCAGAATTTGCCTCCCGATATCGGGTTTCTCTCAGCAACGTGTTGCCTCCAGATATAGGGTATCTCTCAAAATTGTGTACATCTCAAAATCGTGTATCAGGGTTGCCTCCAGACGTAGGATATATCTCAGAATCAGTGTACCTCTCAGAATTTATGCATCAGAACAGAAGATTTATCCCCAGCAGAAAGACCTATTTTAGAAGAATAGAAGATTTGTCTCCAGCAGAGAGACCTGTTTCAGAGGATTTGCCTCCAGACCTATTTCAGAAGATTTGTCCCCCAAACAAGGACTTGTTTCAGAAGAACAGAAGATCTGTCTTCAGCAGAGAGACCTATTTCAGAAGAAGGACTCTGCATCAGTAATTGTCCACATCAGAAAATCGTCCCCAGCAGAAGGACTCTACATCAATAATCGTCCCCAGCAGAAGGACTCTACATCAGCAATCGTCCCCAACAGAAGGACTCTACATCAATAATCGTCCCCCGCAGAAGAACTCTACATCAGCAATCTCCCCAGTAGAAGACTTTCATCAATCATCTAAGTGGTTAGGACTCTCAGAATCGAGTTTAAGATTAGATCGAGTTTAAGATCATGTTTTAGATCGAGTTTAAAATCATGTCATGTTTTAGATCGAGTTTAAGATTAGGTCAAGTTTAAGACAGAATCGAGTTTAAGATCATGTTTTAGATTGAGTTTAAAATCATGTCATGTTTTAGATCGAGTTTAAGATCAGTTCAAGTTTAAGACAGAATTGAGTTTAAGATCATAGATCAAGTTTAAGATCATGTTTTAGATCATGTCGAGTTTTAGATCGAGTTTAAGATCATGTTGAGTTTTAGATCGAGTTTAAGATCATGTCGAGTTTTAGATCGAGTTTAAGATCATGTCGAGTTTTAGATCGAGTTTTAGATCATGTCAAGTTTTAGATCGAGTTTAAGATCATGTCGAGTTTTAGATCGAGTTTAATATCATGTCGAGTTTTAGATCGAGTTTAAGATCATGTTTTAGATTGAGTTTAAGATAATGTTTTAGATCGCGTTTAAGATCATGCCGAGTTTAAGATCATATCATATCTAG
The DNA here is from genome assembly GCA_033977485.1 of Hydrangea macrophylla. Classification (NCBI taxonomy): domain Eukaryota; kingdom Viridiplantae; phylum Streptophyta; class Magnoliopsida; order Cornales; family Hydrangeaceae; genus Hydrangea; species Hydrangea macrophylla. The sequence continues at coordinate 61,070,117 of CM066985.1, forward strand.
GATTAAGTTAAGACCTGTTGAGAATAAGACTTGTCTAGAACCCTCTTCATTAAGAAACCCGAATCAAATAGGAGAGATTGTGTCAAAAGTTTCCATATGTGAGAGAGAGTAGTCGCATCCCTTTTTGCATCTAGAACCCTTGATGATGATTCATCCAGCACTTGCGCATTCATGTTTTCATACTGCATCAATATCCTAGGATAGCCGCATTTCATCTGTATTGTTGTTGTTGTTGTATGTGTTTGGTCTCCTCGTGTGCTTGAACTACGACCTGGTCTGATTCCTGGAAAGGATACGTAGGCAACTCCAACATAGCACGACCAGCAGCGGCTTAGATTTAGTAGCCTCTACCCAGAACTGCATTGCATTAATGCATTTCGTAATTTCTTAATTTTTTTTGATTTTGAATTTCTGATTTTTGCAGATTTTTTGTTTTTCCTCAAACCTCTCAGTATGGTTATTGGGTGCCTTCAAAGCTTTGGCACTCACTTGCAGTTCACGTTGTTCACAACAAGCTCTGCCAAAGAGGGGCAAACTGTAGACACCCAATTTTGACCACACTGATAGAATTTAGGGTGGACAATGTCTTGGAGGATTTGATGATGAAAAGTACCCCGTAGAAGGTACTGGATTCCACATAATCGAAAGATTAAACTTAGGAAAGTGACTTCAAGCTCAGAAAAGCCCTTTTCCATGCATAAATCCTGATTTTCTCAAAATCGTCTCTCAAAATTCATATTCTCTCAGGGTTATATGATCATTAAGTGTTTTAAACGCAGTATTCTAGGTATCTAGAGATTCAATTTCAAAGAAAAGTTCAAAATCGACACACATTTGAAAGTAATTTTGAAAAAGAAGTCATTTGATTTCAAAAAGACGACGAAAGTTCTGGAGGACTTCTAGGCTTCAATTGGACTTCAATTCTCATTTCAAAACATCTTGGAATATTTTATACTGAAATTCAACCCGGTAGCTTTCCAACGGTACATAAACGGACGATTTCGGACACCAAAAAGCATTTTTACAAAAATCTGGAAAAGCAGTGCACGTAATTTTTGAAACAGGGCTTAAGGGCAACCAGGGGAACCAAAATAGCAAGTGGCGGTTTTGGGTAAGGGGGTGGCGGGTCCTACTAAAACCGCCACCTATGAAGTGTGTCCTCCATTGCATTGTTTTGGTTCTAGACCCTTTTAGAAGGCTCCCACTGCGATGAAATTGCCTGGAAACTGCGTTTAGGCACAGAAATGGCCATTTTAGCCCATTTCTGCTCTCTGAATTCACTGTTTTAACCCTGAAACTTAAGAGCTAAGTCTTCAAAACTCTATATATATATCTCATTCATCTCATATGAGATCATCTTGGAGTATCTGGAGTGATCTTGGAATATCTTGAAGAAGCTTTAAGTACATACAAGTGAATATACTTGCAAGAGATAAGAATATACTTAGAATTCAAGAGAAATTTCTAGAGATAAGAATATACTAATCTCAAGATAATTAGATTAGATGATTTTTACATCAATTGTCTCCCTCAACTTCCATGGATGAGTGCTTGAAGAACACTTGATGAAGGAGATCTTCAATACAACTTTGATTGCAAAATTGAGATCCTCCAAAAGGTGAACACTATAATTCATCTCTAATTCCTATTATATATATATATATATATATCTATAAGATTTGGATCTAGCTTTGTTTCATTTTATTTGTTAGAACACTCATCTTCTTCATCTCTTGTTCTTCACACTCACATAGCTAGATCCAAATCTCTTTGATTTTGTTGATAATTCATAATTAGAGATTGATTTTCAATTTGATTTTCAATTTTGATTTCCTTTTTCTATTCTAGTTTTAGATTCATGCATACATGATTATATATATATATATATATATGTATCTATTTTTAATTCTATGATGGTTTAGAAGTATGATCCATGAGAGGGATGATTCCTATGTTCATACCCATCTCTTGATTATTTCTATTACCTAGAATTCCTATTGAAATTCATCTCCAATAGGATATTTGTAAGTCCCTTTGATCCATGATCTAAAGTTCTTCATAGAACTTGAGGGCTAAATTGAATGGAAATCATGATAGTTTAGTAGATCTATGAATTTGATCTCTCAAATAAGCTTCAACCAACATCTAAGATAATTTCCTCACACTTTAAAATGAATTAGTCAAAATTCAGGAAAACAGATTGGTTTTGTCCATAAGATTTGGTCCATCAAAACCCATAGTTTGATGGATTTCAAATTTTTTGGGTAAAATTTGATGAATTAGATTTCATCCGGTCCGTTTTGAAAACTTCTAGGATTCATATACTATTTTTAGAAATTGTTGAGAAATCGATTGACAGATTTGAACATAGTCTCTTTGTACTTGAATTTCATAAAATCTATAATAGTTATCAATGATCCACTTTTTGGGGATGATTCCTAACTCATGTATCTATATGACGATGTAAAATCGTGAGCATAGGATCGAGTTAAGATCATTTTCTAAGTATTTGAAGTTGATACAACTATTCTGGAATTTTCTAGATTTAATTACAATTATGGTTATGTATTCAAAATGGTCATGCCGTGATCACTCAACAACAATTGATGGATAAAACTTGGTTTAGAAATCATCTAGGATAAATGGATGAGAGATTAAAAGCTTAGAATAACTTGATTAACATGATTCGTGAACTTCTATTATACTTCTATTGTGTTTTGCATTCATTTGTCAAATGATATCAAACTTCCAGAATAACAGAGTCTGCTTAAAACAACTTTTTAGAAACATTAAGATCATGACATGTCTATGGAATTTTTTTTTCATAAACTAAAATGAAATAGCTTTCTTTTGACACCAAATGGAACTTCACATGATTTTTATAGAATTAATTATTACTTTTACAAGAACAGTGGACAGTCCTGATCCATTGTTCCCAAAACCTTTATTTCTCAAACTTCAAAAATGGCAAAGAGGTTCTACTTTTTGGAGAAGTTCCCTAAGACATTTATCTAACTTTCTGTAAAATAGTTATAACCCAGCTCATGTTTAAGACCACTTTTGATAGGATTCATTAGAGGTTACTGAATCTAAAAATTTGATTGATGACATGTCTTCTTTGTTTCTCATGCATATTATTTGTTTGATTGTGTTTTTGCAATGCTTGGATATTCCTTGGTGTCTTAGTGCAGAGAATTGAATGCCATGGATCCGGACTTCGATTCGTGAGTTTGTCTTGTCTACATGTGGCTTAGTGCCCGTGTATCGTGTACCTTCTCTATCCCTTCTCTTAGAATTTTTCTAAGTTTACAACTTTATTTCAACGACAAAAATTCCTTTAGGATAGTCTCCGTTTATATGATCATTTATTAGAGACATGTTATCTAGGATTGTTGCATGATTTCATTACACGTTTCCATTCATTTTGCTTTCGCGACTCCGCTTAAGTCAACCCAATGTAAGTCTTCTCGTTCCCTTTTGTATTTGTTAGAGACATGTTATCTAGGATTATTGCATGATTTCATTACACCTTTCCATTGATTTTTCTTTCGCGACTCCGCTTGAGTTAACCCAATGTAAGTCTTCTCGTTCCCTTTTGCATATCATGACATATTTCCTTACTTGCATCGATTCCGGGCGGGACTAACCACTGTAAGTATACCTCTCCCTTGTATTGTATGTGCATTCGACTGCTACTTGATTTAATCTCTTGACATGATTTTCCTTAGATGTTCCCTTTTTGTCATGTATATATTATCTAGTATGTTTGAGGAAACAACACCAATTATGAATTAAGAACAAGGATATTTGAATCAATGCCTACCATTCGGTAGGCCAAGGAGGGGATGCTTTAGTCCTGCTTGGGCTCCTTCCCCTCTCGTACCAAGACCTCCGAACCTAATTTCTGGTAATGAAGGGCGAGTAACCTTATTCAATTTTGGGCGAGTCAAACTTGGGTTTCCTATTTCTCGATAAAAATTAGGTGGTGACTCTTTATCTCTAGGATTATGTGAGGAAGTTCTAGTCTTCCCTGAAGTGTGCTCCTTGGGATCTGTCCCGGGACACAGTCGAGGAAAGACGCCAGGACCCCCGAGCGCACTGGTCCACAACAATGCACTAATTTAGGTGACGAGTCGAGAGTGAACTACTGTGATGGATTAAACTGATGATTATACCAATTGAGGTGACGAGTTGATAGTGAACTACTGTGACTATCATGGATTGAACTAACGATGTACCAATCGAGGTGACAAGTCGACAGTAAACTACTATGACTGTCATAGATTGAACCGATGATGTACTAATCAATAAGCCCACTGGGGATAAAACTAAATTAGCTGGGGATGAAGCGACTCTACTGGGGAGGAATGGATAAGATGTACTCTGCTTGGGAAGAAGGTAATATGCCCACCGATGGGAGTAAAGTTATAATTTTATTCGTGGATGATCTGTGGCGGCTATGTATTTGACATTAATGGAGGACGATGATCAATAGCCACTCATGGACTTATGTTGCATGGATGAGGAAAGATAATCAATAGCCACTCATGGACTTATGTTGCATGGATGAAGGAAGATCAACAGCCACTCATGGACTTATGTTGCTAGTATGAAGGAAGATCATCAATAAACACTCATGGACTTATGTTTCTTGAACGAAGAAAGGTGATCAACAGCCACTCATGGACTTATGTTGCTAGAAGATGATGGTTAACTTTCGACGGCTTAGAAAGGGATGAGATTTACCCCAAGTTTGGACACTTCTCATGCTGACGCCTTGACTAGTGCAGTGATAGTGTTTGGTTCTCCTGCTTGTATTGTCCTTGGATTGCTCTTAAAAATATTATAATTTGATTTGAAAAATTCATTATTAGTCACTGTTTACTTACACATTTGAGACTATGACAGATTCAAAGACTGACAGACATCGACGCATGTACGAGGGCCACACATTTGACACCAAATTGGAAGAAGCTCGACTTGCCAAGATTTGATGTACCTTTGTCATAGATGATACCATTTCATTCCTCATCTTAATATGGTAGCACTTTGCTAATAAACCTAAATTTTGAAAATTGCTCCTATTGATCTAATCGTTTCTCTATTTTCCCAGGATGTGCTTTGAATTAGTGCCTTAGCTTATAGAATAAAAGATACTCCATTTCAAAAAAAAAATCAAAATAACTTGGTGACTTGAAAACTTGCCCTTGGTGTGAAGGGATCGTGTTAGGCAAACGGAGTTTGCCCCTAGTTTGAGGTGTAAGAAGTAGAATTCATAGGCAAACGAGGTAGGTGACCCCTAGTTTGGATGATGGTTCTTTGAAGGTTTTGGACAAACGAGGTAGGTGACTAAAGTTTGCCCCTTGTTTGAAGGGTAGATAGTAAATTCAGGTAAACGAGGCGGGTAGCCAAAGTTTGCCCCTAATGTGGAGGTGATTTCTGGCTTGAGGCAAGGACCGTGACTTTAATCTCTCAAATGCTCATAACTTTTGCCTAAGCACTAGTGAGGTGGCCTAGCGAGCTCTTTTCTCTCTTTTGTTATTGCCACCTTGGATTTAGCTCTAATTTTTGCCTAAGCGTCCTTTTGGATTTTTGACCCAGCGAGCCATCCTTCTTTTCTTTTTCAAATTTTGTCTACGTACCCCCGAGCGGGGATCAGGTCCAATGTAGATTGGGCCAGGACCTTGAAAGAAGAGGGGTTAATATTGGTGTCAACTGAATTGATACGGTTGCCTACGTATCCTCGAGTGGGAATCAGGTCGAGCGTAGTTCAAGGCAAGGCTTGAAGAAAAAGGGGTTGATGATGGTGTTGACTGAACCAATGCAGTTGCCTACATATCCCCGAGTAGGAATCAGGTCGAGCGTAGTTCAAGACAAGGCTTTAGAAAAAATGGGCTATTTTATAGGTGTGACGACCGAACGGATGCTGTTGCCTACGTATCCCTGAGTAGGAATCAGGTCGAGCGTAGTTCAAGCCAAAGCTTTGAAAGAAAAGGAGGTTGATTATGATGGTGTCGATCGAACCGATGCGGTTGCCTACGTATCCCTGAGTAGGAATTAGGTCGAGCGTAGTTCAAGGTGAGGCTTGAAGGAAATGGGTTAAGGGTTTTTCAAACCAATCGTCAAAGAAGTTCAAACTTAGGTCACTTGTGGTAGCCTTAAAAAAGAAGATTCAGTTTCGGTCTCCCTTTCTTTTCTTTTCTTTTCTTTTCTTTTTATTTTGAGGATTGATCCTTTTCACTTTCGCCTAGCTAGTTAATTTTGCTTTTCATGCAGTTGATTCATATGAGATCTTTCGATTACAATCTCGAAATTACATAATGTGCATGTTAGATCTCAGAATTTGTTTGTGGTCATTCGGAGCTTTTTGAAATATGATCTAGACACATTCTCATGATGTACCTTGAAGTGTACAATTCTTTGTATCACTAAAATTTCATTTCTTTCATTTTCTCCATCATTTTGACTGGCTAAGGTCAGATCTTGGAAATCAATACCTTTTTAGCTTTAACTTTTGCCTAGGTGCCCTTTTTGGTTTTCAACCTAGCGAGCTTTTCCTTTTCTTTTCTTTTTCTTTTTTTTTTCTTTTTTTTTTTGAAAAGGGAGAAGAAACTCATTGGAAATGTTTGGCTACCATCAAGGACTAAGTCTGCACTGCTTTCAATTGGACAGATTGTATGGCTCCCCATTAAATTGGGCTCAAAGTTTTGAAATGATGGAAAAGGGTGTTGGGCAAGTCCCAAGTCAGTTTCAAGTATGTCTTTTCGAGATTTGAGCAAAAGCATCTTTTAAATTCTTAAAGTAATACTATTCAATTCTTGGCTCTTCATCGGTGTTAGCGTGAAATCGACTTTGACCTTTTCAGGATTCTTTTTTTTTTGTTTGATACAAAAATTTATTAGCAGAGTAATATCCATGGTAATTTGAAAAGTGACATTTTAGTTCAATGATTCATGCATTGATGACTAGACACATTAGATTAGGCAAAATGAGATTTCATTCCATTATCAAGAGAGAGGGATTACATTACTCAACACAGACCCGTAACAACTCGATGACAGACAAACTCGCCCACAAGACTAAACTTGAAATAGATTCAAAACATAGGACAGACTCGACTAGACTCGACTTGGTCTCAATGGAGTGTCATGGTAACTCACTTATTCTTTTTTTTTTTTTAAAAGAGCGGCCTCATTTATTTTGCTAGCAAAAGTCCCAAACACCACCACTTCACTTGTATAGGTTCAACATTTATGGACCTCAATGAAGGGGATCACTTGAACAGATGCGACAGGGGCTTTAGGTTCGATGAAGCCAGGGGGGGCTTTTTGATTGACATAGGGTTGGATGGGTGATGGCTTGATGATTTTTTGACCGATGAGGTCTTGGATATCTTAGTGAAGGCGTATGCGGCCACCGGTGTCATGGCCTAGGCCTTGGTGGGTTTATGATGGTCTGGGCTAGTCCACAAACAAGACAATGAATCTGGGGAGGTACAAAAGTGTCCTTATCCGGGACTAAGATAGAAGTAAAAGCCCAAATTGGCAAAGGCACAAAATACTTCTTATGGACTCCTAGTAGGGAGATGATCAGAATTTTGAAGAATTTATCGATGTGAACCGATAACGGTTACAGTATGTATACGACTTCTATACAATGATTGAGATGGGTGAAGATGATGACATGTATGCACTAGATGTGTAGAAACTGACACATATGAGACTGATAAGATGTGCGTGTAAGCGAACTGACATGGATTGTGTATGCATATGAGACAAGCATGCGGATGCAAGCCCTAATCTATATGATGCCCCTACTTCTAACATGCAGCAATTAAGCAAGTAAGGTCCTAACCATACAGAGTATGCTAACTTTTCTTTCTAGGATGATCGTTGTCATGGGGAGGGTGAGGAAGACAGGTTTTCTCCTTGAGGAATAAGAATCTGAGAAATTTTATTTTGGGAAATTTGGGTGAATTTTGGCAGGGTTTCTAGGAAATAGGGATTTCTGGGAAATCTAGGTGATTTGGACAAAGTTTCTGAAAGAAACCGGTATTTCTGGGTGAGTTAGACAGAGCTTTTGGGAGGAACTGGGAAATCAGAGTTTCTAGGAGAAACATCGTAAATTAGGAAAGGTTTTTGGGAAAAGCAGGGATTCCAAGGTTTCTGGGATAAATAGGGATTTCTGGGAAATTTAGGCGGATTGGATAGAGCTTCTGCGAGAAACTGGGAAATCAGAATTTCTGGGAAAAACAATGTAACTTGGGAAAGATTTCTGGGAAAAGTAGGGATTCCAAGGTTTCTGGGATAAACGGGGATTTCTGGGAAATCTAGGCGGATTGGATAGAGCTTTTGGGAAAAACTGGGAAATCAGGATTTCTGGGAGAAATTGGTACATCTAGACATTTTTGGGAAGTTTGGACGGAGTTGCTGGGATTTTTGGAAAATCTGAGAGATTTGGACAGAGTTTCTGGGAGAAACAAGTATATTTGGGTAAGTTGGACAGAGTTTCTGGGAGAAACAAGTATATCGGAGTTTCTGGGAGAAACCGAGTTTTTTGGGTAATTTGGGGGATTTAGACAGAGTTTCTTGGAGAAACTGGTATATCTGGGATATCTAGGAAATTTAGACAGAGTTTCTGGGAGAAACTGGTATATCTAGGAAATCTGGTAGATTTGGATAAAGTTTTTGGGAAAATTGGTATATCTAGGAAATCTGGGAGATTTGGATAGAGTTTTTGGGAGAAATAAGGATTTCTGGGATATCTAGGCATATTGGATAGAGTTTCTGGGAGAAATTGAGAAATCAGAGTTTCTGGGTAAAACTGGAATATCTGGGTGATTCAGACAGAGTTTCTAGGAGAAACAAGTATATCGGAGTTTTAAGGAGAAACTGAGATTTTTGAGTAATCTGAGAGAGTTTTTGAGAGAAACAGGTATTTTCTGGGCATTTTTTAGAAAGAGTTTTTGAGAAAAACAGGTATTTCCTAGGAAATTTGGGAGATTTGGACTGAGTTTCTGAGAGAAACAGGGATATCTGGATGAGTTGGGCAGATTTTCTGGGAGAAACAGGTGTATATGACAGAAGCATGGGATGATGGTGATCATACCGTCTAGCAAGTTATCATACTCCTATGACTTTGGTCTGACAAACAAGATTTGAAGTGTGTCTTTGTAAGCATGGAGCAGACATCTTTGTCATGGTGCCTAGGCAGGTCAACTCAATGTGATCACATATGAATAATTGCCTTGGGAATCATAAGAAAGAGGTTTTGCCTCATGCCACATAAGAGTCTACACCATGTAGGTAATCCCGTCAGGGTATACAACAGCCATATCACATTGTCCTATCTGAAAAGATAAATCAATAGTCCTATGAAAAGTTCTACAGGAATCTATATGCAAAGGCTGGGTTCAGTCAAAGAAGGTCCATTGACGAGAGTTCCAATATACCGTCAGAGAGACAGTACGGAAGTCTTTACTCATTTTGAGATACCTTGGAAAGTACAGCATCAACGGTGACTTGTGCCCTAGCACAGCAAGACCTGAACAATGTTAGCGCCACGTTTCAGACACAGTCGGGGGGGGGGAAGGGAATGCAGAAGTGCAATGTGGTGAACCAGACATAATAACAAGATGATTTTAAGGATGCTTCTTATGAGTCAAATCTCTATATTATTTTGTTTTGAAAATAAAAGTCCCCAGTGGAGTCGCCAAATTGTTGACACACGGCCTCCGGGAGTCCACCCCTGTTCCGTTTTTGTTCTCGGCGGGGTATCGGAATTGATTTTCCTTTGTTTTGAAATTGATTTGAAGAAATGAAAAGAAAAGGGTTGTTGAAAATAGATGCAGAGTCGCCATATGGTCTTTAAGGAACAAAGAAACCAAATTTGACTCACCCAAACGAATAAAGGGCACCGGCCCTTCATAACCAAAGAACTTGGCTCGGGGTTTTGGTACGAGAGAGGAAGGAGCCTTTACCACGACTAAAACACCCTCAACTCACCCCGTCTTTCGACGGGCCTCAATTAGTATCCAAATAATCATCTCTTACTACGTTTGGTTCGACAATTAATAATATGATAGTATATTACATCACATAAGAGTTTTGAAATGGAAAATCTAAAGGTAAGATATCTTTCATAAGATCTAAGCCAAGTATCACACAATGCAAAAAGTGAAAGATCACACAAACAAACCTAGGAAAAATCATCTAATCACATATCAAGTAATCAAGTTTTTCTAATCTAAAGGGGACATAAATTGTTCTTGAAACAAATAATCAAAGAAATCAAATATGCTTAGCAAGCTAGAATGATGCATGTTAATCTTTGAGAAAAGAAGATCTCTCAATCCACGGGACGGATGAGAAAGGAAGATTAGATCGAGGGGAAAGCATGAATGTATAATCAAGTTCATTCCTTATAATCTTCTTAGATTAAGAGTCACTACAAACTCCAAATCTTACATGGATGCAATGTATGATCCTAGAATGTGCAAAGTAGTAGTGTGTTTGTGTTCATGGATTTTCTAAAGTGACTTAGAAGACTAAAATATGCATGAGTGCATGAAGGATGTTATTATAGGATGTGCACAAATGTAGTATGAACTACTTCCTAAGAGATGAGCTAATTTGGAATCCATGTATGCATCAAATCAAAGAAAAGAACTCAAAACATGCTTGCTGTGAATAGTGAATAGAACTGTGAGTTGATCTTATAAAAATGGACAAATGAGGTTAGAAATGTTTTTAGTTCATGATTTTTTTTATGGAGATCATCCTTATTGTGTCTAGAACACAAATCAAAAAGCCAAATCACTTTCAAATTTATAGATTGAGAGGAATCATATAAACAAGAGAGGTTACTCAGAAACAGAATTCGTACTTCTGACTGAAATGTTGAAAAATCTTAGAAAATTAAAACAAATAATTTAGAGGCCCATTTAATACAGAAAGTTCCCACAAGACACTAAAGTTCAAGGGAAACATATGTTGAGGCCACTCTCTTTGGAAAGTTTTTTGGAAAACAAGTTGAAAGTCAACTTAGCTGATGTGACAGCGAAAACAGAATGTCTGGAAGAAATGTTTGGACCAAAACGGAACCCTTCAAAGTGTTTTCAAGCCAAGCCAAAAAATCATGGTTGTTCTATAATGAGTTAGGAAGACTTTCCAAGTGGTCTTGTAATCACCCTTTGAGTATTGAGTTCTAGAGAAATCGTTGAACTCAGATAATTTACTGTTTTGAATATTTTTTTGGTAAAACAAGGCTTGTTTCTTGGAATCCAAATGTTGGGGTTTTAGAGGGGTTTTGAAATAGGGGTTTTAAAAGCACATTTTCAGCACAAAAAGGGGATTAAGACCACTTAAGAAATCAACATCAAACTCATCATCAAGAAATCCCAATATTGTTTGCACAAATATAGTTTTGTTTGAGAATATAACTTCAATAATACATATGTATGTATTGAAGTTAGGATCATCATCCATCAAACATGTCTTTGAGGTCAAGAGCTACTATCCATAAGGATTCACCATCCTCAAACAACATGTTATGTAGATGATGATAAACATGTAAGTAATCAAAGAAAAATCAAAAAGAAATGAGGTGAGAAGAAATGAACATAATATGTAAATAATCAAATAATAACAATCAATAGATGATAATCAATGTGATTTTGGACTTGTAACTTGGTGTTTCACTCATATATATTGACATTTGGACATGGAAGTAACTTTCCAACTCAAGATTGATCAAGAATGGTGGTTGGGGAGGGTTTGGATGTGAAGTATATAGAAGGATAATGGAAGAAGTTGAGTTTATAACTCACTTTCTATAGAAAATCAGTGGAGGAAGCTCCATTTCTCACTTCTAAATCTAAGCATATCTCTCATTCTCTCTATAACTTTTTCCAGCTTTACACTTGGCCCCCCCAAAATGATGAGCAAAGGAGGGTTTATATAGGCCAATTTGGGGTGGTTTTGGAATTTAGAAAGTGGTCCCATTGGTCCCAAACACCTGTGAACAAGAAACTACGTCGTTTTGGCTTTCAATTATTCAATTTGGACCCCCAAAATAAATTACAAAAATGGCTTCAGCAGGGTTGAGTACCGCCGCGGCACTGGCCATGTGCCACCACGATAGTGGCCCAGTGCTGCCGTGGCACTGCTCCTCAGATTCCCAAAAAATGTTGTTTAGGCCCCCAGAGGTTCTGGTATTCGTGAAAAGGCCCTATTTCGTCCGAAATTCACAGAAAATGCGTACAACTCCAAACTAAGCTTGTGATATACCTTTGGAAAGGTAATGGAGTCTACCTTCCATAAAAAAAAATTAGTTCAGAGTCGGGTCACTTTGAGAAGTTTTGCGGTAATCGCGATAAAAAGCCAATTTGATCGTCTTTTTTACCTTCAAAAATTCATAATAAATTCGTTTTAAATCTAGAAATAATGTGCGATATACCGTTGGAAATCTATTGACCTCTAGTATCCATGAAAAATATTTGAAAAATGACATGGTGCTTCGATTTCAAAGTCAACTTTTAGGTCAAATCGGTCAAACCTAGGATCTCTAAGAAGTTCTAGGAACCTCTGGAAGCTCCTAGGAGCTGACATTTTTGTCTGATTTTCTTTTAAAACTCATTTTAGTACTTTTTACATGATCTAGAATGATCTTGACACTTTTCTGTGAATTTGGATGATTTCGATCAAACCCTGGTCAAACCTGATCAAACATGGGTTAAACCGGTCAACGGGGACTTTTCGGGAACTTCCGGGACTTCCGGGGGTCTCTAGGAGCTGACGATTTCATCTGATTTACTTCAAAACTCATTTTTAATACTTTTTTATGACGTAGCATGTTTCTAAAACTTTTGGTCCAAATCTGGGAGTGTATGGGCTTTCAGGGGCATTTTGGTCATTCTTAGCATTTTGAGAGATAGAACTAACTTCCAGGAGTCCTTTTTGAGTCTTTTTCGATCATTGTGAGCCACCAAGCTATTGGTCTCCTAAATCTGATAGCCGACAAAATAGGGTGTCTACACCCGTCCACGTGTCGTGAATTTTAGGGCATTATAGAATGGTATCAGAGCTAACTAGGTTCGAATACTTTGGATCTCTGGGAGTTTATTTGGGTCTATGCATGGCTATTACTAGTTATTTCAATTGTGATCATAAGTGATTGACTAAATTTTTTGAAATTCTCGTTTACGGTTGAGATATTATTTAAGTGAGCACGTTTACTTGCCTACAAGATTACGTGCTATCATATTTATATGCTTAACTGATCACATGTCTAAATACTTTATACTTATGTGATCTCGTGGTTATATGTCTACATTGAGTTACTTTATAGGTGTACTTGGAGAATTATGTCATCACTAACTTTAAATTGAAAGTTTTTAGTCGAGCATGTTTAGATGTTACATGCCTTCGGAATTATGCGTTATTATGCTTACGTGCATAAGCTCTATATGTCTACATTAATGTAACATGATAATTAATTTGCTCCTAGTGCAATGCTACTTGGATGATTAAATAAAGCTAAAGTGATATATGACATAATATTGATAGCCTTGTGTAGTTACTTGTAATCTATGTATTTCATATTGACTACTTGTAACTTATTTGATGTTGTGAGGTATTTCCTCCCTTATTCATTATCGTATTGTCGATTCTTGGAGTTTTCTTTAATCTCTTGTTCGTTAAAAGAATTGTATAATTCCTTTGAGTGGATTACGATCATTTCTATCATACGATTCGTTGATTAATGATTCACCCTTCTTGTTCTTGTGTAAATCTTCGAGTCCATTGATTGATAATTCGACCTTCTTGTGTTGGTATAGATTATTCGAGTCTATCAATTACTTTTCTTAATGATAATTTTCTTTTTTTCTTACGCTAGAAATTTTTTTTTTTTTTGTGGATTCAAGTGATTGTCACTTTTCTTGAGAAATATATGCCTCATTGGTTTGTGAAGGTTCGTTCATTATTCCAGGTTGAAGTACCTAGACCGTTTTGATGGGTATGTTGTTGTTGAGTTTGTAGGACCATTTCCTTGAATTGATTATCGGTACCAACTAGAGATTTGTTGTTGACATTATTTGGTTAACAATGGACCCCTCTTTTAGGAACACTATTTATTTTTGTGTTCCTTTTCTTGTGAGTGATCACGGATCCTCACTTTGCAATACTTATTTGAATTAGTCTATTGATTGATCCTTGTAATCTTCGACTCTCGAAAAGGCATATTTGCCCCTATTGTTTTTAGCCTTCTTGGAAGGGGCACCCCTATCACATCCTTCTAAAGTTTCTTGATGAAGAACTTGTCTTTTTGATTTAAATTTACCTCACCCTTACATCTTATTTAGGTGTTCCCATTTACCATCTTTGGCATCGTGATGTCGTTCCTTTGGACTTGTTATGCTTGAAATTGATTTCAACTCCATACAGTTGTTTAGATTAATTCTTTGATATTTTTTTATATATCGCATCGAACTCGAGAGTGTTGTGCTCTCCACAAGTAAGTGTTGTTCTTTATTCTTTTATGAATTTCCTCCATGGTAGCCTTACCCCCTAGAAGATGAGGTGACAACTGAATTGTTGATTTTATGAAATAATTAATTATTGTTTCATAACTTGAGGTCCTACATCTCATGCCATTCCTTGGGTCAATTTTATTTGACAAGTTTGTTTAGTTAGGTTCTTCGACCTTATTATCATGTTGAACTCGAACGTACGTACTTTTGCTAATTTGTGTTGTTACCTATCTTTCTTGGGATGTCTCTTTGTGTTAACCTTACTCTTTGGCCAGTAAAAAATCGGTTGAGTTATTGAGGGTATGAAATGGTTCATTTTATTTCATAACTTGAGAGCCCTCTTGTTCGGACTTACTTATATCCATGTTGTTCCATACGCTGATTTTTCTTTTTGGCAAGTCGATTTAGTTGACTTTTTTTATTTAGTTATCATGTTGAACTCAAATATGCATACTTTTTTAAAGTAAGTGTTGATCCCCATCTTCTAGAGATGCTCCCTTGCATTAACCTTATTCCTTGGTCAATAAGGTGTCGATTGTATTATTGAGGTTATGAGATAATTTATTTTCATTTCATGACTTGAGAGTTTTTCCATTGCTTGGATTAGTAGACAAGCTAATGTCTATTATTTTCACCGGATTCTATTATTAATCCCTTGTGATTATCTGATCAGTTATTGTGGGTTGTTCACCATAATTTATTGGATCCTATCATTTGATCCCATTCTTTCATTTATTTGTCACTTAAGGGGAATAGAGTGTATAATCGAATTCTTTTATCTTTGATTCCATTGATTTATCTCACTCGGTTATCTAAATGAGAGTATCTGTTTGACGCCATCCACCTTATTTATATATTGGTGTTCAGAGTATGCCTAGGGTATGCCCTTTTGTTAATAGTTTTGATAACTTTGTGTTTAGAAGTGGATCATGTGAGATTCCATGCATGTGATTTTAAATCTCCTGGGTCGATTATGTTTGGCTTAAGAGCTTCCAATAGCTGAACGGACTCCTAGTTTTTACTTTCTATCATCTTGTTATATTGATGTTAATGTCATTGTTGACAAGTTTGATTCATGCACTTGGTATATTCCTTGTTTATTGCGATCAATGAATCTTTTTTTCCTCACCCTGTCGTGAGATTATTGTGATTGTATTTTGTTCGAGATTGTTGCGATCTTTCAATTTCATCCTTACTTTAAGTAGAGGAGGATTCTTGGTGATCATATGTTTAGAGATCATGTTCGGTTAGTGTGGCAACTTCATTAGAGTTGTCTTCATTCTGTTGATAATCTTCGACCGTGTGTCCTTGAACACTTTTGTTATTTGTGGTTCGTTTGTGACGTGAGTTTGTTATAACTCTTGTTTTAGGCATGTCGCCTAGTTTGCTCCCATCTTTCGTGTGACATTTCAAGATCACCCAGTTCAGGAACTTCTAGTTCATATTGATGTGAGTCGGGCTTTCAATAGTTGAAAGTTCGAAAGCTTAATATCAGTATGACCATATGTTTTCTTATTTTATGCCATCATTGTGTCTTTTTGTACACTTTTCCTTGTGAGACCTTGACTTTTGGCAATGACATTTCTTTTTGCCGTATTGTTTTGAGATAGGATCTCTCAATGGATTCATCTATTAGTGAAATCTTTATAATTGACTATAGTGACGTTTATGTTTTGGGATGTGATAATCATTTCTTCTATCGAGTTCCTACTATCATTGTTGTAGACTTTTGTGTCTATATTGATCATTATGTTCTTGTGAGGAGCGATGTATTACGAGAAAGTCTTCGTGACTCGTACCTCTTATGTAGTTAAGATATAACTTTGAGTCATTATGGTCTTTAGTACCAAGTATATCGTTTTGCTTTATCAAGTTTTCCTTGGTTTCATTCTTGAGTATTTGGATCATTCCTTGGGAGTTGACCCAGTTATTTGGTTCATTTTTGAACTCGTGTTTTGAAACATCATACTTTTGCTTTGTATAATGATTCTATGATAGTCTAAAATTGATCTGCATTAAGAATCTTGTGTTTAATACTCACGCTTGTGTAATATCTTCCTTCGATTCTTTTATATATCGATCGAAGCTTAGTGTGGGTTCTTGGAACCAAGTTTGACATTTCTTTGAATCTATCTAGTCCTTTCTTTTGGAAGCATTGAATGGTTGGATTGAAAAAAAAAATTTGATCATTTTCATGAAAGTTTGACACCCTTGTTTGTGTAGGTGTTTACGGGTAGGGTACTCGGCTATGTGTGTTAGATGTTCTATCCGTTGGAGCTTCTTGTTGAACCCTTCGTAGTTCTGGAGATCCTATGCATCTTACATAGTGCTCAGATGTGTTTATGTGTTGATTCCTTTCAGTATTTCTTTCGTTCCATTGATGTTCGTCTTGGAGAGATGTGGAAACTTCTTGTGAGTATTGAATGTTTGATTTGGTTTCATCCCATTTATTCCTTGGGTCTTGCAAATGCTTTCACCATGAGTGATGGTTGTAGAATGTTATTCCCATTCTACGAGCTACTCTCTGTTATTTGGAGTAGGGTTCCGGTTGATGATTAGATCATATCTTTTGTTGGTATACACATCCTTTGTATACTTGTTGCTTATTCATTTTTGAGACAAATTCTGGGTACACAACAGCATGTTGTGTTTTTGTGATCACATTTTCTTTTTAAAGAGATCACTTTTGTGTTTGATTCAATGAATTTGAGACATCCGATTGTACTTCATTTTCATTCAAGTACATTTTTGGTTAATCTAATGGTTTGGAGCTTCATGTCCATTATTACTGTCGATCTCTGTAGTTGACTCCGTCTTTTAATGTTGAACCTCATATGTCCATTGTGTTGTTCCTCAGCACCCTTAGTGTGCTTACTAACTATTTAATTGAGATTTCATTTCTTTATGGAATCGAAGGGTGAGATGTTTCATTTTCTCACACTGTGCTAGTGTTCACGTTGTTTTGTGACACTACGGCGTATTGGTATGGTCGTGGACCGTTCTTTAATTGTGTTCCTTTCATTCTTGTTTTGAATTCCCGGACAAAATTCTTTTAAGGGGAGAAGATTGTAATGCTTTAAAAAAAACTTTTGAGGGTACTATGGTAATTTGGTGGTCAATGTGTGGACCCATTTGAACTTGTGCATTTTAATGCCTAACATTTAGTTTTGTGGTATCACTTTGGTATTTGATTTAACACATGTGTGTATATATGTTACATTATTGTGTTTGTGTGTGTGTTGGGAACAAGTGTGGGACCCACCACAACAACTCCCAAGCTTCTCTTGGAAACAACTCCCAAGCTTCTCTTGGAAGCTTTGCCTTTTTCTCCCTCTCTCCTCTGCCTTAACCATCCAGATGTATCTCTCTATCCCTCTCATTTCTTTCTCTTTTTCTTTTTCTTTAATTATCTTTACTCTCTCTCTCTCTCTCTCTCTCTATATATATATATATCTCTCTCTTTGGTTTGGGAAAAACCCCTCATGGAAGCCAAGCATGCAAGCTTCATTTTGAAGACCCTAGAGCCATTTTCAGAGCAAACCTTTATGAGCAAAAATGATCACCTCAACAAGGGCTATCTTATGGTGTTCTTATTTTCACCATCCATCCACTTTTGGGTTTCTCTTCTCTCTCTAGTGGGCTTGTATTTGGGTGTCTCTTGTTCAAGAACACCAAGGTAGATTATATTGCCTTGATTCACTATGTGTCTTATCTCTAATGTGTGATTTGTGTTTGGAAATACTAGGGTTGAAATAAGGAGTTGATCTAAGTTGTTTTCCCAATAACACTTGCTATGTGATTAATTTATTTAGTTGCTAATTAATTAATGTTAGTAACTTAAATGTGATTATATGCTTAGTTGCTAAATTATTTGCCTAAGTGTTGGTTAATTGCTTAATTGCCTAATTGAACTACTTGTTAATTGTTTAAAGTAGTCATTGTACCTAGAAGTTGAATTATTGCTAATGGGAGTTTATATGCTTAAATGTTGTTACTTCTATCAAATGTGAAATCATATATCATTAAGGTTAATGTTGAAGTAAGGAGACTTGCTAAATTTTGACAATAATGTAAATTGACATTTTTGTGAATTGGGAACATTTGCATTGGAATCATAGTGTTCACATGCATTGTTGCCAATTTGGCACACCACATAGCATTAGCATGGGTGACATTCGAGTAATCCCTAAGAAGGGATAAAAGTAAATCCGACCCCAATGAAGGGGGGTAAAAGTGGATAAGAAAATCCGGATGTGGGTTGTGTGGTGAGACGGGATGGATGTACCTAAGAATGTACCAAACTCCAACTTATATTCGACTAGCTATCGAAAAGTTGGTATGCTCCATTCCCAGGGGGGGTGGCTCACAGTCCGGTAATGAGGTGAGTGATCATGTGTTCATAGCCTGAGGGCTCATTAGTTGCACTACCCAGGTGGCATTCATGGCACCACATGTTGCATATTAGTTATAGGATCCATATTGAATCTCTACAATATTTTCTACGAGCCATCATTTTCATAAAAACGACAAACCATTTTTCAGGTTTGATCAAGTTGGGGTAAGGCCCAAGAGTTACTCAACGCATGAAGTCGCACTTTGAAGATTTCTTTCAAGAAGAATATTAGTTTTGAAAATGTTTTAAACTTCTATTTTAGTTTGAAAAGAAATTGTAATAGATTTGAATCTCCTAGTTCAATTTATTTAACACTTGATTCGAGCACATGTTTAGCCCTTTACTTAGAACATATTAAAATTTTAGACTTAATGTAATCGGACTTGTAATTGGGACTTTGAGTCGCCTATGGGAACATGTTAGCATTAAATATTTATTCATGTTGATTCGGACACTTGTTAGTCCTTTAACTTAGATCCTTTTTAAATCGTGTTCATATTGATTCGGATGTTCTGTTGTTCCTTTGAGTCATTTTGGTAAGTTTATGGCATGGCTACACAGGTTCTATACTTGGAAAATTTCTAAAACTTCTAAACTTTCAAAATCTAATTTGGTTATACTTAGTTTGTGGATAGTCTATGGGAAAAATGCTGCTTTTGATTTCTAAGGGACCGTTTGGTTGTAAATTCTCAAACCTTGATTTCATAAAAACTTTCAATTAAACCTCGTCTTCTTTTCTCCCATTCTCGATATGTCTTATTTCTGTCATTTTATAACTTCTTTGAAAATCGAGTAATGTTGATGAATCTTATTTGACCCATTTGGTCCTCATAGGTTAATTATTGACTTTTGACTTTTCTTTGGAATCCACGTAGGATTCCTTTGTGATTTTTTGCACTATTTGGTTGGTCCATGTAGGATCTCTCCTTCTTCTTAACCTCTTTCTTTGACGTGTCCACTTGTTGTGGATTCTAGGACATTACATGCCTGGATTCAGCTCAAATATGAGCATTTATCCGAGTTTTGCTACTCTTGCGGCAGGCTAAGTCATTCGATCTTGGCTTGTTCTTATGTCTTAAGGAAATCTGATAATAACAATGCAAACCCAAGACAAGGTTCATTTGCTTTTGGACCTTGGCTGAGAATGGAGAGCCAAGGTAGACCTAGGAGAAGGCCAGGTGATGAGCACTCTGGTAGATTGGCTCGCTCTATTGATCAGATGGTGACCACTGGTAGATTCATCATCGTAATCTAAATTATAAGATCCCTAAGATTCAAGAATAATTCCTAAACATGACAGCAATGGATGCATAATAGTCAACATAACATGAAATAATGGATTTGGATCATCTAACCTCTAGATTTAAGCCGATTTGCTCATAATTAATCAAGACATGTTTCAAGCTTTAAGGCCTTAAGACAACATTTGGATCCAAATTAACAAGGTTCATCAAATCTGTCTCATGATTTTAGAATTACAGAGAAGAAACATAAACTTCAAAAATAGGAAAACAGATGTTTCTATGGTTTGGTCTGGATGATTTTCTGTGAGTCTAGTTTCCAAATCAAAAAGAAAATCAATGATCACATGGTTCAACTCTGGGAATTAGACTCATATTAGACATCACTCAGATTTTGTCAACTCTCTGTCCAACAATCTTATATGATATATATAAAACTCATGGTCATTTAGATCCAAACCAACAACAATTTATGAGAATTCAATCACAATTCAAAGTGGTGTGTGAAGAAAGACATAAAGAAGAGAACTTTGAAAATGTGTAACGATCTTAGTGAAATCTATGAATTGTGATTGAATTGGCATGAGATATTATCTAAAATTAGAGAGTTACCTCTGAATTTTTTCAGATTTCTAATCAATATCTTGGGTAGAAGATCTTCAACAATTCTTCATGCTCTTCTTCAAGTTCTCTTCAAAGTCTTCAAGTGAAATCACCAACCAATCTCCAAAATGACCAACCACTTTCAATGGAGATACAAGTTCTCCTTTATAGAACAATTTAGTGAAGGTATATAAGTAAATTCGAGGTGTTTCTGGCATGCAAAGTATGACTTTTGGGTGTTTAATATGCACTTTTATTTCTTGAAACTAAACAGATTGTTACAGGAGGCAGCACTTAGTGAGTTGTCTGCGGCACTCAGCGAGTGCCGCCCTTTTCAACTCATGCTGTTCAGTGGCCTTTTTCACTCCTTTTTTGTTTTCTTTTTCAAAATTTCCTATTTTCAAATAAATCCTTTCTTTTTCTTTTCCTAAAAATTCAAATAAAATGTATTTTCTTATTAAAGGTATTCTTAAAAGGAGATTTTTTTGAAAAAGGATATTAATATTTAAGTGCTTTCATTAGATTTTTCAAACCAATTTTCTTTTAGATATTCAAATAATCCCCCGTGGTCACTTTTTCTTTTTTTTTAGTGCGTATTCTCACACCCGTAATCTCCTCAACATTCTATTTTTTTTTTCCTTTTGAATTTTGTGGACTTTTAGAAGCTTTTTGAAGAGCATGAATCATGTTTAAAGACTTCGAATTTTGTTAGACATTGTCGTCATTGATTTCAGAGGTAATAATCCCCTAAATTCGACAGTCGGTCAAAATTGGGGTGTCTATAGTTACTTTCTTTCCTATTGGTGGTGATGGTTTAGTAGTGGGCTTGTACTAGAGAGATTAGGAGCGAGAATAGAGAAGCTTTGTGATGGGTAGGGTTTGTTGGTGAAGATGAGAGAATTAGAGGCTCGTAATGGCGGTGTTGGTGCTTTCTCTTGCTTCCCCGTGATTAGGGTGTACACGAGCTGAGCCACTCAACAAGGGCTCACGACTCGGCTCGTATAATAAACGAGCCAAGCTCAAGCTTAAATACAAAGCTTGTTTAATAAACGAGACAAACTTGAGCACACATAGGCTCAGCTCGATAAGGCTCGTGAATAGTTCGATTAAGGCTCGTATAGTAGGTTCATGAAAATCTCTTTAATATGTTTGATAAAGGCTTGTTAATTTGATTATATATACATATATGATAATTATAAAAATATAATGTGTATAATGCAAAGTTTTTAAAATTGAGAGAATATTATAGATATATGATAATTTTAAAAGTATAATTTATGTATAATGCAAAGTATTTAAAAATGAAAGAATATTGGCATGTTATATTGTGCATAATCCTAAATTCACGTGTCAAGCAATTGTTTTAGGTAAATATATATATACAAAAATTCTCTATATATGGCGCCATCTTTTTATTCAATGCCTCTGTTTTGGCTGTCGGATCGTGTTTAAAAACTGTGAAATGACAAAACTGCTATGACGGCCAAAACAGAGGCCCTCTCTTTAATAAAGAGAGGGCGCCCTCTTTAGAGCCTGATTGTATATATATATATATATATGCCAATTGTCAAGTATTGAGCTTGGTCCGTGGATTTTGGTTGACAACTTAAACTTGCTACTAGGGGTGTACATGAGTTGAGCCACTCAACAAGGGCTCGCGCCTCGACTCGGCTCGGCCCGATAACAGCTTGGCTCAGCTTGGCTCTATAAGAAACGAGCGCTCAAGCTTGAGCAGGATGCCAACTCTTAAAGCTCGGCTCGAGTTCAGCTCGAATTTGAAAAGCTCGGACTGAGTACAGCCCTACTCGTGATGGTGGTGGTGGTGGCTCATGGTCAGCGGCAGATTTACAGCCAAGAGTGGGGGGACGCAAGCCCACCACAAATTTTTTGAAAAATTATACATTTCTACTATTTCTTTTTTACAGCTAAGCCCCCTTAAAATCATAAAAGTCTGTCCAGACATTATAAATTTGTCATATTAGATCTAAAATATAAACAAAATATGTATTAATATGTCCAAAAGCCCCCCTAACATTTTAAATTTTTCATATTAGGTCTAAGATATACACAAAATATGTATAAATAGGTCCAAAATCCTCTTTGACATTATAAATTTGTCATATTAGGTCTAAAATATACACAAAATATGTATAAATAGGTCCAAAAAAATATTTTGGGGGCAGCCTCCATATCAAGCCCCCTTGGAATGATTTTCTAAATCCCCCCATGCTCACGATGGTGGTCTGGTTTTGAGATTTAGGGTGTGTTTGATAACCCAATTAAGTGCAGAAAATGAAAATTTTTAGCACTTATTTATTTTCAGTGTGTTTGATAACGTACCACTTAATTCAAAAATCAGCCAAAATTTCACTAAAAACTTTAAGTGAAAAATTTCAGCTAAAAAAAATCACTGAATGCAGTCTATTTGAATAGTTGAAACACCGTTTTCAGTATTACAAATTCAATCGCTTAAAATTTTCAGTACTTACAATTCAACACTTAATGTTCAGTACTTAATTTTCAATTTTATCAAACGGAGCCTTAGTTTTTGGGGTTTTTATGTTCTTGCAAAGAATATGAATCAAACATGGTTACTTTTGACCGTAAATATATGATATTTAAGGGGTTCATGGATGTATTCTAAATAAAGTTACACTTCAACAAGCTTTTCAAAAAAGGATAATCAGTCAAAGCACCCTCATTTGGGATTGAATCATCAGAAAACCCACACGATTTTGCACTTTTTTAAAAGCCCCTTCACAACTTTTTGGGTTCAGCGAAAAGCCCTCATCACTAATTTTTGGACATTTTTACCCCTTTTTTGGACTTTTTGTGATTTATTTTTTATTTCATATTTTTTTTTCGAGATCTATGATGCCAATTTTAAGAAAAGAGTATATTTTTGTTTGATTTATGCAAAAAAAAAAAAAAAACATGTTTTTACATGTCTGTTTAATTTTTAATTTTTTTCCATAATTTCATAGTAATTATTGAACTAGTTTGATAGATCTCGTTTTGCTGATTCTAAAACATCAAATTTTGCGAGATTTAGACTTCTAAAACTAAAGTTATTGTGGAAACGCAGAATCGGTCCTCCACTCTTTCGTTTGTTTGAAATTAATTTGGATCAAAGAAAGAAAATGAAGGTCTGTTGAAAACAGATACAGAGTCGCCACTTGGTCTTTGAGAAATAAGGAAACCTAATTTTGATTCACCCAAACGAATAAAGGGTCATCGGCCCTTCATAACCAAAGAACTTGGCTCAGGGTTTGGTACGAGAGAGGAAGGAGCCTTTGTCCGACTAAAACACCCTCAACTCGCCCCGTCTTTCGACGGGCCTCAATTAGCATCCAAATAATCATCTTATACTATGCTTGGTTCAACAATTAATACTATGATAGTATATTACATCTCATAAGAATCTTGAAATGGAAGATCAAAAGACAAGATATCATTCATAAGATCTAAGCCAAATATCATACAATCTAAAGTGAAAGATCACACAAACAAACCTAGAAAAAATCGTCTAATCACATAACAAGTAATTAAGTTTTCCTAATCTAAAGGGGACATGAATTTTTCTTGAAATAAATAATAAAAGAAATCAAAATATGCTTAGCAAGCTAGTATGATGCATGTTAACCTTTGAGAAAAGAAAACCTCTCAATACCCGGGACGGATGAGAAAGGATAATGTGATCGAGGGGAAATATAAACGGGTGATCAACTTCAATCCTTATAATCTTCTTAGATTAGGGGTCATAAAAACCAAATCTTGCATGGATGCAATGAATGATCCTAAAATGTGCAAAGGTTGTAGTGTGTTTGTGTACATGGACTTTCTAAAGTGATTTATAAGTCTAAAAGATGAATGAATGCATGGAGGAAATCATCATGGGATATGTACAAATGTGGTATGGACTACTTCCTAAGATATTAACAAATTTGGAGTGCATGTAAGCATCAAATCAAAGAATGAAAGTAAAGAATGTTTGCTATGAATAGTGGACAAAATAGTGACCTGATCTTGTGGAAAATGAAAAGTAGGGTTAAGAATGTTTTCAATGCATGATTGTTTATGGAGATCATCCTTATTGTGTCTAGAACACAAATCAAAAAGCCAATCCTCAATAACTATTACAGAATGAGAGAAATTATGTAAACAATAGAGGTTACTCAGAAATAGAGTCCGTACTGTCGACATAAATGTTGAAAAATCTTAAAAAATGAAAACAAAAGATCTAGAGGCCCATATTGTATAGAAGGTTTCCTAAGACATTGAAGTTTAAGGAAAAAATAAGTTGGGACCACTCTTTTTGAAAACATTTTCTAGAAAACAAATTGAAAGTCAACCAAGCTATTGTGACAGTAAAGACAGAATGTTTGGAAGGAATGTTTGGACAAAAATAGACCCCTTTCAAGTGCTTTCAAGTCAAGCCAAAAATCATGGGTGTTCTATAATGGGTTAGGAAGACTTTCCAAGTGGTCTTGAATCCATACCTTGAGTATTGAACTCAGAATAATTCTTTGAAATCAAATAACTCACTGTTTTGAAGACTTTTTGAGAAAAATAAGGTTTATTTCGTGGAATCCCAATATTGGGGTTTTAGAGGGGTTTTGAAATAGGGGTTTTGAAAGTATATTTTCAGCACTCAAAGAGGATTAAAAAAACTCCTTAGAACATCAACATCAAACTCATTTGGGGAACATCCAAGATTGTTGGAAAGACTTGCTTTATTTTGGAAATAACCTCAAGAGTACATGGGGATGTATTGAGGTTGTAATCATCATCTATCAAACATGTTTTTGAGGTCAAGTGCTACTATCCATAAGGATTCACTCACCTCAAACTAGACTTGACTGATTCTGATTCTTTCCTCCAAGTGTCTTTGATATTTGTGATTGCTTTTTGAAAGAAATTTTGTGTTTTCATTTATCCCTGCTTATGCAATATTCGAAGTTTGTTTATCGGTGAACCTTGGTTACTTGGAGAACCTTATTTTATGCATTTGGCTTTCTGAAAACATTTGTAGTACAATTTTTTATCAGATGTTTGCTTTTGGTACTTGTTTGGGCATGTTAGGATGATTTTACGCAAACGAGGAGGGTAGCCGAAGTTTGCCCCTAGTTTGAGATATGTATGGTTATGAGGCAAACAAGGTAGATGACCGATGTTTGCCCCTAGTTTAGAAGAGGTTCAGGCAAACGAGGCGGGTGGCTGAAGTTTGCCCCTAGTGTGAAGGGTGATTTCTGGGTTATGGTGAGGACTGCGACTTTATTTCTCTCATACGCTCATAATTTTTCCTAGGCACCAGTTGGGTGACCTAACGAGCTCTTTTCTCTCTTTTGTTATTGCTCACTTTGGATTTAACTCTAATTTTTGCCTAGGCATCCTTTCGGATTTTTGACCTAGCAAGCCATCCTAATTTTCTCTTCTGAAAGTCTGCCTACGTACCCCGGAGCGGGGATCAGGTCCAACGCAGTTCGGGCTAAGGTAGAAAAGAAGTGGTTTGTTTTCTGATGAGTGGGACGACCGAACCGATGCGGTTGCCTACGTATCCCTAAGTGGGAATCAGGTCGAGCGTAGTTCAGGGCAAGGCTTGAAGGACATTGGTTTTATTATGATGGTGTCGACCGAACCGATGTGGTTGACTACGTATCCCCGAGCGGGAATCAGGTTGAGCATAGTTTAAGCAAGGCTTGAAGGAAAAGAGCTATTTTTATGGGTGGAGCGACCGAACCGATGCGGTTGCCTACATATCCCCGAGTGGGAATCAGGTCGAGCATAGTTCAGGGCAAGGCTTTGAAAAAAGTTTGGGGGATGGTCAAGCATAGTACTTTTTGAAAGAAAAAGGGTTTTGGGAAATGGTCAAGCATAGTACTTTTTGAGGTAGGTCGCTCCTCCGAAAAGGATAACTTTGACACTATAAGGGCCGACCCATTTGGGTTTAAACTTTTTGCGTGGATCGAAGATCGGGGCTCGCGGTTCCTTAAGAACAAGGTCACCCTTGACAATTTTCCTCGGTCGAACCCTTTTGTTGAAAGCACGGGCTATCCTCTTTTGATAGATTCGGACATGGTCGATCGTGGCTAGGCGCTTTTTATCTATCAGAGCCAATTCATCGTACCTCTCCCGTAACCAGTAAGATTCTGAAATTTCACATTCCGCCATCACACGTAGGGATGGTAGTTCTATTTCGACCGAAAGTACTGCTTCTATCCCATATACCAGTGAGTAAGGAGTCGCTCCTGTAGATGTCCTTATCGAGGTTCTGTATCCCCAAAGTGCGAACGGTAGCTTTTCGTGCCAGTCTTTGTAGGTATCGGCCGATTTCTGCAATATGGCCTTGACATTCTTGTTTGCGGCTTCGACCGCCCCAGTGGTTTGAGGTCTGTACGATGATGACTTATGATAGGTGATTTTTTATTCCTCAAACAGATCCATGACTTCTGCTTTAAAATGACTACCACTATCTAAAATGATCTTATGGGGGACTCCATAGCGATAGACGAGGTTCTTCTTGATGAACTTGGCCACTTCCTTGGCCCCTAACTTGGTGTAAGATGCAGCTTCTACCCACTTTGTAAAGTAGTCGATGGCCACCAAAATGTATCGATTTCTGTTTGAGGCCTTCGGAACAATTTCACCGATGATATCGATTCCCCAGGTTGAGAACGGCCATGGGGAGGTCATATTATAGAGCAGAGATGGTGGTACATGCATCATGTTTGCGTGGATCTGGCACTTGTGGCACCTTCTCACGTATTCACAACAATCTTTCTCCAATGTCGTCCAGTAGTACCCTTGTCTTACGATCTTTTTGGCTAGCATGTGACCATTCATGTGTGGACCGCACACTCCTTCGTGTATTTTTTCCATCATTATTCTGGAGCACTTTCCGAACAAGCAATTTAGATTGTGACCATTGTACCCTTTCTTCAATAATTTTCCCCCGCAAATGATGAACTGTGCTACGAACCTTCAAATTGCTCTTTTGTCTTTCTCGGAAGATTCTAGGGGATACACTCACTTTTCTATGAAGTCCCAAACATCTTGGTACCATGGTGTTTCGTTCTCTTCTTCTGCGATTGCGGCGACCATGTTGAATGAAGGCTCGCATCTTTGCTCGATTACCAGAGGCATCATTTTTACCCCTAAAGGGATTTTGATCATAAAGGCTAGGGTAGCCAATGAATCTGCTAACTGAAAAAAGAATGTTATGCTCTTGAAATATTTCTTGAGTCCATCGAGATAGTCATGATAGGGCTTCAACCTTTCTTCTTTCACCTTCCATTCCCCTCTAGCTTGTGACACAATGAGATTTGAATCTACGAACAGATCTAACTTTTGAACTCTCAATTCTATGGCCGCTTCCATCCCCAGAATGCATGCCTCGTATTCAGTGGTGTTGGTGGTGGCGTTATAATTGAGCTTGACTGCCAGTGGGGTGTGGTCCCCATTTTGCAACACCAGGATCATACCTACTATCCTTTCATGTTGGCTTCCCCATCAAAGTACAACTTTTACTACTCTTCTTTGATTTCCATGATATTCTCGTCTGGGAATGAAAAATCTCCATTTTCTTCAGAATCAATGGCGTGTTGAGCAAGATGTTCAGCTATGGTTCTCCCTTTTACCGATATGCTTGTAACGTACTTGATATCAAATTCGGACAGTAGAAGCAACCAACGGGATATACGACCGGTCAGGGCGGGTTTTTTAGGAGGTACTTTAGAGGATCCATGCGGGATATGAGCAGAAGTAGGAAGGCTAGCATGTAGTGCCTCAGTCGGCGAGTGCACCAAACCAAGGCCCAACATGTTTTTTTGAGGGTAGAGTAGTTGAGCTCATACCCAGTCATCCTCTTGCTAAGGTAGTATATGGCTTTTTCGGAGTGGCTTTCTTCTCCTTCTTGGGCTAGCATGCATCCCATGGCATTCTCGGAGACAGATAGGTAAAGAAGCAAAGGCTTATGAGGGGTAGGCGGTGAAAGGATGGGTGGTTTTTGGAGGTAGATTTTAATTTTGTCGAAGGCGACTTGGCGTTGGTCATCCCATTGGAACTTCTCTCCTTCTTTAGCAGTCGGAACAAGGGATCACATGTGGTTGTCAGCTTGGAGATGAAACGGCTGATGAATTAGATTCTCCCTAGGAACCCCCGTACTTCTTTCTCGTTTTGCAGTGGTGGCATTTCTAAAATTGCTTTGATTTTGGAGGGGTCCACTTCTATCCCCCTTTGTGTG
Organism: Hydrangea macrophylla; assembly: GCA_033977485.1. Classification (NCBI taxonomy): domain Eukaryota; kingdom Viridiplantae; phylum Streptophyta; class Magnoliopsida; order Cornales; family Hydrangeaceae; genus Hydrangea; species Hydrangea macrophylla. The sequence goes on from CM066985.1 coordinate 61,099,126, forward strand.
ATGAGAAAACCCCAGGAGCTTTCCAGAGGTCACACCGAAAGTGTATTTCTTGGGATTTAACCTCATCTTGTACTTGTGCAATCTTTCGAAGAACTTCTCCAAGGTCTCTAAGTGTCCCTTCCTATCTCTGGATTTTACGATCATATCATCTACATACACTTCTACCTCCTTGTGAATCATGTCATGCAGCAAAGTGATAGCAGCTCTTTGGTAGGTTGCTCCAACGTTCTTGAGTCTGAAAGGCATCACCCTATGAATGTCGTCTTTTCCCGGTCTTCTGGAACCATTAGAATCTGGTTGTATCCCGAGAAACCATCCAGGAATGATAGTAGCTCATGTCCTGCAGTGTTATCTACCAAAACATCAATGTGGGGAAGCGGGAAGTCATCCTTTGGGCTAGCTTTGTTTAGATCTCGGAAGTCGACACACACGCGAACTCTTCCATCCTTCTTGGGGACTGGCACGATGTTGGCAACCCATTTTGGATACTCCGTAATAATGATGAACCCTGCCTTGAACTATTTTTCTACCTCTTCTTTGACCTTGAGTGCCCATTCTGGTCTCATGCGCCTAAGTTTCTGCTTGACGGGTTTAGAATTAGGGAGAAGAGGAATGCGATGTTGGACGATGTCGGGATCGACCCCAGGCATGTCCTCATAAGACCAAGCAAAAATATTTCTGAATTCTTTTAGCAAGAGAGTCAATTTTTCTTTTTCTTCTTTATTAAGCGTTGAGCCAATTTGCATAATCTGCAGATTATCTGTTTCACCTAGATTAATCGATAAAGTATCTTCGGTTATTTCATAAGCAGGTGGCTTTTCAATTAGTTGTTTTAGTTCAATTGGGAGATCCTCGGGGGGATTTGTGAATTCACAAGTATTAGACACAGAGGAGTAAGCAGAATCGTCTTTTATTTTACTCATGACAAGTGGAGTTATTACATCAGACAGTGGTGGGCTTACAGCAGCCGACTCTGGTATAGACTCAATAATTAGAAGTACAGACTTCGGGGGAACAGGGAATTGGGAGACACAGACGGATGACTCTACAGCCTGGTTGCTCAGACCCTCCTCGGTTGGCATGATCTGATCATCTTGGCTCTTGGCCCTCTTTCCTTCCTTCTCTTTAGTGAACTCTTCCCACATTTTCTCGATGGCTTTGGTGTCCAGGTACTTCAACCAGTCTTCCTCTGGGGTTTTCACAACTTCTTTGGGATAAAGCGAACGGATCTTGATAGGGGGGCCTTTCGCAGTCAGTGAAGATTTCAAGTCCAGGGTGCCTTTTTCCAGTGGCCTAATGGATCCAAGGTTCAGGGAACCCAAAATAGGGGAAGTCATCCCCTTCTTTGATGAATTGCCCATTCTAGGTCTTGCGGTACGGTGGGAGACTCCTCACTCTCTTCTTCCATGGCCTCTGTAGCTCGATGTCTTCTCCAATGGGCTTGTACCCCAATCCAAAAGTGCCTTTTTGTCCTTTGATCTGAGGGAACTCACGGATCCCTTACTGATGTCGGCCCAATCCCATTCCAAGGAAGTAGTTCATTTTGCGGACGATGTTGACGACTACAGAGTGGATTTCAGGGAACCTGTCTCCATCACTAATCATATGGGCCTCTTCCATGAAGAATCCTCCAATTTCTCCTTCTTCTAGCTCAGGTATTTGGATTTCAAAGATGGGAGCGTAGCTTGGAAAGGCTTCATTACCCCAACTGTTGCCGAGGATGATTTTCACCTCTTTCTCATGAATGTACTTGAGCATTTGGTGCACAGTGGATGATACAGCCTTATTGACATGTAGCCAAGGCCTCCCGATCAGCAAATTGAATGAGGCAGGTATATCCATGACTTGAAAGAGTCGAGTGCAAACCAAAGATCCTACTCGAATCTAGAGAGAAATGGTCCCTATCACATTTCTCTTGGTGTTATCATAAGCCCTCACGGATTGCACAGACGGAGTGATGTCCTGGATGTTGATCCCTAAGGCGATGGCGGTCCTTAGAGCACAAACATTTAGGGCAGAGCCTGTATCGACCAAACAGAATGGCACTTGTTGCCCCTTGCATCCAACAGTGATGTACAAAGCTTTGTTATGTGCAGACCCTTCCAGCGGTAGGTCTTCATCAGAAAAGGTAGTGATTGGGTCAAGGGTGAGTGCGCCCAAGAAAGCCACCATGTCATCCGATGCGGCGTTGATGGGGACCTCAATTCCAACCAAGGCATTCAACACGGCTTGCCTATACTTGTAAGATGTTACCATGATGTCCCACATCGAGAGATGTGCTTGGGTTTTCTTCAACTACTTTATCAACTCATTGTCTTCTTCGATGATCTCATCCATTTTTCCTTCCCCTTGTCCTTGACCGGACTTTTCTCAATCGCTTTAGTGGTAGGCTGCGGAGGCTGATAATGACGGCCTGGCCTAGTTAGATGGTCAATCTCGGCAGGAGTAGGCCCTTCTACAGTCCCATCTTCTTTAAACCAGTCACAATCTGTTCCCACAAATGGTTTCTCCAGCTCGTTCCAGATAGAAGCATCACTTTCATTGTTGGGATCATAACATTTGAGGTCCACTGCCCCTAGATCGTGTTCTTCCAAGAAGAATAGATCTTGTTCATCGACCAGCTGTTACTGCCACTCATCATTCCCTCCTTTAATCAGATGAATTCCCACAAAATCTGGGATATCATGAGGGGTAAAGGTTGACCTAAGGGGGTTATATAGGTAGCAGGGTTGAAGGATACATGGTTGGACTCAATGAGGCTGATATTTTGGTGGTTTGGTAGAGGATTTTGAGTGATATAGGGTTACTTTGGAGGTGGCTCAATGATATTTTGGTCAATGAGGTCTTGGATATCATGACGAAGGTGCATGCAATCATCGGTGTTGTGGCCAAGGGCTTGGTGATAGGTACACCATTTGGACATATCACAGTTCGGTGGGAGCGGGGTATTTCGATGCTGGAGTAGTTGGAGGTGGCCCTTTTTGAGGAGGCAATCTAAGGTTGAGGAGAGGAGGATTTCTAACTTGGCGAAGTTGCGAGGGAGCTTCCTTGGGAAAGGGCGACTAGGGGAGTTTGCTTGGTTGGGAGGTTGGTACAGCCTAGGAGGGTAGGTCATAGGTTGACTGCTAAGGGCATTGACATCCGGAGGGTTGTGGGAGCATTTTGGCCTTTTTGACTGACTCAGAGGCTCTTCTTTTTTGATCTTTCCTTCCCTGATAGCATCTTCAATTTTAGTCCCAACTTCAAACAATTCCTCAAAGGTGGAGATGGACTGGTAAAACAATTTCTCATGGTAGAGCGGTTGCAGATTCCGGATTAGCATCCTTACCTGTTCCTTTTCAATCGGCTGGTGGGTCATTTGGGCTACTTTATTCTTCCATCTGCTCAGAAATGCAGCGAAGGATTCATTGTTGTTCTACCAAGTTGTTTCCAAATCCTTGATAGTGGCATCAAGTTCTTGGTTGTAGGAATAATGATCAACGAAGACCTGGATTATATCTTCCCACGCCCGAGTTTTAGAAGCTTCCAAGGTAAGGAACCATGACAGTGCAGACTTCCCGAGAGTTTGTGGGAACAGCATTGCAATGTGCTCATGAGTGTAGCCCATCGATTGAAAAATGTTTATACACAGCTTTACATGGATTTTCGGATTCCCGGTTCCATCAAAACGGTTAATGGCAGGCATCTTGAAGTTTTCTGGTAGCTTCGAGAGGATTTGTATCAGATTCTGATAGTGATGACTTTAGATAGACAATGATAGTGATGTTAACAGACGTGGACTGACTTGTGTAAGACTGACCGAGATAGTGCGTGCAGACCGATAGGAATGGTGCATGCATATGAGACAAGCACGCGGATGTAAGCCCTAATATATATGATGCTCCTATTTCTAGCAGATATCAGTTAAGCAAATAAGGTCTTAATCATATAGAGTGTGCTAACTTTACTTTCCAGTATGATCACCAGGGATAATGGGAATTCTAGGATATTTCAGGGAAATTTGGACAGACTTTCTGGGAAAAGCTGGTATATATGGGTAGAGTTTCTAGGTAAAATTGGCTTATATCTGGGTATAATGGGGAATAAAGTTTCTGGGAAAAGTCGGTTATAACTGAGATATCTGGACAGAGTTTCTGGGAAAAACATGTTACATCTGGGATATCTGGACAGAGTTTCTGGGAGAAACAGGTTATATCTGGGATAGAGTTTCTGGGAGAAACAAGTTACATCTAGGATATCTGGATAGAGTTTCTGGGAGAAACAGGTTATATCTGGGATATCTGGACAGAGTTCTGGGAGAAACAGGTTATATAACAGGAGCATGTGATGATGGTGATCATACTGTCTAGCAAGTTTTCATACTCCTATGTCTTAGGACCAACAAACAAGGTTTGCGGTGTATATTTTTGTGAGCATGGAGCAGGCATCCTTGTCATGGTGCCTAGGCAGGTCAACTTAATGTGATCACATGTGAGTGATTGCCTTGGGAATCATAAGAAATAGGTTCTGCCTCATGCCACATAAGCGCCTACACCGCGCAAGTAATCCCGTCAGGGCATATAGCAGTTATATCACATTGTCCTATCTGAAAAGATAAATGAACAGTCCTCTGAAAGGTTCTACATGAATCTATATGCAAAGGCTGGGTTAAGTCAAAGAGGGTCCGTTGACGAGAGTTCCAATATACCGTCAGAGAGACAGTACGGAGGTTTTTACTCTTTTTGATATACCTTGGAAGGTACAGTATCAAAGGGTGACTTATGCCCAGGCACAGTAAGACCTGAACAATGTCAGTGCCGCGTTTCAAACACAGTCGGAGGGAAAATGCAAGAGTGCAATGCGGTGAACCAGACACAGTAAAAAGATGATTTTAAGGATGCTTCTTATGAGTCAAACCTCTGTATTATTTTGTTTTGAAAAACATAAAAATCCCCAGTAGAGTCGCCAGATTGTGGACACGCGGAATCGATCGTCCACTCTTTCGTTTTGTTTGAAATTGATTTGGATCAAAGATAGAAAAGGAAGGTCTGTTGAAAATAGATACAGAGTCGCCACTTGGTCTTTGAGGAACCAAGAAACCTAATTTTGACTCACCCAAACAGATACAGGGGCACCGGCCCTTCATAACCAAAGAACTTGGTTCGGGATTTTGGTACGATAGAGGAAGGAGCCTTTGTCACAACTAAAACACCCTCAACTCACCCCGTCTTTTAACGAGCCGCAATTAGCATCCAAATAATCATCTTATACTATGTTTGGTTCGATAATTAATACTATGATAGTATATTACATCTCATAAGAATCTTAAAATGGAAGATCAAAAGATAAGATATCATTCATAAGATCTAAGCCAAATATCATACAAAGTAAAGTGAAAGATCACACAAACAAACCTAAGAAAAATTGTCTAATCACATATCAAGTAATTAAGTTTTCCTAATCTAAAGGGGACATGAATTGTTCTTGAAACAAATAAATAAAAGAAATCCAAATATGCTTAGCAGGCTAGTATGATGCATGTTAATCTTTGAGAAAAGAAAACCTCTCAATCCCCGGGACAGATGAGAAAGGATGATGTGATCGAGGGGAAATATGAACGGGTGATCAACTTCAATCCCTATAATCTTCTTAGATTGGGGGTCATAAAAACCCCAAATCTTGCATGGATACAATGAATGATCCTAAAATGTGCAAAGGTTGTAGTGTGTTTGTGTACATGGACTTTCTAAAGTGATTTATAAGTCTAAACGATGAATGAATGCATGGAGGAAATCATCATGGGATATGTACAAATGTAGTATGGACTACTTCCTAAGATATGAACAAATTTGGAGTGCATGTAAGTATCAAATCAAAGAATGAAAGTAAAAGAGTGTTTGCTGTGAATAGTGGACAAAGCAGTGACTTGATCTTGTGGAAAATGAAAAGTAGGGTTAAGAATGTTTTCAATGCATGATGTTTTTATGGAGATCATCATTATTGTGTCTAGAACACAAATCAAAAATCCAATCCTCAATAACTATTACAGAATAAGATAAATCATATAAACAATAGAGGTTACTCAGAAACAGAGTCTGTACTATCAACTGAAATGTTGAAAAATCTTAGAAAATGAAAACAAAGGGTCTAGAGGCCCATATTATAGAGAAAGTTTCCTAAGACATTGAAGTTTAAGGGAAAAATAAGTTGGGACCACTCTTTTTGAAAAAGGTTTCTGGAAAACAAATTGAAAGTCAACCAAGCTACTGTGACAGTAAAGACAGAATGTTTGGAAGGAATGTTTGGACAAAAATGGACCCCTTTCAAGTGCTTTCAAGTCAAGCCAAAAATCACAAGTGTTCTATAATGGGTTAGGAAGACTTTCCAAGTGGTCTTGCATCCATACCTTGAGTATTGAACTCAGAATAATTCTTTGAAATCAAACAACTCACTGTTTTGAAGACTTTTTGAGATAAATAAGGTTTATTTCTTAGAATCCCAATATTGGGGTTTTAGAGGGGTTTTGAAATAGGGGTTTTGAAAGTTTATTTTCAGCACTCAAAGAGGATTAAAAAAAATCCTTAGAACATCAACATCAAACTCATTTGGGGAACATCTAAGATTGTTGGAAAGACTTGCTTTATTTTGGAAATAACCTCAAGAATACATGGGGATACAATGAGGTTGTAATCACCATCTATCAAACATGTTTTTTAGGTCAAGAGATACTATCCATAAGGATTCACTCACCTCAAACTTCATGTCCTCATCTAGATGATGATGAACTAGTAAGTAAACAAGAAAAAGAATAAGAAATGAGATAAGAGGAGATGAACATCAAAGTAAACAAACAAGTATATAAACAATCAATAGATGATATTCAATGATGTATTCGACTTGTAGCTTGGTGTTTCACTCATATGTGGTGACATTGGACATGGAAGTAGCTTCCTCTCTCTTAAATGCTCACTAAAATGGTAGTTGGGTGTATTGAATATGAAGTAAATAGAGGTAATGAAGTAAAACAAAGCTTAGAACTCACTTTCTTGTTTGAAAATCAAAAAAGGAAGCTTCCTTTCTCTCTACTCTAACCTTATCTCTACAACTTTCTCTCTAAGACTTTTCAAAGCTTACATTTGATACCCCCTAAAGTGAGAAGTCAAGGAGGCTTTATATAGGCTAATTTGGGTGGTTTTGGGGTTTTAGAAGTACTCCCATTGGTCCCAAACAACTGAAAAAATAGAGCTACGTCGTTTTAGTTTCTAATTAATCAGAATGGACCCCCAAAAGAAATTGCAAAAATGGACTGCTCTGGAGGAGAGTACCGCGGTGGCACTGGGCCTGTGCCGTGGTGGCAGTGGGCCAGTGCCGCGGCGGCACTGCTCCTTATTTGTCCAGATAATTCTTTTTAAGCCCCCAGAGGTTCCGGTATTCGCGAAAAGACCCTATTTCGTCCGAAATTCACAGAAAATGTATACGAACTCCAAACTGAGCTTGTGATATACCGTTGGAAAGGTAATGGAGTCTATTTTCTGTAAAAAAAAAAAATAGTTCAGAGATAGGTCACTTTGAAAAGTTTTGCGGTATTCGTGATAAAAGCTAATTTGATTGTCTTTTTCACCTTCGGAAATTCATAATAAATTCGTTTTACATCCAGAAATTATGTGCGATATACCATTGGAAAGCTACTGACTTCTAGTATCCATGAAAAATGTTTGAAAAATGATACGGTACTCTGGTTTCAAAGTCAAATTTTTTAGGTCAAATTGATCAAACCGGGATTTCCAGGAAGTTCTGGGAACCTCTGCTGACGTTTTCGTCCGATTTTCTTTTTAAACTCATTTTAATACTTTGCTCATGATCTAGAATTATCCCAAAACTTTTCAGCGAATTTGGATGATTTTGGTCAAACCTTAGTCAAATTTGGTCAAACCTTGGTCAAACCGGTTAACGAGGACTTTTTGGAAACTTCCGGGACTTCTGGGGGTCTTTGGGAGCCGACGATTTCTTTTGATTTTCCTTGAAAACTCATTTTTAGTACTTTTTATGATGTAGCATGTTTCCAAAATTTTCGGTCCAAATCTAGGAGTGTTCCGGCTTTCAGGGGCATCTTGGTCATTTGTACCACTTTCTGAACATTTTGAGAGATAGAATTAACTTCCATGAGTCCTTTTTGAGTCTTTTTCGATCATTGTGAACCACTAAGCTATGAGTTTCCTAAATCTAATAGCTGACAAAATGGGGTATCTACAGTTATGAGAATTGAAGTTTTTTTAGCATTGAAAGGGTATTTTTTTTTACCAAAACAAGGACTAATGGCCTATTGAGACAAAAAAGTATCGCATGGAGTTTAGCTTGGTCATTTTCTTTTTCCAAGGCGCTCTTGCTGCAAAATAAGTTGTCCTTAGCAATATCTTGTTGGGTTTGAGGAAATTAGGACTAATTTTCTAGCATTAATTTTTTTTTTCTTAAAGTAAGACAAGATTTGGTGTAAATGCAACATTAATTTATAATTCAACTAGGAAAAATTTTTAAGGATAATTTAGCAAAAAAATCTCCCATCCATGAACATTCATGGATTAACGACAACCCAATTTTATTTTTAATGTAAAATCCTTAAGATCCCTTAACTATGGTTAAATATTTTTTCTATGACTGAAGTACCCTTGCAGATCTTTATGAGACATAGATATATGATATATATATATATATGAGTGTGTGTGCACCAAATAGACCATTAAATCCCTATGAGTTAAGTCAAGATATTTAGATATTAAATGAATTAGCTTCACAAAAACGTGATTAGCTCTTTTGTACACTATCACATATATAAGTCCATTATATAATCAGTTACAATATAATAAATGGTAAGACTTTTTCTCTCATAATATTAAGACTAGGCTCTTGATAGTGGTCAATATCCACATGTACATAATAAAGGTGCAATAATCCCTCATTTCTTGCAATAATTCTACTAAAGGTCGAATAGCATCAAGTACATCTACTAAAAAATTTACAACCCATAGTTTGCTTGATTTTCTAAGTCCGCCTGTGAGATACACCAAATACATGTATATCAACATTACGACCCTCATTTGTGACGAAGAATACACACACACACACATGTCTGATATCTCTACCTCTCTCTAATCCTACATGGCTTTTCTTAAGGCAGTTTTGCATTCAACTAGAGGAATCATTTCTGGAGAGAGGGCATTCCAACCACAGGTTGAAGTTTTCCATATCAAATAAAGATTGCAAAAGAACCAATTAGTACACTTCGAATTGTGAATTTCTCAAATGGTCATATTTCTTATTATTTTTATAGTTGTGTTCTACTTAACAGCTTACTAAGATGGTTTTGTGAATTTCACAACTAAAATGGATGGATGCTGTAACAATTTCCTAGCTAAGAAACTAGAGGTACCAAAATAGCCTTGTTTTAAAGTTTTGAAATTCACAATTTTTTTATCAGTTATTCAATTTTGAAACTGCCGCTAACAGGGGCACAATTAAAATCAAATTTAATATATTTGCCTCAGTTTTGTCCGCACTAGCAGCAGTTTCAGAATTGAACATTAGAAACATGTTTTGAGAATTTCACAATCATATCAGATTGCCAGTGAATTTAACAAATAACAAAAATTAAGACAACACTTCATCAATTTTAGTTGTGAATTTCACAAATGTATATATATATATATATATATTTTTTGTACAGTTGAAATTGTGAACTTCACAACTCAAATTGTGGATTTCATCAATAAAAAATTTTGTGAATTTCAAAACTTTAAAACAAGGCTATTCTGGTACATCCAGTTTCTTAGGGAATTTTTACACGTGACATTGTGAAATTTATAGGCACTAGGTATAACCCGTGCCTAAAGGCACTACGAACAATTCTCACCGTGCTTGCCGTTGGCCAAAAATTAATTCCACGTACCTTCAGAACTTAATAGCTTATAAGCAAGTTCACCCATAGACAATGGACACAGTTGAAATCACTTTCAAAATCAAGCCGAAAGATCATTCCTTTTCCAATCCTACGCTAGAATACTGCTATGCTCCCAAATTGTTTTCCCAAAAAATATTTCCCAACACATGTGGTAGTGGGAATGATGGGACCACTTCAACATCAACCAATCAAAATCAACCAGGCCCTCTACCACATATTGGGAATACTTATGGGGAAAAATTTTGGAAACAAACCCATCAACATGCCAACACAAACCATCAACATGCCAATTGAACATAAAAATTACAATTAAACAGTTATATTGTAATTGCTTGAATAGCTCAATTTTGACTAAACATTCAAAGTGGGGGTTTATGAATGTGTATAACACATCTAATACTCATCAAGCAACCCCCAGAAGCAAAATTCACATTGCAACTAAAAATTGTTCCTAAATTGGAAGAATACGAAGGGTAAAAAAACTGCCACGCATGAACTTTCCAAGAAGTTTCTTGCTTTGGACATTTAACCTGCCAGTCCCCAATTAGAACCAGTTGTATCACCGAGATTGATCCCATTCTCAAAGGCTAAATTGAATCATTTGAAGTTCACTGTCCATCTATTCCCGGTATCCCGACGTAGCTGGTGTATGACTTTACCATGCCACTAAACATGAATAGAAGCAAACTGGCATAAATAGATTTACAAAGATGTTTGTTCCAAGCCTAATCCTATGAACATAATTCATGTAATTAATTCACAGCAAAAATCATCAAATGTCTAAGTGCAATTTAGACTCCACAAAAATTACTTGAATCAACATTTCACGTGTCATCAAACAAAGCGCCAGTAAGATAGTCACTTTTGTCCAACATTTTCTTTATGCTTTCTTCTTTATCTTTTTTTGCTAACATAATATGGGTTTCTTCGATTAGGGTATAACAAAAACCTATTTAGATTATTTTTTTCCCTTCAACCACATTCAAATGGAAATTTGTCCAAAAAACAATCCAACCTTAAACAAAGATTAGACCGTCCCATGATACGTTTTCTATAGCATAAAAAGTTAACAATTGAAAAAATGTAAACACAATGATACCTCTGTCATGCCTACAATAGCTTTACTCCAATCTGCTTCCATGTAAAGAAGGTGTATTACCTGAAAGTGTGAAGCAAAAAAATAATCATTCAAATTAAGCAAACAAAAAAATTAGTTCATAAATTTTAGATTTTGTTTTTATGAAAAGAAAACAAAATGTAAGATATGTTTCTAAACATGCGTTAGTGTATCAAAAAATCAGGGAATTTACAAAATCAAAGGTAATCAGAGGTAATTAGCGCATTAAAAAATCAGGGAAATTGCCTCTTCGAAGCACAAGCATTTAACAATTCAACCACTGGAGGCTTCTCTTCCTTATGTTTGTTGCAAATCACAATGAAAACCCAAGTTTTGACGATGATCTCTCACTAACTTCACGTGCCTTTGGCTAACTTTGCACACATTCGGCATTTCCTCAATTCCTTATTATTTTTTTTTACAACAAATGCCAAATAATGAAACAACAATTAAGTTAAATGCCTTACAGCCAAAAGCAAAACAGTGTTCAATCCCAAAGCCATTAAGGTAAACACCCTTCTAAGTCAAAGGCCAAATAACTCAAGCCAAAAGCCAAAATCCAAATAGCATTAAAGTCAAAAGCCCTTAAGCCAAAAGCTGAAAAAAAAAATAATAATAATAATATAAAAGCCTAGTTTGTGCGAGGAATATAAATGCTTAGTTTGTGCAAGGATGAAGAGGCAATTTAGAGCAATCCATATAGCTTAAACGCATTAATCGCATATATTTCAAACTACTAGTTTGCTATTTTCAAACAGTCATGGAAGTTTAAAACCCAGATTTCATGTTCAATCTGCCACATTTGAGACTTCCAATGCTCCAATTTTGAAACCTTCATTTAATATAAGAAATAATCCTAAGCGTGGAGTGAAAAATACCAATTTAGGACATTACAAATGTGAAATTAGCACTACTACTTTCTTCTGTAGGGGTAACCAAGTTGGGTTTGCCTCTGTTTTGAAGGCAAGAGTTGAGCAATGACATCTATGGATACTTATACACATCCTTGTACAAAGTTTTTTGGAGGAATGTATATTGTATGAGTCTGTGAAGTATCTAGTTGCATAGTTGGAATCACTCAAGTATAGTAAGCATGTGCCGCTTCAATGAGCGATGGAAGCAAACTTGAAAATCATGGAATACAAACTTGAAAATCATGGAATACAAACTTGAAATCAACATGACATAAAACAATCAAGTTTAAACATTGAATTAGCATCAAATGTTAAAATCAAGTTTGAACAGTGAAAATCAAGGAAATCAAATTTGAAAAATAAAAATTAAAAAGGAAAAGAAAAAAATGGAAGACTCGGGTACTAAACCATGAGGAGGAATTTATTATTGCAAGCTCAGAGGGAGAAAGGATTAACATACTCATGTCACCATAGTTCTTTCCGGCAAAAACTCACTTGCTCATGACCTCTTATCTTCACAAATCTAGTGTGCCATCTAATTTTCAGGCGGATGATCCAAAATTTGACAATCCAAATCAATCTGATGCTAAATACCAAACAAAAATCTCATCAATCATTGGGAAAATCGAAAGTATAGCTCATTTCAATACAAATTTTACAATATCAGAAATGCCACCAAATTATGAATGATATGATCGATAATTTGGGATCTAAAAGAAGGCAGTTCATACCTGCATTGCAAGTGGTAAGACGATCATCTCCATGACGAAACCTTAGCTTTGCAAAACCTACACCAAATCAGCTTAATAGTGACACACACAGAGAGACAGAGTGAGATTAACAATAGCCCAAATCTGATAAAAAAAACAACGAATTTTCAAACCAATCAGAATAATGTAAGAGATTAAAAGAGAAAAAAATGAAGAAGATGGAAAACGAATAAGAAGAGATGTGCAGACACGATAATATAAAATCTCACTGGAGCTTGTGGCGTAGATGAGAAAGATAGTCCGGCAGTGGTCGGCGTTGGTCGGTGAAGGTGATCGGCACTGTACACACACAGATCTATCTGTACAGCACATGGGGAAATCACACAAATTTGTGAGTTTTTTTATGCGAGGGTGTGTGTGTTTTGGTGTGTGTGGGTGTGAGAGAGGAACAAAGATTGGAGGGAGAGAGACGACAGTGAGGTGCTGGCGGTGGTACCTTCTCATCATTGTGGGGGTAGAGAGTTTAGAGAGAGTGAGAACTGAGAAGGAACGTGAGAGAATTCAAAAAAAAAATTGAACTACATGAGAGAGAGAGAGTGTGTGTGTGTGTGTGTGTGGGGGGGGGGGGGGGGGGGGGGGGGGGAGGAGAGAGAAAGGAGAGGGAGAGAATCTCAACCGTGGGATTAAAATTTACACTCAATCTTTGCCCTCTAATGTTTGTCTCTCACATATACCCATCAAATCAAATGTTTTGATTTATTATATAGATTTGTCTATATTATTTTCACCGATTGAACACTAAAATTCTCAAAACATGTTAACTACATAAAATATTTAACAAAGAAACAAATGTGATATGCTTTACATGTAGTTTATTTGTGCTAATCTGTTTCTGCTCTTTTTAAGCATATTTCTTGTTATTTTTATAGTTGTGTTCCACTTATTTATTTTCTATAGTTTTGTGAATTTAACAAGTGAAACGGATAGATGCTGTCATGGTTTTTATTATTTATACAGTTTAAGCTGTGAAATTCAAAACTCAAATTGTGAATTTTAAAACTTTAGTAATAAAAAAAAAAGTATTCCGGTACTTCTAAGTTTTTTGAGATTTGTTACAACCCCAAAATACATACAAGCGTTTACACTTGTCTATATTTTTGAATATGAAATCATGATTTTAGGAGAGTGTTTTTAGGATAAATTAGCCATAAATGAGGAGCCATAAATGACATGGCCTTTTTGAGAAATGTTGAGCTTGCACTTCACATTTATTATCGGGCATGAATTTAGTAAGGGTATTTTGGTACCTATAATCTTTTAGGGATTTTTAACAAAAACCTTTTTTAACTCAAGGATCTATTGCCATATAATTCTACCGTCTAGGGATTTATCACTTAAAGACCCAAAAATTAAATATTCCAATGTCATTTTGTAAGATTTTTATTTGTTTATGGTATAAATATAAAATATATCTTTGGAGTTTGGTCAATATCTTATTTTAGTCATTGTAATTTCAATTGCATCAATTTGGTCTTTAAAGTTTTTTTTTTCTTTCAAATAGAAGCAATATAATTCAAATGTCCTATTCTGTCAAAAAATTTGACGGAATTTATCACACTATGGGTGTGTTTGATAACCCAATTAAGTGGTGAAAATGAAAATTTTCAACACTTAATTGTTTTCAGTGCGTTTGATAATGTACCACTTAATTAAAAAAGCATCTAAATTTCTATTGAAAATAATCACTGAATGCAATATGTTTTAGTTCTTCAAACATTGTTTTCAGTATTGCAAATACAAATCATTTAAAATTTTCAGTACTTAAATTCAGCACTTAATTTTCAGTACTTAATTTTTAGTTTTATCAAACACACCATATTATGCATAATTACGCTAATGCTTGAGTGGGAAGATTGATAGTGTTCCATTTACATAGCATGTTACTAAATTCCGTCAATGAACTTTTCTGACGAATTGACATTTGAACCCCATTGCTTCTATTTTAGAGACCAAAAATTGTTGTAATGTGAATCTACACGGAGAACAAACTTAAAAGGCTTATAATTAATAATGGGTAAATATCACCTAGACTCTTTGAGGTTTACTCTAATCATATTTAGACCTCCTCACGTTTCAGTAATATCACCTAAATTCTCTGAGGTTTGTGTCCTTTTTGTCCTTGTAGTTTTAATTGAGCCAATCTGGTCCTTGAAGTTTAAATTGAAGTAATTTGATCCAAATGCTTCATTCTGTGAAAAAATTTGACAGAATTTGACAGAAAATTTGACAAAATGTGATAGAATTCTATGCTTTGTCACACTTTTTAAAGGTAAAAATGGAACATCACCAATATCCCAACCGCTTATTGGCATAATTGTGAATAACAGTGGATCAATTCTGTCAAATTTTCTCACAGAATGGGGCATTTGGATCAAATTATATCAATTTAAAATTTCAGGGACCAAATTGACCCAATTGAAATTATAAGGACTAAAATAACACAAGTACCAAGCTTTTAGGGGCATTTTTTGTATTTATTCATGCTAGCCTGTCACTTTTTTAACGGTGAATTTACGGAGGGGGTTTAGGTGACGCGGCTCAAACCTGAAGAGATCTAGGTGATATTACTAAAACATGAAGGAATCTAAGTGTGATCAGAGAAAACATTAATTGATCTAAATGATATATCAATAGATCGGATCACGCGTAGAGAGAGCACTTTAAAGGAAGGTATTATTCGTTCAAGCTTTCGAACTGCGTAACAAAAAAGCAACTCTTCAAGCTCCGTCCCCCCTTACTCAACCTCTCTCTATTAAAAAAAAAAAAAAAAGCCCTTTCTCCTTTTCATAATAATAAGGTATACCCTTTAATAATTATACAAGCCTTTTCCTCATTTACTACAAATTACACGGTTCAACAAATTATATGGGGTAGTCGGTTAGGGTTAGGGTTGGGTTTGGTTTTGGGGGTTCTTCTCTTCTCTTCTCTTCTCGTGGCGGCGCATGGATTGGAAGGGAAGGAATCAAACGGAGGTACACTCGTATAACCTCTAAATCTGACTGATTTGATTTTGGAGAAGACCTCACATAGCAGGTGGTGTTTCGTTCTTCGATAACTATGGAACACAGCAGATTCAAGAGAATAAAAGTTATGGATGATGATGATGATTTTGTTGTTGAAGTTGGGGAAGAATCTGTTGTGGCTATGGAGGAGGATCTTACTTGTGAAGCCATGGTGGAAGAGTTGAGCCCTAACAACAACAACAACAACAACGAGGTTCTTCATCAATCGGAAGACCCGAAGAGGAGGAGGGGGTGGGGGTTGGTGGGTAGGTTGGCCAATCATCCTACATTGTTGCACAATAATGCTTTAGGAGATAGCGAACAGAGGGAGAAGCTCAAGGAATTACTATTGGAGTTACAATGTGGGTTTGATGGTGCTAGCAAGAGAGACTATTGTGTTGACGATGCCATCAGGGCATGGAAAGTTGATGTTAAGTCAATTGTTTATGATATTGAGAATTTGATTGAAGACATAGAATTTGAAGATATGGCAGCTTCGGCTTCTTCTTCATCCATGTTGCCTTCATCAGTGTGGGAAAGGCAAAGAATGTTAAATCAATATCAAGATAAATTTTGTGGACTCCCTCCACTTCCATCCATTGAGGATCGCACAGGTGATGTTTTAGGTCGTCTGGATTATCTGAAAAATACCATGTATTCCCTAGATTTAGTAATTGTAAAAAGAGAGGGTGACCATGATGATGATGATGATCTTGATCCTTCTCTATTTTTGGAATTCCAAAGATATTCTCTGCTTCCTTGGTACCTAAAGCGATGCATTACCTACTGTGGTTTTATGCTACCCTACACATTTCAAAAGGATTTTGTAGTTTCGTTGTGGGTTTCTCTAGGTTTTGTTTTGCACCTTGTTGAAGGGAAGGAACCCGAGGACGTTGCTTCCATCTATTTTGATATACTGTTACGTGGATCTTTTTTCTCTGTTGATTCTATTGACTATGACAATTCCACATGTTACAGAGTTCCGGATAGAGTTGTCAAATCTCTACCCCTTGACATTGAATTCTTTAGGTTGGGCGGGTTTCACAGGGGCATACTAACTGAGCCTGAGAAGGCACGACATATATCTCTCCCCAGCCGCTATTGCCACAATGCGGGGCTAGAGTATGCATCCAAGTCCCCGGGATTACTGTCACTGCTGCTCGTGTGTGACTCGAAATCTTCTATCATTGACCGCACATCACCGTACAACCTATTTCTAAGGTTGCGATATCTCCGTGTCCTAGATTTGTCGTGGTCAAACCTCGAACTAGTCCCTGGTTACGTTTGTGATTTGGTACATCTCAGGTACCTTGACATCTCCTTTACTCGCATCAAGAAGTTGCCACCAGATTTGTCCGTTCTTTTTCGATTACGTACTTTCAGACTACTCCATTGTTACATCGACGAGTTTCCTGAGAACTTTCTTCACTTGATTAACCTACGCCATCTCCACTTCCACTCAATGGCTACCTTAATCTCCATGCCTCCTTACATCGGTAGGTTGACCCTTCTCCAAACTCTTTCTGAATTCATTGTCTCCAAGGCGAAAGGTTGCAGCATTGTGGAGCTTGGGGGATTGAACAACCTTCGGGGACACATATGCATCAGTCAACTTGAGCATGTGGAGTCCGAGGAAGATGCCAAAGAGGCTCGACTGCATCTCAAGGAATGTCTTGACTCGTTGGTATTGCGTTGGAATAATATAAAAACTGAGGTTGCCAATTATAGTGTTATTAAGGGACTTCATCCTCACTATAACCTGAGGAGGTTACAGATAAATCGGTTTGGAGGTTCTCAGTTTCCAGCTTGGTTATCAGACCCTGCTTTCACAAACCTGGTTTCAGTCTCTCTGAACAACTGCGACGTAAATGAACTTCCACTACTCGGCCATTTGCCTAGCATCAAGAATCTTGAATTAGGTGGAATGCATGGTATTAAACGGGTCCAAGATGAGTTTTGGAGATCTGACACGACCAAGGAAAGCTTCCCGTTGTTACAAACCCTGTACATCTATGAAATGTTTAACTTGGAAGAATGGGGTACCATACGCGAGGGTGATTTTCGTATGCTACAAAATCTTTCTATTATTTTCTGTCCAAAGCTGAAGAATATTCCAGAACAGATGATTTCATCCCAGCTCGTAAAGTTGATAATCAGCACCTGTCCAGAACTCCAATCATTGTCCGAGACCGGTCTGCCTACCACCTTACAATACTTGAGCATATTTGATTGTCCAAATCTAAGCAACAGGTACCACCGGGAAGGTTCTGACAGGCAAAAAGTCGCTCATATTCAAGATCTGAGAATTGACATTGATGATTGATCCTTAGAAGTAGAAAAAACATCAAGCTGGTACAGTGAGGTAGCCACCCTTGTTTTTTCGTTAACTTTGTATTTATGCTTAATGCTACCCCTTAATTTTTAGTTTCATCATTTTGTATGCCAAGAATATGCTGACTCTTATTTGAGTATGAATTAACTATTTGGGTTTGGTTATCATTTTAAACCTTTTTGTTGGTCTTTTCTTCTTTTACTTGATTAAGGGATGGTATGATATTAGTTGTCATATTCCATGAATCATTATAGCTATTTCTCTTGCATTATTTAATATCATTTGTTGAAGCTTGTCTTGTAAACTTCGAGTCCTCTGAATTTTTTATTTATTTTTACCTGATTCACGCGAGCTCAAATTGATTGAACTGGAGTGGGAAAGGAACATATATTGTTGAAGCATTTAAGGCATATCGTAAGCATTATGTCCACTTCTTTATGCAGTGTACTGTTAACTTGGTTTGTGGTGTCTGTTAGTTCAACTTGCTTAGGGTATGTTTGATAACCCAATTAAGTGCAGAAAATGAAAAGATTCAGTACCTATTCTTTTTCAGTGCGTTTGATAACGTACCACTTAATTGAAAAAGCAACCAAAAAATCACTGAAAACTTAAAGTGAAAAATTTCTACTGAAAATAATCACTGAATGCATTCTATTTCAGTAGTTGAAGCATTGTTTTCTATATTACAAATTCAATCACTTCAAATTTTCAGTACTTACAATCCAGCACTCAATTTTCAGCACTTAATTTTCAGTTTTATGAAACGCACCCTAAGTCCGGGATAGTAATCTGAAGGAATTGCAGAATCACTGCTAATTGTTGTTTTGACAGATGAACTTGAAAATGAGTTTATCCGTGATATTATGTTTCATCTTCATGATGCTATGTACACAAAACTTTGTATGGGTGTTGAATTTTTAGTAAGAGTAGGACACTTTTGTACTTTCTTTGCTGCATAAACCTGATCAAAAGTGTAATTTTCTTTCCTTCATATTTCTTGGAATGATGCAGTACTCACTCATTCATATGCCTTTCAGAAATTAATGCTCGTAGCTGCTGGATTGAGCAAATTTGCAAACATTGGAGCTGGAAGAATGTTTGTCCCCGAGCTTTGTCATGCGCGTAGTAGACCTTTTCAACTTAGCTTATCCCACAGTTTCAAGTTAGGCTCTGTCTGTTTTTGTTTTAACGGTTCCTACTGGGAAAGTTGCTGACTTTATGGTGTTGATGTTTTGGATTTTCGAACTTCTCTTTATTAGTTTGTTAATTTTATTGCTGTCAACGTTTTACGGTGCTGTTACACCCTGGTGTCAGGTGTGCTTTTGGGTACCAGCAGCATATGAAAGGAACTTGTTTCATTACTTTTCTTAACCAAGTTCTACTAGTCATTGATTTCTCTTTGCTTTAGTTTGATAAGGTGATTATCTTTGCTGGGAAAAAAAAAACTGAATTCACATCCTTAATTAATGCCAGGCTCTGAAAAAGCAAGTGTTGTTGATTTTATGCTAGCATGGCAAATTTTATTTATTTTTTATTTTTGATTATTTGGTGTAGTGTCGTGCTATGATGTAAGTGTCGGGGTCTGGGAGGGGGAGGGAGAGTGGGGTGAACCTGTGTATGAACATGGCACGGTACACCTTTTTACCAACTAGGCCAAATCGTTGCTGGGTAACATGACAATTTTTGCTAATCATTTTTCCGTTAAGAGTGTGTATATGGTTACTCCAATAATAAACACATCTTTATTGGGTAGGTGCCTCATTTCAATTTGAATATTTCTTAGTGATTAAAAAGAAACTTGAAGTCCTTTTCTTATTATTCTCGGCATAGCGTTTTCCGCTACTGATTATCTACTAACCGTATATATGTATATATATAGACAGTCAGGCTCTAAAGAGGGCATCCTCTCTTTATTAAAGAGAGAGCTTCTATTTTGGCCGTCGGATCGTATTTTCATTAACGACAGTTTTGTCATTTTATAGTTTTTAAACTCAATCCAACGGTCAAAACACATGTCCTCTCTTTAATAAAGAGAGGTGGCATTCTGTAGAGAATCTTTGTATATATAGATATATCTAACTATATAAGAAGAAAATATGTGGGATACTGTTCATCAATGCAAGAAATTACTATTGTGCCCCTTTCCTCAGTTTTGCTTTGATTTGACGTTGGTCATCATTGAAGGAAATTTATGTGATTTGACTCATTTTTTTTTTTTTTTTTTTGCGAGCGAACAACAAAAGCTGGTTTGCAGCATTTGCCAAACAATTGAATCGTAGCTTTCGATTTTCGATAATCAATCATGGGCTTCAAAGTTGATGCCAAACATGGCCTTTCGACTTTTAAGAACTTCAAGCTTGAACTTTATCATAACCACAAGGTTGTAGGAAGACTGTAAATAAAAATAGGCTAAAATATACTACTGATAAGAGAGAAAAAAATAATAATAATATTGATTTAGCTAAGGTAGTAATAATATCAAATCCAAATGGACTGATGAAAGCTAGTAGTAATTTGGCGTAGGTTTAGGGGCATTTTGGACCACCCTCTTTGGTCTTCCAGTTGTTGTAGCAAGGGCATGTTTGTTTGTTGCCATAAGTGCCTGGAGGGACACACAGGCATTTTGAGCAACACTTGAGGCAGAAGAACATGCATGGCTTCTTGTGTGATGTTGCCGAGCACCGATAGGTACATCTTGGTCTGCAATCTGCATTGTTTGGTTGAGTAAAACACAGATTAATTTATTTGTAAAGCATACACATGATCACCTATAACTGAAATTGCCTCTATTAAGACTTTGTAGTACAGTACATTAATTTTCGTGTGTGTATGTAGGGATGTGCAGTGCTAAAATGCTAGTACATTTTTAAATTTTGTGCTTAGCCAGCCCATTTCAAAAGAAATGTTACTCCTTTGTATTATCAAAATTTCAGGCATTTCCACGTCAGCATACAAATTTATAGTAAGATCTTAAAAAAAATATCTACGTGGTGTGTGGAACGTCAGGCCAAATTATTATCACACTGTTATAGGTCAAATTTGGCACATGTATACCATCTGACCTTTGACACAATATTGAAGAAGTGTTTCTGGAGGATCTTGTTTTAATTAATTTGATAATAGCATATGGTTGAAGATGCCCATTGATCCAAGGAAATGCCCTTTTACATTTGTACACCTCTTTTTTAAATTTGATTAACCATTTTTTCGGGAAAAAAAAATATTCCGATTGAAGATATTATGAGTCCCTAGCTATGCATAAAATTTAAGATGTCCGTTGAAGATGTTTTGATTCTCAGTATGGAGATCTATGATGAGTCTTGCCTTGTCACAATAGTTTGAAGGGATGATATTTCACTCAACTAAAAGCCATCAATAAATAAAAAAAACAAAACATCAACTTTTGAAATTTTTATTTATGTTTCAGTCTACTTTATGTTTGCATATTGTAAACTTGCACCAGAGAGTATATGCTCCTAATGTTGTGATGAGTTGTTGCTTCCCAAAGTAACAACATTATAAATAGTTGCTACCCACGTGTGAAGGTTACTTCTCACGCTGTGTAAAACTTGATGACTTGTAATTTTATTAAAAAAAAAGTCCGACATTTTCTTTAATTTCGAAAAAGGAGTAGACTGACTTTTAATTTTTACACAAAAAAAAGACTAAAATGCAAGTATCCCTAATAGAATTTTCATATAATATTCGTGTATGGGTTCACTGAATTTTCACTTAATATTCACATATGCCAAGTTGAAATGTTTTGAGGTAAAAAAAAACGAATGTCCACTTTGTTCGGAAAGAGAGTTTTAGTGAAATTTCACAAGAATTTTACATTTGTTTGGGTTGAAAAACTATGTTTTATAATTGTCTGTGAAATTTGATTTTTTGTAACGAAATATGCATTATTTTTATGTGAAAAAAAAAGTGAGTGAAATTTCACTTAGCATACTTGAATATTAAGTGAAATTTCACTAAAAATTTCACTTAATTAGACATTTGAGGGACTTTTTAACAAACTAAGTATCGAATTGAACCTTAAACTCTAGAGAGTTACTTTTAGTAACTTTTGGGTAATTAGTGAAGTTTCACTTGCCATACATGAAAACTAAGTGAAAACTCACTGAACGACTTCACGAATGTTAAGTTTAACTTCAAATTTTTTTAGGAAGTAGATATGTACGGGTTCAGTGAATTTTCACTTAATATTTATGTATGCCTAATTTATATGTTTTGAGGGAAAAAAAAAACGAATTTTAACAAGAAATCCGTTATTTGTTTTGGTTGAAAATTTGTGTTTTATAATTGATTGTGAAATTTACTTCTTTTAACAAAATATGCATTGTTTAAAATATATATATATATATATATATATTTCACCATGCATACATGAATATTTTGTGAAATTTCACTTAACTTGGTTGAAAGACTTTTTAACAAATTAATAATCAAATTGGACTTTAAACTCTAGACAGTTACTTCTAGTGAAATTTCACTAGGCATACATGAAAAGTAAAATGTCAATAAACGCATATACAAATATTAAATGAAAATTCAAGTTTTTCAGGAACATCTGAACAAGGCATGTAAAATGTCGTCCTTTTTTTTAGCTCAAAACATATCAACAATGGTACCAGTTTTGTAGCTCTTGTCAACACGATTCCAACGATATACTGTGTGAGCACCTTGTCAACTTTTTATCATTTTTGGTAAATGTACTTTTAAATTGTCTTTAAACTTAACAACTATTCCATAATTGTCATTTTCAGTAATTCTCCTTGAATTTATCATGCTTTCTAATACTCAAGGGATGTGTAAATCTAACATTTGATATATTTGAGTTGTTCATTTTACTACTGTATTTGAAGGGTTTTTTAAACTAATAAAAACATTAAAACTCAAATTTGAAACAAATGGGTTTACGGTTATACCTGTGGGACGGATCTTATTATAACCCTGTTCCAAGAATAACAAAAAGAAAAAAGAAAAAAGAAAAAGAAAACACATTAGAGACAACATAAGGATTATGAGAAAAAAATGAGAAGAATTAATTAGTAAAGTTAATTTGATTTATTACCTCCACCACATTGGAGAATGTAATCAAGAAAAGCAGTGACAAGAGTATCAAGAGAGTGTTGTATGGACTTCTTGCCATTCTTCTCTCTCTCTCTCTCTCTCTCTCTCTCTCTCTCTCTCTCTCCTCTGTGATTTATTACTTTCCCAGTTTCTCTCACTAGACTGAAGGAGAAAGGAGGTATTTAAAGAGAAGAAAGGATGATACAATGCGGTGTTTGAGGCGTGAATAAAGGTAAAAATGGCATAAAAGTCCATTTTCAAGGATTATGAAAGAGAAAGAAAGTAGCGTTAAAACCGGCGCGTCTGTTGTGTGGTTTGTCCAACTTTTTCTCATTTTGTCTTTTAGACTGCTGCATGTTTTGATCCCAAAAAAATACACTTTCTATATATGATTTCGTTATACCACATGTCATGAAAGTTATTAGTGGCATCTCGTATTACTGTATGTGATTCAAGTTACATCTCACAAAATATTTGGAAATCTGTTTGTGCCATAATTATTTGGCCAATAGAGCAGCGCCATGTGCCACGCGGGTAACAGAGTGGCATGAAAGGCACGTGGAGATTGACAGTTAAAAGGTATTTGAATTAAAAAAAAAATCACTACATGTTTATGGACACGTGGAAGGTAATGACGACAGCACTTAAAAGATGATAGTTCTCTGAGGTGGTAGTTATTTCGAAGTACTATAAATAGAAGACAAAGATGAAGAAGAAAAAGAACGAACAGAAAATCAACCACACTCAACTTTTACTTTCTTTGCATCTAGGAGTAGGAAACACCTCGAAGTATCTTTCGAGATTGGGAAAATTACTTTAATAAAGCTTTTTACTTAATTTGTTCAGTTTGGTTTTACAGTCATTTCATTTCTGTTAGTTTGTAGTTTCAGTTTAATTATAGACAATCTTTTAATTTATTCTTTCAATTTACTTTTCCATGCTTGAAACCCCATTCATATCTCACCATTTTACACTTAGAAAAGCAAAATCCTAAATTAAGGCATTCAAACGGTCAGGTCACAATGGCCTGATTTGGCGCATTTGCTTTAAAATCTATCTTTGGCAAGTTAAATCTTGTCTGGTAGATTGGTACGATCTCAGACGAATTACATATCTATCCTTTGAAGTATAAAACAATCACACACAACCAAATTGAGATTAAATTTGACAAATGTAGTATTAATCTTTGATCCCTCTCATGATGAGAACATCTTCATTCACAGTAGATTTTGATGACCAATCAAAATTTCTTACATAGTGCATCTGCATACCTCAATAAATATTTTTATAGACGTATAGATGTGCAGTCAGGCTCTAAAAAGGGGCGTCCTTTTTTTATTAAAGAGATGGCCTGTGTTTTTGCCGTCGGATCGTGTTTTCATTAATGACAGTTTTGTCATTTCATAGTTTTTAAACACAATCTGACGGCCAAAACAGAGGTCCTCTCTTTAATAAAGAAAGGTGGCCCTCTTTAGAGAATCTTTGATAGACGTGTGTATATATATATACTCCCTCCGTCCCATAATAAGTGTCCACTTCCATTTTGCACAATGTTTAAGAAAGTTGTATTATTTTTTTTTTTTTTGTTCATTAAAGAGTCACTTTCCAATTTTACCATTAAATGTGATGGGAGTTTGACTTTTTTGTTTGTTTTGAGACCACAAATAAATGCTACTTTGTCTTTACTATAAGGATAGTTTTGGAAAGTAAGTAAAAACTATACACCAATTTAGAAAAGTGGACACTTATTATAGAACATTCAAAAAAAAAATATAAACACTTATTATGGGACGAAGGAGTATATTTTTGTCATCCAAAGACAATTCAAGGAATTGACAGTATTCCTAGCCAAAAAAAAAAGGAATAGGAATTAACAGTATGTTTAGCCCGAGATAGCCGGCTAAAATCAATAATGACCAGACAAAGTACTGTACAACTATAGAGGAAAAAATGAAAAAGAGTACCCATCCATCATCCATGCAAAGAAAGTCAAAACATTGTTCCAGCAAGAAATCTAGAGAGGATAGTCGGTGCCGCCAGCACACCATAAGTGCTCAACAGACTATATTTTGCCACTTCTGTTTTCACAAAAAGAAAAAAAGGAATAAAAAACAATTTGTTTGTGCTGTCAAACACCCATTACTTAGTACTGCTGACTGCTGAGTAATGCCAAGGATCTCAATCTAAAAATCTATACCTAATACATGCATTAGCACAATCAACTAGTGTATGGGCGAACAAGTAACCCCCAAAAACTGGTTAGCCATTAAGGACCTGTTTGGTAACATTACATTTTTTCCTTTCTTTTTGAAAACAAAAACTGAACGTGTTGGATTATATATATTTTTTTTGTCCAATACGAAAATTGAAAGTATATGGTAATCATTTCTGTTTTTCTTTTCTTTGGTTTTTTTTTTAAAAAAAAAAAAACCATTTCTTTTAGAAAATGACCACCACCAAAAAAAAAAAAAAAATGGTACCCAAAAAAGAAAAAGGAAAAATTGATATTCAATTTTTGTTCAGAATTTAGAAACGATACCACACAACCCTAGATTTCATTCTTTTGCCAACACCCCCACCAAACCACCCCCCCCCCCCCCCCCCCCCAAAACCAAAAAAATAAAATATAAATAAATAAAAGAGGGGAGGTGGGGGGAAATGGGGGATGCTGAATGACTTCATATGAAATGCAAGGTTCAAGGATAACAGTGCAAAACCATCACTAGCCAGCTGAAGCACTGATCAGTGATCACGCACAATACAGTAGAAGATAAATATATAATTACAGGTCTCTTCAGCCAAAAAGCAAAAAAAGAAAAAAAAAAAAAAAAAAACAACGTAATTACAGGTCTATACCAATTGGAGAATGCATAGGACCATGTTCGGTCCCACTCTCATTAACCAACATCTTGTACCAGACACTAGAGTATGTAGAACAGATTCACTTTTGAACCATAGAACATAACAAGTGTCAAGACTTTCCAAACAGCCCCTAACACGAAAGCAAAAGAACAAAATACTTGAAGCACAGATGCATCTGACAATTCATTGCCAACTGTGTATACCCATTTTCCATATAACAAACAAAAACAAAAAATAAAAACATAAAAACTGTTCAGTTTGTGACAGAAAAAGTCACTGAAATTATTCCATACTGAAATCCAGACGCTCAACACTATAAATGAACAGCCCACACACTTTGGGTGCTTCTCCTATATGTAGTTCTTCCGAAACCCCGATAAAGACCCAGTCAAAAGTCCAAAACGACCTCATCTTTTACCCATTTTTGCCAATGGGACATTTGCTTCATATCTATGCCGGATATAAATTAAACATGTAAATGTAATGATGGCACTGCCATAAGCTGCTTATGTAATTCTGTGATATCGACACCTCAAAGGCTGTAGGGGAAGTCAAAATCTACGAAAAGTTTCTTCAATTCCTCAGAGTGCATGGTTTGGGAAAGAACTGCAGCCCCAACAGCTATAGTGACAGACAGAAACACCATGAGCTTCACACATCTATGTTTCCGAGACAATCGTGCCAAGATCATCTTACAGTACTTCTCTGCTTCCTTGAAAGATGGTTGACGAGTGGCGTCCTCTCCAGCAGCTAACGCTTTCTCATTCTATAAGATGACAAACGAAAACAAGTTAGCTAGTTTCTCAGTATTGATACTAGTCAAACCTGAAAGTGATCAAAAAAAGTTTTTAGTGTTCTAAATTTTGTGAGTAATTTCTCTTTAGATTTTTTTATGTTATTTAGACTTGGAGAAAAACACAAAGTGAGAGTTTTCTGTTTTCATTGTTGTTTTCTTCTCAAAATCCGCAAGCCAAACAAAGCCTAAAGAAGCATAGTTTCCTATTCAATTATAACGTGGGTGTAAATCACAATCTTAACAAGTATCAGAAATAAGTGCAATTTTATAAGAAAAGGTATGGCAAAACCAGGTCAAATGCTCTTAACGGAAAATTTGTGAACTCAAAATCTTCTAGAGGAAAGAAAAAATAAGAGAAAATCTAGTCCCGGTGATCCACAGGTTCTCCTTTTCCTCTCCACAGTTCATCTTTCTTTCCTTCCTCCTAGAATCATAACAAATTCTTAAACCATCTTACTTTCTAATCTAAAGAGTATTTGAAACTTTTGATTACCTTCTGCCCGAAACTCTTCAATGTTGCCTTTAAAGATTCGACCATAGAATGTTTAGCCGAATGCTCCTTCCATTCATCAGACAGCTTTCTCAGAACAGCAACACTTGACTCAAGATTATCTATATAACTATTTTCCTGTTTCAAAATTTACGAAGGAAAAGAAATGTTACCGATGTGTGCCAAAAGAAGAGGATAAATCTCTAGTGAATAACTAAAAGAATCGCTTACCCATAGCTTGTAACAGTCGGGATTTTGAGTTAAACACCATATGCATAAATTGCTTGCCTCATTTGATATGTCTCGGTTTCCTGCAGCCAACTCTGTATATCAGTGTCTATATAATTTCAATACAGATATACGTGTACTGTGGATGTACACAGGGCTTGCTATCTTACTACAGGAAGGGGTTCAAATTTAAATGGACAAGAAAAGCCCATGCCAACTCATTAAAATGAGGGCACTAGAGTAATTTTGCAATGATGGCACTAAAGTAATTTCTTTTAGCTCCTTTGCAAGATTACTTCAATGTCCTCCATTTAACAAGGTGGTAAGGGCTTTTTCGTCCAAAAATATGTGCACACACTTACAAATGTAGCATCTTAGCATTTTCTCTATACACACAAAAAAGGTGGTATTTTCAAGTTTGTACTTGCCTTCTCCAGCAGCTTTGAGAGCAAACTGCAAAATTTGCTGTGTTACTTGCTTCATTGCTTTGCTTCCAGGGGAACCAGCAAGAGCAACCTCTTTTAAGGTGGAATACACAGCTTCAAACCTTTCTGTAGCCTGAACATAACAATAGATTAGACTCAATCTTCAATGATAAAATCCAAGACTGAGCAGCATATAGTGACAATGATATTGCATATGCTCCATAAGGCTCTGTTTGGTTCACAGATTTAGTGACAGAAGAGAAAAGAAGAGAGGAAACACTTTCCCATGAATGGTTAATAAGGAAAACTGTGAGGAAAAGAACACGCGGCGAAAAAATTTAATTAAAATTCTAAATTTTTGCGATTTGCTTACCTTCTTCTTTTCTTGAATTCCTAAAGTATTTTGAAATTTTTAACTTCTAGTCTAATGTTATTAAGCAGGAAACCATAAGGGAAAACAGTAGGGAAATCTTTTTCCTAACCGTTCCCTTCCCTTTTCCTTCTTTAAATCCGCAAACCAAACACAGCCTAAAATTACACACCTTAACTCTAGCTGAAGGAGCTGGGTAGGTGGCTCTCATTAGAAGCTCAAGGGATGATGGTGGCACAAGGCGCTCCCCTTTCCTGACTGCACCATTTAAAAGAATAGTACGAGCTTTCGGGGCAGAAAGGATTCTACAAGCCAGAAGGAAGAAGAGTTTATGGGTGATAAAGAAAAACAAAGGAGACGAGAAGTAAATAGTGATAGGCACATAATGAATTGAAATTGATTTCTGACCTCTCCACCAGCTGTAAAATCAAGTCTCGAGCCTGTGGATTACTAGTAGATTTACTGCTCAGCATTGGCAAGAGGAAATGTACCCACATGAAGAGGCCCACAGCTAAATCTCCTTGAGAGGCCTACGCAAACCAATTTAATCTTAGTCTTCTTGAATATACGAATAATCAATATTAGTATCATTAGGAAAACATCCTGATCAACCTCAAAGTAGTAATTTATTCTAATTTACCTGAGCAATGAACCATATTGTGACGGGAAGCTTATCTTGTCCTTGATATTTCGGATTCTCCCTTAGTATAGGCAATAGACTGATCAGTACATCAGGTTTTCGTCGCAATGCCATTGCTAAAACCACAAATATGGCAACCTGTTGTCCACCATTGTGTTATAAACAAATCAAGTATTAAGATCATCAGCAAATAGTTTATGTATGACTTCGAGAATGTTACATCAAATTATTTATTTGTTCCGACAATACAGATATAGACCACTGATGCCCATTCAAACATGTTCTCCCTCTGGCCTCTACAGATCCTAACTTCAGCATGTGACCCTCACCGCATACATTCGCTTCAATCAGTACCGACATTTACTTTTACGAAATGCACATATTCATAATAGGACAAGAGACCAAGACTTGAACCCAAGACTTCCAAAATCAAAGCTTTGATACTATTTTAGAGCATCACTTATTCCAAAAGCTTAAGGTATACGGAGTGAAAATAAGCTCAATAGTCAGCAATGCACATCAAGCACTAACAAGTACCTTAGTAGCTAACAAAGCATGATTTGTATCAGTAAAAGGAGATCTCAATTGATGTAAGAGGAATAAGATGCTCTATTAAGTTATAGTATTGTGTTAATCACAAGTGTACAACACATCATCAGCCACAGAAGCATTGATGGACAAAACTAGTAAATAAAGAAACTAAATTAATTTCTAAAAATTAGGTTAATCAACACAATAGGTGTAAGTCATTTACAAAGGCTGAGCAATTGCATATGTGAGAGATTCCTGACTACACAACAGAAGATTTACCTATGTCCATTCATCCAATTAAGTATTGGATATTATCACAAATTGTTCAGAAGATAAAAGAAAAAGAATGGATAAGTATATACAAATAGTCTAATTATTCATATATTTAAATTCATTAGCTGCGAAAGTTCCCTTTTCAACTTGATTGTTTCTAAGTGATCAGAAATTGGAAACTCAAACTTTCCTTTCTAGTTATTTTGCCAGTAGATTATAATGCAACTAATTATGGACTCATTGATTGTGTAATGAGGTCTTCTAATTTCTTGTGATCTTCAAAAGAATCATGAATTGCTTACATCAATACGTATCCTGCAAGTAATATATGAAAGTTTAGATGAATTAGTTAAAATATATCTATATATAATCGCTTTCTTGTTAACGCATTATCCGCATCGTTTGTTTGGCTTATTTTTCATGGAGTTTCCATATCAGCCATGTTGGTAAATTATCCTATAATCATGTTGATGATGCACATTAAGAACTTATGGTGCCACCAAAGGACAAACTACCCTTCTAGTCAATATATGAGCTTAGTCAAGCTGAGTTTGGTTGCTTGGCTCAGCTAGGAAAGTTACTGATCTTCAAAATTCACGCACATGCATTGGTTTTCTCTTGTACATATATACTAGCGCTGCTCTCAAAATCAGACCAATAACGGAGAGCCGGGAGAGTGAGCAGGTGAAGTATCACCGGGAGAGTGAGCAGGTGAAGTATCACTGGTCGACCATCTAGTCAAGCATATAGTACTCAGCGGGAAGAAAAAAAGATGAAAAATAAAAGAAATGAGAGAAAACGAAAAGTTCTAGTCAAGCATAGTTGAACTAAAAATCAAAAGTGCGTATTAAATATATCGATTATAGTGTAAAACCGCCAAAATTAATAATACGCGAAAAAAATGATATATCTCCTTAACAGCTTCGAACACTTTCCTGGAGCACAAAGGCAAAGTCAAGTTACAAATTGCAACAAAAAGAACGAAGTGTATGGAACTCGATTTGTATGTTCAATGTTCCCAAAGGGACCAGTGGGTAAAACATGTGTTGAACATATCAAAATCCTTGCAACTTAGAACATATCAAAATCCTTGCAACTTAGGTTTTAGAACGATCAACATAACAATTTCCATAACGGGAGTGCATAAGTCGCTTACACAAAAAGGGTATTTCAATAATTGGTCGAAACGTTAAGAGTATATTAACAAATGCGCATCGTAATCAGGGCGGAGTAGGTTTAGAGAACCCTTTACCAACTCTGACCTAACCCTATATGGTTTTAACTTTTAACCTTAGGGTACAAAATCTGCCCCTACTCCTGTAATAGATCCCCCAAACCCATTATTTAGGGGTGGGATGGGGCGGAGACCTGGCAGGGCAGGGAATTTTTCCATCCCTATATGATATTTTTTTACTATGATTGCATCATGTTTCAGAAAAGATAAAGTTTTTTTTTTCTTCTTTCTCCTATTTCCCTTCTCTTCTTGTTCTTCTTTCTCTTCTCTCAAGAGACATGATGTCGACAAGGATACCCTAGGGTGAACTGCCAAATCCATCTAACATAGCATACATGTACCACCAATCCACAACACAGGTTCAGATTTTATTCCTACTGTAGTGCAAAACATTTATTACAGGGAAAACACTTCTTCAGATATATAGTTTTAAGGTATTATGGGATGCCTTGAAGTCCACTGAGATACCAAAAAATATGTGCTAAACAGCTGTAAGATTTTATCAGATATGAACAAATAAATGAAATAATAAAAAAACAGAATTTTGGTGAGGAAAAGCTAGTCATGCTAATACTCCGTCTCTTGGAAGCAGGAACCTTCTAATCTGGTCCCGCTCCCAGCCCCCGCCCCGGCTCCAACCCCCGCTTCCGCTCCCACACCTCTCACGAAGAAACCTTTGAACCTCATAAAGTTTAACGCTTTCCCGCCCCCATCCCCTCTCCCACTTCGTGCAACTTAGCTCTGTCTATCTCTCTATCGTACGCATGAGGCACGAGCACACTTCACATTTAAACTATTGCATAAGATGTAAATTTATTTATGAGAGATGATAATAGACATGGTGTTGGGTTTGGATATTCATCTTACCAATTATCAATTGGCACAATAAATTCCTCTTGCACCCAAAATGTAAGAATTTCTAGAAGTAAATAGCACCAGAAATAAGACTTTCCAGAAGTAAATACACAAGAACATGCGCATCTGTTTGCGTAAGATGTTAGAATATGATGATGATCTTACAACAAGACAATAGTATGTTTTCTAAACCTATGTTCACTTAAGAATTTTATTAAACTACGGCAACACTTCTTAATCAAAAAGATGATATCCCTTTGTCGCTTCCCCAAGTGACATCGTATGTGCTTCCAGTTCCTCACTCTCAGCCCTAAAATGATTACACCAATATTTTGGAAAAATGGCTAAACCACATTGTTTATGACAAGTAATGTTTGGACACAATTCTTGTGACAAATTTTCTAAGATTTCTAGGATATTCTACCATTTGCAGATATTATCGCAGGCTAACTAGTTTTTTTTCATTCTGATGCTCTTACTGATTTATATGTAAAACCAAAACAT
This sequence comes from Hydrangea macrophylla, assembly GCA_033977485.1. Classification (NCBI taxonomy): domain Eukaryota; kingdom Viridiplantae; phylum Streptophyta; class Magnoliopsida; order Cornales; family Hydrangeaceae; genus Hydrangea; species Hydrangea macrophylla. Next base: position 61,131,479 of record CM066985.1, read on the forward strand.
ATCGCTGGGCTTTATATCGTAGTACGGTAGCTGCTTATGATTTCTATTGAAATAATTATCAATCAATAAGTAGAGCTTTCCAAAAAAAGGTAGCAGCGAATGACCATGGGAAGGTTATAAAGAGAACTCTCAAACTATTAGATTGACTTTTATTTGGAGAAAAGATAATCTTATCCATTTTCCATATATCTTACATCACCATGCCAAGAAGGTATCCTCAATCCAAGTTTTGTATTTATATCAACTTTATTAGAATTAATATTCAAACTTAGAAGCATTATCTATGCATCTTCTCATATCAATTGGTTGAACATAGCTCTTTGATTTTCTTCGCCATGCATGACATGGGCTCATCACTAACAAAAATGGAAGTTAAAACGTGGAGAACATAATTGGTTACCATGTTAACCAATAACCATTGATCAACAAATCATAAATAGGAAGCTGCTCTGGATGACCCTCCTATTTCAGATAACTAGCACTAGCACACCGTGTGTCTTAAAAATAAAAGCAGGGATAGAAGGCAAAACACTAAAAGCATAACAAACAGAAAATATATTAAACCTACTGATAAGAGCAGCTTGACCAAGTTGGAAACAAGAACAAAACGGACAAGGTAAAAAAAATATTAACATTTATGCATGGTAGATACTGAGTCAAACTGTAAATTGGCATATTCTGATGAGCAAAGGTTCGCCTCTTACAATTTTTAAATTCCAAGTAGATCAAGAAGATCATATAACAACAATTCAAATCACCACCAAGGAAAAGCAATTAAATAAACTGAAAATGAATGCAAAAGAAGGTGACATTTATAATCTCATCTTAATAAACTAGAACAGAAAATATGCAAGTACTTTGTAAAATTAGAATCAATGGTTGCATGCATGTAGTTGTTTGCATGCATACGTAAAATATGCAAGTACTTTGTATATGATGAAAAGGTAAGTACGTAGTGGTTTCCTTGCATACGTCAAAGAATGTTAATCAGCTAATATTTGATACTTCTAGTTTAACAAGTAACAATTTGGGGAAACGACACCAATCAAATTCGGGAAAAAATCTCAACTTCCTAGATTTTTCTATGACAGATCCAATAAGTTTTACGCAATTAATTAAACATTAATATTCCTACTCCCCAAGATATGAGAGAAACATATCCTTCAAAAACATAACAGTGCTACATACTTAATACATACTGACATGGAAATATGGAATCCGGGTTGATACATACCCTGCACCACTTCAGACACAAATTATACAAGATGTCCACATTGCTACTGTATCTACCATAATACTACATTAGGGTCATCGTTCTGTAACAAACTCTACATGCAAATGCCATTAGCCACAAAATGCTTTTGATTTATGGACGTACCAACAACAACCCAAATATACTTACTCCGTGAATCCGAGAAAAATTTCAGCATTGAATCATGACACACATAATGAACCATAAATCATCAATGGCTATTGCTTTCTATTTCGAATATTCTCTAACGTAAAACTTAATCTTTCCTATACGTTTTACTGCAGACAAGAACTTGTCTACGGTGAATAGGACAGCATACACTTATGAAGAAAAAAGATGAACTCACCTGTGATTTTGAAGGTGCTTGTTGGACCACCTTTTTTGATCCCTTGACAGCTCCCTGATCGACAGGTAGGTCACCGAAAATACTATCCAATGACCACAAAACAAAGGAACCAAGTGCTTCAAAAGATCGCTGGTTAAGCCAATCAACTGATGTCTTGTAAACGGCATCAGATATGTGAGAAATAGGGATCTGTTTACAGGAAAATAAGAACTTAAATTTACATTGCTCTGGGATGAGTTATGCTTACTAATGAACACTCACAGATCTCCAAGTCACGAAAAATGCGACAAATGGAACTAACAAACAACAAGACAAGATAAAGTACAAGTGATCTATGTAAAACAATGGGAGAGAAGAAATTTCGGAATTGGCATAAATGAAATTAATAGGATTGATTACAAGATACGTCTAATTCAGATAAACACAAGATGAAGTTAAGAAATAAGCATGATATCCACATACATCCACAAAATAGATAATTCTGCAGATTAATTTCATCGTCTATCACGTCTAGCAATCTTCTTCTTTTTTTTTTTCTTTTTTTTTTTCTAACCACAGATTCTCCACATTTCTAATTCCGAATCAACTTTCTCTCTCTCTGAAGCTATATCTAAAAAAAGTTGCTCAAAAAGACAATTTTTTTTTTTCTTTGTAGCTTTTCCTACGATACATTAAATTGAAAGAAGTTACGGAAAGTGAGAGAAACTCACGTCAACCATCTTTGCAACAGAAGATTCCTTGAATGTCTTCATCCATGGAAATTGAGAAGTACCGACATTAGCAAATGCGCGGCCAAAATAGTCCGCGAAGCGCATCAGCTGTATATCATGCTGTGATTCATATGAAACCTACAAAAACCACACCAAAATTCAAATTTCCTTCTATACACACACAAAAAAAAAAAACCACACACACACACACACCCCACACACACACAAAAAAATTCAATCCAATTCCATTCAAACAAAAACAGATCAGAGTCCATTACATCAAATTGATATAGAATTATATAAAAATCTCACAGTTATATCAGCAAGGAAAGCAGCGAGATCAGAATCATCAATCTTCGCCGCCGCATCGGCGACGGAAACCTTCGGCTTCTTCGTTTTCTTCGGCTTCACCTTCTTCGCCTCCGCACCTCCATTCTCAACGCCGCCGTAACCTTCAACGTCGTTTCCCTCTCCGTCGTAGTCGCCGTTCAATTTGGCGGCGGAATTGTCCAATTCGCCGGCGACGGCGGCCTTCTGAGCCTCCAAAGCACGGCGACGCTCCTCGGAGTGCTGCTCGATCGACCGAAAGACGTCCCCGGAGATGGCGGAGTCGACATCCGGCGCCTTCGCCGGTTGTTTCCTATGGCGCTTCGAATACGACACCGTTTGCCATCCGCTATCGTCGTCGTAGAAGTTCTCTTCTCCTCTCAGAATTGCCTCGATGACTGCAGAATTCTCATCCATGGTTGAGCTCTCTCCCTCCAGTTTCTCTCTCTCTCTAAATTCTGTCTCTAGAAACACACACTGTTTGATTTTCACTCTCTCTCTCTCTCTCACGTCGACGACGAGAGAGATCTCACGGAGAGAGATATATATACGAGAGAGTGGGGGGAGTAAGAGAAGTCGGGTCGGGTCTGGGAAGAAAGATGACAAGAAAAGGACCTGAATGATGGTCCACGTGGATGTATTGTTATTTTTCTTGAGACGTTTGTAACCTTCTATTTGATGAGAAATAACAGAAATGCCATCGTCAGTTTTCAATTGGGATTATGATACTCCCTCTGTCCCATTTTATATGTCCATCTTCGAGAATCTAACTATTTAAGGGGACAAAAAAAATTTACACTTATTTTTCACAATTATTCATAATCATTGCACTTTCTTTTTTTATTTTGTTTTGGTGTTGATTATAAGGAAGGGTAGTTTGGAAAACTAAGCAAAATTTATATACTAAAAGTAGACAACAATTTTAGTACATCCAAAAAAAAAAAAAAATTAAACACATAAAATAGGACGGAAGGAGTATCTAGAATTAGGACCATTAGAATCTAACTAGGGGAGTTTTGATAAGATATGTGCACTCCAATTGTTAGGTAAGACAAGCATGCACCTTTTAAGAGAGAATTTTGTGTTCTATTTTTTTTCTTGATTGCAAGGGGAAGGTGTGGGAGGGCAAGTACTCAACTTATACAAGTGAGGGCCTAAGAGCATCTCTAACCACAATTTTTAAAATTTTTTTATTTTTTAGCCAAAATAGTTAAAAAGCTATTTTAGCTAATCAATTTTAAGCTCCCAATTCTAATCATGTTCTCCATTATAGGAGATATGAATTATTTTATTAATTTTTATACAAAAGTTGAAAATTTTAATACACCCTCTCTCCTTAAATGAATATGATATGTATTATTTTTCATTATTTTACTTATGGGTAATTACCCATATTCACACTCTCTCTCCTCAAATGTGGAGAGCCAAAAAGGGGTTCTCCAAAATGGAGAACCATTTGGGGAATCTATTGAAGCTCAAAAAATGCTCTTTAATTCTCCAAAATAGCTAAAAATTAAATATAAATAATATGGTTGGAGTTGCTCTAAGACCCAGTTCAACCTTAAACGATACTCCACTTTGCAATTTTGTTGTTATTGTTGCAAGAAGTCTAAAGCAATGATGGTTTGTTTTTTTGGAGTGACTTACAATGATATTTTTTTTGAAGTGTCTCATAATCATAGTGATCTTATTGTATTTTTAAAAAACGTTCATATTATCCCATTTCATTCCCAAATAAGTGTCCATTTCAAATTTGTATATTGTTTAAGAAAGAAGTATTATATTAATTTTTTGGTCGATTATAAAGTCACTTTCTTATTTTACTCTTAAATGTGATGAGTGTTTGATTTTTCTACTAATTTTGGAATCACACATACATGCTACTTTGTCTTTATTGTAAGGGTATTATAGAAAATTTATTAAATTTTGTAGCTGATTTTAAAAATGAGCACTTATTTTGGGACATTCAAAATAAAAAATATAAACACTAATTTTGAGACGAAAGGAGTACGAATTTTATAGCTAATACCTCCCACCCTTGGGTTATTAAAAAGTTAATTACTAAGGTTAGAGTAAAAAGGTTTTGAAGTAACTATTTAGTAATAGTATACTCTTGTAATTAATTGGAAAAAAACTGCAAAAGGTTAAAAATAAAAAATAAAAAGTATAAAATAAAAATCTTATTTTTTTTCCTTACAAGAGAGAGAGAGTTAATGATATGCTAACTTCTTTAAATTTGTTTGTTTAGTAAAAAGATTCATTAAAATCTGTCTTCGAGAATAACATTAGTAAGAATTTTTAGCAGCGATGGTCAAGGAAGTCTAACAAGAGAGGTTAAAATTATTTTTTAAATACGAGAGAGTTTTGTATAGTTATGGAATATAGAGAATTGCCACTAAATCCCTTGTTTATGTACTTCCATGGATTAAGGACAAATCAAATTCTATTTTTGTTCAGGATCCCTATAATCCTAGTTAATACACCTTAATCATGGTTAGAGATTTTTTTGTCCCATAAATACCCTTATATATTGTGGGATATATATATACATTTATGTATATATCCATTATATATTCATGATTTCATTCACTTAATGCTTGAATTTTATTTCCTAAATTTTTCTTTTAAGTATATTGAATTTAATGTAGGTCAATTGCTGCCAATTTATGCCCCTTAATCTATGCATCTTGATGATTTACCTTCCTTGGTGCCGATCTATGTATGCAAGATGTTGACAAGTGAAACTGATGGATTGTGAATTTCACAAGTAGGTCTAATTGCTACATTGATTGAGTTTTTGGTCTAACAGTTTGTACTGTGAATTTCTCTGACTCTAAAATTGTCCAGAGTTGTTAACTTCGTTACTAGTATATGGTTAACAATTTCCTTGGTTATGCCAATACTTTGATATTATGTTGCCCCCTATCTCTTTGCTGAATGATGGAGATGATGCCTACAAGTGTGATTATGTATGCAAGTTGTTAACAAGTAAAACTGATGGATTGTGAATTTCACAAGTAGGTCTGATTGCTACACAGATTGAGTTTTTGGTCTGACAGTTTGTACTTGAATTTCTCTAACTCTGAATTTCACTTCTAGTATATGGTTAACAACTTCCTCACTTAATCTTCGCAAAAAAAAACCTGTGAAATATTCAAGCCGGATTTAATGTTTGAATTTTGATTGCCTTTTTAATTTAGTGCTTGATTGCTGTATAAATTGTTTGAAACTTTTCTTTGTCAAACTAGGGTTTGATAAACACAAATTACGTTTGTGGCTGACAAACTCAGCAAGTTATTATGATGAATCCGTTTGCAGATTTCACGGAAAGACTTTTATAATTAAACACTCGCGTTCCTGGTTGTGAAATTCACAACCTAAACATGTGTTGGTAAACCCTCAATCTATAAATTTCACTGGAAAAGCTGTGAATAACATGAAAAATTAACCACAAGCTAATACCCAAGCAACTCACAAGCATGGAAACTAACAGATAGCTATATATGATAATGTCAACCAAAACAACGTTATACTGAAATACGCAAATGAGCATCCCAAAGGTTTACATATCCACTACCATTTACATACTTCACACCAACTAAGTTCTCAAAAGTATTATACTAATGTGGAGTCAAAATATAACTACCAAGTTGGGCTCTCATTTTGTGGCTGACTGCTTTGTGGTACTTCTCTGTCAAAGATCCCCCAGGGCCTTGCAAGAATCGGTGAATAATGTGTGCTCTCATTTTCTTGGCATCACATTCGCTCCCCAATGTGTTCTCTCATTTTCTTGGCATCACATTGGCACACGATGGCACCACAATCGTACTTGTGCACAAATAAAGTCGAGAACATGAGCATTGGTAGCAAGCAACCATATGAGAAAAAATGTAAATATAATTGAGTGCTTACGATTGGATACGCTTGTTGCGGTGAAGTGCGCACCTCCTCAACCCTGGTTTTTGATACGGCCCAAGCGATGTTTGTATCCACTTCACAACTTAACCAACCAAAGTAACAGGAACACAATAAGGGTGTTTGTGTTTTTCCAACAGTGTCTGATTTTGTATTATTCAAGTATTGTTAACATATCTGAACACAAAACTAACTTAGGTATTAAGATTTTGTGAATTTCACAAGTTAAGTTGTTTATGAATTTCACAACTTAACAACACCATTTGTTGTTTAACATTCAAGTTGGACTGTGCAATTCACCACTAGAACCAAAGTTCCCCACAAATTGAAGAGTGCACTTCACAAACTCCTTTGTAAATGCCCATATTACAACTTCTCTTTAATACAAAATGAGGTGTGAACACACAGTGCAACCTTTAAATTTAACAAAAAAAACACACACACATACACACTTTGGATTGTGAAGTTCACAACTTAATCATCAAAGTAACAGTGAAGTTGTTTTGTGAAATTCAAATATTAACAACAGTGAAGTTGTTTGTATTAAAATGAAGTTGAACTGTGAAATTCACTTCTAGATCTAAAGTTTCACACACACACACACACACACACACACACATATATAGAGAACAGTGAAGTTCTCAATGGTTAGGTTATCATGGAACAACCCAAAGTGGTGTTTCATGATTCCAGATCAATCAAACCACCAAAATTCACCCAAAATCATAACGTTACTCCCCATTATATATATGTAGCTTTGTAGCTCTGCAAGGACATTCCAAGTATGTTGTTTCGCTGTTGTTAAGCAGCTGCACCGTCCGTCGTGACCTCACCGGAACCTTCAACGAAGACCTAAATTACTCGCCAGAAGTTTTGCAAAGCAAGTTTTGTGTTGACTTGGATTATGGTTGACTACAATTAATATGGTGGTTTTTATGTCCGATTTAAATCTCTTGAACATTCAAGGCCTGAATTTGGGGGAGTAATTTTGGGAAGGAACGGTTTTGAAATGAGGTGAGTAACCATTCTGGTCTTTTGATTTTAAGACCCCATTTTATATCTCGCGCGAATGAAAATTTTGGAAGCCTGAATTTAGGGGAGAAATTTGGGGAATCAGTTATGAAAAGGTTATAGTTAGAAAGGATGTTGACCTGGAACTCCATTTTGCTAGAGGTACTATTGGACAAAGAAAATGACAGGGACTTTATACAAATCATGTTTAACTCAAGGACCTATTGCCATATAAGTCTATACTAGGGGGATATAATACTAATTAACCCTATGGAATATCTCAAAGGAGTATTTCAACGTAATTTAATATTGTTCATTTTAAGATCGATTGCTTAGATACATTAAATTTTTGTAGAGTACGACAAAATAGTCTCGAAATTGACCGAGTTTATCCTTTGTTTAGGTGACAAATAACCCTTCAATTACAGCTCTTCTCTATATAAGAAAACCTCATAGCTTACGCACATCATTTAAAGAGATGAGTCGAGCTTAAACTAGTAAGGTATTAATTCCTGAAACCTTCTCATTTATGCTTATAAAATACATTATACCTCAACTAGTAAGAATCAATGGTAGATGTTTTACAAATGAAGTACACTGTAACTCACCTAGCAAAAAATTGTAGATGCTCTTTTTGAGTTTCACGAAATAGAGTGAATCCGTGCATGAGGTGTTAAGGTCTAGTGAATATTGGAAGACTAATTCTTTGGTGACAACTTTCATACAACTTTCATACAACCTCCTAAAAAGATGTGTCTATCTCTCTCCTGTGATGTCACTGGACCCCACAGTGACACAGGAGAGAGATAGACACATCTTTTAGGAAGTTATATGAAAGTTGTCACCAAAGAATCACTCAGATTAGAAATACGCAACCTTACCCTAATATACAAAGAGGTTGTTTATGCTATACAAAAAAGTTGAGACATCTACAATGCATACATATAAGAGGATGTGTGTTGGTAGTTTTGTTCAAGAAAGAGAGATAGAGAGAGGGTTGAAGTTTGAAAAGGAAACACAATTTCGCAAAGGTTGGATTACCATAACAGAAGTTTAATTTGCATCTAAACATGAAAACAATGGATGGATAGTTGAATATCAATTATAGTATCATTATATACATATAAATTCCTATTTTTGAACCAATTCAGCAATAAACAACCCATGAATTTCATTTTTTTTTTTGTGTGTGTGTTTATTGGTGATTGGTTCCATACCTCTCATGTATTAACCTAAGCTAAAGTAATTGTGGTTGTTTAATCTTTTAGGACATTTATTGAGAAAAAAGTAAGTCATTTTAGAGGGGACAATCAATGAGCTTGGGAAAGGAAGAGAACATATAAGTTCTATTGTAGTACGTGTTCACTCTAAAATTGTGTGTGCGTGCGTGCGTGTGCCAGAGTCTACCTGGACTTGGTGTGGTGATTCTACCTAAATAAACTTCTAAAACCAAACGAGTGATGGAGAGAGAAACAAGATCTCTCAAATGGGTCCCTACTTTACTTTGATGTCAGCAAGTAACTTAAACGGAAAAAAGAAACTAAAGAACAAACATGATTATAATACCCCAACTGCGGAATCCAATGTCATCTTCATTGATTTCGGCACAACAGATCAAACTTGGTCTGAAAATTAAAACTTCACAAGATCCTAAACTAAATGCTCTTTAAGTGAAAAAACTTGCAAGAACACTCAAAAGCATGTACGAATGCTTGAACGAAATGCAAATTAATATCCTTTGGGAAGAAGTAGCGTGTGTGTTAGCAAAGGCCAATAGTCTCCTGTTTGGCCTATTTATAGTGATGAAGGATTACCGCTTTGAAAACTGCTTTGGAAGTATGAAACACGGTTCATGATTTGCAGGCACATCTAGTAATCACCTAACCACTTATGACCTGCTCAACTCGCACGACGTGTGGGTGTTTATGAACTACCTTACACGATTTCCATCTTCCATGGTTCCACTTAGGTCATTTCCAATCTCGGCCCATGGCCGAATCTTTGGTACTCAGATACTCCCATGATTTCTTTGGCCTTTTCATTCTTGAGCCTGATGAACAAAATATATTCGGGTCGTGTACCTGTGTTACTTGATTCTATTGTAGGGTTGACTTGTTTTACTTCCACCTTAAAGGCCGATGTTCAACCTTGTCACGACCCATCCCACTACGCGCGGAAATAGGATACGTGGCACGCCAGCAAGACTTATCCAATTCCATTAAAGTATAAATAGCAGTGGAACACGTAAGTAAAAATCCATGAAATTCAAAGTTATAAAAAGTTTCACGCATTTGAAAACACTTAAAGAAACATCAAGTTTAAAAACAGCATTCTAGTCGACTGATCGAGGGTCCGGTTGACTAGAAATGCAAGATACAAAGAGCCAAAGATCTCAGCAAATTGTCCAGTCGACTGATCATAGGTCCGGTCGACTGGAAATGCAAGATACAAAGAGCTTGAAATTCTCAGGGTTTGTCCAGTTGACTATGTCGGGGACCCAATCGACTGTGCCTCAAAAGTTCAGTTGACTGATGATGCTCGGTCTACTGATCAAGAAAATCCATTTTAAACCCAAGATCCAATCGACTGTGGTCTCCCACCCAGTCGACAGTTTCTTTCACAGAACCAAAACAACAATTTCACCAATAATCCGGGGGCAATAGCTAGATCAAAACAGCCTACAGTCGACTATTTCCCAGAAACCAGTCGACTGCTTTACCTCATGTTGCTAAGCATTTTGTAGATAAACCAACTATGGACTTCCAACTCAACTCCAACACAATCACCACTGTAATTCCACGATTCCCAACATAATTACAAGAATTTTACCAAAGATTACAATACTACATATCCTTCAAAAATTCAATTACAACCTATTACGAATCCAAAGTTCTTATTACAACATATGAAAAGGAAAACAAAAACATAAACAAGAGTAAACCCGTAGTCCCATCGGCCTAACTCCTCGTGTTTCTTCTTTCCTCTCTTCTTATCACCTGCAATGGAGTAAAACTCCACTACTCAGCTATATGCTGAGTGCACAATTCTAAATATATGCTTATATGATCATGCTTTAAACCATCTAAAACACATCAAAATAGTCTCTAGGATGAGTTATATGTTTCTATCCGGTAAATGAGACTGATGCTGTGGAAGGCCTTCCTCTTCCATGCTCCTCATGCTCTGGTTGGGCCTTTCTCCATACCATGCAGCGTAACCTGGTTGGCCTTCCTCCATATCAGACACAACCACTATCGATACCACAATTCTCAAACACCGAGGAGCTTACCCTGGATGGAATTGCATCAAACCCTCCTTTGACCCAAGTAAACACATAGCATACTCACATAAACAGTTATACGTGCTTTTATCGCAAATTTAGGTGCATAAATAATGGGCCTAACTAATACAGGAATTTTGCCCGAATCCAAAATATCAAGTTCGATAATTAAAACATATAAATTGCATATAATTCATAGATCTAGAATGCATACCTCATGTTAACGCTCTATAACTTTGAAGGATTAACTAGAGGCCAAATAAACGTCGAATCTCTATTTATACGCGATTCCTACAAGTTATACCTGATTTTTCCCAAAATTCCTAGAATTAGATTTTCATAAAACTAAGCCAAACAATGCCTAAGGGGTATCAAAACGTAGATCTTACCTCAAGGAGTTCAAATATAAAGTTTTGGAAAAAACTAACGAACAAAAGGTCGTCGATCTGCGTCGCAAAACTTAAGGGAAATAAATATCCTCTCTCTCTCTCTCTCTCTCTCTCTCTCTCTAAGATTTTAGATGTTGATATTTTGACCAAAATATCTCAAGTTTTTCTATTTATAGCCACGACTTCGAAAAATCACGTTTACCTACCCCACGAGTTCTCAAAACTTCTAATTATCTCCCGAAACATCTTAAACGTCTACTTTATTACTTCACGGGTGAAAACTAAACATTACAAAAGTTTTCGTCAAAGTCTCATTTGGATCCAAAATCACGTTCTGAAACCTATTTCCATGGAATCTCTATATAACCAACCTTTTATGCAACATATCACCTACGTCCTCATTATATCATTCAACGTGATCTAAAACAAGATTAAAATCATCAGAAATTATCCTACACAGGTAAAATCACTATTCACCAATACTAAATAATCCAAATAATATTTAAATCATATAAATGTTATCTAATCATGCCAATGCATCCCTCAAAAAAAAAAAAAAAAAAAAATCATGCCAATGCATCATGACTCCTCTGATTACAGTGTCCTCAATTGACACCTTACCATTGACCTACGTCAACTCCTCTGAATTATTAATCAACGTTAATAATTCCAAAATTCGAATATGCAATTTAAAATAAAAAGGTTTTACGGGACGGGTGTGACAACTCTCCCCTCCAAAAAGGACGTTTCTCCCCAAACTTATACCTCAAAGGTCGAAAAGATAGATATATTCATTCCTCATCTCTTCCACATTCTTCCACGTAGCTTTCTCAACTGAATGGCTACACTACAACACCTTCACCATCAAAATTGTCTTCATTCTCAATGCTTGCTCTTTTCGATCCAAGATTTCTACTGGATGCTCTATGTAGGTCAAGTTTTCCTGGATCTGTCATGATCCATCTCGCTACGCGCAGAACTAGGATACATGGCATGCCACCAAGGCTTAGCCAATTCCATTAAAGTATAAATAGCAGCGAAAAACGAAAGTAAAATCTATAAAATTTTGAGTTATCAAAAGTTTCATGCATTTGAAAACACTTACAGAAACATCATGTTTAAAAACAATAGTCCAGTCGACTCATCGAGGGTCTGGTCGATTGGAAATGCAAGATATAGAGAGCCAAAAATCTCAGCAAATTGTCCAGTGGACTGATTATAGGTCCGGTCAACTGGAAATGCAAGATACAGAGAGCTTGAAATTCTCAAGGGTTGTCCAGTCGACTATGTCGGGGACCTAGTCAACTGTGGCCTCAAAAGTTCAGTCGACTGATGATGCCTGGTCGATTGATCCAAAAAATCCATTATAGAAACCCAAAATTCAGTCGACTGTAGTCACCTACCCAGTCGACTGTTTCTTTCACAGAACCAAAACAACAATTTCACTAATAATTCAATCGACTATGTCAGGGACCCAGTCGATTGTTTTTTAGTATTCCCGGGGCAGTAGCTAGATCAAAATAGCCTCCAGAAGATTGTTTCCCAGAAACCAGCCGACTTTTGTTACCTCAAATTGCTAAGCATTCTGTAGATACATAAACCAGCTATGGACTTCCAACTCAACTCCAACACAATCACCACTGTAATTCCACAATTCTCAACATAATTACAAGAATTTTACCACATATTACAATACTACAAATCCTTCCAAGATTCAATTACAACATATTATGAATCCAAAGTTCTTATTACAATATATGAAAAGGAAAACAAAAACATAAACAAGAGTAAACCCGTCGTCCCATCAGCCTCACTACTCGCATTTCTTCTTTCCTCTCTTCTTATGCTGAGTGCACAATTCTAATTATATGCTTATATGACAATTCATGCTTTAAACCATATAAAACACGTCAAAATAGTCCCTAGGGTGAATGGTATGTTTCCATCCGGTAAATGAGACTGATGCCGTGGAAGGCCTTCCTCTTCCATGCATATCATGCTCTGGATGGGCCTTTCTCCATACCATGCAGTATGTCCTAGTTGGGCCTTCCTCCATACCAGACACAATCACTATCGATACCACAATCCTCAAACATCGAAGAGCTTACCCCGAATGGAATTGCTCCAAACCCCCCTTTGACCCAAGTAGACACATAACATACTCACATAAACAATTATACGTGCTTTTATCGTATATTTAGGTGCATAAATAACGAGACTAACTAGTACATGAATTTCGCCGGGATCTAAAATATCAAGTTCGATATTTAAAACATGTAAATTTCATATAATTCATAGATTTAGAATCCATACCTCGTGCTAATGCTCTATAACTTTGAAGGATTAACTAGGGGGCCAAATAAACGTCGGATCTCTGTTTATACGTGATTCCTACAAGTTATACCTAATTTTTTCCAAAATTCCTAGAATTGGATTCTCGAAAAACTAAGCCAAACAATGCTTAAGGGGTATCAAAACGTAGATCTTATCTCGAGGAGTTCAAATATGAAATCTGGGAAAAAATTGACGAACAAAAGGTCGTCGATCTGCGTTGCAAAACTCGGGGGGAAATAAATCTCCTTTTTTTCTCTCTCTCCAAGATTTTAGATGTTGATATTTTGATCAAAATATCTCAAGTCTTTCTATTTATAGCCACCACTTCAAAAAATCGCGTTTACCTCCCCACGAGTTTCAAAACTTCTAATTATCTCCCGAAACATCTTAAACGTCTACTTTATTACTTCACGATTAAAAATTAAAAAATTACAAAAGTTTTTGTCATAGTCCCGTTTGGATCCAATATCACGTTTTGAAACCTATTTATGTAGCATCTCTATATAACCTACCTTTTATGCAACATATCACCAACGTCCTCATTATATCATTCAACGTGATCTAAAACAAGATCAAAATCATTAGAAATTATTCTACACAAGTAAAATCACTATTCACCAATACCAGATAATTCAAATAACATTTAAATCATATAAATATCATCTACTCATGCCAATACATTATGACTCCTCTGATAACCGTGTCCTCAATTGACACCTCACCGTTGACCCACGTCAACTCATCTTAATTATTAATGAACGATAATAATTTCAAAATTTGAATATGCAATTTAAAATAAAAAGGTTTTACGGGACAAGTGTGACACACCTCTAGCTGATAACTTGTCCTTCTTGGTTCATGCTACTCTGTCATCGGTATTGGTCACGATATTATCCATGTCTCTAATTTCGGCCTTCTTTGACCGAACTCCTTCACAACAGCAACCATTAATCTCTTAAGGTACTTCTCTTGGCCTAACCCTTTCATTTGGGTCACGTGCTTCCCTCGTGAGGAAGCCCATACTTTAGGGTGTAAATTAACAATACATTTTAATGCAATCATCATTAATATGAAATTAGGATAAATTGCACTTTTCACTCTTATAGTTTGGACCCATATAAAGAAAATGAATGGGAGTGGAATGAAATTCCATATATACCCTTAAAAATTGGGCAAATTATACTTTAGTCACTACAACAAAAATGGGCTATAGCGACGAAACATGGCGACGAAATTTAAATTTCGTCGCCAAAAGTATAGTTTTAGCGACAAAATAAAATTTCGTCGCCTAAGAGGCTGAAAAAAACACAAATTTGGCGACAAAATTTTGTTTCGTCGCCTAAGGTGTCAATTCTGGCGACGAAATATAATTTCGTCGCCTAAAGTGATGTCTATGGCGACGAAATAATATTTCGTCGCCTAAAGTGATGCCTATGGCGACGAAATAATTGTTCGTCGCCTAAAGTGATGCCTATGGCGACGAAATATTAATTCGTCGCCTAAAGTGAGTTCTAATTTCATGTCTATGGCGACAAAATAATATTTCGTCGCCTAAAGTGATGACTATGGCGACGAAATTTTTATTCGTCGCCTAAAGTGTATTCTAATGTGATGGCTATACGCCTAAAGTGATGCCAATGGCGACGAAATAGTAATTCGTCGCCTAAAGTGATGCCTATGGCGACGAAATATTAATTCGTCGCCTAAAGTGAGTTCTAATGTGATGTCTATGGCGACGAAATAATTTTTCGTCGCCTAAAGTGATGGCTATGGCGACAAAATATTAATTCGTCGCCTAAAGTGAGTTCTAATGTGATGTCTATGGCGACGAAATAATATTTCGTCGCCTAAAGTGAAGCCTATGGCGACGAAATATTTATTCGTCGCCTAAAGTGAGTTCTAAAGTTATGTCTATGGCGATGAAATATTAATTCGTCGCCAAAAGTGAGTTCTAATGTATTGTCTATGGCGACGAAATAATTTTTCGTCGCCTAAAGTGAAGCCTATGGTGACGAAATATGAATTCGTTGCCTAAAGTGAGTTATAAAGAAATGTCTATGGCGACTTATTTCGTCGCCTAAAGTGAGTTCTAATGTGATGTCTATGGCGACGAAATATTATTTCGTTGCCTAAGGTGATGCCTATGGCGACGAAATATTAATTTGTCGCCTAAAGTGAGTTCTAATGTGATGTCTATGGCGACGAAATATTTATTTCGTCGCCTAAAGTTATGTAGTGATTAAACCCTCCGACCTCCGTGCACAGATTCTCCATTGGAGGAGCCCATGTCGAACAAAAACCCTCACGACAAAATTGACGTAAGTTTTCTTCCATGAAAAAGAGGTCCCCCACAATTAAAAAAACTGTTTTAGAAAAAACAAATTTTAAACATTGGGACCTACTTTTGGGATGGCATTTTTGTAAATAAATCTGAAAGAATAAAAGTGCGGTGACGGAATTTTTGGGGCCCAAATATTGTGTTAAATTTCCTACTCTGTTTTTATTCGACACAAATATATGAGTAATGCTATGCTTCTCAAATTTCTATCCACCACTCATGTCATAGAGGTGGTTTGTTTCTAAGACACTGATCGAAAAAAAATATATATATATTTATATCCCAAAAGTGCTTCCTAAATGATGTGCCAGTAGGAGCAGGTCTAATACTCTAGGAGCAGTTGAATTTTGATTGGAAATTATTTACCTGGTCCCACTGCACATCAGTTGTGAAACAATTTTGGGATAAAAATTTGGGAACCATAGCATTACTCCAAATATATTGGGTGGGGAAAAATTGGGGGCAAAAGACTAACGGTGCGTTTGATAAAACTGAAAATTAAGTGCTGGATTTTAAGTACTGAAAATTTTAAGTGATTGAATTTGAAATATTGAAAACAGTGCTTCAACTACTGAAATAGAATGCTTTCACTGATTATTTTCAGTAGAAATTTTTCACTTAAAGATTTCAGTGGTTTTTTGACTGCTTTTTCAATTGAGTGGTACGTTATCAAACTCACTGAAAAAGAATAAGTGCTGAATCTTTTCATTTTCAGCACTTAATTGAGTTATCAAACATACCCTAAAATTTACTCCACATTTCAAATAGCCCGCTCAAACACTTTCAGAAAGAAACCACTGGTCACACCTACCATCGCTGTTCTCACACCCACCACCAGTACCACCACCGCAGCTCGCCATCACCAGTTCCACCACCGCTCGCCTCCACCTTGCTGCCGCTCACCTTTACTGGTCATACACACACACACACACACACACACACACACACACAACACACACGTACTCTCTTACTCTCTCAATCTCAGTGAAGCATCTCTCTCACACTCTCTCTTACTCTCTCATCTCAGATCTAAAGCATCTCGGTTTGTGTGCGGGTCCGTGCCGTAGATCCAGTCTATCTCGCAGCTAAGGTACTCATCTCTCTCACTATAACAAAAATGAGTTTTAGCGACGAAATAAAATATTGAAAATTTTTCGGGTCTCCGGTTCAATTATCGGTTTTACCAGTTGAACCACCGGTTCAACCGTCGCGTTTTTTGGTTTTCAGAAAATAGGCCGGTTTTTGTATTTTTTTCCGGTTAATCGGTTGAAACCGTATCGTTTCATGGACATGATGGACTGGTTCACGAGTCAACAGGTCCGGGTTTTAAAACAGTGTTCCAAACTAAGTGTCCACTTTTCAAAATCAACTTCAAAACTTAATAACTTCATATAATATCCTTACAATAAAGATAAAGTGTCATTTATGTGTGGATCAACCTAATTTTATTGAAGGATATTGACAATACAAATGTTAGAAAGCACAACATCACTTTTTTATATATAAATAAGGGTAAAAAGCATTTTGCACCCCTAATTTTTTTTTATTTTTTATTTTAACTAAATATATGACTTTGATCCATAAATCTCACTATGATCCTAAACTTCTAAAGATTCTTTGTTTTTGTAGGTGAAACTAGTGTTAAAAATAAAAGAAGAAATAACAAATATTATCCTTTTTATAAAAAATGAAGAGATTTAATTGTTTGTCTTTGGGTAATTCTAAACCCACAGAATAATGATGTAATTTTTTAAGCCCAAATGTACAGTATTCCAAAAAAAAAAAAGTATAATAGGTCAAGAGCGCTGCCTCTAAGCCCCCAGACTCAAATCATGGCTCCGCCACTAGTTGTAACACATATTTGAATCAAACACTAATTCCCAATGCGATTAAAAAAATAATATATATATATATACACATATATAGGGCAAAAGAAAAAAATCAAATATTGAGGGAACACAAATACATATAAAATAATGTATATAAGGTAAAAGTAAATAATGTACTCACAATAATTATTCAGGCACCCAAAAAATTATCTTGGAACACCATTTTTTTTTAATAAAAATAAAATAAAATATGTCCAAACAACCCAAACATTAAGGGTGCAAATCGCCAAATGAACCAAATATTAAGGGTACAAAATGCTTTTAATTTATAGTAAATGACTAAAATACCCTTAAATAAGTCACATGACTCGCACATGGGCGAACTTCCGTTAGTTTTTGACATAAATTCTGACGGAAGGGCCACATTGCAATTCATTATATACATTAAGGACCAGTTTGAGAAAATAGAAATATTAGGATGCAAAGTCCAAAATAGTGTATACATTACGGGTGCAAAATGCTTCCCTATAAAATGAAACACACACTATTAAATTTATATTTATTATATATAGTATATATATATATATAGTAGTACAAATGTAACAAGTATAAGAAGAAAAAAAAAATAGACCCTAATCTTCCCCCCAGCCAACCCCCCACGTGACTCACCCACCCCCCTGACTCACTTTAGAGTAAAAAGAGATTAGGACCAAAAAAATACCCATTTTCCCCCCAAATTTCACACTTCTCTCTGAAACTCCCGCAAATACAAGACCCACCTACCTCCATCCGCCACTGTCACCACTACCACTGCCGGCATCACACAAATGACCCATTGATCCATAAATCTCACTATTTTGGGTTTTCTACAGGTATGCCTCTCTCCCTCTACTCTCTCTCTCTCTCTCTATATATATATATACTGCGTGTTCGTGTGTGCGTGTATGTGTGAGTTTCTGGTGTGTGCGTGTTTATGCCAAACATCACACAAATGTTCGTGTTTTTTTTATGGATTTCAGATTGGTGTTTATAGGGATTGGTATTTTTAGGGATTTCAGATTATTACTTTTATGTTTTTTCCCAAATGGACTAAAATCTGTCAATAATCCCAGATAAGTGATTGTTGGTACCAAATAAGCTAATCCAAACAGACTCTTAATTGGTAAATTTGTTACTTTAGCTGAATCTCATGATGTTTGGGTTTTCTTATCATCCGATATGAACATCATCCAAATCTGTGACTACCTATTTAGATTTGTCCAACTTTACAGATTTAAGTTCAAGATTGGAGGCTTAAGATGGTCTTATCACTAGCTCCGGCAAAAACGTTCTTGGCTCCTGATTGAATTGGTTCAGTCAAAATTTCTTTGAAATAAAGATAAACTGGTCATGCGCTCAACAACATTTACCACTAGTATAGCATTAAATCACCAATTTGAATGCCACCTGTGTTGCTAATTTATACATATGCATCTATGACTTTTATGAACTGCATGAGAAATTAAGTTGATAACATGTGTAACAAAACAATATATCAGAAAAATGGATACGAAAATATTGATAATTAATACTGTAGAGGTCTAAAATATATCCTTAACACTCGTACAATACACATACATGTATCAAATGCTTTTCTATATATGACTTACTAAAATAGAGTTTGGAGTGCAAATCAAAGGTTAGATCATCACCCCCGTCCATGGAGAAATTTCCAAGAATTGTGGAATGACTCTCAAATTTATATCGCGCGAAGAATCACAACCTCGTGCAGTTTCTGTTGAAGATTAGATAGATTAAGACATGTTTGATCACTGACCTGTGAAACAAAATTAAATCATAAGAAATGGAATAATTAGATAATTTGCGTTGTACTAACACTAAAATTTAAAAAACTTCTATTTTAAGTACAAAGCCTAACCCATAAAATCACTGAATAATAGAGTTTAGTATCTCAATATGGACAGTGTGAAGTAACCTTTGATTTACTTTTGTGGAAACACAGCTCATAACACTGAGCCCTTCTTTAAGGAGTACTTGAAGCACTTTGGATAGTTTAAACTCTTCGTCGGCAAAGCTACTACATAACATAATCCTTAATCCACAATTAAAAGATGGGTATGCTTAAACATGTCTATTACTTGACCATGAACTTTAAGTTCTTTTTGTTTTACCTCTTTGTCACTTGAAGATGGGAATTACCTTTCATTTAATCTTAATCTCATGTGTGAATATGTGTATATTCGTTTGTGGGGTCTTCTATTATACATCCTAGGGGTTTAAGTAATACCATACATCCTAATTTGGTGCCAAGATGGTGAACTTAGGTCGCTAAATATGTTAATAGGTCCCAAAATGTTGTAACTTTGGAAACCACCTTGCTTTTTTGAAAATCATGATTTTCAAATTTACAACATGTTAGGACTTAGTAACACATTTTGGGACCTAGCCACAACATTTTAGCATCCAATACCACAAGTATGTATGATACAATCAAAACTACTATGAAGAATCATAGAATTTTCCTTCATTTGTGCATGGGAGAAAGGCACTTGGGGTTTTGTATTTTCACTTTTTTTTTTAAATTCTATAAGTTCATATGCTACAATTTATGTTGATTTATTATTCTCATGATCAAATTTTTTGGCTTGTGTCTCATTTGGATGCAAAGCAATTCTGTCCACTCTTTTTTGATTGCTTTAGTGGTCATGTCCTATACGATGCAGGGTAGTGGCACCCTGACTGGTTTGGTATGATATTCAGTTATAAAAAGAGTACTATAAATGAAATACAAAAATAGAAAAAAAAAAAAAAAAAAAAAAAAAAAGGAAAAAATAGCATATCATATTTTAGCTTATTGTTCTTCTCGCATTGTATTGTTTATGTAGCTTACAATTGATCTTCTTGTCTTCCTTTCTCCACCAATGTTTTTGGCCTAGCTTTGGGTTCTGTTAGTTTGTAATAAGAATTTGAGCAATTCTTGAAGCAATCTGAAGAAATGCCACAAGTTACTATCCTAAGTTTGTTTTTGTCTCTCAACTTCATTTTTCTCATCTCCTTTTTGGTAAGTTTGGGTTATACAAATTGATGAATTTCCTTTTCTTTTTTCTTTTTCTCTAGCAAGCACTCCTCTAAAATGTCGAAGAGTCCGCAATCGATGCACACCAACACCTATACTAATGTGGATTCTTGTCGGATGCAGTAGGGTGTTGTTTTAATTATTGTGTTTTAAAATAGGGGAGTCTTAGCAGAATTTTAAAAGCTTTGGAGTGAATTGAAAAATGTTGGGAGGTGGATTATCCATGAGAGGTATTGCTTATTTACGCTTGTTATTTGAGTTAATTATATAAAAGAATAAAGATAATGTA
This sequence comes from Hydrangea macrophylla, assembly GCA_033977485.1. Lineage (NCBI taxonomy): Eukaryota > Viridiplantae > Streptophyta > Magnoliopsida > Cornales > Hydrangeaceae > Hydrangea > Hydrangea macrophylla. The sequence continues at coordinate 61,152,575 of CM066985.1, forward strand.
CACTTTATAAATTAGATTGAAGTATGTTTTTTTTAAATAATTTTTAAATTACCCCCACACCCACACCTGTGATTCTTCGAAAATAGACAAATCCCTTGCACCCACGCCTCAATATCTGTATCCCTGCACTGGTGCTTCCTAGCGTATTCTATTTCAATGTCTTGTTGAGTTAACGTCAAATTTACTTATGTCTTCCATAATTTGTTTGATTACCTAGTTTCTTTTTCTTTTTCTTTTTCCTTGTTACTAGTAGTTGGAGCATTCTTTCCTACCTTACACAGTAGGAAGGTTATGATTTCCTCGTAATTAGAGTAGGAATGCCGTTCTTGAAGGGGAAGCAAATAAATTTATAAGATTGTTAAGAGACGCCAACCAAAAGAGATATCCAATTGTGAGAAATTTTCTAAGTTGTCGTATATTTTTTATTGCTACACCTTAAAATACTTAGTCATTGGAGTTGTAAATCCTTCACACTGTTACTTGAGTTGTTGAAAGAGGCATTTTCTTAGGGTGAAGACACCCTAGCTCTTATGATGAGACTAAAAAGGTAATTCGAGACTTAGGCCTCGACTATAAGAGGTATCATGCTTGCAAAAATGATTGTGTTCTTTTTCAAAAAAGAGTATAATGATGACAAAGTTAAAAATGCTTATTTGTATATGTATTCATATTTTATTCATTAGTTGCATGTGTTTTTTCCCTTTTCCAATCAGTGCAGTGAGTTAGCGATAGACAAAAAAAACTGGAGAAGGCAGAAGATGATGGATCACATTTATGGGTGGATAAAACTACAAAGAAGTCTATGTAAGTTCTTTCTTTGTGAAACTTCTCATAATCAAGGTTTAACCAATTTGTGTGGATTTTAGCAGTAAGTAATTAGGTTTTCTGCATGATAGAAATTGGTTTGTTGCTAGTTGGGTATGGATCATTGTGTTTCTAGCATAGAAAATTGGGAGTATGTATAACAAATAGGTTGATGTAACTCAAAAGTAAGTAACTCATTCATTTAGATATCATGATTCCTACCTCCTCTTGGTAACCGGCATCACTAGGGCTCTATAATCTAGTTGTCTTCTATCTAACTTCAATAAAACTTGGTGACACATCTTCAAGAGCTTTGTTGTAGTAATTTTCATTAACCATGTCTTGCGCACGTGTGAGGTTTGAGATCCGGTCTCGTGCCTCTCCGAGTGTCAGAACTTGTTTCGATCCCCTAAAACCTCAAAACTTAGTTATAAAAAGCCTAAGGATATTATTTTGCGTATTATCGCGTAACTTGCAAACCGTGTGTAGGAATTGCATGGCGTATGTTCCCGCAAGTCTAGTTGGTCGTGTGTGAGGTTTGAGATCCAGTCTCGTGACTCTCCGAGTGCCGGAACTTGTTTCGACCCCTTAAACGTCAAAACTTAGTTATAAAAGGCCTAAGGATATTATTTTACGTATTCTCGTGTAACTTGCAAACTATGTGTAGGAATTGCATGCCGTTTGTTCTCGCAAGTCTAGTTGGTCGTGTGTGAGGTGTGAGATCCGGTCTCGTGACTCTCCGAGTGCCGGAACTTGTTTCGACCCCCTTAAACGTCAAAACTTAGTTATAAAAGGTCTAAGGATATTATTTTACGTATTATTGTGTAACTTGCAAACCGTGTGTAGGAATTGCGTGCCGTTTGATCTTGCAAGTCTAGTTGGTCGTGTGTGAGGTGTGAGATTTGGTCTCGTGCCTCACCGAGTGGCAGAACTCATTTTGTCCCCCCAAAACCTCAAAACTCAGTTATAAAATGCCTAACGATATTATTTTGCGTATTATCGCGTAACTTGCAAACCGTGTGTAGGAATTGCGTGCCGTTTGTTCTCGTAAGTCTAGTTGGTCGTGTGTGAGGTGTGAGATACAGTCTCGTGCCTCTCATAGTCTCAGAACTTGTTTCGACTCCCTAAAACCTCAAAACTTAGTTATAAAAAGCCTAAGGATATTATTTTACGTATTATCGCGTAACTAGCAAACCGTGTGTAGGAATTGCATGCCGTTTGTTTCGCAAGTCTAGTTGGTCGTGTGTGAGGTTTGAGATCCGATCTCGTGACTCTCCGAGTGCCAGAACTGGTTTGACCCCCTTAAACGTCAAAACTTAGTTATAAAAGGCCTAAGGATATTATTTTACATATTATCGCGTAACTTGCAAACCGTGTGTAGGAATTGCGTGCCATTTGTTCCCGCAAGTTTAGTTGGTCGTGTGTGAGGTGTGAGATCTGGTCTCGTGCCTCTCCGAGTGCCAGAACACTTTTCGACCTCCCACAACCTCAAAACTCAGTTATAAAATGCCTAACGATATTATTTTGCGTATTATCGCGTAACTTGCAAACCGTGTGTAAAAATTGCATGCCGTTTGTTCCCATAAGTCTAGTTGGTCGTGTGTGAGGTGTGAGATCCAGTCTCGTGCCTCTCCTAGTGTTGGAACTTGTTTTGACTCCCTAAAACCTCAAACTTAGTTATAAAAAGCCTAAAGATATTATTTTGCGTATTATCACGTAACTTGCAAACCGTGTGTAGGAATTGCATCCTGTATGTTCCCACAAGTTTAGTTGGTCATGTGTGAGGTATAAGATCCGGTCTCGTGCCTCTCTGAGTTCCGGAACTTGTTTCGACCCCCCAAAACCTCGAAATTTAGTTATAAAGGCCTAAGGATATAATTTTGCGCATTATCGCGTAACTTGCAAACCGTGTGTAGGAATTGCATGCCATTTGTTTCTGCAAGTCTAGTTGGTCGTGTGTGAGGTGTGAGATCCGGTCTCGTGCCGCTCTGAGTGCCGAAACTCATTTCGACCACCCAAAACCTCAAAACTTAGTTATAAAAGGCCTAAGGATATTATTTTGCGTATTATTGCGTAACTTGCAAACCGTGTGTAGGAATTGCGTGCAGTTTGTTCCCACAAGTCTAGTTGGTCGTGTGAGGTGTGAGTTCTAGTCTCGTGCCTCTTCGAGTGCTGGAACTCGTTTCGACCCCCCATCACCTCCAAACTTAGTTATAAAAGGCCTAAGGGTATTATTTTCTGTATTATCGCGTAACACATGCAATTGTAATAATAGCAACAAATATAAAACAATATCTGGCAATTGATTGATGTAAATTAATAAAACATACACATTCGCAAAAGACTAAATACCACAAATGTTTGAATAACATAAAATTACATTATCAATTATCTAAATCAGTGTCTTCATATGTTATGATTAATTCATCTACATCATCACAATACTCCATTATTGTTTCATCTTTGATTATTGAAAACTCAACTTATAATTACTTTATGTTTTACATATTTTATGTTCGTTCAATAACTTAAAGATACTAATGCTTTCTATTGGTTTCATGCAGATTGGGTGTGGATATGGTGGATTGGTAGATAATCGGCCACATCTTGTTACTTTTTGTTATGTAGTCTAACAATTTGTATGTAATGAACAATGATGTGGATATGGTGGATGGGTATATAGTCGGACACATCTTGTTACTTTTGTTATGTAGTCTAACAATTTGTTATGTAGTGAACAACGTGTTAAACTTTTGTTAATCTTTAGTTTTTTTGTTGGGTACGTGAACAATTAATGATATTAATTTTTGTTGCTTAATTAAGTTGCTCAGAAATGTTAAGACTTTTTATGTTTAATATGATTGTTTCTTTTGGTTTTGAAAATTATTGTGATAAACAGGAACAAATAGGATTATAGTATATTCAAATAATTCTATTTACTAGAATATATATTTGGCGACAAAATTATTTCGTCGCGATTGCATATGATGAAAATGAATTGGCGACGAAATTTTTTCGTCGCTAATGCAACCAACAATTTTATATATTTGGCGACAAAATTATTTCGTCGCCATTGCATATGTTGAAAATGAATTGGCGACGAAAAAATTTCGTCGCTAATACAAGTAAATGCTTTTATATGTTTGGCGACAAAATTATTTCGTCGCCATTGCATATGCTAAAATGAATTGGCGACGAAAAATATTCGTCGCAATTGCATATGATGAATTGGCGACGAAAATATTTCGTCGCTAATGCAAAATTACTACAAACTAAATGACTCATTGGCGACGAAAATTGTGATCAATAGCGACGAAATTATTTCGTCGCCATTTTTATCTATGGCGACGAAAGATAAATTTCGTCGCCAGGGACCTTTGGCGACAAGGCAAAGGCGACGAAATTGGCGACGAAATTTTTTCGTCGCTAAAACCTTTAGCGACGAAAAATTGACTTTTGGCGACGAAATCAGTTTGTCGCCAAAGCACATTTTTGTTGTAGTGAGTCCATTAAACTATACACCTGTTTTCAATTGGGTCCATAAATATTTTTGTTTGCAATTGGGTCCTTGTACTTCAAAAATTCATTTAATTAGACCCAAAGACACTGCTAGCTTAAATAATTAGAGATTATCACGTACGTTGCGCGTAATGCTTACCTGTGTACACACCTAATTTTGACCACACTGATAGGATTTAGGGTGGACAATGTCTTAGAGGATTCAATGATGAAAAAGTATCCCGTGGAAGGTACTGGATTCAACACAATCGAAAGATTGAATTTCAGAAAGTGACTTCAAGCTCAGAAAAGCCCTTTTTCCATGCATAAATCCCGATTTTGTCAAAATCGTCTCTTAGAATTCATATTCACTCAAGGATATGTGAACATAAAGTGTTCTAAACGCAGTATTCTAGGTATCCAAAGATTCAATTTTAAAGAAAAGTCCAAAATCAATGCACATTTAATAGTAATTTTGGAAAAGAAGTCGTTTGATTTCAAAAAGACGAAGAAAGTTCCGGAGGACTTCCAGACTTCAATTGAGCTTCAATTTTTATTTTAAAATCTCCTAGAATGTTTTTATATTGAAATTCAACTCGATAGCTTTCCAACGGTACGTAACGGACGATTTTAGACACCAACAAGAATTTTTACAAAAATCTAGAAAAGCAGTGAACCTAATATTTGAAACAGGGCTTGTAGGCAACCAGAGGGTGGAGAAAAGCAGGTGGTAGGTCCCACAAATGGGGTGGCGGGTCCCACCTAAGCCGCCACCCACAAGTTGCTCTCTCTATCGACCTTTTTGAGTTCCAGACCCTTCTAGAAGCCTTCCACTGCAAGGAAATTGCTAGGAAATTGAATTTAGGCACCGAAATGGTCATTTTAAACCCTTTTTTGATCTCTGAAAATCCTATTTTAATCCAAAACTTAAGAGTTAAGTTTTCAAAACTCTATATATAGATCTCATGTATCTCATATGAGATCATCTTGAGTGATCTTGGAATATACTAGAGTACTAGTTCATGTACTTGCAAGATATAAGAATATATTTAGAATTTAAGAGAAATTTCTAGAGAGATGAAGTGAATTAAGATTAAAATTTTCCTAAACTAATCTCAAGATAATTAGATTAGATGAATTAGACATCAATTACTTCCCTCAACTTCCATGGATGAGTGCTTAAAGAGCTTGAAGAACACTTGAAGATAAAGATCCTTCAAATCAACTTTGATTTCATAATTGAGAATGCTCCAAGAGGTAAACATCCAATTCATCTCTAATTCCTACTTTTGTATATAGATCTATAAGACTTGGGTCTAGTTTAGTTTTATTTTCTTTGTTAGAACAATCATCTTCTTCCTCTCTTGTTCTTTACATACTCACATATCTAGATCCAAGTCTATTTTGATTTTATTGGTAATTCTTAATTAGAGATTGATTTTCACTTTGATTTTTAACTTTCATTTCATTTCTATTTTATTTTAGATCCATGCATACATGATTATATATATGTATCTATTTTGAATTCTATGATGGTTTGGAAGTATGATCTACGAGAAGGATGATTCCTATGTTCATACCTATCTCTTGATTATTCATATTACCTAGAATTCCTATTGAATTTCATCTCCAATAGCATATTTGTAAGTCCCTTTGATACATGATCTAGAGTTCTTCATAGAACTTGAGGGCTAAATGGATTAGGAATCGTGATAATTAAGTTGATCTATGAGTTTGATCTCTTTAATAAGCTTCAAGTAACACCTAATATGTTTTCCTCACACTTTAAAATAAAGTAATTAAAATTCAGCAAAACAGATTGGTTTTGTCCATAAGATTTGGTCCACCAAAACCCATAGTTTGATGGATTTCAAATTTTTTGGGTAAACTTTGATGATTAGCTGTCATTCGATCCGTTTTGAGAACCTCTAGGATCCATATGCTATTTTTAGAAATTGTTGTGAAATCGGTTGACAGATTTGAACATAGTCTCTTTGTATTTGAATTTCAGAAAATCTATGATAGTTATTGATGATCCGCTTTTTGTAGATGATTCCTAACTCATGTATCTTTATGCCGATGTAAAATCATGAGCATACGATCGAGTTAAGATCGTTTTCTAAGCGTTTCAAGTTGATACAACTATTCTGGAATTTTCTAAGTTTAACTACAATCATGATTATGTATACAAAATGGTCATACCTTGATCACTCAACAATAATTAATGAATTAAACTTGATTTAGAAGTCATCTGGGATAAATTGATGAGAGATCAAAAGCTTAGATTAACTTGATTAACATGATTTATGAACTTCTATTATGTTTTACATTCCTTTGTCAAATGATACCAAATTTCCAGAATAACAGAGTCTGTTTAAAACAACTCTTCAGAGACCTTACGTTCATGACATATCCATGGGATTATTTTTATCACAAACTACAATGAAATAGATTTCTTTTGACACCAAATAGAGCCTCACATGATTTTTGTAGAATTAATTATGATTTTTACAAGAACAATGGACAGTCCTGGTCCACTGTTCCCAAAATTCTTATTTCTCAAACTTTAAAAATGATAAAGATGTTCTACTTTTTGGAGAAGTTCCCTAAGACATGTATCTAACTTTCTGTAAAAGGGTTTTAACCTTGATAATGTATAAGACCACTTTTGATAGGATTCATTAGAGGATGCTGAATCTAGAAATTTGATTGATGACGTACTTTCCTTGTTTATCATGCATATAATTTGTTTGCTTATATTTTTGCAATGCTTGGGTATTTCTTGGTGTCTTAGTGCAGAGAATTGAATGTCATGGATCTGGACTTTGATTTGTGGGTTTGTCTCGTCTACATGTGGCTTAGTGCCCATGTATCATGTACTATCTCTATCCTTTTTCTTAGAATTTTTTTAGGTTTACAACTTTGTTTTCAATGATACAACTCCTTTAGGATAGTCCTCGTTTATATGCATACATGTTAGAGACATCTTATCTAGGATTGTTGCATGATTGCATTACACGTTCCTTCCTTTTTTCTTTTTGCAACTCCGATTGAGTCAACCCAATGTAAGTCTTTTTGTTCCCTTTTGCATATCATGACATGTTTCCTTTACTTGCATTGGTCCCGGGTGGGACTAGCCACTGTAAGTATACCTCTCTCTTGTATTGCATGTGCATCCAACTTCTACTTGATTTAATGTCTTGACATGATTTTTCTTAGATGCTCTTTTTGACATGTATATACTATCTAGCATGTTTGAGGAAAAAACACTAATTATGAATTAAGAACAAAGATATTTGAATCAAGGCCTACCGTTCGGTAGGGCGAGGTGGGGGTGCTTTAGTCTTGCTTGGGTTCCTTCCCCTCTCGTACCAAGACCCCTGAACCTAGTTTCTGGTAATGAAGGGTGAGTAACATTATCCAATTTGGGGCAAGTCAAAACTTGGGTTTCCTAATTCCCGATAAAAATTAGGTGGCGACTCTTTGTCTCTAGGATTGCGTGAGGAAGTCCTAGTTTTCCCTAAAGTGTGCTCCTTGGGATCCGTCCCGGGACACTATCGAGGGAAAATGCCAGGACCCACCCCTCATCCGCATCATGGTCCACAATCTGGAGACTCTGTTGGGGATTTGAACATGAAACTTATGGTTTCTTGTTCTTCGAGGGTTTGACTTGAGCTAATGAATATCCTTGTTATTAATTCGATAATCGTGTTGTTTCTACCTACATTTGCACTTACAATATTCTTTCACCGCGACTGCTTGAGACCATTGCCTTGTGGGTGAAAGGCTCCCTTTCCTCCATTTGTCAAGAGACTTTGGTAGCATGTAGTCACCGTTAGCCTTGTACTACGTGCAGTATATAGAGCCCTTGGCTTACTAATGGACCCTTTATGAGACTAAAATCCGGCCTTTGCATTTAGTTTCTACAGAACCCTTTAATTAGGATCTTGATTTTCATCTTTGATTAGGACAATGTGATGAATTATTTCCGTTTGCCCATAAAGGATTATGTGGATGATGAGGACGTGTATGCGAAGGCATTATCAAACCTATATGGTGGATTCTTCTAGAGTAGTATGGTCTTTATCCAAACATCAAATCATTATTCAAGGACAATTTTGAAAATTTTGAAAATACAAGCACTTCTTTGAATAACTCGAGTCTTTTGAAAATTCTAGGAATATCCCTTTTGAAAATTCGCTTTGAAACTCACTATTCGCAAAATCCTTCCAAAATTCTCCCTAGATTTTAGAGAATTTCAAAATTCCTACTTTGATGATTCAATTTGAAAAAAAAATGTATCCTCTTAGATTTTAGAGGATTTCAAATTTCCTACCTTGATTTTCAAAAATCATGATTTCATACCTCAAATGTTGATGGTTCAAAAGTGCTTTTGAAAATTACAAATCCCCCTTCTTTCAAGGTTTTCATGAAAAATTCAATTTTGTAAACATGAGCCATCAAAAATTTTAAAACTAAAAATCCTTGGATAATAATTGGATTAGTAAGGTAATTAGCATACTCAAGGAATCTTATGTGCTTATGTGCTGATATGCTAGGTCTAAGCTAGATTAAGGTGCATCGCATTTAGATTAGATTGCATTTCATCTGCATTGCATAAACGACTCACGAGTGCGACACCTTTAATATATTTTCGAAAAGAAAAATTGTTTTCCTCATAATTTTGGAACTTGATTTCTTTGATTTTAGAAAATGTTTTTGAAAAAGGAAATGATTTTCAATCCACTGTTTGTAAAATATCATTCTTTGAAAATTCTTTTGCAAATAAGACACCTAATTATTTGAAAATCCCTAATAAATCAGAGAAGAGAAGATAGGACCAAAAAGTTGTACTCCATCCTAGGTCAGAGCTCTAAACAGTCATTTGATCAGGTCAGGGTTTGAAGAAGGAACAACCGAGTCGACTAGGGTTGAGGGTATGACGTACGAAGCCGATATGGAAGCTAGGTTGGCCACAATGCAAGCAACGTTGGATCAAAGCAGAGAGCAGAATCGAGAACAACTTGCTACTATGATGAGAATGATTGAGCAACTAGCCAATCCGCCGCCACCACCGCCTCCGGTGCATCACGAGGAAGAAGGCTTTGGGGAGACTTCAACCAAAGGTTTAGCTAGATCAAGACAAGTTGGCTACAATCGATAAGCTAGAGAGTGTAATCAGGAAAAGCAAAGGGGTGGATGAGTATTTGTTCGACGTTGAGGGTTGTGTGACGCTCCAAAAGCCAAACTCCCAGAAAAGTTTAAGATGCCACGTATTAAATTCTTCAATGGAACCAAAATTCAAAGAGCCATCTGAGGCTTCATGTGGGAACTTGACAGCCTATGGGTATTGGGTCTGACTTCTTCGCTCTACTATTTTCAAGAGTTTTGAGTGGGGCAGCACTTTCATGGTACTTAACGCTAGAACCATCCATAACTAGAGATTGGGAGGCATTGGCCAAAGCTTTCATGACTCAATATTCGTGCAACCAGTCATTTGATGTAATTGCAAGAGATCTAGAGACCACTAAACAGGAGTATAAGGAATCCTTTACAGGTTTTCGTACTCGTTGGAGGGCTAAAGCTGCTCAGATGACTAGCAGGCTGACAGAAAAAGATCAAGTCCGAATGATCATCAGAAACCTACAGCCCGAGTACTTGGAGAGGCTAAAATTCTAGTCCATTGTGAGCTTTGAACAGCTATTAAATATGGGGACTTTAATAGAAGATGCCATCAGGGATGGAAAAGATTAAGAAAGAAAGCACAAGCAATTGGTACAAAAAGATAGAAAGGCCAGTCTATCATTAACCTGCTGACATCAACATGCTATATCCTCAGCCTTTTCAGTAAGAGCATCGAAGCATGACTGGTACAAGAGGGAATCAAAATCAAAAGTAGTCAAAAGAGAAAAGAGAATTTTTTGATCTGGGAATGTCGGTAAACACCGCACTTGAGAGAATGCTAGAAAAGGGGTATTTGCAGAAATTGGAACCCAAGCTAGAGCCTAATCCACTTCCGCCGGGTTTCAAAACTAAATTCTATTGTGACTTTCATCAAGGCCATGGGAATAGCACAGATAGATGTTGGAGACTTCGTCATGAGATTGAGGATTTGATTGAAAAAGGGGTCGTCTCCCCTCCTCCCACTCAGCCAAATGTTCAAAAGAATCCTCTCCCTAATCATAAGGGGAACTTGCCAAATGTCAATTTTATGGAAGAAGGGGTCTCAGATTGATAACCCTATGATCTACATCACATCCTTGGATCAGTCAGCCGTAGATGTTCAGCTCCCAAAAAATGCTGCAATTTGTATCTTGAGGAATGAGGAAGAAGAAGAGTGGGTTGAAGAATCACTAGCCTTTGAAGAAGAAATAGCCAACGAAAATCTCACAATCGAATGGTGGAATCCTAATACCATCACTGATGATTCGATGTGATATGAAGAAGAAAAGCCCATGGGAACAATCACCGAGAAAGAAAGCACTGAGCCGATAAAAGAATTTGTGGAGTCCGTCAAAAACCTTGAATTCAAAGATGATGACCTTATTGCAATGATCGGAGAAGAAGAAGACTAGTGGTATGATGATGAGGATGATTTTATGTGGAAAGTCACTGCTGGCACTGAAAAGTTAACCAAAGAAATTGAGTCTATTTGGATCACTAATGAAGCCAACCACTTGACCTGCTCTGGGCGTCATTTCAAACCTCATGAGTTAGGAAATCATGGGAAAGAAGCGTAGAATGAAAAAGGAGTCATCAAAGCAAAAGAGGCTGATAAGGGAGCCATGAATGGAGAAGAAGATGAAATCCTAAAGCAGGTGAAGAAAACACAATCCTGGATCGCAGTATGGGGATTACTTATGACCTCTCACAAACACATGCAGGCTATGCTCGATACGCTCAACATATTGGATGTTTCTGTCAACACTACTCCCGAAGATCTAGTGAACATGATCTCTACAAAACCTCGTAAGCCTGTAATCACATTTACATATGAAGATTTGCTGCCAGAAGAGGCACACCACAACAGGGCTCTATACATCACTGTACACTGTTTGCGGAATAGAGTACCAGTTTTCTTGGTAGACAATGGATCGACTTTGAATGTATGCCCTCTCTACAGCTCTCAGAATGGGACTATCTATTTCAGAACTCTTGCCATCAACACAGACTGTGAGGGCCTATGATAATGTTAGAGATGTATACTAAAGCCATGCTTTATGTAGTTAATTTATTATTTTAATAAAATCAGTTATTCCATTTTTATGAGAATCTGTGTGGGCAATGTTTGTATTATATTATTTATTTAATATTATGCATGTGTGTCTCTCATTCTACATAGTAGGTGATTTGGTGTGTAGAGTTCGGCTTACACACGGAAGATCAGACCACCAGATATTGTAGAGTGTAAGATTTTGATTTACTGTCTTAGATGGGATTGGACACACCATCGGTAGGACTGCAGCATGGTGTTGTAGTAGGTTTGTCTTGACTGCGGGAAACGGTACAGTTTCAACTCACTATGCTGGTACACTTTGTGTATTAAACAGGACCGACAGGGGGTAATTACCTTTATACTGACTTATAAGATAATTAATACCTCATGGCTATTATGAGTGCTTATGCTCTAAATCCTAATTTAATTTATAGAGACGTACATTTGATATTTATACTTTGATCCCTAAAAGGGTGAGATCCTTAAATGGGTCAATATCTCATTGGATTGGGTGACAATATTAATTGTGAGGTGGATATTTATTAATGATGGAATCCATGTCTCAATTTTGGGATTGATGATATCCCCTTGAGAAAGCTTATAAGTTTTGATTATGTCAAACCCTGCAGGTGGATTTTGTATCCGACATATCAGATAAGTTAAGCAGAGGATCTCAAGGAATTTTAAGAGATTAATTAGACATGATTGTCAGTAATTATATTTAATTAATGGATATCTGTAATCTTAACATAGGGAGATAATAAGCATTTAATAACATGGAGCTCGAAATATATTTTTGAGATAAGGGTAGGAGTGCAATTATAATTCTTTAGTAGTATGAATTATAATTTATGGAAATAGGAATCTGATTCAGGTCGAATTAGGGTTTCCTAATTCCATAAGGAAGCCTATTCCTTATTGACTTCTTATGGTCCCTATCGTAGCCTATATATATGCTACCTTGGCTCTTCTCTCAGGTTGCATGATTTCATATTCTAAGCTTCCCTTGACCTCCTAGCTTTCTTCTAGAAGGGTTTCCACCAAACCCTAGTCTCTGTGAGAATTCAAGAGACATAGGAGTGAAGATCGCTAGCGTCGGACAACGCTCACTAAAAGAGCTTCGGACTACTCGATACTAATTGAAAGTTGCTAAAAATTTTACACAACGTTCCTGATGTCGAGACGGAGCTGTTGTTAAAAATTCAAGTAAATCGGAGATCGTTTAGTCCTCCTGACGAACACATCTTTGTCGGATCAATGTGATCGGGATTGAATCGTCACAGCAATCAAAGAGAGTGTTATAACTGGGAATAGAAAATAGAACGTAAAGAGGGAAGAACAGAAAACATAAAGGATTTCGAAAGAGCCCACACTCAGTTCGATATTCTGGCAGCAAAGGAATACGGTAGAAGATCGTGAGCTGTTATCGAGCCCGTGTTCTCGATTCATCTACTACAGCAATCCATTTTTGCAGTTCAAGGTAACCCTAGTTCCGCCCTTGTAGGGTTATTGTAGTTTTCACATAATTTTTTTGCAGTACCAACTTATACGCGCTATCAATGGATTTTGGGAACGCAGTTTCCTAACAGATAATACTAAAAGGGCCATCGTAAGAATAATTAAGCTGAAAATTGAAGTTGGACCATTGAACAAAGAAGCTGAATTCCAAGTGATTGATATTTCAGCTAGCTTCCATCTGCTATTGGGATGTACATGGTTACATGTAAATGACGTGGTTGCCTCCACTCTCCACCAGAAAGTCAAGTTCATCTAGGAAGAGGATGTGGTGATAATCTTTGGAGACAACTGGATCAAGGAAGAAGGGACAAGCCATGGCCCTGTGCTAGAAGTCCAAACACCGAAAGAAGAAAATGAGTTGGGAGGATTCAACTTTGTGGGAATGCTAGGTGAAGGAAAGAAACTGTATAAGAAATCCGTTTGGGATCGACTCAGCCATGACAAAAAAGAAGAGACTTCCTGATACATCAATAAAGGGTGAAGAAATCACTCCGTTCAGGAAAAAGAAGCCTTTTATCACCGGATGTGAGTATAGAAAGATGTTTGAGAAAGAAAACCCAGTTGTCGAAGATCTATAAGAAGAAGTGGGACAGAATTGGATCCCTGAAGTCATGCCATTGTACTTTGACCAGTATGTAAATCCCAAAGTAGCTCACATGGTGCGAAAGATAAATTATTTCCCTGGAGTGGGACTGGGTTGTCATCAATAAGGAATAACTAAACCACCTAACTTCCATGAGCAGAAAGATAAATCTGGGCTTGGGTATCAATTAACTGAAGGAGATGAGAAGAAGATGATAAAAGGAAAAGGGCCGATGGTTGTTTCTGGCCCGAGATGGGGGATGACTTCCCCTTCTATGGCTTTCCTGAACCGTGGTATGATCCATCTAGCAAGAGTATCAAGCCTGGGTTTGAGATTTTCTTCAAGCATGAGTTCTTCGAATATGAAGACCCGTTCTTGTGTGCACCACCTACCAAGAAAGAAGGGAATGATTGGGCTGATCTGATGATGAGTGATGATATGAATATGCTAATGGGTGAAGAACTGAACGTGCTGATGATTGTCGAAGAAGCACAGGGAAATTTGAAAGAAATCAAGCCAATAGAGGGAGCTCTAAACAATTGGATGATCGGATCAGGAGTCAACAAATCCCCTCCCCCATTCCCCCAGAAGTCTGTAAAGGCCAATATGAGCCATGATGTTGAGTCTGCTTTTGCTTTTGATGTACCCAAAAATGTTAATGAAATGAATGAAGATTTTGCTTACTCTTTCGTGTCTGATGATCTTAATTTTGAAATTTCTGAGGATTTGCAAAAATTAATTGAAACTGAAAATGAATCTGCATGCAAGATTATTGAAGAAACTTTGCTAATAAACTTGGGTAATGAAGATAATCCACAAAATGTTCATATTGACACCACACTCACTTCACAAGAAAGCAATGAACTAATCAATTTATTAAAAGAATTTAAAGACGTTTTCGCTTGGTCTTATGAAGATATACCAGGCATTAATCCAGAGATTGTCCAATACCATATCCCTCTCTTTCCTAATACAAAACCTGTTAAGTAGAAATTGAGAAGCATGAGGCCGGAATGGACTTTAAAAATTAAAGAAGAAGTTGAGAAATAGTTAAAAGTTGGATTCCTGATGGTAACCCAATACCCGAAATGGATAGCCAACATAGTTCCTATGCCAAAGAAGGACGGAAGGATCTGAGTATGTGTTAACTTCAGAGATTTGAACAAGGCTAGTCCCAAAGATGATTTTCTGCTTCCACACATAGATGTCTTAGTAGATAACACGGTAGGGCATGAGCTGTTATCATTCATGGATGGTTTCTCAGGGTATAATCAGATTTTAATTGCACCCGAAGACAGAGAAAAGACCACATTCACTACTCACTGGGGGAGGTACTGCTATCGAGTGATGCTGTTTGGATTAAAGAATGTCGGAGCAATCTATCAGAAAGCTGCCACTACTTTGTTACATGACATGATTCATAAAGAGGTGAAGTCTATATGGATGACATTATTGTCAAATCGAAAGAAAGAAGTGGGCATTTAGCAACCCTCGCCAAGTTCTTTGAAAGATTGAGAAGATACAGGATAAGATTGAACACACAGAAGTGTACTTTTAGAGTAACCACTGGGAAGCGGCTAGGATTTCTCATTACACAGAGGATAATTGAGGTTGACCCCACAAAGATCAAGGCTATTATGGATATGCCTCCTTCAATAAGTTAAAAGGAAGTAAGAGGATTTCTGGGACGAATCCAATTCATCATTTGCTTCATATCCAAGCTCACTGCAACTTGTGATCTGCTTTTTAGTCTATTAAGAAAAGGAAAGAAATTCGAATGGGACAATCAGTGTCAAGAAGCTTTCGACAAGATCAAGACTTATATGTTGAACCCACCAGTTCTTTCACCCCCGAAGTCAGGGAAGCCTTTACTGTTGTACTTATCTGTGTTAGAGAATGCTATAGGATGCATGTTAGCACAAGAAGGAGATGAAGGGCATACAAAGAAAGCCACTTACTACTTGAGCAAGAGAATAACTGGGTACAAGCTGAAGTATTCTCTGCTAGAAAAGACATGTTGGGCTTTGGTTTGGGCCACTCGTCGTCTAAGGCATTATATGTTGGCCTTCCCAGTTATTTTGATCTCTCGAATGGATCTGAAGTACCTCTTTGAAAAACCAACATTGATAGGCAGAATTTTCCAATGGACCTTGATGCTATCTGAGTTTGACTTGACATATGCTACGAGCAAATCTATTAAAGGAAGAGCTATCACAGAGCATTTAGCTGAACATCCAATAAGTCTGGAAAACGAAGAATTCATGTTCCTTGATGAAGGATTGATGGAATTAAGAGAAGATGTATGGAAAATGTACTTCGATGGAGCCACAAACCAGAAAGGATATGGGGTAGGGATCATCCTTGTATCTCCTAAAGGAGCACATACTCCGTTCGCTATTAAATTGAAGTACACCTCTACCAACAACACTGCTGAGTACGAAGCCTATATCTTGGACTTAGAAGCTACATTGACTTTGGAAGCAAGGAAACTTGATGTATTCGGGGATTCCAATCTGATCATATCCCAAGTTCGAGGAGATTGAAAAGTCGAAGAAGAAAAGTCAAAGCCTTATCATGAGTACCTCGATTCTCTACAAACTCACTTCTTGCATATCATGTTCTTCTACCTGCCTCGAGAAGAAAATCAGCTAGCAGACTCCTTAGCTACTTTAGCCTAGATGATTGAGATTTCTGTAGGGATAAAGTTAACTATGTTAATGATTGAACAGAGAGAAAAGCCATCTTATGAGATGATCGGGGAATTAGAGGAAGCAGAAGAACTTTCGTGGTACACAGAGTGTGGAACTTCATTGAAAATAGAGAATATCCAGAAGGTTCATCCGAGAAAGACAACAGATCCATAAGAAGATTCTCAGCTCAATTCATGATTTGTGGTGGAAGTAGGCTAAAGAAATCCTACAATGGATTCAACTTGACATGTTTATATGGGAACAGTGCAAAGAAAATGATGGAGCAAATTTACAAAGGAGTAAGTGGTCCTCACATGAGTGGACACATGTTAGCCAAAAAGATCATCTGACCAGGGTATTATTGGACTACCATGGACAAAGACTGCTACGAATATGTCAGAAAATGTCACAAAAGTCAGATCCATGCCTATATGAAACATGTACCGCCATAACTGCTGTACAACATGACTACCCCTTGTCCATTCTCAGTGTGGGGAATAGATTTTATTGGAGAAGTAACCCCGAAGGTGTCTAGTGGACATCAATACATCCTGGTAGCAATTGATTACTTCACGAAATGAGTGGAAGCAGAGTCCTATGCGACATTGAAGGCTAAAGATGTGGCCAGATTTATCAGAAAGAATATAATCTGTCGATATGGGGTCCCTCGTGAGTTGATATCCGATCATGGCAGTCACTTCCAGAAAGAAGTTTTGGATCTACTAGAAGAATACAAGATCATGCATCATATGTCAGCACCATATAGGCCACAAACAAATGGGGTAGTTGAAGTAGCCAATAAGAATTTGAAGACGATTCTAAGAAAGATGACTGACACATACCGAGATTGGCATGAGAAACTACCATATGCATTATGGGGATACAAAACATCTATCATGACATCTACAGGAGCCACTCCTTGCTCCTTGGCTTACGGAATGGAAGCAGTACTCATAGTCGAAATAGAACTACCATCGCTAAAAATTGTGGCAGAATCCGAGATTCTAGAATTTGATTGGCTAAGAAACTGATATGAAGAGCTAATGTTACTTGATGAAAAAAGATTGACTGTAATTGATCATGTGCATATGTATCAGAGAAGAATAGCCCGAGCATTCAACAAGAAGGTCCGTCCAAGAAAACTTGAGGAAGGCGACCTTGTGCTTAAATAATTAAAAGCACGAGTTTTTGATCCTAGAGGAAAATTCAAGCCAAATTAGGTCGGTCCATACATCATCAAGAGACTTCTCTCTGGAGGAGCAGCATACCTGATGGATCTAGATGGAGTTGAATTCAATCATCCAATCAACATTGATCATCTCAAGAAATACTATGCTTAAAACCTTTCTTTCAAACATGTTCTTTCAGAACCTCCAGCCTTCGAGGAACTACGCTTGACCTGATTCCTACTTGGGGATACGTAGGCAACCTAATTGGTTCGGTCACTACTCCTGAAACACTCAACCACATCTCAAATACTTTCTTTCAAGACTTGGCCGAACTACTTTGGACCTGATTCCCACTTGGGGATAAGTAGGCGAGATTCCCTGGCTCTCGGTCCCTAAACCCTATAAACTAGGGGCAAATTTTCAAAGTTTGCCCAGAGCTTCAAGATATCATTGCCATACTAGGGGCAAACTACGTTTGCCTAAACTTCCATTTATCCCTATCAACTAAGGGGAAACTGTCATTTGCCCATACCCTGATACTTGTCTTCTCTGGATCGCTTGGCTATCAGAATTAAGTAACTAAGTGAAAAATCTGGTAATTCTTGATATTAAATTAAAAAGTTTTAAGCAATCTAAAGATGTGAGTCTAATGTCATGATTGAAACATTATGTGGAATAATTCCAAAACTTCAAGGTTATAGGCAAAGCCAATATAATATCCTGCTACAAGATAAAATTTTCATTTCAAACATGCAAATCCTAAAAAATTCAAGCATCAGAATCTGAAGACATTGTTGAGTAAGGGAATCGTCGGAAGTTTCCTTTCCTTGTAACCGAGTCCTATATGTCGGTGTGCAAAGTGTCAAGTAAATCAACCTCGTGATAAAGAAATACAAAAGCAAAGGATAGCATAAAGCAGCATCAAGTTAAGTCAAAGGTACAAGCCCGTCAAGTCTCAAACATAATACATCAACTCTAGTCTCAGTACAGAAAGCAAGAAAACAAGAAAGATAGTCATGGGTACATATGAAAGGGGTAATCATCAGAATTAGCGATGACGAGTAGCCCATGGGTATCGAGCAGGCATATCCGAAGCCATAAAGCTATCATCATCATCAATTTGGCGCCTTCACCTAGACACACCAGTCCCACCAGAAGGGCCTACATTCATCCGTTCCAGTTGTGATTGAAGCTGCCTGACTTGAGCCACCTGTCAGAAGAAAAAATTAGTACAGGGTTGAAAGTGCAATAAACGAAAAAGAGGTTAAAAAATTTACCAGAGCCGCATCTCGATCTATATAAGTCTGGCACATGTCATCCCACTACAAAAGAAGAAAGATAAGATCAGAAAGATCAGGGGAATCAGAAGTAATGAGTTCAGAAGTACTCACGTGTCCCTCTCGAGCAAGGTTCCAAGCCCTCAGATTCTGTACATAAGCCCGCTCTTCATTGAAAATAGCTCAAGGAACCGACTCATATTGCTCTGAAACTAGCTGAGGCTCCACAAGATCATAGGGAATCTCCAATGAATATATAACTCCATACAACATAGTGGAGGCTTGCCAGTCTCAAAGAGGAATGAGAGGTAAGGCTCGGCCAGGGCCATCCACGAAAGAGCTCCCCTGCAAATGATGATGCAAAATATGAGAAAACAAGCATTTAATTAGAAATGAAGAAGCCGTGAAAATACCTGCGGGTCATCCAAGAGTGGAAAATTGGGCATCAGATGAGTAGCCCTAAAGACATCATAGTTCTCCTCAAAAAAAGTAAATGAGGCAGAAGGAATTCCGTTCAAAGCATCAACAAGATCTTTAACTTTCAAATTCTGTGCCGACCTCATGCAAGAAGGTGGATCCTGTGGCACTAAGATTCAATCCTCCAAATCAGTTTAAGGAGCTACTCTCTCTCTAAGATACCACTCAAGTACAAAGGGACCCTCAAGAAGAATCCTCTCTCCTGTCATCTCTCTGGCCAAACCGATCTTAGTCACATCACCAGTTGTCGCCTAAGGATGCCAGTTAACTTGATTGAATCTGAGATGGGTTAGAAAATCCCGACAAGAAATGACATTATGAGCATCGTTCTTGACACCTACAACTTGGTGACGCACTTCAGAGCTCGAGGGAAAATGTGCATCTCTTCCTCCCGGAATGACGGAGAGATGATGAAACTTGAAATGAAAATTTTTAGTACCTCCCAAGCTCTCCAAAAGCCACCAAATCTAGGGGATTTACCTCACGAATGCTCCCCCATATGACTGAAAAGAATGGCTAAGCCAGCAGAGCCCTAGTCAAAATATGCGATCTCCTCAAGATTTCGAAGGCTATCAAGCATGTTCAGTGTAATCTGCTCAGCACGAGTAGAAAGAAGAGAGCAACCAAGCAAATACAAGATGAAAGCATGGGTAAGCTGCATATCAGTAAGTTGAGCCACTTTTTCAGAAGGCCAGAAGTTGTTGACAAACTATGTAATGCTTACACTCGATCCGTGAAGATCTCTCTGGGTCGGAATAATGCCTAGAAGCCGCTCGATAATAGCAGGGTGTCTGTGTATGTTCTTCGCAAAGGCAAGACGATGCTCACCAAATGAGATACCAGTTATGATTGCAAAGTTAAGTGGGGTCATGGTTATCTCCACAAAAGGCATGTGGAAAGTATTTGTGGAATCCCACCACCTCTCGGCAAGAGCTTAAATCATGGCCAGATCATTGTAGGTCTCTCTAATAAAGATTCGAAAGGCCTAAAGCCCGCTTGCTTGATATTGGCTACTACTTGGGGACATGATTTCGACAATTCATTAAACCATTCAAGGCATTTTCCATGGCTAACATAACCTTTGGGGTGCCCGAGCACATTCTAAAGAAAATTGAGGATGATTCCTAAAAATTTGCAAGGATTTGGAAGCACATATACTTGAAGCAAAGAAATAGTGCAAAATTGAAAATGGGTTACCTCTTGACAAAATGCCCTCCTAGAGATATGATTTTGTGGCTCCTTCATAGTTGGATACTCCATGTATTGAGTTGATAAAGATCCATTAGCTTGAAATTGACTTCTACGTGTTCTAGAACTCTCACCTTGTCCATGGGAAATCATGGTTGTTAATGCTTGAATCTTCAAGACTAGAGGTTGAAGATGATGAATAGTAAAACCCTTGGCACTTGAATCTCCTAGAATAGAGAGGTGTTGATGAAGGTTTTTTGGAGGTTTTGATGCAAGAAATCACTCAAAACATCAAGAAATTGCAAGATTTGGACACCTTAGAAGAAATAAGTGATGCATTGGAGATGAGATAAATGAAGAACAAGATGAAAAATGGGTTTAAAACCCCAAACTTGCGGCTGGCGGCTCCCAGGATGGTGTGGGGAACTGCCATTTACTATTCATCTCTTGCCACTTCCCCATTTTGCTCTATATTTGCATTTTGACCCCCGGAACTCCTGTTTTAACCCCAGATTGGTCCAACCTTGATAATATAAGCCTTATGAGTGCTTGAAACTTGTTAGAATTGGTCTAAAAGACCCTTGGAGATTTTGAATCTCGGTTGAAAATCGTTTAGAATTGAAGAAAAGTCCCCAGACACGAAGAATCAAGGGCACTGCAGCTTAAAATAGCCAAGAATTGATGATTTGCAGTGAACTCCCGTTGTTCTGGGATTAATTGTGTATTGTCTCATAAATTGGACACTTGGGTCTGCTATTACTCTAGAATTACATCCAGAATGGATTTGCAGAAGATGAATTAGAATATAGAATTTTCAAAAGCCGAGAATCAAGATGTTCAGAAAGGGCCAGAATAGTCCCAACATGTTGCAAGAATGTTGAGCTGGTCGAAGCACCGATATGAGTCTCAGATTGAATCAGCGGGGCCTCTAGAATATGAGCCTTCTACCTCAAATGTCTCCCCAAGCAAAGAAATTTCAGATATTGTTAGAATAACCTCTAGAGGAAAGGTATCTCGGAAATCATATATCAGAACTACCTCCAGAAGCAAGGTATACTTCAGCAAATTTGTGAAATCAGAACTCGTACATCTCAAAATCATAGAATCTCCCCAGTAAAGAATTTTCAGAACTCGTATTACCTTCAGATATAGGGTATCTCTCAACATCATATATCAAAATTGCCTCCAGATGAAGGGTTTCTCTCAGCATCGTACATCAGAATTATCTCCAGATATAGGGTATCTCTCAGCATCATATATCAAAATTGCCTCCAGATGAAGGATTTCTCTCAGCATCGTGCATCAGAATTACCTCCAGATATAGGGTATCTCTCAACATCATATATCAGAATTGCCTCCAGATGAAGGGTATCTTTTAGCATCGTATATCAGAACTGCCTCCAGATGAAGGGTATCTCTCAGCATCGTGTATCAGGGTTGCCTCCAGATATAGGATTTCTCTCAGGACTATGCATCTCTCAAAATTGAGAATCAGAATTGCCTCCAGATATAGGGTTTTTCTCAGCATTGTGTATCACGATTGCCTCCAGATGAAGGGTATCTCTCAAAATTTGTGAATCAGAATTGCCTCCAGATATACGGTATCTATCAGAATCGTGTATTAGGGTTGCTTCCAGCTATAGGGTATCTCTCAGAATTCGTGTATCTCTCAGAATTTGCGCATTAGAACAGAAGATTTATCCCTGGCAGAAGGACCTATTTTAGAATAACAGAAGAATTATCCCCAGAAGAAGGACCTATTTCAGGAGTACAGAAGATTTGTCCCCAGAAGAAGGACTTGTTTCAGGAGTACAGAAGATTCGTCCCCAGTAGAAGGATTCTTCATTAGCAATCGTCCAGGGGTTAGGACACTTCATCAGTCATCAGGGTTTAAGGAGGTGTTATTTTAGAGATCGCCCAGGGATTAGGACACTTCATCAGTCATCCGGGTTTAAGGAGGCTTTATTTCAGAGATCGTCTAGGGGTTAGGGCTCTTCATCATCAAGTCATCCCCAGCAAAAGGACTATTCACCAGTCATTATTTTCAGAATTTATCCAAGATACTCCGCTACTTCAGCAGTCATCCGAGATATAGATGACACCTAAAAGCCTTAAAAGAAAGACTCCGACAAGACTTCAAGAATCATCCAAGATGCAGATATCATGCTTCTCCTTAGACAGATTTGATTGTGAGTGAAATGTTGCACCCCTTGCATTAGATTTTGCATCTAGGTAACCCTTGACGACGATTCTTCCAGGACTTGCACATTCACATTTCATATTGCATTACCATCCTAGGATAGGAGCATTTTATCTGTGTTGTTGTTTATGTGTTATTTGTCTCCTTGCGCGCTTGAACTACACCCTGGTTTGATTCCTGGAAAGGATACGTAGGTAGCTCCAACTGAGCACGACCAGCAACAGCTTAGATTTAGCCGCCTCTATCCAGCATTACATTGCATTCTTGCATTCGCGATTTCTTGATTTTCTTTGATTTTGAATTTCTTGATTTTTGTGGATTTTCGATTTTCCTAAACCTCTCAGCATGGTTATTGGGTGCCTTCTAGCTTTGGCACTCACTTGTAGTTCACGTTATTCACAACAAGTTCTACTAAAGAGGGACAAACTGTAGACACCCAATTTTGACAACACTGATAGGATTTAGGGTGGACAACGTCTTAGAGGATTCAATGATGAAAAAGTATCCCGTGGAAGGTACTGGATTCAACACAATCGAAAGATCGAATTTCAGAAGTGACTTCAAGCTCAAAAAAGCCCCTTTTTCATGCATAAATCTCGGTTATGTCAAAATCGTCTCTTAGAATTCATATTCACTCAGGGATATATGATCATAAAGTGTTCTAAACAAAGATTCAATTTTAAAGAAAAGTCTAAAATCAATGCACATTTAAAAGTAATTTTGAAAAATAAGTCGTTTGATTTCAAAAAGACGATGAAAGTTTCGGAGGACTTCCGAACTTCAATTATGCTTCAATTTTTATTTCAAAAACTCATGGAATATTTTTATACTAAAATTCAACTCGACAGCTTTCCAACGGTACGTAAATGGACGATTTTAGACACCAAAAAGCATTTTTACAAAAATCTAGAAAAGTAGTGAACCTATTATTTTAAACAGGGCTTGTAGAAAACCAGACGGTGGAGAAAAGCAAGTGGCGGGTCCCACCTAAGCCGCCACCCACAAGTTCCCTCCTCCGTTGAGCTTTTTGAGTTCCAGACCCTTTTAGAAGCCTCCTACTGTGAGAAAATTGCCTGTAAACTGCGTTTAGGCACCGAAATGGCCATTTTAACCTTGATACTTAAGAGTTAAGTTTTCAAAACTCTCTATATATAGATCTCATGCATCTCATATGAGATCATCTTGAGTGATCTTGGAATATACTAGAGTACTAAGAGAAATTTCTAGAGATATGAAGTGAATTAAGATTAAAATTTTCCTAAACTAATCTCAAGATAATTAGATTAGATGAATTAGACATCAATTGCTTCCCTCAACTTCCATGGATGAGTTTGAAGAGATTGAAGAACACTTGAAGAAAAAGATCCTTCAAATCAACTTTGATTTCATAATTGAGAATCCTCCAAGAGGTATGTAGACACCCCGATTTTGACCAAACGTCAAATGCAGGGATTGGTTACCTCTAAAAGACCGATGATGACGACGACCGGTGAAATTCGAAGATTTTCCAGAGAATTCAAATTCTTCAAAGATTCTTCAAGTAAAGTTTTAAAATAAAAAAAATAAAAAAATCAATCAAAGAAGGAGAAATTGGGTATTAGAGAGAAACCTAAACGTTTTCAAGAACGTGTGAGGAAATCAGTCTGAGAATACCTTCAAAAAATATTATATATATATATAGTAATGATAATAAGATATATAAAGAGAGAGAGAGAAGAAAAGAAAGAGTTCTAAAAATATGTATATATATAAGGAGAAAGTGAAAAAGAATTTTGAAAAAAGTCTTGAAAAGAAAAAAAAAAGAAAAAAAGAAGAAAAGAGAGAGAGAAAAAAAAAGGAAATAAAAGGATATATGGGAATGCATACCATGCATATGGGTACATTTGAATAAAGTACATTGCAAATATAAGTACATTAGTATATACTTTACTAGATAAATTAAGTTTATGTTAATATATATGATGAAAATTAAAAAGAGGGCAAAATTCTGTTAGCCGCGGCACGCAGGAAAGCCGGCGGCACTCACTGAGTGCCGCCCGACATTCAGTGAGTGCCGCAGGCAGTCATCGAGTGCCGCGAACTATAACAGACTGCTTTTCTCACATGTTCTAGAAGAAAACTTTGCACATGGGTTTTCACCCGAATTTACCCATTTAACCTTGTCATGTTGGTCTATTTAAACAGACCTTCATCTCCATTATAGGGACTTTTGGAACTTTTGACTTATATCTATATATTAGTTGAGGGCATGCTTAGATTATTAATTCGATTAAAAAGGATGTTCAGTAGAGGTCTATCACGAGATAGGATGAAAGGGTTTTAGTCCGCCGGGCTCCTTCCCCTTTCATTCCATAATCCCCGGACCCAGCTTATCTTTGGTTTCACAAAAGATTGGTTTGCTTTTAAAATGGTTTCTTAATTTTCCTTTAAAAAAATTTAGTGGCGACTCGTCTTTGAATTTCAAAGAAAATGTTTTAAAAATTAAAAGTGGGCCTAAATGCCGGTATCCACAAGGTAATCATCCAATTCATCTCTAATTCCTAATTTTGTATATAGATCTATAAGGTATGGGTCTAGTTCAGTTTTATTTTCTTTGTTAGAACACTCATCTTCTTTCTCTCTTGTTCTTCACACACTCATATAGCTAGTTCCAAGTCTCTTTTGATTTATTGGTAATTCTTAATTCGAGATTGATTTTCACTTTCATTTTCAACTTTGATTTCATTTATATTTTAGTTTAGATCCATGCATAAATGATGATATATATGTCTCTATTTTGAATTCTATGATGGTCTGGAAGTATGATCTATGAGAAGGATGATTCCTATGTTCATACCTATCTCTTGATTATTCTTATTATCTAGAGTTCCTATTGAATTTCATCTCCAATAGGATATTTGTAAGTCCCTTTGATACATCATCTATAGTTTTTCATAGAACTTGAGGGCTAAATGGATTGGGAATCATGATAATTAAGTTGATCTATGAGTCTGATCTCTCTAATAAGCTTCAACCAACGCCTAAGATGTTTTCCTCACACTTTAAAATGAATTAGTTAAAATTCAGTAAAACAGATTGGTTTTGTCCAAAAGATTTGGTCCACCAAAATCCATAGTTTGATGGATTTCAAATTTTTTGGATAAACTTTAATGAATTAGCTTTCATTTCATCCATTTTGAGAACCTCTAGGATCCATATGATATTTTTAGAAATTGTTGAGAAATAGGTTGACAGATTTGAACATAGTCTCTTTGTATTTGAATTTCAGAAAATCTATGGTAGTTATTGATGATCCGCTTTTGGGGGATCATTCCTAACTCATGTATCTATATGCCGATGTAAAATCGTGAGCATACGATCGAGTTAAGATCGTTTTCTTAGCATTTGAAGTTGATACAACTATTTTGGAATTTTCTAAGTTTAACTACAATCATGATTATGTATACAAAATAGTCATACCTTGATCACTCAACAATAATTAATGAATAAAAATTGATTTATAAGTCATCTAGGATAAATTGATGAGAGATCTAAAGCTTAGATTAACTTGATTAACATGTTTCATGAACTTCTATGATGTTTTGCATTCCTTTGTCAAATGATACCAAACTTCCAAAATAACAGAGTCTGTTCAA
This sequence comes from Hydrangea macrophylla, assembly GCA_033977485.1. Lineage (NCBI taxonomy): Eukaryota > Viridiplantae > Streptophyta > Magnoliopsida > Cornales > Hydrangeaceae > Hydrangea > Hydrangea macrophylla. The sequence continues at coordinate 61,178,830 of CM066985.1, forward strand.
AACAACTTTCAGAGACCTTAAGTTCATGACATATCCATGGGATTATTTTTGTCACAAACTACAATGTAATAGCTTTCTTTTGACACCAAATAGAGCCTCGCATGATTTTTTTTGTAGAATTAATTATGATTTTTACAAGAACATTGGACAGTCCTGGTCCACTGTTCCCAAAATTCTTATTTCTCGAACTTCAAAAATGGTAAAGAGGTTTTAATTTTTGGAGAAGTTCCCAAAGACATGTATCTAACTTTCTATAAAAGGCTTTTTAACCCAGCTCATGTTTAAGACCACTTTTGATAGGATTCATTAGAGGTTGCTGAATCTAGAAATTTGATTGATGACATCTTTTCCTTATTTATCATGCATATCATTTGTTTGCTTGTATTTTTGTAATGCTTGGGTATTTCTTGGTGTCTTAGTGCAGAGAATTGAATGCCGTGGATCCGGACTTCGATTTGTGGGTTTGCCTCGTCTATATGTGGCTTACTACCCATGTATCGTGTACTATCTCTATCCTTTCTCTTAGAATTTTTCTAGGTTTATAACTTTGTTTTCAAAGTCACAATTCCTTTAGGATAGTCCTCGTTTATATGCTTATATGCTAGAGACATCTTAGCTAGGATTGTTGCATGATTGCATTACTCATTTATTTCCTTTTTGCTTTTTGCGACTCCGCTTGAGTCAACCCAATGTAAGTCTCTTCGTTCCCTTTTGCATATCATGACATGTTTCCTTTACTAGCATCAGTCCTGGGCGGGACTAGCCACTCTTGTATTGCATGTGCATCCGACTTCTACTTGATTTAATCTCTTGACATGATTTTTCTTAGATGCACTTTTTGACATGTATATACTATCTAGTATGTTTGAGGAAACAACACCAATTATGAATTAAGAACAAGGATATTTGAATCAAGGTCTACCGTTCGGTAGGGCGAGGAGGGGGTACTTTAGTCTTGCTTGGGCTCCTTTCCCTCTCGTACCAAGACCCCCGAACCTAGTTTCTGGTAATTAAGGGCGAGTAATCTTATTCAATTTTGGGTGAGTCAAAACTTGGGTTTCTTAATTCCCGATAAAAATTAGGTGGAGACTCTTTGTCTCTAGGATCGCGTGAGAAAATCCTAGTTTCCCCTGAAGTGTGCTCCTTGGGATTCATCCCGGAACACTGTCGAGGGAAAACGCCAGGACCCACCCCTCATCCGCATCATGGTCCACAGTCAGTCACATGTTAGGTTAAGATAAACACGGGAGACTGTGAATGGCTAAAAAATGATGTGATTTTGGGTACAATTTAATGCAATTTTGGATTTAGTCGAATGTGTTTTCGAATTTGATTGAACGCGATTTTGGATCTGATTGAACGCGATTTTTTGCACTATTCACAATCTCCCGTATTTATCTTAACTTACATGTGACAGGTAAGCATTACGCGCAACGTATGTGACACTTTCTAATAGTTTAAGCTAATAGTGTCAGAATTTGGGTCTGATTGAATGAAATTTTGAAGTTCAAGGACCCAATTGCAAAAAAAAAGTTTATGGACCCAATTGAAGACATTGAAGACATGTTATATTTTAATGGACTAAAGTGTAATTTGCATTTAAAAATTAGAGAAGTGATATGCACGTAACAGACTCCCATCTACAAATAAATGTGTTATTGATTTGTGACAAAATCAAAGATGTGAGATTTAATGTTCGAAATTAGATCGGAATTGGGGTGACTAAAGTGCTATCGACCGCAAACTATAAGGTTGATAAGTGCAATCACCTCTCAAATTTATTAGTAACATGCATTTCATTCCAACAAAACATGTATAACATAATTATTTTTTTTTTGGAATTAGTGCTATAAATTTATGAAATTACGGCTTCATTTACTTGCTAATGTTACTCACTTATACACTTACCTGATCTGTTGTCGCACTAATACAGTCATACGAGGAAGGGAAATGATGTATGAATCAATTCTTATCACTGAGTCAAAAAACATGCACAATTCTTTTGAGTTCCATTGATGTGGTGTAACGGTTTCATTTTGAGTTAATTAGTAATAAATCTAATATACTCGAAACTTGTTGTAATTGACCCAACCCATACAACATTTTAATGATAGGTCCATATGTTTATTTAGTGACCAAACTACCCCTATGACTCATCAAAAGAATCATTCCCATTTAAACTCACCCAAAATCAAGGGTTTTTTAAATTTTAAACACTAAATATAGATAATATATATATTTCATCTTCTCCAACGTTTCATACTCTCTCTCTCTCTCTAAAAAAATTTACTACATATCAGTTGATTGTCCACCTCCTTCCAAGAACATATAGGGTTCTATATTCAATTGCAAGCTAAAAAACTTCCTAGGCGTCCAAAAAGCGTGACGGTGAGACTCCGGCCATATGGCTCCGACAAGTAACGACAATGGGGGAGAAAAGGTGAGATTTTTTTTTTCAGTCGTGTGAAATTTTGGTACTACATGTTGATGTATGATTTTAATGGATCAATCATTGTGGGATTGAAGACAAGATTTGGGGAAAAATTGGTTTTTGCGTGTGACTGCAGTCTGGAATTTAGCACTCACTATTGCATGTTTAGAAAATTTGTAAAATTCCACAAGAACTTTCGGTGGTGTGAAAATTCCCCAACAATAATTGACTTTGATGGATCGTTCATTTCGTAGTGCAAAATTTAACACTGCAAACGTATTAAATTTCATACTATTGCTCTTTCGCAGCATAGTTTTGATGAAGACCAAAAAAGAAGCAGCTATTTTGGAGAAGATCACCAACACAGATTTGTCAACTTTTTTCGGCAGAGCTTTGTTTTTACTTTTCTCTATTGGACGTGTTGGAGGCTTTCACAACCTTCGCAAGGATGTGATGGCTTCATAGTGGTACTTTTGAAATGGAGTTATCTGCTGTAGTTTCATTGTGGGATTGATGGTTTTTTCTTTTCTTTAAATTTGTTTGCCTTTGTATTGGTTTTATTTATAATTGTGGTTGGGGTGGATTAGCGTGGTTCTTTTGGATGCATGCAAGGTGTTTTGTCGAATAGTTTGTCTTGTGCTCTTAACTGATATTTGAGAGTGGCTCTTGGGTTAATTTGTTCTTAATCTTTCTGTTTTAGAGAAACAAATTTGATTATGGTAGTATGTAAAATATTTTGATCTTAATAGGGTCTTCGTAGTATAAGTTTGAAATTTCATACTAGTCGCAGTGAAAAATTTAACCTAAACATTATTCAGCAGTGTGAAATTTCACACTACTCAGTGAAAAATTCATTCATTTATTCCAATTAAGTTGATATCTTCTCCTCGATCTATTGTTATCTCCTTCAATCTTAAAACTCTCACGAATGCAGTATAATACACATTGTCATGAATGATTATTGGTCGAATAGAAAACCCATGGATGAATGATTATTGGTAGAACAGAAAACCCATGGATGGCATTAGCAAAATGTGACAAACCCATAATGTAGATACGTAAAATACTGAGATTTTATTTTCATTTATTAGATATCCAAAATTAAAGGGATAGGAGATCAGATTTTTCAACAAATTTTTTTTTCAAAACCTAACGTGATTTATGGCACAAACACAAAAAACGGAAAGCACTATAATTATGGGATATTAATTCAAAATGAGATATTCGCAAGTCAAAATCCTATCATAACTAACAGAATTAATGTGTATATATGGCAAGTCAAAATCAGATTTAATGAAAGCAGTGAAATTTTGCAGTGTAAAATTTCACTAATAAAACCTGTTGCAGTGTAAAATTTCACACTAATAAACCAGTTACAGTATAACAATGAACTATTTGCAGTGTAAAATTCAATACCCGTAGAAAGACTCATTTATAATGTGATATCTAGATTGAATATCCAATACACTGTGAATTAGAAATGGTGAAACAGTTTTTTTTTCAAAACCTAACGTGATTTATGGCACAAACACAAAAAATGGAAAGCACTGTAATTATGGGATATTAATTCAAAATGAGATATTGGCAAGTCAAAATGCTATTATAACTAACAGAATTAATGTGTATATATGGCAAGTCAAAATCCGATTTAATGAAAGCAGTAAAATTTTGCAGTGTAAAATTTCAATAATAAACCTGTTGTAGTGTAAAATTTCATACTAATAAACCAGTTACAATATAAAAATGATCTATTTGCAGTGTAAAATTCAATACCCGCTGAAAGTCTCGTTTATGATGTGATATCTAGATTGAATATGCAATACACTATGAATTAGAAATGGTGAAATTCGTTTGTAACCGTTTTGTAAAGTAATATCCTAAAATATTAGAATAAAATTTCTATATATATTGTAACCAATATCAATTGGGATTTGATAAGATTTGGTAACTGATTCAATCAATAAATCTGAATTAAATATATGTATATATGTATATATATATATATATGGTTTTGTATATATAGGTTAGGGGTAGAAAAGACATCTAATAATTCTATAATAGAAAAATTTGGACTAATCTCTAACAATATTTATAATTATAGGGTTTATTATTGGGAAGTACCAATTGGTGGATCTCTTACGACAAACCTAGGTAGAATGGGATTTTCCACTAAAATTTTCTTTCATGTTTAGGTCCAAAACAAATGGACTTCTAAACTATCAATAAGCTTAAGAGCATTAACATGACCTCCACTAAAACAAGTTTATCTGTGAATTTTAACAATTCAGTGTATATTGATTTTGGGGATAATTACATTAATACCCCTGGACTACGACCGGATTTTAACTCACACCACTAAACTATTAAACCCAACAGAATGACAGATACACCCCTCAAATATTAGCATGTGACACTTAACACCTTTCGGTAAATCATTCGTGACGAAATTAGTAGAAAAAGCCACGTACGTGTGGCTCACGTGCTTACTTAAAATACCCATTTATGTCATTTTTGCCCTTGTCTTGACCAACTCTTTTTTTTTTAGTATGAAAAAAATGTTTTTATTCTCTGATTTTCTCATTCCTTCACCCACCCTCTCCATATCTTGGTGATATCATTTCTTCTTCCCCTCCATTGGCTTGATTTTCAATATCAGTAAGCCAACAACACTTGGGCAAGAAAAGAAAAAAAACAAAAAAAAACACAAAGTTGAAAAAGCTAATTAAGGAACATCTCCATCGACCACTAAACATCACATGCGATTTTTCAAATGTTTAGTTATTGTTATCTATGACTTAATGCTAAGATGAAGCTTAGAAAATGGGAGCCCGACCAATTGCCCAATAGTGTTATTTTTGAAGTGTGTGTGAGATATTGGGATGGCTTGACAACCAGTAATAGTGGTGATTTGTGTTTTTTTTTTTTTTTTTTCGTTTTTTTGTTTGTTTTTTCTATTTTTTTGTCACTGATGGTGGTGGAGGTTTAGAAAAGTTCTAGCTAGCAGTGATGGAATTTCAAAGTTGGATGGGCACTCACACACACACATAGATAAACACTAGCAATTTCAGTTATATACGTCTATAATACAACTTTTACCCAATATCGATTGATGAAACCGATCCAAACCCAAAAGCATCATTTGAGTCAAAAATCATCGATCAACTTCGCAACCACCATCCACGGTTGCCAACTTCCATAATTTCATGAACCTGTGAGTTGTCTCCTCCACGCCTCATTAAACCACAGATTTCTCAAAGAAAGAAAATATTGAGAGAGAGAGAGAGAGAGAGAGAGGGAGGGATTATCACTTTCAGTGAGGGCAAGGTTGTAATTTCAAATTTTATTTAAGAAAAGTTAGACTGAGTTAACTCGAAGGGGGAGCTCGCTGGGTTTTAAAAAATTCAGGGGTGTAACGTGTTTTTGGGTGATAGTTCAAGGGGTCTTAATGTATTTATCCCTTGATTTTAATGAATACACCCATGAGTGGACCCACATACAATTCAGGGGTGGCGCATGCCCCTTGGATTTTTGAAAATTATAAAATTATATGTAATAATTTATAAATTTTAGAAATAGCTAGCCCTCCTAAATTTCACACAGGCCACCTGGACTTCTGAAAATTCTAGATTTATATATATTATTTAACAAGTTCTAGACACAGGCTCCCCCTGTATTTTTGAAATTTTAGACTTACATGAAATATTTTACAATTTTTACAAATTTTAGTCTCATCCTAAAATTACATGATTTACCCCAAATTAAGGGTATTAAACCTATTCTATTGTTTTACACATAATTATGTATAGATAGACTCAAAAATATTTGCCTTGGAATGCTGCTTCCAAACCCCCGTATAGTCTAGCTCCCTCCACCCACCCCCACACTGAGATCAAAAATTCTGAGTCCGCCCTGAATACACCTACCTATCAATAAAAAGAAAAGGAAAAAAAAATGTGATTCAATGTAATTATATATATATTTTGGTCAAATAAACTAGTTTAATCCACCATCACAGTTCATTGTTATTGCAATAATGCTAGGCACACAACACTTTATACAATAGGACTTTAAATGCATGTACTCCTGTATTGTGTAAGTGATGTATATAAAAGTATGAAAAATTCAAATAACACAGAATATAGTACATTTAAAACCCTATAATAAAATGTGTTATGTGCCTAACATTTTTGTTCTTATTGCATTTTAATAATACCACTGATATTTTTACACCTCTGACTATATAGTATATACGTACACGACTCTAATATAATCCAGTAAAAATATAGTATATACGTACACGACTCTAATATAATCCAATAAGTTTACTGTTTACACTCACATCTTCAATTATTATCTTTAATTATATTCTATATTTTAAATATATGTATTCTGTATTATGTAAGTAATGTATAAAATAAAGAGCAAAAAAATCAAATACATAATATATATATTTAAAGCATAGAATATAATTGAAAGTGTGATTAAAAATGTGAATGTATCTTTGTTGAATATGATCTCTCATATTTACCAACCTTTTCAGTACTTTTTTTTCCTTCATAATTCAAATCAAAAATGGAAGAGAGTCAAAGGGGCAAAGATTTTAGGTATTGTTGTAAATTCTTGGAGCTTTGAAGGGTAAAATGGGTATAAGAGTATATTGATGAAAACGAGGATATTTTCTTTTGTCAAGTGGGACCCAGAGTAATTGTTTGCCTGGTGTCATCCTAATCTGCATTAATTCACAAATCTCATACTAGGATGCTAACACAATACCAAAATTGTGTAAATTGGGCCCACTCTAAGATATCACTATCATTAGTCGAATTCACACTATTAGTCTATCACCAACAAAATTGTGTCTGAAATTAAAAGTTCTAGAATTGGGATTGTTCAAAATTAAAATAAAAATTTATTAATTTTTCTCCACAATAAAGTAATAGCTTAAATATTTGAATCTCAAATTCAATGCTTAACACATGTGATAAATATATAGTAGGACCACACAAGTGGATTCACTTGAAATCAGTAGAAATTATTTTAAGTAGTTACATTGCCATACATGTTAAAAACTAAATTTGAAATATAAATTTAAAAGTCATACCACTTCTATTTCCTTCTAATTTTACATAATTTTTAGTCATATTAATGTTGATAAACCTGGTTTTTTTTTTTTCGACTACAAAAAAACTCAGAGATCGCTTAGCCAACGCATCAATGAATTCTATTGTCTATACACATTTCAACTATTTTTTTCCGATCTTGTGATGAGTTGTTTAACGAAAATTTAAGCTGCAATATCACGAGATTTGTCAATAATCGCTCTAGTTGGCCTACTTACTCAGTCAATATATTAAGTCATGCCAAAAATTTTGGTAATTGAATTATGACAACCTTAAATATACAATTAAAGGATACAGTGAATATGTGAAATTTAGGTAATTTGAAGTGTAAATGGTAACCTAATAATACTATTATCTCATTTATATTTCCCTAAAGAACACAATAATTCAATGATACATGATTGATAATCCCATATAAAAAGACAGGTGGTTGGTGAGGGGCAAAAAAGGAATGAAGCTTGCAAAAGATTAAGATCCTTTTTACATTAAACAAAGTTTTTGTGTGTGGGCGTAGCACCCACGGATTTCAGTTTCAATGCAGAGCCTGTATAGAAGGTGTTATTTTTAACGCCGTTACGACTCGTTTTATATGTTGTTTGGACACATATTTTCCATTGTCAAGCAAAGTGTATATAAAGAGGAATCTCCTCCAAGAACCGATTTTGTAGTCTAGAGAAGAACAAGTTCTAAATAGTATTATTTTGTATAGCTCTTCAAGTACATAGAAGCCTGATTGGAAAAACACCAAATAGAATCAGGTGTTCAATTATACAATTTAAACTCAAGCATCTTTGGGAAGCCACAAAATAGAATCAGGTCAAAAATATTCAAGCCTATTTGGGAAGCCACAAAATAGAATCAGTTTACATTATGTATTCTTAATTTTTGTAAGGTTTTTGTAGCAAACTCATCATGTTATGTTAGGTTATAACTTACTATGGTCACTAATATTTTCATAAACAAAATTCACTAACATTCATCTCTCTTCTGGGAGCATGACACTTTATTTTCAGTGGACTCCATAGTGCCACCACGGAGAGAGACAGACAGATAGAGTGTTAGTAAACTTTGCTTCTGAAAGTGTTAGTAACTATAGCATTACTCCATAAATTACACATGTTCTGAGAATGATAATAGGTCGTGCACAAATTCCTATGTAGTGAAATAGTATCTACCAAACACTTGAAAGACAAAACCAACTCACTTAAGAACTACAAAACCAGTTTTAAGTCATCCTAAACAGTCCCTAGGAATCCACATAATAATGTCACAAGAATTAATTGTTTACCAAACTGACATAATAATAATAACTAGCATTGCGCGGGTACACTATTTATCTTACAAACCATATTTGATCTTTCAACCAAATTAATTCATACATCATAAAAATTTACCATAGTACTTAACTAACCATGTGCTTTCATCCGAAACCCCATGTAGGATGTTTTCCTATTCATGAATGAAATATGCCTTAGCAAAAGATAGTGGTATATTTGTTATATAAAAAAAGAAAGAAAATAGAGGATAATGGTACATTCTAAAAAATTTCCAAGGAAAATTAGACAAATAAAATAAGTTGTGTTCAATTCAATTGATAAGGGTTCAATTAAAAGTGATATTTAATTGATAATGTAACAAATTAAAATGGTAGCAAAAACAAGATGGTTGTATATCAAACATGGGAAAGGAAATATTGCTTATATGCCTAAAAGCATTGGCTAGTTCAAAGGCTCTAAACTTCTCAATGGTGGCCACTGAAATACTGTGAGTAGTTTGATGCTTTTCAATTTTGTATCATAAATAGTACCCAAATACACATGATAGTGAGATGCATTTAATAATATGATAGGATCATTTTATTATCCTCCAATTAAAATGAAGTAATATATGTATTTTAAATTGTTTAGGATACAAAATTTAAAAAATATACAGGTGGATTAGAGTAAATGGACCACCAAGTGTTATTTGGAGCATGCCTCCTCAACTTAGACAAATGTAAAGAGAAAAACTTCACAGATACAGATAGAGTAAAGACTACAGTTGCACACAAAAAGCGTCTGCTCCTTTGAAATACTAATGTTTGCCACATTTTTTTTTTTGCTAAAACTAATGTTTGCCACATGTCAGCGTAATATCATCACTTCTAGGCAAATAACCTTCGCTAGTATGAGAGTATTTTTACCCATATTTTTATTGGGTGTCAAGTGTTGTATTCTCAATTTACTTATATATCGTCATTATAATTATTAAAATAAAACACATGTCTCTCAATAAAAGTCGGAGTGTGCAACGAGTAACCATTTTTGAATGAGTAAAAATACTCTCCTTATAGTATAGTGAGAGTGATTCTCATAAAAGCCAAATTAAAGTGGGACTTTGATCTAAAACCAGTGTTCTAAAAATCGGCCTAAGCGGCGACGCCTAGATGCTAGGAGGTGCTCCATCGCTTGGATTTCTTCTTAGGCGTTTTGGAAAATCGCCCAACGTATCAGGAGGTGATCTAGGCAGGTTTAGGCAGGCTGGGGTGAGATTGTAATTTTGTTAAAATAACAAGGAAAAAAAATACTCTCACGGTCTAACATTTGAGTATACATACAGTTAATGTTTAAGTTAATTATTGATAGATCCCTAATTAATAGTTTTTTAAATATTAAAAATATTCTCATAATATTTACTTATTTTAAAAAATACATCACAAAACTTTTATATAAATTTATTATTTAAACCCCAAATCTATAATTATTTTTAAATAACACCACATAACTGGTACATATATATATATATATATATATTATAATTAATTTCATTGAAGAAAAAAAAAATCCGCCTAGGCCTCTAGACGCTATGCCCTCCTTAACCGTCCGACCAGCGCCTAGCAATTTTTTTGAAGATCGTCTAAAACTAATCTTGTTTTTTGGCAACCGATCCTTAGAAAAGGAGACAAAAGTAAACCACTGCAAGTGAGTCACAAAAGTCACATTACCGTTTGTGAATATTGTCCTTTTCAATATTTCAAAGGGATGAAACGGTTTTTGGACCTTTTCATTTTCAAAAGGGACTTTAAAACATAAAACATGTTACGTCGTCGTTAGGCTGTAAATTTAAAAAGTTCAAATCTCTTTTTCAATTAAAATTGTGGAAATCTTAGGTTTTCAATACCTATCATACTCAACAAACTTGAGGATATTCAATATGAATTCAAACAAACAATCGACCAAGACCCTTGAAGTTTACTGGCATTAATTCTCCCTCTCCCCCAATAGAAGGGGAGGGTTCGAATCTCATTAGGAATTTATTTACTTGTCCCCTGTTGTATGCTTAAGTCGGAATGAGTAACCCTTATCGGGCTTTACTATAAGCTATTGAGGGGCTTGGTGTTAGATTGTGTAGGAGTGTGTGTATCCAATCCAGATCTAGGTAAATTAAAAAAAAAAAAACAAACAGTCAAATTAACAAATTGTGCCCATCACAAACAAAAAAGGATTATTAATTTGTGAGGTAACTAAAATGTGATAAGAGTCATCTTATTATATTATAATAATATGAAAGTCTCTAGTGCCACGTGGCACAAGGAGAGCCAAGGCTAGCATTGAATTACTCCGAACACCTTTTCTTATTTAGCATTAAATTCCTAATAATAACTCTACTATTTTATTATGGGTGTTAAATTTGAAATATTTGAAAATTGAGATTTTGTATTATTTATCGGATTGACAAATTTTAATTTATTTATTGAACTTTATGTTATATACTATCATTGTATCTGATAATAATTATCCTATGCATTGCATGAGTTAAAAAACACTAGTGTTTGTATATTGTGATATAATTAAAATGTGACATAAAGTATAGATTGTTTGACCCCAAACTGAATTTTTGGCCCTTCATTGTATAGGTAAAAAAATTTAACCCCCACCACTTTCGAATACAATAGTTGGTTTACTAAAATGCGGATCTGATTAATGACGTCACAGACATGTGGTGTAATAGACTCGCTAAAACCTTTTCAAAATTTTGAATCTTCATGGTGAAATCATTTAAAATTTTTCTTGGTAATTCTAAAGAGGCTTTTATCTTACAATATGAAAGTTATAGAATAATATTGTCCACCACTTTTAGCGACCAAAAAACTTTTAGCGACAAATCTTTTCAAAAAATTTCGTCGCTAAAAGAGTTTTTTTCGTCGCTAAAAGTGTGCCGTGTTGTAAGTTAGCATTCCCTATATATATATATATATATATTTGATTGCAAAACAATTATTTTATTAAATGCAGATATCAAATGGAACCAGTACAAGCATACAGAAGAAAGAAAAGTACATAAAATAAGCACAACAAACTTCTGAGCTACACTTCCCAAATCCTCGATCTGACTGACTGTAGCGTAGCTCGAAACTGAATCAATTAAGAGAGAAAGCTGCCAAAAATACTAGCATCATAAATCACCCCATAAAACATCGAGACTGTGATATGACCCCAACAAAATGCCTGATCTGATGAAAAAACGCTGGATCTGCGACCAGAGAAGTTGGCTCTAAACACATAGCAAGGACATGAAGACATCTAAGATGGAAACCAAACCAAACCAAAAAAAAAAAAGTACAAAAAGAAACACTCTCATGAAGAGAGAAACACTCCCATAAAGAGAGAGGGACAAGCCACCCCCACAAGGAGACTGGAAAAAAAATGAAAAGGAAAATGCACTTTAGAATTAGAGAATTAGCAATAAATCCTTCATATATACAGGAACATTCATAAATTTAGGACAAGTCAAAATCATATTTAATATAAGATCCCTTAACCATGTTTAAATATTTTTTCTTTGACTGAAATACCCATGGAGATCTTAATGAGATATAGACATATAATATAAAACAGCCCATTTAATTGTGCAGTCATAAATATGGTGAATATATAGTATAAATTAACATTAAATGATACTTATAATTATTAGCATATATATTGAATTTTTCTTAATTAAAGCTCCCGGTGATCATTCTCTCTCTCAAATCAACATCATAATCACCAAATCTGAATAATCACCAATCAACACCACCACCTTTATCGCCACATCAGTCCCACTCCATTGCCACATTAACATATCAGACCATCTTATGAAATTCACGATACAAACTAAGATTCAGCAATATTTCAGTGTGTGTTGTCAATTTCACAAAACTGACATATAAAATGTATATCCACACAAAGATTCTTTGTGAGTTTCAAACAAAAAATCACAATGGATGGCATGTACATATTAGACCATCTTGTGAAATTCCTAGCACATAATCTCTAACATTCTATGCTTTTGGGTTGAATTCAACAACCCATACAAAAATCACGCGAGATTCAAAATGTTTTGAGAAGCATTATATGATATAAATGTTTTGAGAATTTCACAAAATCCGCATATACATAGTAGACCAACATATGAAATTCAAAATAATTCTACTATGAATTTCAACAAGTGTTCTTAGTTTTTTAACAACTAAAATTGAAACACTTGTACAAACAAATTATATTTGCGAAATTGAATAGTAAAAAGAATGAACCACATATACACAAACATAGTAGAGCATTTTGTGAAATTCACAATAGATGTATTGTGAAATTCATCAATTGTTCTTGTGAAATTCACAACCAAAACTGATATGTGAATTTCACGAGAAAAGTGATAAACCACATGAACATAATAAACAAAATATGTTGGATAATATTATAAGCTATCTCTGCATATTTTTCATAAAAATCCAAATACCACCCTTGCATTTTTCATAGCAAAATTATATCGACCATTTTTCTCATTAAGAAAACTAGTAGAAAGGCTAATTAATCAAAAATAGAAGGACAACTATGTCTTTATTTTCGTTGAAAACTTTCTTGCTATCATGGCTCTTTTCTTGTGATCCATTTCCACCCACAACTTTCGAGGTGTGCGTAAAAATCGAGAAAAAATCTTGTTGCGAAATTATGTGCACCTTCTTGGGTGCCCAACATACTTGGATGTCGTAAGCTGCCTTTTTGTGGTAGCTGCAAAAATGTTTGGTGTTAAAATGACAAGTTTCTTACGGAGTATCTGTTTTGTGAAGTTCACAAGCTAATCAAATTTCAAAGCACAAAGCCCAAGTTTACAATTTGGACTTTTTTTTTCACAAGTTTGCTTGTGATTTTCATAAGATAACCTGCTGAAAGACTCCAAATTATGACATTTGGTGAGATATCGCAAATGGAAAATAGTGTTACTCTGCCAAATACCAAACAAATAAACATAGCAATACACCCAAAACCGTGTTCATTGTATCGGTTGTATTATGTTTTCCAACTCTACAACTAACAAAAATACACCAAAAATCATACCTTGCTTGCCCATTATTTGTAGGTTAATAGCATTGCAAGGGGATTCCAATTTGATATCCTATTTTTAAGCTCCCGTAGAGTCCCTTCCCACACCGGACTTCAAGAAAAATGATGAACTCCTCACCAGAATTTACAGAGCAAATCTGGGTAGTTAGTTGGGTTTGTGTTGACGTAGGTGTTGAATGGTGAATACTATGGTGGTTTATAGTAGATTGCATAAATTCAAATTTTGGAAGCTTGGATTTAGGGGAGAAATTTGGGTAATAAGTTGTGAAAATGTTAAAGTTAGGAAGGATGTTGACCTGGAACTCCATTTTTCCTCACTTGATTTATGCTAGGGGTACTCTTGGACAAAGAAAATGACAGTAACTTGATATAAATCATTTTTAACTCAAGGACCTATTGCCATATAAACCTATCCTAGGAGATATAATACTAATTAACTCATTCTAAAATGTCTTATCCTTTTCATTTTAGAATTATAGATTAAAAAATTCATTCTCTCCATATTTGGTATTTTTGAATTGGAGGATGCTAACCTATAATACGGTGGTTGAAATTTTTCGTAACTAAAAATCCCAAGACTTTTAGCGATGAAAATAAATTCTCGCACACATTAATCACCACAGACACACACGGAGACTGGAGAAGGAAACGTCGGAGTGTAAACCCACATCGGAGGCATGGTGGGGCCAAAGGCCCACAATCCTCTTAGTTTCTGTAGTCGACTTATCTAACATTTTTTTTTTCAAATAGTAGTATCATTTTTGTGGTCATGATGACCTTAGCAAGTAGGCCAGTAGGTTCCATCTGGGCTTCATTTTGAGGCCCATTAATTTTTCAGCCCAGGTTTGTAAAGCTGTATGAAACCCGCCTTTGGCACCCCTTGCTGAAGACATATTATTATTAATTTTAATATTATTATTATTATTATTTTTGCTTCAGGCAAAGCACCCGCAAGTGCACCTACAAACAACCCATCCCATACTAATGTAGAAAAGAGAGAAGAAAGGGTATCAAAGTAATTTTTCACACACTAAGAATTATATTAAAACCTATACGATCTACTAATCAAATTTTTTCAGAAGGGTATTAAAATTTCATTTGAAACAAAATTCAAATAACATAACTTCCATCAACCACGTTCCACCCCCTTGCTCTCACAAAGTGAGTGACACCTCTCTAGTATATATAAACGTATAGGTATCTATGTGTGTACATACATTATATGGATATATTTTGGACAATTCTTATTGTGAATATTAATAATGGAAACTATGCTCTAAGATGAATTGAACAAAAAATACAACCAAAATGCAAAATGGCTTATAACAAATAAAAAACAAAATGTTTTCCCTATGTAAGAATACTTACTTTTAATTTCTTTTGTATTTATAAACATTAGCTACATTTTTTAGCCGCAATTATGTTCTATTTCATTTATACATTCAGGCACTAAAGGGCACTGGGTATGCACATTGGGTTTGCGCACTAGGATTTTAAGCCTAAAAAAATTGCAGGTCAGCGGGGCAGTGGGACGGGGCGCGAGTCATGTCACACCTCGATTTCTGGACAACCAAATATTCAATCCAGAGCATGTATCCGAACTAATATTCAATTGCCAAAACCCCAAGAGTGATACCCCCACACAGGCTAACAGATAATTTATTGAAAACAGGATTTAATACTCATTAAATAAAGTACATGATCTTGTTTTAAATAAAACTTTTTATTATTAAACCTGTATTCCCAAACATTCATTTTCATTATAAAAGAAATAGCGTTCCCTTGAAAATATTATTCCCTTTTCAATTTATAAAAGAAACACCATTTTCATTAAATAAAATCTCCTTATAGAGTTCAGTGGAAATAAAATAAATTCTATACATCCTTTGGTCAAGAGCCACTACACCGTTCCCAATCTCAATAATACAATCCACACTATAATCTCTTCACACAGACAGAAAATAAATACAACTCTGACAAGAAACAGCAGATCAATAATCTCTTCACACAGACAGAAGCTCTCCAGAAAATCTCCCCCTTCACTAAACTTGCACATACAATCGACTATGTTTCATATAGAAACGCCCCGAATGCATTACGCGCCCGGGTCATTATATAAAATACTTGTAAGAGTCAACCAAAAATATAAAACGAGTCTTAGGGAACAACGGCGTCCCACAGACTCCCAAAAAAAATTACTCACAACGAAAATATAACCACAACATATTATACATTATTGTCACACAGAAAATAAGTAACACCATCACATAGAATCTTTGTCGGGTTGGAACAGTAGTTCCACACACATTTTAGGACAGAACCTTCAATGTGGTGGCAGTGATCCCAAACCTGAATAATACTAACTGAATACTTACCATTCAGATATCTATGGTGAGCCAACTCTGCATAAAAGTTAGTGGGCCCACCATCTTGTAAATCAACTGATCACAAACCAGGTGAATAATTTTATATATAAACCGTCCATATTCTAACTTAAACGTTGTGTTCATTATTCTACGCTTATTAGCCTTATGAAATAATCCATTTTTAAAATTTATTAGGCTTAAATTTATCTTTGTGTTCCCTAGGTTTACCACCTTAGCCACCCTCCATGGTACGACCCACACATATGTCCCTAAACATAATACCAACACCCACTCTAGTACTAATTTGGGTGGGGTATCAACCAAACCAGATGTACACAAGGAAGGTTGGCCACTATGCCAAAACGTCTACTCCCTCCGTCCCATTTTATGTGTCCCCATTTCCTTTTTGGGATGTCCCAAAATTATTGTTCACTTTCCTAAATTAGTATGTAAATTTTACTTAGTTTCCCAAATTACCCTTACTTACAACCAATACCAAAACAAAACAAAAAAGAAAGTGCAATGATTATTGGCAATTGTGGAAAGTAGGTGTAGATTCTTTTTGTCCCCTTAAATAGTTGGATTCCCAAAAAAATGACACATAAAATGAGACAGAGGGAGTAATAAATAAGCCGAGCATAAGGCTTAGGCCAGCTTAATCACATAGCCACTAGCAAAGGTACGCTCAACAAGTTGAGCTACCAAAACATATCACACAACGGGGTTCGGTGAAAACTAAAGGAATTGTGTTATTATTGTTTATCGTTTCGTATTATTCTCATTTTTTTTAAATTCACGTTTACCACATAGTTCTGTCTCATCATAGTCTAATTACATCTCTAACTTTTAGATGCGTTCCAATTTCTCACACTATAGGGTTTTTATCAATTTACCTATAACAATGTTCCACAATGTTTCCATCGAATTAAGATCACCAATATACTATTCAACGTATTTAGTTTACCTTTTATAAAAAAAACTTTACAATATAAAGTCAATCATGTCTGATGCGATTACCTCAAACAAACTTTCAATATTAGCAGACATAAAACATGTAATAAGAAATTAAATTCTCCATATCGTAAAATATTCAATTAGACATTTGTTCACTGCTACTGTAATTGTCAATTTCTGCCCAAACGGTGCAGAATCATGGAAAATACCATTAGACAAAAAGTGTGCAGAATTACATTTTACATGGGTCTCGCAAGTAGAATCTTAAAACAATCAATGTACAAATTATTTATTATTTTTCTCTCAAACAGATCCGAGCTCGATTAAATAAATCTGAAAATCATCAAATAAATCTCAAAGTTTAAATCCACTAATAACGAACATACATATCTATACATACACATATATATATATATATATATACATATTCCAACATGATTTCATGGGTCCTCTACTGCTTTACTCAACCTATTTTGATCGACGAGAAATTGTAACGAAAAACAAACGAAACGAAACGAAGCAAATGAAACAATTGATTAACTCACCGTTTATGAAACTATTGAGAAGATGATGAATATGAAGAAGATAATGATGGATATGCAAAAATCCTACAGCCATCTCCTCTTCTCTTTCACTTTTCTTTTTCTGTGACTCTCTCTCTCTCTCTCTCTCTCTCTCTCTGTTTAGAAGTGTATTGGGGGCTAGGGTTTGTTTTTCTTCTAAAGGTGGATACATATATATATAAACTCTTAATGATACAGTTAAGTTAATTCCCGAGTTTAGGCTTGTGAGCTCCCAAAAGACACACATATGGACCCGAAATGCATTTCAAAAATACTTTAACAACTAGCCCAAAGGGTACCCATGCCCTAAGCACTTAATTCTTATCTTAAATTCACTAATTAACTTACTTATGGGCCTCGAAACACTACCTGAAACTAAACTCGTCTTTCTACAAAAATTATAACTCGGTCATACAATAATCTATCATACAATTTAATTAAAGCTCGAAATCTAATGTCATAATACTAATGAAATATTAGAAATTCCAATACAAAAATAACTGGAGAAATATTACTGGTATTACTAACAAATTAAATATGCTTACTAACAATTTAACTCATGGGTTCTCCAAACTTAAAATTTCTAAACACGTGTCTTACCTAGGCACACCCATATAATAATATTGCCAAATGAAAAATGGTAATTAAAATAATTATTTACGCACTTACAAATTTTAGTGTTGTTACAGGTCATCTGTGCCGTCTACGGTTTTTTAAGGCTTAAAATCCTAGTGCGCGTACTCAGTGCGCATACCCAATGCGCTTTAGAGCTTGACTATTCATATATATATAGAGAGCTGATTGTTCATATGTATATATAGAGAGTCAGACTCCAGTGCGCACTAGGTGAGCAGACTGGGTGAACCCTAAAAAAACTGCGGGTCAGCGGGGCGAAGGGATAGGGCTCGGGTAAGCAGGGGAGCCCGCGGTTTTTTTAGGCTTAAAAGCCCAGTGCGTTCACGAACCAGACTCTATAGGAATTAAGAATATATTTGTCTTCAATTCCTTGATTACAACCTGTAATTTTTAGAGTTCATCTTTATAGAGAGTTAGAGACTATACTGTTGTGAATCATGTCTTGCCTTTTGGTAGGTAAAGTGTTAGCCTGTATTGTTTCTTTTGCATGACAAATTTTTGGTAGTATAGGCATATATTATGCATGACATATAGAAAGTCATGGAGATTGTACAAGTCATAAATGGCACATGTTAATTTCTATTAAAATGAGGTTGAACGAACCCTCATATGCAAATTTTTATTCAATTGTTGGATATCTTTTGCATCTATGTTTATTGTCCAGATCGTTGTAATGAAAGTTAAAAAAATAATTGATATAAACAATGAGGAATTGGTGGAAACTAAAGAATATTGCTGATTGCATGGATGAACTCTAATCAATGCGGGTCATCAATTTGAAATGTGATTGGTATTTGAACCATTGGCAACTTTTTATTCATTTTTCTTTTTCTTTTTCCGTTTCTTTCTCCCCCGATATTTGTGCTATTATTTTTCTAAAGTTGTCTACAAGATGTTTGTATCCTAAATTAATATGTACCCTACATATTTTCTTTTTGATAATGAAGCTTCACAGCAAACCAACCCGAAATATAGTCCTGAACAAATCAAAATGAAGAGCTGCATGGAAGGAAAATCATGAATCCAAACTTTAATTGAAACCACTCACACGGAATTCCATAGGCGCCAAAGCATGAGCTACTTCGTTGCTATCACTCTGTGCACACCAAAATATAAACAAACATTGTCATGTCAAAAGAGATTGTCATGTCAAAAGAGATAGAGTTTGTATGCTAACCTAGATTTGAATGAATCCAATTCAATTGTAAAACTTACAAAGCCCGTTCTCTTCTTTACAACTAAAGCCCTAGCCAATGCCACAGTGGAATCAACATGCACATTTCCATGAATTAGATCCAACATGCACATTTCCTCGAAACCCCACTCACACCCACTCACAATTCCTCTTAGAACATTGCACCATCACAAATGAATTTAAGCTTACCAAAAATTGGAGGGACTCATCATCGAGACATTCCAAGACTAGTGAGACCGTTTCTATAGGGATAAAAACCATATTTAACCAGCTATGTAAGTGGGTATTTTTGGTCAATATAAAATCAACCTGAGCATAAAAACCCACTAACTTTCAGTTAGAGTTAAAGGAGTTATCTCAATCCCCGTTGAACCTGTAATGATGTTCTATCCATATATATATATATATGTGTGTATGTGTGTGTGTGGTAATAAGACATTGTTTTACATGACTTAACCACACCATGGCACCCCAAGCCAAGCCGGGGCAAATAATTCCTTTTTGAACCTTTTCGTAAAGATATATAACGATTTATTTGGACCTTTTCATTTTCAACAGGAATTGTAAAACTTAAAATAATTTACGTCATTAGTCTATAAACATAACAAGTTTAAGTCTATTATCGAATTCAAATTTCAAAAACTTAGTTTTGTAATACATATCATGCTAAAAAGAACTTAGGAATTCAAGTTTGACATATTTTTAAACACTCAAATCCATATAGTACGATGAAATTAAAATGAGATAGAGTCAAATTTATGTAGTGTGTTGTAATTAAAATGTAAAGAGGGTCGATATAACATTAATTACTTTTACAAATTGTGAATCTAAAAATAAATTAGGATGAATTACCCAAATAGTCCCTCAACTATGATCCATTTTTACTAATACCCATTTTACACTAATACCCCTTAAAAAAAGTTGATCAAGTTGACCCCTAATCTATCTTACTTCAATTACCTCGGTTAGTCGAGTTGGCCAGATCTCTTGGCCTCCCAAAAGAAGGTCAAAGGTTTAAAAAACCCAAAGGTCTTATGAGTGGGTTGGAAGGACGAAGCTCAAGTAGCTAGGCGAACGTGTTATCCAAATTTTGTTGGGATGTATAAATTTGAAATCTGAAACACGAAAATAAATCCTGTAAATAAAAGAAAACCTGGTTTAGATGCGATTGAATCTAGTGTTGGACATTATGTCCTTAAGACAAATATGCCCCGCATTGGTGCTCGCGGATTTGCAGCATTTGTCTCCCAAGATACAACGATCTCCGCTTACTATAGAAGCACTTCAAATAACAAGGTTCTCTAGCAGTCCTAGAACTACTACTTTGATACCAAGCTTATCATGCCCCAAAACCCAAATGGTGGATTTAAGCCATGTGACCGGCCACCGAGGCCTCATAACTTGTACAAAGACTAGAGGAAGAAGCTTAGTTATATTTTATTCCAACAAAGGCCATGAAGTCCATAATATTAAAAACCGATCCAACTTATTACATAGTATTTTTATTGGCTAACTCGATCCTTTGAATATCGACTTTGAGAATTCCATTGGAAAACTCATGTTATTTGACTTTATAACTAGTATTTCAAGTTTCTTATTTCTCAACCAGGTCATCTCCCACCATAGTTTACTCCTCATCAGCCTTATCATCTAAAAGGGGTTAGAAAGATTTGGAGAGTGTGAGTAAAAGACTCAGTGATTAATCGTAATCTTGGATGAGATAAACATAATAAGTGGTATATTGAGAGTGTAGAACATCATTATGTCACGGATAACAAATACATAGAAGGTCAGATTACTATCCACTCATTCACGTACACATAAACATACATATACTACAATAGCTTACTGATCAGAAGCACTCGTAGACCCAATAAGGAGGGTCGACCAACTTTGGGGCCACTCGTAGATCCAATAAGGATCATCCCACATAGGGGCTCGTAGGTTATTAATAGAACCAGTATATAATCACGTAGAATGCTGGTAATTGACACTGAAATCAATAAAACACACATAAGGTATAAAGACTCTAAATACGGAACTTACAATACTTCAAATAACATAACCTCTTTCAGTGGAACGAATCGAAAACAAGCATTAGAACAATGATTTCATAATAAAACAAAGATTTATGAAGTAAAAGGATAAGACTCACTCATGAGGAATTGAATCAGTAAAAGGAAAACGATCACTCACCTTGGCAACTTAGGTAATTAACGTACTTCTTTTGTAGGTAAGTTAATCCTCAAGTCCTACACAATGCATATGATAAAATGAGTAATTTAATTTAAGTCCAAGGTGTAGGGGCAACATGGTAATTATATATTCTTAGGGGTATTTTTGTAATTTTATCAAAATAAGATTTTCCCTTACTAAAATGATCCTTTTCTTATTACAGAACTAACGCCATTGACTAGAGTCGATTTGGAGTTCGTTATTATATTCTATAAAAAAATATTGTAGCTTTTTCTATAGCAATTTTGCTCCAAAATAAGAGATAAAATTTTCTGTCTCCAAAATTACAAAATTAGTGTCTAAATATTATTCTGGTGACAACAGTACTGACCATTTATTTTTCGGAGTTTTACAAAATTTAAAATTAAATGTAAAGTTAAAAACTCATAATATATATAGCCATTTTATAAATTCGAATTCAAATAAATACCAAATGATCGATGTCCAAAACTCACCAAATTTTAGGAAATGATTTTACTAACTTTTTGAAATACCGAAAATTCCTTTTGTACATGTCCAAAATTTAAATCAACTAGAATTTGACATTAATGATGATTCAGGGTCTGTTTGGCCTTACTCAAGCTTTAAGCTTTGAGAAGACCTTCTAAGGGTCTAATACAGATTATAAAAATACATATAGAAGGTACATATTAAAAAATACATAAGAAGATTTGGAAATAAATTTACCCATTGATTGACGATAGAGTTGAAATTTTTAGTTTGGCTCAAACTTCCTTCAACAATGGAATCACCACTAGTCTAGTATTTTATGCCAAACGACCCTTTGTGAGAGTAGACAAGAATTTATACCAACTCTTTCTTAAACCTATTTCTCTCTATCTTTATTGAACTCTTTCTTCCCTTCTCTTTTATTTCTCTTGTAATGAGTTTAGTATATGTACGTAATACTATTTATAGGTGAAGTGAAATGAATTTCTTTTGTTATTAATTACAGTAGTCTTAAATAGGGGTGTTAGAAAATAAAGCAAAACAAGTGCACGTGATAGAGAGAGATTGGAGCTTAGCATAGAAATTTTCACTGGAAAAGAAGTAATGATGGTTAATGTGGTAGCCAATAGTCTTCCTGACTTATGTCTTAGGTTGCACAGTTAATCACCTTGGTTAAATCCAAGGCTATCCTTATAATTAATTTACAAGAGCACAACAAATTCACCATAGAATTAAAATATACACAAAAGTTTCATACTTGCTACATATTAGATTCCACATAAATTTACCCCCACATTTGCAAATATATGGTAATTACAAGTAAATATGAGTATTTTAATATTACCCCCACACTGGTAAAAATTAGCGAATTATAGACTTACAAAATTTTAACGAGGAATAAAATATACTTCTCCATAATTGTAAAATTTTCAAGGTCACGTGATTTCAGTTCAAACGTAAATCAATCCTTATATTCATGAGCCTTCATAATTTTTTTTTAGGAAAATTTGCATTTTACCCCCCTGTACTTTGACCCTTGTTCAAGTCACTCTCGTGTACTTTAAAAAGTATCAAAGAACCCCCATCTACTTTAAAACTAAAGTGAAAATAACGGAATCTGTTAAAGTAGTAATGAAATGACCAAAAAAAAAAAAAAAACCTCATATGCAGGGGGCTGACTTGAACAATTAAAGGTCAAGTACAAAGGGGGTAAAATAAATCTTTTCCTACTACTATTTGGCGAGAATAGTGAATTTTAAATAATTTCCGTCCATTTTGACAGAAAATTTAGCTCTTTCACTTTAGTTTAAAGTACATGGGTTTTTTTTTAATACTTTTTAAAGTACGGGGGGTGACTTGAATAATGGTCAAAGTACAGAGGGGTAAAATGCAGTTTCTCCAATTTTTTAATCATGTGCATTTAACACTCTATATATATATATATCAATGTATACATATATATATATATATATATATGAACACCTCAAATTATTGTGAACAAATATTACGGGTTAGATTTGTTTATGGTACTAAACGAATCAATTTAAGCTCTGAACAGAACTCAAAAACAAATTCTAGATTTGCAAAGAAATAAAAAAATTAAATATAAAATTCAAGAGAAGTGCACTAGTTTTTATGACCCTTATTAAAAATTTGCAAATAGAAAATTTTCCATGAAATGTCGCCTAAGTTCCTTTTGTCCAAATATAAAGAGGTGTAGAGGCACTATGTAACACCCACACTCCGAAAATTTGTTAATTATCATATTAGTATGTATTAATTATTATAATTAGTGTATATTATGGGTTAAAGGGAGGCTTTGGACTCGCCTGTGAAAGGTGTTTAGCAAAGGACACAGTTGGAAAAGTTCCCAGAGAGGTGGGATAGATAATGAATGGGACCTAGTGAATGATCTGGATAAAATTAATTGTATTTAAATGATTAGATGCATTTATATGATTAATTGGAGATATGTTTAATAGCTTTAATATTACATTGAATAATATGTTGGTTACTAAAATGCTAGTTTTGTTATTTCATATAAGGGCATAAATGAAAAAAAATTCATAAATGGTAGGTATGATAGTAACTTCACAAAATATTTGGGACCACGTGTGGGACTCATACGGGACTTAGACAAACACTCATTTAGATAATTGGGAAGTTAATGAAATGTTTGGGGATTTCATAATAAGAACTTAAAAGTTTTGGGGGTATAAACGAAAAGAAGTGAAAATTTGGGTGACAACTCATTGCATGTAAGGGGTAGGTGTCAAGAGAGAGTTGCATATCTCAAACCAAGAGAAAATTTACAGAAATTAGGAAGAGGAAGAGAGAGACGACGAGATTACATAACGCCGACGTCTATTTCACGTCGTTCCGTCGTCGTCCGACATCCATTTCGCAAACCAAAGTCGTATTCAGACTTGTGGAGGTGAGACGATCATTTATATACCTTTTATTTACGTTTTAATCATAGTAATTTTGTAGCCCGTTCTATTCGGCGACACGCAGTTGCCGAAAACTTGTAGGATTTACTTTGGAGTAAGGATTAAGCTAGGATTCGGTATAATTCAACATTTTCTAACTTGATTGGGGTAGAAATCTGTTAATTTGAGTTTTCTAACTAAAAAGTGGTTGTGTTTTAATGTGTTAAATGCTTTAATGATATATAGAATTGGTAGATTCATGATTAGAGGCTATGAATGTGCTAAAATTGTGATTAGCATGTTAATATGTGAAATTGCCTTGCTTATGTGTTATGTGATTATATGGTGTTCAAAGGACGCCGGGAAAATGATTCATTATTGGGAGTAAAAAGGTTGGCGATGGAGAAGAATCCGTTGAAAATGGAAGTCCAAGGAATTGAAGTGACCACGGAGCCGTAGGAAGGTCTTCGAGTCTGAATGAAATCATTGAACCGGTGGTTCGGCAATCACGAATATGGATTATGTAGTTATTTGTAGCATTGCACATATTAAACATTCAATTATGTTTAGATTTCTCACTAAGCGTAATGCTTAAAAACAATTTTTTTTTCTGTTGTGGTAAATAGCAACCACCGCAGGTTCGGAGCTATACCCGGAGAGGAAATGACATGTGCTGGGGGAATGTGAGAGATTTGGGGCCTATTTATATGATCTCTCTTTAAACTTGTAATATGTTGTAAAATGTGGCTTCTATAATGATGATGTTGGTACTCTTGTTGTAGTATGAAGAATTGAATCCTTGAACTTGTCATTGGTAGTTTTAGAGTTAAACTTGGAAACTTAAGTAAATTCCTATGTATTCCTTGAGTTAACCATGGGTTTGAGCATGTTGGTTGAGTTTTGGGCCGTTCTGACAAGTCCAGTTATGTGCCGCAACTATTTTGGACAGGTTCCATGTATAACCAAGTTATATGCAAAGCTTTTGGAATATTTTTGGAAAAATTCTTATGATATTGTCATTTTTGAGCAAAGATGAGTTGTTTAATGGATTGTCAAACTCAAGAGAGTTTGTATTTTGAATGTTTGGAAGTACTTAGATTTGTGTTTGGAAAAGTATAAGTGAGTTTGGAAATGAAGTTGGAAGGTTTTTCTAAGATCCATGAGGTTTGGTTTTGATTTAGTTGAAGTTCAGACTTGAAAAACAGTTTCTTAGTAGTTGGAATCAGTTTTGCAGAACTCGGATCGATCCGGGTAAAAGATCGGATCGATTCGAACTTCTGGGAGGACATTCTGCTCAAAAATTGCTAAATCGGATCGATCTGGGTTATAGGGAGAATTGATCAGCGTACAAATCTACTGCACGTCAACGTTTACGGAAACGTGCATAACTCTTTCTAGAAAACTCACATTCGCACACCGTTTTATTGCGTTAGAACCGGGACCCAAAGATATATCTTTTGGTATAAAATTTTACAGTCTTTTCTAAATAACCATTTTGCCCTTGGAGCTATTTTGTCACAGCAAGACCTTTTATGTTATTCAAATCATGGTTTTTACTGGTAATTAACATGTTTTCTTGTTTATTAGTATATTTTGGATGCTTGTAGCATTGTTACATGTGTCCTAATTCGCCGGGGGCGGGTTGGGGTGTGATAAGTTTTGGTATCAGAGCAATAGGCTAGAGTCTTTGGGGACGAGAGACGTACGACGCATAGTGTGCACACAATGACACGTAGTTGCATAAACATGCATACATGTTTACTTAGCATGCTTCTTGTCATGTCCCGGATCCACACATGTGAATCTAGGACATGTGGCACGCCACCAAGGCTTTCAAAGACCAAGTTAGAGATGTAAAGGAAGGAAAACACGCACAAATAAACCTTTGTACCAGACAAAACAAGCTCAAGGGCAAAATGGTCATTAAGAAAATGTCACGCTCTGGAGCAGTAGAAATAGAGAAAAATAAATTTCCTTTTTGAGTCCATAGGGAATGACGGGTGAATGTTACTAATTATCCACACTACACAGTACTAGTCCAACTAAAGCAACAAGAGCAGTAAACAACTGAATATATAATAACGTTTCATCAGTTACAAACATCAGAATGGTCCTCAAGATCACAATAGGTCTGGAGAGAACATATGCCCAAATACTTGTTTACTAATAAAGTGCAACAGTAATAACAGAAATATAAACTACACATAACTCCTTCTTCTCTAGCTGGAGTAAGGATAGTCGTCAGTCTAACAGTCTTCTCTGGCATAACTGGCATCAGTTGGGCCACCCTCGGAATATTCCCCTTCAAGGTAGTAGCTGTCGTCATAAGCTCCATCATCTGCATTATTAAGAACAAGGTAGTCTGGGCGGGGAATGTCCAGGCAATAATGACCGTTAGCTTACTGAGAGCTGAGTGAATAGAAACTCACAGGGTACCAATTATATAACGTAATAACAAGTTATGAAAGTCATAGAATATAGTTCTACTAAATAATATCTTCTCTTTATTTAACCCTGCGCTACCCGAGTCCATGTCTTATTACGCTAAGACTATAGACACTGACTCATAAGACACTGATCTGATTGTAACATTCCTGGATATACCACTGCTCCGTCGACCGCGGTTGAGAACATATAGTACATATTCTCAGTCCACCGCAAGTCACGTATACAATGCTTCGAACAATGTCATATTATTCTGTTGCCACGACTTATCAACATTTTGCCAGTGATCATCCACCACTCGCTAAGGACATAACCCGTCTACCACTTGTTAAGGATATAATATAGATCACATGGCTATCTTAGAACTACTTGGTCCCATCCATCGCTCATTAAGGATATAAACCATCTACCGCTCGTTAAGGATATACATGACTAAGTGTCCACCCACATACAAATTCCCAGAACTTATCAAGACCTATCTATGGTTCGTACTAGGACTGATACATGACATCCCATTATGGCCTGAGTACTTTGATTGAAATGAACAACACAACTACATTTTGGCTTTTCCCTCCATAATGGATATCAAACTCAAAAATGAGACACATAACATCTATTATCATCACGTTAATTTGCTATTCTTAATCATACTTATCTTTGATGTCACATTATCCCTAATCCACCCATAATCGCATAATAAAAGTCCGAATCGAGAATCGAACATTCAAACCTCTTATATAATAAACCAAAGAAACAATCTATGTTCTGTAAAGTTCGATCGATTGGAACTATTTCAATTGATTGAGAAAAATAATGTTCAAGCAGACGAAGTCCTATCGATCGATTGAACATTTGGTTCGATCGCTCGAGAGTTGTCTTCTTTATAGGTTTTGAACAGTAAATGTCCAGAGGTCTTAGGGAGTGTTTGGGGTCAATATTAAACGTCAAAAACTCGTAAAACATCATATTAAAGGTACTAGGTGAGTTTAGAACTCACCGAATGTCGTTAAGGGCGTGTTTGGCTCGTCAAGCTTTGAGCTCTCTCTCTCCTCCTCTGTCTCTCTGTGTCTTTTGTCTCTCTCCCTGTATATTCTTCTTTATTCTTCTCTGTCTGTTTCTCTCTCTCTCTCTCTCTCTCTCTCTCTCTCTCTCTCACTCTCTGACTATATATAGCTATGTGTGTGTATATATGTCACGCCCCAGAGTAAGCCAAAAATAGGGAAAATAAAAATTTTTCTTTATGGGTCCGTAGACACGTGACTAGTTTGTTAACCGTCCTGTCCTTCTAACTCCGCACCATACAATCATAAGGGAAAATGCTAGGGCATAAGCACGATCTAAACTTATCAGAGTCTAAATACAGCAGCGGAAATTAAACAAGGGTTACAATAACTTCAATCTTAATACAAGAGGCCATACTAAATAATTTACATAATCTTAAAACTTGAGAAACTGTCTATCAGGTCTTGGGCAAGGCTTTATTTTCCTTGGCTCCACGGTACTGCATCCTGAACTCTTCTATCTATCTCCAAACCTGCAACACTCTGGGCATACGAATGCCCAGGGCGTAACATGCCGTCAGCCTTGGAACAAGGCTGAGTGAGAGTCTCAACCACACAATAATCAATAAATACAACACAATCTCTCAACTCACGTCATGGTTTAGTACTTTAAGGTATGGTTAATCTCTTATCAAAAGACGCATTCTCACCACAGGCATATCAGAGGTTTCAACAAAACAGGTAAACAGATAATCATAATCATCATAGAATACATTCTCCTTATATAAACTCGTGCGTACAAATGCATGACCAATGTAACTCACTCCCCAACTCTTTTCATAGACACTTGCCGTTTTAAAACAGATACTTTTCAAAACCATTTTATTTTAAAACCAAAACTTTCCAAACCAAATCATTTTGAACCAAATCATTTTTACTCATCAACTCAATCTCATCATTCGCTTTCTCTTTCTCATCCACTTGACAACACGCAGTATATCAAGGATGATAACATGCTATCACAGCCAATTTATACTCATCCCTTGATAGGTCACTGGACGTCTTCACGGCGCACACTATCGGTAAACAATGAGACTGGCACATGGGACGTCTTGAACCATGTGTATACTCTCACCGGTCGTCTACACGGCTGAGAAGTATATTAGAGCACTAGTCGGACGTCTTCAACGATACATGGGACGTCTTCAACCACGTATGCGCGTCACTGGACGTCTTCAACGGCGAGAGGCGCGCTAGGAACCCTAACCATTCATGTCCACCCGGCTCGTCAGCCGTTGATCCATAGGATCCACAAATCACATCTCTTCTCATTCACAATCTCATCAAACACCTCTCTTTCTCATGCAATGCATGCTAACACATGTCATGAAATGCAAGTGAGTCCACTGCCGATACCCATATGCAAAACCACTTTCATTCTCTTTATTATTAACATAGCATGCGTTATTTAATCTAGTTAACAATCATTGTAAAATGTGCCTTTAACAATTAGCAGCAGAAACGTAACGTATAGAGCATGGATCACATAACATGGATTTGATACCGATAAACATATAGATAAAACCCTTGACATGCTCACGTATGCGATAGCACTACCATAACATGCTTTGCATAGTCTTACAATTATCAGAATACATGTAGCATCATAAATCAACATATTATTTGTACAAAGCATCATACATGTAACTTTAAATCATCTTATATTAGTCTTATTAGGATTAGAGTGAGGTTAGGAAACTCACCTCGAGTCACCGATCCTCGAAAAGCGGATAACCGTCAAGTTCTACAATAATAAACAGAATAAACAGTAATAATGTATGAGTACAACTATAGGGGCAATTGATAATTTTACCAAATGAAGTCATAAACCTCAAGGTAGTGATCTACGTGTCATTCTAAGTTCAACGCCATTGACTAGACTCAAATCGGAGTCCGTCGCGTTTTACGAGGTAATATGCAGGGCTTACTACACTAATGCGGGCCCTAAAAGACAGGCTGTATTTTCGACCGAGTTGAAAAGTCACCAAATTTTACGGAAATGTTCTAGACATTATGCTAAGACTCTGGGAACTGACTGCGTAATTTTCGGAGTCCTAGATTATTTATTATGAATTATAGAAGATAATATATACTAGAAAATACCCGAAACGGGATTTAAATACATAATTCTAATTATACAAAGAAATCAGTACTTGAAAATATTTTTATTAAATACTAGATATTAAAATACACCACCAGTATTTATTTCATAATTTTCGGAGCTCGTTTGGTATTTTTAATAATTAATATACTCATAAAATAGCTCCTTATTAATTATTAAAAATATTGGACTATAATAGTATAGCTTTATAACTTACATTATGTACTAAAATAGTCTCAGGGTCATTACCCTAATTTTCTAGAATTTATAAATACACATAGGTATTTATTAACTATTTAAAACTATTTAAAACTGATATTTATTATTTATATTAACCATATAAATAATAAATATATAATATATATAATATAATAATGATATATAGAATATTAAAAATAATATTCCATATTATAAAACCTTAATGGTATTAATTATAAACCTTTTTATAATTATTAAAAACATTTTACACTAATTAATACTAATAATACTAATAATTATAATAGTAATAATAATAATAATAATAATAATAATAATAATAATCATGACCCGCCGGGTCAACCCGAACCGACCCAATCTAAATGGGTAACCCATTTGTACACTCAAGATAATCCAAAGGGGCGGCCTAATGGGTCAAACCCGACCCGAGCCCAAGCTTAACTGAACTACCCATGTAAACTCTCAAAGAAACCCAACTAAATTACCCATCGGGTTAGACCCTAACCCGATCCGAGCTAACCGAACTAACCACTAACACACTCACACAAACCCAGCCTATTCGGGTCAAGCTAAACCCGAACCCATAACCTAGCTCCTCTCACAAACTAACCCAAACCTAACCTAACCCGATCCATACCCTGACCCAAACCTAGACACAAGACGACCCGAACCATATACCCGAACCCGCCCCAAGCTAGACCCGACATCAAAACGACGCCGTTAGACTTAAAGGACCCACGGGTCCTACTCGGTCCGAACCAAACCAAACCCAGACTCTTACCCATTTGCACTCTCAGGCCGACCCACCCATTTGCCCAGACCGACCCAAACTCCAACCCGACACCCAAAACGGCGTCGTCCCACTTAAAAGGCCCATGGGTTATTTAAACCCAACCCGGCCCGCTACTCTAAACCATTTACACACTCATTCTAACCCAACCCAGACCCGACCCGACCCGGACCCGCTTGTTATAACCTGAAACCCAAACGGGTTTCACCTTCTTCTCCGGTGAACCCCGACGTCGCCGGTGAAGGCGATTTCACCGGAAAACTTTCCAGGCTCGTTTCTCCCTCATCTCTTCATCAAAACACCTCATTCCAACGCCAAATGGATCGATTCTCTTTCCTCTACAACATAGTAGGAGTTGGGGGAATGGTTTATTCGTTTTCAGTTCGAACCATACTGATCGGGAGAGAACAGATCCTATTTATACGCCTTAACGAGCATTTGTTAGTACCTTTTTATCCTGTTTTTGTATATTTTTACTTCGTTTTCTATTTTCTGACAGGTTTTGGAAGAAATCAAGTATATCAGGCTAAACAGGGTGAAAAAGCAGAAGAAAAGAAGCTGAAAAAGCCAAGTCGCGCGCGCGAAAACCAGAATATCGCTCGCGCGAAAACCAGAATATCGCTCGCGCGATCCGCGGGCGCAAAGTCCCAATTGTCGCGCTCGCGCGACCCGCTCGCGCGATATATGTAAAAACCAAAGTTGCATATTTCAGTATACTGAAGACTCCTGTGCAAACGAGATGTCCTAACTGCGTCCAGATTGTAAAATATATCAGTTTCAGTTTGTCTCAAGTTAGAAAGGCTTCCAAAAACTTGTTGTAATTCTATATATACCCTATTTTACTTCAATTAAAGAGTTAGACATTGTTGCCAAATATTATACACACAATATACAACCATACTTTCAGCCATTGAAGGGAGGGAAGCAAGGAGAAGAAGAAGAAGACCAAGGATTTCCATGGCCTCCTCCATCAACCTCTTGCTATCTACCGCTTCTATGGACAGCTAGACCTTAGATCTAGGGTTTCAATGAAGCCCTAGTCGAGTAATAGGGAGTATTTTATGTTTTTATTTTAGTTTTATTATGTATGGATGACAGTCACATGTTTCGAGGATTTTTATAAATAAATCGTACTTCTATTGATTAAATCATTGCTTTCAAAGTTTATTCTTGTCTTAGATCTATTTTGACTGTGATGTGCTCAATGATCTATGCTTGCTGTGCTTGTTTAGATTATTTACATGTGATGGTGCTTTATTGATTTGTGCTATCAAGTATCCGAATAATCCATGCCTAGATTAGACGAATTATGTCACAACCCTAGTTTAGTGTGGGATAATTCGTGCTAACCGAAGATGGATTATGTTGGTGCTTGAACCATGATTATCTTCTTGTCGGAGGAATTGGGCTTGTAGCTACAATTCCCCATTATCATCCAATGTAATAAGCTAAAGTAATTCATAAATATTCCTTATTATGAAACTAGTGGTGGATTTGCAATCCTAGGTTCCCTTTAAACATATTTATAAAAACACTTTTAATTGCTTTCATAGTTTAGATTTATTTTTATTGTTATTAGTTTAATTAAAATCAAATCAAAATCCGTTTTCATAATTAACTAAAGTCAGGTTTTAAAATTAAGTCGCTGTAGTTAACCAATCCCTGTGGGTTCGACCTTTGCTTTCACACTACAAATCTTTAGAAAAGTAAAGTATACTTTTTACATCTTGATATTGACAACATCACATACCATTATTCTTTTTTGGCCAAAATGAGGATAATCTTCTGTATGGCCTACCAAAAGAATACCAAATCAAAAGCTATTCTAGGAGAAGTATGTGGGGGCCCTAAGGGTCATTTCGATACCATTTTGGGGGGTTTTGGTTGATGTTTCAAAAATCAAGCTCCAATGGTAGAGCTTTAATGGTGACCAGGCATATACAGAGCTTAAGGCTCAGTTTGGGGCTTTGCATGTGGTCCAAAACGTGATCTAAGGACATGCAGATGTCCAGAAATGAACAGGGGGGGGGTGAGGGTTTACCTCAGATGGCTTTGGGTAGATCAACTCTATCTATCTTCTCCGATTCTTTCTTCTCTCCTCCGTGAGTCTCTCTTCTCCTTTAACCTTCTTCTTCTTGCTTCTGGGTCATGTGAGTGTGTGTGTGTGTGTGTAGAGAATGGACAAGAGAGAGAGTGAGTGTGGGTGTATATGCCAAAAGTATGGTGTGCGTTGATCTCAACCAACTCTCCCTCACTCTCGGGTCTCTCTCTCTAGAATCTACTGGGCAGATGTGTGTGTGCAGAGAATGTACGTGTGTATACATAGAGTATATATATAAAGAAATGGGTGAGGTTGACAAGTGTCATGGGGTTGGTTGCCAAGTGTTATGCATGGTGTGTGCATGATTGCCACATGGTGGGGTGGTGGTCACATGTCTTCCATGTGGCAGCAGTGGGGCCCACATCTCAGTTTACGTGCAAATGCCGTCTGAATTAATACAAATTCTACGAGTCAACGTGCTAGGTCAGTCCAGATCGACAACACAGTTTGAGTCTAAGTTTAAACTTGTCTTAGGATAGATCAAGGGAAACTAATGAGGTGGTGACAGTGTGGGTCCCATTTCTCGGGTTGTGTACTTAAGGCAAGTGCTAGTGTCTCAGTTTGTGTATACAGTAGTGAAAATGAAGAGAGGTATAGATGTAGCTATACACGGGGCTGTGAGCAAGCCTAAGTTCAAGTACGTCTATAGTTTCTATCTTAGAAACTATGCGCGTCGGGGTTACGTCTATTCTAATAAGTACTAAATTTGAATTGACGTAGTCGTCGTCAAGACGGTTACTAAGGATCCTAATAAGGACTCCTAATTATGGTCACCCTAATGGGCCTTCTGTAACTGTATCCTAGGTGACGTTACTATTTCTGAATTCTTACGTGAAATTTCTGGGGAAAATTTCTGGGTGCTACAATATATATGGATAAGAGTATACATATGTATATATATATCAAAACACAAGCACACAATCTCTCTCTCTCTCTCTCAATTTTGGTTCTCCAAACACACTACACACACGAATACAATGTATATATAGAGGGGATAGGAGTGCAGGTGGCAATGTTTGCGCAGAAACTGGGATACAAATTTAGTCAAGTTCGATCGATCGAAGCTTGTTCGATCACTTGAGAGCAGGTCGGCCAATTCTAATCAATTGAAAAAAGGGTTTGATCGATTGAAGTGGGGACTATGTCATTAATTTAGGTCGATAGGGTTTCGATCGATTTGCATGGTTTGATCGCTTAAACTTAGAAATTCTCGATCTCTCGAACGGACTTTAATCGATTGAAAGCAAAATTTTAAGTATGATCAAGGGAGGTATATAGAATCTCTCTATATTAATAAATACTGAAAATATAAGGTATTACATCATCCACCACTCATTAAGAGATTTCATCCTCGAAATCGTAAACAAACAAGGTCTAAAACAAAAATTGAAACTTCTGACGCATCTCTGACTCTAGCTCCCACAAAACTTCTCCTTTATCATGATGCTTCCAGTGAATCTTTACCAGTGGGATCTCCCTATTCCTGAGCTTCTTGATTCCATGATCTAGGATCTACACTGGTCCTTTGTTGAATGTGACGTTGTCGTTGACTTCAATATCTTCGAAGTTGATCTCGTGTGTTGGTTTATGAGCACACTTACGTAGCATACTGATGTGGAATATGTTGTGCACTCCTGACATCTTCGGCGGTAACACAAGTCGATAAGCAACCTTTCTAAAATGTTCTAGAATCTCAAATGGTACGATGAGTCACGGAGATAGCTTGCCTCTCTTCTGACCAAATCTGACGATGCCTCGAACAGGTGAAACCTTAAGTAGCACGTGGTCTCCAACTGCAAACTCTAAGTCTTTGCGTCGCTTGTCATCATAACTCTTGTATCGCATCTGAACTGTCTTCATCTTCTCTCATACAACTTGAATCTTCTCGCTGGTCTCTAGTACCATTTTTGGTCCAAGAAGTTAAGTATCTCTGACTTCGGCCCAACATAGCGGCGATCGGCAAGGTTTTCCATACAAAGCTTCAAACGGTGCCATTCTTATGCTTGTATGGTAACTATTGTTGTAGGTGAACTCGATCAACGGTAGGTGTGTCTCCCAAGAACTCTCAAAATCCATGACGCAAGCGCGTAGCATGTTCTCCATCACTTGATTGACTCGTTTTGTTTGTCTGTCGATCTGCAGATGAAAAGCTGAAGTCAAGTTCAATGTTGTTCCCATTGTTGTCTAGAGACTCTTCCAAAACTTTATAGTAAAGTATGAATCTCTATCTGACATAATTGACACGAGACACCGTGTAACCATACAACGTGCTGTAGATACATCTGGCTTAAATGTTCCACTGGATACATCATACTGTAGGCAATAAAATGTACCGTCTTAGTAAGTCAATCCACGATTACCCAAATAACGTCGTGGTTCTGCTGTGACTTCAGCAAACCTACCACGAAATCCATGGATATGTGTTCCCATTTCCATTGGGGAATTGGTAATGGTTGCAATAACCCAGGTGGTTCTGATGTTCTACCTTTATTTGTTTACAAGTAAGACATTGGGCTACATACTCAACTACCTCTCACTTCGTTCCTTCCCTCCAGAAATTTCTCTTCAAATCCTTGTACATTTTCGTACCTCCCGAATGAATAGTCATTCGTGACTTATGTGCTCCATCCAATTTTCTTTCTGGAGATTATCTTCGTTAGGGACACAAAGTTTGCCTTTACATCACAAGGCTCTGTCTATACTAATACTCTAGACCTCTGGTTCCTTGGCTAACATCTTTGCAAACCATAGCTTCAAATCTTCCGTCGTCTGTTGAGCTTCTATGATATGGCTGATCAAAGTTGGCTATGCCATAAGGCATCCAAAATGTAGTCTTTCAGTCAACTCCACTGGCTGTAGGTCGAATTCAGCTAACACTTCTAATGCTTGCCATTCTCGAATTAATAAAGCATCGATTATAAGTCGAGGTTTACGACTTAAAGCGTCAACTATGACATTTTTTTTTACCAGGATGGTATTGCAATGAAAAGTCATAGTCCTTGAGTACCTCCATCCATCTTCATTGTCGCATTTTCAACTCCTTTTGAGAGAACAAATACTTCAAGCTCTTATGATCGAAAAATAGATCAAACTTCTCTCCATAGAGATATTGTCTCCAAATCTTTAATGCAAACACTATTGCTGCTAATTCCAGATCATGCGTCAGATAATTCTTCTCATGTACTTTCACCTGTCTTGATCCATACACAATCATGTTCCCGTCTTGCATAACAACACAACCAAGTTGTTAGTGTGATGCATCACTATAGATCACATACATTTCCCCACTCTTAGGTATCGCGAGTACTGGTACAGAAGTCAGTATTTCCTTTAACTCCTAAAATCATGCTTGTCTGTCCAATTGTACTTTATCTCCTTTCTTGTCAAATTTGCCAACAGTCCTGCAATCATGGAGAATCCCTTGACAAATCTTCGATAATATCCTGCTAGGCCGAGGAAACTTCTGACCTCTGTTGCGTTAGTTGGTCTATTTCAGCTTAAGACTGATCAATCTTAGATGAGTCCACAGAGATACCGTCCTGAGATATAACATGTCCCAAGAATTTGACCTCCTGTAGTCAAAATTCACACTTGTTGAACTTTGCATACAACTTACTATCTAGAAACATCTATAAAGTAATCTACAAGTGTTCCTTGTGATCCTCCTTCGTCTTTGAGTAGATTAGTATGTCATCGATGAATACTATAATGAATTGATCCAAATATGGTCTGAATACTTTATTCACCAAGTCCATGAATACTGCTGGCGCATTCGTCAATCCAAAAGACATAACTAGAAACTCATAACGCCCGTATCTCGTTCTAAACACAGTCTTCGTCATATCTTCTGGTCGAATGAATAGTTGATGATATCCTGAACGTAGATCAATCTTTGAGAAGATCCTTGATCCTTGTAACTGGTCGAAGAGATCATCTATCTGAGGTAGTGGATATCTATTCTTGATCGTAACCTTGTTCAACTCCCTGTAGTCTTTGTAAAGTCGAAGTGTTCTATCCTTCTTCTTCACAAACAGAACTGGTGCTCCCCAAGGTGACGTACTCGGGCGAACAAAGCCTAAATCTTCAAGTTCTTGAACTTGCTTCTTCAGTTCCAACATCTTAGTTGACGCCATCCTATATGGAGTTTAGATATCGGCAATGTGCCAGGTACTAGTTCCATACAAAAGCCTATTTTTCTTTTTGGTGGAAGTCCTTTAATATCCTGGAATGCATCTTGAAAGTCTTGTACAGTAGGAATCTGATCCATCGTGAGTTCAGTACTCGTACTTGTACCTCCGATTGTAGCTAAACCACTTGTTAGAAATTTATCACTTGTTGACTGACAATGAAATCTGTTCGTCGGACATCCAGGTATCAGAAATACAATCGCCCTGGTAGGGCAATCTAAACTGGAATCATACTTAGTTAACCAATCCATCCCTAGGATAATGTCAAACTCTGACATTGATAGAACTACTAAATCTGCTTGATGATTCTGATCTTCTAGAGTTAATGGTCAATCTTTGCACACTTTACCCAGCTTAACAGTCACACCCAATGGTGACACAACATTGAGTGCTGGCTGAAGTGTCTGGGGTCAACTGGCGCGCGATCTTAATAGCAATAAATGAACGTGTAGCTCCAGTATCGAATAAAGCTATAACTGGACTATGAAAGAGTACGAGCGTTCCTTCCAAATGTTACTGCTCATCAGCATTAAAGCCTGCTTCTGCTGGGATGATGGTATTCACCCTTGTTGGATCTAGGGGTCCCTGAATTCTTTGAACTGTTCCCCATAGTATCCTCCTCGTAGTGCATGACAATCCCTGCTCAAGTGCCCTGGCTTGTTGCAATTTTGACAGTTAGCATCCATTCGGTGGTTAACCTTGGAAGCTGTACAGAACTTGGCAATGTGCCCTGGCTTCCCACAATTAAAACACCCTCCATTATTGGTTGGCGGGGCTGTAAGCAGTGCCTGAGGTTGCGGTCCTCACTGTTGATATTACTGGGGTCGAGGATAGCTTGATTGAGGCTTCCTGGTTCCATCCGAGGTTCTTTTGTTCCCTTAAAAGTTACCCTGAGGTCTCCACCCTTGGGTATTTCTTGGTGATTGGTGATCGGGAGTGAACAAGTCCTAATTACACGCCTTAAGTCACATTTGTTAGCACTATTTATCCTGTTTTGTGTACTTTTACTTTGTTTTTCATTTTCTGTCAGGATTTAGAAGAAAGCGAGAGTTCCAAGCTAAAAAGGGTGTAAAAATAGAAGAAAAGAAGTAGAAAAAGCCACCTCACGCGAGCGGCCTGCTCGCGCGACTTCCCAAAATCGCGCTCACGCGGACCGCACGCACGACCTATGAAAAAAGTAAAAATGCGTATTTTTAAGAGCTGAAGACTCTACGGGAACGAAATTTCCTAGTTACGTCCAGAAAGTGAAATACAGCAGTTTTAGACGGATTAGGTTTACAAAAGCCTTTCTAACCCTCTGCAACTATACATAGATCATTCTAAATAAATTGTAGGGTTACACATCAATACTATCATATCATACTACTTTGGAGGAAAGACAAGAAGAAGATCTAGTTTTGAAGGTTTCTGATGGCTACAATCAACTTCATCTCCATGTTTTCATCGATTATGCATAACTAAACACCTATTCTAGGGTTTTAATGAAACCTTAGCTATGTAAAGGAGGATTCTTTGCTTTCTTTCTTTAAGATTTTATGTATTTGGATAGTGATTGTATGTTTGAGGATTATAAATATATAATCAAATTTTGAATGTCAATAATCAAGAGTATTTTGGATTTGTTCTTGTCTTAGATTCTTCCTTGTGCTTATTGAACCCAATATTCCTTGATTTTTGTGATTGATAGGAATATTTACATGCAATAGTGCTTATGTGATTGCAATGTTTATATCTTTTGTGATTCATGCTTATAAAAGATGGGTTATGCTACACCCTAGTTATAGGTAGATAATTTATGCCAACCGAAGATGAGTTATGCTTAGGTTAAACTAGTAATATCCTCTTGTTGATACTATTGGGCTTGTAGCTACGATAGGTCTTAACTATCCAATCATAAACCTGAAAGTAGAAAGTATAGACCTCTGATGCATGGCTAGTGGTGGATTTGTAATCCTAGAATCCCATTCACTTATATTAAAACAATCTTAATTATTGTCTTCGTTTATTTAGTTTAATTTTAGAATATTATTTCCATAATTTCATAGTTTAATTCATAGTAGTAGTTAAATCAACAACTAATCAAACTTCTATTTTCTATAACTAAATAGATTTAGGTTTTCTTAATTAAAGGACAAAAATAATCAATCTCTGTGGGTTCGACCTTTACTTCCACACTACAATCCTTAGAAAGTAAAGCATACTTTATATCTTGATTTTGACGAGATTAGTTAGTTTTGGAAGTTCCTCTGTTGGAAACCTCTTGATGACTAGTGTCGATTTATCTATTGTCGTTGTGCCGGATAAGCATCCTTTTTCAATCCTGTAGTAAATCTGACAATCCCCTCAAATGATTGATTCAAATAACCAACCATCATATGTCTGAGGTGGGGGTTCAATCCTTGGTGAAATCTCTTCACCTTCTTTTGTGGTGTATCTATCATTTACGGAACAAATCGAGACAGTCGTTCGAATTATGTAGTATATTCTCTTACAGTCCATCCTTCTTGACCAGGCTCATGAAACTTTTCTCATGTTGATTTCTCTCATCTTCTGGGAAGTATTTTTCCAAAAATCTTCCCGAAATATCCCCTAAGGCATTTTCCATGCAGCTTCAGATCCTATTGTAGCTCTTTCAGTCCCGCCAATCTGCGGTAGTACATTCCAAAACTTCAAAAATCAATTCCATTTCCCGTATCCACTGTTCCGCCTTCAATGACTCTGATAATTCGTCATTTTTCTCTGGGCGTAATCCACGAAAACATTTGAGTAACTTATCACCAGTCTGTCTTGGTGGCGGTGGTGCTACAGGTCTCTGGTGAGTAGAGTGGTTATAAGTATCTCCCATATGTTCCATTCTTTGCACGAAAGCTTCAAAAACTCCCGTTGGATTCATACCTTCCGGAATAGGGGCTCCTAATTGTGCTTGATTCCTCGGTCTAACCATGGTGATAATGTATGTCGTCTACCTACAAAGACCTACTGATTAGCTAAAAATCTTCTCTTAGAAACGAAATCAAGATAGAGTGGAAAACAACAAGAACTAGCAGTTCTACTAATCAGCGTATAATAACTTAAACATATCATCAATATCAAAAGTACTGCTCATATGTATATATCAAAAGATGTACTGCATAGTACATACTAGTCAAACTATATACCACATGGGACATAGGCTAAAATAGTACTAAGGTAAGCTATTTACAATGCTACTACTACTGATAATATCTATACAAAAGCTATGGTCAAATAGCTATCTCTCAAGCTCCCAAAAATCATGTGGACAACATGTCCTGATATGAAACTTAGCAAAAACTAAACTCTACAAATCCCAACTCAAAAGTCATCAGCATCTGATCCTGCTGGTGGTGCCTCATCCTCTGAAATGATATCCATCTCCTCAAGGGAGCATCCTCAACTGGTGTGGCAAGATCTCCGACTACCACTCTGATATCCCAATCCTCAACTATCCCTACCTCTACATTCGCTGCCATCATCGCCTGATTAGTGATGTCAATGGCTATCCATCAGCTATGTCTAACGCTCCTGCTAATGGCGCAGCCTCTCCCATAATAAATCCAGCTGGCTGTCTAACCATCTCAGCTATCCATCCTACTGCCATATCAGCTATGGTTACCATATACACTATAGGTCCGGCGGGTAACTCATGCATAATGGGCATCTCCGGCACAACTACCTCCTCGTCAGGAATATCCTCCTCTACTACTTCCATAATCACGTCTCCTTCTATCACTGAGTCACCCTCTCCAACCACGATATCTACTTCAGGGTCCTCTGGCTCCTATACTAGGTCAAACTCTGGCTCCTCCGGGTGATCCTCTGACTCATCATTATCGTCATCGTCTACAGGCTCCTCCTCTCTATCACCATTAATATCCTCACCAGGATGCTTATCCTTTGGCTCTGGGTCCTCCTCATCCTGAATCGGCTTAGGCTCTGGAACTAGTACGTCAAGTACCAGTGATGGTGGGGCTACCGGTGCTGGTGCAGTTGCAGGCTCAGGTGGAACTAGCCCAGTTATAATTGCTCACAACTCAATCTTGCCTACCTCTGGCTTACTCTGAGTCAATCTAGTCATCTCCTGGTATATGGCTGCTCGGGTCATACCGTAGTGATACGCATTTATGCGTATCTATGTCGGGTGTGTCATACCTACAACATAGAGAGAAGTCTATTTCCTCTCCTCAAAGTAACGACTAGCCGTCTGGTGAATGTGACTCTAGTATATCTCTGGTATGGCTAGCTCCACTATGTCGCCATGAATAACATGTCCACCAAAAGAGTCATCCACAAACAGGTGGAAATCTAGATCCATGCTAACCTGCAAAGAAAACTATCTATCGTCAGGAGGATGAACTTATCTTATCATATCTCATCTCAGCGAGTCTTAAAATACTAGGACCAGATGGTGTGGAATCGTTAGTGAACGAAAGTATCACAACCTAAAGCTCTGATACTAAAAAAAATCCTGTCACTCCCCAGAGCAGCAAAAATAGAGAAAAATAAATTTCCTTTTTGGGTCCATATGGAATGACAGGTGAATGTCACTAATTATCCATATCATATAGTACTAGTCTAACTAAAACAACAAGAACAATAAACAACTAAATATATAATAAAGATTTATCAATTGCAAATATTAGAGTGGTCCTCAAGTTCACAACAGGTTTGGAGACAACATATGTCCAAGGACCCATTTACTAATAAAGTGCAACAATAATAACAGAAATCTAAACGGGATATAACTTCTTCTTCTCTAGCTAGTGTAAGTATAGCCGTCAGCGTAACAGTCTTCTCTAGCATAACCGACATCAGTTGGGCCACCCTCAGCATATTCCCTTCCAGGGTAGTATCCGTCACAATAAGCTCCATCACTTGCATTATTAAGAACATGATAGTCTGGATGGGGAATGTTCAGGCAAAAATGGTTGTAAGCTTACTGAGAGCTAAGTGAATAGAAACTCATAGGGTACCAATTATATAACATAATAACAAGTTATGAAAGTCATAGGATATAGTTCTACTAAATAATATCTTCTCTTTATTCAACCCTGCGTTACCCAATTCCACGTCTTATTATGTAAAGACCTATAGATGCTGACTCATAAGATACTAATCTGATTGTAACATTCTTGGATATACCACTACTCTGTCGACTGCGTCAGTCCACTGAAAGTCACATATACAATGCTTTGAACAATGGCATATGATTCTATTGCCATGACTTAGCGACATTTTGCCAGTGATCTCCCATCCACTGCTTGTTAAGGACATAACCCGTCCATCGCTCGTTAAGGATATAAACCATCCACCGCTCGTTAAGGATCTATATGACCAAGTGTCCACCTATATACAAATTCCCAGAACTTATCAAGACCTATCTAAGTTTCGTACTAGGACTGATACATGACATCCCATTGTGGCCTGACTACTCTGATTGAAATGAATGGATATCAAACTAATACATGAACCACATAGCGTCTAACGTCACCACGTTAATCTATTATTCTTAATCATACTTATCTTTGTTATCACATTATCCCTGATCCACCTATAATCGCATATTGAAAGTCTGAATCGAGAATCAAACATTCGAACCTCTTATATAATAAACCAAAGAAACAATCTATGTTCTGTAAAGTTCGATCGATTGAAACTATTTCAATCAATTAAGAAAAGTAATGTTCAAGCAATCAAAATCCTTTTGAATGATTGAACTTTCAATTGATTTAACTCACTTCAATTGCTCGAGAGTTATCTTCTCCAGAGGTTCTGAACAGTGAACGTCCAGAGGTCTTAGGGCATGTTTGGGATCAATATTAAATGTCAAAAACTCATAAAATATCATATTAAAGGTACTAGGTGAGTTTAGAACTTACCGAACGTCGTTAAGGGGGTGTTTGGCGCATCAAACTTTGAGCTCTCTCTCTCTCTCCAATGGTGGTCTCTCTCTCTTCTCTTTTGTCTCTCTGTATCTTCGTCTCTCTCCCTTTATCTTCTTCTTTCTTCTTTTCTGTCTGTCTGTCTCTCTTTTTCTCTGACTATATATATAGCTATGTGTGTGTATATATATAGATGAGAGAATATATATGTACATATATATCAAAACACAAGCACACAATCTCTCTCTCTCTCTCTCTTAATTCTAGTTCTCCAAACACACTACACAGACGAACACAATGTATATATAGAGGTGATGGGGGTACAGGTGGCAATGTTTGTGCAGAAACTGGGATACAAATTCAATCAAGTTCGATCGATCGAAGCTTGATTGATTGCTTAAGAGTACGTCAGCTAGTTCCGATCAATTGAAAAAGAGTATGATCGATTGAAGTAGGGACCACGTCATAAATTCAGGTCAGTAGGGTTTCGATCGATTAAACTTACAAATTCTTGATCGCTTGAACAGACTTCGATCGATTGAAACCAAAATTGTAAGTATGATCAAGGAAGGTATATAGAATCTCTCTGTATTAATAAATATTGAAAATACAGGGTATTACAGAAATATAGTCAAAAATTTATATCACAAGATAGCCCTTTGAGTCTAGATTCCAACGCATAAAACGGCGCACGATTTTGAACTTTCTAGAAAGAGTTATGTCCGTTTTTGTAAAAGTGGACAGTGTAGCAAAATTACACGCGGATCGATCCGCCCCTAAAACTTAGATCGATCCAATTTGCTGATTTCTAGCAGAATGTCCTTCAAAAAGCCCAGATTGATCAGCCCTTTAACACGGATCGATCCAGGTTCTACAGAATGTGTTTTTGTTGAAAAAAACCTATTTTAGCAAGTCCAAAGTAATACCAAACCAAACCAAACCTCATGGGAACTTCCAAAACCATTACAAAACCATTTAAAAACCATTTCAAACCATTCCCAAGAGACTCTAACATGAATATAAACATTGAATAAGGGTCACAAGTATTTCCATACTCAAACATTCCCAACTCACACAAAATCAACCAAAACACATGATTCTTGATCCAAATTCACAACTAACATACTCCAAATTATAAAAACAAGAGTTTGAAAGGTTCCAACATGATTCTAAGCTCCGGTTACAACATTTACACGAGTCTTGGAGTGATAAACCAAAAACTAACATAATTTACTAAGTTTTAGTACAATCCCAAGTTAAACCGAATAACCTGGATTATGCCAAATTACAAGTTTTGTACATAAACAACCAACATGAAGCCACTATATTCACAAGCTTCCTCGTCACTATGATCCCCAAATTCATCTCCCCAGATTCTCACCGCT
Source organism: Hydrangea macrophylla (assembly GCA_033977485.1). Taxonomy (NCBI): domain Eukaryota; kingdom Viridiplantae; phylum Streptophyta; class Magnoliopsida; order Cornales; family Hydrangeaceae; genus Hydrangea; species Hydrangea macrophylla. The sequence continues at coordinate 61,223,757 of CM066985.1, forward strand.
GTGCTCACCTACAATGGTTATTCAATAACCACTACAATATGTAAGTTGTATGCTTAGTGAGAGATATCCATCAGGCATACGGATGACATATCATGTTCAAATTCATCTAAACTAGTAAAAATGATCTTCGGATAAGCAAATAATTCCTCCGCCACTACACGCAAGTCCGTAACTCCCCCAATAGTCAACAGGTCAAGCCAATGAACCAAGCCTCATACGTGCTGTCCAATGCCGTTGTCGGCAACATGTGGTCATCACCATGGAACAATCTCATGGAAGATTCATACGAGCTTTCCTTTGACCCAAATAGGCAACTAAATATGCTCACATAAATATATCACCGTGCTTTTCACACAATTACGTTGTACGAACCGATTAGGCGTAATTCTACACCATGAATCATTCATTATAGCAAAACATTGGTAATTAAGCAAAATAGGCATGATTAACATCCAAATGAACACAAACATGAACCTCATCCAAAAACAAGATTGAAAGCACTCACCTCTTCACAATTCATTCCTAATTGAGAAATTAAAGTCCAAATCTACTCCGGGTTAAAACCCTGCATGAATTTAGCAAACTATGGATTACCGAATCGAATTGGGTCTAAAATATTATGATGAAAAAATTCAAGAAAATTAGTATTAAAATGTAAAACTCGCCTCTACGAGTCCAAATCCGACCTCAGAATGGAAATTGGAAGTCGAAAGGCACGTCAATCGGTGTTGAAGAGCTCCGGCGAAACCCTTGTCTATTTTTTCTCTCTCTAATCGACCCAAGAAGAAGAAGAGGAATGAATATCCTCTTGATTCATAGCTCATGTTTATGGTTTGCCACCTATTTTTTGGTTATTTACAATTTCATCCCCAACTAGTTTTACAACCAACTATTTAATCCTCCAAACTTAAGTGGATATTTGTCTATGTCTTGTGTGGGTCCCATAAGTAGTCCCACATAATTCCATGAAGTTACCAATTAGCCTACGAGTTATATAATGTGTTCATTTCGTACTCACAAAGGTATCCCAAATGACCACATAATTGGTCTCTAACAACAAATAATATATTTAAACAACATATATTATTCCACATATGCCTTAATAAGCATTTAAGCACATAAGGGTGATTCCACAATGTTGTCCCATCACAATGGAACTTTCTCAACTTAAGTCCCAATTTGAGACTGCCATATTGGCCAATATTTGGTTCCCAAACTAGATACCCATAATCAACTAGTGAGCTAAAACCCACATAAACATGTGTTAATAAACACCAATTAATTATGCTAATGCATGCTAAATCATGTTTAATGATTAATCGTGGGAGCTGGTGTTACACTTTTATTGTTGATTAGCATGCCAGGTGGTTATTTAAAGTAATGTGTATGTGTGTGTTTGTATGTGTGTGTGTGTGTGTGTGTGTAATATATTATGGGTGCCAGGCATAATGTCTAGAGGTAAAACCCTAAAACTGAATGGAAAGAGTTGAAAGGGAAATCAAAGGGTTAGTCCATATGGCTGAAACACGTGTGGTTAAGGAAAGACCGGTTCAACCAAATCTGAATACGAGGGAAGAAGTTGTTACAATTTCAAAATTTCTTAAGCAAAAGCTGACAATCGATCCAATGAAGGCAAACTTTTGGATTTCAGACATGGAGAAGATTTTCAGAGTGTTACCATGTACGGAAGAGCAAAAGTTTTATTTACAGCTAATACGTTAAGGATGGCACAATATTGGTGGTGTACCAAGCTGGGCCTAGGGAAACCGACCACTTGGGATTAATTTCTTGAGATATTCAACAAGCAATACTTCCCAGAGTCCTTCAAAGATCAAAAAGCTCAAGAATTCATGGAGTTGGTAAAGGGGGAATGTCAGTTCGAGAATATTCAGTGCAGCATACGAGTTTGGCAAGGTTTGCTATAGATATAGTGACAAATGAGAAGGTAAAGGCAAAAAAGTTTGTGGCGGGACTTCGAGGTGATGTTTGGGGACGAGTGATTGTATTTCAATCGCAGACTTAGGTCGAGGCACTAGACATCGCTTCCATTGCTGAGAGAAATCTCAGGTTCACTTTAAGCACGCCACCACCACCGAGCCAACAAAGTAAAAGAGTGGGATGAAGTCAGTTTAGTGGTCAAGGAAGTGTAAAGAGTCAAAGTCTGGGAAGTTCATCGGCTAGTAGTGGCAGTGGTTCCAGTGGAAACAACCAAGATGTCAAACTTGTCAGAAATTCCATTAGGGACGATGCAAACAACTCCCAAACCTAACCACCTGTAACATATGCCGACAACCAGGACATGTTGCAAAAAATTGTCCAAACCAGGTTATAGATATGAGAGGCCAATGCTGTACTTGTAAGGGGTTGGGGCTCCAAGCTAAAGATTGTCCTACCAAGCATCAAGGAGCTTCAGGTTTTGGTTCTTCAATAGCTAGAGCTATTACACCAAGGATTACTCAACAACCTCCGAGGAGTGAGCAGTGGGAGGTAAGATCATATCAGCTCAGGCTGGCAGAGACTGCTTCTGCCAACACCGTTGTCTCAGGTATGGTTCCCATTTGCTCACACCTAGCAAATGTACTTATAGAATCAGGATCCACACACTCATTCGTATCACATCATTTTGCTAAGCAACTAGATAAACCATTAGAGTTTCTGGATTATGATCTATTTATTACAATTCCGTTGGGGGCTTAAATGGTTAGTTCGGGTGTGTTTAGAAAATATGAGATTAACATGAATGGTAAGGAGTAAACCGTTGATTCGGTACCAATCCATTGGTAATTCAGTATTTTGATGTTATATTGGGTATGGATTGGCTAGCGGCTAATCACGCGAATATTAATTGTAATAGTAAATGAGTAGTATTTTGTATTCCTAATCAGGAAGTATTTTATTTCTAAGGTAAGGGAGTCGTAGCACCACCATATATTGTATCCTCCATTGAAGCATGTTACTTATTAAAGAAGGGTTGTTGTGGGTTCTTATGTAGTGTACTTGATACTAGATTCCCTGATTTAAAACTTGAAGATATTTAGGTAGTTTGAGAATTTTTGGATGTGTTTCTAGAGGAGTTACCTAGTGTGTTGATGGAGCAGGAGATTGAGTTTAGTATTGATGTTATGCCGGGGACTCAACCTATTTCATGAGCACCATATCGAATGGCACCAGTTGAGTTGAAAGAGTTTAAGATCCAGTTACAGGAATTGCTAGAAAAGGGTTTTATTCGACCTAGTGTGTCTCTGTGGGGGTGCACCAGTAATATTTATGAAAAAAAGGATGGGACAATGCACATGTGCATCGACTACCAGGAAATCAACAAGTTAATGATTAAGAACAAGTGTCTGTTGCCATGTATTGATGATTTATTCGATCAGCTTCAAGGGGCTCAAGTATTTTCGAAGATTGACTTGAGGTCTAGGTACCATCAATTGAAAGTTAAAGCAGAGGATGTAGAGAAGACAGCCTTTAGGATTCAATATGAACACTATGAATTTCTAGTGATGCTGTTTCGGGTTACTAATGCGCCAGCTGCCTTTATGGATTTGATGAACCATGTATTTAAATCTTATTTAGATGAGTTTGGATTGTATTTATTGATGATATTCTTATCTATTCTAAGAGTCATGAGGAACATGAACAATGCTTGAGGTTAGTTTGCAGTGACTTCGAGAGAAATAATTATTAGGAAAGTTAAAGAAAAGTGAATTTTGGTTGACAAGTGTCACTTTCCTAGGGCATGTGATCTCCAAAGAAGGTATTTCTATAGACCCATAGAAGATTGAAGCGGTTACGAATTGGCTAAGGCCAACGAATTAGTCAGAGATTCGAAGCTTCCTTGGGTAGCTGGATATTATAGAAGGTTTATCAAAGACTTCTCTAGACTTACAACTCTGATGACACAATTGATGAAAAAAGATGTACCGTTTGAGTAAAACAAAGAATGTGAAGATTGTTTTCTAGCATTAAAATAAAAGTTGACAGCGACACCGATACTTGCAATTCCAACAAGTACAAGAAATTTTAGAATTTACAGTGATGTTTCTCATCAAGGCCTAGGATTTTTTTTAACACAAGATGACAAAGTAATTGCCTATGCTTCAAAGCAATTGAGACATCATGAGAAGAACTATCCGACACATAATTTGGAGTTAGCAGCGGAGATCTTCACTTTGAAATTTTGGAGACATTATCTGTACGGGAAAACTTATGAAATCTTCACTGACCATAAGAGTTTAAAGTACTTATTTATTTAGAGGGACCTTAACATGTGACAAAGAAGATGGTTGGAACTTATGAAAGATTATGATTTAAAAATTTAGTATCACCCAGGGAAGCAAATGTAGTCGCCGATGCTTTAAGTCAGAAGTCATCGAAAAACTTAGCTTATACATTGACGGGACAAGAAAAGTTGGTAAAAAAATTTGAACAAATGAACCTTGAAGTGATCCTAGAGTTAAAGGTAGTTTAATGGCTGCGATTGTGGCACAACCGAGTCTAAATGGTGAAATAAAGTCTAACCCAGCTTTTAGATCCAGATTTTAAGAAGATTGCGGATGAATTACCTGAGGGTAGAAGGCCAGAGTTTAGCTTTCAAGATGGTGCTCTAAGGTACATCAACCGATTGTGTATTCCTAATTCTAGGTATTTAGTACATCTAGGTAGCACCAAAATGTACAGAGACCTACAGGAGATTTATTGGTAGAGTGGTATGAAGCTAGAAGTAGCAAAATTTGTTGCTAAATGTATGACATGTCAAAAGGTAAAAATGGAACAACGACTTAGAGGAGAGCTACAACCTTTAGAGATACCGGAGTGGAAGTGGGAGCATATCATGATGGATTTTGTCTCAGGATTTCCAAATCTCTAAAGTCGAATGATAGCATCTGGGTCATTGTAGATCGATTGACTAAGTCAGCCCATTTCTTACCAATCATGACCAAGAATCCATCAAAGCTAGCAGAGATTTATATAAGAGAGATTGTTAGACTTCACGAGGCACCAGTGTCGATAGTGTCGGATTGTGACACTCAATTTGTATCGAGATTTTTGGGAAAGCTTACAGAGAACTATGGGGACATCTTTACATTTCAATACTGCTTTTCATCCCCAGACTAATGGTCAATCCGAGAGGGTAATTCAAATTTTAGAGGACATGTTGAGAGTATGCGTTATGGATTTTAAAGCTGATTGGGAGACTAATTTGTTGTTAATAGAGTTTTCCTACAATAATAGTTTTCAAACTAGTATTAGAATGGCACCGTATGAGGTTGTACGGAAGAAAGTGTAAATCACCGATTTGTTGGACAGAAGTTGGTGAAAAATAGCTTTTGGGTCCAGAGATAGTCCAAATTACTACCAACAAGATTTGATTGATAAAATAGTGGTTGCAAATGGCTCAGAGTCGTTAAAAAGTTTATGCAGATATGTGTAGAAGACCATTCAAGTTCAAGGTAGGTGACTATGTATTTTTGAAAGTATCACCTTCACAAGGCATATCACATTTTGGTAAGCGCAAGCTCAGTCCAAGATATAAGATGAGTCCAAGATATGTTGGACCTTATTTTATTTTAAATCGAGTTGGACCATTAGCTTATCGGTTGGAATTGCCACAAGAGTTGGCAAATGTTCACAATGTGTTCCATGTATCAATGCTTCACCATTATGTATCAGATTCAAAACATATCATTATTCCAGAACTGTTAGAGATTCGAGAAGATATGACTTATATGGAACATCTAGTTCAAATTATTGATAGGAAGGATCAGGTATTGAGAACCAAGGTTATTTACCTTGTATTGGTTCAATGGTGTAGCCATTCAGTCGAAGAAGCTACTTGGGAACAAGAGGATGAGATTCGAGTAAAGTATCCGAACTTATTCGATACTTGAGGTAAGAATAAGCTTGGGAACCAAACTTCTTTTTAGGGAGGGAGAAATGTAACACCCGTACCTAGAAAAAGGGTTAATTATGATATTAGTATGCATTAATTATTATAATTAGTGTATATTATGGGTTAAGGGGAGGCTTTGGACTCACCTGTGAAAAGTGTTCAGTAAAGGACACAGTTGGAAAAGTCCCTAGAGAGGTGGGATAGGTAATGAATGGGACCCACTAATGGGACCCACTAAAGGGCCCGGATAAAATAAATTGCATTTAAATGATTAGATGCATTCATATGATTAATTTGAGATATGTTTAATAACTTTCATATTACATTGAATCATATGTTGGTTTCTAAAATGCTTGTTTGGTATTGTATATAAGAGCATAAATGAAAAAGATTCATAAATGGTACGTACGATAACAACTTCACAAATATTTGGGACCACGTGTGGGACTTATACAGGACTTAGACAAACACTCATTTAGATAATTGGGTAGTTAATGGAATATTTGGGGATTTCATAATAAGAACTTAAGAGTTTTGGGGGTGTAAACAAAAAAAAGTGAAAATTTGGGTGACAACTCATTGCATGTAAGGGGTAGTGTCAAGAAAGAGTTGTATCTCTCAAACCAAGAGAAAATTTATAGAAATTAGGAAGAGGAAAAGAGAGACGACGAGATTACCTAACGCCGACGTCCATTTCACGCTGTTACGTCGTCGTCCAACATCCAATTCGTGAACCGAAGCCGTATTCGGACTCGTGGAGGTGAGACGATCATTTCTATACCTTTTATTTATGTTTTAATCATCGTAATTTTGTAGCTTGTTCTAATCGGTGGCGCGGTTGCCGAAAACTTGTTGGATATACTCCAGAGTGAGGATTGAGCTAGGATTCGGTATAATTCTGCATTTTCTAACTTGATTGGGGTAGAAATCTATTAATGTGAGTTTTCTAACTAAAAAGTGGTCGTGCTTTAATGTGTTAAATGCTTCAATGATATATAGAATTGGTAGATTCATGATTAGAGGCTATGAATGTGCTAAAATTGAGATTAGCATATTAATATGTGAAATTGTCTTGCTTATTTGTTATGTGATTATATGGTGTTCAAAGGACTCTGGGGAAATGATTCATTATTGGGAGTAATAAGGTTGGTGATGGAGAAGAATTCGTTGAAAATTGAAGTCCAAAGAATAGAAGTGACCATGAGGCCATGGAAAGGTCTTCGGGTCTGAATGAATCATTGAACTGGTGGTTCAGTGATCACGAATATGAATTATGTGGTTATTTGTAGCATTGCACATATTAAGCATTCAATCATGTGAAGATTTTCCACTAAGCGTAATGATTAAGAAAACCATTTTCTGTTGTGGTAAACAACAACCACCGCAAGTTCGAAGCTATACCAGGAGAGAAAATGACGTGCGTTTGGGGAATGGGAGAGATTTGGGGCCTATTTATATGATCTCTCTTTAAACTGTAATATTTTGTAAAATGTGGCTTCTATAAAAGTGATGTTGGTACTCTTGTTGTAGTTTTGAGACTTGAATCCTTGAACTTGTCATTTGGTAGTTTTGGAGTTAAACTTGGAAACTTATGTTAATTCCTATGTATTTCCTTGAGTTAACTATGGATTTGAGCATGTTAGTTGAGTTTTGGACCATTCTGGCAAGTTCGGTTATGTGTTGGAACAATTTTGTATAGGTTCCATGTATAACCAAGTTATATGCAAAGCTTTTGGAATGTTTTTGATGATATTCTTATGGTATTGTCATTTTTGAGCAAAGATGAGTTGTTTAAGGAATTGTCAAACTCAAGAGAGTTTGTATTCATGTTTTGAATGTTTGGAAGTACTTAGATTTGTGTTTGGAAAAGTTTAAGTGAGTTTGGAAATGAAGTTGGAAGGTTTTCCTAAGATCCATGAGGTTTGGTTTTGATTTGGTTGAAGTTTAGACTTGAAAACAGGGTTTTCAGCAGTTGGAATCAGTTCTGCAGAATCCTAATCGATCTGGGTTAAAGGGCAGATTGATTCGGACTTCTAGAAGGACATTCTGCTGGAAAATTGCTAAATCGGATCGATCCGGGTTATAGGGCAGATCGATCCGCGTACATATCTATTGCACGTCAACTTTTACGAAAACATGCATAACTCTTTCTAAAAAACTCGGATTCACACACCATTTTTTGGTATAAAATTCTACGATCTTTTCTAAATGACCATTTTCCCCTGGGGCTGTTTTGTCACAGCAAGACCTTTTATGTTATTCAAATCATGATTTTTCCTAGTAATTAACATGTTTTCTTGCTTATTAGTATATTTTGGGCGCTTGTAGCACTGTTACACGTGCCCTAATCCACTGGGGGCGGGTTGGGGTGTGACACACTATGACGGCTGCCAAGTACATTCCATTAAAATGTGCGTAGCATATTCTACCCAAGTGAAGTGGTATAGCATATTCCATTGGCACATGTTGTGGGATTTTCCATTAAAATCGATTCCATAGATTGTCCGATTTGTATCTATATCAGGTTCTATTTTATTTTGCAGTATTATTGTATTTTAAGATCACCATTAAGGTATAATAAGGTAGCAAGTTTTCTATTTATCAAGGGGAATGTGATTAAAGCCTATAAATCTTAAGAGTCGCCATGATGACAACCTAAACTAGTTGACTGGAGATCCCAATATCTAGGTTTAACGCGACGTGACAAAATTCCAAAAATATCCTATGCTTATTATATTGGAATAAATTTCAAATTTATTATACCTTAATGGGTATCGATAATGCCATATATTCATCATATATATGCTGACTTTAAAATATCTTCACATATATACTAGTCTGGCCTTCGCACAAACTGAACCATTGAGACATGCTTTGATAGTTTTATATTTATTTTGGTTCTGGATACCCCTCAAGAAGTCAATTTTCAAAATTTATTGGAGCTATTTCTGAAACACAAAATTAAATACTGTAAATAAAACAGAACTTGGTTTAGATGCGATACGAATATTAGATTGAGACTAGTGTTAGACACTGTATCCTTAAGACAATTATGCCCTATATTGGTGCTCACAGATTTGCGACATTTGTCTCATAGGATACAACGTTCTGCCCCTTACTATAAAATCATTTCAAATAACAAGATTCCAGCGAACCATACTTATGTTTGTACTCTCTCTGACATTTGGCATACTAATAATGTATATATGAACTAATATAAATGTTTTCCTTATAAATGAATGAACAATAATCATATATATAGATTGTAGGAGATTGCTCATCAATAGTCACAACATTTCGAAAGGAGACTATTCATCAACAGTCACATCCTTTCGACTAAGGGTCCGTTCGGCATAAAAAAAAAATCCATTCAATTAAAAGCCAATTTCTCATTCAAATTTTCCAACAAAATCGTATCCAGAGCTTGATGTGGGTTTGACTGTTAGCGTCAACTCACCTCCCTTACTTACCCGGTGCATGTGTTGTGGTGTCGGTGGACATATTTAGGGTTGCCCATGGTCTACTTCGATAAAACGATAATAGGTAAACGAAAATACTGGCAGAGAACCCAAAGTTGCGGAGAACGGGCTAGCAATTTATCCTCATCATACAAAAAGTAATCTAACTTCAAATAATGATCTTTAACACTGTTGACAGAAACTAATAAATGGCAAATTGACCAATACGAATGTTTCCAAAGCATCACCTAATATTCCCCTCTCTCTTGTCTCTCTCAACCCTTCATTGCTGCCAACATTATCTCTACCTCAACACCATGGATCCCTCTTTGGTACAACCAAGTGGTTTGGTTGTATCTACATCTCATTATTCCTGGGTCATAAAAGTTCGTTCTCGGGTCAAAAAAGTTTGTTTATGGCAGGAACCTTTGTTCCGTGGTAAGAAACAACCCAACGTTGTTAAACTTTAGTCCCCGAAAATGGTGCCAAAAACTTGGTAGCTAGAACATATTGTAGTTCAAGTGCAAACTAATCACGATAAGTAGTACCCAAAAGTACGGGATCGATTTCCACAATGACTGTTATGAGTAACAACGTATTTGGTGCTTTAGAAACTTAGTATCCACAACTAGAAAGAAAGTAAAGGTAAAGAAGGAAAAATAGACCTAAGTCTTTTAGCTTTTCGGATTTTCAAACCAACTAAACTACAATGACTCTTAAAGGAAAGCTAGATTCAAAAACAAACAAGGTGGAAGTTATGTAGAACTACTCTAAATCTAAAGTTAAGAATGGGAAGTTGGAAGTTGAAAGATTTAAAGAAGTTGGAAAGAGGAGATTGGGAAGCTAACTCGACCTTGAACTCTCACAAAACCATAGATTGTGTGTTTTAATTAACCTTTGATTAACAATTCTATCGGGCAATGAATCAAATATAGAGTGGTCAAACTAACATGTTAGATCAAAGTTTCAATGGAATTCATGAATTTAGATTTGATTCTTTGATAATCCATCATTCTTAATGCTTGACATCAAGAATGAAGTTCCTCCTAGAATCCAATCTAAGTTCAAGAACTCTAAGAACAATTTTAAAAACAAAACCTTTCATTAGACACATGAGTTCAAGGTTATGGCTTCCCAACCTTGAAGATATAGCTACACAAACTCAAGAACACATAAACCAAACTAACTAAAGAAAGAAGATGAGAAGTTTCGAACATGGTTTGTTAAGCTGTCGGAGAAAGATCTAACATAATGGAAAGTGGGGATTGATGGAGGGTACAAATGCAGAGACGGATTAGGTGTACTAGTTGTGGGGATCTAAGAAAGGATATTCTGGAAGAAGCAGATAAGTCAAGATTTAAAGTTCACCCGAGAGGAACAAAAATGTATAAGGATTTGAAGAGAAATTTCTAGTGGGGAGGTATGAAGAAGGATGTGGTCGAATTTGTATCTAAGTGTTTGACGTGCCAACAAGTCTAAAGCCGAACATCAGAGACCCTTGGGATTATTATAGCCGCTACCTGTTCCAGGTCAGAAATGAAACACATAACCATGGATTTTGTAGTGGGATTACCTCGGTCACAGCAGAACCATGACGCCATTTGGGTAATTGTGGATCGATTGATAAAGTCTGCTTATTTTATTGCCTATAGTATGACATACCCGATAGAAAAGATGGGCCGAATGTACATACAACAAGTTGTGCGACTTCACAGTGCACCTGTGTCGACTGTGTGAGATCGCGATGCACATTTTACTTCAGAATTTCAGGATAGTCTGCAAGAAGCTATAGGAACCTCATTAAAGATGAGTCCTACTTTTCATCTTCAAACATACGAACAAACTGAGCGTGTTAATCAGATCATGGAGGATATACTTATGGCTTGTGTTATTAATTTTGAAGAAACTTGGGAGATACACTTGCCTTTGATTGAATTTACCTATAACAACAGTTACCACACGAGTATTGGGATGGCTCTGTTTGAACCATTATACGGACGACCATGCCGTTCTCCATTATGTTGGGCAGAAGTCGGAGACACAGAGTTATGGAGATCAGAATTGGTTAGAGAAACCAATGAGAAGATTTCTCTAGTCAAGGAAAGGATGAGAACCGGACAGAGCATATATAAAGGTTATGCTAATTGACGCCGAAAAGATTTAGAATTCAGTGTTGGAGATCACATACTTCTTAAAGTTTCATTGACCTGAGGAGTGGTACATTTTGGTCTCAAGAGAGAGAAGTTAGCCCCACGTTTCATCGGACCATTCGAGATATTGAATTGTGTCGGGAAGTGGCTTATCGACTCGTACTACCACCAAAGATGTCTGGGATTCACAATGTGTTTCATGTTAGTATGCTGAGAAAATACATACGAGATCCCTCACATGTGGTTAGTTTTGATGATATTGAGGCGAGTCATAATGTTTCCTTTTAGGAAAGGCCTGTGAAAATTGTGGATCAGAGTATTAACAAGCTGAGGAATAAGGGCATTCCGTTGGTGAAAGTTTAGTGGAATCACCATGATGAGAACGAAGCCTCGTGAGAAGTTGAAACTGATATGAGGAAGAAGTACCTGGAGTTGTTTCATGACTAGCTAGTTTAGATTTCGGGGGCAAAATCCTGTTTAAGGGAGGAAGGATGTAACAACCTGTATTTTCATTTATTTACTAAATGTGATTTTCATAATTTTAGTTGGTACTACTTGCTTTTATTTTGTTTAAATTCTTTAATTAGGGTCAAACTATAATTTTTATAAATTCAGAAGTAACTGTGTTGAATTTCAAAACTGTTTTTCAAAACGGTGAAAATATTTATTTTTGACTAAAGCTGCATTTTTATATAACCGGAAAACTATTTCTCACAGTAATATAATTTTTCTGTATTTTTGTGGTGATCACTGCGCCGCGAAAATACTAGTTTATGTCGATAACTGTCAGTGCTGCTTTGATCTCCCACAGTTGGGAATCTCCACCAATTAAGACTTGACACTTGCTTTAATTTCATTTAATCCGACCAATGTTTGTTTTGGACTTGTTTGGGAATGTATCTAGTGTGTGAGTTAAATTAGTGCCATAAGTTGTTTCCCAAATGCCCTAATAGATTCCTAGATAATTTGATAGTGCCTTATTTGGCTATGCTATTAGTGTATGTGTTAATGTTATGCCATAAGCTAATTTGCCAAATAACCTAAGTTGGCCCCTAGCTTAGCCTAACAACTCTTATAAACCAAATTGGTGTATTGGTAGTATAGATATATATATCTGTTGTGTATATACGTATATGCTATATAATATGTGTAATTAGAATTTACAAAATAAACTAATTTGTAGAGTGAGAGAGAAGGGACTTGGTCCCCAAGGATTTCCAAATTGTTTTTATAAATACACTCACACAACTCTCACATTCCACATTCTGTAGAAACAAATTCACAGAGTAAAGAAAAGAGTTTGAGAACAGAAGTTACAGAAATTTTATAGAGAGAGAAAACTCTCCTCCATAGCTTGAAGCTTCTGTTGGGTTTTCTTAAATTGGTTATCTTTTTCAACAATTTCTTCAATCACCTATCATAGTGAGTATTATCAACTCACTTGGAATGTATTCATGCTGATTTGTTGTTGTATTAGTTTAATTTAGAATCACCATGGTTGATTCATCCATGGAAGCTTGAAGTTTGAAAATATGAATTTTCCAACCTTAATTAAAATTCGATTTTAAACATGATTATGAAATATTACATATCATAGAGGCTATGGTTAAAGTAATAGAGCTTAATTTATTCATAGGAGAAAGTATATTAGAAATTAAATTTTGACACCACTCGGTTTTTTGTAAAATCCGAGAGCTACATTTCGATTCATGTTCAATCGATTCCATATTCGTAATCCTTGCAGAAAAATCAAGAAAACCATATACTATATGACATGTTTGCTTTTAGATTTGAATTGGGTCAAAAACAGACTCCAAAACTGAAACAGGGGAGAAAAATAAAAAAGATGAAGTTTCTATGACAACTCGCGCGAGCGGCCCGCGCGCGCGAGAAAGAGTGGCATATCGCGCGAGCGACCTGCCTTTTTCTAGTTTTTGTCTATTTTCTGTTAAGGAACTATTTGGATGAAGTTCTATGGATTAACTACTGTTTGGGAATTATATTAAAGTAGAATCCTATTTTGTATCGTTTTGTTAAAAAGGAATAATTTAGGACTCGTTTATTATTGTGCATACGTTGTTAATGTCTTCCCAGTAATTTAGGCACTCGTATAAGGTCATATGTCATACATGTGGGGTCAAGTGTACATGCATGGTGAGTGATGGTCAATGTGAAAAGAGTAAGTGGATCAGATTGTGTATTGGACAAACCCTGGTACTGGTGTACTATAGTGTGATGTCATTGCAGTTTAGAGTATCTTTGAAATGCGACGGTGATAAACTTGGACACTCCCTGGCACCCATGGTAGCGTTAAAGTGTGTGACGTCGACTTGGACACTCCCTGGCACCCGTGGTAATACTAAAGTGTGGCCTACTGGACACTCCCTACATCTGTGGTTTTGGCTAAAGCGTGAGGCAATTGGACACTCCCTGGTACCCCGTACTAAAGTGTGAAGCAAACTGGACACTCCCTGGTACCCCTGTACTAAAGTGTGGTCACCTTAGTATTTCAAGATACTGGAGCGAGAGAGGGGGATGAGGTGTTGTCTAGAGAAAAGAGTTGGTGAGATGAGAATGGTTACATTGTTTCATCCAAGGTCACATGTTTTATTGATTGAGGATTTTGATATTATCTTTGTTGTTTTACCAGTTGAATTCATTTCTATATTTCTATCATGTGGAATAATGAGCCTATGATAATAAAAATAGTAAAGGGTATGTTTTACATTACAAGTATATGTTTTTGATACTCACCAGCTTCATGAAGCTGACAGCGTTGATGCGCCTTGGACATTCGTGTCCAGGTTTTTCAAGTTTTAATCAGGCTAGACCGTATGACTATGCAGATTGAGGAACAACTACTTATGGAAATAAACTATTTTATATACACTGCTTTAGTTGGTGAACTAAACTTGTACTATGAATTACTGTAATAGATATTATTATTTTGTTGCAAGGTGGGTTGTGCCTTATTTGATCCCGTGCTATAATTATTATTAACTGGAAAAATTTTGTAAGCCTTGAATGCACCTACTTCGGTTATTATTTATTACTGTTCGACGTTTGGGACAAAATCGATCCTTCAAACTGTTGCGACCTACGGGTCCATAAAGGAAATTAAATGCTTTCCCTATTTATGCTACGTCTGGGCGTGACAGATTAAGAACCTCAAAACTAGAGAAGAAGAAGAAGGAGAAGTAGAAGAAGAAGAAGAAGAAAACCTAGAAGAGAAGTAGCCCCCTCTCTCACTACTACCCATCCTCTATACATAAAGGAGGGGCCTTCAACAACAAGCAACCCCTAATTACAGGTTCCTAGGGCTATTGAGGTCTGTAGAATGGCAAACTTGTAAGAAATAGGGGGGTCCGATTGTGACAGGTAGCATTCCTTTTTCTCTAACAAAAGAGGATCAATCCGCCAATGGTCCGGATCGATCCGGTTATGTCAGGCTTGATTCCTTCATCCTTTTTGCTCTATAAGCATTTTCCATTACTTCATTCTCTTCATAAACCTACAAAAAGGAAAAGATAGTGAGGATAATAACATAAGAAAGAAAAGATAAAATGTATTAATACTTCGCTTAAGATCTCATAATTGAGGAAATAAAACTTCTAAAGGGTGCATTAGCACATAGATGACAATGCAATCCATGTGATGAATCAGGCTGCTCATGAATATCCAAAATAGGATATGATTTAGTTCAAGTCCAAATTTTTACTAGTTCTTGTGAGAATCAAAGGTAGGTTAGTTTGAAATAGAGTCCTATGCAAGAATTAGACACTTGCCAAACTTGACTCTCATCAGACGTGTATAAAAGTTATACTTGACCTAAATCTGATCTTTGTTTTATCAACAATGATAGGGATACACACCAAATGACACACTAAATGACACACCAGCTTTAAATGCATGTACCCTGTGCTGTTTAAGGGAGGCACAGAAAACTGTGAAAAATTCAAACAGCACAGGGTACATGCATTTAAAGCACAGTGTGTCGTTTGGTGTGCCATTTGGTGTGTATCCCTATCATTATTGTTGTTTTATACTTTCCAAGCAAATCAACACGTTAGGCCAATATCGTTAGCATTGCTTGTCATATAGCATCAGCAAAAGAGCACAAAAAGAACAATTGATTTGTGATTTTTTCTTAATTTTATTTTAGCTGATGGCCACGTAGCCACCTCCACACTCTCTTCTTCTTTCTCAACCCATTTTGCCACAATGAGCCATTACCCTCTCACCACCCTTTTTGCTTTAATAAATTTTCCTTTTAAGTATATGCTATGAAGTATGGACACAGACACTCCATCACGGATATGACACGACACCAGCACGTCGACATGACAAAAGTAAAAAAAATTGCGCATCGACACTGCAGATAAAGTGTTTATGAAGTATCGTATCCGTATATCGGACACGATGCGACATGCGACATGTTACCTTCTTAGAAGTGTCAATGCTTCCTAGTGTATAAGGTGTGGGACCTTTTATGATATATAATTACGGTGGTATTGATTGTATTGTATAGTCTAATTTAGATGCAAAAAGTTATGATGATGCCAAAATTTGGTAAGAGATAAATAGAGAAGATTAAGGAGAGGGAGAGTAAGAGACTGGTTTTTTGTACGTGGTTCGGCCCTGTTAATGAAGGAACCTACATCCACGGTTGTGTCTGAGCACTTCCACTATGTGAAATAAAACTGCTGTAGGGACCTTGGTGACAACAGTGACTGGAACTACCAAGGGTCGGCCGTACAGGGTGGCGCTTAAGATATCTTGGGAGAGTGGCTAGACAATGTAATGTATTTCTCTTGGTGAGATTTTTTCATTTGGATCCCCCCTGGTGGGGGTGAGTGGTCTCTTTTATAGATGCAAGAGACCTACTCGTACAAGGATAAGGAAATACAATCCAATTAGGATGTAATTGACACAAATTAAGTGTGTTTCCTAATTGTATTAGGATTGATAGGCATTAATTGTCGGGGTTTCCTAATTGGATTAGGAAACAATGTGCACTTTCCATTAGTCTTCTAACTGGAGTAGAAAGCTGCCTGAAACATTCTGGGACGCAACCCGTGGGCCTGGCTGGACTGCGCCTGTATCGCACTCCCGACCTGTTGGTCAGGACCTATTGATGTACCGCTCGAGATGGCCAGATCGCTCGAGCTGACGCTTGTCCAAGGAACTGTGCATGATTTGGTCAGGACAGGGACTGATTGCTGAGTTAAACCGCTCGATCATAGGATAGGGCCATTTTTGGGCATATTAGCTGCCCCCCATTTCCAAGGTTGGCTTGATGCCATATCGGGGCAAGTTTGGAAATCTATTTGATGCCACTTGCCACTATCTGAGTGCTCGGGGAAGCTGCCTTGGAACTTTCGAGTCTCGTGAGTCCTTAGGAACTGGCTAAGAGTTGAGACTTAGCCTAGCTGGGAGTCTTTAAGAGCTTGGGAATTGGCCTGGAGTTAATACTTGGCCTAATTCGGAGTCTTTTGCTTAAGTTAAGCTCCAAGGATGGTTATCTTCTACCCCTAAACCTTCATCAAGGTTGGGGTAAAAGAATTTGACCATGTTGGAAAAGCCGACCTAAAGCGTATTGCTTTAGGGACTTTTTATGTTAACTCCCCAGGATGGTTACCTTCCGCCCGATCAGCCTTCGTCAAGACTGTTGGGAGAAGAGTTTGACCATGTTGGTGGAGTCGACCTAAATCATGTTACTTTAG
This sequence comes from Hydrangea macrophylla, assembly GCA_033977485.1. NCBI lineage: Eukaryota > Viridiplantae > Streptophyta > Magnoliopsida > Cornales > Hydrangeaceae > Hydrangea > Hydrangea macrophylla. The sequence continues at coordinate 61,240,981 of CM066985.1, forward strand.
GATCTTTTTGCTCCTCTATCGTCGGCTAACCTAAGAGATTTTAGTTACCTCTATTGTCGGTTTGGACCTAAGTGGAGTTATTGCCTCTGAGTACGGTAGGCGCCCGGGTTGTCTAAGAGTTAGACTTAGTTACCACAAGGCCTGTAAGTACCCGGTGTGATTGCCTGTTTAGTCCATCGTGCCTTTCTGCCCCCTAAGCTTTCGCTAAGAGGAGGTTCTTTTGGAGGCTAGGACTGTAGGTAACCGACCTGGAACATGGTTGTTGCAGGGTCTTTTGAAGCTTGCCATCTGACACGACTAAATAGTTGTGCGCTCTTGTGCAACACCCAAGTGTAGGTGATCGTGCAAGTAATACTGGATAAGTCCAGGTCGATCCCACAGGGAAGGAATAGGAAGAACATCTACTAAGTTACAACCTAAAGCAAAAGAAAAGAAAATAAGAATATAAAGGTGGAGGTTCTAACGAATCCTAATTAATTAAATTAAACTAAATAATAGACTAAAGTAGAAAAAAACATAATAATTAAGCAACTAAATTAAAGGTGTTGGAAACACGTGAATCCACATTGATCCTAACCATCTACCATGCATAATCATTAATGTTCTATGGAGTTCATTCCTCTTCAGCATTCCGTATTTTTCTAAAGATAAAGAATCAATAGCCCTTTTATGACCGGGACTACATCATCACAAGTGATTCAAAATACTTAGAAGACGGTTTAAAACAATGGTAATTACTTGCACTCTAAATGGTGTTAGCATTCAAAGTGGTTTTCAAAAGTCATTGAAGAAAATAGCCTTAAGGCTTTAAGTTCTAAAAACTGTTTTGACAAACTGAGCTTATTGGGACAATTTGATAACATATTTCAAAAACAAAAAGTCATGGAATACTTAAAAGAATCATCTCAAGATTCTGCAGGTTCGATCGATCGAAGCGCTCTCGATCGATCGGACATCTTCATCCTTCAATCGATCGAAATGCCTTCGATCGCTTGACTATGGCTCTGGTTCGATCGATCGAAATACCTTCGATCGATCGAGCCCAGGTTTTCTATATCATACATAGCAGAGGCTAAGAATCAATATTTCATCACATATTTCCAACGTCTAAACTACGGAAACATGATTAAACTAATACAGAAGTAGTAAAACATAACAATCATAACTACTAGATTCATAAACAATCAAATAAAGAAAAGAGAAAGTAAAACCTGCAATAATCTGAAATATAACTTGTAATAAACTTGAATCTTCAATAATCATGAGTATAACAATGGAAAAGTAGAAGAAAAACAAGAATCTAACCTAATCTACTCCTAATCTAACCCTAAAACTACCCTAAAACTGCTGTTTTCTGCGTTCTGGAGCGTCCTCCCTTCGTCTGGCATCAAAACGACGTATATATAGGGTTCCCGCAGAGTTTACGCAACTTTTGGATGATTATAAAGTTCGATCGATCGAGCTTAGTTAGATCGATCGAAGGTTCGATCGATTGAACTCTCCTTAATCGATTGAACTCTCTGATTTTGACAGCTCTGCGCACCGATGGAAGAATGGCCATAAATTTTTACTCGGACCTCGGATTGACCTCCCGTTTGCGTCCACGCTACCGTAACTCAAAGATCTACATTTTATATCTCTGGGAAAGGCTTCCAAATCTGAAGTCTTCATTGTCAAAATTGGCATTTTCTCAGCTGCTTCTGTTGTTCTATCCACCAGAATCACTTTTCTTTAGCTCCACTTCATTGATTTGCATCCTAATACCTATAAAACAATGCAAAAACATATATTTTAGTATTAACACAATAAAAAGACCATTGTTATTAGAATGCACCTAAATGTAGGGACTTTGGATATAAAAGTATGCATAAAAGACCATATAATACGCTATAAATATGCACTTTTCACCTCGAATCACACCCCCCAACTAGCTCGTTGCTAGTCCCTAGCAATGAAGCGAACTACATCATTGTTTATTTAAACTCTAGAAATTGAAAACAAAAGGAAGTAAAAATCTTAACTCATTTTCGCAGGAATCGCGATTGCATTTAGCGTATGCAATAAGCCTTTAAACCCCTAGGCTCCCCCTAGTGGACGAATGTTGTCTCGTGAGGGTTTGCAGTGAATCTACCCACAAAATTCATGTTTATGGTAATGGTTCTCATTTAAATGTTTTCAAGAAATATTCCTCTCATTTAGCAATATAGTTAAGCTCAACAATCTCATGAAACTCTCTAGTAAGCCATAGTAATGCAACACACACATTACAGTTAATCTACTATCAAAGTCATTAGAATATTCCATACCTATTAATCTTCAAGTGTGTGTGAATGGACAACCAAAATACAAAACTTTAATTTCAAAGCTTGCATAACCTAAGATACTATCAAGACCTTCATTTTTGACTCAACTCTTACCAGGATTACACTCTCAAGATAAAATCACTCCGAATTAGGTGTAATAATTATCACTCATGACATGGAAGCTATAAAGAGTAAATGTGAATGGAATCTAATGCTTCTCATATCAAAATTGAAAAACGGAAATTTTATAGTACATAAAGTCTCATGAAAGGATACTTTTCACTAGAAGAGCGAGATACCGTGGAGAACTCTCTCATTACCTTAACTTCAAATCCAATTTACTTAAAATCATCAGGACTTTGAAAAAGAGGTGTTTGATTGAGAAGAAAGAGGCTTGTGATATTTAATTGGATCAACGGATGTGATTAGAATATCTACAACAATTTTTCAAACTTCTCCACATCTCCAATCTCTCTCTTCTTTTTTCTTTTTTCTTTTTGTTATTATTTTTTTTTATTTTCTTTCCCACACTCTTCTTTTTAATATATTTTTTTCTCTTTTGTAACAACCATTGGCACTTTTTTTTTCTTTTCATGCTTTTCTTTTCTTTTCTTTTCTTTTTTTTCATCATTTTTTTTTCTTTGCCAACTTTCTATTATTCACACAACCAAACTTCTTGTCAATGCAACACATCCCAATCACACCCAAATAAAGAACTAAGGCTTGAACTCCTAATTTGGAGTTAGGTATAGACTTTAGGATTGTGAAGACAAGGCAAATATGATAAGGCTCAAGAGGTGAAGTAAAGGAATATCATAGAGGTAGGCCAAGGCTATATTATCCATGTATGGTCAAAAGATGGCCTAAATCATCTTCTAAGTTAATAGGATAATTCATTTCAGTAAATTCAAGAGCTCTAAATTTTGGTAAATCCTGAACGTTCTCTTCTAGTGATCAGTCAAAATGAAGAAGAAAAATGAGACTTTCAACGAATGAATACGCTTTTCAAAAAGTAAGAGTAATTTTATGCTCACTTGGGTTATTAGTCTCCACTACAGTCTCTCAAGACTCCTAAGCTATGCTTACTAATCCATTTTAGCTATGTATAAGGTTGTCACAACGTGCTCAAAGTTGTTTGAAGATTAAAAAGCATAAAATATACTATAACTAAGATAGTAAACAAACTACCATAGTGTATCACATACTAATAACATACAGAAAATAGCACTAATGCATCATAACTAACTATATTAACTAAGAGAGAAATACAAGAACCATTTTATTATCTTTAAAAAAATTAAAAATTTTAAAATTTTTGCAATTTTTATTTTATTTTGCAATTTTGATTTACTGAGTCATGTTGCTAAGCAGGTGTATTGACATTAAAGCATAAAAAGAAAGAAACGAGGCATGCAATGAAAAAGTTTAAAATTTTTGCAATTTTTATTTTATTTTGCAATTTTGATTTACTGAGTCATGTTACTAAGCAGGTGTATTGACATTAAAGCATAAAAAGAAAGAAACGAGGCATGCAATGACTCACTCCCCCCAACTAAAACTAAACATTGTCCCCAATGTTCTAAACTAAGCACATGGACATGTAAAGTAAAGCGAGAGAAGGAAGGATGTTACCTCGAGGCATTAATATCCAAATTTTTTTTTTTCAAGTTACCTGCAAAATCATTAGTAGCAACAAGGAAAAATACAGAATAAATAACCTCGGTTAAGCAAGATTTTTATCATAAAGTAATAACCGAAATTTTTGAGGATCCTCCCAATAAAATAATTGAACAATGAGAAGACTTTTGAGATCCTCATAAAAATGCAACTCCCCCCAACTAATGTCAGGGTCAAGGTCATAGGAGATGATGCAAAATCTATGGCTGCCAAACTTGGTTGAGACAGTTATAAGAGGTATACCACACTTTTTAGGAATTATACTCAAGGAAATATCTTTGGTGTTGTTATTTTCTATAACGGCCTCTATTTTAATACTAAAAACAGGAGGAGGCCACGGTTCGATAAAAGGGCAGGGTCTAAATATTCTAATTTAGCTTTATTACCCTCCTCTTGTTTTAGAACAGAATCTATAGAAATATGATCATTAGAATTTAATTTCTGTTCTATGCACATGGTTTTGGACTGGACTTGGATAAAACTATCTATTTGGGCCTCAATGTCATTATTACTCAAGAAGGTCAAGCAGTCTAGAAGATTACTAACTTCTTGCTGAAGTTTAAGATCATCTAAAGTGGGCCTAATATTTTCCAAGTCCTCTCTCACAGAATTCTGAAAGTTAAAATTTTGTAAAAAACATTTTCTAGAATCCTTATCATCCTCTTCCACAACACATTCTATTTGTTCTTTAGTGGGGTACACATGACTTTCAAACTCGGGATGAGAGCATTGATTGATATAGAGTATGGGTGATGGGCAACTTGGTGACACCACCTCTTCGGCCGAAAGAGGTGAGGGTTCATGAATATCACATGAATCAAAATCGGATTTAGATTTTTCAATTATGTCCTCCCTAGGTTCACTATCAAAGGTAGGGGTAGAGTCAACAGGGGATTCATCCTTTCCTAATTGCGTGCAACCACCTAAACTCGCATTATCTTTTAAATCCTCATTCTCATCCTTGTAACTCTCCTCACTATATATATCATCTATTGAGGTGCTTTGGACAAAGGGATTGTGCAATTTTATCGAGGTAGTGAAGGAGTTGATATTTGGGATTGTGTATTGAGGAGAAGATGATTCTACAACTTCATGCTCAATGGTTTGGTTTTGGAGTTCTTGTTGGGTTATCACTTTCTCAAGTGAGTTGTTAACCTCATTCGGTATAAACCCGTCATTGTCCTCCAATTCCATTCCATTGTTAATGTCTTGAAATTTAGGTTGTAGTGTTGAAGGACTGGTATAGTCTTCTAATGGTTGGCTAGCATATGCTTGTTGATATCTGGTTTCTAATTTATCGAGTGCACTATCTAGCCTTTTCATTTCACTAAGTAGCAATTTTAACATACCATTATCCTCAACTAGGTTATTCTCCTCATTATTACTATATGAAGTTTTGCCCCATTGTTGTTGATAGTAATTGCTATCACATTGTGTTTGTGGACAAGACTCGCCAAAGGGGAAGTCTTGGTGCGTTTGGTAATCGTGGGAGCTACTACTATATCCTACATTATCATTTCGGTTATATCCCCATTGCGGTTGATAGAACTCTCCATGTGGAGGTTCTTGATACGTTTGATAATATGGGGGACTATAACTATTGTTTTCCCATTGTGGTTGTTGGTAGCACTCAGATTGATAATGCGCGTCATAGATAAGTCCAGGTCGATCCCACAGGGAAGGAATAGGAAGAATATCTACTAAGTTACAACCTAAAGCAAAAGAAAAGAAAATAAGAATATAAAAGTGGAGGTTCTAACGAATCCTAATTAATTAAATTAAACTAAATAATAGACTAAAGTAGAAAGAAACATAATAATTAAGCAACTAAATTAAAGGTGTTGGAAACACGTGAATCCACATTGATCCTAACCATCTACCATGCATACTCATTAATGTTCTATGGAGTTCATTCCTCTTCAGCATTCCGTATTTTTCTAAAGATAAAGAATCAATAGCCCTTTCATGACCGGGACTACATCATCACAAGTGATTCAAAATACTTGGAAGACGGTTTAAAACAATGGTAATTACTTGCACTCTAAATGGTGTTAGCATTCAAAGTGGTTTTCAAAAGTCATTGAAGAAAATAGCCTTAAGGCTTTAAGTTCTAAAAACTGCTTTGACAAACTGAGCTTAATGGGACAATTTGATAACATATTTCAAAAACAAAAAGTCATGGAATACGTAACAGAATCATCACAAGATTCTGCAGGTTCGATCGATCGAAGCGCTCTCGATCGATCGGACATCTTCATCCTTCAATTGATCGAAATGCCTTCGATCGCTTGACTATGGCTCTGGTTCGATCGATCGAAATACCTTCGATCGATCGAGCCCAGGTTTTCTATATCATACATAGCAGAGGCTAAGAATCAATATTTCATCACATATTTCCAACGTCTAAACTACGGAAACATGATTAAACTAATACAGAAGTAGTAAAACATAACAATCATAACTACTAGATTCATAAACAATCAAATAAAGAAAAGAGAAAGTAAAACCTGGAATAATCTGAAATATAACTTGTAATAAACTTGAATCTTCAATAATCTTGAGTATAAAAATGGAAAAGTGGAAGAAAAACAAGAATCTAACCTAATCTACTCCGAATCTAATCCTAAAACTGCTGTTTTCTGCGTTCTCGAGCGTCCTTCCTTCGTCTGGCGTCAAAACGACGTATATATAGGGTTCCCGCAGAGTTTACGCAACTTTTGGATGATTATAAAGTTCAATCGATCGATCTTAGTTCGATCGATCGAAGGTTCGATCGATTGAACTCTCCTCGATCGATTGATCGATTGAACTCTCTGATTTTGACAACTCTACGCACCGATCGGAGAATGGCCATAACGTTTTACTCGAACCTCGGATTGACCTCCCGTTTGCGGCCACACTACCGTAACTCAAAGTTCTACATTTTATATCTCTGGGAAAATATTCTAAATCTGAAGTCTTCATTGTCAAAATTGGCATTTTCTCAGCTGCTTCTGTTGTTCTATCCACCAGAATCACTTTTCTTTAGCTCCACTTCATTGATTTGCATCCTAATACCTATAAAACAATGCAAAAACATATATTTTAGCATTAACACAATAAAAAGACCATTGTTATTAGAATGCACATAAATGTAGGGACTTTGGGTATAAAAGTATGCATAAAAGACCATATAATACGCTATAAATATGCACTTTTCACCTTGAATCACCATCATCAGCCACCTAGGTGGATTTTTCCCCATCGTAGGTTGGACCTAAGCGAAGCCGATGCCTTGGGCGTGACCCCGAGGTCTTTTTCCTTGGGTGCGATCCCGAGGTCTTTAGTGCCTGAGTTTAGAGCCCGAGGTCTTTTGTGCCTGGGTTCGGAGCCCGTGGTCTTTTTAGTGCCCGGGTTTGGAGCCCGAGGTCCTTTTAGTGCCTGGGTTCGGAGCTCGAGGTCTTTTGTGCCTGGGTTCAGAGCCCGAGGTCTTTTGTGCCTGGGTTCGGAGCCCGAGGTCTTTTTAAGAGCTCTCTGACAGTCTGCAGAGCCTCATCCGATGATCGGACAAGTACCACTGTAGTTGGATTGGTCGAGACTATTAGAGACAGGAGGTCGATTCGGGATCACCGGACTCCCGATTACTCTGAGCTGGATTCAAGGTCGGAATCACTGGATCTTAACTGCTGTGAACTAGAGGTCGGGTCGGGGCTACCGGACTCAGACCGCTGTGAACTGGAGGTCGGGTTGGGATTGCCGGACTCTGCCTGCTGTGAGCTGGAGGTTGGGTCGAGACTGCCGGACTCTGACTGCTGTGAACTGAAAGAACTGTCAAAACTCCTGGGCGGATCTCACTTTCGCTTACTTCTGGAAGACTTGTTGCTTACACGCCCGGGGTCTTTGGTCTTTAAAAATTTCTTTAGTGCAAATGTATTCTCTAACCCTCTCAGTGAGTTCAACTAAGGTTTCTGGTCGGTTTCTGTGAAACGACGCGGCGCACTTGGTGTGTTGAACTCCCGAGCAGAAGGCTATAATAGCGACAGTTTCATCATTATGAACATATAGTTGAGGTGACGAAAGTGATGTTGGATGATATGGATGTTGAAGAGATTCACTTTGTTCGACAGGATGGTAATAATGTGGCACACCTTCTGGTTAGATTTGCGAGTTCGATCTCTAGTTGCTTGATGTGGGTAGACAATTTCCTAGATTTTATTGTTAATGTTGTAAGGGACTTTGAGCCCCCGTGATTTTTTTAATGAATTCCCACTGCTTGATGTCAATAAATAAATAAATAAATACGGGGAAAAAGGAAAAAGAAAAAAGAAAATAGGAACTGCAACGGTGCAACCCACGTGAAGTCGTGAGAGACAATTATATATCATCATGTTTAGCATAGTAGGACTCATATAGTGTCAAAAAATCGGAATTGTTAGTCACGCTTAAGTTCCAATTGTGAAGGAAAAAAATGCTTAGGTGTTGTTAAATAGGTTTGTAGGATTCTCATGGACAGATAAAAAATAAAAAAAGTAGCAAGCTAAACTTTTTAAAACTCTAAGAATACGAATCCCCTTACACTTTTCACTCTTATAAAGCCGTATACTTTTGCTTAACTAATTTATTAGAGTGTTTTTTTTTTTTTTTTTTTTATCACAACTAATTTATTAGAGTTTAATTACCATTTGTTTTTCTATGCCATTTAAAAATTAAAAATAATAAAATTCTAGTCTGTCCATGAGAGTTCTATTAAAAAAAAAAAATTTCTTTCCTTCTTGGTTTGCTTAGCAGATCACTATATTGTTTAGCAATGCTTGCTGATCTATCATCTATCTAAAATATGTATACCACGATTGGTAATTTTTTATTTTATTTTAAAATCACTATAGTTTGTCTTTTTTATATTGTTGGAGCGTTCCACAATTATTATTATTACTTCATGAAAAAGAAACACTCCACATTTCTTATTGAATGGTAGTGCAAATCGGTGGGACACTTATGCTATGTTTGGTTTGAGGGAAGAGGTGAAAGAAAGAGAGGATGGATGGAAGAGAGGAGGGAAGGTGTGAAAATAATTTGTTAATTTGATAAGATGAAAGAGATGAGAGAAGGGAACAGGGAAGGACTTGGCCCACAAAAATCAATACATCCAAAAGTGGACGGATTAGGAGAGAAAAAAAATACTTCTCTTACTTTTGACTTTTTTGTTCTTAAAAATAATAACATTTAATTTAATGTAAGGGTGTAATAGTAAAACAAACAATATTTCATTCTCTCATCGTTTTCTTCATGCTTAACCAAACAATAGGAGGGAATACTGCATTCCTTTTCCTAGGGATACATTTTCCATCCCTCCTCTCTTTCCCTCCTGGCCTTCCACTTTTTCATCCTCCTACCAAACAAAACCTTAAGGACTTGTATAAAGTGCCAGCAACTCATAATTTTAGTTTCACATTACTAGGACTCTCTATTGCTACTTAAGTTGTACAATAAAAATTGGAGTCATAATTTCCAATGGTTTATCTTTCTTCACTACTTTATCACGTTATGATTCAATTCAAACAAGCTATAAAAAATTTCAATTAAGAGAAAATTCTCTCTTTTTATGGAAAATAATCATAAAGGAATACTTTATTGAACCAACCCCAATATAGATATATAAGCTTAAAATGTGTAGGATAAGTACTGTTATTAGGTTGTAGCATAGTTATCAGAATCAGTTCAAGCATCAATCCGGTGTTGTGTCCGGGTGGATGGATCACTATGTCCGGGTGGATAGATTAACTGGTTGGATCGGGTTTATTTGATATAGAGTAAAAAATTAACTACAATAAATTTTGACACAAAAAATCAACTATTAAAACACAGCCCTTCATAAGTGCGTAGGATTCTCTTTAGGCTCTAACTACTTAGATTGTGTGTATGTATGTGTGGTTTGCATTCATCTAGGTAAGTAATTAAAAAAAAAAAATTTGACACAAAAAAAGCTGAAAGTTCCTTAAAAACATATGGTTGGATGCACTGTCCAATGAAAAATAACTGAAATGAAAATTTTTCTCAACGATTAAAACATTGGCAATAAAATAGTAATACTATAGATTTGAAAATTTTGATAATGTTGGAAATATTTCATCTTCTACAGAAATTGTTGAAAATATTTCATTGATATAATTAGAAACAGAAACAGATTCTGATTATAACTAATGAAAATAGGAAAATTATAGTTGGACAGAAACAGAAAATAAACAGGAGAATTATCAAACCGAGGCATGTGATCTTATTCACAGTTTCCTTAAAACAGATTCGCCGCCTCACCGGATGTGCTTGAGGAAATCGTCGGCGTCTGTCTCCCAGGATACAGCGGCTTCTAACAGTGGTACTTGCACAACGTACAACTGCTCCGGCGAACTAACTATATTCTGTGACTCTCTCTCTGAAACTAGGACTGGAAGGAAGAACAGTATATGTCTAAACTGGGTTGATGTTGAAGGTGTGTCTTGACTGAAAGAGAGTTGGAATATATTTGTGTATTCATCATTTCAGAAATTCCAAAGGTTGTAACTACAACCTTTGGAGTTCTGTAACTCTTCCAGAAATCCCAAAGGTTTCTGCAATGTTAAACATGTGCAGAAATTCCAAGGGTCTCTTCATTACAAAATTGTAATACCAAAACTTGAGAGGTCTAAAAAGAAATATTATGTGCGGGCCGCACCCGCACCCATGACCACGACCCCGACCCGACTCGGCGCGGCCGGCAGAGGCGGCGCGCGTGTGCGCGTGTGTGGAGTAAACCCAAAGGGCCTTAGGTCCTCCCCCTTCCACAAAATTGGGTACCCCTTGGGGCCCAAACCCAAAACATAAAGTAGCCTTATAAATACACTAAAGGCTACTTCTAGTTTTTCTATGTGGGACAAGGCAAGTTGTGAACCTCTTTCATTTCAACAACTCCTTTTATGGGGCAACCTTTAATCATTAATTTCTCATTCACCCATCAATATTTTTTGACATGTGAATATCCAAACTTCATCTCCTCATGTAGGAGAACACAAATCCACAAGGACCCCACTTAAACTCTAAGTGGGTCCCACTTTTATTAGCCCTTAAACATGGCCAAAACACATATTTATCCAACAGATAATTCTCACCATATAAGCAAATATAATAGGCTGCCAACTATTCAACAAAAAGTTGCTAGATAAGTCTAGCTATATATATGCATTGTGCAAGATGAGAATCAAGTAATAAACAAACCAATATTTAAAATCCAAATTAATGGTATTATAACAATGTTTGGACAGTTCTTTAAATCCCACTCGGGTCGCACAGGTTGTGGTTCAACCAACCGGGTCTCACGGGTCAACACTGGTCTCTTCCTTCTCTGGTCATATATTCAACCTAGACCAATTTAGTGTCCAGATCACAGGTTTTTCGGTCGGACTGCTAGGTTGTAGGACTTTCATGGACGTATCAAAAATAAAAAATAAAAAATGGCATACCAAACTTATTAAAACTCTAAGAAAAATCAATTATTAAATAAAAGTACACCGGTTGATAAAAGTGTAAAACACTTAATGGGATCGGTACACTAATATATATAAGATAAATCAATTATTGAAAAAAAAAGTGCACCGATTGATAAAAGTGTAAAACAATACTTATGGGGATTGGTGCACTTATATCTATTCTAGATAGATAATAGATAATAGATAATAGATATAGATATAGATATAGATTACACATATAGATACACTACTTATTGCCCGTGCCCGTGGGCATGACGCAAAGAAATAAAAAAATAAAATAACAAACAAAAAATCGGGAGACCCAAAAAAGCCATTCAATCGATAATACGCATTTTTCTCTGCAATAAATCTATGAACCAAATAAAGTCTTGGTAACCAAATATATATTTTTGTCTTAACGTTTTCTTCAAAACTTTATCAATTTAAAAAAGCCATAAATATTATTTTCTTTGCATTTACTAAATCTAAAAATCAAATGGAGCCCTTGATAGTGTTATGGATTTGGCCTTAGAAGATCTTGGGTCAAATAAATAGTAATACTATGCTTTCCAAATTTTTAGTTCAAAATTTGCTGCCCAAATATTTTAACAATTGATCCACATTCTGTGATAGTAGTCGGTGATACCACAAATCCCCCTTCAAACTTAAGGTGGTAATGAAAATTACAGCCGAAGTTTGGAATGAAAAAAAATTACAACCGAAACCAGAGTATATCAAGTGTGAAAATGGTGATGTCAACAATGAGTGGGATATAAAATTCCTCAAGATTGGCCAAGGTAGAGACAACATTAGCAGCAACAACAACGAGTAGTTGTGGAAGAACAATATCCACAATATTGGCCAAGGTGAAAACAATTCACCACCAACAAAACAAAGTGTAGGACTAAAACCCACAACAAAATCACCAAGCCCAAGAACAGTGAAAACAAATTTTGCAATGCGCTATCCAAGACTATCGAGTTGAAATACAACAAAAATGAACTAACAGTAGCCCAAATCATTCAATCATAACCAAACAAGGACCAAACAAGGTCTTATTTAATCAAAGAGAATCACCAGAAGCAAAACAAGAGCAGTCCATGGGCTGCACAAAACATAGTAAAAAAATGTTGTCACGCCTGAACATTTTGGGGGTGATTTTGTAAATTCCAAAACACTATGGGGCTGATTTGTAAATTACATAAAGTTGGAGGGGCTGAAGTTGAAATTTCAAAAAGTTTAGGGGCAAGACTAAGTGTAAGTGAGGCCTGCCACAATGGATTATGGTCTACTTTGGATTCCAAAGCAACCCACGTAAACTAGGGAAAACAAAAGGATCGATATATTATTTCAATAATCCATCCATTTAATAAACAGATAAAAAGAAATTGAAACAGATAAGATTGAAGAATAATGTCCAGCAGAGCGGCAAGTTCGTCGTCGCCCGCCGACGAAGTGGAAGACTGCTAGAGAGACTAGGTAGGCAGAACTTGCTCTGATACCATGTTATAAAATAAAAGAAACTCTTGTATTGGAAGTCATTACTACAATATTACATGAGGGCCTTTATATAAGCAATAGGAAATCCAACACATCGATATACCATATCATATAATATATCTTATATTAATGTATTAGATAGTACAATATCATATACATCAATTTCATAGATACTAGATAATATATTTTATTCTAGCTTATTCCAACAATCTACTTTTTCAAATCAATTTATTGTTTTGGGAGTTGGCAAATCTACCTAGAAGAAAATTTAGGTTAACATCACAAATGTGAAGCAAGATCTGAGGGGTTGTATATGTTTCACTCTTCTCTTTTCATTTTTTCAAATTTTCTTTTGCCCCTGTTTTGTTTTTGTAAGGAAATTGTATTTTTCTATTTTTGTATTAAAAAAAACTCTCTTTTATTTTGGTATATTGTATACCACTTTATGTAATGTACTATAATGTGGGCTCTTTGCTCCTTGAATTCTGTTAATGAAATTGGTTGTTCATATTTTTTTTTAATTGAAGAAACATCAATAATTTTCAGTAAGATTTCTCTAGAAAATTTTTTTTGAAGGAACATCAATATTTTTCATTAAGAGTTCTCTAGATTTTTTATTTTTTTTTGAAGGAACATCAATTTTAGAAAAAAGTTTTTTTGAAGGAACATCAATTTTTTTATCTACTTCGATTTTTTTACTTCACCATTTTCCTCTTGCTTGCATGTCAATTTTCGATTTTTTTTAAGGAACGTTAATTCTTTATCTACATCAATTTCTCTACTTCCCCATTTTCCTCTTACTTTCATGTCCATTCATAATTTCATATGCTTAATCCCATAATTTCTGCACAGTTTGCATTTGATTGTCTTTATTGAAATTTGATTTGGTTTGATTGTCTTTATTTTGAAATTTGATTTGATTTCCCTCTTACCAATGATATCCCCTTTAATTTCGCCCAAATAGTGGTTCCCCCATTATGACTCCCTAATCCTATCTCATAAATACCTATAACAGCTACTCTCTCCTTTTGTGGAACGATTTTGTCTCTCAATTAAGATAATTATGGGTTTGTTTAAAGGCATTGTATGGTCAATCAGTGGCAAATCTCACTGATTGCACTATTTGATCTTAATTTGGAATCAAATTTAGGGTAATTGCATCTCTCCTTTGATTCCAAATTAATTGTTATTTCCTTTTTTTTTCCTTACCAAAAATTTACTATTCTTTCTCTTTTGCTTTCCCTTTCCTATTTTAAATTACACATCCATCTTAATTGGATTTTTTTGTTTCCCAATTTAAGTTGTACTATCAATTGTCAATTACCACAATTTCCCTTTCCATAGCATTACTTTTCATATTTGGCTTTCTTCGGTGTCCAAATTTCAGTGATTTTACAAATGAATATACTCATTAGTATTGGTAAAAGTTTTGACTTGAGCAATATGGCAATCCTTTTCAATCATCGAGTAGGTTTCGATGTCCTCTTAGTTGAACTTGATTTGTTGTTCTAAATATGAACAAAGAATATACTAGCTTTGCTATGTATTTGATTCTTTAACATCTGAATCAAATTAAAGAATCCCATATTGATGTTCATTTGTCACGCTCGTCCCAAAAAATCATTGTTTTAAAGTGCATATTTGAATTTCGTACATTTTCAATGTTAATTGATAATTATGAATGGAGTTGACGTGGTCAACGATGGTGTGTCAGTTGAGGACACGATATTCAGTAAAGTCATAATACATAGACATGATGATATAATATTTATATGATTTTAAATGTTATTTGACTTTACCTGATTTCATGAATAGTAATTATACCTGTGTAGTATAATTCTGGTAGTTTTGATCTAGTCTTAGATCATTTTGAATACTGTGGTGAGAACGTGAGTGATATGTTGCATAAAAGGTAGGTTGACTAGAGATTCCACAGAATTTAGTTTTTGGGCGTAAATTACGAACCCAAACGGAACCTAGACGAAAACTTTTATAAATTTTAGTTTTCACTCGTGAAGTTATAAAATGGACGTGTACGACGTTTCAGGAGTTAATTAAAAGTTTTGAGAACTCGTGGGGAGTTTAGTGTAAATCCCGAGAGTCGTGGCTATAAATAGAAAACTTAGGATATTTTGTCATAACTATCTAAACTTACAAATATCTGGAGAGAGGAGAAAAAAATGAGATTTGTTGCCACGAGCTTGCCGATGACATACGACGACCATTCGCCCGTCAATTTTTTTTACTAGATTTCATATTTGGACTCCTCGAGATAAGAGCTTCATTTGATATCTCTTAGGCCTCGTTTGGCAAAAAAAATTTCGAAAAGCTAATTTTTGAAATTTGGGAAAAACATGTGTATACTTGTAGGAATCACTTGAGATCAGAGATCCGTCGATTAATTGGTCTCCTAGTACTTTTCCTGAAGTTATAGAGTGATAGCTTAAGGTATGAATTCCGAACCTTTGCAATGTAGACAATTTTTTTAGCTATTTTGTATGAATTATGATCTGGGTAAAATTCATGTGTTAAAGTAAGCCCGTTAATTTTAGCAAGCATGTATTGAAAAGCATGGTGCTATGATTATGTGAGTATGCTAAATGTTTATGTGGGTCAAAGGAGAGTTTGTATAATTTCATGTCGGGGTACGCCTCTCGATGTTTGAGAGTTATAGTAGTGACGACTACTTGCTTGGTGTGGAAAGTGGCCAACCAGAGCAGTTGGATACAATGGTTGAATGATCCTTGTCTAACCATTGGTATCGCAGTTTAAGATTTAAGACTTGCCGATATACCGGATGAATGTGTATCTCTCTCCCCAGAGACTAAATTATGTGATCTAGATGTTTAAAGCATGAATTTCCCATATGCATTTGTTTAGAATTGTACACTTAGCATATAGCTGGGCAGTGAAGACTTCCTCCATTGCAAGTGAAAAGAAAAAGGGAAAGAAGAAGCGGGAGGAGTGAGGTCGAGGAATGACGGGGAATCACCTCTTGTTCATACTTTTGTTTTCATTCCAAGCTTGTAACAAGAATTGGAGTTTGTAAAATGTTGTAATAGAATCTTGGGATAGTTTTTGTAGTTTCGTAATCGCTAGTAAGAACTCTTGTAATTATGTTTTGGATCGCTATAATATAGTTGGCGTTTGTTTGGAGGAACTTGGCTTTGGGTTGCTGCTAAATTGTGCAGTTTTGGGAGGGATCAATCGACTGGGTCCCCGACACAGTCGATTGGACCTCTATTATGAATGAAAAATCTTTCAATTTTCAAAGGGTTCAGTCGACCGAAGGATGGGCTTTAGTCGACTATTTTCTACACGAAAACATGACATTCTACATGCGTAGTGTTTAGTTGACTGGACAAGGGTCGGTCGACTGAGAAATTGAAGCCCTAGTCAACTGAGTCCCCAACACAGTCGATTAGACAGGGCTGTTAAACTTTTCTTACTTTCTGCTTCAGACCTCCAGTCGACTAGATCACCTATATAGTTGACTAAACTGTTAGTTTTCATAATGGATTCTTTTGGAAATATTTCAACTGGGCAAAACTTTTTATGACTCTGATTTTAAGGAATTTTATATATGTTTTCGCTGCTATTTACTTTAAAGGATTTGGATGAGCCATGATGGCGTGCCATGTGTCCTATTTTCGTATGTAGCGGGATGGGTCGTGACATTTATTGGTATCAGAGCTAGAGATAACAAAACTTTGGGAGTGTTCGACGACGAGTGGAGTATTGAGAGTTTGACATGTGTTCTAGATTGCATCCATACATGGTAAAGATGTTTGATGCATATGTATGTTGTTATATATACATGTTTATGTTGATTGCCATACATGTATAGTGTTTATGTATTGAGATTTACAAAATTGTGTAATCATGAGTGACGGTACCCAAGATTTATCTCCACATACTCGATGTATGGATCAAATGAAAGAAATGATCAGAAACATGGGAGACTTGATACGGAATATAGTGGAACGATTGCCTCCATCACCTCCATTTGAGGTAGCACCGATAGCTATTGTGCCAGTACCTGAGAGTAGGGGTATGAGATCCGTATCTGAACAGTTTACTAGGAAGAAGCCGACAGAGTTTGATGGGACTTCTGACACGACGCTCGTAGAACATTGGATAATGGATATGAGAGAATTTTTGATCTATTCCGATGACTGATAGGGAGAAGATTGAGAACGCTAGTGATATACTCAGGGGTGAGGCCCGGAATTGGTGGGTGAACGTTCTAGATCAGGGGGCACTGATAACCTGGGAGGGATTCAAAGAGGAGTTTAATCGCCGATTATTTCCAAGGGCTACTCTTAATGTGAAGAAAAGAGAATTTGATAATCTTCAATAAGGGGATATGACAGTAATGGAGTACATTTCAAAATGCAACGCCTTATTAAGGAAAGGGGTCTGTGTTGACCGAGAAAGACAGAGCTAGAAAATATGAGGATGGGTTAAGAGATAATATCCGCCTGAGGGTGGAAACCTATGAACATTCGACTGTTGTCGCGGTACAACAAACGGCACTTGTAGCCGAAAGTGGTATGGAGAGATCAAGGCAAAATCAGCAAGGCCAATAAGGGAAGAGAAATCACAAGGGTAATGACCGGAGCTATAGTGGATCTTTTAAGAGGTCGTTTGCAACAGCCTCGAATTCTAGTTTCAGTGGGTTTAGAAAGCCGGTACGTAACATACCGTTGTGTCCACTGTGCAACTGACCACACACTGGCCGATGTTTTATGACAAATTTCCTTAACAAAACTCAAGGAGCTAACAGTGCAAGTGCTATACCTGATATGATAGGCAAATGCTACGATTGTGGAATGTTTGGACATCAATCCAAGGAGTGCCCGAGAAAGCATCCTCAGCAAGGAACTAGTTCTATGGCTTCCAGTGGTTCGAAGCCTAGACATACCAATGATGGGGGACAATGGATGGAGTAACGTCAAAGAAGGTCATTTCAGATGAACCCAGGAGACATGGCTGCTTCGGAGACAGTGGTCTCAAGTATGGTGCTTGTATGTTCGCACTTAGCATGTATACTTATTGACTCAGGATCTACGCATTCTTTGTATCGCATGATTTTGTTGAACATTTGAATGTTAGATAGGCACCGTTAGGATATGAATTACCTGTTGTTGTACACCTTAGTAAGCCGAAAGTGACGTCTACAATATATAAGAACTATGAGATCCAACTAGGCGAGAAGTTGATGACTGTAGATCTTACACCAATTGTGATGAACCACTTTGATGTAATATTAGGAATGGATTGGTTAGCCCTTAACCAAGCCACGATAGATTGTAAACGGAAAGAAGTCAATTTTCGATTACTGGTGCATGGGAACTTTTGTTTCCAAGGAAGTGGGGTTACACCGCCACCGTATTTGATTTCGGCTATCCAACAGGTAAACTGTTTAGGAAAGGATGTCAGGGATATCTGTGTTCATTAATTGACACTTCGACGACCGAATTAAAAGTAGAAGATATTCCATTAGTACAAGAATATTCGGATATATTCCCAGACAACTTGCCAGATGTTCTTATTGAAAAGGAAATTGAGTTTACCATTGAGATAATGCCAGACTCAAGACCCGTATCGAAAGCACCGTATAGAATGGCACCCGTAGAATGGAAAGAACAAAAAATTCAACTACAAGAGCTACTTGACAAAGGTTTCATTCGACCTAGTATATCGTCGTGGAGAGCCCCAGTGTTGTTTGTGAAGAAGAAAGATGGTTCAATGAGAATGTGTGTGGACTATTGAGAACTAAACAAGTTGATAATCAAGAATAAATATCCGTTGTCGAGAATTGATGAACTATTTATCAACTTCGTGGAGCGTAAGTGTTTTCAAAGATAGAGTTGAGATTGGGATATCACCAGTTGAAAGTAAAAGCGGAAGATGTTGAGAAGACAGCTTTCAGAACGTACTACGAACACTACGAGTTCTTAGTCATGCCATTTGGGGTTACAAATGCACCAACGGCGTTTATAGATCTTATGAACCGAGTCTTTAAAGATTATTCGGATGACTTTATGATAGTGTTCATCGATGATATTCTTATCTATTCACCAAGTGAAAAGGAGCACGAGAATCATTTGAGACTTATACTTCAGAGATTACGAAAAAAGCAACTGTTGGGAAATTCAAGAAATGTGAATTTTGGCTACCCATAATTACTTTTCTTGGTCATGTGATTGACAAGAATGGAGTTTCAGTTGATCCTCATAAGGTAGAAGTAGTTTTTAATTGGCAGAGACCGAAATCAATATCAGAAATCTGAAGTTTCTTGGGATTAGTAGGATATTACCGCCGTTTCATTGAGAACTTCTCGAAGATTTTGCTACCTATGACAAAGTTGATGAGGAAGGGGGTTACTTTTGAATGCGGTATCGAATGTAAAAAGAGTTTTCAAGAGTTGAAGTTGGGATTGAGAAGAGCACCTATCTTGACAATACCATCCAGAATCGAGGGATTTGTGATCTATAGAGATGCATCGCATCAAGGTTTGGGATGTGTACTGATGCGAGGAGGTAAAGTAATTGCTTATGCTTCAAGATAGTTAAAAACACATGAGGTTAACTATCCGACTCACGACCTCGAATTGACCACAGTAACCTATGTTTTGAAGATTTGGAGACACTACTTATACTGGGAGAAGTGTGAGATCTTCACGGACCACAAGAGTTTAAAGTACCTATTCACGCAAAGAGACTTGAACATGTGTGGACAAGCGGAATCCGAGAGTCCACCCCTGTTCCGTTTTTCGGCGTGGTTTCGAAATTGATTTTCCTTTGTTTTGAAATTGTTTTGAAAGAAAAAGAAAAGGTCTATTGAAAACAGATACAGAGTGGCCACTTAGTCTTTAAGGAAGCAAGAAACCTAATTTGACTCACCTAAATGGATAAAGGGCTCGGCCCTTCATAACCAAAGAACTTGGCTTGGGGTTTTGGTACGAGAGAGGAAGAAGCCTTTGTCACGACTAAACCACCCTCAACTCGCCCCGTCCTTCGACAGGCCTCCTTCGACAGGCCTCAATTAGCATCCAAATAATCATCTTATACTATGTTTGGTTTGACAATTAATATATGATAGTATATTACATCTCATAAGAATCTTGAAATGGAAGATCAAAAGATAAGATATCATTCATAAGATCTGATACGTCCAAAAATATCCTGCTAAGGCCCAACTGCCACGTCAGTAGAAAGTCCCGGACAATCCGGGATGAGAGCTTGGGGCCCACACCCCAGAGGTCATCGGACGTCACCGCTCGGGATGCTCGAACAGCCCGGGCACGAGGTGCGGTGACTTTCCAGGAGGTGTGGCTCTGGCTGAACCTTCCAGGCAGATTCCTTATGTGGCCAGAACTCTATTAAGGGACCATTTAGAGGACTTTCCTTAATTTGTGTAAATCAATCGTAATTGATTTACATACCATATCAATACACTTACCATGTAAGGGCGGACTCTTGCATCTATAAAAGAGACCGCCAACCCTCAGAAAAGGAGAGGAATCCTAAGCTAAAAGAGTAAACAGCTTTACTCACCATCACGCATACACCCGGCCGATTTTACTGGTAGTGCCGCCCACATTGTTGGCTCACCATGCCTGCCGGTGATCTGCTAGTACAGCGCTCCGACGCACCACGTGGACGTAGGTTACCTAATTAACGGGGCCGAACCACATACAACTCACTGTCTCTCAGTATTTCTCTTTAAACCCTTCTTACCAATTTTTGGCATCATCAGTTTGGCACCGTCTGTGGGAAAACGACATAGTCTTCTCATCAATAAAAATCTTTGACTGATCAACATGCCGCCAAAGAAGGGTAAGAAAACCGCCAATTCAACTGGTCAGGAGAACCTGCAGATTGAGCAGCGGGCTGCCTCCATGACCACTAAACAGGTCAAGGCTGGGCTGAAGCAACTCTTGGAGGGCCAGCGCCGAACACAGCAACAGATAGAGGCGTTTATGGCCCAACATAAGAAGCGCCCCGCATTAGATAAACAACCTGAGAAGAGCGTTCCTGTCTGCAGGCCCGCTCGGGCACATAGGCAAGCCCGTTCCGCCCCGGTGTCCCCACTGGATCGGGAGCGCCTCGCGGACGGAGAGCGCAACCAGGCCACTAAGCCCTCGCAAAGACAACCTCGGTCCAATCCTCACCGAGTAGAGGATGCCAGAACTATCATTGATCGGCGGCGCGCAGCCAGAGGGAAAGAGTCCGGACGGAGAGCCCGGGAATCGGTCGATGACCCTCCCGCCCTAGGCCGGAGGGATCTTAGGCACAGGCTTTCCTGGACCCATAGCCGGGTCCTATCTCCGAGCTCAACGCACTTTGAGGAGGAGGCCTCATCGTCCGACCCCGCCTACCACTCTGACACAGATAGGAGAACCGGGCGGAATGACGTCAAAGCCTAGGTTGAGGAACTGCAGCAGCAGATCGAGGGGCTGAATCGCAAGTTCGGTCATGACCTCACGAACACAGAGACAGAGTCGCCCTATACCGCTCGGGTGACACAATTTCTTATTCCGCGGAAGTTCAAACCCCCTCATCTCAGCTCATACGATGGCACAGGGAGTCCGGTGGACCACATCCGCACCTATAAGGCGCAGATGGCACTGGTCACTACGATAAACGAGCTGCTGTGCCTGGCCTTCCCCAGTACCCTCAAGGGGCCACCAGCACAGTGGTTCCACGCTTTGAAGCCCCGGACGGTTGACAACTTCAAAGCCCTCGGCAAACTCTTCATTAGCCAATTTGTCAGGATGCTCGACCGATCTCAACTGGACACCCAGCTGCTAACCGTCAAGCAGCGCAAGGGGTAGTCCTTGAGGGAGTATGTGGACCGTTTCAACCAGCAAAGGCTCCTGATCCACAACCTTAATGAAACGGCCGCAATCATGGCCTTCTGTTCGGGAGTTCAACAGACCAAGGTTGCCACATCGTTCCATCGCGACCGACCGGCAACCCTGGTGGAGCTCTCGGAAAGGGTCAGAAAATATATAGATACTGAGGAGTTCCTGAAGGCAAAACGGGCCGGCCAAACGGGAGATAAATCCCTGAAGGCCAGGCGCAAGCGCGAGGGATTCGAGAAGGGCTCGAGAAAGAAGCCGAAGCAAGATCAGAGAGATGCCAGGGGTCAACCCCCAACTGCTTTCACGCCCCTTTCCCGACCTATACATGAAGTTATGGCCGCCGTAGAGGCGCAGAGGCTGCTTTCGCAGCCAGCTAAACTCAGGGCCCCGCCCGGTAAGAGGAACCGGGACAAGTTTTGCCGCTACCACAGGGATCATGGCCATGAAACGGAGGATTGCTTCAAATTAAAGATAGAAATAGAGAAGCTGATTGAGCAGGTACACCTCGCGGAGTTCATCACAGCGGATAGACGACCTCGGCAGGATGCCCGAGCTCCCGATCAGCCACCACCGCCACTTGGCCACATCCACGTGATCTCCAGAGGAACATCAGGCGGAAGTGATTCACAGTCGATAGGGAAGAGGCATGCCCGGGTGTCCCGAGTGGATGTCTGGCAGGTCCAATCCATCGGCTCCTCCCCAACCGATGTTCTAACGTTCACGTCCGACGACTTGCAGGGCATCCACTGCCCCCATGATGACCCGCTAGTAGTGACGCTTTCTATAGCCAACTATATGGTCCAGAGGGTGCTAGTGGACGCAGGCAGCTCGTCCGACATTATGTTTACAACGGCATTCGATCAACTCGGGATCTCCAGGGATCGGCTCCGGCCGGTCGCAACTCCCCTAGTTGGATTTAACGGCTCTAGCACACAACCGCTTAGTACAATCGAGCTCCCAGTTCTCATGGGGACATATCCACAGTAGGTTTCCATGCTGACCAATTTTGTGATAGTAGAAGCCCCATCGGCCTACAACGTCATCCTCGACAGGCTGACCCTCAACAGGGCCAGAGCAGTCGTCTCCACCTATAGCTTAACAATGAAGTTCCCAACTCCCCAGGGACCTGGATGCTTGCGAGGAGACCAGACTGCCGCTCAGAGTTGTTATGTTAGCTCATTGCGCCAAGGGGCAATCACAGAAACGTTAAACGTCCAAGAAATGGACCCCCGGGACCAGAGTGACATGATAGGACCGATGGAAGAGATGGAACAAGTAGTGCTGGATCCTGAGTACCCAGACCGCATAGTCAGTATAGGTGACCTATTGGAGCCCGCCTTGAAGGAAAAACTGACTCAATTTATGAGGTAAAATCAAGACATTTTTGCTTGGAGTCATGAGGATATGCCCAGGATTGACCCCTGGGTAATGTCCCATCGTCTCAATGTCAGCCCGGAATGCCGCCCGGTTAAACAAAAAACAAGGGGCATGGCCCCCGAGAGACAGAATGCAATGAGCGAGGAGGTCGAGAAGCTCCAAAAGGCGAAATCCATCCGAGAGGTCCACTATCCCGATTGGCAAGCTAACGTCGTTCTTGTTAAGAAAAGCAATGGGAAGTGGAGAATGTGTGTAGACTTCACCGACCTCAACAAGACCTGCCCCAAGGACTGCTATCCGCTACCCAGGATAGACCTCCTTGTGGACTCCACCGCGGGTCACTCACTCATCTCATTCATGGATGCTTACTCGGGGTACAACTAGATCAGCATATACCACGGGGATGAAGAGAAGACTGCGTTCATCACTAACCTGGGCACTTACTGCTACAAGGTCATGCCATTTGGCCTCAAGAATGTCAGGGCTACCTACCAGCGCCTAGTAAACTACATGTTCAAAGACCTCATTGGAAAGTCCATGGAGGTATGTGGATGATCTGCTGGTCAAAAGCCGGGACGAGCACGACCACCTCGAGCACGTGGCCGGGGCCTTCAGCATTTTGAGAAAGTTCAGGATGAGGTTGAACCCGGCCAAATGCACCTTTGGCGCCTCGTCCGGGAAGTTTTTTGGCCATCTTGTCAGCAGACGGGGAATCGAGGCAAACCTTGGCCATCTTGTCAGCAGACGGGGAATCGAGGCAAACCCCGAGAAGATCAAAGCTATCATCAACATGCGGTCACCCAAATCAACGAAGGAAGTCCAGAGCCTAGCCGGACGAGTGACCGCACTAAACAGATTTGTTTCTCGAGCTACCGACCGGTGCCTTCCATTCTTCAAAATCCTCCACAAAGCATTCCAGTGGTCAGAAGAGTGTGAAGAGGTATTCCAGGAACTCAAGAAGTACCTAGCATCCCCCCCTCTCCTCTCAACACCCGTGTCGGGGGAAGAATTATTTTTATACTTGGCAGTGTCACCATCGGCGGTTAGCTCAGCACTTTATCCGGGAGAAGCATGTGATACAGTTCCCAGTATACTACACTAGCCGGGCGTTGCAGGGCGCAGAGAGAAGATACTCCCGTATTGAGAAACTAGCCTTCGCCCTTATCACCTCAGCCCAAAGGCTCCGCCCATACTTCCGGGCCCATGCCATTGTAGTCCTGACCGATCAGCCTCTCCGCAGAATTCTCAGTGGGCCGGACACATCCGGGAGGCTCGTCAAGTGGGCCTTGGAGTTGGAAGAGTTCGAAGTGATCTACCGACCCCGGACAGTCATCAAGGGGCAAGCCGTAGCAAAATTTTTGGTCGAGTTTACATATCCCGAGGACCCGGTCGAAGAGTCTGAGCCCCCGGCCTTACCGCCCCCGGCCTTACCGCCCGGGTTACACTCCGACATCCCAACCTGGGTACTGCATGTGGATGGCTCCTCCAATCAGCAAGGTAGTGGGGCAGGAATCATCCTGACTACCCCCGACGGTATCCAGCTCGAATGTGCACTAAGGTTTGAGTTCCGTGCCTCCAACAATGAAGCCGAATATGAAGCCCTCTTGGTCGGGTTACAGTTAGCCATCTCAATGAGTGTGCAACAGGTCCAGGGCTACAGCGACTCCCAACTCGTGGTCAACCATGTAAACCAAGAATACAAAGCGCGGGAATACAACATGGTAGCCTACCTGGCCCTTGTCAGGGCGGTTTCCAAGAAGCTCTGAGGATTCTCCATCACTCAGATACCTAGAGAAGAAAATCCCAGAGCCGACCGGTTGGCTCGCCTCGCCTCGTCTTCTGAGTCAGACTTGCCCGGGATAAGGATACAATTCCTACCCGAGCCAAGTATGATCAACTCAGAGGGCATGGAGGTCGACCCGGCCACTCTGGGACCCAGTTGGATGGACCCGCTCGTGACATTCTTGACAATAGGAAGGCTACTAGATGACAAAGATGAGGCACGCCGGGTCAAGTACCGGGCAGCGCGATATCACCTTCTCGACAGCATCCTCTACAAGAGGGGATTCACTATCCCGTACCTCTGTTGCGTTCATCCTGCGCAAGTGCAAGCAATACTGTTTGAAATCCATGAAGGTGTGTGCGGGAACCACGTCGGAGGTCGGGCACTCTTCAGAAAGGCCCTACTACAAGGTTACTATTGGCCAACCATGGCACGAGATTCGCAAGAGTATGTTTGAAGGTGTGACAAGTGCCAAAAGTACTCTCCCATGATCAACCGACCAGGAGAACTCCAGACACCGATCCACAGTCCCTGGCCATTTGCCCAGTGGGGAATTGACATTGTTGGTCCCTTACCAACAGGAAAAGGGCAAGTTAAATTTGCCGTGATAGCTGTTGACTACTTCACCAAATGGGCGGAGGCCGAACCCTTGGCAATGATAACCGAGCGGAAAATAGAGAGCTTTGTGGAAAGAAATATCCTCAGCAGGTTCGGTATTCCCCGAGTCCTGATCAGCGATAATGGCAGACAATTTGACACACCCATCTTCAAACAGTTCTGCTCGGGCTACGGGATACTAAATCAATACTCTTCCCCCGACCACCCACAAGCCAATGGTCAAGCCGAGGTAACCAACCAGACAATCTTGCAGTCAATCAAGACAAGGCTTAAAGGCGCCAAAGGGCTGTGGGCTGAAGAGCTACCAACCCTCCTGTGGGCCTACCGCACTACACCCCGAGCTGCTACAGGCGAGACCTCATTCTCTTTAACCTACAGTTTCGAGGCGGTGGTCCCCACAGAGATCGGGCTGCCAACATATCGGGTGGCCAACTTCAGTGACTCGGACAACGGAGAAGCCCTCAGGACAGAACTGGATCTAGTGGAAGAGAAAAGAGACCAGGTCAATCTGAAGGTGGCAACCTACAAGCAAAGGGTCTCGCGGTATTACAATAGCAAGGTAAAGCACCATAGTTTTCAAGTCAGAGACCTCGTCCTCAAGGTAGTGAACCAGTCTACCCGAATCCCGAGCCACGGGAAGTTGGGAGCAAACTGGGAAGGCCCGTACAAAGTGACCCGGGTCAACCGACCGGGAACCTACTGGCTGCAGAGCATGGATGGGCACGATCTCTCTCATCCTTGGAATGTGCAACACCTTCGCAAGTACTATCAGTAGCATCTGACCACTGGAATTTAGTACTACAGGGAAACTTCTTTCTTGTAGCTCTAATTGGGCAACCGTTATAGATTATTATTTTTCAAATAAAATTGAATAGTTTGCTTTGAAAGTTTATTCCTGTCAGTACCCCGTGCAATGCAAGAAAAAAAGACCTCGGGCCTAACCCCGAGGTAACGAAGACCTTGGGCCTAACCCCAAGGCAAGAAAAAGATATCGAGCCTAACCCCGAGGCAACAAAGACCTTGGGCCTAACCCCAAGGTAGAAAAAGACCTCGGGCTCCAAACCCAGTCACAAAAGGACCCTGCAACCACCCATGTTCTAGGTCGGTTTCCTATGGTCGTTCCCCAACACGCCCTCGCCTGTACAGGAAGCTCAAGGGCAAGGGGATTCGAGACCTAAATAGGAAATTATTTAAGGCTTCGCTTAGGTCCAGCCGACGATGGGGCCAAACCCCTAGGTGACCGACGATGGCGAGCTTCAAATGCCCCTACAACTACCCATGTTCCAGGTCAGTTTCCTACGGCCACTTACTCCCGTACTCCCGCCTTAGCAAAATGCTTGGGGGGCAGGGGAATATTAGGCCAAAACAAGGAATCACACTGGTCACTACAAGAGCTTGGGAAATCTTCCTAGGTGCTTAACAGTGTCAGAGATATATCCCGGATTATAAAACAGGATACGCCTATGATACGCCGGGGCAACTCGGACGGTAATACAGGGTATTCCTATAATGCACCGGGCGATCCTGGATACTAAATAGGTCTAGTCCCTGTAGCACTCCGGGCAACTACCTTTTAGACAGGTCGGTAAGGCTAGGTGTTCTGTTGGTTACGATCCTAAAACATTTGCTAAGGCAGGTGTTAGGTCGGCCAAAAACCGAACGGATACTAGCAATAACAGAGGCGTAGTGCAGAAAAAGAAAAAAGTAGTTAATGAAAGGAAAGTTTGACCTCAAGGGCCTTTTCATTAATAAAAACTGCACAAAGTTTGGGGGGCAGTTGTAGTAGCCTCCCCAAAAAGAAAAGAAACTACAACAAAAAACAACAAGAGTCCGAGAGAATGGAGCCTAGGGGTCGTCCACGTCAACAATATCCACATTCTCCTCGACCTCCCCCCCCCGATCTTCCCCTCCGGGGTAGCATCTCTCTCCTGGCCAGCCGGGGCAGTGGCACCCGTAGCCGCAGCAGCGGCCCCGTGGGCTTCGGCAATAGCATCCTCGATGGCCTCGGGCACCATGTCCCAGTAGTCGGAGTCCACCCCCTGGTAGGGAGTGGTGTCCAACTCCGGGTGGTCCCGGGCCAGCCTCCTCTTCAAGTCCTCATACCCGAGGAAAAAGCCATCATCGAAAGTTTCCCCCGGGGGACCAGTGGTCGTCGCCACCGCTGCCTCCAAGAGTGCCCTCTCTCGAGCTTCCGCTGCCGCGCGGCCAGCCCACTCGGCCTCAAGCTCCGCTAGAGCCACCGCCAGTTCTTCCTGGGCTGCCCCGAGGCTCGAAGCCAAGCCCTTGACCCTATTTTTCTCCACGGTCAAGGCCCTATCTTTGGTCTCCAGGGCAACCTCTTTCTCGGCCAGGGCAGTCTCGGCGGCGGTGGCCCTCCCGACAAGGGCCAACATGAAGGACTCAGCTCCGGCAGCCATGCAGCCGACCTGCAACCAAAGTAAAAAGAAAATGGTCAGTCACTATTGCCAGCAGAGCAAAAAGTGCAAAGAAATCAGAAGATGCAGAAAAGTTACTTACCAGATGGGAGATACTGTATAACCACCCCTGAAAAACTTGGGGAGACATGCCGGCACACCTCTCCACCTGACTGGGGAGTAGGCACGGTCTGACCCTGTCCTAGGTCTCCCTAGATTCATCCAGGGGCGTCCTGGCGGGAATCTCGGCTCGGGGGGTGGATGTTTTCCCCACTACTACCACCCGGGGGGTTGATGTCTCCCCGGGAGCCTGGGCTGCCGATGGGCCATGCCTGAGTTGCCTGAATGGGTGCACACTGCCGGAGGCCTCAACGGCCGGCCTCTTTCCCTCCGCCACCATCCGCTCAGTAGCGGCAGCCTGCAGAGCCCTCAGCCGCTCGGGATCTCTCCGGGAGGCCATCTTTGTAAAAGGAAAACAGCCACGGGGTCAATAACCGGGATAGCAAGGCCGCGAAGAGTAGCCAAAGTTAAGGCAAGTGACAAAACTCTTACCCGGGATGATGGTAGGGAGATTGGTGCTTTGACAGGATAGCGGGGTCGGCGATCACCTTTTTGGTCTCCCGACCAGGTCAACACGTCCCAGACGTTGACAGGCCGCTCAATCAAGCCCCTGATTCTCTCCTCACACTCCTCCGGAACGCTTGGGAGATTGACGGACCCTGCTACAAAATAAACCAAGACGATCAGTTTGAAACCATAAAACAAAGCCTAAAAAGGGGCTAGAGAAGACACGGGACGGGATTACCCCTCAACTCCCCCGCTCAGGAGGTCCTCAGTTGACTCCCAGGGGCTAGCTCACAAAACCCAAGGGTGGACACTTGGAAGAACTTGTTCTTCCACCCCTAGTTGTTGCTCGGGCAGTTGACGATAATCTTCTTTCCCTGCCGAGCCCCTAGGGAAAAGAACCTGGCCTCCCCGTGAACTGGGAACGACCGGTGGATCCAGAAGAACTCCTGAAGGGTGAGTTCGTACCCAAAGATCTGGGGCCACAAGGAGATGGACCCCATAAGATACCTCTAACCGTTTAGGGCTAACTGCCCGGGAGCTATCCCGAGGAAGATCAAAACGTCCCGAGCGACCGGATGGAGGAGGACACGAAGGCCAGCCATGAAGGCGTCCTCGTATAAGGTAACAAAACCCCTACGGTAAATACGAGCCCCGCCGGGGTGGACGGACAAAGAACTATTATCAGGGACGGCGTACCTGCCCCTGATCGGATCAAGGTCCCCGGCATACAGGGCTGTGGAGATAAACTCGCAGGCGAATGCTACCTCGGAAGCACACTCCCTAGGCGCCTCGTCACCTGAACCCCGTGACACCGAGGCAACAGGGGCCTGCTGGTCAGACTCATCGCTGGACATTGTTAGGGATGTATACTAAAAGCCATGCTTTATGTAGTTGATTTATCATTCATTTAATAAAATCAGTTAATCCATTTTTTTATGAGAATCTATGTGGGCAATGTTTGTATTATGTTATTTATTTAATATTATGCATGTGTGTCTCTCATTCTATATAGTAGGTGGTTTGGTGTGTAGAGTTCGGCTTACACACGGAAGATCAGGCCATTAGATATTATAGAATGTAAGATTTTGGTTTACAGTCTTAGATGGGATTGGACACACCATCGGTAGGACTGCAGCATGGTGTTGTAGTAGGTTTGTCTTGACTGCGGGAAACGGTATAGTTTCAACTTACTGTAGACACCCCATTTTGTCGGCTATCGGATTTAGGAGACCCATAGCTTGGTGGTTCGCAATGATCGCAAAAGACTCGAAAGGACTCTCGGAAGTCAGCTCCATCTCTCAGAATGCTCAGAATGACCGAAATGCCCCCGAAAGCCCGAAAACTCCCAGATTTGGTCTCGAAGTTCTGAAAACATGATATATCGTAAGAAAAGCAATAAAAAGAGTTTTAAAAAGAAATCAGATGAAATCGTCGGCTCCCAGAGACCCCCGGAAGTCCCGGAAGTTCCCAGAAAGTCCCCGTTGACCGGTTTGACCAAGGTTTGACTAGGTTTGACCAAAGTTTGACCAGGTTTGACCAGGTTTGACCAAGTTTGATCGAAATCGTCCGAATTCACCAAAATCTTTTTAAATCACGGGAAAAGTGTTAAAACAAGTTCCAAAAGAAAATCGAGCGAAAACATCAGCACCCGGGAACTCCCGGAGGTTTCCAGAACTTCCCGGGGATCCCAGGTTTGACCAGTTTGACCAGAATTTGACTTTGGAACCGGGGTGCCGAAACAATTTTCAAATATTTTTCATGGATACTAGAGGTCAATAGCTTTCCAACGGTATATCGCACATAATTTCTGATTTAAAACGGATTTATTATGAATTCCCGAAGGTGAAAAAGGCGATCAAATCGGCTTTTATCACGAATACCGCAAAACTTTTCAAAGTGACCTATCCCCGAACTATTTTTTATGTAAAGTAGACTCCATTACCTTTCCAACGGTATATCACAAGCTCAATTTGGAGTTCATACGCATTTTCTATGAATTTCGGACGAAATAGGGCCTTTTCGCGAATACCGGAACATCAGGGGGCCTAAACGGCATTATCCAGACGAAGGGAGGAGCACTGCCGCCGCGGCACTGGCCCACTGCCGCCGCGGCACTGGCCCAGTGCCGCCGCGGCACTCTCCTCCAGAACAGTGTATTTTTGTAATTATTTTTGGGGGTCCATTTTGATTAATTAAAAACCAAAACGACATAGTTTTATGTTTTCAGATGTTTGGGACCAATGGGAACACTTTTAAAACCCCAAAACCACCCCAAGTTGGCCTATATAAACACCCCATTACTCCTCATTTTAGGGGAGTCAAATGTGAGTTTTGAAAAGTTTGGGAGAGAAAGTTGTAGAGATAAGGTTAGAGTAGAGAGAAAAGAAGCATTCTTCTTTGATTTTCCAAAACAAAAGTGAGTTCTAACTTTGTTTTTTACTTCATTACTTCCATTTATTTCAACATTCAATACTCCCAACCACCATTTTAGTGAGCATTCAAGAGAGTGGAAGCTTCTTCCATGTCTAGTGTCAATACATATGAGTGAAACACCAATCTACAAGTCTCATGCTTCATGAATATCATCTATTGATCATCATTTACTTGCTTGTTTATTTATATGTTCATCTCTCCTTATCTCATTTCTTTTTCTTTTCTTTATTTACTTACTAGTTCATCATCATCTAAGTGATGACATGAAGTTTGGGGTGAGTGAATCCTTATGGATAGTAGCTCTTGACCTCAAAAACATGTTTGATAGATGATGATCATAACCTCAATACTTCCAAGGTATTCTTGAAATGTATTGAAGTTATGTTCAAAAATAAAATAAATCTCTCCAACGATCTTGGAGATTCTTAATGATGAGTTTGATGTTGGTATTCTAAGTGGTCATAATCCTTATTGAGTGTTGAAAATATGTTTTCAAAACATCTATTTCAAAACCCCTCTCAATCCCTCTCATTTGATTTCAAGAAATAAAACTTTGTTTTCCTCAATATCTCCAAAACAATGACCCAAAACAGTGAGTTGTTCAGATTCAAAGATTTGTTTTGAATTAAATACTCAAGTTATGATGATGAAACCACTTGGAAAACCTTCCCAATACATCATAGTTTGTCCCTAATTTTTCCCATCAATTATAGAAATGTGAGAGTATTTGTTTTGGATGTGAGAAGTTCACATTCATAATCTGCCTCTGTTCTCACAGAATGTTCACCCAACTTCTTTCACTTATTCTGGACATTTTCATCACTGTACATATATCTTTTCTATTTTTTTTATAAAACTTAGGTGTCTTAGGAAACTTTTGGTATATAATGGGTCATCATAAACCGTTTCTTTGATTTATGAAAAATCATACAAAATCAGTCAACAATGCAGCTTTTGTTTCTGAGTCATGTGTACATTCTGATTTTTTTCTTTTAATCTGTGATAGCTATTGATGTTTGGGTTTTTGGGTTATTTTCTAGACACAATAAGAATAATCTCAGATTTTTCTCACATTTTTCTAGGCACGTTTGACCTCCCATTATAATGTTGCAAAGTAATACATGCAGTCTGTCCACTATTCACAGCAAGCACATTTCAACTTTTATTCTTTGATTTGATGCACATATGCATTCCAAATTAGCCCATATCTTAGGAAGTAGTTCATACTACATTTGTATATATCCCATGTTGATTAATCCATTCATTCATGCACATTTTAGACTTCCAAGTCATTTTAGAAATCCATGTACACAAAACACACTACAACCTTTGCACATTTCTAGGTACATACATTGTATCCATGCAAAGATTTGGGGGTTTTTGTAACTCTTAATCTAAGAAGATTATAAGGAATGAACTTGATCACACGTTCATGCTTCTCCTCGATCTAATCATCCTTTCTCATCCGTCCCGGGGATTGAGAGGTCTTCTTTTCTCAAAAGAATAACATGCATCATACTAGCTTATTAAGCATATTTTGATTTCTTTGTTTATTTGTTTCAAGAACAATTCATGTCCCCTTTAGATTAAAGAAGCTTAATTACTTGATACATGATTAGACGATTTTTCCTAGGTTTATTTGTGTGATCTTTCACTTTACATTGCATGATATTTGACTTAGATCTTATGAATGATATTTTATCTTTAGATCTTCCATTTTCAAGTTTCTTATGTGATGTAATATACTATCATAGTATTATTTGTCGAACCAAACATAGTATAAGATGATTATTTGGATGCTAATTGAGGCCCGTCGAAAGACGGGGCGAGTTGAGGGTGTTTTAGTCGTGACAAAGGCTCCTTCCTCTCTCGTACCAAAACCCCGAACCAAGTTCTTTGGTTATGAAGGGCCGGTGCCCTTATCCGCTTGGGTGAGTCAAAATTAGGTTTCTTGGTTCCTTAAAGACCAAGTGGCGACTCTGTATCTGTTTTCAACAGACCTTTTCCTTTTCTTTGATTCAAATCAATTTCAAAGCAATCTCAAACCAGAGAGAGAAGTGGTCCGATTCCGCGTGTCCACACTTGCCATGCTGGTACATTTTGTGTATTAAACGGGACTGACTTGGGGTAATTATCTTTATACTGACTTATAAGATAATTAATACCTCATGGCTATTATGAGTGCTTATGCTCTAAATCCTAAGTTAATTTGTAGACACTTACATTTGATATTTACACTTTGATCCCTAAAAGGGTGAGATCCTTAAATGGGTCAATATCTCATTGGATTGGGTGACAATATTAATTGTGTGGTGGATATTAATTCATGATGGAATCCATGTCTCAATTTTGGGATTGATGATATCCCCTTGAGAAAGCTTATAAGTTTTGATTATGTCAAACCCTGCAGGTGGATTTTGTATCCGACATATCAGATAAGTTAAGCAGAGGATCTCAAGGAATTTAAGAGATTAATTAAATATGATTGTCAGTAATTATATTTAATTAATGGATATATGTAATCTTAACATGGGAAATAATAAGCATTTAATAACATGGAGCTCGAAATATATTTTTGAGATAAGGGTAGGAGTGCAATTATAATTCTTTAGTGGTATGAATTATAATTTATGGAAATAGGAATCTGATTTAGTTCGAATTAGGGTTTCCTAATTCGTAAGGAAGCCTATTCCTTATTGACTTCTTATGGTCCCTATCGTAGCCTATATATATGCTGCCTTGGCTCTTCTCTCAGGTTGCATGATTTCACATTCTAAAGCTTCCCTTGACCTCCTAACTTTCTTCTAGAAGGGTTTCCACCAAACCCTAGTCTCTATGAGCATTCAAGAGACATAGGAGTGAAGATCGCTAGCGTCGGACAACGCTCACTAAAAGAGCTTCGGACTGCTCGATACTGATCAAAAGTTGCTGAATTTTTTACACAACGTTACTGACGTGGAGACGGATCTGCTGTAAAAAATTCAAGTAAATCGGAGATCGGTTAGTCCTCCTGACAAACACAACTTTGTCGGATCAATGTGATCGGGATTGAATCGTCACAGCAATCAAAGAGAGTGTTATAACTGGGAATAGAAAAGAGAGCGTAAAAGAGGGAGAGCAGAAAATAGAAAGGATTTTGAAAGAGCCCACACTCAGTTCGATATTTTGGCAGCGGAGGAATACGGTAGAAGATCGTGAGCTGTTATCGTGCCCGTGTTCTCGATTTGTCTGCTACAGCAATCCGTTTTTGCAGTTCAAGGTAACCCTAGTTCCGCTCTTGTAGGGTTATTGTAGTTTTCACGTAATTTTTTTGCAGTACCAACTTATACGCGCTGTCAATGGATTCTGGGAACACAGTTTCCTAGCAGACATTCGGGCCGGGATCCGGGCCTCACTATGATGATCTGAGGGGGAAGCTGAAGGTAGGTCTAAGCTGGGATCGAGCGAGCCCGATCGGGACATCTCACTCTTCGACCGGGAAGCAGAGTTGAAGTCGGAATGTTCCATTTCTCGTACTCCTGTGGAAGGGGGAAGAAGAAGGACACGGCCTGAGTATGGGTCAGGGACACTGAGCCTGACATACAGAGGGGGCAGGACCACTGACCTAAAGGGCGGAGAATAAAGGGTCCTCAACACCAAGTGGCACTCTCTCAAGACTACTCTGGGGACGCCCGCTTGCTCCAACAACCCTAAGGTGCCTCCTGTCCGGAGGAAGAAACAGAACCTGAGGAAGAAAAAGTCCCACTCTTGTTCTAACTTAAGTGGGTTCGCTCTCTCCAGTCTCGCTCAGACAAGAGGAAAGAAGGGGACAGAGAGAGAAGAAAATGATGAACTGAAGCTAAAGAAAAAAAAAGGACTTACAAAGGTTAGCGCAGAAAAGGGCTCGGGAATCTTGCTCGGGATTGTTCTTGCTCTAAAGGCGTGCGGTAGTCTAATCTCTGCAGTAAAGAGTTGGAAAAATTGACAAGTGTCCTTTATATAGAAACCAGGGACGGCCCGAATAAAAATAGATCCAATGGCTAGTACGTTTTCTCGCCCGAAGTGGCCGATAGTTGTCACCTCGGGAACGTGAAGCGTCGCCTCAAAAGGCGCGCATGCATTAAATGCATGACGAAGACAGTTCGGTTGCCACAGAGACGGTTTGGTTACTCTCAAGCTAGTACCGTTGGATCCTAACCAGACCAATGACCAGCTAACACGTGGCATAACAAGACCCCGGGCCCGCACGATTACAGCTCGGTCCGTACCCCGACTGATCACCTCAATCGGTATCATCCAGTCAGGGTCCCGACCTATTACCGAACGGTTCCTAGGAGGCGATCTTAATTGGTAAATCTGCATTAGATGAAGCGTCGGACCAGCGTGGAGGAAACGAGACGTCACAGATTGGGGTAATTACACAGGCATCCTAGGCCTTGGCATAGAACCGTCTGGGCTGATCTTACCCCGGATGCCCGCTCTGGAATAGTCCCGCATGGGCACGCCATCGGGCTACTCGGCTACTCGCCTAACGAGCCCTCGAGCAGTTTCCTGTCCTGGTAGCCCTCAAGCGCCCAGATCGGCTGACAACCGGTCGGGCATTGGCAATCACAAAGGACGCAATTGATGAACAAAAGGTGGCCTCAGAGGACCTTCTCATTAATTATAGTATTTTGTACAATGGGGGGCAGTTTTAGTAGCCTCCCTGACAAAACATAAAAAAAAAAAATTAATTAAAAAAAAAAAAAAAAGAAAAGGAAGAGAGCTTTCAAGTCCCCTTTCCCTTCAGAGCCTTGATGTCCTCTTCCATGGCCGCCATCCTGGCCACCAGCTCTTGGACGGTAAGCTCCAGGCATGAAAATCTACATCCCGCATGACGGAGTCCATTTGCAGAAGAGCACTCTGTTTCTCCACCTCCTGCAGACAACCTTCCAAATTAGCAAGGGAGAGGCCTGTCTAAGAGTTGGACATATAAAGACCGGCGGGTGCTTCCAGCCGACTCCTCTTCGGTTGGGGTTGGGATCCTTCCCCAACCACCTTTTCCTTCCCCTTCCTGGACGGGCCTGGTGGCGGGCTCACATCCCCAAACGAGGATGAGTCACCACTGGTGGATAGAGTAACTGGCCCCTCAGGAAGGCTGGCCCTGCTCGTGGCATGCAGACCGGAAGCCATGGACCTTGTGTAGTGGCGTGACCCGGAGGGAGCTGCGGCGAGGGTCGCAGAGGAAGCCCCACTGCCAACCTCACCAATAGGTCCCCCGACTAAATCGGAAAACATAAAGCCTGCCTCGACTACTCGGTTGATAGCCTCCGCGTCGGCAATAGTGGGGGCAATGTCGCAGAAGGCAGCGAAGGACATCTTGCAAAGTTCGGGATCGAAGGCCACAGGAGGGCAGAGAGAGGGGCCTACCAGCCAGTTGTCGGAGACAACGGCCCAAGGATAATGACGCCAGTTCTTGTTGGGAAAGTCCAGGCCCCTGACAAGATGCTTTCCCTCGGCCCCGGGGCATAAGTAAGGGTCCCTACGGTCGATGCTCAGGATGTAACACCTGGCGACGTCCACCGAGCGGAGGAGTAACCCAAGTCGCTGGTTCAGTGCTGAAATACCCCAGAGAAGACGGGTGACATTCGGACGGCACTTGGACAGAGGAAAGCGCAACCCCTGTAACAGGTCACAGAAGAAGGCGGGAAAAGGGAAGCGTAGCCCCACTATTAGCAGCAGGTAACTATTGATAATGACTGAGGGGAAGGCCACCTCCTCCCCTTCGACATAGGGGCGGACCCCGATGTCATCAGGGATCTCGCAGTCCCTCCGGAAAGCTCTGAGTCCTTCGTCGGAGTTCAAATCAACATAAGAAGCCATTGGAGAGAAGCCTGGGTAGTAAAAACAGAGAGCTCAGGAACACTTTGCTTTCAAAAACCGCTCGGTAGGTTCGATCGTCAATCTGCAGTGAGGTATGGAATGAATAGGTGTCTCTTATATAGACACCACGGCGACTTTCCAGGAGGTGTGGCTCGGGCTGAACCTTCCAGGCAGTTTCCTTATGTGGCCAGAACTCTATTAAGGGAGAATTAGTAGATTCCTAAACCATTTAGAGGACTTTCCTTAATTTGTGTAAATCAATCGTAATGGATTTACATACCATATCAATACACTTACCATGTAAGGGCGGACTCTTGCATCTATAAAAGAGACCGCCGACCCTCAGAAAAGGAGAGGAATCCTGAGCTAAAAGAATAAACAGCTTTACTCACCATCACGCATACACCCGGCCGGTTTTACTGGTAGTGCTGTCCACATTGTTGGCTTACCAGGCCCGCCGATGATCTGCTAGTACAGCGCTCCGACGCACCACGTGGACGTAGGTCACCTAATTAACAAGGCCGAACCACATACAACTCACTGTCTCTCAATATTTCTCATTAAACCCTTCTTACCAATTTTTGGCATCATCAAGATCTAAGCCAAATATCGCACAATGCAAAAGTTAAAGATCACTCAAATAAACCTAGGAAAAATCGTCTAATCACATATCAAGTAATCAAGTTTTCCTAGTCTAGAAGGGGGACATGAATTGTTCTTGAAACAAGTAATCAAAGAAAACAAAGATGCTTGGCAAGCTAGTATGATGCATGTTAATCTTTGAGAAAAAAAAGATCTCTCAATCCCCGGGACGGATGAGAAAGGATGATTAGATCGAAAGAGAAGCATGAACGTATGATCAAGTTCATTCCTTATAATCTTCTTAGATTGGGAGTCACTAAAACTCCAAATCTTGCATGGATGCAATGTATGATCCTAGAATGTGCAAAGGTTGTAGTGCGTTTGTGTTCATGGATTTGCTAAAGTAATTTAGAAATCTAAATATATACATGAATGAATGAAGGATGTTATTATAGGATGTGTAAAAATTTAGTATGAACTATTTCCTAAGATATGAGCTAATTTGGAGTGCATGTAAGCATCAAATCAAATAATGAAAGTAAAAGCATACTTGCTGTGAATAGTGGACAGAATAGTGAGTTGATTTTGTAAAAATAGAAAAGTGAGGTTAGAAATATTTTTAATTCATGATTTTTTGTGAAAATCATCCTTATTGTGTCTAGAACACAAATCAAAAAGCCGAATCAAGATTGTATGTATAGATTGAGAGAAATCATATAAACAAGATAGGTTATTCAGAAAAAGAGTTCGTACTGTCAACTGAAATTTAGAAAATTCTTTGAAAATGAAAACAAAACATTTAGAAGCCCATTTTATATAGGAAGTTCCCAAGACACTGAAGTTCAAGGAAAAAATGAGTTGAGGCCACTCTCTTTGGAAAAGTGTTCTGGAAAACAAGTTAAAAGTCAACCAAGCTGCTAAGACAGCAAAAACAGAATGTTTGGATGGAATATTTGGGTCAAAATGGAACCCTTCCAAGTGTTTTCAAGTCAAACCAAAAATCGTAGGTGTTATTTAATGAGTTAGGAAGACTTTACAAGTGGCCTTGTAATCACCCATTGAATATTGAACTCAGAATGACATTTTAAAGTTGAACAACTCACTGTTTTGAAGATTTGGGGAAAAACAAGTGTTTTATTTCTTGAAATCAAAATGAGAGGTTTTAGAGAGATTTTGAAATGGATGTTTTGAAATAATGTTTTTAGCTCTTGGATGAAGATTCTAACCACTTGGAACATCTATTCCAAACTCATTTCAAGAGCTCCCCAAGTATTTGCAAAACAAGGTTTTATTTAGAAACCAAACTCAAGAGTTCATGGATGTATGATACATAAAATGATAGATGATATATTGCATGATACAATATTC
Organism: Hydrangea macrophylla; assembly: GCA_033977485.1. Classification (NCBI taxonomy): domain Eukaryota; kingdom Viridiplantae; phylum Streptophyta; class Magnoliopsida; order Cornales; family Hydrangeaceae; genus Hydrangea; species Hydrangea macrophylla. Next base: position 61,279,794 of record CM066985.1, read on the forward strand.
TAAGAGTGGTAAAGAATATGTTCATGGGATGTGGGTTCATCTAGATACAAGAGAGTGTTGCATCAAAGTGTGAAAGTCAAAAAGTGGCATGCTGTGAATAGTGTCCAGACTGTGTGCATCACTTTACAAAATCATAAAGGGAGGTCAAACCTACATAGAAAAAGTGTGGGAAAAAGCATAGAGCCTCCCTAGTGTGTCTAGAATACACAAAAAAAAGACCAAACTTCAATAGCAATCACAGATTAAAATAAACAAATCATAATGTACACATGACTCATAAACAAAAGCTGCACTGTTGACCGATTTTATAAGATTTTTGATAAATAGAAGATCAAGTCTTATAATGGTCAAGATATACAGAAAGTTTCATAACACATTGAAGTTCAAATAAAAAAAAATTAGAAAAGGCCATGTTATGTGGTGAAAACATCTGAAAATAAATGCAAGAAGTCAGACTACAATCTGTAAGAGAAAAGACAGATTATTTACATGAAATTTAAAAATCCGAAAATAGTACCTTCCTTCTCTATAATTAATGGGAAAAATTGGGGACAAACTATGATGTATTAGAGAGATTTTCCTAGTGGTTTCATCATCATAACTCAAGTACTTAATTCAAAACAAGCCGAACAGCTCACTGTTTTGGATCATTCTTGAATAAAATGGATTTGGGTTTTAGAATAGAGTTTGAGTTCTTAATTGGGGGTTTTGAAATAGATGTTCAAAGCATGAATCTAACTATTTGAGAAGGTGAAGTAACCACATAGAACATCCTCTTAACACATGAAACCTCAAGAACTTGGGAGAAGAAGAAATCAAAATAGAAATGAGATTGAGGGAGAGATGATGCAAATAGTGAAGAAATCAAAATAGAAGTGGAGGTTGAGAAGAGATTATGCTAGAATATAAAGAAATCAAAATAGAAATGGGATTGAGAAGGGAAATACAAGTATGATAAAAGGAAAATGAAAATAGAAATGGGATTAGGAGAGAAGAACAAGTATATATTCAATGATCTTTCAATGATGGAACCATAAGTATTTAACCTCTCATATATGTGTATGTGGGTGAGTACATCACTCTCTAACTTATTAGAAACTCAAAGGATGTAAAGAAAATGGATTGAAAGATTTAAAGAACAAGTTTAGTTTTAAGAAAACTAGTTGAAACTCACATTTTTGTTGGATTTTGAAGAAGAAAACTACTATTTCTCTCTATTTTTTCCCTAACTCTCTAATTTTCTCCCAACATCTACAACTTCTCTTCTTTTTCTCCCCTTAAAATGGAAGCCAACGGGTCTCTTTTTTAGGCCAAGATGGGGGTGTAAATGGGATTTTAGGAAGTTTAAAATGGTTTTCCATTGGTCCAAAATAAGCAGGGAACCAAAACTACGTCGTTTTGATTTCTAATTATTTGATTTAAACCCCCAAATAAAATTGCAAAAATGGACTATTCTGGGGAAGAGTGTCACGGCTGCACTGGACCTGTGCCGCGGCAACACTGCTCCTCAGATGTCCATATAATGTTGTTTAGGCCCACAAAGGTTCTGATATTCACAAAAAGGCCCTATTTCGTCCGAAATTCACAGAAAATGCATACAAAATCCAAACCGATGTTGTGATATACTGTTGGAAAGGTAATGGAGTCCATTTTTCATAAAAAAAAAAATGTTTCGGAGTTAGGTCACTTTGAAAAGTTTTGCGGTATTCGCGATAAAAGCCGATTTGATCGCATTTTTCACCTTCGAAAATTCATAATAAATTCGTTTTAAACCCAGAAATTATGTGCGATGTACCATTGGAAAGCTATTGATCTCTAGTATCCATGAAAAATGTTTGAAAAATGATACGGTGCTTCGATTTCAAAGTCAACTTTTAGGTCAAATAGGTCAAACTTGGGATCTCTGGGAAGTTCTGGGAACCTCTAGGAGCTCCCAAGAGCTGACGTTTTTGTCTGATTTTCTTTTAAAACTCGTTTTAGTACTTTTCACATGATCTAGGATGATCTCGGAACTTTCGAGCGAATTCGGATGATTTTGGTCAAACCCTAGTCCAACCTGGGTCAAACTAGTCAACGGGGACTTTTCGGGAACTTCCAAGACTTCCGGGGGTCTCTGGGAGCTGATGATTTCTCCTAATTTTGTTTTAAAACTCATTTTATTACATTTCTTATGTGCTTTCAAAACTTTTGGTCCAAATTTGGGGGTGTTTTGGGCTTTCAAGGGCATTTTGGTCATTTTCACCGATTCTTGAGCTTTTTTAGATTTAGAGGCAATATCTGAAAATCCAATCTTTCTAATCATTGAGGTTTGTCATGCTTGTGGCCTCCTAAATCTATTAGCCGATAAAATGGGATGTCTACAACATGAGACAGAGAAGATGGTTGGAGTTGATGAAGGATTATGATCTTTCAATTGAGTATCATCTGGGGAAGGTTAATGTAGTAGCCGATGATTTAAGATGAAAGACTCCAATGAACTTAGCCGACGAGCTAACACAATAAAAAGAATTAGTCCGAGAAATGGAACTATGGGAGTTGGATTTGATTCTAGAGACCAATGGTGGCTTGATGATGGCGATCATAACTCACCCAGACATTATTGACGAGATCAAAATAGAATAGTTCAACGACTACTACTTGTGCAAAATGAGAGATGAGATACCTTTGGGAAAATGACCCAGCTTTATTTTTAAACAAGGAACTCTGAAGCTTGGGAATCCGTTATATGTACTGAACGTGAAAGACTTGAAGGAGCGAATCCTAGAGGAAGCACATAGTACTAGATATTCAGTGCATCCAAAAAGTAATAAGATGTACCGAAATTTATGCGAGAAATTTTGGTGGAGAAGCATGAAGCGGGAAATTGCTAAGTATGTTTCAGAGGGTTCGGCATGTCAGCAAGTGAAGGTAAAAAGACAGTACATCCAGGACTACTACAGCCATTACCAGTGTCGGAGTAGAAATGGGATGAGATCACGATGGATTTTGTTTCTGAATTTTCGCGATCTTCCAACAATAATGACAAAATTTGGGTTATAGTTGATAGATTGATGAAATCAGCTCATTTCCTACCGATCAAGACGACTAAGCCTTCAAAGTTAGCTGAGTTGAATATGAAAGAGAATGTGAGACTATATGGAGTTCCAACTGTGATCATATCGGATCGCGATAGTAGTTTTATGTTGAGGTTTTGGGAAAGTTTGCAATAGGCTATGGGTACGAAATTGAGTTTCAGTACCGCATTTCATCCTCAGACCGAGGGACAGTCAGAAGGAATGATATAGACTCTGGAAGATATGCTTAGACTTTGTGTACTAGATTTTGGGAGTGACTGGGAGAAACACTTACCATTAATTGAATTTGCTTACAATAACGGATTTCAGTCAAGTATCGAAATGGCACCATATGAAGCATTATGTGGGCACAAGTGTTGATCACTAATTTATTGGACTGAAGATAGAGAAAGAAAGTTTTTAGGACCAGAGATAATACAATTGACAACTAAAAAGGTAAAGTTGATCCAGGAGCGACTTAAGGTGGCTCAGAGTCGTTATGAGAGCTATGCGGACTCTAAGCGATGACCGATGACATTTGAAGTAGGAGACTTTATGTACTTACAAGTATTGCCTTCGAAAGGCATTGTACGATTTGGGAAGAGGGGAAAGCTCAACCAGAGATTTGTAGGACCGTTTGAGATCCTAGAGAGAGTAGGATCGGTGATTTATCGACTAGCATTGTCAGCAGAGTTGGCGTTTGTGCACAATGTATTTCACGTGTCGATGTTGAGACTGTGTATGCCGGATACCAGCAAAATCATAGTACCTGAACACAAATCCAAGAAGACTTTACCTAGATAAAGCATTCAGTAGAAATCTTGGATCGAAATGAGCAAGTGTTGAGAACAAAGACGATTTCTATGGTGAAAGTGCTATGGCGAAGTCATATGTTTGAGGAAGCTACGTGGGGGAATGAGGAAGAGATGAGGAATGAGTATCCGCACCTGCTTGACGTATGAGGTATAAGTTTGAGGACAAACATCCTTTTAGGAGGGCAGAGTTGTCACGCCCGTCCCAGAAAGTCATTGTTTTAAAGTGCATATTAGAATTTCGTACATTTTCAATGTTACTTGATAATTGTGAATGGAGTTGACATGGTCAACTGTGGTGTGTCAGTTGAGGACACGGTATTCAGTAAAGTCATAATGCATGGACATGATGAAATGACATTTATATGATTTTAAATATTGTTTGACTTTATCTGATTTCATGAATAGTAATTATACATGTGTAGTATAATTATGGTAGTTTTGATCTAGTCTTAGATCATTTTGAATATTATGGTGAGAACGTGAGTGATACGTTGCATAAAAGGTAGGTTAACTAGAGATTCCACAGAATTTAGTTTTTACGCGTAAATTACGAACACAAACGGAACCTAGATGAAAAATTTTATAAATTTTAGTTTTCACTCTTGAAGTTATAAAATGGACGTGTACGACATTTCAGGAGTTAATTAGAAGTTTCAAGAACTCGTGGGGAGTCAAGTGTAATTCCCGAGAGTCGTGGCTGTTGATCGGGAGAGAACAAATCCCAATTATACGCCTTAATTCACATTTGTTAGTCGTTTTTATCCTATTTTTGTATAATTTTACTTTGTTTTTCACTTTCTGCCAGGTTTTAGGAAAAAGCAAGGATTTCTGGTTAAATAGGGTGAAAAAGTAGGAAGAAAGAAGCTGAAAAAGCCATCTCGCGCGAGCGGCCCGCTCGCACGAAACCCAGGAAATCGCTCGCGCGATCCGTACAAAAAAACATAAAACGCGTATTTTGAAGAGCTGAAGACCCCTATGTGGACGAAATTGTCCAATTACGTCCAGAATGCAAATTTTAGCAGTTTTAGTGAGATTAGGTTTAGGAAAACCCTCCTAATCTCTCTATAACTATATATATCTCATTCTTAATCAAAGGGGGGTTACACACATTCATTCATTGAAGACTTTGGAAGGCAAGAGGAAGGAGAAGAGCAAGCTTGAAGGTCTCTAATGGCTACCGTCAACTCAATCTTCATGCTTTCATCCACCATGTGCAACTAAACTCCTAATCTAGGGTTTCAATGAAACCCTAGCTATGTAAAGGGGGAATTCTATGCTTTTCTATTTTAGGATTTTATGTATTGGATAGTGATTGTATGTTGGTGGATTATTTATAATCAGTTTTTAATGTTAATAATCAAGAGCATTTTGGATCTATTCTTATCTTAGATATTTCCTTATGCTTATTGAACTCAATAGTCATTGATTTATGTGATTGATAGGAGTATTTACATACAATAGTGCTTATGTGATTGTGAGGTTTACATCTTTTATAATTCATGCTTAGGAAAGATGAGTTATGATACACCCTAGTTATAGGTAGATAATTCATGTGAACCATAGATAGATTATGCTTAGATTAAACTAACAATATCCTCTTGACGATACTATTGGGCTTGTAGCTACAATAGGTCATAACTATCCAAACATAGAACTTAGAATAGAAAGTCTAGACCCCTGATGCATAGTTAGTGGTGGATTTGTAATCCTAGATCTCATCTATTCATATTTAAACCAATTTTCAATTTGGCATATTAATTTACTTAGATTAAAGTTTAGAAGTTATTTTCATAATTCCGTAGTATAATTCCCTAGTAATAATCAAATCAATCTAACTTTCGATTTTCTTATAACTAAATAGATTAGATTTTATTAATTAAAGGATAAAAATTAACAATCTCTGTGGGTTCGACCTTTACTTCCAAACTGCAAATCTTTTGAAAGTAAAGCACAAATAAGCATACTTTTATATCTTGATTTTGACGAGATCAGTTATAAATAGAAAACTTAGGATATTTGGTCATAACTATCCAAACTTATAAATATCTAGAGAGAGGAGAGAGAAAGGAGATTTGTTGCCATGAGCTTGCCGACAACATACAATGACCGTTCGTCCGTCAGTTTCTCACCAGATTTCATATTTGGACTTGTCGAGGTAAGAGCTTCATTTTGATATCTCTTTGGCCTCGTTTGAAAAAGTTTTTCCTAAAATCTAATTTTAGAAATTTGGGAAAAACATGTATACTTGTAGGAATCACTTAAGATCAGAGATCCGTGGATTAATTGGTCTCCTAGTACTTCTCCTGAAGTTATAGAGCGATAGCTTAAGCTATGAATTCTGAACCTTTGCAATATAGACAATTTTGGATGTTTTAGACATTTATAAGAATTGTAATCCGGGCAAAACTCATGTGTTAAAGTAGGCCCGTTAATTTTAGCGAGTACATATTGAAAAGCATGGTAATATAATTATGTGAGTATGCTAAATGTCTATGTGAGTCAAAGGGGAGTTTGGTATAATTTCATGTCGGGGTACGCCTCTTAGTGTTTGAGAGTTATATTATTGACAACTACTTACTTGGTGTGGGAAGTGGCCAACCAGAGCAGTTGGATTTAATGGTCGAGTAATCCTTGGCTAGCCATTGGCATCGCGGTTTAAGATTTAAGACTTACCAATATACCAGATGAATGCGTATCTCTCTTCCCAGAGACTAAATTATGTGATTTAGATGTTTAAAGCATGAATTGTCCATATGCAATTGTTTAGAATTGTATACTCAGCCTATAGCTGAGCAGTGGAGACTTCCTCCATTGCGGGTGAAAAGAAAAAGGGAAAGAAGAAGAGGGAAGAGTGAGGTCGAGGAATGAATGTCTGGGAATCACCTCTTGTTCGTACTTTTGTTTTCATTCCAAACTTGTAATAAGAATTGGAGTTTGGAAAATGTTGTAATAGTGTCTTGGGATAGTTTTGTAGTTCCATAATCGCTAGTAAAAACTCTTATAATTATGTTTTGGATCACTATAATATAGTTGGCGTTTGTTTGGAGGAACTTGGCTTTGGGTTGCTGCTAAATTGTGCAGTTTTGGGAGGATTCAGTCGACTAGGTCCCTGACATAGTCGACTGGACTCCTGTTATGAATGAAAAATCTTTCAATTTTCAAAGGGTTCAATCGACCGAAGAATGGGCTTCAGTCGACTAGTTTCTGCATGAAAATATGACATTCTACATGCACAGTGTTCAGTCGACTGGACAAGGATCGGTCGACTGAGAAATTAAAGACCTAGTTGACTGGATCCCCGACACAGTCGACTGGAAAGGGCTGTTGAACTTTTCTTACTTTCTACTTCAGACCTCCAGTCGACCGGGACCCCGATACAGTTGACTGGACCACTAGTTTTCAGAATGGATTCTTTTGGAAATATTATAATTGGGCAAAGCTTTTTATGAATCGAATTTTAAGGAATTTTATTAATGTTTTTCGCTGCTATTTACTTTAAAGGAATTGGATGAGCCTTGATGGCATGCCACGTGTCCTATTTTCGCACGTAGCGGGATAGGTCGTGACATCATTTGTGATCAATAGATAGGTACCTATATCTATAGGTGCATGCAAGGGTTTAGTGACTTTGAATCAGCATGAGATTTTCTACATGAGGTTGTCAACTATTGAGTAAGAGATTTAGAGGACCACGGTCCTACCCTGGTGGAAAAAGCCCATCATCCCCACCCATGTGATGAGTGTAAAAATCCCCCCTCCCCCATGTATAAAAAAAAAAGAGTAAGGGATTTAGGAATTTTGAACGTGCAAGTAAAATTGCTGTTTTTTGTGGTATGTTTATACTTTTAGTTCATTTTGAATGCATGTTGGCTCTAGGCTCTATTTTTGTAACTCAAAAAAAATTACTTTGGTGATCTATTTACTGAGTTATAATTTTGCATAGACTGGCCTATTTTTTTTTTTCTTCCCATATTTTAAGGGTTCAACTACAGGAAAAACTGGCAGGTAGGGAAATCAAGAAAATCAAGTGTTTATGAGTTTGAGGTATTTTTTGGGAAATCCACTGATTTTCTTGGAGGCTATCGACCTTACAGCTATCAACTTCATTAAAGACTTCAGCTGAGTTTTGGGGTTTCAAACCGTTATCGACTGTGTTTACGTTAAATTTCCTTTTCTTTTTTCGTTTACATTGGTGCTTTTTTTTTTCTGCTCTCTGTTTTTTTTTTTCCTTTTTCTTTTAACCCTTCGTTTTTTCTGTTTCTTTGTCTTCTACCTTCGGTGGTTGGGTTGGAATTGGGTTTTTCAACATTGGGCCACTAATCATGTGCTTTTTGGCTGATTCAAGAATGTCATATCACACAAAGTTCTCGCACCAATTATGGTAAGACATACTAATGTATTGGTTGTATCTTTTTCGACCAATGTAGTTTCTAACTCAAAATCCAAGTATTTGCAAGTTTAGACTGTTTTAGTTGCGAATAGCTAATTGACGGGTTCAACATTAGGTGTTACAACATTGTCATGTTATCCTATTAGTAGGTTGTTTTCCTTTGCCAAATTTGAGAAGAGTTTTTTGTTATTTACATCGAGACTAATGTGGTTCTTATCATCAAAAATGGTTTTCCTTTGGGTTGTGCAGGTGATTAACTTATGCGTTTTTGTGTGCAAAGTTCTACGTTAATTTGCTGCTATGGACCACTCATTGCATTAGAGAATTATTGAAAGCCAACGGTGAAGCTGGAATTCAAGCTCTGTTGCCATCATTGTTAGAAGTTTTCACAACCCAGATTGAACTCTATTTGCTTCGCTGCTCTAATCAATGGTGGTAGATTTTTATTAGGTTGTATCATTTTAATAAGTTTGGGATTGGCATTTGTCAATGCTTGGATTTTTAACATGTCAATTCTTTGTGGTACCAAATTAAAGTTGAACTTTGGTTATATTATGCATAGACAACACAAGACTAAGAGATAGTGTTGATATTGAATCAGATTAGAAAAGGTAAACTGTTCATAATGCATTAGTAATGTGATTTGATGAGCTTTACAAATTTCCTTGATGCTGTCCATGACAATGACAAGTAGTGTATTTGACTGAAAGATTGCAATGTAGACATGTAGTAATTTCTGTGCAAATTTTTATTGGACTTGAAAATTGCAGTAAGATTGCCATGTTCAATCATTTCATAAGCTTCAAACTGGGACTAGCAATACTTTTTGAGCAAGATTGTGAGTTGTATTATCGTGGATCCTAGGCTTATTCTATGTTCTTGCACTCTCATTACATCAAATGATTTACAATTCACTCCTTGACTACAGTGTCTTTTAAGATTCGTTGAAAGTTCTTAAAATTTCTTAAAGTTCTATTATTTTGCACATCAACAATGGATACCTTCTTCAATCAGGATCATTACATAGCCCTATAGGTCCTCAACAACAGTTTCTGTTAGTCTCAGTCAACGTATACATGTTCTTCCAAGCTTATACATCCTGTGAGGTTAGTCCCATTTCTTTCCTTTTTCTCTTTGTTGAGTAAAAGTCAACCCCATCTCTTTTTTATTTTTTAACATGGAGAAATTTTGCTGACAAGCTTTTTGCTTCTTTAATTTTACTATCTCTAACTTTGATAGTTCTATTGTTAAAACAACCAACATTGAGATTGGTTTTCTCCAAAGAAAGAAACTAACTTTGTGATTTAAAAACAATTGTTTTGGATATATAACTTAAAAAAAAAAGTAATTGTATTATACTATGTAGATTGAGTGTTGGTTCTGTTGAAAAGTGCGAAATAGAATTGTGTAGTTTAATGGCGTAGGGCTAACGATTTGTGCTACGGAAATATTTTGTCGCAAAGTTTTAAGTGCCGATGTCATGTAAAGTAGTTATTAGCAAAACACATACATGGTTAGAATTGTTTCGTTAGTGGCTTTAGTCATGGGCAATGTAATAACACAATAAAAGAGGCAGTTCTCTAGGGAAGTGTGCCAATTGAAATCAATTTTGTCAATTTCATACTCCCTCCATTTTCTTGTCCTTTTTGGTAATTTTAATCTTAAAACTTGCTTCTTATTTGTTGCTTTCTTGCCAATTTTAATCTTTAAATTTGCGGCTATTTTGCTTTCTTCCGGACTATGAGACATAGACTCGAGTAGGACCGCGGCTTGTTTGGCAAATCACGTTTTGGTCATTATTTCAACCGTTTTATCTTCAAATATAATTTCATTACTTCCTTTGTCCAATATAAAGAGATCGTTTTGAAAATTTAACTATTTAATTGGAGATTTATTATTGTGCATGATGAAATTATCTAACTTTCAAATATTTTTTCTTTTGAATTTGAACATTGCAGTGTCACATCCAAAAATAAATAAATAAATAAATAGGAGGGTTTTGTATGCTCTCTCTGTCCCAAATTAAGTGTGACTCCATTTTTTGATGTGCCATTTTTATAGTCCCTTTCAAAAGTCGATGTATTTTAACTACATACTTTTCAATCTGTAATTAGTAAAACCCTCTCACTTTTTCTTTGATATGACACTACAATTTTCAACCTTAAAAAAGGCAATAATAGAACGTTATACAATTTACAACAACCAAAAAAAATTCCTCAAAAGGAAAGATACTCTCAATATGGATAGAGGGAGTAAAAATATAGTGTGTTATAATATGATGAATTTTTACAGAAGACTCATCAAATATGATATTAGAAAATGGAAGGCCTCTTAATTTTTCATTGGTAATTACTTTTGGTGGTACAACTACCAAAGAATTTAAAAACCAAACTTAGAATTCAAATGCGAGAATCCTATATTTAAGAACTATAGCATGACTTTAATTCTAACACAAGAGTAACAACACCACTAGCATATGTTTTAAAAAAAAAATCACTTGCATTGAATGGGTTTTGATTTTAGTGGTTCAAAATACCAAACACAGAAAATTGGCCGCATTGCTCATTAGAGTCCATCCATGCAAATCAAACAATATTCATTAGTTTCCTCCAATACTTCATTTTCGGTATCAACCTTTTTTTTTTTTTTAACATATTGACCATAAATATCGATGCATAAGAAATTCCAACAAAAAATTGAATGAAAAGTTGCATAACTGTTCGTTCAACCTGATTTTAATACAAATTGACACATGACATTTATGACTTGTACACTCACATAACTTTCTAATGTCATGCACAATATATGCCTAGGCCCTACACGTAACAATTTTTTTTGATTAATACACTAACATTATTATCAACCAATATGATGTGAGAACAAAATTTGTCATGCAAAAAATACAAGCTAACACTTTACCTACCAAAAAGCAAGACATGATTCACAGTGTATACAGGGCCGGTCCCGAGTATTTGGAGGCCCGGGACGAACTATTAAAGGGAGGCCCTAATACGGGGGTTCGGAGCAGCGCCTCCGAGGCAATTTTTTTGGGGTCTACTTATAATATGAGTCTATTTGTGAAACTTAAACATTATATGGTATCTTTCAAAATTCTAGATGGGCCTATTTCTAAAACTCAAAAAATTCTTACACTAAAAGTGTAATTTTCAAAATTCTAGGGCCTTTGCTTTTGAGTTTTATATACATGTATATCAATATATTTGTAATTGATGATAGTAAATTGGTCATTGGGGGAGACCTAAAAGTAAAAATACTAAAAATCTAAATGTAAAAATGTAATTATAAAAATTTAATGGGGGCCCTCAAATTTTTGCAAACTTTGGTGGCCCGGGACGGTTGCCCCTTTTGCCCACCCTTTGGGCCGGCCATGAGTGTATAGTCTCTATGAAGATGAATTCGAAAAATTACTGGTTGTAATCAGAAGATTGAAGACAAACATATTCTTAATTCGTACAAATATATTTGTTAAGACAAAAGATTAAGATGTATATGAAATAGAACATAATTCCATCTAAAAATATGTTGCTAACTAGCTTTCGAACCCATGCAATGCACGAAAAAAATTATAAATATAAAATTAGTAAAAATTGGAGTGATATATATTTAAACAAATTAACATATAAATTATATGTAGGTGGCTAATACGTGCGCATGTATAATCAATGGTGGTAGAAATCCACCTTGCTCATATAAAGGCTCTTCCGTATTGAGATTACAAAAGGATAGATCTTTTTTTTTTTAATTAATTTTTGCTGGCAATAGCTTTAAAGAGATAAATGCTCTCTCTTCTCAATTAATGTCACTCCAAAAGTTCACTTTTAATTTTTTTTTTTTTTTTTTTAAAAGATGCAAAAATATGTATATGTTGTAGTTTCTAAAAATTTGGGAAATTTTGATTTGCTTTACCTTTTTTTCTATCTTATGTCTACCAATGAAGAAAATTTAAACTTAAAACATGGTGTAATGTACGTGTGTCTATGATCTCGAATGGAAATAACATGTACAAATTTATGTCTTGGTGTTTCTTCTTCTTCTTCTTCCTTTTTCTTTTTTTTTCTTTTTTTTTCTTGTACTTTCAATAAAAATCCATTAGAAGATGAGATGTTCTCCATAAAACATATCACCCCATGCTAAAAAAAATAAAATACGGGAAACAACCCCAAAAGAGACCACCCAAAAAAAAAAGGAAGAACGAAAAGAAGAGACCATAATGTTGGTTGTGAACAAAAAGAGAACTACCCAAAGAGACAACGAAGAAATCAAATAAGCCTGACTAAACATATAAGGCCAAACTCCACTTAGATTAAAGATTAAACACATACAATGCATTATCATTAACTCGCCACATTGTACCTTGCCATTAAACAAACCTAGTCATAGCACAACCAACCCTCCAATCAACCAATTTTTAGCAAAAATCAAAAGAACCAAAAAATAATATATGCATTAATTGAGCTCTTTTGATATCAATAGCTTTAAAAGGCAATTCTGACGCTACCTATCAAAACGAATTGGATCTTGTAGTCACTGCACTACCACCCTTCAACTAAGTGATTGTTCTTGTATGATAACTTCTTTTTTTTACATTAGTGTGCATATATATAACCAACACCATATAGTAACCTCTAAGATAATTAATGAGATTTTTATTATAATTGGCAATATAGTCTCCCCATTTCCTTTCTAACTGTCAATTTAAGATGATTAGCTGCATGTGCTTGAGATTAGGCCAGGGATGAGGGGCATTAAAGTTGATTTTTTTTATTATATTTTACCAAAGCAGCCTTTGATGAAGCAATAATATATAGAGGGTAGAGAGAAAGAAGGGAGGGGGTGGAAGTGGAAGGTTTATTAAAGATTTAAATGCTCTCCCATTATCAAAAATAGAAATATAATGTGTATATAGGAAGTATTAAATGAAAAATATTGAAAAGTAATGAGAGAGAGAGAGAATGTATTCAATGCTTGTTGCTCTTCTTCTTCTTCTTCCTTTTTTGTTTCTTTTTTTTCTTTTTTTTCCCTTGTACTGTCAATAAAAATTCATTAGAAAATGAGACATTCTCTATAAAACATATCGCCCCTTGCTAAAAAATGAAACAAGGGAAACAACCCCAAAAGAAACCACCAAAAAAAAAAAAGAAGAACGAAAAGAAGAGACCATAATGTTGGTTGTGAACAAAAAGAGAACTACCCAAAGAGACAACGAAGAAATCAAATAAGCCTGACTAAACATATAAGGCCAAACTCCACTTAGATCAAAGATTAAACACATACAATGCATTATCAGTATATTGTACCTTGCCATTAAACAAACCTAGCCATAGCACAACCAAACCTCCAAACAGCCAATTTTTAGCAAAAATCAAAAGAACCAAAAATTATAAATACATTAATTGAGCTCTTTTGATCGCAATAGCTTTAATAGGCAATTTTGACGCTACCTATCAAAACGAATTGGATCTTGTAGTCACTGCACTACCACCCTTCAATTGAGTGATTGTTCATGTATGATACTAATTTTTTTTTGTACATTAGTGCGCATATATATATAACCAATACCATATAGTAACCTCTAAGATAATAAATGGGATGTTTATTATAATTGAAATATAGTCTCCCCATTTCCTTTCTAACCATCAATTTAAGATGATTAGCTGAATGTGCTTGAGATTAGGCTAGGGATGAGGGGTATTAAAGTTGATTTTATTGATTATATTTTGTAAAATCAGCCTTTGATGAAGCAATAATATATAGAGGGTAGAGAGAAAGAAGTGAGGGGGTGGAAGTGGAAGGTTTATTAAAGATTTAAATGCTCTCCCATTATGTAAAATAGAAAGATAATGTGTATATAGAAAGTATAAAATGAGAAATATTGAAAAGTTATGAGAGAGAGAGAATGTATTCAATGCATTTATTCTATACACAATAATGAGAGAAACTTAACCAGCTAAGAAGGCCTTGAAATTAGGTGTGATTTTGCTAATTAAAAACATGCACTGATGATTTTATTGAGAGAGAGAGAGAGAGAGAGAGAGAGAGAGAGAGAGAGAGGGAGAGAGAGGGAGGCAAAAGCTGGTAAATCATGGAGAGAGAGCTAGCCACGTGGCATCTCAAGTCTTCCATATTATAATATTAAGATATAGATTTTTGTAAATACAAAAGAAATTAAAAGTAAGTATTCTTAAGAAATGAAAATAAAATCAGTTAATGTTACAAGCCATTTTGCAGATTGTTTTAGTTTTAGTCATTTTGTTCATTTCATCTTAGAGCATATTTTCATTTAATTACGTTAGTTATTTACAACAAGAATGAACCATATATATATATACAGAATCCTTCTCATGAGAACTCCCTCACTTTGTTAAACTGAGAACTTATGTTTACAGGCTTTGAATCCAATTTTCTTTAAGAGTACTGAAATAATTTCACAAACATTTAGAGCATATTTTCATTAGAATTTTGGTAAAAAGTCTCCCATATTAAAAATTATGAGTTAAAAGTCAAATTTATTTTTTATTTTAGTTATAACTCCATTATTAATGAAACATAAGAACATCAAGTCCCTTACCCACTTTAAATGCACAAAAATAAGACCAAAATACCCTTGTAGACTTAGAAGTTAGAGAGAACGCTAGAGAAGGAGAGTGGGAGAAGCATGTCTGCGACGGTGGTAAATCATGGAGAGAGAGCTAGCCACATGGCATCTCAAGTCTTCCACATTATAATATTAAGATATAGATTTTTGTAAATACAAAAGAAATTAAAAGTAAGTATTCTTAAGAAATGAAAAAAAAAATCAGTTAATGTTACAAGCCATTTTGCAGATTGTTTTAGTTTTAGTCATTTTGTTCATTTCATCTTAGAGCATATTTTCATTTAATTACGTTAGTTATTTACAACAAGAATGAACCATATATATATATACAGAATCCTTCTCATGAGAACTCCCTCACTTTGTTAAACTGAGAACTTATGTTTACAGGCTTTGAATCCAATTTTCTTTAAGAGTACTGAAATAATTTCACAAACATTTAGAGCATAATTTCATTCGAATTTTGGTAAAAAGTCTCCCATATTAAAAATTATGAGTTTAAAGTCAAATTTATTTTTTATTTTAGTTATAACTCCATTATTAATGAAACATAAGAACATCAAGTCCCTTACCCACTTTAAATGCACAAAACTAAGACCAAAATACCCTTGTAGACTTAGAAGTTAGAGAGAACGCTAGAGAAGGAGAAGGGAGAAGCATGTCTGCGACGGTGGAGGTCGGAGGGAGGCTGACGACGGTGGAGGTCATGGCTAGGACGCTATTGTGTCTCAGCTGAAGCTTCACCACCCGGCAAATTCGAGGGAGGAACTCTGGGAGAAATTGTCGCTGATCTGCAAGAGCCACCATAGTAGCTTGGTGAAGCTACACATTGCATCGATCTCTGGAAATTATATACTTCCTATATAGTGTGTATGACTATGTACATACACTCGTATACATATGCATATATGTGCGCGTGTGGCCAATTAAAACCATAGAAATATGTTGGGCTGCAGATTTTAAAGATTTGATGGAGGGTTTGAGATTCTTGACTTTATGGTATGGCGATCGGTTCCTATTTTTATGTTGGTGTCATGTTTTTCTTTGGTCGGTTCATTTGGGCATTTGTTTTGCTATGTACAATTGGTTTAGCACACATTCATTATACAAGTTTGTAAAAACTTTTAGACTTCAATGTTAGGTAACTGAAGTAGGGATGGCAAAGGGGCAGGTATGGGATGGGGTCCCCTTCCTCCGACTCCGTCCCAGTTGAATGAACCCTTCTCCAGACTCCGCCCAGCCCCGCCCCGCCCCGAGGGGATGTGTGTCCCAAACCCGACCCCGCCCCGTAAATAGAAACCCATCCCCACCCCGTTTATTATTATTATGTCACACCCGTTCCAAAAATTTATAGTTTTATCATGCATAATTGTAAATTGAGAGTTATCAATGTTAATTGATAATGGTGATGAGGTTGACTGTGAGTCAACAATAAGGTGTCAATGAGGACACAGGAACATGACAGTTCACATTTCATGAGCATGAGTAAATGGCATTTATATGATTTAAATGTTATTTGACTTTATCTGGTATTTTATGAATAGTAATTTTACCTGTGTTTGGTAAATTGTGGTAATCTTTGATATTGTTATATCATTTTGAGAATTGTGGTGAGAACATGAGTGATCGTGATATAAAAAGGTAGGTTGTGTAGAGATTCCACAGAATTTAGTTTTCGGACGTTATTTTGGACCCAAACGAAATCTAGTCGAAAACTTTTGAACTTTATAGATTTGAACTCGTAAAGTTATAAAATGGACGTGTGCGACGTTTCATGGGTTAATGAGAAGTTTGAGAAACTTGCGGGGAGGTAAACACAATTTCTCGAAAGTTTGCCTATATATATAGATGAGAATGAGATTTCATTCTCATCCAAACTCAAAATATCTAGAGATAGAGGAGAGAGAAAGGAGATTTGTTTCTTCGGGCTTTGCGACGCCGATCGACGACCGTTCGTCTGTCAAATTTTCTCCAGATTTCAGATTTGAACTCGTGGAGGTAAGACCTACGTTTTGATACCACTTAGGTCGTGTTTGGCCAAGTTTTATAAAAATATTAATTCTAGACTTTTGGGAAAAAATCAGGTAAAACACGTAGGAATCGCGTATAAATTGAAATCCGACGATTATTTAGTCCCCTAGACGATCCTTCAAAGTTTGAAGAGATTCGCACGAGGTATGAATTCTAGATCTATGAAATATATGGATTTTCATGTTTTGGACATCACTTTTGATATTCTTGGATCCGGGCGAAATTCATGTATTAGTTAGGCCCGCTAATTATGCACGTGAAATTATGATAAAAGCACGTATTACTGTTTATGTGAGCATGTTATGTGTCTACTTGGGTTAAAGGGGAGTTTGGTGCAAATTCATCCGGGGTAAGCTCCTCGAACCTTGAGGATTGTGTTTGTGATTGATTGGAATTGGAATTTGGTTGTGTCTGGATTGGAGGTGGGCCCAACCAGTACACGGTACCTGGTATGGAGGAAGGCCCAACCAGTGTACGAGATGCGTGGGAGAGGTGGGCCTCCTACGGCATCGACCGGATGAATGCGTACCACTCACCCTAGAGACTATTTCTATGTGTTTTAGATGCTTAAACCATGAATTGTCATATAAGCATACTTTTAGAATTGTACACTCAGCATATAGCTGAGCAGTGGAGATGTACTCCATTGCAGGTAAGAAGAAAGACAAGAGAAAGCATGAGGAGTGAGGCTGTGGGATGCCGGGAAATCAATTGTTTATATTTTAGTTCTACTCCAAACTTGTAATAGAAATCTTGAATTCGTAGTATGTTGTAGTATAATCTAAACCTAGATTTAGTACATGTAATCTCTAGTAAACGCGCTTGTAATTATGTTTTTGAATGATGGAATAGAGTGAATATATGTTGGTTTGGAATTGGGAGAACCATGAGTTGTAAAGCTGCAGTTTTAAGCTTTGCTGATAGGAATCAGTCGACTGGTTTTTGATCCAGTCGACTGGATCACTGTGTTGCTTTGGTTTCTGCTTATTTCGTCTGAGGTTCAGTCGACTGGGTTGAGAAAACAGTCGACTGGATGGGGCTTCAGGCCATGGCATTCTGCTGGTTAGGGTACCAGTCGACTGGATGTATTCAGTCGACTGAAAATTTTGGGCACCAGTCGACTGAGTCCCCGACACAGTCGACTGGATGGGCTATTACACTTTGAAACCCTTCTGTTTAAGATCACCAGTCGACCGGATCACCGATCAGTCGACTGGTACTCTGTTTTCAAAACTGTTTTCTTTTGAAAGGTTTCTAATGGCCAAAACTTTTCATAACTCTGATTTCAATGAATTTTTACAAACTCAAAGGGTAATGTTTCCTAAGTTTTAAATACCCAAGGTTGTTTTAAAGTTCTTTCCGCTGCGTATCATTATACTGTTGTCTGGATGAGCCTTGGTGGCGTGCCACGTGTCCTATTTCCACGCGTAGTGGGATGGGTCGTGACATTTATTGGTATCAGAGCTATAGGTAACAAAACTTTGGGAACGTTCGACGATGAGTGGGGTGTTGAGTGAATTGTCACATGTTTTCAATAACATCCATACATATTAGAGATGTTTGATGTTTATGGTATGTTGTTATACATACATGATTATGTTATTGTTAAACATGCATAGTGTTTATGCATTGAGAACTACAGGATTGTAATCATGAGTAACGAAGAACGAGATTTATCGCCACACACTCGTCGAATGAATGAAATGGCAGAAATGATGGGGAATATGGGGGAGATGATCCGAAATATAGCAGAACGATTGCCTCCAACACCTCCATTGGAGCCAGAACCGATAGTAGTAGTTCATGCGCCTGAGAATAGGGGTGTGAGATCAAAATCTGAACAGTTTGCGAGGAAGAAACCAATGGAATTTCATGGGACGCCTAATACAACATTGGCAGAACATTGGGTTATGGACATGGAGAGAATTTTCCGATCTATTCCGATGTCGGATAGAGAGAAGATTGAGAATGCAAGTGATGTGCTGAGGGGTGAAGCTCAGAACTGGTGGGTAAACGTTTTAGATCAAGGAGCACCGATTACTTGGGAAGGGTTTAAGGCAGAATTCAATCGCCGATTCTTTCCACGAGCCGCCTATGATGCGAAGAAGCGAGAATTTGATAACTTGAAGCAGGGAGATATGACTGTGACCGAATATACTTCCAAGTACAACGCGTTGTTGAGGTTTGGTAAGGGTTCTGTACCACAGGAGGAAGATAGGGCAAGGAAATTTGAAGAGGGTTTAAGGGATAATATCCGGTTGAGAGTAGAGACCTATGAGCATTCGAATATTGCAGCAGTACAGCAGACGGCGCTTGTAGCCGAAAGTGGAATAGAGAGATCGAGACAAAATCACCAAGGAAAACGAAGTCTTGAGGGTGGTGACCGAAGTCAGGGGGGATCTTCTAAGAAGTCGTTTTCACTAGGCTCTAGTTCTAGTTTTAATGATTCCAAGAGAATACCAAGTAACATACCGTTGTGTTCACTTTGCAACCGACCACACACCGGTCGATGTTTTCTGACCAACTTTCAGAATAGATCTACAGGGGGAAATAGTATGAGTTCTGCAACCTACCCGCAACTCAAGTGCTTTGATTGTGGTACCTTGGGACACCGAGCGAAGGATTGCCCAAAGAAGCATTCTCAACAAGTGGCAAGTTCTATGGCTTCTAGTGGTTCGAAGCCTAAGCAGTTTAGTGACGGAGGATAAAGGATAGAGCAACGTCAAGGAAGATCATTCCAAATGAACCTTGGAGACGTGGCTGCTACTGATACAGTGGTCTCAGGTATGGTGCTTGTATGTTCACACTTAGCACGCATACTTGTTGACTCAGGATCTACGCATTCTTTTGTATCGCATCCCTTTGTTAAAAATTTGAATGTCAAATCGGCACCGTTAGGATATGAATTGTCTATTGTTGTACCCCTTAGTAAATCAATAATGACGTCTACTGTATATAAGAACTGTGAAATCAAATTAGGCGAGAAGTTGATGACCGTAGACCTTATACCGATCATGGTGAATCATTTCGATGTGATATTGGGGATGGATTGGTTAGCCCTTAACCAAGCTACGATAGATTGTGAACGGAAAGAAGTTAATTTTCGATCACCATTGCATGGGAACTTTTGTTTTCAAGGGAGTGGGGTTACACCACCGCCGTACTTGATTTCAGCTATCCGAGCGGGGAAGTTATTGAAAAAGGGATGACAAGGATTCCTATGTTCAGTGACTGATGTCTCAACAACCGAATCAAGAGTAGAAGACATTCCAGTAGTACGGGAGTATCCAGATGTATTTCCAGATGATTTACCAGACGTTCTGATTGAGAGGGAAATTGAATTCACTATTGAGGTAATGCCAGATTCAAGGCCATTATCTAAAGCACCGTATAGAATGGCACCAGTAGAACTGAAGGAACTGAAAGTTCAACTACAAGAGTTACTTGACCAGGGTTTCATCCGACCAAGTGTATCACCGTGGGGAGCTTCAGTGTTGTTCGTAAAGAAGAAAGATGGTTCGATGCGTATGTGCGTTGACTACCGAGAGTTGAACAAGTTGACAATCAAGAACAAGTATCCACTGCCGAGAATTGATGACTTATTTGATCAACTTCGTGGGGCACAAGTGTTCTCCAAGATAGACCTGAGATCGGGTTACCATCAGTTGAAAGTGAAGGCCGAAGATGTTGAGAAAACAGCTTTCAGAACGCGTTATGGACACTATGAGTTCTTAGTCATGCCATTTGGAGTTACAAATGCACCAGCCGCGTTCATGGATCTTATGAATCGAGTATTCAAGGATTATTTGGATGACTTTGTGATTGTATTCATCGACGATATTCTTATCTATTCACCGGGTGAGATAGAACACGAAAATCACTTGAGGTTGATACTTCAGAGACTGCGGGAAAACATGAGTATGACATAAATTATTCATTGATTTGGATCTTTTACCCTCTGGATTTAAACTTAATTAACCTTATTCAAGACATGATTTAAGTCCTATGACATGGAAAAATTATTTGGATCATCATTCGTAAGATTCATCAAATCAGTCACAGAATTCATAATTTACAGAGAAGAAACTAGATATCCAAAAAAAGAAAAGTCATGGTTCCCATGGCTTGATCTTGGTGATTTTTGGATACGATGTGTCTCTGTAAATCTAGTTTCTAACCCAAAAATAAAATCAATGATCAAATGGTCCAATCTCTGGGAATTGGACCATGACTAGACATCACTCAGGATTTATCAACTATATATCCAGAGACTTTGTATAATTTATTAAAAATAGTAAAATAATCTTAAACTCTTCAATCGTTTTGGAGAATCTTATAAACATATTGAGCTTCATGGAAAAAATGATTTAAAACCTAAACTACTTAGTTAAGGCTATGATCCAAACATTTTAAAATAGGTTCAGTGTTCTGAAATTCTGGACAGAGAGTGAGTAGTCTACGAAATTCATGATCAAACCATGTTAACCATATAATTGGGGTAAAACAAAAATCACAGTGGTAGATCTCTATGTTATGGACATATTCCAATTGGTCTCATTCAAATCCAATAGATCATGATTTAATTAGAAATCTTTGATCACAGATTGTTAATGAATTAGCTGCACCATTGTTGAATAGTCCCTTGTTATTGAATCCAAACCATCAAGCCATGAAAATTGGCTTTTTCAAAGTCCAATCCTCTCTCAAGTTGATGATCCTTGATAAATTGAGACTTATTTTGATTACTTCTCCTCTCAAATCAATGGTCTTAGGAGAATAAAGACTCAAATCGATATAAATTTCAATGAAGTATGGGATGCACTCCATGAAACTCCAAATCAATGTACCCAAATCACGAACATGGATTTGGATCCACCAATTACACATAAATATAAATCATCAATTTACAAAGAATTGAGAGATCAAACTCATGGAATTCAATTGAGATATTGAAAATCTCATTGATTTCTAAGAGAAGAGCATGAACAAAGAGAGGTGGAATCTACACCAACTTGAGGATCCAAGTCAAATTTTACTTAGAAAACATATTTTACATTAAATCCATGGTTACTATGATCCAAACCAACAAATATACATGAGGATTCAATCACAATTCAAGTGGTGTGTGATGAAATGAGGTTAGAAGATAGTTTTTAAAAATTGTGTAAAGATACTAAAGAATTCTATGAATTGTGACTTTAAGCTAAAAACTAACTAAGGTTGGGGGATTACCTCCAAAATCCTCAGATTTTCTTGATTTTAGTGAAAGCATTCAATGATCTTCAAGTTCTTCAAGCTTCTCTAATGGCTTCTCTTCCAATTCTCTCTTAATTGTCTAGACCCAATCAAAAATCTCTAACCCTTTGCAATGGAGATATACATCTTCTTATATAGACCAATCTTGAGGGGCCATTTCAGTTGATTCAGTGTAAAAACTCATGCGCAATGGCATCTTTGTATGTTTAATATGCATTTTTAAAAAATAGGTTGTTACAGGCAGCGGCAGTCGACGACATGTCAGTGGCACTCATTCGCCGCGTGCCATTTCTTCCTTACTTTTCCTTCACTTTTTTTTTTTGTTTTCTTTTCATTTTTCTTTTCTTTTCAAAGATTTTTTCTCAAAGAAAATCTTTTTCTTTTTCTATTCATTTCAAATTCTTTTCTTCTCTCTCTTTTTTTCTTTTTCAAAATTCATTTCTCAAAATAGTTTGCACTAAAATCCATTTTTACTATATTTCCAAACTAATTTTGTACTTTTCACATGCGTGTTTTTACTCCCGAAATTTTTTTGAACACCCGGTCTTTTCTTTTTCTCTTTTTCTAATTTTTTAATTTTGCTGAGATCAAGAAACTTTTCGAAGAGCTTGATTCACCTTAAAGACCTTTGAATTTTGTCGGACATTGTCGTCATCGATTCTAGAGGTAATCATCCCCTAAGTTCGACAGTCGGTCAAAATCGGGGTGTCTGCAATTTACCCTTCTTCGCCAGATCTTGTGAAGCAACGCGTATCACAAGTAAATGTCGAAGTCTGTGTGAAGACAAGCCCTTGACCAGGCTATTGAATTCGGGTAAAAACAAAAGATGCGTTGCAAAAATGGGCAAAAAGATGGTCGGTGCTGGTCCTGCTCAACGGTGAGCTACCTACGTATGCCAATGGGAATCAGACCAGGACGTAGTTCGGGCAAGGGATGACACACAAGCACAAATATTCATATGGATGGATGTACCTTATCCTATCGTGATGCACGTGCTTATGTAAAGATGGTTGTCGATGGAATTTCGCGCTACATGCTTTCGGACTATGGAAATGCGATGAATTGAAATCATGCTATTTCTATGTACTGAGATGCACCCTATGTCCTATTTTCTATCATTATCCGTAACCCTTCGACCTCATTGGATAGTTTGCTCTTAGTATCTATAGTCCTTCGCCCCATCGGATAGTTTGCTCTTGGTATCCGCATCCCTTCGGCCCCGTCGCATAGTTTGCTCTTAGTATCTGCAACCCTTTGGTCCCATCAGATAGTCTGTTCTTAGTATCTGTAGCCCTTCATCCCTATCAAATAGTTTGGTTTTTAGTATTCGTAGCCCTTCAGCCCCGTCGGATAGTTTGCTCTTGGTATCCGCAGCCCTTCGGCCCCAAAGGATAGTTTGCTCTTAGTATCCGTAGCCATTCGGGCCCATGGGATAGTTTGCTCTTAGTATTCGCAGCCCTTCGGCCTCGTCCGATAGTTTGCTCTTGGTATCCACAACCCTTCGGCCTCGTCGGATAGTTTGCTCTTAGTATCCGCAGCCCTTCGGCCCCGTTGGATAGTTTGCTCTTTGTACACGCAACCATTTAGCCCCGTTGAATCGTTTGCTCTTAGTAATCTGCAGCCCTTCGGCCCATCGAATAGTTTGTTCTTCAGCTTCCGCAGCCCTTCGGCGTCATCGAACAGTTTGCTCTTTGTATCCGCAACCCTTCGGCTCCGTCGAATAGTTTCCTCTTATCCATGGTCACTTCTAACTCAAGGATTCACTTTTAAACTTTTCAATTTCAAATTTTAAATTTCCAATTTCAAACTCCATAGTCAATTCAACCTCAATTCGGTCTTGTCGGACAGTTTGCTCTAAGTATCCGCAGCCCTTCAGCTCAGTCGAATAGTTTCGTCTTATCCATGGTCACTTCTAACTCAAGGATTCACTTTTCAAACTTTTCAATTTCAAATTTCAAATTTCCAATTTCAAACTCCATTGCCAATTCAACCTCAATTCAATTCAATTCAATTTTCTAAAATCGGGAGTCAATCAGACTCAATTCAACTTAATTTTCTCAAAGGGAGTCAATCAGACTTAATTCAATTCAATTTCCTCAAATCAGGAGTCAATCAGACTCAATATAATTCAATCTTCTAAAATCGGGAGTCAATCAAACTCAATTCAACTCAATTTCCTCAAATCGGGAGTTAGTCAGACTCAAATCAATTCAATTTTCTAAAATTAGGAGTTAATCAAACTCAACAGAATTACAAATTTCCAAAATCGAGAGTCAATTTGACTTAAAAAAATTTCTGTATCACAAGTCGAGAGTCAATTTGACTCAACGAATTTCTTATTTCCAAAATCGGGAGTCAATTAGAATCAAGACAATTTCTATTTTGAAGTTGGGAGTCAATTCGACTCAAAACAATTCCTTTCTTTCAAAAAAATCGGGAGTCGATTCGACTCAAAACAATCTTTATTTCTAAAATTGTGAGTCAATTCAACTCAAAACAATCTTTATATCACGAGAGTCAATTTAGACTCACTGAATTTCTTATTTTCAAAATCGGGAGTCAATTTGACTCAAAACAATTTCTATTTCGAAGTCCGGAGTCAATTCGACTCAGACAATTTCTTTCATTTCTAAAATCGGAGTTAATTTGATTCAAAGCAATCTTTATATCATAAGTCGGGAGTCAAATCAGACTCAACGAATTTCTTATTTCCAAAATTGGGAGTCAATTTGACTCAAAACAATTCTTTCTTTCAAAATTGGGAGTCAATTCGACTCAGAACAATTTTTATTTCTAAATATTAGGAGTCAATTTGACTTGAAAGAATCAAAATTACAAAGTTTGGGGTCAATCTTGACTCATGAGAATGTCACTCAAGCTCATTTTTCAAACCTTGGGTGTACAATCGAAACAAGGGAAAATTTTGGGGAACATTTAAGCACAATTTGATGGTCCCTATGCTAATATGAAAAATTTTGGGGGAAGGCTAACTGTCACCCCGATCGGCACTCAAAACCATCGCAGTGGCACTCGGTGAGTGCTGGAGCGGCAGTAAGTGACTGCCACACGACACTCAGCGAGTGCCACTGACTTTTCGCCGACTGCCGTTCGATCTGGCAGTTTGTTTTAAAACAAGAACTTCCTTTCTTTCTCTTCATATTTCTCTTCCTCTCTTACATGATTTCTCTTTAAGTTTTTTCTTTTTTCTTTGATTTCCAACTCAAGAATCCCTCAATCAAAGGTATGTTTGCTCATTCCTAACATCAAGATCCCATAGCTAGATTTATTCTTAGAACCCATAGTTCTTCATATTCTTTCCATATTTTCTTTTGAACTCCTTTCAACACTTGATTTTTCTCAATCTCTTCGCATATTTGCTCCCTATGGCTAGTGGTTCGGGTTCTCAAGGGCCTCCCAGGAAGAAATACAAGCCCACCCTAGTCCACATTTCTTCATTCCTCCTTGCCGATCCTGAGCTGCACCTATCAGCCCGTGCTTACCGCAAAGGGGTAAAAAAAATCTATCCTTTGCTTTAAATCCTTGCTTCCCTTGATGATTATGCAATGTATGATGCCAATGCATGTATGAAAATGACCTTGATTTCATGCATTTTGTGATTTTTGATTTCCCTAAATCATTGTTATCATGATTTCCCCCATGCTTATGAATTTTTAGATGACAGGATCTCATATAGACTTGAGTTTATGCTCTTGCTTGTTCTTGTTGCTCCAGCCTTTATTGATCTTGTGCCGAGATCACGCCCAAATTTTCATTATTTTACTTATTCTTTTCAAAATGGGGGGGAGGGGGGGTTCTCATTAACCAAAGCAAGTTCATTTTTTTTTCTTTTCAAAAATTGGAGTCGTCTTGACTCAGACAAGTTCACTTTTTATACAAGCGGAGTCACACGGACTCAACAATTCATATTTTATACGGACAGAGTAACCTAAACTCAAAATATCATCCGCTTTATTCAAATGGAGTCACGCGGACTCAAAAATTCATCCCTTATTTCAAACGGAGTCACGTGGACTCAAAATTCATCCCTTCATTCAAAATAGTGTCACTTGGACTCAAAAATTCATTCTTTCACATAAACGGAGTCACGCGGACTCAAGAAATGTATACTTCTTAACCACGGAGTCATACAGACTAAAAAATTCATATTTTACACAAATAGAATCCCACGGACTCGAAAATTTATATTTTACAACCACATAGTCACACAGACTTGAAAATTTATGTTTACAATCATGGAGTCACGTGGACTCAAAAATTCATGTTTTACAACCACGGAGTCACAACGGACTTAAAGATTCATCCTTCTTAACCAGGGAGTCAAACGGACTCAAAAATTCATTTGTTCACATAAATGGAGTTGTGTGAACTCAAGAATTCATTTTTTCTAAACAACGGAGTCACACAGACTCAAGAATTCATTCTTTCTAAACCACAGAGTCACATGGACTCATGAAATTCATCCCTTATCATTTTCTTTTAGAATTATATATTATCTTTCTTAATTTTGATTCCTTTCATCTCTCGCATCTTACTTTTATCCTTCTTTATTATGTGTTCACTCCTTTATTTATCAATTCTCATTCTTTCCTTTTAGGTGCACAAGGAAGCCCTCAAGGGCTAGGGGAGTCTGGCCCACAGATACGAGTGGTACAAGGAATTATCTAATCCCATCAAAGAAAGATTCAATGCTAGTTTTGGGCTCTTTGTATAGATCCTGGCAAAAAGTTCCAATGACTTAGCCCATACCCATGCCTTAGCAGAGTGGTGGAGGGACACCACAAACACATTTCATCTTCCCTTCGATGAGATGACGATGACCCGTCTAGAATTTTCTATGATTACTGGCATCCCGTTCGGTGGCCTTTCCCTGGCCCGATTTAACGACACTGGGAGCCAACATGAGCAGATCATCGATCTACTTGGTGCTCATCCAGGAGACCCCATCGTCCCTGCCTAGTGGTTCCTTAATACTTTCAAAGACTAGGACTTTACTGATAATCAAATGACCCTGGACTTTATCATGTATGTATTCGGTTGCTCCGTTATGAGCAACAGAGGGGATTGGATTCATCTGGCCTACCTGGTGTCCTTGGAAGACATTGATCAAACCAATCAGTATAATTGGGGAGGGGCATGGTTGGCTACAGTATACCGCCATATGAGTGACATCTCTTGAGATCGGTATCCTTATATTGGGGGCTTTTGGTAGGCCTGTCACACAAAACATTTCATCATTTTTTAATCTACATTTCTTTTAAACTTTATCAACCTTAAACTCACTCACTTGATTTTTCTTTTGCAGATATGGACCTATGAGTATCTTGGCATGATGGCTCCTCATACTAGAGCCAATAAGAGGGTAATCCTTCCCCAAGGTTTAAAATGGAGAAAAAGGGCGCTAGGCAAGAAGGTCAGGACCCATGATTTGTAGGATTTAGGAATTTTCTTACCAATCTGCGAGAGGCCTACGTGACATGGAATCCATGGTTCACAGATTTCCTGAAAGCTAGTCCAGAGCTCCAAAACACCTCAGGCTTCACTAGAATGTGGATTTTAATGGATGGGGGTATATGCAGAGAGTGGTATGTGTGACGACCAAGAGCCAATACTCCTGAGGCAGGATGGCCAAGATGGATGAGGTGAGGTTGAGTGTGGGGGCTTGTCTCACATCGCCTGGGGTGAAGTTCTTAGACTAGTTTATAAGGATTAATCGCCACTCTTTATGCAACAAGGCCTTTTAAAACCGTGAGGGAGCTAAACATGAAAGAACTTCACAGTTAAGCGTGCTGCTGCCAGAGCAGTACTAGGGATGGGTGACCCCCTGGGAAGTTCTTTGTGTTTAGGCCCAAAGCGGACAATATTGTTGCTAGACGGGGAGGTGGGTCGTTACAAATGGTATCAGAGCGGAAACCCAGCCGGAAGTGTGGGGCAGGTCCCTCCCCACACAAGGATGTGTGGCCCTTGAGGAGGGTGGATTGTGACGACCAAGAGCCAATACTCCTGAGATAGGATGACCAAGATGGATGAGGTGAGGCTGAGTGTGGGGGCTTGTCCCACATCGCCTGGGGTGAAGTTCCTAGACTAGTTTATAAGGATTAATCGCCCCTCTATATGTAACAAGGCCTTTTAAAACCGTGAGGGAGCTAAACATGAAAGAACTTCACAGTTAAGTGTGCTGCTGCCAGAGCAGTACCAGGGATGGGTGACCCCCTGGGAAGTTCTTTGTGTTTAGGCCCAAAGCAGACAATATTGTTGCTAGACGGGGATGTGGGTCATTACAGTATGCAGGTGAGAGGATGACCAGACAGTCCCTTGTTGCTCCTAGCTTTTATGTGCCTTTGGTTCCTCCACCAACTATAAGGAGTACTAAGACCCTAGACCATGATGACTTGATTACGGTTTTGGGTGGTGAAAACATAGCAAACTTTATAGAAGATCCCAGTGGTTATTATACCTTTTGTCTGAACTCCTTGATGCTTAACCTCTCTTTGATGGAACTGGAATGTGCCTATGGTGCATATGGGTCAAGAGACTATACTAGCTTCCTCCATGCACTCAGGGTGTCCCGACCATGCCCTTGCAATATGATAATGTTCCCAGAGACTATGCTGAGGAGGGGTTGTTGTACTCTCACTCGGTTCAGCATTGGATTCATGGCCGTGATTGGAGGAAAAATTCAAAACTGCTTCGCCCTAGATTATTATAAAATTTTCTTTTTATTTCAATCATTCTGACATTGATGATTTGGATTCTTAACCTTTCAGGTTGATAGAGAGAAGACAACTGTGGAATTTCGACCTGGAACTCAGGTATGTCTGACGACATCCTATTGACGCATTTTCTTATCACACTCAAGTGTAGGTGATCGTACAAGTAATAAAGTTCTGGAAGTCCAGGTCGAACCCACAGGGAACGGAATAAAATTTTATAAATTTAGGCAGATAACTATTTTGTCACTACAAAGAAAATAAAAGATGATGGATTTTTGTGGGATTTACTAAACTACTAATTTTTATAGTTTTGCAATAAAAGTAATTAAAGCTATTTTTTTTTTAACAGTTTATGGTAAAGATTTTAACAGTGCAAAATAAATTAACTAACATACTAGTAAGAAAAAGAAGAAAAATAAATAAAAGCTAAATTTTTGTAAGATAAACTTTTTAGATTTAACAATAGCGAAAGATGGAAATAATACAGATATTTAAGCAAAACTATTATAAAACAGGAAATATTAATTAACTAGGGGAAATGATTTAAAGGAATTCGGAATATGCAAACCAACACTAGATCCCACAACTTTTGTGCATTTGAAAAGCATTTGGCATTTAAGACCGCAGAGTCATTCTTTATTTAAAAATAAACTTTAACTTGTCAGGGTCATATCAAGTGTGTCAGGTTTGATATGAAACGACATCGTTTGGTTTAAAGAAAAATAAAAAGGCAATTGGGCAGTAGCCAGGTTCGAACCGTGCCCCGCTGCGGACATGGGTTATTCAGCGTCCAGTCCCCACCACTCTGCCACTACACAATTGCCTATCCATTATTGGATAGAAATATATATAAACACATATTTGAAATATTAACTTTGTCATGTGAGTTGTTTGAGTATGCTAGGTGTTTTTTATGACAAAAGGCATAGTTTGACAATCCACATAATTAGGCTTTTTATTTCAAATATATATAATCTTTTGAGCCCATTATAGCCATAGTATATAAACATGTTAAATGGTCATAAACTATAGATACATAGATATTTTTGGCCATAAATGGAAAAATAACTCATCCAGATAAATTTGCCCATTTAAGATTAGTGCACAGAAGTTGTGGTTTCTAAGTTTTTATTGCCTATCCCCAATTAAAGTTTTAGCCTACCATTTTAGAATTGAAACTGTCTTCGAAATAAAATTAAAAGATAAATTAAATAGGTGTAAACAGTGACTGCTCAATTAAAACTAAAGCTATAAAACTAAGGTAAGAGTGAAATATAATATTAATATATTATTTTCCTACTTAACATGAGCTGGGGTTGAATTTGTGAAATCTGCAAAATAGAAAAGTTTAGTACAACTAGGCTAATAAAATATACATAAATGGAAATACTGAACCAAAAATAAAATACTAAACCTTTGACTTTGGATTCTTGTGGGGTCACAGTGGTTGAGCTCCAAGAACACAAATAAGGCCAAACCAAATCCAAATATACTTTTGGAGTGAGATATGAATATGGTGTGCTTTTGGACTTTAGTAGGTGATTATAACAACTACGTGGCTAAGAAATCTGGCATTTAATCGCAAAATCTGTCTTTTAGTGAATGAAAATATTGCTATAAAAATTGGAAATTTAGAATTTTAAACTATTTTAGGGGACAACTATAAATACTACTAGACTAGAAATATTAAATCTAATTTTAAATAGGAATATTTTACTACTAAAAATTGACAAAGGTCATACAAGAAAACAAATATTTTAAATTTAAGAAATACAGTACACAAAGTTTTGCTACATATTTTTGAACATAAAATCATCAATTACATAAAAGTAAAATTTTACAACTACTAGAACTAGAAAAGGCAAAGAAAAACTAAAGTTTCCTATTTCTAGGGACAATATAAAGTGCTCACATAATAACCTCCCCTAAACTATTCCCTCCAAACTGTGATTATAAACTGTTGTTGAATTGTTGTGAATGGTGAATGGTGAATGGTGTGTGTTATTTCCTCTGCCTCTTCCTTTCCTTTTATAGACGAACTGCGATGAAAATTCATCACCGCGTTCGTCACGTTTGAGCATGAGCTTTGCCATTTTTCTTCATGCGCCTCGATTGTCTTTGGCATTCTGACATCTTCATTGACAAAACTGCAAAGAAGGAAATCGTTATATGCAAATGTGTCAACATCCAAACACTGTTTGGATGTTGATTTCTTTTCACGAGATTTTTTTTTTTTTTTTTTTTTTTTTCTTTCTTTTGGACGTTTTTTTCAAAATTTTTACTATTCATTACTATTCATATAAATATACTATGGTGTGGTTGCTACTTCTTTCCTTCCCTTTATTTCACTTCATTTTTACCTAAAGATATAAAATATGTAAAAACACATTTTTACACGCATTTGAGTGACATCACTATTAAATATTAATTCAAATATGCATGTAAAACTAGAAATTTGGGGGATTAAATGAGCAATATGTCTATTATATTGGCACATAAATGCGCAATATTCAATGTTCGTCAATGTCCTTACTTTCTTTTCTTCTCATACTTCTTAAAACTAGACTTGTGGACTTAAAAGAAGTCACATTCACAAAAGGGAGTCTCACAGACTCAAAAGGATTATTATGTACAAAACCAGAGTCACACAGACTCAAAAGAATTTATTTACAAAATCGAAGTCACACAGACTTAAAAAGAATTTATGTTTATGAAAAATGGAAACCAGAGCTATTTAAATTCAAAGAATTTTTTCATTTTTCTTCTTTTCTTCTCTCTATTATAGGAGGAGGAGCTTGTAGCCTTGAGGAGGCAGCTGTATGAGCTTCAGATAAGCTAAGGGAAAAGTATGCAGGAGGTGCTGGTGGCAGTGAATAGGGCAGAGGTGATGGCGAAGACGGAGGTGATGGCGGTGCTGGGGGCAGTCAAGCGGCACCGCTGATGTCCCCAAGGACGTCTACCCGCCTTAGGTAGACATGAGGATGATTTCACTCCTCTTGCTCTACCTTTTATTTGGATGTCCCTACGAGGACGAACAACAACAGAGATTCCTATTTTTTTGCTTTATTATGGATTTGGATTCAATTCGGTAGATGGATGACTGATGTGTCAGCATGGCGGCCTTTAGGCCAATTTTGGGTTTCTTTGTTCTCATGCTCAGCTGCATTTAGGATTTGGATATTATTTTATCAGCTTTTGGATGTACTTTTAGATATTCAGGATGACTGATCTTATATGAATGCCCCCTCTTTTCATTGCTTGTTGGGGCGTGCTTTGTTGATGAATGAGGATTGATGATTCACAAATGTTGTTTTTGTATTTTTCTATAGTGGTTTATTCAATTTTTTGTGTATGTTTTGGGTTTACTGATTTACCAACAGTACCAAACACTGTTTGGACCCTAATCGGCACTCAATGAAGGGGACCGGCGCTGGGCAACTGCTGCGCGGCACTCACTGACTGCCGGCACGGCACTCATTGAGTGTCGCCGGCTTTCATCGGGTGCCGCTCAGCTTCCAATTTCATTTAAATGACCCCCTTTTCATTCATTTGATTTACATTCGAAAATTTTAAGCTTCTCACTCTCCTTTCTATCCTCTATGGCTCCCCTTGACTCTAAGCTCCTCTTTTATATGGATGGACGATATCACGGGTTTGGTTCTTCTTCACTTCCGTTACTATGGTCTCAACACACTTCTTCTTCTTTGACACGTGAAACTTGAGGAAGACATTCTTCATGCTTCCATTCAGTGCTGGTACCCCTAGTTCCATGTTTTTAGATTTGGACATCAGGAGGTCACCCCTTTATTTGAGGAATTCAGTGCCATCCTCGGTTTTAGACCGATTTTTTTAAGAGCTCTCATTACTTCTCGGTTGCACTCTCCCCGTTGCGAGGTCCTTGATTTTAGCTCATGAGATCAACTTCCCATGCTACTTTGCTCAGTGTTGCCCTGCCATGGGTGGGTACTTTGACCATCGTGCTTCTAGATGGTGTTCCTTGAGTTTAGCCCTGATTTTACATTTCCTTTTCTCCTTCTCTTCTGACTGTCTTATCCTGATAGCTTGCGGGCTTCGTGAGCAGAGGAAACCCATGATGCTTGTTCTTGCCAAAACCATGATGGGTCTTGATCAGGCTCATATTGATGAGACTAGTCTCCTCCGTGGTGCTCCACTGATCATGTAGTTTTGGCTCTTAGAGCGTCTAAAACTTCTGTTTCTTCCTCATGGTCCTCCCATAGTCCTCCCATTTGATCGAAGACAGATTCGAAGGCATTTTGGTATATGTGATGACTGGCTTGCATGGTTCAGGTCCTTATCTGCTGAGGATCTGCTGGATCTGTTCTTAGTGGATCCATTACTTCGTTATAGTACAATTTCCTGGATAACCTGGTATTTGGCTTCTCAAATTATACTCATCCACTTTCTATATTCCGGGTCGAGTGGTCCGTCAGTTTGGGCTACTCTAGGATGTTCCTGAGGATGCCACTACGGGTTTTCGAAGGAGCCCAATTCTACACCCTTCTTCAGTGAAGGCCTTTACTGACGACTGGCATAAGAGGATCGTCGTAGCTATCCAGAGGATCTCTGCTTCTGTTACACCTACTATGGAGTACCTACTAGAGATCCAAGCCATAGTAGATGGACATACCAAGGGGTAAATTGATATAGGTGTAGCAAGGTAGAAAATACAGGGAAAAG
This sequence comes from Hydrangea macrophylla, assembly GCA_033977485.1. NCBI lineage: Eukaryota > Viridiplantae > Streptophyta > Magnoliopsida > Cornales > Hydrangeaceae > Hydrangea > Hydrangea macrophylla. The sequence continues at coordinate 61,313,381 of CM066985.1, forward strand.
ACAAATTTCTACAAAAAATCCGACAAACCCTATTTACTTTCATTGTGGTTTTTGAATTTGACTTAATTTTACTTCCAAAAGATGATTTGTACGAGAAGCATTTTGAAATGTTCAATCAAAGCAATCATTCTTTCAATCAGTTTTTAGAGTTATGAAAATTTTCCTTTGATGTATTTTCTTGACTTTTATAACTATCACTTTGTATCTTGCTTGGAATTAATCATTATATACCATGAATTCTTGTTTATCTTAACATAGTGCTCATTCCAATAACCAGGAGATCTAGAGATGAGTTAGGGGTTAGGGTATATTTTTGGTTATTTTCTTGGGCGGCAAACGAAGTTTGCTCCCGGTAATTGGGCTTGATTTGGTTTCGGGCGAACACAAGTTTGCCCCTAGTTTAAGATGAAGAAACTCAAGACATAAGGACTTGTCAAGAGTTTTGGGTTGTGGGCTTCTTTGGACCGAAGGCCTTGGGACGCCAGGCTACTTATCCCCGAGTGGGTATCAGGTCCAAAGTAGTTCGGCTAAGGTTTGAAGGAAAGGTGCCATTCAAGAAAATTTTATTGATCAAACTGAGTAGGTTGCCTACGTATCCCCTAGCGAGAATCAGGTCAAGCATAGTTCAATGATGTGGGAGGCTTTGAAAGGCAAAGGCTCAAGAAAGTATTTTTTTTGGCAATTGAGGTTAATCGGCTATTTAAATTCCATAAGATAGGCAGCCCCCCCCCCCCCCCATTCCCAAAAAGAAAGGTATGTATGACGTATGGCCTAACCTAGTTGGGTTTGAATTTTCCTCTGGGATCATAAACAGGCATTTTGAGTTCCTTGAGGACCAGGTCACCCTCCTCAGCAAGCTTCCTTTGGCGGACCTTTTTGTTGAAAGCATGAGCTATTCTCTTCTGATATCCCCAAGTATGGTTTATTGCAGTCAATCTCTTCTCATCCAGCAACATTAATTCCTCGTAGCTCCCTTATATCCATTCATGCTCATTCACTTCGCACTCTGCCAAGACCCTAAGGGAGGGTATCTCCACCTTAATAAGAAGAACAACTTCCATTCCATAAACTAATGAATAGGGCGTAGCCCTTGTGGATGTTCTTATGGAAGTCCGATATCCCCATAATGCGAAGTGTAGCTTCTCATACCAATCCTTGTACGTATCTGTCATTTTTCCCAAGATTGCCTTAACATTCTTATTTGCAACTTCTACCGACCCATTCGTCTGTGGCCTATATGGTGATGACTGATGGTGGGTAATCTTATACTTTTTCACTCCCTGAAAGTGACTACCATGATCAGAAATAAGCTCTTTCGGGACCCCATATCTACAGACTATATTCTTTTGGATAAAAATCACTATGTCTTTGGCCTTCAGAGTTGCATACAACGCCACCTCTACCCATTTGGTAAAATAATCGATTGCCACAATTATGTAAAGATGCCCGTTGGATGCTCTCGGAACTATTTCACCAATGATATCAATGCCCCACATAGAGAATGGCTATGGTGTGGTCATACTATAAAGTTGGGAAGGTGGGGCATGCATCAGGTTCGCATGGATTTGACACTTATGGAATTTTTTGGCATATTCACAACAGTCCCTATCTAGGGTTGTCCAATAATATCCTTGCTGATTTATCATTTTCACCAACATGTACCCATTCATATGGAGTCCACAAACTACCTCGTGTATCTCTTCCATCATTTCCTCACATCTCTTCCATACAGACATTCTAAATTATACTCGGTATATGGTTTTTTTCTAAAGTTTATTTGCATAGATCACAAACTGAGTTGAGAACTTGTGTATCGCCCTTTTATACTTTTATGTTGCTTCCTCAGGATACTCTTCTCTTTCAATGAAGTTCCAAACATCCAAATACCAAGGTATTTCAACCTCTTCCTCTTCGACAGTTGCGATCATTTCGAATGATGGTTGGTTTCCTTCTTCTATGGATAAAGGGATCATGGTAACTTCTATAGGGATCTGGATCATCGAGGCTAGGGGTGCTAGAGAATCAGCCAGTTCATTTTCTTCACGGGGGAGTGAATAAAATGAAATTTTTGCTTCAACTGCACTTTCAAACTTTCTAAATACTCATGGTATGGTCTCAACTTTTTATGTTTCACCCTTTAACCGCCTCGCACATGAGAGATAATCATATTAGAATCCTCGAAGATGTTAATTCTTTTAACATTCAAGGCTAGGGCTTCTTCTATCCCAATTATGTAGGCTTCATATTCTGCCATATTATTGGTCGAGTTTTACTTAAGCTTGACGGCTAATGGGTAGGGGTCCTGCTAGGTGATACAAGAATGATTCCTACACCATAGCCCATCTGGTTATCTGCTCCATCAAATTCATCCTCCATAAATCCCCTCCTATCTCCATTACCCCTTTATCTGGAAATCGAAATTCTCTTTTCTCTTCAGATTCTATAGCAAAATCAGCCAAGTACTCAGCAACGGCTCTTTTTTTTTTTTTTTTACAGATTTGGCAGTGATATATTTGATATCAAATTCAGCTAGCATCATGGTCCAACGGGAAATCCTACTGGTCAAGGCAGATTTTTTGAATAGGTATTTGAGTGTGTCCATTTGGGAGATTAGGGTCACAGGGAAGGGTAATATTTAATGCCTAAGATGACGGGTACACCATACTATGGCCCAACAGGCTTTTTCCAAAGGTGAATAGTTCAGCTAATATCCAGTCATCCTCTTACTTAAGTAATAAATCGCTTTCTCCCCTCTTCTCCTTCTTGGGCCAACATATACTCCATTGAATTTTTTGACACAGACAGGTATAGCAATAAAGGTTTTCCAGATTGGGGAGGTGACAGAACAGGTGGGTTTTGGAGGTAGGTTTTGATTTTGTCAAAGGCTTGTTTGCATTGGTTATCCCATTCAAATTTCTCTCCTTTTCTCAATAGTTTAAAGAGTGGGTCACAGGTTAAGGTGAGTTTAGAAATGAATTAGCTAATGAACTGTATTCTACCCAAAAATCCCCTCAATTCGTTCTCATTCTTTGGTGGTTGCATCTTTATATGGCTTTAATCTAAGTCGGGTCCACCTCTATCCCTCCCTAGGTGATGAAAAATCCTAATAACTTTCCTGTGGTGACTCCGAAGGGGCACTTTTGCGGATTCAACCTCATTCTATACTTTTTTAGTCTCTCAAAGAATTTCCTTAACGCCCTTAAATGCCCCCATCTCTCTCTCTCTCTCTCTTTGGATTTTACAATCATATCATCTACATACACCTCAACCTCCTTATTGATCATATCATATAATAGCGTAGTGGCAGCCCTCTGATATGTTGCCCTTGTATTTTTGAGCCCAAATGGCATCACCCTATAACAGTATGTTCCCCAAGGAATGATGAAAGTGGTTTTCTCCTTATCCTCCGATGCCCTGAGAACTTGATTATACCCTGAGAGTTCATCCATGAAAGATAAGAGTTCGTGCCCTATAGTGTTATCCACTAGTACATCAATGTGAGGTAAAGGAAAGTCATCCTTAGGGTTTGCTTTGTTTAAAATCAAAAGTTAACATACATCCTTATGCGACCATCCTTCTTCGGTGACAATCAGGAATCTAACTTTTAATGATTTTCAACTTCTTATTTAACTTTAAGCGCCCATTCATGTCTCATTCGCCTCAATTTTTGTTTTATTGGTTTGGAATTTAAAAAGAGGGGGATATGGTGTTGCACTATCTTTGGATCAATGCCTGGCATATCGTCATAAGACCATGCAACATCATCTTTGAATTCATTTAATAAAATGATTAATTCTTTGGTTTCATCACTGTTAAGCATGGAGCCAATAAAACCATTTTGGGGATTATCTTCATTTACCAAATTAATTGTTAGTGTTTTTTTTTTTATGATTTTACATGGAGATTCATTCTCTTTTTCAATTAGTTTTTGCAAATCACTTAGTATATCATCACATTCATTAAGCGCATGCGAGTATGTAAAGTCGGTCACATTCTCATTAATTTTCTTTGGAGTGATAACAACAGACATGAAAATTGAAAGATGCCTCATTTGGGCCATTACAAACTCTGGGGAGGGGGGATACTTATCAGTAGACTCAAACACCCACTCTTTAGTGCTTCCTCCTCCAAGCTCGGTGATGATGCAATCTTTCAAATCCTCTATCCCAGTAATCTCTTCTTTTGGCTCTTTTTTCTTTTTCATTATTCTCTTATGTCTTTTCTAGCACTTTTTCCACCACATCTTCCACATAAACCTCTTCTGACTTCGCTTCCTCGTTCTTTCCTTGGTTACTACCCTCGGTCTTCATGCTTCCCTCATCCAACTGATTTTTCATTGCTGACCATCTAGTGCACCAATCTAATCTCGGTCAGTAACAGTTTTCATGGGTACTTGAAGGTAAGGGTCTTCATACTTAGAGAATTTGTGTGCGAAGAAGATCTCAAACCCTGGTTTCAAGCTTTTATAAAATTGGTCCACCCATGGCTTCGGAAATCCACAGAAGGGGAAATGTTCTCCCTCCATAACGAAGTACCCGTTGAGTGTTTTCAGATAAGGGTCCGTTGGTGCATTAATCCCCTTCTTTTTCTTTTTTAATTCTTCTTTCGTCGGACAATACCCCAACCCACAAGTGTGAGTCTTTGTCATGATGTTCGAAAACTTTGGCAAACCCTGATGCTTTTTACCCAAACCCTTTCCCGGGAAGAAGCCCATCTTTCTTAAAATTCTAGCTACTAAGGTACTCGCATACTGATCAAAATAAAGTGGCAAAAACTCCTTTGGTTTACTACTCTCCAACATATTGATAAATTCAAAGCCCCCAAGCTGGCTTCTTCTCCCTGCAACTATACCTCTAAAATTAGAGCACTCGACAAGGCCTCAAATACATAGATCCATGTCCCCAAAGATATCGCAGACTATGTTCGCCCAAACACAGTTGACCTTTTGATGAATCGTTGATGGTATTGCACCCAAACTATCCAACCACGCTCTTCCCAAATATAGATTAAACGACGCAAGGATGTCGATTATCTATAATTGGTCTTCCTTCTCTAAAGGCGCAATGGTGAGATTCAAGAAAATGATGTCTATAATCGTCCTCTGAGTATTGTCATACCCTCTCACTTTCTGCTCAGATGGTATAAAAGTTGACTCATCTAGACCCATCCTTTTTGTAGTTCAGAAAGGACACAAATTTAAGGCTTGACACATTGTCGATTGGATAAGCAGACAGAGAGTTCCCTAAGCATTCTAGAGTGACATGAAATCGCTTGTTGTGAGCGGGCCCTCCAAGGGGCAGATCATCTAAGGTAAAAGTTATAGCAAGGGTCAAAATCTTCTTGGTGTTGATCATTCCCACAAGGTCTTCTAGAGCAATGTCGATGGAAATATCAGATTGGTTTAGAGCATTCAAAACTACCTACCTATGATGCTTAGAGATTATCAATAGTCCCCAAATGGTAATACTAGCCTGGGTTTTCTTCATCTATTTATGAACCATATCTTCTTCTTCTTCCTCGTTCATCTTTCCCTTTCCTTTGTCCAACTCTTGACCCAGGTGATCCGCCTCTAAGTCATGTGGTTTGAAGTGTCTGCCTGACCTAGTCAAGTGGCTAACCTCTTCTCTCATACATAAGTTATCTTTTGCTTCAGTAACCCCCAAAATTTTCTTTCTCTTCTTGGTCAGTTCGATACCACAAATCTTCTTATACTTGATCAATGCTTTGACGGTCATCCTCTTCATACCAAATAGAGTCGTCGGCCTCTTGAGCCCACCAATCTATAGTAGCAACCTTTTTCGTTGTTTCTTTCCCATATTCTTCTGACTGACCCCTAAGGGTGTAGATCATTATGCTTTCTGGATGTTGATGGGATTTCTTCTATTGGCCTATGCTTGTGATCAACTCAGAAGCATCGAAAGAATTCTCTTCAAATTCCAAGAAATAAATACCCTACGATGGTGGCACAGCATGATGGTTTGGAAATGGGTTTCTAGTGACATTAGGCGTGTTAACGGGTGGCTCAGAGATTACTTTGTTGTCGACGAGATCTTGGATTTTGTGCCTTAGCCTTGAGCATCGATTAGTAGTATGCCCTTTTGACTGATGGAACTTGCAATGCAAATCATCTCAAAAGCTCTGTGGAAGTGGGTTTGATGGTGATCATGGTTCCAACAGACGAAGAAGATGCCCCTTGGCCATTAATTTGTCAAGAGCAATGAAAAGTGAGACCCAAAATTCAAAAACTTCCTTTGCGGCTTATCTATTCTTGGACGACCTCTTGTTATATCAACCTTCTTCTTTGGGTCGCTCAACGCATTAATGTTGGTGGGGCCAAAGTGACCCCCCAAATAACCTCCCTCTGACCCATAATTCGGTCACCTGTATTTTTCTTGCGACTCATCTTTCTTAATCACTCCCTCTCAGATCGCATCCTCAATTCTAGCTCCTACATCAAACACTTCAGCAAATGTGTTAATGGATTAGAACCTCATATTCTCGTAATAAGTGGGTTGGAGGTTCTTCATTAGCATTCTAATTTGCTCCTTCTTTGACAGCCTTTGCACCATCTTGGCCGGCTTGTCCCTCCATTGGCTTAAGTATTTGGTGAAGGACTCTTTGCTTTCTTGTTTAGTGGTTGTCGAATCCCGAACTGTCACTTCTATGTCTTGATTGTACTCGTATTGTGCGATGAACGATTTCACCACTTCTTCCCCAATTCGAGTTTTACTCGGCTCAAGTGTAAGATACCACGCCAAGGTAGCCCCGATTAAAGTCTACTAAAATAGAATGGCCATCATTGTAGTTCTTAACCTACTCGGGTGGAATGCCCCAATACACATTCTTACATGGCTACGCGGATTTCCTGTCCTATCAAACTTATCAAAGGTTGGCATTTTGAAACCTGCGGGCAGTGTCTCACGCACCCCTTCATATAACCCTTTAAATCAAGGAAACACGTGTCAACCCCATGAGCTTTATGAAATCCTCTTTCAAGCTTCTCCATCTTTTCAACTATTTCTGCCCTTTCTTTTTCATTCTTCTCAGCTTTTTCTGTCCCTACCCTTTCCCTTTCAGCTCGTGGCCCGTTGGCTCTCTGTATCTCAGGGTCATCATCCAGTCTTCTTCTTCCCTTGTGATTGACGGGGGATCAATGACTTGTGGGGTTGCTGTGGGTGCTTACCGTGCCATCATCTCTACCATACCCATTATACGGTTCATGTTCTCGACCTGTAGCCTCATATGTTCAGCCTGTCTTTCTACCATCAAATCGCTCTCAATTCTATGACTTCTCCTGTATTTGTTTTTCTTGTGCCATGATGCTCTTCCTTCTCACTAGCCTTGCAGCAAAGTCTCTATACCAAATCGCTTATAACCACATTTATTTATTTTAATCAATTTCAATTAATTTCAAAGGAAAAATTTTATTATCCTTTATTTATTCATTTCATTTTTATTATTTCTTTCTTCATCATCATTTTTCATTTTCATCATTTTATATATTTTTTAATTTTGACTTTATTTGTTGCAAATGCTTAGCAAAATGCTTATGAATGATTCATATATCACATGGATGAAATGCAAGTGTGTGTATGCCTACTCCATATGCCAAAGAAAGGAAAATTCTAGTCCTAACACATAGCACATAAGCACATAAAATCCTCATCCATGTCAAGTGCACTAATTTCTCCTTTCATTTGTGATTCTCATTACTCTTTCCAAGGTTTGGATATTTTTTTAAATAAATTGTCGAAGTTTCATTTTTGAAAAGCATTCCTTAGACAATAAGATTTTTTTTTTAAATGGGCACAATTTCTCAAGGATTTGAAAACATTTTTCAGCAACAGGTGGTTGGGTTTTAATTTTACTTGATTAAAAGGTAAACCTTGGATCTTTTCTTTTAAAAGCATGATTTTTTTTCAGAACATTTTGGGATAAGAGGTGGTAAATAATCAAGAATCTGTTTGCTCACAAAAGTTGATTTAAAAACTCTCGGATAGGAGGACCACATGATTGGATTATCATCATACTTATCATGAATTTGGATGCGTACAAGGTCAATGATCTTAGCTAACAATATATAAGAAATGTAATCTTTTGATCAAGATCTGACATATTTCCAAATGTCGTGGGACATAAAGAGGAATTGCTAAAAGGTGATTAAGAGGTTACACATCTTCCATCAAGTGAACGTCATCATCATCTCAAATAATCCCTTCCGGACATACAAAACTCCCTAACATATAATTCTAATCAAGAATCGATTTTCCTAAGATTGAAAGGTTCTATAAAAACAACCATCCAAAGGTTGGGTTTTGGTCAAACAAGGGACCCTTGACGGACATCTGATATACCCCCACCATTAAAAGGTTAGATGGTATGTGGATGTTTTGATATACCAATACATGGTACGAGATCAAGGGTGATCACACGGCCTAATTGTAACCTAGCCGATCGGGTTGCCCCGAGCCTCCAAGGTCATAGTTCCGTTCAATCGACTGGCGAGACATGTAAGTGAAATGCAATGAGCACACAAAAATTAAATATTTTGATTAAAAGAATGCTTTTAAGCCTAATCCTTGAGTGAACCCAAAATCAGAAATCTGGTCTGCAAACCCAGAGATTCTGGGTTCGATCCCCAGCAAAATTGCCAGATTGTGGATATCACAGGATTACCACGTTTTACTTTTTTTTAAAAATTCAAAAGAATGAGTCGCCACTTAATTTTTAAAAGGGAAATTCAGAAACCATTTTAAATGCCACTGTTCTTTTTCAAAAGCAGAGATTAACTAGGTTCGGGGATTATAGAATAACCGGGGAAGGAGCCCAGTGGACTAAAGCACCCCTTCTCATCCTATCTGGCTATAGGCCTCTACTCAACATCCTTATAATCAAAATAATAGTCTAAGTATGCCCTCAACTATTACATAAATATTGATATACATAGCACAAGCATGTTGAAAGGGTGCAAGATTGCTAATGATAAAAATCATACATAACCATATAATTCAGGTAGCATGCGCCATGATATGCAATAGGGAACAAAGGAACTTACTCGGGATCCAACAGCTATACGAAACGTGCAATGCATACAAGCAATTAAAAACCTAAGAAAAGGTCTCTCATCCGAATATATACATAAGGCGAGAATCCTAATCTTGGTGTCATGCATAAAGTCAAAAATTAATAAAACCAAGAAATGAAAAATAATGGAATTATCTCAAGCTGGTTATATCGAAAGGTACTAATTAGGTTTTCCATGGATAATTCAAAGAAAAGTTTGCTACCTTTCAGGCATGGTTCAGCATTTTCTAAGGACTAGTCTCCTAAAACACAGGAGGAGAGGAAGCGCATGGCAGGAGTTCCCTATGCTTCGACAGTGGGAAGTCTTATGTATGCGATGTTATGTACTAGACCAAATATCTACTTTGCCATTATCATGGTTAGCAGGTATCAGTCGAACCCAGGTCCAAAACACTGGACAACCGTTACACATTCTTAAGTACTTGAGATGGACCAAAGATTATATGCTTATGTATGGCGGTGATGAGTTGATTCTAGTAGGAGACACTGACTCGGACTTTATGTCAGATAAAGATTTAAGGAAGTCGGTGTCTGGACTTCTCTTTACCCTCGGAGGTAGTGCTGTTAGTTAGAGGAGCATTAAGCAGAAATGCATTGTAGTCTCAACTATAGAAGCTAAGTATGCTGCTGCTTGTGAAGCCACAAAGGAAGCTATTTGGTTTAAGAAGTTCCTCATGGAACTCGGGGTGCTACTAGCATCATTGTCACCTATTACGCTAAACTACAATAATAGTGGAGCAGTGGCTTAGTCCAAGGAGCCAAGGAACCACATAAAAGGAAAGCACGTAGAATGGAAGAATCATCTTATTCCAGATATAGTTCAACATGGGGATGTGACTATCATCAAGATTGCCACTACTAACAATCTTGTAGATCCATTTTCAAAGGACTTGCCATAGAAGGTCTTTGATCATCATCTAGATAGTTTAGGTCTTAGATGTAATAGGTTATGAGAACAAGTGGGAGTTTGTTGGGATTGTTCCCTCAAACCCATCCTTTATGTATGAGACATTGACATTTTATATATGGATATTAGTATACATTTTACTATGTATGTTTTCATAAGATGATTGTTGTAACCCATTAGTATCAAGTAGGTAATTTGCATATGTATGAGATACATACGTGTGAGATGTGAATCATTATTCTTTGAATCTTAAAACTTGTCATAGTGGACGATGAGACTGGATATCTCATTAGGTACACACTGTAGAATGATTAACAACAATCGGATGGAGTGATGAATCTCAATCACTGGATATTTCATTTTAGTTTTTGTTTTATATGCTTGGTTTGTGATTGGCGTCTTTTACATTGTTGTTACTTGCATGCACGTAAATTAAGTTTTCTAAAATAAAATTCAAAAATCGTTTCAACGCATTAGTAAACATTGGACATTTATGGGTAATGTGTAGAAACAATTTTATCTAAAAAGCAAAATTCTTTATTATCAAATCTAGTGGGAGAGGGTCTTATTAATAACACCCATGATCTTCCATTAATGATTCATTGTAAGATGAGTAGTGCATTCTATGTTGCCTCACCAGGGGTGATCATTCCATACGGAGGGTACACTGCTCATGGTTACTAGATGTGAACTTCCTACGAATAGGATCAATCAGACGTGGTAGAGGGTGACCCCCACATGGAGGCACTACTTGAGGCAGTTGTGATTGGATCCTAGTTAATGATACACACTAGCTAAGCTATGGATAAGGGATCCTACACGGGGGATTATTCAAAAACTTAGAGATCAAATAGGTTCGGAAGTCATAACTTATTTTTCAAGAGTTGCATAGCAGACAGGTCATGATAAATCGAAAGATCGAATATTGACCACCACACAGAGGCTTTATTCTTTCATTTCGATATTCTGGCGGCTTTGTTTTAAAATAAGAGTTTAAAGGATTCTTTTATTTCAAAATTGTCAAATTCTGATATCCATAGTTATTTTGTCTGTTTGATATTTTCAATAAATCATAATGTCTGGATCTACGTTTAGTCCACTTGCCACTATTCTCATACAAAACAAGTTAACTGGAAACAACTACATTGAATGGAAACGTAACATTGACATCGTTTTAACTACAGAGGATCACATATATGTCCTTACCATCCCATGCTCTATCGAACCCACGGTAAATGCTACGGTAACTGCCAGACACGAGTTTGATAATTGGAAGAAATTGAATGCGATGGCTCATTGCTACATACTGGCCTCTATGGCTGGTGTGTTGCAACACCAGTACCAATCGAATGACTCCGCTAGTCCCATTATCACTTCCCTAAAGGAGATGTTTGGGGAATATGGCAGACCTACTAGGCAGATCACCATGCAAAAGATAATGACTGCAAAGATGTTGGAAGGAACTCCAGTCAGAGAACCTGTTTAAAAATGATTGGAAATGTAAATGAACTGGAGACTCTATGTGCCAACATCGATGCACAGACCCAAGTTGATATGATCCTCACTTTTCTATCACCATCATTCGCTCAATTCAAACTTAATTATAATATAAATCAAATGAATTTTTTAATGAGCGAATTGATGAGTTCTCTTCAGGCAGCAGAAGGGGTGATTAAACTTGGGGGCAACATTCTAAACGTTGAAAAAATCCCTTCCTCTTCCCAATCTGCTCTGAAAGGTAAGAAAGAGAAAAGGAGGTTGGCACTGGTGGTCCAAGTGTTAGACCGGTCCCAAAGAATGCAAAATCTTAGGGAAAAGGTAAGGGCAAAGGGAAGGTAGGTGGCCAAGGCAAAGGAAAGTCTTTCCAATACAGTGATAAAGGCCACTGGAAGAGGAACTGTCCAGAATTCTTAGCTACAAGAGTTCAAGGTGTGATTGTGATTGAAGTAAGTTTTATAACAGATACTTCAAACATTTGGTGCATTGATTCTGGTGCAACTAACCATATCTGTAATTCGTTGCAGATCAACCAAGAAATGTAGTGATGGGGAGATCGTGCTGACTCTGGGTTCTAGCACAACCATTTCTTAGGTTGTTATAGGAGTAGTAGTTTTAGAGTTTTTGGACAATAAGACAATAGTTTTATCAGATGTACTTTATGTCCCTTTAATGAGACATTATTTAATTTCTGTTTCAGAGTTATCGAATAAAAATTTTTATTTTCATTTTGGAACAGAACTTGTCATTAAAATAAATGGTTCTTTTATATATTCTGGTGTTAAAACTAATGGCTTGTATTTGATTACTCCCAATATTTCTAAAGACTCTTGTATGGAACTTAATAACTCAGTGGTAACTGTACCATCTAAAAGAAAGGAACCTTTCACTAATCCAACAAGGCTTTGGCATATGAGGCTTGGCCATATCAATCTAAATAGGATTGGAAGACAAGTCAAAGAAGGGGTCTTAGGCAATTTGGTTCTTGAACCAATGGAATTCTGTGAGTCTTGTTTAGAGGGTAAGATGACCAAAAGGCCCTTTCCTACAAAGGGCAATAGGTCAAATGTATTGTTAGAATTAGTTCATACTAATGTGTGTGGACCAATAAATATTAGAGCAAAGGGTGGTTATGAGTAATTCATAACATTTAGTGATGATAACTCGGTATAGGTATGTGTACCTAATGCAGCACAAGTCTGAAGCCTATGAAAAGTTCAAAGAGTTTAGGGCTGAAGTGGAAAAGCAATTAGGAACACAAATCAAAGCCATTATATCTGATCAAGGTGGTGAGTACATCTCTAATGAGTTGATTGATCACCTCGTACAAAATGGGATTCTATCATAGTTGACTGCACCTGGTACGCCTCAGTACAATGGTATCGCGGAGAGAAGGAACTGGACTCTTTTAGACATGACTAGGTCAATGATGAGTTATGTAGAGTTGTCAACCATTATATTTGATCAAGGTGGTGAGTACATCTCTAATGAGTTGATTAATCACCTCGTACAGAATGGGATTCTGTCATAGTTGACTGTACCTGGTATGCCTCATTAGAATGGTGTAGCGGAGAGAAAAATCTGGACTCGTTTAGACATGGCTAGGTCAATGATGAGTTATTTAGAGTTGTCACTTTTCCTTTGGGATTATGCTTTGGAAATCATTCATATGTACTAAATCTAGTACCAAGTAAATCCATTCCTAGGATACCACTAGAGATGTGGATTGGGCGCAAGCCTTCTTTGCAACATCTTCGGATATGGGAGTGTCCGGCATATGTGTTGAAAGGAAAGATGAGCAAGTTGGAATCTAGATCGGAAGTATGTTATTTTATAGGGTATCCAAAGGTACTTATGGACGGCATTTTTATGATCCAAGATAACAGAAAGTTTTTGTTAGTACAAATGCTATTTTCTTGGAGGATGATTATATCATGAACTATAAATCTAAGGGAAGGATAGATCTTAGACAGATAGAAGGAGAGCCCTCAGTCCTACCAGAAGTTGATAATTATATAAGACAAGAAAATACCACTTCTTCACCTATTAGTGCTTCGGTAACTTATCATAGTGGGAGGATTATCAGCCAGCCTGATAGATATATGTTCTTAGGAGAAGTTTTTGAAGCTCTCCATAGAATCTGAATCTGATCCTGCAAACGTGCAAAGAGGTAATGCTGATGTTGATTCAGCTCATTGGATAAAGCTATGAAGAATGAATTAGAATCTATGGATTCTAATTAGGTCTAGGATCTTGTAGAACTTCCAGTCAATATTAAACCTATTGGTTTTAAGTGGGTCTACAAGAGGAAAAGAGGATCTGATGGAAAGGTTGAGACTTTTAAGTTAAGGCTTATAGCGAAAGGTTGTACTCAGAGGGAGGGCATTGACTATGATGAAACCTTCTTGCCGGTGGCCATGCTTAAGTCCATCAGAATACTCTTATCCATTGCTACATGCCTAGATTTTGAGATCTGGCAGATGGACGTTAAGACTGCGTACTTGAATGGCAATCTTGAGGAAGACATCTCTATGCAGCAACCAGAAGGGTTCATAGCTAGTGGGAAAGGTAACTTGATATGCAAGTTGCAAAAGTCCATTTATGGGCTTAAGCAGGCATCTAGAAGTTGGAACATTCATTTTGACCAAGCAGTCAAATCATTTGGTCTCATACAAAATTTGGATGAACCTTGTGTATACAAGAAGTGTGAAGGCAAAGTGGTAGCTTTTCTTGTGCTTTATGTTGATGACATTTTGCTCATTGGAAATGATGTAGGGGCATTGTCATCAATAAAGGTTTGGCTAGCTAGTACTTTTGATATGAAGGATCTAGGAGAGGCGAGTTATATCCTTGAGATAAAGCTCTTTCGGGATCATAAGCGAAAGATAATGGGATTATCTCAAGCTGGTTATATCGAGAAGGTACTAACAAGGTTTTCCATAGACAATTCAAAGAAAGGTTTGTAATCTTTCAGGCATGGTCTAGCTTTCTCCGAGGACCAGTGTCCAAAGACACAGGAGGAGAGGAATCATATGGCAGGAATTCCCTATGCTCAACAGTGGAAAGTCTCATGTATGCGATGTTATGCACTAGACCAAATATCTACTTTATCATTGGCACGGTTAGCAGGTATGAATCGAGTCCAGGCCTAGAGCATTGGACAATCGTTAAGCATATTCTTTAGTACTCGAAAAGGACTAAAGATTACATGCTTATGTACGGCGGTGATGAGTTGATTCTAGTGGGATACACTGACTTGGACTTTATGTCAGATAAAGATTCGAGGAAGTCAACATCCGGACAACTCTTTACCTTAGGATGTGGTGCTATTAGTTGGAGGAGCATTAAGTAGAAATGCATTATAGACTTAACTAAAGAAGCTGAGTATGTGGCTGCTTGTGAAGCCGTAAAGGAAGTTGTTTGGCTCAAGAATTTCCTTATGGAGCTCGAGGTGGAACCAGTATCACTGTCACCTATTACGCTATAGTGCGATAATAGTGGGGTAGTGGCTCAGTCCAAGGAGCCAAGGAACCGCGGAAAGGGAAAGCACGTAGAGCGAAAATGTCATCTAATTCAAGATATTGTTCAACGTAGAGATGTGATTGTCACCAAGATTGCCACCGCTGACAATCTTGCGGATCCGTTTATCAAGCCCTTGCCACAGAAGGTCTTTGATCGTCATCTTGATAGTCTAGGTCTCAAATTTGTATGGTTGTGAGTACAAGTGGAAGTTTGTTGGGTTTGTGCCCTCAAACCATTACTTTATGTATAAGACATTGGCATTTTAATATACGGATATCATCTTTATATGTTATAGTGTATGTTTCTTTCATGAGATGGTTGTTAATCCTTAAGTATCATAGTAAGCAATTCGTGTATGTATGAGATGCATACAAGTGAGATACGAATTACTGTTCTATGATACTTAGAACTTGTCACAGTAGATGATGAGGCTGGATATCTCATCAGGTATACACTATAGCATGATTAACTACCATTGGATGGAGTGATCAATCTCAATCACTAAAGTGTAACTCTTGGTTAAATTGCTAGTGCTTAGAGTGCATTATCAGACCTGAGCTTTCCTATCAAGACTCAGGACTTTCAATAGTCGATAGGAACTCATAACTTGTATAAGGTACGTGTTCTCAATCTTGAGACAATTATGACACAAACTATGGATTTGACTGCTTTGATTTACTAATCAGTGAGGTCTATAAAAGATCAACACCTGGGTATCTTGGGTATGTCATGTTCATAGGATTGTGAACATATATTGTCAAGAAAGAATCTACCCTCTGATAAAGAGTAATCATTCTCTTGAGAATGTCACCAAGTTGATTGCTGATAGCTGCAGTCTTGTTGATAAGTAGTTATCAACATGTTTAGTAATCATGAGAGGTGAATGGGACTCAAAGAATGGAAGATGTAATCATCATTCAGGTTGACAGTAATAGTTATCCGACTACCTGGATATGATTATGAATGTTGACGGTAGAGGAATATTAGTACACCAAAGAAGTCTAGTTATCGCTTAGGATATGTTCTTTTGCATTGGAGTTCAGTTATCGTTTTATAGTGGAGTAAACGTTAACTAATCAGTTGGTTAGTTTGGTGATCAAAGAGTTTGATCATAGGAATTAACAACTGGTCTGAGCCAATAAAAAAGAGCCTAGGAGGTCCCACTCTTAGATCTGCCAGGATACTTCGAAAGGCACAAGAGGATTTGTCAAGGCAGGTTCAATCGATCGAAAGAGTTTCGATTGATTGAAGACTAGACAGGTTCGATCGATCCAACATTGTTCAATCGATCGAAGGCTTGATCGGTCAGAGCCACTTCGATCGATTGAAGGTAAAGTCGGTTCTAGAAATCTATAAATAGGGCAGCTGTGTACAGAATGTTTTTAATCATCGTTGTTCTATACCAGAGCTGTAGAAACCTTTTAGGGTTCCCAAACCTTCTCCATCCTCCCTATTAGAGATCCCACCATCTCTAGCCTCTCCGGGAAGCATCCAAGGAGACATAAGAGTGAAGATCACTTAGAGGAAGCTGCTGGAGATTGCTACACAACAAAGGTGAAAGACAATATCAAAATTGGGTTGAAAGACCTGAGGTATAATTCTTGTTCTATCACTTATACGCATCTATAGAGTTAACGAGTAGTAGATACGGGCTACTAATAAAGTTTTATAACTTTGTTTTTTCCGCTGTGTGTTTAAATAAAAATTTAAACCTATTTTTCCTCCACATGACTGGTCATGTGCACTTGAGAAGTGGAGCTGCTGGCTAGCCGGTAGTGGTGGGAGTGGACTAGTAATTGTCGGAGGCTATAGTTCTTTGTAATATGTTGAATTGAGCATGCTTATTATCCATGAACATGATTAGCATTATTCACTAAGCACATAGCTTATATATTGTAGTGGTTATTGAATAACCATCGTAGGTGATCGCGGTGAGGAATCGGGGAAGTTAGCTGGATGGTAGCTTGGCAAGCTTGTGGTTTTTGGGAGTTAAAATGCCTTACTTTATTGTATCTAGCTTTTAACTTGGGACTTGTAATATATTATAACCGATTTCCTAATCCGAGTTATTGTGTATGTTGAATTATAGTTGGTTCAAGTCTTATATAATATTTTTGGTTAAGCTTTATACTTTAGTCGGATCTTTAACTTGTGTAATAACCAGTTTGTATAATCTAGCTCTTATTTTATAAGAGTTGTAGTTATTGACAAGTGGCGATATTTGTAAAATACAACCGCGCTAAAAGAAGGAAATACACTGATTTAGTTTACAACTCCCTGTCTTATCTCCAACTTGTGTTACAATGCCAACTTTTATACAATGTGACGAATCTATGATAAGTTGTGTTGTGTTAGCTATTATTTGTGCAGATCGCTGTTTGCTGTGTGCAGGAATGAGTAACCGGATAAGGATAAAGCTAAATTATAAGCAAGGCAACCCAAAGCTAAAAAGTGGAGTTTGAGCGATCAAAGAACCTTTAAGCGATCGAGGGTTCGATCGATCGAAGACTTTTCAAGCGCTCAAGTAACTCATATGTTCAAGCAATCGAGTGATGTTCGATCGATCGAATATGCCTTTTATCAGAATTTATGCACACGCAGCAGAAACATTTGTGGTAAGACGTAGCATAATTCAAGAAAGCGTTTAATTTCCTTTATGGACTCGTAGGTCGTGACAATTGAGAATGACCAATTGTCCCTGCAACAAAAACTTAAATAGCAATTCTAAAGAAAAGAAAACTAATAAACATAAGCTCCGAAATTAAAACTTACTAAACTATTACATAAGTCATGGTCTTAGGCACAAACGCCCTTATTCAAAACTAACATAAAGTCTATTACAACTCCAAGGTAAAAGACATAAGAAATATAAAGCAGCCTCTTGGAAAGTCCCCTGCCTCTAACTAGCATAGTCGAAATACCCTGGCTGCTCCTGACCCGAAAAATCTGGACATAGAGTCCAGGACGCATCAACGCCGTCAGCTTATGAAAGCTTGTGAACAAAATGAACAAGTGCTCGTAAAGGATATATAAGCATGTATGACCACAGTGTAATATCTACACCAAACTGGCCGAATTGTCACCCTTTTTTTCGCGTCATTTGTCACCGCCTTTAGCAGTGACAACACTTGTCACCGTTATGAACTGTGACAAGTTGATTTGTCACCGCTCATAAAAGTGACAAATTTAGTCAAGGTTATAAGCATTGACGAACATTACATTTGTCACTGTTTCAAACGGTGACAAATTTGTCACTGTTTTCGGCAGTGACAAATGCAATGACGAATGTCACCGTAAACTAAAAAAAAACCCTAAAAAACCTTAGGGGGCCGTTTGATAAAATTGAAAATTAAGTACTGAAAATTAAGTGCTAAATTTGAATTATTGAAAATTTTAAGAGATTGAATTTGTAATACTTAAAACAGTGTTTCAAGTACTGAAATGGAATGCGCTCATTCAGTAATTATTTTCAGTTGAAATTTTACACTTAAAGTTTTTAGCAAATTTTTTTTGTTAATTGTTCAATTAAGTGGTATGTTATTAAACGCAATCAAAATAAATAAGTGCTGAAATTTTTTATTTCCACCACTTAGGCTTAGTTTGGCTCCCACGTGGCTTATTAAGTTGCTGGTTGATAATTTTGTACAAGTGACACATGCATTACTCTTCAAAAAAATATCATGAAATCAAAAAGCAACCTTGAGCTTTTAAAAGCTTTAGAATGGAGCTTTTAAAAGCTCCCCCAAATAAGCCCTAAGTTCCATTTTTGCATAACTTATAAACTAGTTACCTAATGAATTAACATGAAATTGTACTTTAAAGAAGGAGAAAAACAAAAATAGGGGCTAAACTAAACCTTAACGGCCCGTTTGGTTCATGGATTCTTAGGGTGGATTTTGATTCCACCCGAAGATTACTAATAATCTTAAAATATATCTTTGTTTGGTTCATGGAATATTTAAAGAATTGTGGGTCCTACTGGATTTAGAATTCACCCAAAGGTGGAAAATAGGTTGGATTCTAAATCCTAGCTTAGAGGTGGTATTCCTAAGGATTACTGGGCTTTTGATTTACTATTTTCACAATAACTAAACTAGCCTTTACTATACTATTAAACAAACAAATAATGTGATCAGAAGAAATTTATGATTTTAATTATTATTATTTTCTAAAATGGAGAGATTGGTAGATGAGATTGTTTATGATGATTTCTTATGCTTGAAACATTATATTTGATGTTATTTTAATGACTGAATTCAAATTTGGGTTGCTATTAATTTGTTAATGATTGAAAAGTCTGTATGATATTACAATAACTACATATTTGGCAAAGGGTGTGCCTCAAATATTAAGGAAACTGAGGGTGGGTGGGTGTTTTGGCCTATATGGTTGCTTCACTGAATTTATGTGGTTAAGTATTACTTTTGTTGGTCAGACAGTAGTTTTTTGTTATCTTTTTTCCTACTTTTAATAGACTGTGTTGCAAATTTGAACAAATGGTGTTAAGCAACTTATGTGGTTTATATGTAAATTGTTTTGGATTGCAAAATAGTGTTTAGCAACTTGTGTAGTTTATATATGTAAATGGTTTTGTATTGTATCGATTTTAATTGTACAGGTATCCCAAAAGAAATAGTATTTTGTAGTGACTAAATTGTCACCACAGTATGTCACGGTTTGAAGCAGTGACTAAATTATAACAATTGTCACCAGCAATTTATATTTGGTCAATGCCAAGGGAGGTGACAAATATATATTTTGTCACTGTCATGGGAGGTGCCAAATCAATATTTTTTCACTGTCGTGGGAAGGCACTTTATATTTTGTCACTGTTTAGGAAGGTGACCAATATATATTTTGTCACTGTGTAGGAAGGTGACAAATAAATATTTTGTCACTGTTTAGGGAGGTGACAAATCAATATTGTGTCACTGTCTAGGGAGGTGACAAATATATATTTGGTCACTGTCTTGGGAGGTGACAAAATTAAAGCAATTACCCCTTTTAGGGGTACACAAATAGGCGGTGACAAACAAAATTGTCACTGTCAGTGGAGGTGACAAAATTATTTGTCACCCCCGAAATAGTCACCTCCCAAAACAGTGACAAATCGGCCAATCTGGTGCAGTGATAAAAACTGATAGAACAATAGATTCAAGGTTCCAACTTTAACATAAGTCACGGGGGATAATACTGAGCAATAAATATGCGACCGTGCATGAGCAATGTAACATCTCATCTTTCTGACTCTTTTCCCTCAACAAACTCGACTCAACCAAACCACTACCTCAGTTACCAGGAATAATATCTGATCAATATCCAAACCGCACACCATACCATCGCTTCGGATACCAGGAACAATATCCGATCGATATCCGAAACGCGCGCCTTAGATACCAGGAATAATATCCGATCGATATTTAAGTCGTACTCAATACCATCGCTTCGGATACCAGGAATAATATCCGATTGATATCCGAAACGAGCACCTTAGATTCCAGGAATAATATCCAATCGATATCTAAGTCGTACTCAATACCATCGCTTCACATACCAGGAATAATATTCGATCGATATCCGAAACGAGTGCCTTAGATACCAGGAATAATATCAGATCGATATTCAAGCCGTACACAACACTGTCGCCCTCCAATACCAGGAATAATATCCAATCGATATTGAGGTCGCACACCAGACCGCCACTCTTTACTCTTTTCACGTTTTCTCACACACATGCATGTTGACACAACCTCAACCCTAATATGTATGTCAATGTTCACAGTTTGTAGTAACAGTTATTAATCTCAAAGCTGGATATTCTTTCAACATAGATCTCTGTCACGCCCCGGCGTAGCCAAAATATGAAAAAAATTTAAAATTTTCATCTTGGACCCTGAGGCACGTGACTGGTTGCAGTACCGAATTGTCTATGACCAAATAATAATATTTAAACGATATAATAAAAAGATAAAACCATCATTTACTTACTGGAATATATTACAAAAAGAAGTCAAAGTACTTAGCTAGTTAATACATCGTTATAAATACATCAGAGTCTTATGGCTCTCGGCCTTACAAAATTATTACAAAATATATGCTAAGTCTTCTGGTTATAATCAAAACATTTACAGAGGATAACTGCTAGACTTCTCTCTAACTAGCATAACCATAGCCATCTTCGGTGTACTCTTCCTCCACGTTCTCCGCTTACGTAGCATCATAACCTGTGTACTCGTTACCTGGATAAGCTGGACATGGGAATGTCCAGCGACATGAACGTCGTCAGCTTATGAAAGCTGAGTGAGTAAGCTAAATCAAATGGAACGTATATAGTAAAACACAATAGGAATATATTTACTACCTTTCAACATATCTTTTAGGATCTTTACGTTCTCACCGTCGAATTATAACTAGTAGCGTACCTGACTACGTATTCGATAGGAATACAAACAATTCAGGAGACCCGTCTAGACATTCTTAATGCCACTACCATTCATTTCTAACATCCGACATCATTTACAAACCCAAAGTGTCCCTTGCTAACCAAACCATCTTTCATCAACCACTTCATCTTTCATCAACCAAAACATCTTTCATCAACCACTTCGTCTTTCATCAACCAAAACATCTTTCATCGACCAAAACATCTTTCATCAACCACTTCGTCACGAAGAACCGAAGTGTTAAGGAGTGCAAGAACATCCATTTTGTCACGAAGAACCGAAAGGAGTCTTCACTCAAAAATCACCGCTTCGTCACGAAGAACCGAAAGCGTTACGGAGTACAAGAACATCCATTTCGTCACGAAGAACCGAAAGGAGTCTTTACTCAAAGAATCACCGCTTCGTCACGAAGAACCGAAAGCGTTACGGAGTACAAGAACATCCATTTCATCACGATGAACCGAAAGGAGTCTTTACTCAAAGAATCACCGCTTCGTCACGAAGAACCGAAAGCGTTACGGAGTACAAGAACATCCATTTCGTCACGAAGAACCGAAAGGAGTCTTTACTCAAAGAATCACCACTTCGTCACGAAGAACCGAAAGCGTTACGGAGTATAAGAACATCCATTTCGTCACGAAGAACCGAAAGGAGTCTTTACTCAAAGAATCACCGCTTCGTCACGAAGAACCGAAAGCGTTACGGAGTACAAGAACATCCATTTCGTCACAAAGAACCGAAAGGAGTCTTTACTCAAAGAATCACCGCTTCGTCATAAAGAACTGAAAGCGTTACGGAGTACAAGAACATCCATTTCGTCACGAAGAACCGAAAGGAGTCTTTACTCAAAGAATCACTGCTTCACAACTCAATAGCACATCCCTTTTTCTTACTATCCTGATCTCCATTGCCCAAATTATCTATCCGACAATTATCCTTATCATAATCTGCTTCTAACATAGCCCAACCGACCCTTACATTTTCCCGACCGCGCATTCATCACTCATTTCAGAATTCAGTTCATTAATGGACTTCCGAATATACTTTCGAAGTTACATTTATACATCCGTCATCCTATTTTATGTCGTAATATACTTACAATGGAAACTTATCCAATCACTATCAACGCATTAATCATGCCGTACAACATACTTATAGCTTGGGTATGAACTCTCTATGATTATCACACTATATTCATAACAACAGAAACCTAGCGTGTAGCTCGTGGGTTTAATACCAATAATATAAAGATGAAGCCCCTAACATACTCATCTACTCGATAGCACTACCATAGCACAAGATATCCATAACCACACAAGTATCGGTAAGCAAGCATCATTAGTAAACACATCATACAAGTAGTTATACAATCTGCCAGGAATTAATTTTACTATGTTGACTGAATTGATATGATTTATTTGGGCATGATAAATTGATTTGTAGATCAAACTCAAAACCAGAACATTGTAGATAATTGGATTAGCTTCATGTACAAAAAAATCTAGCTTCAATTACATTTTTGAGCTGCTCAAAATATTTATTTTACTTAGACATTTCTATATTTTCGGACTGCTCTGTCCCAGATTTATAGGACTGCGTTGCATGTGTATTTCACCTATCATGGAGTCATTTGTAGACTAGGATATAGAAGAGTTATTTGTAGATAAATGAATTAGCTTTCTCCACAAAAAAACCTAGCTTAATTCAGATTTCGGAGCTGCTTGAAACACTCATTTTACTAAACTGCATTCTGCTGGAGGTTTCTGTTTCTCAGATTTAAAATACTTCGTTGCATGTACATTTCACCTATGAAGAATTGATTTTCAGACTGAGCTATAGAAGAGTTATTTGTAGATAAATGAGTTAGCTTTCTCCACAAAAAAACCTAGCCTCATTCCCATTTTCTAACTACTCGAAATGTTTGTTTTACTAAACAACACTCTGCTGGAAGTTTCTGCTTCCCAGATTTGAAAATTTATCTTGCATGGCATGGATCTCTCAAACTATCAACATCAAGCACTTAATAAACATTACTATATACTATATAGGTTCTAAAGTGAGTTAGAATACTCACTTAAACTTGAAATTGAGCTTGGGCTTTGGATTTGAGCTTAGGAAGCTTGGACACAAGCTTCAAGTGATGGAATCTTCTTCTTCCTCCTCTTCTAATCCTCTATCTTCTCTTCTATTTTTCTCATGGACATGCAAGTCTCCTAACTTCCTCTCTAAATGCAGATTGTAATGTACTAAAAGAACTAAAAATGCATATGCATGGAAGCTTATATAATGCAAGACTTATGCTAGGTGTCACATGCATGTATGCATGCTAGGACAAGTGTCCTACAAGTGGACAAGTGTCACATGGGGTGGTGACATGTGTCAATGGGGTTGCATGTAGCTTCCATGTGGCCGGCTATGGTGGGGCCCACCTCGGGTTTCGTGCTACTTTCTCGGTTTGCGTGCATAAGTTTCTCGTTATGCGTGTCGATCTCGGTTTACGTGCAGACGGGTATTATTTTTGATGTCCGGGTCCAGGTACGGGACTAAGTTAATTCTAATTACGGTTGAGTCGGTGCAGTGATTATAATCTAATTAGTAATTACATTACACTGATACAGTCACACAAATAAAATATTAATATAATAATAGACCAAATATAGAAATTCATAAAACTCGTATTATTGCACGTAGAGAAATTACAGGCATTACATCTTCTACCACCTATTACAGGATTTCGTCCTCGAAATCTGAGTTATCTAGGCACTAAAAAGAAAAGGAAATTTCTCTCGCATTTCCGATTCCAGCTCCCAAGAGGCTTCTCCTTCGTCATGGTGTTTCCACTGAATCTTTACCAGCGGAATCTCTTTGTTTCTCAACTTCTTGATTCCATGATCCAGAATCTTTACAGGTCCTTCAATGAATGTAGCATTGTCATTTACTTCGATATCTTTGAAGTCGATCTCGTGTGCCGGGTTATGAAGACATTTCCTTAGCATGCTTACATGGAATACGTTATGAACTCCCGACATCTTGGGTGGTAACGCCAATCTATAGGCGACTTTTCCTACGCGATCCAAAATTTCAAATGGTCCAATGTAGCGTGGCGATAGCTTTCCCTTCTTCTGTCCAAACCTTACCACGCCTCGAACCGGGGAAACTTTCAGGTAAACATGATCTCCCACTTCAAATTCTAGGTCTCGACGTCGTTTATCCGCGTAGCTCTTGTATCTACTTTGTGCTGCCTTCATTCTTTTCTTTACTGTATTGATTCCTTTATTGGTCTCCTGGACTAAGTCTGGTCCCAATAGTTTGCCATCCCCAATTTCAGCCCAACACAAAGGTGATCGGCACGGCCTTCCGTATAGTGCTTCAAATGGTGCCATCCCTATGCTTGAATGAAAACTGTTGTTATAAGCAAACTCAACCAACGGTAAGTGAGTTTCCCACGAACTTTGAAATCGATTACACAGGCTCGAAGCATGTCCTCCATTACTTGATTCGTCCTTTCTGTTTGTCCGTCAGTTTGTGGATGAAATGCAGAACTTAACTTCAGAGATGTTCCCATCGCTTTCTGAAGACTCTCCCAAAATCCAGCGGTGAATCTCGAATCTCGAATCTCGATCTGATACTATTGACACTGGTACCCCATGTAACCGCACAACCTATTGTAGATAAAGTCGACTCATCTTCTCGACAGGATAGGTCATATTATAGGTAGTAAAATGGGCTTATTTGGCCAGCCGATCAACAAATACCCAAATAGCATCATGGTTTTGCTGAGATCTCGGCAATCCCACAACAAAATCCATGGTGATATGCTCCCATTTCCATTCTGGGACTGGTAGAGGTTGTAGTAATCCTGGAGGTCGTTGATGTTCCGCCTTGACTTGCTGGCAAGTAGGGCATTTTGCTACATATTCTGCGACTTCTCTCTTCATGCCTTCCCACCAAAAGTTCCTTTTCAAGTCTTTGTACATCTTGGTTCCGCCGGGGTGTATAGTCATCCTTGACTTGTGGGCTTCATTCAGAATGTCTTCCCTCAAATTATCCGTGTTGGGTACACATAACCTGTCCTTACATCTGAATGCCCCGTCTGTTCCAATATTCCATTCAGTCGGATCCTTTGCTTTTGCCTTCTCAAACCATTTCCTCAATCCTTCGTCCTTCTTTTGAGCTTTAAGTATTCGGTTAATGAGGGTTGGCTGCACCATAAGACATCCAAAAGGTCGTCCAATACCTGGTCTTGTAGTCTGAAAGTCAAATTCCGTTAAAGCTTCTAAGGCTTTTCATTCCCTGATTAAAAGTGAGGCGATTAACCTTTGGGGATTTCTGCTTAGAGCATCTGCGACTACATTTGCCTTACCGGGGTGGTATTGCAAATTAAAGTCGTAGTCCTTAAGTAGCTCCATCCAACGTCGTTGTCTCATGTTTAATTCCTTTTGAGAGAACAGGTATTTCAAGCTTTTGTGGTCTGAGAATAGGTCAAACTTCTCTCCGTAGAGGTAGTGCCTCCAAATCTTAAGTGCAAAGACAATTGCAGCCAATTCCAGATCGTGTGTAGGGTAGTTTAATTCATGTAGCTTTAATTGCCTAGATCCATAAGCGATCACCTGACCATTCTGCATAAGTACACATCCTAGTCCTTGATATGAAGCGTCACTGTAGATAGTGTACTGTTCACCACTCTTGGGTATAGCTAGCACTGGCGCTGAGGTCAACCTTTCCTTTAATTTCTGAAAGGCGCGTTCGTGCTTGTCCTTCCACTCAAACTTTATATCCTTCTTTGTTAGTCCGGTTAAAGGAGACGCGATCCTTGAGAAACCCTCCACGAATCTCCTGTAGTATCCAGCTAATCCAAGGAAACTTCGTACTTCCGATGCGTTGGTTGGTCTATTCCAACTAGAAACTGCGTCCGTCTTGGTTGAGTCCACTGAAATTCCGTTCTGTGAGACTACATGTCCCAAGAATTTGACTTCTTTCAGCCAAAACTCACACTTACTGAACTTAGCATAGAGACGATTTTCTCTAAGTGTCTGAAGTGCAATCTTCACATGCTTCTCGTGTTCTTCATCACTCTTTGAATAAATAAGGATGTCATCGATAAACATGATGATGAATTGATCCAAGAAGGATCTGAACACCCGATTCATCAAATCCATGAATACCGCTGGGGCATTAGTTAATCCAAAAGGCATAACTAAGAACTCGTAGTGCCCATATCTTGTTCTGAAAGCTGTTTTCGGTATATCTTCCGGCCTGATAAGTAACTGATGGTACCCAGATCGTAAGTCAATCTTCGAAAAAGGTCGTCGCTCCTTGTAGTTGATCGAACAAATCGTCTATCCTGGGAAGCGGGTACTTGTTCTTAATAGTAACCTTATTCAACTCTCTGTAGTCGATACAGAGTCGAAGATTTCCATCCTTCTTTCTAACAAATAGAACCGGGGCTCCCCAAGGTGACGTGCTTGGTCTAATAAACCCAAGATCTTCTAACTCTTGTACTTGCTTCTTCAACTCTAGCATTTCTGTTGGGGCCATACGATAAGGAGCCTTGGATATCGGTGTCGTTTCGGGTATCAACTCAATACAAAAGTCGATCTCGCGCTTTGGTGGTAATCCAGAAACGTCCTGAAAGACATCCTCATAGTTTCGGACTATCGGAATCTGAGCGATCATCAAATCTGAGCCTGTAGTTTCCATAGTGGCTAAACGACTTGTAAGAAAGGCGTCACTAGTGGGGTTGCATTGAAAACTAAAGGGTGCACTTCCAGGTACTGAAAATGTGATCGACCTACCAGTACAATCTAACTTTGCATGATACTTAGTAAGCCAGTCAAATCCTAAGATTACGTCGAATTCCTTCATTGACAGAACAATTAAGTGTGCATATAGGTTCCTATCCTCCAATGTCAAAGTACAGTCCTTGCACACCTTTCCTAGCTTCACGGTCACTCCCAAAGGTGATACCGTGTTCAAGGCTACCTCAAGTGCTTGGGGTACTAAACCCAATCGTCGTACAATCTCAAAGGCAATAAACGAATTCGTAGCACCTGTATCAAAAAGTACTTTAACTCGACTAGCATATAATGAGAGTGTACCTTCCAAGTTCTGCTGTTCCTTTTCATCATAGCTGGCCGCCTCGGGTATGATAGGATTTAGTCGACCTTTGCTAGTTTGACCTTGAGTAGTAGGCCCATGATAGTTTTCTCTTGGTGCATTGCAATCCATGCTCATGCGTCCTCTTTTGCGTCAGTTGTAGCATATAACATTAGCTCGATTGTTGGTTCTGGGGGCTGTGTAGTCCGGGGATCCCACAATTGAAACATCCATCCTTGTTGTTCCCGGTAATAGTGGTTGGTACTTGTGGTGCAGTTGGTTTTGCATGCTTATTCTGGGGAAAGGTGTGTCCTGGTTTCTTACCACTATTCCACGGGTGTTTGTTTCCCTGGAAACGGGTCGGAGGTCTTCCCCTTGGTCCATTCCTAAGCTGAGGTGGCTGACTTGTCATCTGTTTGTGTGTTATGAACCTAACTGAATAACTACTGGTTACCCTCCAGTCCTAACTATGGTCACGAGATATATAAACGATATAAGGTATAGCTAATAATTCTAATATGAGTACATATCACGTCAATACATTTCATCAAGTAGAGGAAACAAATCTTTATAGATAACTTCAAATATTTACATAGAAAGGTGTACCCGCTACCACTAGTTTATGTTATATGCCTGGGTACATACTATACACACAAAAAGATGGGCTACTAGTCCTAATACAAGTAAAGCTCTAGATCCTGGGAGTCCTATCCCAAAAGTCCTTCATATCTGACTTATATGGTAGAACATCATCAAAGATTGGAATCTCCATAGGTGGAACCCAGTCCAAGTACGGGTCAAACTTAACAACCATCTCATCTTCATCCTTATCCAAAGGCTCTATATCTGCATCCTTAGAGTCATCCTCAACCTCTGGCTTTCCAGCCTCCATGACTATCATTGCTTCCCCCTCACCAGCACCCTATGTTGGGTCAACATCCTCGGCTAGGTCAATACCCACTGCTGGGTCAATCTCCTCATCAACCCCATCCTCCATATCCATCCGGGATGTAATAAGGTACCATGCTAATCACAAAACTATCTTAAGGTTCATGTCTTTATGGATGGAAAAAGGTCTAACAGTTTATCACTTAAGTGTGTAGGACAATCGGTGTACACGTCTTAACCTAAAGCTCTGATACCAAAAATCCCTGTCACGCCCCGGCGTAGCCAAAATATGAAAAAAATTTAAAATTTTCATCTTGGACCCTGAGGCACGTGACTGGTTGCAGTACCGAATTGTCCATGACCAAATAATAATATTTAAACGATATAATAAAAAGATAAAACCATCATTTACTTACTGGAATATATTACAAAGAGAAGTCAAAGTACTTAGCTAGTTAATACATCGTTATAAATACATCAGAGTCTTATGGCTCTCGGCCTTACAAAATTATTACAAAATATATGCTAAGTCTTCTGGTTATAATCAAAACATTTACAGAGGATAACTGCTAGACTTCTCTCTAACTAGCATAACCATAGCCATCTTCGGTGTACTCTTCCTCCATGTTCTCCGCTTACGTAGCATCATAACCTGTGTACTCGTTACCTGGATAAGCTGGACATGGGAATGTCCAGCGACATGAACGTCGTCAGCTTATGAAAGCTGAGTGAGTAAGCTAAATCAAATGGAACGTATATAGTAAAACACAATAGGAATATATTTACTACCTTTCAACATATCTTTTAGGATCTTTACGTTCTCACCGT
Organism: Hydrangea macrophylla; assembly: GCA_033977485.1. NCBI lineage: Eukaryota > Viridiplantae > Streptophyta > Magnoliopsida > Cornales > Hydrangeaceae > Hydrangea > Hydrangea macrophylla. The sequence goes on from CM066985.1 coordinate 61,342,646, forward strand.
CGAATTATAACTAGTAGCGTACCTGACTACGTATTCGATAGGAATACAAACAATTCAGGAGACCCGTCTAGACATTCTTAATGCCACTACCATTCATTTCTAACATCCGACATCATTTACAAACCCAAAGTGTCCCTTGCTAACCAAACCATCTTTCATCAACCACTTCATCTTTCATCAACCAAAACATCTTTCATCAACCACTTCGTCTTTCATCAACCAAAACATCTTTCATCGACCAAAACATCTTTCATCAACCACTTCGTCACGAAGAACCGAAGTGTTAAGGAATGCAAGAACATCCATTTCGTCACGAAGAACCGAAAGGAGTCTTCACTCAAAAATCACCGCTTCGTCACGAAGAACCGAAAGCGTTACGGAGTACAAGAACATCCATTTCGTCACGAAGAACCGAAAGGAGTCTTTACTCAAAGAATCACCGCTTCGTCACGAAGAACCGAAAGCGTTACGGAGTACAAAAACATCCATTTCATCACGAAGAACCGAAAGGAGTCTTTACTCAAAGAATCACCGCTTCGTCACGAAGAACCGAAAGCGTTACGGAGTACAAGAACATCCATTTCGTCACGAAGAACCGAAAGGAGTCTTTACTCAAAGAATCACCGCTTCGTCACGAAGAACCGAAAGCGTTACGGAGTACAAGAACATCCATTTCGTCACGAAGAACCGAAAGGAGTCTTTACTCAAAGAATCACCGCTTCGTCACGAAGAACTGAAAGCGTTACGGAGTACAAGAACATCCATTTCGTCACGAAGAACCGAAAGGAGTCTTTACTCAAAGAATCACCGCTTCGTCACGAAGAACCGAAAGCGTTACGGAGTACAAGAACATCCATTTCGTCACGAAGAACCGAAAGGAGTCTTTACTCAAAGAATCACTGCTTCACAACTCAATAGCACATCCCTTTTTCTTACTATCCTGATCTCCATTGCCCAGATTATCTATCCGACAATTATCCTTATCATAATCTGCTTCTAACATAGCCCAACAGACCCTTACATTTTCCCGACCGCGCATTCATCACTCATTTTAGAATTCAGTTCATTAATGGACTTCCGAATATACTTTCGAAGTTACATTTATACATCCGTCATCCTGTTTTATGTCATAATATACTTACAATGGAAACTTATCCAATCACTATCAACGCATTAATCATGCCGTACAACATACTTATAGCTTGGGTATGAACTCTCTATGGTTATCACACTATATTCATAACAACGGAAACCTAGCGTGTAGCTCGTGGGTTTAATACCAATAATATAAAGATGAAGCCCCTAACATACTCATCTACTCGATAGCACTACCATAGCACAAGATATCCATAACCACACAAGTATCGGTAAGCAAGCATCATTAGTAAACACATCATACAAGTAGTTATACAATCTGCCAGGAATTAATTTTACTATGTTGACTGAATTGATATGATTTATTTGGGCATGATAAATTGATTTGTAGATCAAGCTCAAAACTAGAACATTGTATATAATTGGATTAGCTTCATGTACAAAAAAATCTAGCTTCAATTACATTTTTGAGCTGCTCAAAATATTTATTTTACTTAGACATTTCTATATTTTCGGACTGCTCTGTCCCAGATTTATAGGACTGCGTTGCATGTGCATTTCACCTATCATGGAGTCATTTTTAGACCAGGATAGAGAAGAGTTATTTGTAGATAAATGAATTAGCTTTCTCCACAAAAAAACCTAGCTTAATTCAGATTTCGGAGCTGCTTGAAACACTCATTTTACTAAACTGCATTCTGCTGGAGGTTTCTGTTTCTCAGATTTAAAATACTTCGTTGCATGTACATTTCACCTGTGAAGAAGTGATTTTCAGACTGAGCTATAGAAGAGTTATTTGTAGATAAATGAGTTAGCTTTCTCCACAAAAAAACCTAGCCTCATTCCCATTTTCTAACTACTCGAAATGTTTGTTTTACTAAAGAACACTCTGCTGGAAGTTTCTGCTTCCCAGATTTGAAAATTTATCTTGCATGGCATGGATCCAGGGGCGGACCCAGGATTTTTTGTCAGGGGGGGCCTAAACTATACGGGGGTTCGGGGGCAGCGCCCCCGAGGCGAATTTTTTTAGGTCTACTTATACACAATTATGTGTAAAACTGTAAAATTGGTTTAACACCCCTAGTTTGGGGTAAATCGTGTAATTTTAGAGGGGGCTATTTCTAAAACCTGTAATATATTACATATAAATCTAGAATTTTCAAAAGTCCAGGGGGGCCTGTGTCTAAAATCTATAAAATATTGTATGTAAATCTAGAATTTTTAAAAGTCCAGGGGGGGCCTGTGTGAATTTTAGAAGGGCATATTTGTAAAATCTGTAGAATGTTACACGTGATTTTGTAATTTTCAAAAGTCCAGGGGGGGCATGTGCCACCCCTGGAGACTACCTAGGTCCGCCACTGCATGGATCTCTCAAACTATCAACATCAAGCACTTAATAAACATTACTACATACTGTATAGGTTCTAAAGTGAGTTAGAATACTCACTTAAACTTGAAATTGAGCTTGGGCTTTGGATTTGAGCTTAGGAAGCTTGGACACAAGCTTCAAGTGATGGAATCTTCTTCTTCCTCCTCTTCTAATCCTCTATCTTCTCTTCTATTTTTCTCATGGACATGCAAGTCTCCTAACTTCCTCTCTAAATGCAGATTGTAATGTACTAAAAGAACTAAAAATGCATATGCATGGAAGCTTATATAATGCAAGACTTATGCTAGGTATCACATGCATGTATGCATGCTAGGACAAGTGTCCTACAAGTGGACAAGTGTCACATGGGGTGGTGACATGTGTCAATGGGGTTGCATGTAGCTTCCATGTGGCCGGCTATGGTGGGGCCCACCTCGGGTTTCGTGCTACTTTCTCGGTTTGCGTGCATAAGTTTCTCGTTATGCGTGTCGATCTCGATTTACGTGCAGACGGGTATTATTTTTGATGTCCGGGTCCAGGTATGGGACTAAGTTAATTCTAATTACGGTTGAGTCGGTGCAGTGATTATAATCTAATTAGTAATTACATTACACTGATATAGTCACATAAATAAAATATTAATATAATAATAGACCAAATATAGAAATTCATAAAACTCGTATTATTGCACGTAGAGAAATTACAGGCATTACAATCTCGGCCTTAATCGTTTCTTATAAGTCCAATTTCTAACAATGAGCCTTTAAAACAGCATATTTGTCAAACTGTTCTTTAAAAACTTTCAAAACCTTTTCCAAACAGTCCCTTATACAAAATACAAAAACTCCTCAAAAGTGCCCAGGTCGCGCGAGCGAGGGAGAGGGGCGAGCGAGGGAGAGGGGGGTCGCGCGAGCGAGCCTTGCCGAGCGGGCCGCGCGCGCGAATTCTTGCAGAACCTCATCTTCTTCATTCTTCCCCTATTTCTGATTTCAAACTGTATTTTTACCCATTTCCAGATTCTATTCTAAACAGTGCATGTAATATATGGATCTCTTTAGTTTTTCGCGTAGATTAAGAATACGCGATCAATTTAAACAAATACGGATTGTATCTCTTAATTTTTGCGATTTAAGTTAGAGTAACAAAACTTCAAATAATCAATATGTCGCCATACGGATGAATTAAGTCGTAGGAATGAAACCGTAGCTTATTGGGACCGAGATCTTCCATAATCAATTCACGGAATTGATTTTGGTTGAGTTTTGTAAAACTCCAATTCAAAGCTTTCATGGTGTTCTTCACCTATATACATATATACACACCTATATATATACTGAAATATACATATATAGACATGGCAAGTGAGTTTATAATACTCACAAAGGTGCTAGTACAAAGAATTTGAGACCGAGAATTTTCGCCGTTAAATCCGCCGTTAGAAATTTCTCCTCCGATTTCTCTTTGATCTTGAGATGTATATATATATATAACTATGTATCTGTATGTGTATGTATATATATAATCTGTTTTGTGTGTGTGTGTTCTTGAGAGAGTTGAGAGAATTGAGAGAAAATTGAGAGAGAATTGAGAGATGCAGTGAGTGAATGAGAGAATTGAGTGATATATACATTTATATATACGAATACAGATTTGGGCTCCAAGCAACACATGAGAAACGCACGGTGTGGTTGAGCTCACGTGCTCCCACACCCAAGATGCGGTATAATCGCAGCTTAAATTATAAACTGGTATTTTTCGGGTAAAATAAAATACAGGAAAATAATATTAGTGTAGGAATAAATTCCGGGTTATACAAAAATATAGATATCGATTTTGAAACCATAGAAAATATTGTTCTATATTTATGGAAATTACAGTTTGACCCCCAAATAGATATTTTGAATAGAAATTAAATTGAAATAAATATTTATTAATGGAAAAGAAATACAGGGTGTTACACTTTACTCACCTTAAAAGAGATTTCGCCCCGAAATCTGAGCTAACTAATCCTGAAACAGCTCGGGGTATCTAGTCCTCATGTCCGACTCTAACTCTCATGACGCTTCTCCCTCGTCATGATGCCTCCACTGAACCTTAACCAAAGGAACGTCTCTTCTTCTCAGCCTCTTGATACTCTGGTCAAGAATCCTCACAGGTCTATCCTTATAGACAACATCCTGACTCATCTCAATGTCATCAAAATTTACCACATGCGAAGGATCCCGTATGTATCTTCTTAACATATTGACATGGAATACGTTATGAACACCATACATCTTTGGTGGCAACGCGAGCCGATAAGCCACTTTCCCAACGCGTTCCAATATCTCAAACGGTCCGATGAAACGAGGTGCCAACTTTCCTCTGTTCTGACCAAAACGTACTACTCCCCGAACAAGTGAAACCTTAAGGAGTACATGATCACCGATACTGAACTCCAAATCCTTTCGTCGATCCACATAACTCTTGTCTCTACTCTGTACAGTTTTCATTCTTTCCCTGACAGAGATCGACATGGCCATCCGTACAAGACTTCGAATGGTGCCATCCCAATACTTGAGTGATAACTATTGTTATACGCAAATTCGACCAACGAAAAGTGTGTCTCCCAAGATCCTTCAAAATTGATTGCATAAGCTCTCAGCATATCTTCCATAATCTCATTAACACGCTCGCTCTGTCCATCGGTCTGAGGATGGAAAGCAGTACTCATCTTAAGCGAAGTTCCCATAGCCTTCTGCAAACTTTCCCAAAATCCCGAGGTAAAATGTGCATCGCGATCTGATATAATTGACACAGGCGCACCGTGTAGTCGCACCACTTGGTGTAAGTACATTCGACTCATCCTTTCTACTGGGTGCGGACTTCGTCAGACGATCCATAATTACCCAAATTGCATCATGATTTTGTTGTGACTAGGGTAGTCCAACCACGAAATCCATAGTTATGTGTTCCCACTTCCATCCTGGAACAGGTAGGGGTTGTAACATTCTCGAGGGTCTCTGATGTTCGGCCTTCACTTGTTGACAAGTCAAACATTTAGACAAAAACTCGGCTACTTCTCGTTTCATCCCTTCCCACCAGAAGTTTCTCCTCAAATCCTTATACATCTTTGTTCCTCCTGGGTGTACTGTCAGTCTCGAGAATATCTTTTCTCAAATCTCCAGAATCTGGCACACACAATCTGTCTCGACATCGGTATCCTCCATCGGTCCCAACCTTCCATCATGTAGGGTCCTTTTCTGACATCTTGGCAAACCATACTTGAAACTTCTCATCTTTCTTCTGGGCCTTGATAATTCGATTCACAAGTGTTGGTTGAACCATGAGGTATCCAAAGTAATGCCCGTCACTTCCCTCAGAAATCTGCATATCAAATTCTGCGATTGTCTCTAAAGCTTTCCATTCCCTCATCATTAATGAAGCAATCATTCCTTGAGGTTTCCGACTTAGGGCGTCAACGACTACATTAGCCTTACCAGAGTGGTACTCTAATGTAAAGTCATAGTCCTTGATCAGTTCCATCCACCGGCGTTGCCTCATGTTCAGCTCTTTCTGAGTAAACAAATACTCGAGGCTCTTGTAGTCTGAGAATAAATTAAACTTCTCCCCGTAGAGGTAGTGTCTCCAGATCTTAAGTGCGAACACGACTGCTGCTAGCTCCAAATCATGAGTTGGGTAATTCAATTCATTTGGCTTCAACTGTCGTGAACCATAGGCGATAACCTTACCGTCTTGCATAAGGACACATCCCAATCCTTGATAAGAGGCGTCACTAAAAATAGTGAACTTCTCACCATCCTTTGGTATCGCAAGCACTGGCACTGTTGTCAATCTCTCTTTCAGTTCCAGAAAAGCACGTTCATGCTTATCAGTCCATTCAAACTTCAAATCTTTCTTAGTCAAACTAGTTAATGAGGCCGCTATCTTTGAGAAACCCTCTATAAATCTTCGATAGTAACCGGCGAGTCCCAGAAAACTTCTGACTTCTGTAGCATTGGTCGGCCGAGTCCAATTCGCCACTGCATCGGTTTTTAAGGAGTCAATCGCGATTCCTTGTTGTGAGATCACATGCCCGAGGAACTTAACTTCCTGAAGCCAGAATTCACACTTGCTGAATTTAGCATATAGGTAGTGATCTTTGAGAGTCTGCATCGCAATCCGTAGATGATGTTCATGCTCTTCCTCTGACTTGGAATAGATCAAAATATCGTCGATGAAGGCAATAACGAACTGATCTAAGCATGGCTTGAATACTCTGTTCATCAAGTCCATAAACACAGCCAGAGCATTCGTCATCCCAAACGGCATCACTAAGAACTGATAGTGTCCGTACCTCATCCTGAAAGCAGTTTTAGGTATGTCTTCCTTCTGCACCCTCAACTGGTGATACCCTGACCGTAGATCAATCTTAGAAAAGGTCGTGGCTCCTTGAAACTGATCAAACAGATCGTCTATCCGAGGTAAAGGATACTTATTCTTGATAGTAATGATTCGAGGTGAAAAGTGCATAGTTATAGTGTATTATATGGTCTTTTATACATACTTTTATCCCCAAAGTCCCTACTTTTAGGTGCATTCTAATAACAATGTTCTTTTTATTGTGTTAATACTAAAACATATATATATGCATTGTTTTATAGGTATTAGGATGCAAATCAATCAAGTGAAGCTAAGGAATAGTGATTCTGGTCAGGACAACAACAGAAGCAGCTGAGAAAATGCCAATTTTGATAATGAAGACTTCAGATTTGGAAGATTTTCCGAGAGTTATAAAATGTATATTTTTGAGTTACAGTTGCGTGGCCGCAAACGAGAGGTCAATCCGAGGTCCGAGTGAAAAGTTATGGCCATTCTCCCATCGGTGCACAGAGCTGTCAAAATCAGAGAGTTCAAGCGATTGAGCAGAGTTCAATCAATCGAACCTTCGATCGATCAAACTAAGCTCAATCGGTCGAACTTTATAATCATCCAAAAGTTGCGTAAACTCTGTGGGAACCCTATTTATACGTCGTTTTGACGCCAGACGAAGGGAGGACGCTCCAGAACGCAGAAAACAGCAGTTTAGGGTAGTTTTAGGGTTAGATTAGGAGTAGATTAGGTTAGTTCATCTTTTTCTTCCTCTTTTCCATTTTTATATTGAAGAATCAAGTTGGTTTCATGTTTATTACAAGTTTATTTCAGATTATTTCAGGTTTTTCTTTTCCTTTTCTCTATTTCATTGTTTATTAGTTTATATGTTATGATTACTCTAGGTTACTACGTCTGTACTAGTTTTTTTATGTTTTCGTAGTTTATACGTTGGGAATATGTGATGAAACACTAATTCCCAACCTCTGCCATGCAATCTTTAGAAACCTTGGGCTCGATCGATCGAAGGTATTTCGATCGATCGAACCAGGCCCATAGTCAAGCGATCGAAGACATTTCGATCGATTGAAGGATGATGATGTCCGATCGATCAAACTTATAGAATCTTAAGATGATTCTTTTAAGTAATCCATCACTTTCTATTTTAGAAATCTGTCATCAAATTGTCCCAATAAGCTCAGTTTGTCACAATAGTTTTTAGAACTTAAAGCCTTAAGGCCTTTTCTTCAATGACTTTTGAAAACCACTTTGAATGCTAACACCATTTAGAGTGCAAGTAATAACCATTGTTTTAAACCGTCTTCCAAGTGTTTTAAATCAATTGTGATGATGTAGTCCCGGTCATGAAAGGGCTACTGATTCTATATCTTTAGAAAAATACGGAAAACTGAAGAGGAATGAACTCCATAGAACGTTAGTGAGTATGCATGGTAGATGGTTAGGATCAATGTGGATTTACGTGTTTCCAACACCTTTAATTTAGTTGTTTAATTATTATGTTTCTTTATGTTTAGTTTATTATTTAGTTTAATTTAATTAATTAGGATTTAGTCACTACTACAATTAAACTTTTCTTTTTCTTTAGGTTGTAACTTAGTAGACATTCTTCCTATTCCTTCCCTGTGAGATCGACCTGGACTTATCCAGTATTACTTGCACGATCACCTACACTTGGGTGTTGCACAAGAGCGCACAACTTTTTAGTCGTGTCAAGTTTTTGGCGCCGTTGCCGGGGAAGGCAATTAGGTTAGGATTTTACTAAGTTATTTCCTTTTTTCTTCTTTTTTCATATATAAAAAAAAATTCTTTGGACTTTTTCTCTCACAAGAAGAAAAAAATAAAAAATAAAATAAATAAATAAAATTTCTATTATTTCAAAAATTTTGTGCATATGTCTTATCCAATACAAATGCCACCAATAGGTACACATTAGGTAATGAAAACTATCCCCCAAGTTGGCAAGAACCCACATATGACGTAGATTATCAACCTGAGTGCTACCAACCACCACAATGGGGAAACGATAGTTGTAGTCCCTCATATTATCAAACGCAACAAGAACCTCCATATGGAGAGTTCTATAAACCGCAATGGGGATATGACCAAAATGATAATGTAGAATATAGTAGTAGCTCCCACGATTACCAAACGCAGCAATGCTTTCCCTCTGGGGAGTCTTGTCCACAAACACAATGGGATGGGAATTACTATCATCAACAACAATGGGGCGAAACTTTATATAGTAATAATGAGGAGAACAACCAAGTTGAGGATAATGGTATGTTAAAATTGCTACTTAGTGAAATGAAAAGGCTAGATAGTGCACTAGATAAATTAGAAACTAGATATCAACAAGCATATACTAGCCAACCTTTAGAAGACTATACCTGTCCTTCAACATTACAACCCGAATTTCAAGACACTAACAATGGAATGGAAATAGAGGACTATGACGGGTTTATACCGGATGAGGTTCACAACTCACTCGCGAAAGTGATAACCCAACAAGAACTCCAAAACCAAACCATTGAGAATGAAGTTGTAGAATCATCTTCTCCTCAAAACGTAACCCAAGATATCAGCTCCTTCACTGCCTGGAAAAATTTGCACAGTCTCTTGGTCCAAGTACTTCAATAGATGACACATATAGTGAGGAGAGTTACGAGGATGAGAATAAGGTTTTAAAAGATGATGAGAGTTTAGGTGATTGCACGCAATTAGGAAAGGATGAGTCCCCTGTTGACTCTACCCCTACCTTTGATAGTGACCCTAGGGAGGACGTTATTGAAATTTCTAAATTCGATTTAGATTCATCTGAGATTCATGAACCCTCACCTCTTTCGGCCGAAGAGGTGGTGTCACCAAGTTGCCCATCACCTATCCTCGCTATCAATCGAAGCTCTCATTCCAAGCTTGAAAGTCATGTGTACCCCATTAATGAACAAATAGAATGTGTTGTGGAAGAGGATGGTAAGGATTCTAGCACATGTATTTCGAAAAATTTTATTTTTCAAAATTCTTTGAGAGAGGACTTAGAAACTTTCGGGCCCACATTAGATGATCTTAAACTTCAACAGGAAGCTAGTAATCTTCTAGATTGCTTGACCTTCTTGAGTAATAATGATATTGAGGCCCAAATAGATAGCTTCATCCAAGTCCAGTCCAAATCAATGTACATAGAACAGAAATCCAATTCATATGATCCATCTCCATAGATTCTGTTCTAGAACAAGAGGAGGGTAGTAAAGCTTCATTAGAACATCACTTAGACCCTGCCCTTTTCATTGAACCATGGCCTCCGCCTGTTTTTGATAATAAAAAAATAGAGGTTGTTATAGAAAATACCAACACCAAAGATCTTTCCTTGAGTATAATTCCTAAAAAGTGTGGTATTCCTCTTATAACTATGCCCAACAAATTTGGAAGCCATTGGTTTTGCATCATCTCCTCTGACCTTGAGCCTGACATTAGTTGGGGGGAGTTGCATTTTTATGAGGATCCCTACATTCTTTTCACTGTTAAATTATTTCATTGGAAAGATTCTAAAAAATTTCGGTTATTAATTTATAATAAAAATCTTGATTAACCGAATTTATTTACTGAGTAGTTGTATTATATTCTGTATTTTTCTTTGTTGCTACTAATGATTTTGCAGGTAACGTAACAAAGAAATCAAAGAAAATATATAAAATCAAAAATCAAAAATTTGGATATTAATGCCTCGAGGTAACATCCTTCCTTCTCTCGCTTTACTTTATATATGTCCATGTGCTTAGTTTAGAACATTGGGGACAATGTTTAGTTTTAGTTGGGGGGGAGTGAGTCATTGCATGCCTCATTTCTTTGTTTTTATGCTTTATGTCAATACACCTGCTTAGCAACATGACTCAGTAAATCAAAATTGCAAAATTTTTTAAATTTTTACTTTTTTTTAATATAATAAAACGATTCTTGTATTTCTCTCTTAGTTAATATAGTTAGTTATGATGCATTAGTGCTATTTTCTATATGTTATTAGTATGTGATACACTATGGTAGTTTGTTTACTATCTTAGTTATAGCATGTTTTATGCCTTTTAATCTTCAAACAACTTTGAGCACGTTGTGACAACCTTATACATAGCTAAAATGGATTAGTAAGCATATCTTAGGTGTCTTGAGAGAATGTAGTGGAGACTAATAACCCAAGTGAGCTTTTGTGCTTTTCTTTATTTTTGAGGGTTTTATAAATTACTCTTACTTTTCGAAAAAGCGTATTCATTCGTTGTATGTCTCATTTTTCTTCTTCATTTTGACTGATTACTAGAAGAGAACGTTCAGGATTTACCAAATCAAGAGCTCTTGAATTTACTTGAATGAATAATCCTTTTAACTTAGAAGATGATTTAGGCCATCTTTTGACCATACATGCATAATGCAACATTGGCCTACCTTTATGCTATTCCTTTACTTCACCTCTTGAGCATCACCATATTCACCTTGTCTACACAATCCTAAAGTCTATACCTAACTCCAAATTAGGAGTTCAAGCCTCAGTTCTTTATTTAGGAGTGATTGGGATGTGTGCATTGACAAGAAGTTTGGTTGTGTGAATAAGGGAAAGTTGGCAAAGAAAAAAATGAAGGAAAGAAAAAAAAAAGAAAAAAAAACTATGAAAAGAAAAAAAAGTGCCAGTGGTTGTTACAAAAGAAAAAAATAAGAATAGAAAAAAGAGTGAAAAAAAATATATTAAAAGAAAAGAAGAGAGAGATTGGAGATGTGGGGGAAGTTTGAAAAATTGTAGTAGACATTCCAATCACATCCTTTGATCCAATTGAATATTACGAATCTCTTTCTTCTTAATCGAATACCTCTTTTTCAAAGTCCTGATGATTTTAAGTTGATTGGATTAGAAGTTAAGTTAAAGAGAGAGTTCTCCACGGTATCTCGCTCTTCTAGTGAAAAGTATCTTTTCATGAGACCTGTTCACTAAAATGTCCGTTTTTCAATTTAGATATGAGAAGTATTAGATTCCATTTACATTTACTCTTTATAACTTCTATATCATGAGTAATAATTATTACACCTAATTCAGAGTGATTTCATCTTGAGAGTGTAATCCCGGTGAGAGTGAGTCAAAATGAACGTCTTGATAGCGTCTTAGGTTATGCAAGCTTTGAAATTAAAGTTTTGTATTTTGGTTGTCCATTCACACACTCACTTGAAGATTAATAGGAATAGAACATTCTAATGACTTTGATAGTAGATTAACTGTAATGTGTGTGTTGCATGGCTATGGCATACTAGAGAGTTTCATAAGACTGTTGAGCTTAACTATATTGCTAAATGAGAGAAAAAATTTCTTGAAAACATTTAAATGAGAACCATTACCATAAACATGAATTTTGTGGGTAGATTCACTGCAAACCCTCACGAGACAACACTCGTCCACCAGGGGGAACCTAGGGGTTTAAAGGCTTGTTGCATAAGATAAATGCAATCGCGATTCCTGCGAAAGTGATTTAGGTTTTTACTTTATTTTGTTTTCAATTTTTAGAGTTCAAATAAACATTGCTGTAGTTCGCTTCATTGCTAGGGACTAGCAACGAGCTAGTTGAGGGGTGTGATTCGAGGTGAAAAGTGCATAGTTATAGTGTATTATATGGTCTTTTATGCATACTTTTATCCCCAAAGTCCCTACTTTTAGTTGCATTCTAATAACAATGTTCTTTCTATTGTGTTAATACTAAAACATATTTTATGCATTGTTTTATAGGTATTAGGATGCAAATCAATGAAGTGAAGCTAAGGAAAAGTGATTCTGGTCAAGAGAACAACAGAAGCAGCTGAGAAAACACCAATTTAGACAATGAAGACTTCAGATTTGGAAGATTTTCCCAGAGATATGAAATGTAGATCTTTGAGTTACGGTTGTGTGGCCGCAAACGGGAGGTCAATCCAAGATCCAAGTGAACAGTTATGGCCATTCTCCCATCGGTGCGCAGAGCTGTCAAAATCAGAGAGTTCAAGCGATTGAGCAGAGTTCAATCGATCGAACCTTCGATCGATCGAACAAAGCTCGATCGATCGAACTTTATAATCATCCAAAAGTTGCGTAAACTCTACGGGAACCCTATATATACGTCGTTTTGACGCCAGACGAAGGGAGGACACTCCAGAACGCAGAAAACAACAGTTTAGGGTAGTTTTAGGGTTAGATTAGGAGTAGATTAGGTTAGATTCATCTTTTTCTTCCTCTTTTCCATTGTTATATTGAAGATTATTGAAGATTCAAGTTGGTTTCATATTTATTACAAGTTTATTTCAGATTATTTCAGGTTTTTCTTTTCCTTTTCTCTATTTCATTGTTTATTAGTTTATATGTTATGATTACTCTAGGTTACTACGTCTGTACTAGTTTTATTATGTTTTCGTAGTTTATACGTTGGGAATATGTGATGAAACACTGATTCCCAACCTCTGCCATGCAATCTTTAGAAACCTTGGGCTCGATCGATCGAAGGTATTTCGATCGATCGAACCAGGGCCATAGTCAAGCGATCGAAGACATTTCGATCGATTGAAGGATGATGATGTCCGATCGATCGAGAGCGCTTCGATCGATCGAACTTGCAGAATCTTGAGATGATTCTTTTAAGTAATCCATGACTTTCTGTTTTAGAAATCTGTCATCAAATTGTCCCAATAAGCTCAGTTTGTCACAACAGTTTTTAGAACTTAAAGCCTTAAGGCCTTTTCTTCAATGACTTTTGAAAACCACTTTGAATGCTAACACCATTTAGAGTGCAAGTAATAACCATTGTTTTAAACCGTCTTCCAAGTGTTTTAAATCAACTGTGATGATGTAGTCCCGGTCATGAAAGGGCTACTGATTCTATATCTTTAGAAAAATACGGAAAACTGAAGAGGAATGAACTCCATAGAACGTTAGTGAGTATGCATGGTAGATGGTTAGGATCAATGTTGATTCACGTGTTTCCAACACCTTTAATTTAGTTGTTTAATTAATATGTTTCTTTATGTTTAGTTTATTATTTAGTTTAATTTAATTAATTAGGATTTAGTCACTACTACAATTAAACTTTTCTTTTTCTTTAGGTTGTAACTTAGTAGACATTCTTCCTATTCCTTCCCTGTGGGATCGACCTGGACTTATCCAGTATTACTTGCACGATCACCTACACTTGGGTGTTGCACAAGAGCGCACAACTTTTTAGTCGTGTCAAGTAACCTTATTCAGTTCTCGGTAGTCATTACACAACCGCATTGACCCAACCTTCTTCTTCATGAATAAGACTGGTGCTCCGCATGGTGAAGTACTTGGACGAATAAAACCCAACTTTTCAAGTTCTTGAACTTGTTCCTTCGGCTCCAGTAGCTCGGTAGGGGCCATCCTATAGGGAACCTTGGTTATAGGTCGAGTGCCTGGTACCAGTTCCAAGCAGAATTCTATGTCCCTCTCAGGTGGTAATCTAAAAATTTCTCGAAATACTTCCTCGAATTCTTTGATCACCGGTATTGATGACACTGTCACCTCAGCACTGACAACCTCAATGTTTGCTAGGCATCTGGTGAGGAACATATCACCCGAAGGATTACATTGGAAATTGAAGGGTCGATTCCCATTGTCTGCAAATGTGATCCTCTTCCTTACACAATCCAACTTTGCATCATTCTTCTCGAGCCAATCCATTCCAAGGATTATATTAAATTCTTTGATCGACAGAACCACCAATCTTGCCAAAAGTTCACGGTCTCATAAACGTAGAGAACAATCCTTACATACATGTAATAACTTGACGGTGGTCCCTAGTGGGGAGACAGCAGTCAGAGCTTCATCTAAACGTTGCGGCACTATTCCTAACTTTCGAACAGTTTTAACAGATATAAAGGAATGTGTAGTACTCGTGTCAAATAAAACTTTAACATGAGAGTTAAACAAGGTTAGAATACCTTCCACTGTCTGTTGCTCGGGCAGTCCCTCCTCATAAGTACCTTCTTCGTACTCTATTTCTTCATAACCAGCAGCCTCAGGGATAACAGTATTTAGGCGGGCCTGTCCTTGCTGACCGCAATTGCCTCTCCTAGGAGCCTTGCATTCTGGACTTATATAACCTGGCATGCCACAATTATAGCACACAACTCCCGGACGATCAGCACGCCTAGTTACCCTGCAATCTTTAGCTCTGTGACCGGGATTACCACAATTGAAGCAGTTATTGTTGTTGTTCCCTCCTGTTGCTCGAGGCGGATACTGTTGTACTGCTTGTGTCTGTTGAGATTTCTTCCCTCCATCCCAGGTCTTTTTCTGTCCCTGAGGTTACCCTGGTTTCTGTCTGGAATAACCCTTCTGCGGAGGTCAATTTCCAAATGGCTTCGAATTCTGACAACCATCATTCTCTAACCCCGTAGCCAATCTCACCAGAGCTTCAAATGACTGGCCCAGATGTCCCATAGTCAGATGTCGGAGAGACAAGTTGAGACCCCGGTGATACTTCTTGATTTTCCTATTGGGTGTGTCCACCATATGTGCAGCAAAGCAAGACAACCGTTCGAACCGAGTAGTGTACTCACCGACAGTCAGATTCCCTTGGGTCAATTCCATAAACTCTTTCTCTGTCTTGTCCTTCTCTTCTTCAAGAAAATACTTCTCGAGAAATCTTTCCTTGAACACCACCCACGGCATTCTCCTTCTAGCTTCTTCCCCTATGGTTGCCTTTTCAGCATCCCACCAATCAGTCGTTGCATAAGACAGCTGAAAGATAGCCAGACACTTCTTTTCCAAATCCGTGCACTCTATGGTCTCAAAGATACGCTCCATCTGGCGTAGCCACTGTTCCGCTTGCCAGGGTTCATCAGTCCCTGCAAAATACTCAGGTTGTAGAGCACAAAACTCCTGAGAAACTTGTCTCCAGTCTGGTGGGCTTGCCTCCCATTCCCGTTATGATTCCCATTCTGATTATTGTTCCTTGTGTTCTGATCGCTAACCCTCTCCAACCTCCTTACAAAAGCCTCAAACATTCCCGTTGAGTCTACTACCGGGGGTGCAGCTTCAATAGCGGGACGATTCCTAAGATTTCTTCCAGCCATATATTCAAGAGAATGGTACCTATCCATTGATCAACAAGAATTCGGTCAATCTCTTGAGAAGAAAGAAAATTCTCAACGATAGACAGCGACTAAACACATAATGAAGTCGAACTATCTTATCTTAATTCTATCTTAACGGGAGATCCTATGTGTCTTGGACAATTGGTCGAGCCATAACCTGGCTCTGATACCAAAACGCCTGTCACACCATGACGTAGCATAATCCAGGAAAGCATTTAATTTCCTTTATGGACTCGTTGGTCGTGACAAGTGAGTATGACCAATTGTACTTGCAACAAAAACTTAAATAGCAATTCTAAAGAAAAGAAAACTAATAAACATAAGCTCCAAAATTAAAACTTACTAAACTATTACATAAGTCTAGGTCTTAGGCACAACGCCCTTATTCAAAACTAACATAAAGTCTATTACAACTCTAAGGTAAAAGACATAAGAAATATAAAGCAGCCTCTTGGAAAGTCCCCTGCCTCTAACTAGCATAGTCGAAATACCCTGGCTGCTCCTGACCTTGAAAATCTGGACATAGAGTCCCGGATGCATCAACGCCGTCAGCTTATGAAAGCTTGTGAGCAAAATGAACAAGTGCTCACAATGTATATATAAGCATGTATGACCATAGCGTAATATAAACTGATAGAACAATAGATTCAAGGTTCGAACTTTAACATAAGTCACGGGGGATAATAATGAGCAATAAATATGCGACCGTGCATGAACAATGTAACATCTCATCTTTCTGACTCTTTTCCCTCAACAAACTCGACTCAACCAAACCACTACCTCAGATACCAGGAATAATATCCGATCGATATCCAAACCGCACACCATACCATCGCTTCGGATACCAGGAATAATATCCGATCAATATCCGAAACGCGCGCCTTAGATACCAGGAATAATATCCGATCGATATCTAAGTCATACTCAATACCATCACTTTGGATACCAGGAATAATATCTGATCGATATCCGAAACAAGCGCCTTAGATACCAGGAATAATATCCGATCGATATCTAAGTCGTACTCAATACCATCGCTTCGGATGCCAAGAATAATATTCGATCGATATCTGAAACGAACGCCTTAGATACCAGAAATAATATTCGATCGATATCTAAGCCGTACACAACACTGTCGCCTCCAATACCAGGAATAATATCCGATCGATATTGAGGTCGCACATCAGACCGCCACTCTTTATTCTTTTCACGCTTTCTCACACACATGCATGTTGACACAACCTCGACCCTAACATGTATGTCAGTGTTCACAGTTTGTAGTAACAGTTACTAATCTCAAAGTTGGATATTTTTTCAACATAGATCCCGGCCTTAATCATTTCTTATAAGTCCAATTTCTAACAGTGAGCCTTTAAAACAGCATATTTGTCAAACAGTTCTTTAAAAACTTTCAAAACCTTTTCCAAAAAATCCCTGATACAAAATACAAAAACTGCTCAAAAATGCCCAGGTCGCGCGAGCAGGTCGCGCGAGCGAGGGAGAGGGGGGTCGGGCGAGCGAGCCTCGCACGACCGGGCCGCGCACGCGAATTCTTGCAGAACCTCATCTTCTGCATTTTTCCCTTGTTTCTGATTTCAAATTGTATTTTTACCCATTTCCAGATTCTGTTCTAAACTGTGCATGTAATATATGAATCTCTTCAGTTTTTTGCGTAGATTAAGAATACGCGATCAATTTAAACAAATACGGATATCTCTTTATTTTCGCGATTTAAGTTAGAGTGACAAAACTTCAAATCATCAATACATCGCCATACGGATGAATTAAGTCGTAGGATTGAAACTGTAGCTTATTGGGACCGAGATCTTCCATAATCAATTCACGGAATTGATTTTGGTTAAGTTTTGTAAAGCTCCAATTTAAAACTTTCATGGTGTTCTTCACCTATATACATATATACACACCTATATATACTGAAATATACATATATAGACATGGCGAGTGAGTTTATAATACTCACAAAGGTGCTAGTATAAAGAATTTGAGACCTAGAATTTTCGCCGTTAAATCCGTCGTCAGAAATTTCTCCTCCGATTTCTCTTTGATCTTGAGATGTATATATATATAACTATGTATCTGTATGTGTATGTATATGTATATATATATAATCTGTTTTTTGTGTGTGTGTGTTCTTGAGAAAGTTGAGAGAATTGAGAGAAAATTGAGAGAGAATTGAGAGATGCAGTGAGTGAATGAGAGAATTGAGTGACATATACATTTATATATACTAATATAGATTTGGGCTCCACGCAACACATGAGAAACGCACGGTGTGGTTGAGCTCACGTGCTCCCACACCCAAGATGCGGTATAATCGCAGCTTAAATTATAAACTGGTATTTTTTTGGGTAAAATAAAATACAGGAAAATAATATTAGCGTAGGAATAAATTCCGGGTTGTACAAAAATATAGATATCGATTTTGAAACCATAGAAAATATTGTTCTATATTTATGGAAATTACAGTTTGACCCCCAAATAAATATTTTGAATAGAAATTAAATTGAAATAAACATTTATTAATGGAAAAGAAATACAGGGTGTTACATAACCCTTGCTTTAAGTTTTAGTATATATATTGGTTATAAGTACGTCCCAAAGGACGCCCAACTTTGGTTTTCACAATTTACATAGAGAGAGACATAGAGTTTGCTTATTTTTTTGCAGGTTAATCTTGGATTCTACATTGATTGCTTGGTGATTTCAGTTTTAATACAAGTGTTCCTTTCACTCAGGTTTCATTTTATTGATTGTTTACATTTTCTGTTAGTAGATCTTCTTAGTACAAGCAGTAATAATCGTAGTGTTGCTTGTTAGTTTAGTATAAATCCATAGTTTTTGTAGTTTGCATGTTTAAATCACAGCCAAACAAGACCTTAATGAATAGTCACGTTAAAACCAAATCTGTGACACTCCAGACCATGTCTGAGTAGTCCCAGAGTTAGGAGATCACGATGAAACAGTGATCTCCAGCCTTTGCCAAGCAGTAGTATAAAACCTGTGTTTGATCGACTCGAATCAGAGATACAGTCAATCGATCGAAGACATTTCGATTAATTGAGAGATGATGATGTTCGATCGATTGAAAGCGCGTCGATCGATCGAACCTTCAGATTCTTGGGTTGGTCCTTTGCAGTATTGATAGACTTTCTGTTTTCGAAATTTGTTATCAAACTGTCCCCATATGCTCAGTTTGTCAAAACAGTTTCTTAACTTTAAGCCTCAAGGCATTTTTCTTCAATAACTTTTGCAAACCACTTTGAATGCTAACACCATTCATAGTGCAAGTCCTAACTATTGTTTTAAACTGCCTTCATGTATTTTTAAATCAACTGTGATGATATAGTCCCGGTCATGAAAGGACTATTGAATCTTTATCTTTAGAAAATACAAAATACTGTAGAGAGACGTACTCCATAGAGCTTAATGTAACTGCATGGTAGATGGCAAGGTCACTGTGGATTCGTATGATCCCAATGTTCCCTTTCTATAAGAGTAAAACCTTTTTAATAATTGCCTTAGTTAATTAGTTAATTAGTAGTTTAATTTAGTTGCTTTAATTTCATAGTTGTTAACTGTGGAACTTTGTGTTCTACACTTTATCTTAAGTTCTGAATTTTTTTATTTTCCTATTGAGTATAATCTAAGTAACTAGTTTATCACCTTCTCTGTGGGATCGACCTGGTCTTATCCAGTACTACTTGCACATCTACTTACACTTGGGAACTGCACACAAGAGCACACAAAAGATCTTCGTGTCAAGTTTTTGGCGCCGTTGCCGGGGAAGGTGACAAATTACTACTTAGATTACCTCACTCTTCCTTCATCTTTTTTTCTCTTTTTCTTTTTCCTTTAGGTTTAAAAATCTCTTTAGACTTCTTCCCTTTCATGTCCGATAATTCCATTGAGGGAATTTTGGCAAATCCATTCTACCTATCTGATTCCTCTGATTCTATCAACCCCATATTTACACCTATGGATTCAATGGGCGACAATCAAAGTGAAAATGGAAAGAATAGGGTTGTGCCTATTAACGATTCTCTGTGTCCCTTGCGTGATCTCATGTAATCTGAACATGCACCAACTCCTTCTTGTATTCTCATTCCACCCTATGCGGGCGAGTTCCAATTTCAAAACGGAATGATTCAACTCCTTCCAACATTTCTCGGAATGGAGAGCGAGAAGGCATATCTACATATCAAAGATTTCAAGGATGTTTGCAAAACATCTCCCAAACCTATCCTGTAGATGTGACACGCCTAATGTTATTTCTATTCACTCTGAAGGATAAAGCAAAAGCATGGCTGCTCACCCTCAAACCCAATTCAATCTTCATTTAGCATGCAATGAACACTGCATTTTTAAAGAAATTCTTCCCACCACACATGACCACCAAACTTAAACGACAAATAAACTCCTACAAACAAAAGAGCAATAAAACCTTCACTCAAACTTGGGAGCATTTCAAAGACTTCTCTCATGCCCACATCACTAGTATGAGAAGTGGCGAACCATCAATTTTTTTATGAAGGACTTAACGGTGAAACAAAGAAACTGGTTGAAACCATGAGCGCAAGTGCATTTCTTAGCAAACCCATCAAAGAGGCTGAAGCCCACTTCGAGTGGTTGGCCAAACATGCTCATGAATGGTCGAACTCTGAAGAGGTTTCACATGCACATCTAGTAGTTGTAGAGGAAAAAAGCATTTATCAGCTAAAAAGTGAAGATCATCTAATGAAAAAATATGAAGAACTAGCAAGAAAGGTAGAGGAGTTAGGAATGAAAGGAGAAAGTTCTAGGAAGATTTTGCCTGAAGAACCATGTAGTACATGCAATATGTTAGGACACACAACTAAATACTATCCCAACGTGTCGTATTTTCAAGAATAGGCCCCCATGGAAATGAACGCTATGCAAGGATACAGAGGGGCGGGGATTTCCTACAATAACACTTTTCAAAATAATAACTAATGGAATCACCCCGATTTTGATTAAAAAAATGATGCCGGGACCCAAAACCAATATCAGCAACAGCCCTACAACAACAATAACCAATATCAAGGGCAATACAATAGGCAGTCCCAACCGTTCAATCAAAATAGATCTAATAACTACAACCAAGCTCAACCCTTTAATAACCAACATTTTAATGCATACGTTCCACCATACAAAAAGGTGTAAGAAGAAGATTCGCTATCTAATGCAAACCTGACGTAGCAATTAATTCAAATGATGAGTAAAATATCTGCGATGTTAGAGAAAATTGATGCACGACAAGAGGGATCGGGTGGAGCATTTCCTGCCCAACCACTTCCAAACCCTAAGGGATACAGCAATGGTCCCAATAATCATGAACATGCCAAAGTCATAACTACTTTAAGAAGCGGCAAGATTATAGGGCAAAATATGCCTCTTCCTATACTCGAAGAGTATGAAGAAGAAGAAGTGGTAACTAGCAAGCAACCTTCAACTCTGGATGAGGAACCGATTGCTAATAATGAATCGTTAAAATCAAATGATGAAGCTCCTGCAGAATTAGAAGAAGTTGGGAGAAGGCCTGGAAAGGAGCTCGTTAATGACACATTACCTTAATGCCCTTTCCCCGCGCCTTACCCTTAAAGGCTAAAAAAGCCCAAAAATGAGATAAAAAATCAAGAGTTCTTGGAACTGTTTAAACAAGTTAAAATAAACCTTCCACTCCTTGATGCAATCAAACAAGTACCGGCCTATGCTAAATATCTTAAAGATTTATGCACGGTCAAGAGGCGGCAGAGTGTGAAAAAGCACGCATATGTTGCTTGCTAAGCAAGCACAATCATCCAAAATGAACTGCCCCCAAAACTCAAAGACCCCGGTACTTCCATGATCTCATGTCAAATTGGGAATCAAAGAATAGACAACACACTCCTTGATTTAGGAGCGAGTGTAAACCTGCTTCCATACTCTATCTATAAACAACTAGGGTTGGGTGAACTCAAACCCATTCGAGTTGCATTACAACTGGCAGATAGGTCAGTGAAATACCCTAGAGGAATACTAGAGGATGTCCTCCTATAAATAGACTCATTTGTCTTCCTAGTTGATTTTGTAATCTTAGACACTAAACCTGTGTCCAATCCATGTGCACAAATCCCGGTGATATTCGGACGTCCATTCCTCAACATAATTGATGCCACGATAAAGATAAGAAGTGGTATTATGACCATCATATTAACATCAAAATCTTTTCAAATTCCCGACGATGAGGAAGAAGTGAACCTCATCGAGACAGTCATTGAAGATGAAGTTGAGTTTGTCGATTACAAAGATCCTTTGGAGGTAGTTGTGTCACAATTTGATGCTATCTCAAAAAACTCTACTCCATTGGACGCCGATTTAAATCAGACTTGTCTTATGATGGAAACAAAAGAGGAGGATAGAGCTGAATGCATCTGGGTCACACCATTTGAACCATTGCCTCCAAAAACAAAACTAGTTATGCCCTCAAACTTTTAATTTCTCGATTTAGAATTAAAGGAGCTTCCTAAGGAGCTCAAATACGCTTTTCTTGGGACTGAAAAGACGTACCCTATCATTATATCATCTACTCTAAGTCTGGAACAAGAGGGTAAACTAATCCAAATGCTAAAACAACAAAAGGAAGCATTGGGATGGACTATTGCCGACCTCAAGGGCTAAGTCCGTCCGTTTGCACCCATAAAATAAATTTGGAAGAGGACGCTAAACCGTCACGACAAATGCAGAGGCGTCTAAATCCCAATATGTAAGAAGTAGTCAAAAAGGAAGTTTTAAAACTGCTTGATGTTGGGATCATTTATCCTATCTCTGATAGCCCTTTGGTCAGCCCGACCCAAGTGGTACCGAAAAAAGCAGGCATAACAGTTATTCTAAATAAAGACGGCGAATTAGTACCGACACACATCCCCACCGGATGGATGATGTGTATTGATTACCGAAAACTAAACACTGTGACCCGGAAGGACCACTTTCCGTTACCATTCATGGACTAAATGCTAGAACAAGTGGCGGGTCACAATTAATATTGCTTTCTAGACGGATATAGTGGGTATAACCAAATTGAAATCACTCCTGAAGATCAAGAGAAAACAACTTTTGCATGTCCATTTGGTACTTTTCCTTACCGTCGTATGCCCTTCGGTTTATGCAATGCACCTGCTACTTTTCAGCGGTGCATGTTAAGCATCTTTAGTGATATGGTCGAACAAATACTTGAAGTCTTTATGGATGATTTTTCTGTGTTTGGCCATAGTTTTGAAAATTGCTTAGAAAACCTTGAGCGAGTGCTAGCACGATGCGAGGACACTAGTACTAAATTGGGAAAAGTGTCATTTTATGGTAACCAGTGGGATAGTCCTTGGCCACATCATTTCTGACAAAGGTGTCCAGGTAGATAAAGCAAAAATAGATATAATCTCAACCCTTCCTACCCCCTGCACAGTTAGAGATATACGCTCTTTCTTAGGATATATAGGTTTCTATAGGAGGTTTATCCAAAACTTTTGTGCCATTTCCCGGCCACTCTGTCAATTGCTAGTCTAAGACGTACCTTTTGAGTGGTCGAATGCTTTCCAAATATCTTTTGATACACTAAAGCAACTTCTCACAACCGCACCAATTATCCGAGGTCCTGATTGCAGCCTCCCATTCAAATTAATATGCAATGCTAGTGATTACGCCATTGACGCAATCCTAGGACAGAGGAAAGATAACAAGCCCTATGTCATATATTATGCTAGTAAAACTCTAAACGACGCTCAAATGAACTACACTACAACCAAGAAAGAGTTGCCAACTATAGTCTTTGCTCTAGACAAGTTTTGATCGTACCTCACAGGATTGCCAATAGTCTGCTCAATTCACAGACCATTCGGCACTTAAATACCTCTTATCCAAGAAGGATGCTAAGCAAAGACTCATTATATTGATACTACTACTCCAAGAATTTGACTTAACCATAAAAGACAAAAAGGGAGTAGAGAATGCGGTCGCTGACCATCTTTCCAGGTTAACGTTTTTTGACAAAACTGAACCAACACCAATTAAAGAAGAATTCCTAGACAAATAGTTGCTGGCTATTTCTAGTTTACCCTGGTATGCCGATATTGTTAATTACCTAGTTATCGCAGAAACCCCCAGCCATTGGTCAAATCAAGATAAGAAACGATTCCTCTCGTTCGCACATCACTTCTTCTTTGATCACCCATACTTGTTCAAATACTGCGTTGATCAGGTCATCAGACGTTGCATTCCAAATGAGGATATAGCTATAATCCTAGCATCATGCCATTCAAAAGTCTACGGTGGCCACTTATCTTAACAGAAGACCGCACAAAAAATCTTACATAGCAGGTTCTATTGGCCAACCATATTCAAGGATGCCCACGAATTTTGTAAATCGTGCCAACGCTGTCAAAAGCTTAGTACAATGTCAAAAAGGAATTCTATGCCCTTAACTCCTATAATTATAATTAAAATATTCGATTGTTAGGGCATAGATTTTATGAGCTCGTTCCAAAGTCAAACAAGTGTGAATACATACTCCTATCTGTGGAAAATGTATCAAAATGGGTAGAGGCTGTACCGATGAGACGTAATGACCACAAAACAGTAATGTCCTTTCTAAAGGAACATATTCTATCATGTTTCAGAACTCCAAGGGCGTTAATAAGTGACCAAGGCAAGCACTTTTGTAATAGGCCCTTGGAGTCACTCCTCAAGAAGTACGGGGTCAATCACAAGATCGCTCTAGCCTACCACCCACAAACTAAAGGGTAGGCAGAGTTGGCTAACTGAGAAATAAAGCATATTCTCGAAAAGACAGTTAGCTCCAATAGGAAAGACTAACCAATGCTCTATGGGCGTACCGCACCGATTTTAAAACAAACCTAGAAATGTCCCCATACAGACTAGTGTATGGAAAAGCTTGCCACCTCCCTGTTGAAATTGAGCATAAAGCTTATTGGGTGACTCGTTCATTAAACTTCAATATTAAAGAGGGAGGTGAGCTAGGAAAACTCCAACTCGCAAAGCTAAAGGAAATCCGCAGAGATGCATATGACTCTGCGAAGTTGCATAAAGAAAGGTTGAAGGCTCGCCATGATCAAACAATTTTTCGGAAAACATTCAAGCCAGGGTAGAAAGTCTTACGATATGACTCTTGCCTTCACTTTTTTCCAGGAAAGCTCCGATCCTGGTGGACAGGTTTGTTTATCATGAAATCTGTCTTTCTACATAGGGCCATCGAGCCCATCAATCCTAAGAACGATGAAAGTTTCAAGGTCAATGGCCAAAGGATAAAACCATTCTTGGAAAACTTCCAAACTGAAGCTAAGCACATCCAATTTGATGAGCCCAACTATTCTTCCACCTAAAATACCAAGAAGAGTCACAACCTATTGTTGTAAACTTTTTCTTTCTCGTATTTTGTTTATTTTTTGCTATTTTTGTTTAATTCTTCTTCTTGAATGTGACATTATTCTTAATCTGCTATTCCTTATATTACTCCACTGTAGGTCCCAAAATGAGAGATGATGATGTCTATTTGATAGGATCCTGGGCTGATTCTGAATATCAAAACCCTCCATGGACAATTGAGGAGGTTGCATTCTGCCTTTCACCATATGAAGGGCTAGATACAAATGTTTTCATTGACATATCTTAAGGATATATCCCTTACCCACCTGCTCTCCTCGACATTAATCCTTTTGAAAATATAGAGCTCCCTAAAGAAGAAGGAGAAGTGGAAGGTTACTTTGTTGGTGAGGTTGACGATTCACTCCTAGAGCAGTGGGAGAATGACTCGATGTGGGAACCTTGGGATGAGAATGACTTACAAGATGTTGTGTATGAATGCCACAACGCTGTTTTTATGTTTATCAACGACTTTCTCATTGTCAAGCTGGTCACATACCTCTATGTGCACCTGAGCTACTTGTTATTCAGGCTTTAATGTCCTTTACCAGCTAGTGCACGTTGGGCATCCATGCCAATAGTGAGGTTCAGATAATGTCATATTCTCCTTTGTTTACTTCATTTTATCTCATTTGTTTCATTATTTCGTTTGTGTCTATTCCTTGTTTTCCTAGTCTTATTTTTTTCTTTTTGTTTTCTTCTATTTTTCCTTGTCTAGGATTATCTCTATGAACCACAACGTTCTGCCAGTGTTCCTTTCGCACTTACTAATTCATGGACCTCCCATCGGGTCTCCTAGTACTCCACTGTAAGAGAAAGAATAGCTGAGGAGTTCCACTCCTTTATCTATGATGCCGTCAGGCTCTCCAAGATCACCTCTTGCTTGTGCCTTCAATCCTGTGGAGGTTTCAAACGTATTAGATGATATTCTTGACTCTTTCAAATCCTTTTGGAATCACGAATTGTCGAGCTTGGACTCCATTTTTGATGATTTGGCAGAGTATGAAGAAATTATGGAAGAGGAAGTTTTCATGCTCGAAGAATAGTGGTTCACTTCAATTGCAGTTTCTCATTTGTCCATCTTTTAGCAATTGAAGTGTAATCCTAGACAGAGATAGTTTATTTTCCTAGTTTAAATTTTAGCTTCTCGTTGTAATCAGGACTTAAGTAGCAAAGTGGTTGAAATAACTTTGCAAAAGGATGCTATTAAAACTTATATTTATAAAATTTGCAATTTCATATTACTTTAATGATTGTTTCTGGCTTACATGCTCTGTATTATACTACTTTATGTTAATTTGCAATTTCATATTACTTTAATGATTTTTTCTAGCTTACATGCTCTGTATTATACTACTTTATGTTATTTCTATACATCCAGAACAGTTTTTGTTAGTTGGGGGTACTTAGGTACACTAATTCTAAGAGTCATTAAAATTCTACGTTCGATCGATCGAACGATTCTCGATCGATCGACAATCTAGAACTCTCAAGCGCTTGACAAAGTCTCAATCGATTGAATTCTTGATCGATCAAACATTATTGATCGATCAAAACTTATATTTAATCGAGGCGTCTTTCAGGCACTTCATCAGTCTCTCTCTCTCCCTCATTTTTTTGAGCGATTGCAGACAGAGTGAGAGAGCTCGGGGTGATTCATGGGCTACGTACACACACACTAAATTGGAGACCCCAGTCAATCCCCAAACTATAGTCATCTCCTCATTGGCATCCCGTTCTACGTGTATATCAGAGGTACGGTCCACGTATATCCCTTTGTCTATATTTGTTCTAACCAAGATGGGCTGCCCTCTAATTGGTCTTATGACAAATTAATCACCATTTTGATCATATTTTTAGTTTTGTCTCTTTTCTGTGTTTGTTCATTTTCCCCGAGTTTCTTCTGCATTCGATGGATCGAACTGGGCTCAAGCGATTAAGACTAATCCTTGTTCAATTGATCAAAAAGGGGTCGATTGATCGAACTAAGGTAGAAGCGATTTTCTATTTTTGGTCTGATTTTCATGTTTTAATTAGTCTTTTCTGCTATATTTCTATTTCAAGGCCATCACCATGAATCCCACGATCGTTTATCATCGACAGAAGCCATTTGACCTGACCATTTCAGACCCGGTACCCGCATGGGTTTCGAAATCTGTTCGACCAGTTCTGGTATATGCAATTCTTCAGCCACTGCAAGATTATGTTAGAGTGGCCTCTCAAGATGGTCTGGCTCTCAGCTCTGTGGTTCTTGGCTCGAATTCGAGCGATGCCGTAGTGGTATCAGATGTTGACCCAGCCTAAGAGGGTTAATATCTCTTGGGTGCGTGAGGCATCTGCCACCATGATCAATGACCCAGCTGCCCCATTTACATATCGATCTTTCATCTGTAGTCGGAAGATCATCTTCAGTCCTACCACATTGGTCGCAATACTAGGAGTCCTCGAGGAGCCTGAGTGTGTCTGTGCCCAGAGGGTGGGAGCTCCTGAGACCCCGTATGCTATGATAGTACAAGAGATTACAGGCGAGGCTGTTCAGTACTGGAACGGCTCATCGATTATCGAGCATTAGCACTTAACTGATGCCTATCATATGCTTCACTAGGTGCTCTGTAATTACATCTTCATGACTTCCTATCACGAAAAGATGGCACCTTGGTATGTCTGAGTTCTTTAATCTATTGGGACGGAAAAAAGGGTCTGTCTCCTGAATTTGTATATTGAGTTTCTGGTGCAGCCCACACGCTATGTTTCTATGAAGAAACATCTAAAAGGCACGTGGGGCATTCATAGTGTTGTAGCCCATGCTAGATTGATCCCCCTCCCTGTTGACCCATTTCAGGCCTCTTCTAACAGATTTGGGGAGACAGCGACCCGTCATTCTGATGCCTAGAAGAGAAAGAGAAAAAGGAAAGGTAAAGAGAAAGTTCGAGCAACAAAGAAGAGGAGAGGAGAGACTGACACAGAGGGGGCCACTTCTGGGACGCCTTATGAGGCTGAGAAGTGTGTACTGACGAGGTGGTTAATCTTGTCCTGGAGGTTCAACAGTTCGAGTTGAGACAACGATCTCAGGCTCATGCCCAGGGAGAGTCGTCTTCCGTGTCTCTCCAGACATTGCATGCCTTATTGATAGAGGAGAGAGAGGCCCAAATCTGACTTGAGGGAAGATTTGATCATATGACAGTGCAGTTGGATGCGTTACTTCTACACTTGGGTGTCGACTCCTCACTCCATCATCCACCACCAGCTACAGCCCCACCCACTACTGATCATTCATCTTCTGTACCACCCCCTCCGACATCTGCTACTACTTCTGCACCATCACCATCCACGACACCGTCGACTATCACTGAGATATCCCCTCCACCACCTTTAGTTGTGTCGGTTCCTTCCGAGACTATCTTTTCAGACCTAACTATGAGTGACCCGACGACAGCTCCTGCTATTGCTGAGGATGGAGGTGCTGATGATCCGCATGCGCCGATACAGATTATATCTGATATTGCTGATGATTAGTTATTCATGCTAATTGAGAGTACGAGAGTTTTGTTGTATATATTTTCTATTTGTTCTCTCACTCCTCTATCTTAGTACTGTTATTTGGATAGTTGGTACATTTTGCTCACTGATCTGTGATGTATTGCTTTATTTTCCCAGTGATTGGCTTTGTTAGTATGTATGGATCATGTATGGACTTTTATATTATTTCTATTGATCTTGGTTGGTTGGAGATTGTATGCTTTAATTACAGGTTGCTATGATTGGTGTTTTGTTTTTGCTTCTATCGGGTGATATCCATCTACTTTTATTTGAAAATCAACTTCTGAGGACATTGTTATTTTCAGTTGGGGGTGGGATGTAGATAGATATACACCTATACATGTTCACATATAGCACTCTGGACAAATTCATTCCAAATATCATACAATCTAAATTAAAATTGGAAAATTTGAAAATTTTGGAAAATTTTGAGCTGTTTGAATTTAAATGATAGAATAACTTCGAATGCTCACTTTTGATTGGTTGTTCATAAAGCAAGGACACATTCGTATTTGTCTCATCCTTTATGAATTAAAATCACACGTTTTTCTTGTATCACTATGAGGATTGCATGTGTTGACCTTTCACGTATCCAACATCCATATGCACATGTTGATAGCTATGTAGAAAACCTAAAAATGAGTTAATATGACTATTGTACTAAAAGAATGAATAGTGGAAACTGATTACCCTTAGTGAGCTTTTGATCCAATCTTCATTTCTGAGGGAATTGTCACATAAACTCGAACTATTTTTCTTAATTATGCTTATAAAAGTTCATTGAAATAGTCTCGATTAATTTTTCATTTCGGTTGATTATTAGAGGAGAACGTTTAGGATCTACCAACTAAACTCAATGAACATTGAAATGCAAAAACTAATAACTTAAGAAAATGATTTAAGCCATCGCTACCCATTCCCTAATCTATACATATCCCTTTATCGTTATTCAAGAAGTCGTTTCGCTTCCAAACCCACACCGATTCAATGCTTCGAAGTCCATTACAAGAAAACAAACTCCTAACCTTGTACCTTGACCCTAATGGACTTCTAACATGAATAAATTGTCAAGTATGTGGTGGGAGAAGAGTAGTTGTGGGACGTGCTGAAAAAGAAAGAAAAATATATATAATAAAATAAAGATGAAAAGAAAAGTTTGAATGTGAAAAAGGAGTGCAGTTCCTTTAAAAAAAAGAGAGAGAAAAGCATTTACAAAGAATGGAAGTTGGTGGAGATGTGAAAAGAAGAAAAGGAGAAGATAAACTTCATTGCATATTTAGACACACATTCTCTCTCTCGTCATCTTTGACTATCGTATACAAACCAAAAAATTCAAAGTCTTAATGATTCTTAACGAATTGGCTTAAACATGAATGTGTAAGTTAGGTTATCCACGATATTTTGGTCCTCTAGTAAGTGGCATTCTATTCATGAGACTATGCACTCTAAATGTGCGTTTTTCATAGAGTCAAGTATGAAAGCACTAGTAACCAGAATAGCACTCCTATCAAAGCTTTCATACGATGTGCGACCATTGTTAAGTGTAAACAAATGTGAGAATTGAGTTGAAACTACAAGCTTTGGAGGTACAATAGTTTGAATAACTTTAAATGAGGTTGGATGCATAGTTGTTAACTTCACACACACACACGGATGCATGGATGTGATACATATGTTATATCTATCTTGGTGGCATGAGGAGCATGTGAATTTCTTTCATGGTTTGATTGAGATAAATATGTCTTTGTAGAGTTGAATTAGCAATTGAATAAGAAGGAGTGTGTAAAAGTTTTTCTATATTTTTTGAACTTAAATTGGAGAATTTTGTGGGTATATTCACTATAAACCATCACGAGACAACACTCGTCCACTAAGGGAAACCTAGAGGTTTAACGGCTTGTTGCATTTGCTGAATGCAACCGCGATTCCTACGAAAGTGAGTTAGGAACTCTCTCTTTCTACTTAGGTTAGTTTGCTTTAGTTTATTTCAAATTCTTTTAGTCATTGTAGTATTAGTTCACTTGTTTATTTTTATTATCGCTTTATTGCTAGGGACTAGCAATAAGCTAGTTGGGGGTTGTAACAAGCGGGAGTATTTGTAAAATACAACCGTGCTAAAAGAAGGAAATACACAAATTTAGTTTATTAACTCTCTGTTTTATCTGCAACTTGTGTTACAATGCCAGCTTTTATACAATGTGACGAATCTATGATAAGTTGTGTTGTGTTAGCTGTAATTTATGCAGATTGTTGTTTGTTGTGTGCAGGAATGAGTAACCGGATAAGGGTAAAGCTAAATTACAAGAAAGGCAATCCAAAGCAGAAAAGTGGAGTTTGAGTGATCGAAGAACCCTCAAGCGATCGAGGGTTCGATCGATCGAAGACTTTTCAAGCGCTCGAGTAACTCATGTGTTCAAGCGATCGAGTGATGTTCGATCGATCGAACATGCCTTTTATCATAATTTACGCTCACATGGCAAAAACATTTGGTGCAACCCTAGCTTTAGGTTTTAGTATATATATTGGTTATAAGTACGTCCCAAAGGACGCCCAACTCTGGTTTTCACAGTTTACATAGAGAGAGACATAAAGTTTGCTTGTTTTTTTGTAGGTTAATATTGGATTCTACATTGATTGCTTGGTGATTTCAGTTTTAATACAAGTGTTCCTTTCACTTAGGTTTCATTTTATTGATTGTTTACATTCTGTTAGTAGATCTTCCTAGTACAAGTAGTAATAAACATAGTGTTGCTTGTTAGTTTAGTATAAATCCATAGTTTTTGTAGTTTGCATGTTTAAATCACAACCAAACAATACCTTAATGAATATTCACGTTAAAAACAAAACTGTGACACTCCAGACCATGTTTGAGTAGTCCCAGAGTTGGAGATCACGATGAAACAACGATCTTCAGCCTCTGCCATGCAGCAGTATAAAACCTATGCTCGATCGATCGAAGTTAATTTGATCGATCAAACCAGGAAACAGTCAATCGATCGAAGACATTTCAATCGATTGAGAGATGATGATGTTCGATTGATCAAAAGCGCGTCGATCGATAACCTTCATATTCTTGGGTTGGTCCTTTGCGGTATTCCTAGGCTTTTTGTTTTTGAGATTTGTTATCAAGTTGTCCCCATATGCTCAGTTTGTCAAAACAGTTTCTTAAATTTAAGCCTCAAGGCATTTTTCTTCAATAACTTTTGCAAACCACTTTAAATGCTAACACCATTCATAGTGCGAGTCCTAACTATTATTTTAAACCGCCTTCATGTATTTTTAAATCAACTGTGATGATATAGTCGCGATCATGAAAGGACTATTGAATCTTTATCTTTAGAAAATACGAAATACTGTAGAGAGACGTACTCAATAGAGCATAATGTAATTGCATGGTAGATGGCAAGGTCACTGTGGATTCATGTGATCCCAACATTCCCTTTTTATAAGAGTAAAACCTTTTTAATAATTTCCTTAGTTAATTAGTTAATTGGTAGTTTAATTTAGTTGCTTTAATTTCGTAGTTGTTAAATGTGGAACTTCGTGTTCTACACTTTATCTTTAGTTTGAATTTTTAATTTTCCTTTTGAGCATAATATAAGTAACTAGTTTATCACCTTCTCTGTGGGATCGACCTGGTCTTATCCAGTACTACTTGCACGTCAACCTACACTTGGGTATTGCACACAAGAGCACACAAAAGATTTTCGTGTCAGTTATCACTGGTGTTGAAAAGGTTGGTTATATCTAGTACTAGTGTCGTTGGTTTGGGACATTTGAACTTGGAGATTTATTTGTGGGTTGGTTGTAAATGGTTATACTTATCACTTTTCTTAAAGTGTTTAAAACTCTTGCTTGAACTTGGAAGCTCATGTTTGTGACGTTGGTTTGATTCTGAATGGTTTAAAGCTTTTGTGTTGAATTCAACTTGTGATTTGGTAATATTATATGAGAATTTACTACTTGCTCAAATAAGGCAATTGGCAGATAGAACTCTAAGAGGGGCTTTCGACCGGTCGGAGGGATCCATTGGACCGGTCGAAGGTACCCAAGCTGGTAAGCTTCTATAGAAAGGGTAGTTTGACCGGTCAAAACACCCCCTGCCAGACTATTTGTTCTACATGTTTCCAACGTTTTTAATTCAAACTTTTTACTTAGAGAGGGTCTCTTGGGATTCTTTTGAACTTTGGAAAAGAAACTTTTGAAAAAGGATTTGGTTAGATTGTGTTAGGGTTTGTGTGGTTTAAAACTTTTGAAATTGTCCTTTGTTGGTTGAGCTTCTTTGGTTTAAGCTTATTTTAAACTTGTTTTTGGAACTTTAATGACTTGTGATGAGCCTTGGTGGCGTGCCACATGTCTTGGAATTATTTGGGTGGTTCTGGGGCCTAAGTAGAGGCAAGAAAGGTACTTTCGACTAACACCGTGGGATGCTGTAGCTACCGATTCCATTGTGTCCGGTATATTACTCATTTGCTCATACCTGACACGTGTTTTAATCGATTCAAGTTCAACACATTCTTTTGTTGCACATGAATTTATTAGACACTTAAACAACATGTCAAAACCTTAAGGGTATGATTTATCGATATCCTTACCCTTCAGTAAACCCATGGTGACTTCTTCAATATTCAAGGCATGTGATATTAAGGTAACTGATACGGGTATTGACAGTGAATTTAATTCCATTCGCCGTTAACTATTTTGAGGTGATTTTGGGTATAGATTGGTTATCAATGAACTAAGCCACCATTGATTATGAAGAAAAAGTTACTTTTCGACCGAAGGGACAAAGGGAGTTTAGTTTCCAAGGAACTGGTGTTGTAACACCACCATATTTTATTTCAG
Source organism: Hydrangea macrophylla (assembly GCA_033977485.1). Taxonomy (NCBI): domain Eukaryota; kingdom Viridiplantae; phylum Streptophyta; class Magnoliopsida; order Cornales; family Hydrangeaceae; genus Hydrangea; species Hydrangea macrophylla. The sequence goes on from CM066985.1 coordinate 61,376,430, forward strand.
TAATTTGGGCAAGTAAGATGAAACAAGGTTGTCGGGGGTTCTTATATTCAATAATTGACACACAAGTCATAGGGACTAGAGTAGAAGATATTTCGATTGTACAGGAGTTCCCAAATGTCTTTCCTGAAGATCTACCAAACGTATTGGTTGAGCGGAAAATCAAATTCACTATTGAAGTAGCCTTGGTGTCTCAGGCGATATCAAAAACACCATATAGAATGGCATCGGTAGAGTTAAAAGAATTGAAGAATCAATTGCAAGATCTTCTAGATAAGGGATTCATTCGACCTAGTGTATCGCCATGGGGTGCACCAGTTTTGTTTGTCAAGAAGAAAGACAGAACAATGAGGATGTGTATTGATTATAGAGAACTCAATAAGCTAACTATCAAGAACAAATATCTGTTGCATAGGATCGATGACTTGTTTGATTAACTTCAAGGAGCCCAAGTCTTTTCTAAGATTGATCTGCAATCGGGTTATCATAAGTTAAAATTCAAGGAGGATGATGTAGGGAAAATAGCGTTCAGGATCCATTCTGGTCACTATGAATTGTTTGTCATGCCTTTTGGAGTTACGAACGCACAGGCAGCATTTATGGATTTGATTAATCGGGTGTTGAAAGACGATCTGGATGAGTTTGTAATTGTCTTATAGATGATATATTAACATATTCTAAGAGTGTATAAGATCATGAGAGGCATTTATGGTTAGTCCTAAACGTGTCCATGAAAAGAAGTTGTTTGGGAAATTGAAAAAGTGTGAAATTTGGTTAACTGAGATAGCATTTTTTGGGCACGTGATCTAAAAAGAGGGTGTATGAATAGACCCGCAAAAGATTTAGGCTGTGGCTAATTGGAATTCGCCGATAAGTATGCCAGAAATACAAAGCTTCTTGGGATTAGCTGGACATTATCGAAGGTTCATGGAAAATTTTTCAAGAATTACAATCTGAAATGTGAAGGAAACTTTGTTGAATTGAAGACTTGTTTAAAAATAGCACCAATATTGACTAATCGTTCAGGTACTAAGGGGTTTGTGATATACAGTGATGCTTCCTCTCGAGATTTAGGTTGTGTTTTAATGCAAAATAACAAAGTAATTGCCTATGCCTCACGATAGCTAAGACCACACGAAATGAACTATCCAACTCATCTTGAATTGGCGGTTATTATCTTTGCCTTGAAGATTTGGAGGCACTATCTCTGTAGGGAAAAGTATGAAATTTTACAATGATCGTAAAAGTTTAAAGTATTTGTTTGCACAGCGGACTTGAATATGAGGCAAAGAAGATGACTAGACTTGATGAAGGATTATGACTTAACAATTCAATATCATCCAGTGAAGCTAATCTGGTGGCTGATGCATGAAGTCGGAAGTCAACAAATAACTCGGCCTATACTTTGACTTCACAAGAAAAGTTAATTCAAGAGATGGAGTAATCGAAGCTAGAGGTGATTCCAAAAACTAGAGGTGCTTTAATTTTAGCTATTATTGCACAGCCGTCCCTCATTAATGAAATTCGAGCTAAACAGCTTCAGGATCCAACATTAAAGAAGATACATGATGAAATACCTGAAGGTATGCAACTGGAATTTAATTTTGAGAATGATATGTTGACTTTCAAGAATTGGGTTTGTATACCTAATGTAGATGGTATCAATAAAGTGATCTTGGAAGAAGCACATAACACTAAGTACTTGATCCATTCGGGTAGTACTAAGGTGTATCGTGACTTGCGAGAAATCTATTGGTGGTTAAGGATGAAACTTAAAATAGCAGAACATGTGGCAAAGTGTGTGGCTTGTTAGAGGGTAAAGGTAGAACATCAAAAACTAGCAGGAGGGTTGGAACCATTACCTATACTGGAATAAAAATGGAAAAATATCACAATGGATTTCGTGGGAGGTTTATCGAGCTCCAGAAAGTCAAATGATAGTGTATGGGTAATCGTTGATCGATTGACCAAATCGGCACATTTTCTACCGATCAAGACCAAAGATCCAAAGAAATTAGTTGAATTGATGTTCAAGAAATTGTGAGACTTGATGGAGTTCCAGCATCTATAGTCTCATAATGAGATAGTGCATTTACACAAGATTTGGCAAGGAATGCAGAAAGCAATGGGCACTAAATTTAGTTTCAGTACAACTTTCCACCCTCAAACCGATGGACAATCGGAATGTATGATTTAAATACTGGAAGATATGCTTTGACTTTGTGTTTTGGATTTTAAAGGTGATTAGGAAGAACACTTGTCGTTGGCTGAATTTGCTTATAATAATATCTACCAATCTAGTATTAGAATGACGCTTTTTGAGGCTTTATATAGCCGTAAGTCTCGTTATCCACTTTATTGGACTGAGGTTGGTGAAAGGATATTGATAAGACCTGAAATTGTTCAGCAAACTACGAAAAAGATAAAGATAATACAACAATGGCTTCAAACAGCCCAAAGTAGATATAAGAGTTATGCAAACTTGAAAAGAAGATCATGGAGTTTGAAGTTGGAGATTTTGTATTCTTGAAGGTGTCACCTTCAAAGGGGATTACAAGGTTTGGAAAACGTGAAAAGTTAAATCCGAGGTATGTTGGGCCATTTGAGGTCATTGGGAGAGTTGGACTGGTAGCTTATCGATTGGAATTACCACAAGAATTGGCTAATGTACACAATGTGTTTCATATATCAATGTTAAGAAAATGTGTATCAGATTCAAAGAAAGTGATTGTTCCAGATCCTTTAGAAGTCAGGGAAGACTTAACTTGTATTGAGAATCCGATCAAAATTCTTGATAGAAAAGAGCAAGTTTTGAGGAAAAAGACCATTCCTTTGGTTATGGTGCTGTGGTGGAATCACTCTGTTGAGGAAGCCACGTGGGTAAGAGAGGATGGGATGAAAGAGAAGTACCCATTTTATTTCGAGACGTGGGGTACTACGAGTTTGGGGATACACTCCTTTTTAAGGAGGGGAGAGATGTAACACTCGCACTCGCGATTTAAATTTAGTATTGCTTTATCATGCATAATCATGAGTTAATGATAACTATGGTGATATGTGACACTTATTGGAGGTGGGTTTAACCCACTAAGTTGCTTATGGTTATCTAGTTTGACCTAGTTATGGCCAGTGTGGCAGTCCCAAGTTGGGACATGTGTTGGTAGGTCCCAATTGAGATGGGATAGTAATATGTGAAACACCCTATGTGCCTATATGTTTATTAAGGCTTAAATGATTTATTATTTTATTATTAATAATATCATATTTTTAGGTGATGACCATTTTTGGGGTCAGTTAGGGGTACCTTTGTGAGAGCGAATTGAACACGCTGAATAATTAGTAGGTTAATTAGCAACTTCACATAATTATATGGGACCACTTATGGGACCCATGCGAGACATAGACAAATACCCACTTAGGTTTGGGATAGTTTTAATACAGTTTAATAATTAGCACGGGTGTAATCGTAGAACTAGTAAAATTGTGTAGAGGCTATACTAAAATTGGAAATCCTTATAACAAGACACTTACAAAATGAGTCATTCTCATCTTCTTTATTTAGATTTACAATAGAAAGAGATATAGGAGATACGTATATCGACGAGTTATTCCGAAACTTCTCGACACTGATTGACGTACCAAACGACGTCGGTTTTCAAAACAGAACATATATTTGGACTCTTGGAGGTGAGTGTAACCCATTGGTACTAATTTTATCGAATTCTATGATAGTTGTTTTGTGACCCATTTTGGGGTTCTAGCTCATAACTTGTAATTTATGTATAGGATTTGTACCTGGATCATAGTAGGACTCTAATCTTGTGATTAGGAGTGAAACCCAAGAGGTGAATGGTATTAATTTTGATATTTGGATAATTTCCATGTAGGGTTCAATTGTGATGCCAAATCATGCCTAATTAGCTTAATTTATGTATGCTTAGTAGTAATTGCAAATCCAGGGTGTAGAGCTATGTCTATTTTTATTAGCAAAGTATTGTTATGTGATTGCACGGTGTGATATTTAAATGAGCATGTTGAGTTACCTATTTGGGTCAATGGAATTAGTAGTTCTATATCACCACGAGGTAATCGATATGGTGACGACCACGGCTGCCAGAGGCCTACGGAACTGCACGTGTGAGGGAGTAGGTCATGACTAATCATGTGGGCTTGTGGAGTGGAGCCGCGGACTAGTCGGTAGTGGTGGGATTGGACTGATAATTGCCGGAGACTATAGTTCTTTGTAATATGTTGAATTGAGCATGCTTATTATCCATGAACATGATTAGCATTATTCACTAAGCATATAGCTTATATATTATAGTGGTTATTGAATAACCATCATAGGTGATCGCAGCGATGAATCGGGAAAGTGAGCCGGATGGTAGCTTGGCAAGCTTGTGGTTTTGGGGAGTTAAAGTGGCTTTGTTTAAAGCATCATGCTTTTAACTTGGGACTTGTAATATGTTGTAACCGGTTTCCTGATCCGGGTTATAGTGTATTTTGAATTATAGTTGGTTCAAGACTTATGTAATATTTTTGTTTAAGCTTTATACTTTAGTCGGATCTTTAACTCGTGAAATAACCAGCTTGTATAATTTAGCTCTTGTTTTATAAGAGTTGTAGTTATCACTAGTGTTGAATAGGTTGGTTGTATCTAATACTAGTGTCGTTGGTTTGGGATGTTTGAACTTGGAGATTTATTCATTGGGTTGGTTATAAATGGTTATATGTAGTACTTTTTTTAAAGTGTTTAAAAACTCGCTTGAGCTTGGAAGCTTATGTTTGTGACTTTGGTTTGATTCTAAATGGTTTAAAGCTTTAGTATTGAATTCAACTTGTGAGTTGGTAATGTTATATGAGAATTTGCTACTTATTAAAACAATTTAATTGGTTGATTGAACTCTCAGATGGGCTTTCGACTAATCGCAGGGACCCGTTGGACCGATCGAAGATACCCAAGCTGGGAAGCTTCTGTACTGAGAGTAGTTCAACCAGTCGAAACACCCCCTGCTAGACTCTTTGTTCTATATTCCAATGTTTATAATTCAAACTTTTTACTTAAAGAGGGTCTCTTGGGACTCCTTTGAACTTTGGAAAAGAAACTTCTGAAAACGGATTTGGTTAAGATGTGTTTGGATGTGTGTGTGGTTTAAAACTTTTGAAATTATCCTTTGTTTGTTGAGCTTCTTTGGTTTAAGCTTATTTTAAACTTATTTTTGGAACTTTAATGACTTGTGATGAGCCTTGGTGGCGTGCCATGTGTCTTGAAATCATTTGGGTGGTTCTGAGGCGTAACAACTAATGTAGTCTTAAGCACATTTTGTGACCTACATCAATAGGAATGTAAGTACACCCCTAGGAGTTGAGTAGAACATTAAGAAACTCTATAAGATTTTAAAACAAGTTCATAAAAAAGTTTCGTGAAGTTGTGAAATCTTGTAATAAAAGGTTTTGAAAATAATAACTTTCTTATTCTATTATGTCACTTATACAGTTCTAAAGCACATTCAATGACCAATATCAATAGGAATGTATTTAATACACCCTTTGGAGTTGATGACAAGCGGGAGTATTTGTAAAACACAACCGCGCTAAAAGAAGAAAATACACTGAATTAGTTTACAATTCCCCTATTTATCTGCAATTTGAATTACAATGCCAGTTTTTACACAATATGATTCATTTATGATAAGCGGTATTGTTTTAGTGGTTATGTGTGCAGATTATTGTTGCTGTGTGAAGAATTAAATAAGCAAGATAAAAAGGAAGTGCATGGTTTCAATGAATACAATTCAAACATGAAAAGAGAGTTTTGAGCGGTCGAAGAAGGCTTAATCGATCGAGGTTTCGATCGATCGAAACAGTTCAAGCGCTCGAAGATCCCAGTAGTTCAATCGATCGAGAGATGTTTGATCGATCGAACATGACTTGTATCAGAACTTACGCGCACGTAGTGGAGACATTTTTTTAACCCTAGCCTTAGGTTTTTCTATATGTACCAGTTGTATTCACATCGAAAAGGACGCCCACTTTTAGTTTTTATCATTTTATAAAGAGAGTTAGAGAGTTTATATCGTTTTGTAGGTTTCAAAGTATAATCTTGCTTGTTCTTGGATTTTCAAGTGATTTGATCTTAATACATCGTCTCAGGTTCTGTTATTTCAGTTTATTTATAATCTGTTTATCGTTTCTGGTAGTAATAGTAAAGTTAATCATAATCTTGCATGTTAAATAGTGTTACACTTATAGTTTTCATAGTTTTTATGTTAAAATCACAATCAAACGCATCCCTAATGGACTTTTAGGTTAAAAACAAGTTTAAGACACTTCAGACTATGTCTGAGTAGTCCTTGGGTTGGGAAATCGCGATGAAACTGTGATTTCAAGCCTCTGCCATGCAGTAGAATAATTCCTATGTTCGATCGATTGAAGTTATTTTGATCGATCGGAGCAGAGACACAGTCGATTGATCGAAGACATTTCGATCGATTGAGAGATGAAAATGTTCGATCGATCGAAAGCGCGTCGATCGATCGAAACCTCTGATTCTTGAGTACATTTAATACAGTATTCCTAGACTTTCTGTTTTACAGATTTGTTATCAAACTGTCCTCAAATGCTCAGTTTGTCAAAACAGTCTCTAGACTTAAAGCCTTAAAGCATTTTTCTTCAATATCATTTGCAAACCACTCTCAATGCTAACATCATTGTAGGTGTGAGTCTTAACTACTATTTTAAACCGCTTTCCTGTATTTTGAACTTAATTTGGATGATATAGTCCCCGTCATGAAAGGGCTATGGATTCTCTATCTTTAGAAAATACGGAATATTGTAGAAGATGTACTCCCATGAGCTTTAATATAATTGCATGGTAGATGGCTAGGTCACTGTGGATTTGCGTGATCCCAACACTTCTCTTTTATTAAGAAAACCAGTTTTAAAATATTGGTCTAGTTGATTAGTTGGTTATTAGTTTAAAGTAATTTAGTTGTTTTAATTTTAATAGCTGTTAACCGTAGAACTCTGTATTCTACAGTTTCCTTAAGCGTTAAATTTTCTTTTTCTTTTTAGAGTTTAATCTAGGTAATTAATTTCCAAACCTTCCTTATGGGATCGACCTGGACTTCCAATATTACTTGCACGATTACTTACACTTGGGTATAGCACACAAACACACACATAAACAATTTCGTGTCAGTTGACAAAAATATTAGGAAACTCTATAAATATTTTTAAAAAGTATGCTAATAGTTGATGAGTGGTGCTAGAGACACACCACAAAGCACACCTCATGCTTTGTGTGCATGTGCCTTGGGCTTCCCTAGCGGTTCCCAAAAAAATGTGGGCCCTGTGTAAAAAAGTTCCACAGCCCAAGGTACATGCATTTAAAGCATGGTGTGCTTTGGGGTGTGCTTTGTGGAGTGTCCCTAGCATTATTGATAGTTGATTCATCCAAACATCAATTCATGCGCAATATTAGGAAACTATGCATCAAAATCCAAATTCGGTTGCATGCTCTATGCTAGGGGCAAACCAATCTAAAAATATCGCATCTAATTCCAGGATAGATCTACTAAAACACAGTTACCATGTGAGGGACTAATGAACAAACTGAAATATTCTCCTATCCTTAAAACACTAAATGTATTTAATTTGGGATTTAATTCTATTTTAATAAAATTCAGATAGGGAAAGAATAGTAAATAAGCCTAAGCTTAAAAAATGTGGAGTTTGAGTTAACATAGATGAAACTAGACTATTTTTGTTTTCAAAATATTACTTTTGAGACTAAGAAAACAGGATCTAGTGAGAATTAGAAGAGAATTATAAAATTAAAGTTGATTTCTCTTTTATTGTTATATATAGTGGGACTAAAAAACATGGACATCCCTGAGTTTATCGGGCATGAAGCAAACTCCTAAAGTCGGGGCCCATATAAAAATTCAAATAAATTTTATTTGCTAACCAATTTTTTTTGTAAGTACTTAATTAAAAAATAAAAATTTGTTCGATGAAACTTATATTAAAATTACCAAATTAAATACAAGATTTTGCTAACAGTTCAGTAAGCAAAAAAAAAAACTTTTAATGAACTTATACAAATAACCTTCTTGTGTGGCTTCTTAATTTGTAGCAACCTGCATTTTTGCTTCCATAATAATAAATGAAATGTCAATTTTTATTTTATTACTATATGTTAATTCTAGTTGTGGTACTATTTGAATAAATGAATATTAATGCTCTTGTTGTTAATTGTTAGTACAATACCGTTTTATTTTATTACTATGTATTATTTTGGGTTGTAGCTAGTTATTTCCATAAATTAAAATACTTATGTTGATTTATTCTAATTACAAGACTTTTATTTTGTGACCCTTAGTAATCTTAGTTGGTATTATTATGCTTAAGACTATGCCCCTAAGTTACCCTTTAATTTGGGATTAAAACTATTAATAAAATATTAATCACGTCGAATATATTTTTGGTCCCGAATATTTATGTTGGGATATTTTTCTAGACTACCCCGGACCAACCTAACTAATCAAACCAGACTAAACTAACTTAACTAATTTGCATAACCGAACTTGACCGACTGATTTGACACAATCAATCACACAGCTGTTATTCTATCCTTATAATCATTTGCAATCAATAATTCATTGCAACTTGCAAAGAGGGAAAACACTGATTGCTTTGATTATATATGTTCACACTTGCAACATAGCACCACACACCCACTTTTTAAAGCATAAGCATTACTCTCAATATATACATTACACAAACACATACAGAGATACATTACACTTTCAAGAGCCTTCCCCTCCACATCTATTGTTCTCTCCACACTCTCAAACACACATATAGTTCTTGAAATTGAAAACATAAAGAAGCAATATCACAGAAAAGAAACCCAGCAAGCTAGAAATATCACAGTGAGCTCCAACGGAAGCCATAGCCATTGAAACTAAGCTCGAAGCTTTTATTTTAGAATTTACGTATTTCTTCGACAAGACGAGCCGCTCAATCGAACTACTAGTGAGTCTTTTGAACTCACTTATAATGTAGTATTAGTCATTGCGCACAAGCTGGGGGTATCAAATATAGAGATATACATATATATATATATGCATAGTTTTGAAGCTTCAAATATGGTAGTCTCTCAAAACTAAACCAAAATGATTTCTATAAATTGGGAAAGGAAGATTATAACCCCAGTAACTTCTATTTCAAATCTTAAACCTTAATTTGTAACGGTTGCGACGTACAGTTAAAGCAAAGTTTCGGCGACTCTCGGATTTTCATCAATAAGTAGAGCTACATTAACAATCGAGACTTAAAACTTATATATTCATAATTTACATAGAAAAATAAAGAGGATGGTATATTACACTTTCAGTATCGTTGAAGTTTGCAAAACTAGTATAATGCTTTGCAATGTAACAGTCCTAAGGTTGAAGACGACAGCGACCGGTCACGCTTCTTGACCAGGATCAGTCGCACTCATGATCGGTGGCGAACATGACCATAACCGATCCCGCTATATGACCATGAATGGTCATGCCTTTCTGAGGCAGAGTGACCAGTCATTATTACTGCAATTATATTCACTGCTTCAGTATAGTTGTTCTCTCTATTGTAGGTTGCTATACTTAGTTATAACCATATATGAACCACTTTGATATCTTTACAAGAAAAGTGAAATAAATACTGGAAGGACTGCTGTACTTTCTATTTCTAAACTTGTACCTCATTGCTATTATCTTATTAAAAAAAACAGAAATAGACTTTGAAAACAAGATTGGAGTTTTTTAATCATTGTAGACACCCCAATTTTGACCAGCCTTTGAATCCAGGGGATGGTTACCTCTGAGGACCGATGATGACAATGACCGGTGAAGTTCGATGATTTTCCAAAGAATTCAAGTCCTTCGAGGATTCTTCAAATTAGGTTTTCAAATTGAAAAATAGAAAAGAGAAAGAAATCAGGTGATTCGGAAAGACCCGGGTAAGATATATGTATGAGAAAAGAACAGTTTGAAGGTCAATCTCCAAAATCAATTATATTATTGTTTTAAAAATAAAAGAAAAGTAAAAAAGAACTTACAAAAGAAACGAAAAGAAAAGGAAGAAGAAAAACATATATATATAATAACATGATATAATAGAGTATTTATGAAGTATAAGCATAATTTATATTAAAGAATTTATTTATTTGAAAAATAAAATAAAAAGAAGAGGATAATACTGTTGGTGCGGCACGCGGCATAGGCGGCAACGCTCACTGAGTGCCGCGCCAGCACTCACTGAGTGCCGGAACGGCACTCACTCCCAGACAACTCAGTGAGTACCGTTCGCTGTAACAGACTATTTTTTTTAATACGTATGGAATATTCTTGCACATGGGTTTTTCACCCAAATTTACCCAATTGACCCCATAAGAGAGGTCTATATAAGCAGGCCTTCATCTCCATTGTGGGGGGGGGGGGGACTTGAACCCTTTTACATATATACAAAAGATATACATACAATAGAGAGATAACTAAGAGGAAAATAATAGATTTTTGAAGAAGTTCTTTGAAGAATTTGACGAAGAGATTGAAGAAATTGGAAGATCTTCACAAGAATAAGAAGAAATCCCTGAGGTTATAGAGATAACCTTCCAACCTTAGATAGAATTAAGCAAGTTCAATCATAAGTTCATAGTTCTAGGATCTTTACACATTTTCAAAACCTCTCTTCTTACCTCATTTCATCACACACCACATAGAACTTGTGATTGAATCCCATAGTAGTTCATTATTTTGGATCTTAACAAGCCTTGGGTTTAAAATAAATTAGTTCATAAGGAGATTTTGTGATTTTGAACTTTCTAAAATAATTTTGATTTTTGTTTCACTCTTGTCAATACTTCTTTTGGACATCTATAAGATCTCCTATATCTCAACAGATTTCCTTAAGAATGATCTCGTAGTCTCCCATAATCTTATAATTTATGTGGGATTAAGTTGATCATAATTGTACCCACACAAGTTTGAATGGATTCAAAAGTCCTAATCCATGACTTGGAGCCTTCAAGTTGAGTCTCATAAGATCATTTCTATATCCTATGGGATTCGTATGATTTTGAGTCATGTCTTAACCTCCAAGGACCATTGATTTGAGATTAGAATAAGATACAATAAGTCTATACTCCTCTAAGATCATGTGATTAGGAGAGGAGCTAGATAAAAGTCTAGTTCACCTTCATTATTCAAAGATTATAGGGTTGAATAAGACCTTAGGATTCTCTTGATCTCTAAGTGTGAGGTCTAAAATGGAGATCCATTCAGGTTAAACCATGAATCTTATTGTATTTCACTCATTTATTTCAATAATCACAATCATATTTGATCCTAGTTCTTTATAGAATCATGGGTTAAGTTTGATTTGAAGCATGAACACTAGTTTCACAAATGGTGCAGTGAGCTCACGAACTCATTGTGATCAAGGATTTTCAATTAAATCATGGTCCATGAGAATTCAGTGAGACCAAGTGGAGAGTGTTCATAACTTATATATGCATCACTAGAACTTTTATTTTGATAAAATCTTATAATTAGGATGGTTTGGGCCTTATGATTTGTGAATAGGTTGTTCTCTGTCCAAAAAATCAGAACAGTAAGTTCATTTTAAAATGAGTGAATCAGAGCCTTAATCAAGCTTTCTTGACCTAAATTAAATTTTTCTAAGAAAATTAATGTGTTAGGAAGATACCCGAAAAAGATCAAAATGTTTCTGATTTTTTTACTATTTTTAGAAAATCATACAATAACTCTGGACAGAGAATAGAAAATTCCTGAGTGATGTCTTGTTATCCCAAGAGATTTAATCATTGGATCTCTGATTTTCTTTCTGGCTTAGAATGTAAACTCACAGAGGCATAACATACTAAAAAATCATTAAGATCTAACCATTGGAAGTATTTTATTTCTATTTTTGAAAGTCTGGTTTGCTCTCTGTAATTTCTATAATTCTGTCACTGTTTTGATAAACCTTGTTAATTCTAATCTAAATGGTCTTTTAATGCCCTAAGACTCAAACTATGTTTTAATTAAGGATAATCAAGTTTAAATCCAGAGGCTAAATGATCCAAATCAATGAATATCTCATAGCTCACTCTTGTTCATGTGTTTGCATTCATCCATATATGTTGATGTTCATGATTAAGATTAATCTTTGGCTTAAGGTTGCATTCAAATTGAACTTAGTTGAAGATAACTATGGTTTCTTTATGATCATGTTGGGATTACACCATCTTCATATAGACATTGCATTGGCTCCTAGTTGAGATTTGTATATCTATGGAGGTGTTGTATTTCCAACTACTTATAAAGAATTCATGATTATGTCAACCCTTCCTACGATTGTTAGATTTAAGCAAGAAATTTGGCTATGTTATTTGGGATTCAACATTATATTTTGTTCAAAGCATGTGGACTAACCATTTTGTTTTGTAGTGCTTTGGAGGTATGACTTCTCCTCTCTTCTCTAGTTTATTTTACTTCTTGATTTTATTGATTTTTTACTCCATGTGCGACACATTAACCTAAGTTCTTGCCTTATGTGTATATGTGGATTAGAGACATTTTTCCTAGGATTTCTATTCTTGTATACATTACACGCTTCTATTGCGCGGCTGGATCCTGGGTAAGTTTCCTAGTTCCTGTATGCATATCATGTCACTTGCTAATTGAACTGTATGGTTTTGGATGTCATTTTATCATTATCAATTTTACACCCTTTCCAAAATGCTTGTGTAATGTATATTTATACATTGCATTAGTTGAGGGCATGCTTAGATTATTAATTCGATTAAAAGGATGTTGAGTAGAGGCCTATCGTGAGATAGGATGAGAGGGGGTGTTTTAGTCTATCGGGCTCCTTCCCCTCTCATTCCATAATCCCCGAACCCAATTTATCTTTGGTTTTGCAAAAGTTCGATTTGCTTTTAAAATAGTTTCTTCATTTTCCTTTAAAAATCAAGTGGCGACTCTTGGTATTTGAAATTTGAAAAAATGTTTTAAACTAAAGTGGGCCCAAATGCCGGTATCCAAAATCTGGTGACTCTGCTGGGCATCGAACCCAGAATCTCTAGTTTCACAGACCAGAATTTATAATTTTGGGTTCACTCGATGATTAGACTCGAAAGCATCCTTTTAATCAAATTAATTAATTTTTGTGTGCCCATTGCATTGCACTTGCATGTCTCGCCAGTCGATTGCACGGAACTATGACCTTGGAGGCTTGGGACAACCAGGTTGGTCAAGCCATCATGGGACTATGTGATCACCCTTGATTTCGTACCATGTATTGGTATATGAAGCATCCTATCAGATGTGTGCCAAGGGTCCCTTATTTGACCAAAACCCAGCCTTTCCGCGGTAGTTTCTATAGAACCTTTCAAAACTAGGGAATCAATTCTTGATTAGGATTATAAGCTAGGGAGTTTTGTATGCCCGGAAGGGATTATCTAAGATGTGTAACCTCTTAATCACTTTTGAGCAATTCCTCTTCATGCCTTATGACATTTGAGAACATGCCGAATATTGATTATAAGATTACATCTCTTATATCATGTTTTGCCAAGCATCATTGACCTTGTATGTATCCAAATTCATGAAAAGTACGGTGATAATCTGATCATGTGATCCTTCTACCCACAGAATTTTAAATTCATCTTTGAAAACAAACGGATTTTTGCCATCTTTATTCCAAAATTTTCAAATCACTCTTTGAAGATTCAAGCTTTTTGATCCTTACCAAAATATATTTTCAAAAGAAAATCTTAACATCCTCATTCTTAAAAGGATTTTGAAAAAGTTGTATTCAAAAGATTTTATCATCCAAGAAATGCTTTCCAAATGAATTTCAAAATTTTAAATACCCAATCCTTGAAAGGGTAGTGAAGATCACAATGAAAGGATAAATTAGCGCACTTGACATGGGTGAGGATTTTATGTGCTTATACGTGTAAGGGTTAGAATTTTTCTTGTCTTTGGCATATAGAATAGGCACACACATGTAGACACCCCATTTTGTCGGCTATCAGATCTAGGAGACCCATAGCTTGGTGGTTCACAATGATTGAAAAAGACTCAAAAGGACTCCTGGAAGTTAGTTCTATTTCTCAAAATGCTCAGAATGACCAAAATGCCCCTGAAAGCCCAAAAACTCCCAGATTTGGACGGAAAGTTTTGGAAACATGCTATGTCGTAAGAAAAGTAAGAAAATGAGTTTTTAAGCAAAATCAGATGAAATCGTTAGCTCCCAGAGATCCGGAAATCCCGGAAGTTTCCGGAAAGTCCCCGTTGACCGGTTTGACCAAGTTTGACCGAAATCGTCCAAATTCATTGGGATCATTCTAGATCATGTGGAAAGTACTAAAATGAGTCTCAAAAGAAAATCGAGCAAAAACGTCAGCGACTGGAAGCTCCCAGAGGTTTTCAGAACTTCCCAGGAATCGCAGGTTTGACCAGTTTGACCAAAAGTTGACTTTGAAACTGGAGCATCGTATTATTTTTCAAACATTTTTCATGAATACTAGAGGTCAATAGCTTTCGGACGGTATATCGTACATAATTTTGGATTTCAAATGAATCTATTATGAATTTTCGAAGATGGAAAAGGCGATCAAATCAGCTTTTATCGCGAATACCGCAAAACTTTTTAAAGTGACATATGCCCAAACTATTTTTTATGTAAAGTAGACTCTATCACCTTTCCAACGGTATATCACAACCTCAATTTGGAGTTCGTATGCATTTTTTGTGAATTTTGGACGAAATAGGGCCTTTTCGCGAATACTGGAACCTCTGGGGACCTAAACAGCATTATCTGGACGAAGGAGGAGCAGTGCCGCCGCGGCACTGGCCCACTGCCGCTGCGGCATAGGCCCAGTGCTTACGCGACACTCTCCCCCAGAACAGTCCATTTTTGTAATTTTGATTGGGGGTCCAAATTGATTAATTAGAAACCAAAACGACGTAGTTTTGGTTCCCGGCTTATTTTTTACCAATGGGAGACCTTTTTATACTTTATAAAACCCCATTTACCACCCCTCCTTTGCCTATAAAAGAAACCATTTACTTCAATTTAGAGGAGAGACATGGAAGCTTAGAGAGAGCTTAGGAAGAAACTCTAGAGAAATATAGAGAGAGAAAGAGAAGAAGTAGTCTTCTTCTTCTATTTTCTCCATCAAAGTGAGTTTTCTTTTTACTTGAGTTTGCTATCAAAACTTCAATCATCCGAACATTTCTTTCACCACCATTCTTGAGTATTAATGAGATAGGAATCTACTTCCATGTCCAAATGTCACCATATATGAGTGAAACACCAAGCTACAAGTCCAATATCTCAATGATTATCAACTATTGATTGCTATTTGAATGCTTATTTACTTTGATGTTCATCTCTCTCTTAACCTCAGTTTTTTTTTACTTTTCTTTGATTATTTAGTTGTTCATCATCATCTAGATGACATGTTGTTTGAGGAGAGTGAATCCTTATAGTTAATAGCTCTTGACCTTAAATTAAAGACATGTTTGATGGATGATGATTCTACCTTCAATACATTCATATGTATTCTTGAAGTCATATTCTCAAACAAAACTATGTTTGTGCAAGTAATATTGGGAGTTCTTTGATGATTCAAGGTTGGATGAGATTCTAAGTGGTCACATAGTCATCTAAAGTGTTTAAGTTCATGCTTTGAAAATCTATTTCAAAACCCCTAATCAAGAACTCAAACTCTATTCCAAAACCCAAATCCATTTTCTTCAAGAATGATACAAAACAGTGAGCTGTTCAGATTCAAAGATTTGCTTTGAATTAAATACTTGAGTTATGATGATGAAACTACTTGGAAAATCTTCCTAAGACATCATAGTTTGTCTCCAATATTTCCCATCAATTGTAGAGATGTGAAAGTATTATTTTCGGATTTAAGAAGTTCACATTCATAATCTACCTTTGTTCTCACAGAATGATTACCTGACTTCTTGCACTTATGTCACACCCCGATTTTTGGACAACCAAATATTTAATCCAGAGCATGTATCTAGACTAATATTCAATTTCCAAAATACCGAGAGTGACACCCTTACACAGGCTAACAGATATTTATTGAAAACAGTATTTTATACTCATTAAATAAGGACATGTGATCCTGTGTTAATATAAAAACTGTGTATTATTAAACTTATATTCCCAATCCTCCATTTCATTATAAAAGAAATAATATTTCATTACAAATATTATACCATTTTAATTTACAAAAGGAATACAAATTCATTAAATAAAATTTCTTACAAAGTTCAGAAAAAAAAGAAATAAAGTCTATACATCCGATGGTCAGAGCAAGTACAACGTTCCAATGCCCAAAGACTCCACAGCCAAGCACAACGGTCACATCATCGAAAGCAATATCCTGTACATGTCATCCAACTACGTTTCAAACAGAAACACACCCGAATGCATAACACACTCGGGTCAGTCACATGACTAGTATGAGTTAAACAAAAATAATAAAATCTGAGGGCTCCAACCTGAACCCGTAGACTACACCCACATTACAACGCTATTGGGCCAAGACAGGTAGTTCCACACACATATTTGGACAAAAGAGTAGTTTCCATTTATGTGATGGCAAGTAGTTTCTTGCCCAAAATCCAAAGTTACTACGAGTTTTATACTTACCTCGGATATCTATGGTGAGTCAGCCCTGCATAAAAGTTAGTGGGCCCACCATCCTGTAAATCGAATGATCACAAACCAGGCGAATAATTCCAAACATAAGCCGTCCACATTATAACTTAAATGTCGCATTCATTATTTCACGCTTATCAGTCTTATGAAATAATCCATTTTCATTACTTATTAGCATTAAATTTATCTTTGTGTTCCCTACGTTCACCCCTTGGCCACCCTCCATGGTACAACCCACACATATATCCCATGTGTGCCCGGACATACTACCAACACCCACTCTAGTGCTAGTTTGGTTGGGGGTATCAACCAAACCAGGTATACACAGCAGACGGCTGGTCAATATGCCTAGACGTCTATACAATATAAGCCGAGCATAAGGCTTAGGCCAGCTTGATCACGAAGCCACTGGCAAAAAGTACACTCAACAAGTCTTAAGCCAGCTTGATCACGAAGCCACTGGCAAAAGAGTGCGAGCTACCAAAAACAATAACACAACAATGGGAGTAGTGAACACTAAAGAACTATGTTGCAATTATCACTTATCGTTCGTATTATCCCAATAATTATGAATTTCGCGTTTATTACATAGTTCTGTCTTATCATCCAATCACATCTCTAACTTTTAGATGCATTCCAATTTCTTACAATAAAGGGTTTTATCAATTAACCCATAACAATCTTCCCTAAAAAATTTCTAATCAAATTACAAGATTCCCAATATACTATTCAACGTATCTAATTTACTCCTTTTTATCAAAATGACCACACAATAAGGTCAGTTATTTCAGGTACAATAACTTCAACCCAACATTCAAAATTAGCCTACAAGAAACACATAATAAAAATTCACATTCTCATATCGTAATGTATTATAACAATTGTTCCACAATATTTTCATCGGACTCAATGTTAATGACTATCACCCTTTTTTTTTTTATAGTTCAACATTATATGAGAATTCATGTATCTCTAATTAATTTTTGTTAAGTCATACGAATGAATAAAAAAAAACACAACGAATCATATTTCTCCAATTTCATACATTTTAATATACTAAAAACTGCTACTGAAATGTTCAATTTCTGCCCAAACGGTGCAGAATCAGGAATAACTCTAGTAGACGAAAAGTGTGCAGAATCGCGTTTCCTACAGGCCTACGCGGACAGAATGTTCAAATACAAAGCTACGATTTTCTAATAATTTTCTCAAGTTTCTGCAACTGTATAAATTACAAAAAAACGAATTTCACATATATTTCTTAATCACCATGGATAGTTCACATATGGTTTTATCAAACTAATTATTTACCTAACCCTTTCGAATACCCTTATGTCATAATCACAAAGTCACACGAAGGAGAAAGAAACTATCTAAATTACTTCAACAATGGCGTGTATCCATTACAAAGATTTAACCCTAACAATTGAATTAAACATGTACTACTTTAATTTACTCCCATATATATACTCGGATACACAAAATTTAACTCACCTAGTTCGATCCAAAATTGACAACCACGAATGCTCCGCGATTCCCCACGTGCCCACGAACCCGAGACCATTCTCCTTTCTTCTTCTTCTCTCTCTCTCTCTCTCTCTCACACACACACACACACACACGTTTGTTCTCTCTTCTTCTCTCTTTTCTTTTCTTCCCTTTTTGTTTTAATGTGGGGGCTAGGGTTTTTAATATAAGTATATATGTACACTACACACACAACACATGTCAATAAAACACACAAATATATAAATCCCGTTTTTATTTTTACCCCTTCATAAAAATACATCATATGACCCCAAAATGTATTGCAAAGTACTAAAATGAGTTACCCATTGGGTACCCATGACCCAGGTACTAAGTTTTAATGTTAATTACATTATTTAACACATTCGCGGGCCTGTAAACACTATATAACAAAAATATATATCAACCCTTAATTTTATTTTTTTAACAAATATAAATTAATAAAATATAGCTTCCAAACTAAACGCGCTCACTCATGATTTAATTTATATGTCCACCAAACACTTCAAATTTTCCAAACACATGTCTTACATAGGCACACTCATATTATATTGCTAACTGAAAATAATAATTAAAATAATTATTTACATAGAAATTTTATGGTGGTTACATTCTACCCTCCTTAAAGAAATTTCGTCCCGAAATTTGAAGCAACGTTATATGTACAAAACAATTATGAATAAAATTAAGCACATAATTTCATACAAAATTGTGATTACGTTTTAACTCTCAACCATACGAGACCAAGTACGCCGAGCGACTAATCCAAACAAGGAAACCCTCATATATATACTTTATTCTCGTATAATTAATTGTAAAAAAGTGATCAACAACATAAAGTTTGATGCAAAGATTGTGAATATAAACTATGCATGTAACATTCTCACATTTAATCAATGATTTAACTACATGCTCATGTTTACCTCTTACCATGTCCCGAACTTCTACTACTCGGGATATCCAATACTTACAACTCAAATGTATAACTTCAAGATCTTTCAGAACCTTTCACTATGCATAAGAATACCCGTCCAAATTAATAAGCTGTTGTAGATATAAGAAAACCTCTGGCTCAATATACACTCCCGAAAAATAATAAGGCATAGAAATTCCATGTTGAGAGATACGATAGATGCTGCAGTAGAATATCAGCCGATAATACCAGCTTCATAATAAGAAATCCAAAATACCCGTTGATAGATAAGAAATCCCAGAATACCAATAGTAATAGAATCCGCTTCAGAAAACCATAATAATCAATAAAGATGAGAAGGCTAGAAAACCAGTTGATAACATAAGAAATCCAGAAATCCAATCCTTGCCTCCAATTGCCGTACAAAATTTCTCAAGTCCATCGTATTCACCCACATAACTATTCCATAAAAGAAAATAGAACTCCCCTCGATACAACCCAATATACCAATACAAGATACATGCACTAACATACAAATTTAACCATTATCCTATATGTTCATACTTGGTCTAAAAAATAACATGCAGTTAATACCAAGCAAGGAAGCAAATCAATATGTACGAGCATACGGTTCACAAACTACTACTAAGATATAAATACATTATTCACATTACAAAGCACATAGCAACAAGAAGCACGTAGTAGCACATACTCCCAATCCCAAAGAAATTCGCAAACCTAAAGCTCTGACAAGCCCATAAACCACGATCTGAGAATCACTTAGACTCGCTAAGCTAACCTTAAGCTCTGATACCAAACTGTCACAACCCGATTTTTGGACAACCAAATATTTAATCCAGAGCATGTATCTAGACTAATATTCAATTTCCAAAATACCGAGAGTGACACCCTTACACAGGCTAACAGATATTTATTGAAAACAGTATTTTATACTCATTAAATAAGGACATGTGATCCTGTGTTAATATAAAAACTGTGTATTATTAAACTTATATTCCCAATCCTCCATTTCATTATAAAAGAAATAATATTTCATTACAAATATAATACCATTTTAATTTACAAAAGGAATACAAATTCATTAAATAAAATTTCTTACAAAGTTCAGAAAAAAAGAAATAAAGTCTATACATCCGATGGTCAGAGCAAGTACAACGTTCCAATGCCCAAAGACTCCACAGCCAAGCACAACGGTCACATCATCGAAAGCAATATCCTGTACATGTCATCCAACTACGTTTCAAACAGAAACACACCCGAATGCATTACACACTCGGGTCAGTCACATGACTGGTATGAGTTAAACAAAAATAATAAAATCTGAGGGCTCCAACCTGAACCCGTAGACTACACCCACATTACAACGCTATTGGGCCAAGACAGGTAGTTCCACACACATATTTGGACAAAAGAGTAGTTTCCATTTATGTGATGGCAAGTAGTTTCTTGCCCAAAATCCAAAGTTACTACGAGTTTTATACTTACCTCGGATATCTATGGTGAGTCAGCCCTGCATAAAAGTTAGTGGGCCCACCATCCTGTAAATCGAATGATCACAAACCAGGCGAATAATTCCAAACATAAGCCGTCCACATTATAACTTAAATGTCGCATTCATTATTTCACGCTTATTAGTCTTACGAAATAATCCATTTTCATTACTTATTAGCATTAAATTTATCTTTGTGTTCCCTACGTTCACCCCTTGGCCACCCTCCATGGTACAACCCACACATATATCCCATGTGTGCCCGGACATACTACCAACACCCACTCTAGTGCTAGTTTGGTTGGGGTATCAACCAAACCAGGTATACACAGCAGACGGCTGGTCAATATGCCTAGACGTCTATACAATATAAGTCGAGCATAAGGCTTAGGCCAGCTTGATCACGAAGCCACTGGCAAAAAGTACACTCAACAAGTCTTAAGCCAGCTTGATCACGAAGCCACTGGCAAAAGAGTGCGAGCTACCAAAAACAATAACACAACAACGGGAGTGGTGAACACTAAAGAACTATGTTGCAATTATCACTTATCGTTCGTATTATCCCAATAATTATGAATTTCGCGTTTATCACATAGTTCCGTCTTATCATCCAATCACATCTCTAACTTTTAGATGCATTCCAATTTCTTACAATAAAGGGTTTTATCAATTAACCCATAACAATCTTCCCTAAAAAATTTCTAATCAAATTACAAGATTCCCAATATACTATTCAACGTATCTAATTTACTCCTTTTTATCAAAATGACCACACAATAAGGTCAGTTATTTCAGGTACAATAACTTCAACCCAACATTCAAAATTAGCCTACAAGAAACACATAATAAAAATTCACATTCTCATATCGAAATGTATTATAACAATTGTTCCACAATATTTTCATCGGACTCAACGTTAATGACTATCACTCTTTTTTTTTTATAGCTCAACATTATATGAGAATTCATGTATCTCTAAGTAATTTTTGTTAAGTCATACGAATGAATAAAAAAAAACACAACGAATCATATTTCTCCAATTTCATACATTTTAATATACTAAAAACTGCTACTGAAATCTTCAATTTCTGCCCAAACGGTGCAAAATCAGGAATAACTCTATTAGACGAAAAGTGTGCAGAATCGCGTTTCCTACAGGCCATTGCGGACAGAATGTTCAAATACAAAGCTACGATTTTCTAATAATTTTCTCAAGTTTCTACAATTGTATAAATTACAAAAAAACGAATTTCACATATATTTCTTAATCACCATGGATAGTTCACATATGGTTTTATCAAACTAATTATTTACCTAACCCTTTCGAATACCCTAATGTCATAATCACAAAGTCACACGAAGGGGAAAGAAACTATCTAAATTACTTCAACAATGGCGTGTATCCATTACAAAGATTTAACCCTAACAATTAAATTAAACATGTACTACTTTAATTTACTCCCATATACATATATACATACGTGTATATATATATATACTCGGATACACAAAATTTAACTCACCTTGTTCGATCCAAAATTGACAACCACGAATGCTCCGCGATTCCCCACGTGCCCACGAACCCGAGAGCATTCTCCTTTCTTCTTCTTCTTCTTCTTCTTCTTCTTCTTCTTCTCTCTCTCTCTCTCTCTCTCTCTCTCACACACACACACACACACACGTCTGTTCTCTCTTCTTCTCTCTTTTCTTCTCTTCCCTTTTTGTTTTAATGTGGGGGCTAGGGTTTTTAATATAAGTATATATGTACGAGTAATGATTCATGCACATAAAATGTGCACATAAAGTGTGCACATAAAGATCTAAACCATTCATTTTGGTGGGTCCTATGTGTGCAGGGATAGATCCCACCAAAATGAATGGCTCAGATCTTTATGTGCACACTTTATGTGCACATTTTATGTGCACGTAGCATTACCCTATATGTACACTACACACACAACACATGTCAATAAAACACACAAATATATAAATCCCGTTTTTATTTTTACCCCTTCATAAAAATACATCATATGACCCCAAAATGTATTGCAAAGTACTAAAATGAGTTACCCATTGGATACCCATGACCCAGGTACTAAGTTTTAATGTTAATTATATTATTTAACACATTCGCGGGCCTGTAAACACTATATAACAAAAATATATATCAACCCTTCATTTTATTTTTTTAACAAATATAAATTAATAAAATATAGCTTCCAAACTAAACGCGCTCACTCATGATTTAATTTATATGTCCACCAAACACTTAAAATTTTCCAAACACATGTCTTACATAGGCACACTTATATTATATTGCTAACTGAAAATATTAATTAAAATAATTATTTACATAGAAATTTTAGGGTGGTTACAACTTATTCTGGATGTTTTCGTCACTGTACATACATCTTTTCTATTTTTTTTTATGAAACTTGGGTGTCTTAGGAAACTTTTGGTTATAATGGGTCATCATAAACCATTTCTTTTATTTATGAAAAATCATACAAAATTAGTCAACAGTGCAGCTTTTATTTCTGAGTCATGTGTACATTCTGATTTGTTTCTTTTAATCTGTGATAGCTATTGAGGTTTGGTCTTTTTCTATGCATTCTGGACACACTATGGAGGATCTCTGATTTTCTCACATTTTCCTAGGCATGTTTGACCTCCCATTATTATGTTATTAAGTAATGCATACAGTCAGTCCACTATTCATAGCATGTCACTTTTTGGCTTTCACACTTTGATGCAATGCTCTCTTGTATCTAGATGAACCCATATCCCATGAACATGTTCTTTCCCACTTTTAGCATGTTATATCATATCAGGTATCATCTATCCTCTCATGTATCATACTCCCATAGATTCTTAAGTTTGGTTTCCAAATAAAACCATGTTTTGCAAATACTTGGGAAGTTCTTGAAATGAGTTAGGAATTGATATTCCAAGTTGTTAGAATATTGATCCAAGTTCTGGAAGTATATTTTCAAAACCCCCCTCTTAAACCCCTCATTTTGATTTTATTAAATAAATCTTGTTTTTCTCAAAACCCTCAAAATAGTGAGTCATTTAACTTCAAAGAATTATTTTGAGTTCAATACTCAATGTATGAATGTAAGACCACTTGGAAAGTCTTCCTAACTCATTAGAGAACACCCACGATTTTTGGTTTGACTTGGAGATGCATAGAACGACCCCATTTTGGTCCAAACACTCTCTCAAGATATTCTGCCTTTGCTGTCATAGCATCTAGGCTGACTTTCAACTTGTGATTACAGAAAACTTTTCCAAATTGAGTGGTCCTAACTTATTTTTCCCTTGAACGTCAATGTCTTAGGGAACGTTCTGTATAAAATGGGCCTCTAGATCATTTGTTTTCATTTTCTAAGATGTTTTGACATTTCAGTCGACAGTACGGACTCTGTTTCGGAATACCTCTATTGTTTATATGATTTCTCTCATTATGTGACAGTTATTAAATATTGGCTTTTTGGGTTGTGTTCTAGACACAATAAGGAAGATCGCCATAGAACATCATGCATTGAAAACATTACTAACCCCTCTTTTCCATTTTCACAAGATCATGTTACTGTTCTGTCCACTATTCATAGCAAGCATACTTTTACTTCCATACTTTGATTTGATGCTTATATGCACTCCAAATTAGCTCATGTCTTAGGAAGTAGTTCATACTACATATGTACATATCCCATGATGATTCCATTCATTCATTCATACACATTTTAGACTTCTAAGTCATTCTAGGAATCCATGAACATAAAGCACACCACAATCTTGGAACATTCTAGGTACATACATTGCATCCATGCAAAGATTTGGGGCTTGTGTGACTCCTAATTTAAGAAGATTATAAGGAATGAACTTGATTACACGTCCATGCTTCCCCTTGATCTAATCATCCTTTCTCATCCGTCTCGGGGATTGAGAGATCTTCTTTTCTCAAAGATTAACATGCATCATTCTAGCTTGCTAAGCATCTTTGTTTTCTTTGATTTACTTGTTCGAGAACAATTCATGTCCCCTTAGACTAGGAAAACTTGATTACTTGATATGTGATTAGACGATTTTTCCTAGGTTTGTTTGTGTGATCTTTCACTTTGCATTGTGTGATATTTGGCTTAGATCTTATGAATGATATCTTACCTTTAGATCTTCTATTTCAAATTTTCTCATGTGATATAATATACTATCATAGTATTAATTGTCGAACCATACATAGTATAAGATGATTATTTGGATGCTAATTGAGGCTCGTCGAAAGACGGGACGAGTTGAGGGTGTTTTAGTCACGACAAAGGCTCCTTCCTCTTTCGTACCAAAACCCCGAGCCAAGTTCTTTGGTTATGAAGGGCCGGTGCCCTTTATCCGTTTGGGTGAGTCAAAATTAGGTTTCTTGGTTCCTTAAAGACCAAGTGGCGACTCTGTATCTGTTTTCAACCGACCATTTCTTTCTTTGATCCAAATCAAATTTCAAACAAAAACAAACAAGAGGTGGAATTCCGCGTGTCCACAATCTGGCGACTCTGCTGGGGATTTTTATTTTCAAAACCAAATAATACAGAGGTTTGACTCATAAGAAGAATCCTTAAAATCATCCTTTTACTGTGTCTTGTTCACCGCATTGCACTCCTGTATTTTCACCGTCCGACTGCGTCTGAAATGGGGCGCTGACATTGTTCAGGTATTACTGTGCCTGGGCACAAGTCACTGTTGATACTGTACCTTCCAAGGTATATCAAAAAGAGTAAAAACCTTCGTAATGTCTATCTGACAGTATATTGGAACTCTCGTCAACGGACCCTCTTTGACTAAACCCAGCCTTTACATATAGATTCCTGTAGAACCTTCATAGGACTGTTCATTTATCTTTTCAGATAGGACAATGTGATATAACTATTGTATGCCCTGACAGGATTACCTGCGCGGTGTAGACGCTTATGTGGCATGAGGCAGAACCTCTTTCTTATGATTCCCAAGGCAATCACTCATATGTGATCACATTAAGTTGACTTGCCTAGACACCATGATAAGGATGTCTGCTCCACGCTCACAAAGATATACACCGCAAATCTTGTTTGTTGGTCCTAAGACATAGGAGTATGAAAACTTGCTAGACAGTATGATCACCATAATCACTTACTCCCGTCATATTTACCAGTTTCTCCCAAAATCTCTGTCTAAACTCCCAGATTTCCCAAATTTACATGTTTTCTCAGAAGCTCTGTCTAAATCTCCCAGTTTTTTCAAATATGCCAGTTTCTCCTAGAAATTCTGTCCAAATCCCTCAGATTACCCAAAAATCACAATTTCTCCCAGAAACTTTATCCAAATCTCCCAAATTTCCTAGATATACCAGTTTCTCCCAAAAACTGTGTCCAAATCCCTCAGAATTGCCCAGAAATCTCAGTTTCTCCTAGAAACTCTGATATGCTTGTTTCTCCTAGAAACTCTGTCCGACTTACCCAAATTTGCATGTTTCCCCAGAAGCTCTATCCAAATCTCCCAAATTTCCCAAAAATTCCAGCAACTCCATCCAAACTTCCCAAAAATGCCTAAATGTACCAATTTCTCCCAAAAATTCTGATTTCCCAACTTCTCCTAGAAACTCTATCCAATCTGCCTAGATTTCCCAGAAATCCCTATTTATCCTAGAAACCTTGAAATCCCTGCTTACCTTGTTTCTCCCAGGAACTCTGATTTCCCAGTTTCTCCCAGCAACTCTATCCAACTCACCCAAAAATACCTGTTTCTTTTAGAAAACTTTGTCCAAATCACCTAAATTTCCCAGAAATCCCTGTTTCCTATAAACACTGCCAAAATTCACCCAAATTTCCCAAAAATCTCTACTTATAAAATTTCTCAAATTCTCATTCTTCAAAGACCGAACCTGTCTTCCTCACCCTCCCTATAATGGTGATCATCCTAGAAAGAAAAGTTAGCACACTCTGTATGGTTAGGACCTTACTTGCTTAGCTGCTATATGTTAGAAGTAGGGGCATCATATAGAATAAGGCTTGCATCTGCATGCTTGTCTCATATGCGTACATAATTCATGTTAGTTTGCATACACGTGCATTTCGTCAGTCTCACATATGTCAATCCTACACGTCAAATGCACACATGTCATCATCCTTACTCATATCAATCATTGTATAGAAGTCGTATACATACTGCAACCATCATCAGTTCACATCAATAAATTCTTTAAGACTCTGATCAGCTCTCCCCACTAGGAGTCCATAAGAAGTATTTCGTGCCTCTGTTAATTTGGGCTTTTACTTCTATTTGCAGAAAACATAGCCCCGGGTAAGGACACCTCTGTACCTTCCCAAATTCATTGTCTCAATCCCCGCCATTGGCCTACCAAGCTTTGGAGGGAAAAGTGAACAAACTACAAACCACTGTTGAGCAGCTAAGTTTAAGGATAATCCGATTCGAGAAGATGGTACAGAGCATCAATAAAGGAAAGCCTCAAAAGGACCCCATTTTGTCGGCTATCAGATCTAGGAGACCCATATCTTGGTGGTTCACAATGATCGAAAAAGACTCAAAAGGACTCCTGGAAGTTAGTTCTATTTCTCAAAATGCTCAGAATGACCAAATGCCCCTGAAAGCCCGAAAACTCCCAGATTTGGACCATAAGTTTTGAAAACATGCTATGTCGTAATAAAAGTAAGAAAATGAGTTTTTAAGCAAAATTAGATGAAATTATCAGCTCCCAGAGACCACCGAAAGTCCCGAAAAAGGACCGATTTGACCAAGTTAGACCAAGGTTTGACCAAGTTTGACCAAGTTTGACCGAAATCGTCCAAATTTGTCGGGATCATTCTAGATCATGTGAAAAGTATTAAAATGACTCTTAAAAGAAAATCAAACGAAAACATCAGCTCCTGGAAGCTCCTAGATGTTTCCAGAACTTCCCAGGAATCCCATGTTTGACCAGTTTGACCAAAAGTTGACTTTGAAACCGGATCTCCGTATCATTTTTCAAACATTTTTCAAGGATACTAGAGGTCAATAGCTTTCAGACGGTTTATCGCACATAATTTTTGGATTTCAAATGAATCTATTATGAATTTCCGAAGATGGAAAAGGCGATCAAATCTGCTTTTATCGCGAATACCGCAAAACTTTTCAAAGTGACCTATTTCTAAACTAATTTTTATGTAAATTATACTCCATTACCTTTCCAACGGTATATCACAACCTCAATTTGGAGTTCGTATGCATTTTCTGTGAATTTTGGACGAAATAGGGCCTTTTCTCGAATACCGGAACCTCTGGGGACCTAAACAGCATTATCTGGACGAAGGAGGAGCAGTGCGGCCGCGGCACTGGCCCACTGCTGCCGTGGCACTCTCCCCCCGAACAGTCCATTTTTGTAATTTTGATTAGGGGTCCAAATTGATTAATTAGAAACCAAAACGACGTAGTTTTGGTTCCCAGCTTATTTTGGACCAATGGGAGACCTTTTTATACTTTTTAAAACCCAATTTACCACCCCTCCTTTCCCTATAAAAGAAACCATTTACTTCCATTTAGAGGAGAAACATGGAAGCTTAGAGAGAGCTTAAGAAGAAACTCTAGAGAAATATAGAGAGAGAAAGAGAAGAAGTAGTCTTCTTCTTCTATTTTCTACATCAAAGTGAGTTTTCTTTTTACTTGAGTTTGCTATCAAAACTTCAATTATCCAAACATTTCTTTCACCACCATTCTTGAGTATTCATGAGATAAGAAGCTACTTTCATGTCCAAATGTCACCATTTATGAGTGAAACACCAAGCTACAAGTCCAATATCTCAATGATTATCAACTATTGATTGCTATTTGAATGCTTGTTTACTTTGATGTTCATCTCTCTCTTAACCTCATTTCTTTTTTACTTTTCTTTGATTATTTAGTTGTTCATCATCATCTAGATGACATATTGTTTGAGGATAGTGAATCCTTATGGATAGTAGCTCTTGACCTTAAAGACATGTTTGATGGATGATGATTCTACCTTCAATTCATTCACATGTATTCTTGAAGTCATATTCTCAAACAAAACTATGTTTGTGCAAGTAATATTGGGAGTTCTTTGATGATTCAAGGTTGGATGAGATTCTAAGTGGTCACATAGTCATCTCAAGTGTTTAAGTTCATGCTTTGAAAATCTATTTCAAAACCCCTAATCAAGAACTCAAACTCTATTCCAAAACCCAAATCCATTTTCTTCAAGAATGATCCAAACCAGTGAGCTGTTTAGATTCAAAGATTTGTTTTGAATTAAATACTTGAGTTATGATGATGAAACCACTTGGAAAATCTTACTAAGACATCATAGTTTGTCTCAAATTTTTCCCATCAATTATAGAGATGTGAAAGTACTATTTTCGGATTTAAGAAGTTCATATTCATAATCTGCCTCTATTCTCACAGAATGTTTACCTGACTTCTTGCACTTATTCTGGATGTTTTCGTCACTATACATATATCATTTCTATTTTTTTTATGAAACTTGGGTGTCAGAGGAAACTTTTGGTATATATTGGGTCATCATAAACCATTTCTTTGATTTGTGAAAAATCATACAAAATCAGTCAACAGTGCAGCTTTTATTTCTGAGTCATGTGTACATTCTGATTTTTCTTTTAATCTGTGATAGCTATTGAGGTTTGGTCTTTTTCTATGCATTCTAGACACACTATGGAGGCTCTTTGATTTGTTTCACATTTTCCTAGGCATGTTTGACCTCCCATTATGATGTTATAAAGTAATGCATACAGTCTGTTCATTATTCACAGCATGTCACTTTTTGACTTTCACAGTTTGATGCAATACTCTCTTGTATCTAGATGAACCCATATCCCATGAACATGTTCTTTACCACTTTTAGCATGCTATATCATATCATGTATCATCTATCCTCTCATGTATCATACTCCCATAGATTCTTGAGTTTGGTTTCTAAATAAAACCATGTTTTACAAATACTTAGGAAGTTCTTGAAATGAGTTAGGAATTGATATTCCAAGTGGTTAGAATATTGATCCAAGTTCTGGAAGTATACTTTCAAAACCCCCCTCTTAAACCCCTCATTTTGATTTCAAGAAATAAATCTTGTTTTTCTCAAAACCCTCAAAACAGTGAGTCATTTAACTTCAAGGAATTATTTGTTCAATACTCAATGTATGAATGTAAGACCACTTGGAAAGTCTTCCTAACTCATTAGAGAACACCCATGATTTTTGTTTTGACTTGGAGAAGCATAGAAAGACCCCATTTTTGTCCAAACATTCTCTCTAGATATTCTGCCTTTGCTGTCACAGCATCTAGGCTGACTTTCAACTTATGATTACAGAAAATGTTTCCACAATGAGTGATCCTAACTTATTATTCCGTTGAACTTCAATGTCTTAGGGAACTTTCTGTATAAAATAGGCCTCTAGATCATTTTGTTTCATTTTCTATGATTTTTTGACATTTTAGTCGTCAGTACAGACTCTGTTTCTGAATAACCTCTATTGTTTATATGCTTTCTCTCAATCTGTGATAGTTATTAAAGATTGACTTTTTGGGTTATGTTCTAGTAATAAGGAATATCTCCATAAATAATCATGCATTGAAAACATTCCTAGCCCCTCTTGTCCATTTTCACAAGATCATGTTACTGTTCTGTCTACTATTCACAACAAGCATACTTTTACTTCCATACTTTGATTTGATGCTTATATGCACTCCAAATTAGCTCATGTCTTAGGAAGTAGTTCATACTACATATGTACATATCCCATGATGATTCCATTCATTCATTCATACACATTTTAGACTTCTAAGTCATTCTAGGAATCCATGAACATAAAGCACACCACAATCTTGGCACATTCTAGGTACATACATTGCATCCATGCAAAGATTTGGGGCTTTTGTGACTCCTAATTTAAGAAACTTATCAGGAATGAACTTGATCACACGTCCATGCTTCCCCTTGATCTAATCATCCTTTCTCATCCGTCCCGGGGATTGAGAGATCTTCTTTTCTCAAAGATTAACATGCATCATTCTAGCTTGCTAAGCATCTTTGTTTTCTTTGATTTACTTGTTTAGAGAACAATTCATGTCCCCTTAAACTAGGAAAACTTGATTACTTGATATGTGATTAGACAATTTTTCCTAGGTTTGTTTGTGTGATCTTTCACTTTGCATTGTGTGATATTTGGCTTAGATCTTACGAATGATATCTTATCTTTAGATCTTCCTTTTCAAATTTTCTTATGTGATGTAATATACTATTATAGTATTAATTATCGAACCATACATAGTATAAGATGATTATTTGGATGTTAATTGAGGCTCGTCGAAAGACGGGGCGCGTTGAGGGTGTTTTAGTCGCGACAAAGGCTTCTTCCTCTCTGGTACCGAAACCCCGAGCCAAGTTCTTTGGTTATGAATGGCCGGTGCACTTTATCCATTTGGGTGAGTCAAAATTAGGTTTCTTGGTTCCTTAAAGACTAAGTGGCGACTCTGTATCTGTTTTCAACAAACTACTTTCTTTCTTTGATCCAATTCAAATTTCAAACAAAAACAAACAAGAGGTGGAATTCCGCGTGTCCACAACACGCACCCATGCATTACATCCGTGTGATATATGGACCATTCATGAAAATTTCTTAAAAGCATGTGCAAAATAAATGATAAAAATAAAGGAAACTTCTTTTTGAAAATTAATTAAAGGAATAAAATGTGGTTGTAGGTAAAAGATAGAGCTAACAACAAGCACAGTTTGGGTCAGAGATTCTACTACAAGGTTAATAAGAAGAGAGATGGCACAAGAAGCGAACACAAGAGAGATAGCAGAGTTAAGGGCTATTGTAGAGCAACAGGTGGGGCAGATGAACAGGATGATGGCTATGATAGAGACAATGGCACGACAACCACCGGTTGTTAACCCACAAGTTGTTGATCCCCCTCCCCCTATAAGGGAAGAGGATTGGTTTGACGACCCGGAAGTCCAAAGAGTTGATACAACCAGGGGGAAAGAGAAAAGGCAGAAAAAGCTGAGAAAGAAAGTGTCGAGATGAAAGAAAAAGTGGAAAAGTTAGAAAAAGTCATCCGCAAATCCAATGGGGTTGACAATTATCTGCTTGAGTTGGAGGGATTGTTTGAGGGCACCCAAGAAAAATAACCAGTTGGCTTCAAGATGCCCGATATTGATAAGTTTGATGGTTCTTGCAACTCCAGAAACCACGTGAGGATGTGTATCGGGGCATTTCAACCAAGTGGCCTAAATCCTACTATGATGGCCATGCTGTTTTAGCAAACTTTGATCGGGGCAGCTCTATCCTGGTATTTCACGCTAGAGCTAAGCAAGCGTCACATATGGGAAGAAGTGGTGAAAGCTTTTGTCACCCAATATAAGTATAATCAAGAACTCGATGTGACGGCGAGAGATCTAGAAACGAATACGCAAGAGAATAGGGAGTCGTTCGTTGAATTTTTAATACGTTGGAAGGGAAAGGCTGCTAAAATGACCCAATGACCATCAGAGAAAGAACAGATCCACATTGTAATAAAAAATTTACAAAGTATCTACCAAGGGAAGCTCATGTACCAATGCATCCATACCTTTTCCGAATTGTTTGAGATTGGAAGCAGAATAGAAGATACAATCAAGGATGGGAGGATCAAAAAGGAAGAAGGGCATCACTCTAGAAGACCGTTCTACGGAGGGAACACAGGGAATCAAGTGGCAACAGATTTAGATGCACTGAGTGAACCGGAGAAGAAGTTTGATATCACCAGAAGTTATCCGAAAAGGGGAGGAGACAACCCGTTGAGGAAATTTCCAGATTTGGGGGTATCATTATCTATAGCTCTCGATAGGCTATTAGCAAAGGGCATATTCGTTTATTGGAACCACGGCCAAGGCCAAACCCACTTCCCCCGAACTTCAAAGCAGAACTGTACTGCAATTCCACCAAGAACAAGGGCACTCTACTGATAGATGCTTGAGGTTGAGGCACGTGATCCAAGATTTAATAGACAAAAAGGTGATATCCGAACCTCCGGCCCATACACCAAATATCACCAAGAACCCACTGCCAAATCACCATGTCGTGCCCCCACCCAGAGTTTACTATTTAGGAGATGAGGAAAGTTCTTTCGATACGTCAACATTGATTACCAAGCTAGGTTACCAGCAAAAGTTTTATCAGATGCCGGGGGGTTCAATAATTTACACTTTGGGCGAGCCAATGGATAGAAGCAAGGAGAAAGTAATAGAAAAGGTTGCTACTACAGATTGGTGGTCACTTGAGGCCGATAACTCCATTTGGTATAAGGCGGGCAGTAGCTATAACATCAATCAAGCAAAGGAGGATCTTTGGTATGAGAGTGAAAAGGAAGAAGAATGTCTAAAAAGCACTGAAGCACAAGGTGGTCTATGGGTGAGTTAAAAAGTAAGCCATTTGACTAGATCTGGAAGACACTTCAAACTGTATGAACTTAAGGAGAATCACCTGGGCCAGGAATTGGACAAAGGAAAAAGGAAGATGAGTGAGGAAGAAGAAAAAGATAGGGTCTTAAAACAATTGAAAAAGACGTAAGCAAATATCACTATTTGGGGGCTACTGATCGCCTCTAAGCGTCACAGACAGGCAATACTCGATGCCCTCAATCAGTCAGATGTTTCCATTGATATTACTGACACGACTAAAAAGTTGTGCGCTCTTGTGCAACACCCATGTGTAGGTGATCGTGCAAGTAATATAGTACTGGAAGTCCAGGTCGATCCCATAGGGAAGGAATAAGAAGAATATCTACTAAGTTAAAACCTAAAGAAAAGGAAAAAGATGAATATACGGGTGGAGGTTCTAACGAATCCTAATTAATTAAATTTTAAACTAAATAACAAACTAAAGTATAAATAAACATAACTAATTAACCAAATAAACTAAAGGTGTTGGAAACATGAGAATCCACATTAACGCTCTATGGAGTACATCCCTTTTCAGTTTTCCGTATTTTTCTAAAGATAAAGAATCAATAACCCTTTCATGACCGGGACTACATCATCACAAGTGATTTAAAATACTTAAAATACAATTTAAAACAATGGCTATTACTTGCACTCTAAACGGTGTTGGCATTCAAAGTGGTTTTCAAAAGTCATTGAAGAAAATGGCCTTAAGGCTTTAAGTTCTATAAACTGTTGTGACAAACTGAGCTTATAGGGACAATTTGATGACAGATTTCTAAAATAGAAAGTCATGGAATACTTAAAAGAATCATCTCAGGAATTAACATGTTCGATCGATCGAAGCGCTCTCGATCGATCGGACAACTTCATCCTTTAATCGATCGAAATGTCTTCGATCGCTTGACTATGGCTCTAGTTTGATCGATCGAAATATCTTCAATCGAGCCCAAGGTTTCTAAAGATTGCATGGCAGAGGTTGGAAATCAATATTTCATCACATATTCCCAACGTCTAAACTACGAAAACATAATTACATTAATACAGGAACAGCAAACTAAGACCATCATAATAACTATATCATTAAACAATCAAATACGATAAAGGAATAGAAAAACCTGGAAATAATCTGAATATAACTTGTAATAATCATGAAATCCACTTGAATCTTCAATAATCTTCAATATATTAATGGAAAGAGGAAGAAAAAGATGAATCTAACCTAATCTACTCCTAATCTAACCCTAAAACTACCCTAAAACTGTTGTTTTATGCGTTCTGGAGCTTCCTATCTTCATCTGGCATCAAAACGACTTATTTATAGGGTTCCTGCAGAGTTTACGCAACTTTTGAATGAAAATAAAGTTCGATCGATCGAGCTTAGTTCGATCGATCGAAGGTTCGATCGATTGAGCTTAGTTCGATCGATCGAAGGTTCGATCGATTGAACTCTGCTCAAGGGCTTTAACTCCTCTGATTTTGACAGCTCTGCGCACCGATGGGAGAATGGCCATAACTTTTCACTAGGACCTCAGATTGACCTCTCGTTTATAGCCACGCGACCATAACTCAAAAATCTATATTTTGTGTTTCTAGGAAAATCTTCCAAATCTGAAGTCTTCATTGTCAAAAATGGCGTTTTGTCAGCTGCTTCTGTTGTTCTCTTCACCAGAATCACTTTCTTTAGCTCCACTTCATTGATTTACATTCTAATACCTATAAAACAACGCATAAATACATATTTTAGCATTAACACAATAAAAATAACATTGTTATTAGAATGCACCTAAATGTAGGGACTTAAGGGATAAAAGTATGCATAAAGTACCACGTAATACACTATAAATATGCACTTTTCACCTTGAATCACACCCCCCAACTAGCTCGTTGCTAGTCCCTAGCAATGAAGCAAACTACACCAATGTTTATTTAACTCTAAAAATTGAAAACAAAAGAAAGTAAAAATCCTAACTCACTTTCGCAGGAATCGCGATTGCATTTAGCGCATGCAACAAGCCTTTAAACCTAGGCTCCCCCTAGTGGACGAGTATTGTCTCGTGACGGTTTGTAGTGAATCTACTCACAAAATTCATGTTTATGGTAATGGTTCTCATTTAAATGTTATCAAAAAAAAAATTTCTCTCATTTAGCAATGTGGTTAAGCTCAACAATCTCATGAAACTCTCTAGTATGCCATAGCAATGCAACACATACATTACAGTTAATCTACTATCAAAGTCATTAGAATGTTCCATACCTATTAATCTTCAAGTGTGTGTGTGAATGGACAACCAAAATACAAAATTTTAATTTCAAAGCTCGCATAACCTAAGATTCTATCAAGATGTTCATTTTGACTCAACTCTCACCGGGATTACACTCTCAAGATGAAATCACTCCGAATTAGGTGTAATAATTATCACTCGTGATATGGAAGCTATAAAGAGTAAATGTAAATAGAATCTAATGCTTCTCATATTTAAATAGAAAAACGGATGTTTAGTGCATAAAGTCTCATGAAAGGATCCTTTTCACTAGAAGAGCGAGATACCGTGGAGAACTCCCTCATTACCTTAACTTCAAATCCAATTTACTTAAAATCATCAGGACTTTGAAAAAGAGATGTTCGATTAAGAAGAAAGAGGTTCGTGATTTTCAATTAGGTCAAAGGATGTGATTGAATATCTACTATAACTTTTCAAACTCCTCCACATCTCCAATCTCTCTCTTCTCTTTTTTTTTTATATTTTTTTCACTCTTCTTTCTATTCTTATTTTTTTATCTTCTATAACAACCATTTGCATTTTTTTCCTTTTCATGTTTTTTTTTTCTCTTGTTTTTCTCTTTTTTTTTTCTTTCCATCATTTTTTTCCTTTGCCAACTTTCCCTTATTCACACTACCAAACTTCTTGTCAAGCTAACGCATCCCAATCACTCCTAGGTAGAGAAAAGAAGCTCAAACTTGTATTTTGGAGTTGGGCTTAGATTTAAGGAGTTATAATGACAATGCAATTATGATAAGGCTCAAGAGGTGAAGTAAAGGAATATCATTGAGGTAGGCCAAGGCTTTATTATGCGTTTATGGTCAAAAGATGGCCTAAATCATCTTCTAAGTTCATTAGGATTATTAATTTCAGTAAATTCAAGAGCTCTAGATTTGGTAAATCTTGAACGTTCTCTTCTAGTGATAAGTCAAAATGAAGAAGAAAAATGAGACTTGCAACGAATTAATACGCTTTTCAAAAAATAAGAGTAATTTATAAAACCCTCAAAAACAAAGAATGGCACAAAAGCTCACTTGGGTTATTAGTCTCCACTACAGTCTCTCAAGACACCTATGCTATGCTTACTAATCAATTTTAGCTAAGTACAAGGTTGTCACAACGTGCTCAAAGTTGTTTGATGATTAAAAAGCATAAAATATACTATAACTAAGATAGTAAACAAACTACCATAGTGTATTACATAGTAATAACATACAGAAAGTAACATTAATGCATCATAACTAATTACATTAACTATGAGAGAAATACAAGAACCAATTTATTATATTAAAAACAATCAAAAATTTTAAAATTATTAAAATTTTTGCAATTTTGATTTACTGAGCCATGTTGCTAAGCAGGTGTATTGACATTAAAGCATAAAAAAAAAAAAAAAAAAGAAACAAGGCATGTAATGACTCACTCCCCCCAACTAAAGCTAAACATTATCCTCAATGTTCTAAACTAAGCACATGGACATATAAAAGTAAAGCGAGAGAAGGAAGGAAATTACCTCGAGACTTTAATATCCAATTTGTATCTATTTATTTATTTCTTATTACCTGCAAAATCATTAGTAGCAACAACGAAAAATAGAGAATATAATACAACTACTCAGTAAATAAATTCGGTTAATTAAGATTTTTATCATAAATTAATAACCGAAATTTTTGAAGATCTTCCCAGTGAAATGATTTAACAGTGAAAAGAATGTAGGGATCCTCATAAAATTGTAACTCCCCCCAACTAATGTCCGGCTCAAGGTCAGAGGAGATGATGCAAAACCTATGGCTTCCAAAGTTATTGGGGACAGTTATACGAGGAATACCACACTTTTTTGGAATTATACTAAAAAAATAATCGTTGGTGTTGGTATTTTCTATGACAGCTTCTATTTTAATACAAGGAGGTGGCCATGGTTCAATAAAAGGGGTAGGGTCTAAGTGATGTTCTAATTTAGCTTCATTACCCTCCTCTTGTATTACAACAGAATCTATGGATATATGATCATATGAATTGGATTTATGTTCTATGTACATTGATTTGGACTGGACATGGATAAAGGTATCTATTTGGGCCTAAATGTCATTATTATTCAAGAAGGTCAAGCAGTCTAGAAGATTACTAGCTTCTTGTTGAAGTTTAAGATCATCTAATGTGGGCCCAATATTTTCCAAGTCCTCTCTCACAGAATTTTGAAATTTAAAAGTTTGTGAAGTATATGTGCTAGAATCCTTACCATCCTCTTCTACAACACATTCTTTTTGTTCATTAATGGGGTACACATGACTTTCAAAATCGGGATGAGAGCTTTGATTAATAGAGAGGATACATGATGGGCAACTTGGTGACACCACATCTTTGGCCGAAAGAGGTGAGGGTTCATGAATATCACATGAATATAAATCGAATTTAGAATTTTCAATAATGTCCTCCCTAGGGTCACTATCAAAGGTAAGGGTAGAGTCAACAGGGGACTCATCCTTTCCTAATTGCGTGCAGTCACCTAAACTCTCATTATTTGTAAAAACCTCATTCGCATCCGTGTAACTCTCCTCACTATATATGTCATCTATTGAGGTGCTCTGGACAAAGAGATTGTGCAACTTTAACAAGGCAGTGAAGGAGTTGATGCCTGGGGTTGCATATTAAGGAGAAGATGGTTCTACAACTTCATGCTCAATGGTTTGGTTTTGGAGTTCAGACATTATTATACACCTGTCATTATCCTCCAATTCCATTCCATTATTAGTGTCTTGAAATTTAGGTTGTAGTGTTGAAGGATTGGTATAGGCTTCTAAAGGTTGGCTAGCATATGCTTGTTGATATCTAATTTCTAATTTATCTAGTGCACTATCTAGCCTTTTCATTTCACTAAATAATAATTTTAACATACCACTATCCTCAACTTGGTTATTCTCCTCATTATTACTATATGAAGTTTTGCCCCATTGTGGTTGGTAGTAATTCCCATCCCATTGTGTTTGTGGACAAGACTCGCCAAAGGGAAAGTCTTGGTGCGTTTGGTAATCGTGGGAACTACTACTATATCCTATATTATTATCTTGGTTATATCCCCATTGCGGTTGATAGAACTCTTTATGTGGAGGTTATTGATATGTTTGATAATACGGGGGACTACAACTATCATTTCCCCATTGTGGTGGTTGGTAGCACTCAAATTGATAATGCGCGTCATATATGGGTGCTTGCCAACTTGTGGGACAATTTTCATTACTTAATGTGTACATATTCATGGTGTTTGTGTTGCATGGAGGGTAATATGGATAAGACATATTCACTAAAAATTAAAAAATAAGAATTTATTTATTTATTTATTTTATCTTGTGAGAGCAGAAGTCCAGGAGTTTTTATTTTTTTGAAATGTAAGAAAATTTGGAAATGACTTAGTAAAATTCTAACCTAGTTGCCTTCCCCAACAACGGCGCCAAAAACTTGACACGACTAAAAAGTTGTGCGCTCTTGTGCAACACCCAAGTGTAGGTGATCGTGCAAGTAATATAGTACTGGAAGTCCAGGTCGATCCCACAGGGAAGAAATAAGAAGAATATCTACTAAGTTAAAACCTAAAGAAAAGGAAAAAGATGAATATACGGGTGGAGGTTCTAACAAATCCTAATTAATTAAATTAAACTAAATAACAAACTAAAGTATAAAGAAACATAACTAATTAAACAAATAAACTAAAGGTGTTGGAAACACGAGAATCCACATTGATCCTAACCATCTACCATGCATATTCATTAACGCTCTATTGAGTACATCCCTTTTTAGTATTCCGTATTTTTCTAAAGATAAAGAATCAATAGTCCTTTCATGACCAGGACTACATCATCACAAGTGATTTAAAATACTTAGAAGATGGTTTAAAACAATGGTTATTACTTGCACTCTAAATGGTGTTAGCATTCAAATTGGTTTTCAAAAGTCATTGAAGAAAATAGCCTTAAGACTTTAAGTTCTAAAAACTGTTGTGACAAACTGAGCTTATAGGGACAATTTGATGACAGATTTCTAAAACAAAAAGTCATGGAATACTTAAAAGAATCATCTCAGGAATTAACATGTTCGATCGATCGAAGCGCTCTCGATCGATCGGACAACATCATCCTTCAATCGATCGAAATGTCCTCGATCGCTTGACTATGGCTCTGGTTCGATCGATCGAAATATCTTCAATCGATCGATCCCAAGGTTTCTAAAGATTGCATGGCAGAGGTTAGAAATTAATATTTCATCACATATTCCCAACGTCTAAACTACGAAAACATATTAAATTAATACAGCAACAGTAAACTAAGACAATCATAATAACTATATCAATAAACAATCAAATACGATAAAGGAATAGAAAAACTTGGAAATAATCTGAATATAACTTGTAATAATCATGAAATCCACTTGAATCTTCATTAATCTTCGATATATTAATGAAAAAGAGGAAGAAAAAGATGAATCTAATCTAACCTACTCCTAATCTAACCCTAAAACTACCCTAAAACTGCTATTTTCTGCGTTCTGGAGCTTCCTACCTTCGTCTGGCGTCAAAACGACTTATTTATAGGGTTCCTGCAGAGTATACGCAACTTTTGGATGAAAATAAAGTTATTCGATCGAGCTTAGTTCTATCGATCGAAGGTTCGATCGATTGAACTCTGCTCAAGGGCTTGAACTCCTCTGATTTTGACAGCTCTGTGCACCGATGGGAGAATGGCCATAACTTTTCGCTCGGACCACGGATTGACCTCTCGTTTACAGCCATGCGACCATAACTCAAAGATCTACACTTTGTATTTCTGGGAAAACCTACCAAATCTGAAGTCTTCATTGTCAAAAATGGTGTTTCGTCAGCTGCTTCTGTTGTTCTCTTCACTAGAATCACTTTCTTTAGCTCCACTTCATTGATTTACATTCTAATACCTATAAAACAATGCATAAACATATGTTTTAGCATTAACATAATTAAAAGAACATTGTTATTAGAATGCACCTAAATGTAGGGACTTTGGGGATAAAAGTGTGCATAAAGTACAACGTAATACACTATAAATATGCACTTTTCACCTTGAATCAATTACTCCGGAGGATCTCATTCGAATGATCAATAAGAGCCCAACTCTCGCTATCTCATTCACCGTAGCTGATCTACCGCCCGGGGGCCCCTCCTTCAATAAACCATTGCACATCACAGTCGAATGTTTGGGGAACTCTTTGCCCGCTTTCATGTTGACAATGGGTCAGCGCTAAATGTATGACCATTTCGAATAGCCAAAAGGATGGGGCTTGATGAGTCAACGTTTATTCCATCAAAGCAAAAGGTAATGGCCTATGACAACACTCAGCGAGCGGTTATGGGGATCATTTTTCTAAATCTCTCTATCGGGACAGTGGAAAAAGAGAGAGAATTTCATATCATCGACATTCCCACATCATTCAACTTGCTTTTGGGAAGACCATGGCTAGATAGCTTGGGTGCCATCCCATCGACCATCCATCAAAAAGTCAAATACATTTGGAAGAATAAAATTTGTGAGGTTTTGGGAGACTGTTGGATTCATATGTTTGAAGCGTCATCTAGTGCTCCGATTTTGGAAGTACAAGTGCAAGAAGAGGAAGCAAGCTTGGGTGGGTTCGAATTCATTAATGTAATATAGGATAGCAAGCCAAATGAGTTTCTACCACTTTACTTTGACCAATATGCAAGTCTATTAGTGGCCGGGATTATGATAAAGATAGGATTCTTCCCGAGGATGGGTTTGGGTAAAAAGCACCAAGGATTGTAGAATTTTTGAACATCATCTAACAAACCCACACTTGCAAGTTAGGATATCAACCAACAAGGGGAGAAATGAAGAAAGGCAAGAAAGCAATCGAGGCACCATTAGAGCCATACCTGAAGACCATCAATGGATACTTTGTGAAAGAAAGGGAGGATTTTCCATTTTGTGGCTTCCCAAAGTCGTGGATTGATAGTGTGGATAAGCACGTGAAATCGAGATTCGAGATATTCTTTGCACATGATTTCTCCAACTATGAAGATCCTTATCTTCAAGCACCCACAAAGTTTGTTGTTCTTCAAGATTGGGTTGGTACGTTGGATGGCTCGACAATGAAAGAGCTGTTGGGGAATGAAGAAATGGGAACTGAGGGTAATGGTATGGAAAAGAATGTGGAAAGCAAGACCAAAACAATCCATGTGGAAAATGGGAAGGGACAGAAAGAGGAGGAGGACAAAGAAAATGGAGTGCGAAAAGAAGAAATAGAAGAGGAAATGGATGAGGTTACCAGGACAGAAAATCTGGAAGAATGCTTCATCACCGATCCGGGAGGAGAAAGCAAGAGGGAAAGGGTCTTCGAGTCTAGTGATAGGTATCCCCCACACCCAGAGTCTGAATGAGGCGTCTTTCAATTTTCATGTTTTTTTTAATCACCCCCAAGAAAATCAATGAAATCAATGACCAATTATGCTTACTCGACTGCACAAACTAATAATTGTGATGCATGCAATGAATCTGATGAAATACCCGATGAATTGCAAAAATTGATTTAAAAAAAATGAATCTACATGTAAAATCATTGAAAACACTTTAACAATTAATTTGGGGAATAGAGATAATTCGCAAAATATATCTATTGCTCTACACTTAGTTATGAGGAAAGTAAAGAATTAATCAATATATTAAATGAATTCAAAGGTTTCTTTGCATGGTCCTATGATGATATGCAAGGAATTGATCCAGAAATAGTCCAACATCATATTCCCTCTCCCAAATTCAAAACCTATAAAACAAAAATTGAGGCAGATGAGGCCTGAATGGGCGCTTAAAGTGAAAGAGG
Organism: Hydrangea macrophylla; assembly: GCA_033977485.1. Classification (NCBI taxonomy): domain Eukaryota; kingdom Viridiplantae; phylum Streptophyta; class Magnoliopsida; order Cornales; family Hydrangeaceae; genus Hydrangea; species Hydrangea macrophylla. The sequence continues at coordinate 61,418,726 of CM066985.1, forward strand.
AAGTTGAAAAGAAGTTAGGAGCTGGATTCTTGATTGTCACCGAGTACCCAGAATGGGTCGTTAACATTGTGCCGGTCCCAAAAAAAGATGGTCGTCTTAGGATTTATGTTGATTTCTGGGATTTGAACAAAGCCAGCCCAAGGACGATTTCCCTCTACCCCACATTGATGTACTAGTGGATAATACCACGGGACACGAACTCTTATCTTTCATGGATTGGTTCTCAGGGTATAACCAAATTTTAATGGCACCTGAGGATAGGAAGAAGACCGCTTTTATCACACCCTGGGGGACTTACTGCTATAGGGTTATGCCATTTAGACTTTAGAAGGTGGGATCAACTTCTCAAAGGGCTGCCGCCATGTTATTGCATGGCATAATCCATAAGGAAGTAGAGGTGTATGTGGATGACATGATAATAAAGTCCAAAGAAAGGGGGGCATTTATAGGCGTTAAGGAAATTCTTTGAGAGGTTAAGGAAGTTTTGAATGAGGCTAAACCCGCAAAAAATGCACTTTTGGAGTTACCACGGGGAAGCTGTTAGGATTTCTCATTACACAGAAGGGGATTGAGGTAGACCCGACCAAAATAAAGCCATAACCGAAATGCCATCACCGAAAAATGAAAAGGAGCTAAGGGGATTTCTAGGTAGAATACATTTCATCAGCCATTTCATATCCAAACTCACCATGACCTATGACCTATTGTTCAGATTATTGAGGAAGGGGGAGAAATTTGAATGGGATGACCAATATCAAAAAGCCTTCGAAAAGATCAAAACCTACATCCAAAACCACCTGTCCTATTACCTCCCAAACCCGAAAAGCCTTTATTACTATACATATCCATAACCGAGAACTCAATTGGGTGTATGTTGGCCCAAGAAGAAGAAGAAGAGGGACATGTGGAGAAAGCTAAATATTATCTGAGTAAAAGGATGACCGGGTATGAGTTCAACTATTCACTGTTAGAGAAAGCCTATTGGGCCTTGGTGTGGTGTACCCGTCGCCTTAGGCACTACATGCTAGCCTTTCCTATGACCCTAATATTCCAAATGGAACCACTCAAATATCTCTTCAAAAAACTCATCCTAACCAGTAGGATTTCCCGTTGGACCATGGTGCTAGCTGAATTTGATATAAAATATGTCACTTCCAAACTTGTCAAAGGGAGATCTGTCGCTGAATACCTAGCAGACCTTGCCATAGAATCTGAGGAGAAAGGAAGGTTTAAGTTCCCTGATGAAGGAGTAATGGAGGTAAAAAAAGATTTATGAAAAATGTACTTCGATGGGGCAGCCAATCAGATAAGGTACGGGGTTGGAATCATCCTTATATCACCCAATGGAGCCCCCACCCCATTGGCCGTTAAGCTTAAGTATAATTCAATCAACAATATGGCAGAATACGAAGCATGCATAATTGGGATGAAGGCAGCATTGGCCCTAAAACTTGAGAAGATCGACATTTTTGGGGACTTTAATCTGATAATATCGCAAGTGAGAGGTGATTGGAGAATAAAACATGAGAAATTGAGACCTTACCAGGAATACCTGGAGAGCCTGAAAGTCCAATTTAGAAAAATCTCATTCTATTACCTTCCCTGTGAGGAAAACCAACTAGCCGATTCCTTAGCAACCTTGGCATTGATTCAAATCCCTATAGGGGGTTACCATGATTCCTCTATCCATAGAAGAGAGAACTCGGCCCTCATTTGAGACAATCGCAGCCATTGAAGAAGGAGAGGAGATAGAAGTGCCATGGTATGTGGATGTTTGGGGTTTTATTGAAAAGGGGGGTACCCTGAAGGGGCTTCAGAGAAGGACAAGAAGGCAATTCGGAGGTTTTCAGCTCAGTTTGTGATTTATGCAGGAAAATTGTGGAAGAAGTCTTATACTGGTCATAACATAGAATGCCTGTATGGGAGAGAAGCAGGAAGGATGATGGAAGAGATACATGAGGGAGTTTGTGGACCACACATGAGCGGACACATGTTAGCCAAAAAGATAATCCGACAAGGATATTACTGGATGACACTGGATAAAGATTGCTACGAGCATGTTAGGAAATGTCAATAATGTCAAATCCATGCAAATCTTACGCATACCCCACCTTCCCAACTTTATAGCATGACCACCCCTGGCTATTCTCTGTGTGGGGCATTGATATCATTGGTGAAGTGGTTCCTAAAGCCTCCAACGGACACCGATAAATAATTGTGGCAATAGATTTTTTTACCAAGTGGGTGGAAGCAGCTTCATACATAACATTGAAAGCCAAGGATGTAGTGAATTTTATCGAGAAGAATATAATCTGCAGATATGGGTTCCCAAATGAATTCATCTCCGATCATGGTAGTCACTTCCAAGGAAAAGTCATCCAGCTCTTAGAGAAGTATAGGATTACTCACCATCAATCTTCCCCATACAGACCCCAAACAAATGGAGCGGTAGAAGTGGCTAATAAGAATGTTAAGGCAATTTTGGGAAAGATGACGGATACATACAGGGATTGGCATAAGAAATTACCGTTTACACTATGGGGATATCAAACTTCTATAAGAACTTTGACGGGAGCTATGCCATACTCATTGGTCTATGGAATGGAAGACGTTCTTCTGATTGAAGTAGAAATACCCTCTTTGAGAGTTTTGGCAGAATGTGAAGTAACTGAGCTCGAATGGCTACAAGGGAGATACAAAGAATTGATGCTACTTGATGAGAAGAGTTTGGCGACAATGAACCACACTCGGGGATATTAGAAAAGGATAGCTCGTGCTTTCAACAAAAAGGTTCACCCAAGGAAGCTTGCTGAGGGTGACCTAGTCCTCAAAGAGCTTAAAGCGCCCGTTTATGACCCAAGAGGAACATTCAAACCCAACAGGGTCGGACCATACATCATTAAGATGCTTCTCTCCGGAGGAGCTGCCTATCTTATGGACCTAGAAGGGGTTGAATTCAAACAGTCAATTAACCTCAATCGCCTCAAGAAATATTTTACTTGAAACCCTATCTTTCAAAACTTCCCACCTTGATGAACTATGCTTGACCTGATTCTCGCTAGGAGATATGTAGGAAACCTACTCGGTTCGGTCATAAAAATCTTACCTAAGAAGACACTTTCCTTCTAGCCTTGGCTAAACTACGACGGACCTGATACGCATTTGGGGATAAGTAGGCGGGCTCACAAGGCCCTCTGTCCAAATAAAACCCAACTCTTGATAAAATCCAATATCTTGAGTTTTCCTATGCCAAACTAAGGGCAAACTTGCGTTTGCCCAGAGCTAAAATTAGAGCCCTAAGACTAGGGGCAAACATCATTTGCTAATCTGAATAACCCAGATAATATCTAAACCCATTTTTGGATCTATTGGCTATCAAAATATGTATTGTGAGAAGGCAAATGAGGATTCATGGTATAGAATGATTAAAGCTCCAACGCAAAACTCAAAGCGAAGTAATGAAAGCTAAAAGATATATTAAGAAGAAAATTTTCATAACCTGAATAGATTAGAAAAGTGCACACTACGATTTCACATTATTAGGACATTTTCTAAATACAAGGAAAAGTTTATTTTAAATGAAAATACATCACAGGATTCAAATAAAGTGCGGGAAGAGTAAGCAGGATTTGTCAAAAGCATTTTGGAATTGGAATCTTGTTGTTTCCCTTTTACTTATATCTGTCGAGTCATAAAGCTATCTCCCGACCAGGGCCTGAATCTAAAAAAGGTACTTGGCAGTAGGAACAATCGAAACAGGAACACTCCGGAAGGGAGCCGACACCCTGTCATGCCAAGCTTCAGCAAACAACCTTATGGTAGAAGAATGTAAGGCGGAGCTCCTTAAAAAATCTACGGTAATAGCATCTGGAACATCCTGAAGCAACCTAAACTTGCATACCACCCGGCCTGGGACATAAAAAGCGCTAGCATGCAAACCTGGTAGCCAAACCCAGGGACGTCCAGGGAGTTGTATCGTAACTGAACAGTAAATCCATCTGGGGCATACCCAATGAGTTTCCTTGTAAAATAGACTTTGGAGCCAAGGGAACCAACCATCAGCAGAATAAAATAGGCGGTGAACCACTAAACAGTCATAAAGGAGCCTCCTGGGGTAAGAAGGATGATTGAACAGACCTAGACGCTCCAAAAGCCAAACCTGAAGGACATGGGGAGCCCCGTGTAGACACCCCATTTTGTCGGCTACCAGATTTAGGAGACCCATAGCTTGGTGGTTCACAATGATAGAAACGACTCAAAAAGGACTCTTGGAAGTTAGTTGTATCTCTCGAAATGCTCAAAAAGTGGTACAAATGACCAAAATGTCCTTAAAAGCCCAAACACTCCTAGATTTGGACCGAAAGTTCTAAAAATATGCTAAGTCGTAAGTAAAGTCATAAAATGAGTTTTTAAGCAAAATCGGATAAAATCGTTAGCTCCCAGAGACCCTTGGAAGTCCCAGAAGTTCCCAGAAGTCACCGTTGACCGGTTTGACCGAAATCATCCAAATTCACCGAATAATCTCAGGATCATTCTAGAAAGTACTAAAATGAGTTTTAAAAGAAAATCGAACGAAAATGTCAGCTCCGGGGAGCTCCCGGAGGTTCCCGAAACTTCCTGGTAATCCCAAGTTTGACCGATTTGAGCTAAAAGTTTACTTTGAAACCGGAGCACAATATCATTTTCAAACATTTTTTGATGAATACTAGAGGTCAATAGCTTTCCAACGGTATATCGCACATAATTCTTGGATTTAAAACGAATTTATTATGAATTTCCGAAGGTGAAAAAGGCGATCAAATCGGCTTTTATCGCGAATACTAGAACCTCTGGGGGCCTAAACATCATTATCTGGACAAAGGAGGAGCAGTGGCACCGCAGCACTGGCCCACTACTGCCGCAGCACTCTCCCCGAGAATAGTCCATTTTCGTAAATTGTTTTGAGAGTCCATTTTGATTAGTTAGAAACCAAAACGACGTAGTTCCTTGTTCACAGACATTTGGAGCCAATGGGAGCACTCTTTAAATCCCAAAACTACCCCAAATTGGCCTATATAAACCGCCCTTGACTTCTCATTTAGAGGGGCAAGTACAAAGCTTAGAGAAGTGATAGAGAGAAAAGTTGAAGATAAGGATAGGAGAGTGAAAGATAGATTCTTCCATTGATTTTCAACTAAAAAGTGAGTTCTAAACTTTGTTTTCTACTTCATTACTCCCATTTACTTCACATTCAATACACCCAACCACCATTTTAGTGAGCATTTGTGAGATAGGAAGTTTCTTCCATGTCTAAAGTCACCATATATGAGTGAAACACCATGCTACAAGTCCAAAATCATCATGAATATCATCTATTGATTACTTACTTGCTTGTTTACATATAATGCTTATCCCTCCTTAATCCCATTTTTTTTTATTTTTCTTTACTTACTTACTAGTCTATCATCATCTAGATGATGACACAAAGTTTGAGGTGAGTGAATTTTTATGGATAGTAGCCCTTGACCTCAAAAATATGTTTGATAGATGATGATTTCAACTTCAATACATTCCTATGTATTCTTGAAGTTGTCTTCAAAAATGAAAACAATGTCTCCAACAATCTTGGAGGTTCTTGATATGGGTTAAAATGTTGATATTTCAAGTGGTCATAATCTCCATTTAAGTGCTAAAAATATGCTTTTAAAACCTCTATTTTAAAACCTCTCTTAAACCCCTCATTTTGATTTCAAAGGATAAGAGCCTAGTTCTTCCCAAAATCTTCAAAACAGTGAACAATCTGAGTTCAAAGATTTCTCTAGGACTCAATACTCAAAGTATTAACATGAGACCACTTGGAAAGTCTTCTTAACTCATTAGAGAACACCCATGATATTTGGTTTGACTTGAAAATACATGGAAGTGGTCCATTTGAACCCAAACATTCTCTTCAGATATTCTGCTTTTGCTGTCACAGCAGCTTGGTTGACTTTCAACTTGTTTTACAAAAAACTTTTCCAAAAGGAGTGGTCCCAACTCATTTTTCCTTTGAACTTCAGTGTCTTAGGAAACTTTCTGTATAATATAGGCCTCTAGATCTTTTGTTTTCATTTTCTAAGATTTTTCGACATTTCAGTCGATGAGTAACCTCTATTGTTTATATGATTTCTCTCAATCTGTAATAGTTATTGAGGATTGGCTTTTTGATTTGTGTTCTAGACACAATAAGGATGATCTCCATAAAAAATCATGCACTGAAAATATTCCTAACCCTACTTTTCATTTTCCACAAGATCAAGTCACTGTTCTGTCCACTATTCACAGCAAGCATTCTTTTACTTTCATTATTTGATTTGATGCTTACATGCACTCAAATTAGTTCATATCTTAGGAAATGGTCCATACTATATTTGTGCATATCCCATGATGATTTCCTCAATGCATTCATTCATATTGTAGATTTCTAAGTCACTTTAAAAAGTCCATGTACGCAAACCACCACAACCTTTGCACATTCTAGGATCATACATTGCATCCATACAAGATTTGGGGCTTTTGTGACCCCTAATCTAAGAAGATTATAAGGAATGAACTTGATCACACGTCCATGCTTCCCCTCGATCTAATCATCCTTTCTCATCCGTCCTGGGGATTGAGAGGTCTTTTTTTCCTAAAGATTAACATGCATCATTCTAGCTTGCTAAGCATATTTTGATCTCTTTGATTATTTGTTTCAAGAACAATCCATGTCCCCTTAAACTAGGAAAACTTGATTACTTGATATGTGATTAGACGATTTTTTCTAGGTTTGTTTGTGTGATCTTTCACCTTTGCATTGTGTGATATTTGGCTTAGATCTTATGACTGATATCTTATCTTTCGATCTTTCATTTCAATTTTCTTATGAAATGTAATATACTATCATAGTATTAATTGTCGACCAAAACATAGTAAAAGATGATTAGTTCGATGCTAATTGAGGCCCGTCGAGAGACGGGGTGAGTTGAGGATGTTTTAGTCGTGATAAAGGCTCCTTCCTCTCTCTTACCAAAACCCTGAGCCAAGTTCTATTGTTATGAAGTGTCGGTGCCCTTTATCCATTTGGGTGAGTCAAATTAGGTTTCTTGGTTCCTTAAAGACCAAGTGGCGACTCTGTATCTGTTTTCAACAGACCTTTTCCATTCCTTTTCAAAACAATCTCAATCAAAACAAGTGGTGGAATTCCGCGTGTCCACAATCTGGCTACTCTGCTAGGGACATTTATTTTTAAAACAAAATAATAATGGGGTTTGACTCATAAGAAGCATCCTTAAAATCATCTTTTTACTGTATCTGGTTCACCGCATTACACTCCTGCATTTCCCCTTCCAACTGTGTCTGAAACGCGGCGCTGACATTGTTCAGGTCTTGCTGTGCCAGGGCATAAGTCACTATTGATACTGTACCTTCCAAGGTATATCAAAAAGAGTAAAAACTTCCGTAATGTCTCTCTGTCGGTATATTGGAACTCTCGTCCCTCTTTGACTAAACCCAGCCTTTACATATAGATTCTTGTAGAACCTTTCATAGGACTGTTCATTTATCTTTTCAGATTGGACAATTTGATATAACTGTTGTATGCTCTGACGGGATTACCTGCGCGGTGTAGACGCTTATGTGGCATGAGGCAGAATCTCTTTCTTATGATTCCCAAGGCAATCAGTCACATGTGATCACATTGAGTTGACCTGCCTAGGCACCATGACAAGGATGTCTGCTCCATGCTCACAAAGATATACACTGCAAACCTTGTTTGTCAGTTCTAAGACATAGGAGTATGAAAACTTGCTAGATAGTATGATTACCATCATCACATGCTCTTGTCATATACACTTATTTCTCCCAAAAACTCTGTCCATATTTCCCAGATGTAACCTGTTTCCCCCAGAAACTCTGTCCAGATATCCCAGATGTAACCTATTTCTCCCAGAAACTCTGTCCAGATAAAATGCAGATATAACCTGTTTTCCCTCGAAACTCTGTCCAGATATCCCAGATGTAACCTATTTCTCCCAGAAACTCTATCCAGATATATCCCAAATATATCCTGTTTCCCCCAGAAACTCTGTCCAGATATCCCAGATATAACATGTTTCTCCCAAAAACTCTGTCCAGATATCCCAGATATAACCTGTTTTCCCTAGAAACTCTGTCCATATATCCCAGATGTAACCTGTTTCCCCCAGAAACTCTGTCCAGATATCCCAAATGTAACATGTTTCTCCCAGAAACTCTGTCCAGATATTCCAGATATAACATGTTTCTCCCAGAAACTCTATCTAGATATCCCAGATGTAACATGTTTCTCCCAGAAACTCTATCCAGATATATCCCAGATATAACCAGTTTCCCCGGAAATTCTGTCCAAACTTCCCAAAATGACTTGGAAACCCCTATTAACCCCTGGTGATCATACTGAAATGAAAGGTTAGCACACTCTATATGGCTAAGACCTTATTTGCTTAACTGCTATCTGCTAGAAGTAGGAGCACCATATAGATTTGGGCTTACATTGCATGCTTGTCTCATTTGCATGCACTATTCCCATCGGTCCGTACGCACTGTTTCAGTCAGTCTGTACACAAGTCAGTCCACGTCTGTTAACATCACTATCATTTGTCTATCTAAAGTCATCACTGCCAGAATCTGATACGATCCTCTCAAATCTGTAGGTCACTACAGATTCTCAAAGTCAGCAGCTGGGATCTTCATCCTGGGTCAGAAATTCGGATAATTGTTTGGTCAGAATCCGCCCGACAAGTTATTTAGCATAAATCAAGAAGAGTTGGAAAACAAGGTCATTGAGTTGGGAGCCACCTTAAGCCAACAGTCTGACAGCCTGGCCCAAGTCTGGAGGTTTATGGAAGAATTGAAACAGCAGCAACTGCAATATCCACCTAGGTTCCCGCCACCACCAGGTTTTGTGCCACCTCCACCGCCAGGGTTTGTACCACCTCCTGAGAATAATGGGGAAGAAGATTGGTTTCAAGGAATCCCATTGCCTACATATGAGAAGAAGTTCCAGGAAAAAATGGACAAAGGTGACAAGCTAGAAAGTGTTATGCGGAAAAGCAAAGGGGTTGATGACTACATGCTAGACCTGGAAGGGCTCTTCGAGCCTGTCAAGTTAAAACTGCCAAAAAACTTCAAAATGCCCGCCATCGACCGTTTTGATGGAACTGGAAATCTGAAAAGTCATGTGAAGCTGTGCATGAGCATCTTCCAGTCAATGGGCTACACTCATGAGCACATTGCGATGATGCTCCCGCTAATTCTCGCAAAGTCTGCACTGTCATGGTTCCTTACCTTGGAAGCTTCCAAAACTCAAGCATGGGAAGACATCGTTCTGGTATTCGTTGATAGCTATTCCTACAATCAAGAGTTAGATGTCATAATCAGGGATTTGGAAACTACTCGAAAAAACAACAATGAACCATTCGCCGCTTTCTTATGCAGATGGAGAAATAAAGTGGCCTGGATGACCCATCGACCAGTTTAGAAGGAACAGGTGAGGATGTTAATCCGAAATTTGTAGTCGCTTTATCATGAGAAACTGTTCTGTCAATCCATCTCCACCTTTAAGGAGTTGTTTGAAGTTGGGACTCGAATTGAAGATGCTATCAGGGAAGGAAAGATTAAAAAGGAAGAGCCCCCAAGTCAGTCAAAAAGGCCCAATTACTCCTGCAACACTCCGGATGTCAATGCTCTTAGCAGTCAACCCATGGCATACCCTCCTAGGCCATACCAACCCTCCAACCAAGCTAACTCCTCCAATTTCCATTTCCAGAAAAAGCCCCCTCGCAATTTTGCTAAGCTAGAAATCTCGCTTTCCTCAACCTTAGACCGCCTCCTTAAAAAAGGCCACCTCCAACTCCTTAAGCCTTGAAACGCCCCGCTACCACCCAATTGTGATATGTCCAAAAGATGCACCTACCACCAAGCCCCTGGCTATAACACCGATGATTGCATGTGCCTTCGCCATGATATCCAAGACCTCATTGACCAGAATATCATTGAGCCCCCTCCCAAGCAGCCTCATGTCACCCAAAATCCCCTACCGAACCACCAAAATATCAGCCTCATTGAATATGACCCCACTACTTTCGATCCTTCTACCCTCATAATCCCCATAGGACTTCCCTTAGCCCGCATTGACATCCCAGATTCTATAGAAGTCCATCTAATTGAAGGGGATGATTATGGGTGGCAGCAGCAGCTAGATGATGAACAAGATTTGTTCTTCCTGGAAGAACATGATCTAGGGGCAGTAGATCTCAAATGGTATAATCCTAACAAAGAAAACGACACCTTCGTATGGGATAAGCCAAAAAACCATTTGTGGGAACAAATTACGAGTGGTTTAAAGAAGATGGGACTGTGGAAGGACCTACTCCTGTCGAGATTGATCATCTGACTAGGTCGGGTCACCATTATCAGCCTCCACAACCGGTCATGGAAACCATGAAGAAAGGGCCAGTTAAGGACAAGGGGAAAGGAAAAATGGATGAGGTCATCGAAGAGGACAACGAATTGATAAAGCAGTTGAAGAAAGCTCAAGCACATCTCTTAATGTGGGACATCATGGTAACATCTTACAGGTACAGACAAGCTGTGCTGAATGCCTTAGCTAGAATTAAGGTCCCCATTGATGCTATACTGGAAGATATGATGGCTTTCTTAAGTACACTTACCCCTGATCCGGTCATTACCTTCTCCGATAAGGATTTGTCGCCGGAAGGATCTGCGTTAACAAAGCTCTGTACATCACTGTCGGATGCAAGGGGCAGCAGGTGCCATTCTGTCTTGTCGATACAGGCTCAGCCTTAAATGTTAATGCTCTAAGAACCACCACTGCCTTAGGAGTCAACATCCTTGATATCACACCATCTGTGCAATCCGTGAGGGCCTACGATAACACCAAGAGAAATGTGATGGGGACTGTTTCTCTCCAAATCCGGGTAGGGTCTTTGGTCAGCACCGAATTCTTTCAAGTTATGGATATACCTGCCTCATTCAACTTACTGATTGGGAGGCCCTGGCTGTATGTCAACAAAGTTGTATCATCTACTGTACACCAAATGATTAAATATATTCATAAGAAAGAGGTAAAAATCATCCTCGACAATAGTTGGGGAAATGAGGCCTTCCAAGCTGCGCTCTTGTCTTTGAAATCCAAAATACTTGAACTAAAAGAAGGAAAAATTGGAGGATTCTTCATGGAAAAGATCCAAATGGTTAGTGATGGAGATGGGTTCCCCGAGGTCCACTCCATGGTGGTCAATATCGTCCATAAAATGAACTACTTCCCCAGAATGGGATTGCGATGACACCAACAAGGGATTCGTGAGTTCCCTCAGATTAAAGGACAAAAGGGCACTTTGGGATTAGGGTACAAGCCCACTGAAGAGGACATCGAGCTCCGAAACCCATAGAAGAAGAGAGTGAGGAGTCTCCCACCGTACCACAAAATCTTGAATGGGCAATTCATCACAGAAGGGGATGACTTCCCCTACTTTGGGTTTCCTGAACCTTGGAACCATCAGACCACCAGAAAAGGTACCCTGGGCTTGAAATCTTTGCTGACTGTAAAAGGCCCCCCTATCAAGATCCGTTCTATCCGTAAGAAGTTGTGAAAACCCCAGAGGAAGATTGGTTGAAGTACTTGGACACTGCAACCATTGAGAAAATGTGGAAAGAGTTCGCTGAAGAAAAGGAAGGAAAGAGGGCCAAGAGCCAAGATGATCAGATCACGCCAACTGAGGAGGGTTTGAGCAACCAAGTTGTAGTGTCATCTGTCTGTGTCTCCCTATCCCCTATTCCCACAGAGTCTGTACTTCCTATTATCGAGTCTGTACCAAAGTCGGCTGCTGTGAACCCACCATTGTCTGATGTAATCACTCCACCTGTTATGATTGAAATGAAAGACAGTTCTGCTTACTTCTCTGTGTCTAATACTTGTGAATGCACAGATCCCTCTGAGGATCTCCCAATCAAACTTAAGCAACTAATTGAAAAGCCACCTGCTTATGAAATAATTGAAGATACTTTACCAATTAACCTAGGTGAAAAAGATAATCCACAAATTGTGCAAATTGGCTCAACGCTTAGCAAAGGGGTTGACCCCGACATTGTCCAACATTGTATTCCCCTTCCTCCCCAATTCTAAACATGTCAAGTAGAAACTGAGGCACATGAGGCCGGAATGGGCACTGAAAGGTCAAAGAAGAGGTAGAAAAATAGTTTAAGGCAGGGTTCATCATTGTTTCAGAGTATCAGGAATAGGTTGCCAACATCATGTCAGTCCCCAAGAAGAACAGAAAAGTTCGTGTGTGTGTCGACTTTTGTGATCTAAATAAAGCCAGCCCAAAGGATGACTTCCCGCTTTCCACATCGATGTCTTGGTAGATAACATCGCAGGACATGAGCTACTGTCATTCATGGATTGCTTTTTGGGGTACAATCAGATTCTAATGGCACCAGAAGATCAGGAAAAGACAATATTTACCACACCTTGGGGGACCTACTGTTATAGGGTGATGCCTTTCGGACTCAAGAACGCTGGAGCAACCTACCAAAGAGCCGCCACCACTCTGCTGCATGAAATGATTCACAAAGAGGTGGAGGTATATGTAGATGACATGATCATGAAATCCAAGGATAGAGAAGGGCACTTAGTGGCACTGGAGAAGTTTTTTGAAAGATTGCGCAGGTACAAGATGAGGCTGAATCTGAAGAAATGCACTTTTGGTGTGACCTCTGGGAAGCTCCTAGGTTTTCTCATTACACAAAGAGGGATAGAGGTCGATCTCTACAAAATCAAGGCAATTCTAGAAATGGTGCCGCCATAGAATGAGAAAGAAGTGAGAGGATTCCTCGGAAGGATCCAATTCATCAGCCGCTTTATTTCCAAGCTCACAACTACATGTGATCCCTTGTTCTGGTTACTGAGAAAAGGAGAAAAGTTCCAATGGGATGACCAATACCAAGCCGTATTTGATAAAATAATAGCCTACCTTCAATACCCGACCATCCTTTCACCACCCACTCCTCACAAGCCCTTATTTCTTTACCTATCTATCTCCGAAAATTCCATGGGGTGCACGTTGGCCCAAGAAGGGGAAGAAAGCCACTCTAAAAAAGCCATATATTACCTTAGCAAAAGGATGACTGGGTATGAGCTCAATTACTCTACCCTTTAAAAAAACATGTTGGGCCTTAGTCTGGTGCACTCGCTGATTAAGGCACTACATGCTGGCCTTTCCAATTGTGCTATAATCCTACATGGATCCTCTAAAATACCTTCTCAAAAAACCTGCCCTGACCGATCGTATATCCCGTTGGCTACTCCTACTATCTGAATTCGATATCAAGTATGTGACAAGCAAATCGGTAAAAGGGGGAACTATAGCTGAGCATCTTGCAGAACACGCTGTTGATTTTGAAGAAAATGGAGACTTCCCATTCTCGGACGAGAATCTCATGGAAATCAAAAAAGAATAGTGGAAGTTGTACTTTGATGGGGCAGCCAACATGAAAGGATACGGAGTAGGTATGATCCTGGTGTCGCCAAATGCGGACCACACCCCACTGGCAGTCAAGCTTAATTATAACGCCATCAACAACACTGCTGAATACGAGGCATGCATTCTGGGGATGGCAGTGGCCATAGAATTGAGAGTTCAGAAGTTGGATGTCTTCAAAGATCCAAATCTCATTGTGTCACAAGCCAGAGGAGCATAACATTCTTTTACCTACCCAGAGAAGAGAACTAGTTAGCAGATTCATTGGCTACCCTAGCCTCTATGATCAAAATCCCTGTAGGGGTAAAAATGATGCCTCTGGTAATCGAGCAAAGATACGAACCGTTATTTAGCATGATCGCTGCAATCGAAGAAGAAGAGAATGAAAGACCATGGTATCAAGATGTTTGGAACTTTATAGAAAAAGGAGCATACCCCCAAGAGTCTACTGAGAAAGAAAAAAGAGCAATTCGAAGGTTCGCAGCACAGTTCATCATTTACGACGGAAAATTATTAAAGAAAGGGTGCAATGGTCACAACCTGACTTGCTTGTTCGGGAAGGACGCAAGAAGGATAATGGAAGAAATACACGAAGGGGTATGCGGTCCACACATGAACAGTCACATGCTGGCCAAAAAGATCATAAGACAAGGTTACTATTGGACAACGTTCGAAAAAGATTCTTGCGAATATGTGACAAGGTGCCACAAGTGCTAGATCCATGCAAACATGATGCATGTACCGCCATCTCTGCTCTATAGTATGACCTCCCCGTGGCCATTCTCGACTTGGAGAATCGATATCATTGACGAAATTGTTCCGAAGGCCTCAAATGGGAACCGATACATTTGGTTGGCCATTGACTACTTCACAAAATGGTTAGAAGCCGCATCCTACAGCAAGTTGGGGGCAAAGGAAGTGGCCAAATTCATCAAAAGAACTCTAATCTGCCGTTATGGAGTCCCCCATGAGCTCATTTCGGACAATGGAAGTCATTTGAAAGCAGAAGTCAGGGATCTATTTGAGGAATACAAAATCACTTATCACAGGTCGTCACCATATAAGCCGCAAACTAATGGGATAGTCGAAGTTGCAAACAAGAATATCAAGGCCATACTGCAAGAGTCGGCCGATAGTTACAAAGACTGGCACGAGAAACTACCATTTGCGCTCTAGGGATATAGAACATCGATAAGGACGTATATGGGAGCGACTCCTTATTCATTGGTGTATGGCATGGAAGCAGTACTTTCTGTCGAGATAGAACTACCGTCCCTGCGTGTCTTGGCGGAATGTGAAATTTTAAAATCTGACTGGTTAAGGGAAAGGTACAAAAAATTGGCTCTCATAGATGAAAAGTGCCTAGCGGCAGTCGACCATGTCCGAATCTATGAAAAGAAGATAGCCCGTACTTTTAACAAGAAAGTTCGTCCGAGGAAAATTGTCAAGGGTGACCATGTCTTGAAGGAACTACGAGCTCCGATCTTTGACCCATGTGGCAAGTTCAAACCTAAATGGGATGGCCCTTACATCATCAAAACTATCCTCTCCTGAGGAGCGACCTATCTCATGGACCTCGACGATGTCGAATTCAAAGAACCAATCAACATGGATCGCCTCAAAAAGTACTATGCTTGACCTTTTTTTTACCCAATTCCTTTTAAGCCTCGCCCTAAACTACGCTCGACCTAATTCCCTCTCGGGGATACGTAGGCAACCGCATCAATTCGGTCGCTCTACCCACAAAAATAGCCTAATTCCTCTCAAGCCTCGTCCTGAACTACGCTCGACCTAATTCCCACTCGGGGATACATAAGCAACCGCATCGGTTCGGTCAATACCATCATAATCAACCCCTTTTCTTTCAAGACTTTGGCCCGGACTACGTTGGACCTGATCCCCGCTCCAGGGTACGTAGGCAGACTTTCAGAAGAGAAAAGAAGGATGGCTCGCTAGGTCGAAAATTCGAAAGGACGCCTAGGCAAAAATTAGAGTTAAATCCAAAGTGAGCAGTAACAAAAGAGAGAAAAGAGCTCGCAAGGTCACCTAACTGGTGCCTAGGCAAAATTATCAGCGCATGAGAGAAATAAAGTCGCAGTCCCTACCATAACCTAGAAATCACCCTTCACACTAGGGGCAAACTTCAGCCACCCGTCTTGTTTGCCTGAACCTCTTCTAAACTAGGGGAAAACATCGATCATCTACCTCATTTGCCTCACAACCATACATATCCCAAAATAGGGGCAAACTTCGGCCACCCTCCTCGTTTGCCTCTCATCATCCTAGCATGCCCAAACAAGTACCAAAAGCAAACATCTGATAAAAATCATACTACAAATGTTTTAAGAAAGCCAAATGCATAAAATAAGGTTCTCCAAGTAACCATGGTTTGCCGATAAACAAACTTCGAATATAACATAAGTAGGGATAAATGAAAACACAAAAAGTTCTTCAGAAAGCAATCACAAATATCAAAGACACTTGGAGGAAAGAACCAGAATCAGTCAAGTCTAGTGTCTTTTATTTCTTCAAAGGTCTTTAGAAGTAGGCTTTTACACGGCAGGCCCATCCACTGATGAAAGTAATAATAGTAATAGCTCTGACTCTGGAAGCAAAGACCCTCTCAGTAAACCCCGGGGGACCTCTTGAACTCGCCCGTACTATCTGGCCAATCGACGAGGTTGATAGAAAGAAGTCTCTCTCAGACCCATCAACCACACTCTCTGGTAATCCCCGAGGCTAGTGGTCACAGCATGGAGGCCCCAACGCCCCCACAATCCAGCAAATGTCCACCTCAGATAAAGCAGCCATCATGCTAACCCAATCGGCAGAAGTGTAATGAGAATGAAGCATGGCCCTGCGACAGTAAACTAGCAGCACACTACCAGTCCATAACTGAAGGCGCTCGTAGAGCAAAGCCTGTAACACCAAAGGCGCCCCAGAAAGAAGGAGAGTTCCTTGATTAAAAGCACAATCCAAACCGTTTAGAGTTTCGGCCAGAACCATGGCCATGGAGTTCTTACTCAATTTTAGCCCGAGGCACACGTGCACCAAGTCAATGGAAGTACTCAAGAATAGAAAGTGCGAAGTCATGCATAATATCAAAGCAGCCTCGTGGGTAGTATCATATACGCTAGGATTCCCAGGATTAGCATATCGGGCAATGATGGAAGCAATATCAGGAACCTCACCATGAATTAGTCGGCATGAGATAACAGCAGAATAGTTCAAGTATTCGACAAAGCCTCACGTAGGACTAAGAGTACCAACAGAAGGAAGAATCAGGTCAGAGTCCGGATCGAAGCCAAGGATAACACATAACTCCTCAAACAGGGGGCATATCTCCAGGCTGTTAAAATTGAAGACATGATTTACCAGGTCCCAATGGGCAATGGCAGCACGCATGAACTCAGCGTTCAAAGCCATCTGGCGAAGAAAGAACAGCTCGGTCAAGCCGTAGAAAAAAAGATTGATCCGTTCCACGCCATCTGTAATGTTCAGCCAAACCGTGAGTTGAGCAGGATCGTATAGTGCCATATTTTCTATCGTGGCTCTAGTAAAATTCAAAATTTTGGCAACACCTCCCCGTTTCACTAACTATCCCACCTGTAAGGCAAACACACTCACTATCACAAAGCTGTTCATCGCAGTAACATCAATAATCACATAACCACAGTGCACATATATTATCACACGATCACCAACTAAAACAAGCACACAATCGCGCCTTCAAATCGGAAACTATCCGGCTCAAAAGGCAAAACATCATAAAACTCTGTCGAAGGTGACAGATCATCCTATACATCATCCTACACATTGTCCATAATTCACTAGTACAACCCAATTGAATACATAAAATGGAGATAAAACAAAGTCCCCACTTAGAAGGCCCCAGTCCTCCTCCTCTTCATCCTCTGTCGGACCACTCGGAGTGTACGTCGGCGATGGCCTCCTCTCGCCACCCCTGCACCTTGGCCTGGTTCTCGACAAGCCAGTACCACCTCCTCGACACTGCACACACAAAATAAATACAATCAGCCAAGAAGCAATAAAAGTACAAAAATAGAGTCGAGTCAGAAATTTACCAAGGACGCCATTTATCTAGTGGCAAACTGCCGCATACCGTCCATCTGCCAAGGGTAAAATTTAGGGTTAGAACCTTGCAACCTTAAGGAGCGCAAAATTAGAGACATACTCGATGGTCCCGTGTAAGGACCAAAGACCGTAAGCTAGCTGCCAAGGCGTGACCTTCCTCAGCATAACTCCAAGGGACATTGAGGACGCCTGCTAGCTGGGTGGGATAACAGCACGTGACTCGCGGCACCTCTATGACCTGCAAAGAGCCATCGACATCCAAAATGTTAACGGTCCAATCCCAAGGAGGGATAGGATCAGAAGCTGGGGGAGCCTGTCTCCTGTACATCTCGGGAAGCTGTAGGCACAAGATAAGTTAGGAAAAGACAAGTCCAAAAACATAAGTGATGAATAGAGACAAAAATGTAAAGAAACTCACATCAAGGAATGGAAAGTTCAGCATCAGAAAGCTGCCACGGTAGGTCTCATATCTTGTCTCAGAGCGAAAATGATCCCAGGCATCAGTACCAGCCAAAGTTGCCAGAAAAGCAGTACTAGAGAGGTCATCAGCATCCATCACAGGAGGGCCATAAGGAACGCAGTACCTCGGACCACCAACCACGTACCGAGATACCCGCTCACCAAGGTACTACTGCCTATGCTCGATACTCTCCATCAAAAGTCGGCAAGAAGCAAGAGGTCTCACCGCCTGTATTTCCTCTGGGGCAGCATAGGAAACATGCTCCCAGGGTGTCCAATCAACGCTAGCGACCATCAACTCATATAAGAAATTTCTCAGAAGGACGATCTGGTGGGCCCCGCTCTTGACCCCAACAACATCCCTTCTCCATCTCAAGCCTCGAGGGAACAACAGAACAGAAGCCATGCCATCCTCATCTTCACCTGACTCATCGGCAGTGGTAGGAGCCAACACTTTCAAGTAATCGAAGCTCCAGAGCTGCACAGAAAAGTGAAAGTCAGAAAACAAAAATAAGAAAGGACCAAAAGAAAAGGAAAAGTCACGAGTCATACCTCCCAAGCTCGCCAGAATCCTCCAGTGGATTTAATGCCGCTACGAGGAACCTTGCCCATATGCGTGTAAAGGTGGGCCAGGGCAGTACCACCCCAGTCATAAGAAGGAATCTCGTCAATGGTCGCCAAGCAAGAAAGGAGCCATAAGCTCACCCCGTCATTCCGTGTCGCAAAAATTGAACAGCCGAGAACATACAGGAGAAAGACCCGTAGCAGCTGCTGGTCGGTCAGAGTGTGTCCCCCTACCATAAGCTCGATAAAGCCAGCCGCAAAGGAACCGAGGCCCCTCCAGACTCGGGGGAACAGCCCCAATCAGCATCTCAACGGCCGCAGGATCAATCTCGTAGAAATAATCCAGGATCAGGCGCTTCCCGCCAACTCTCATGTCGGTGATCATGGAAAAATCGAAGGGCGTCATCGTCATTTCACCGAATGGCAGGTGAAAAGTATTCATTGTATCCCAACATCTCTCTGCAAGAGCATAAAAGTGGGTCAAGTCATTAGTGCTCTTTGAAACTAGGCGGAGAAACCTGCCAAATTCGGTGTCATCTACCATTTTCTTAACAATAGGCGAAAGTTGGGTGTACCACATAAAAGTGTGGGCAAGACTACTGTGGCCCTTCAAGACCACCTCCGGCACCTACACACATCAAAAACAACAAAAATTAGCACAAAATCACTATTCATAACCCGGAGTCCGACTTCACAAAATTGATAAATAAGCACAAAATGGAACTCCCAACGACCTCTAGGCGCACAATATAGTTCACTAAACTAGCACAATGCACATAATTGCTAAAAATTTCACATACCTGACTCACTAAAGCTATAGTCGAAAGATGACGTTGAGGGTCATGTAAAATCAACTCTGGGGGTTGACTCTCGGCTCTCACCCATTCCTTGGCCTTCTTGGAGAGCCTCCTCGAGCTTGAAGCCATGGATCAACAAAGAAAATGGAAGTGAAAACCAAATTTTCTTCTTGAAAATTAGAGGAAACTAAAACACCAATCAAAAATCCAATCATGGGGAAAGATTACTCACCTGAGCATGCACAAGCTGTGTTTTGACGGATTTTGGCTCCAAAAACACCCCAAAATGGCCAAAAATGAGCATTTGGAGCTCAAAAACTCAAGATATACAAACATGGAATCCGGCCACCCAGTGCCACCGCCGTACTGGCCACTATTTCCACAGTAGTGCCCCAGTACTGCCGTGGCATTACTCCCCGCGGGCTCCGCTTTGCTCCGTTTTAGCCCGTTTTGGCCTTTTTTAGCCCATTTTTTGCCCCGATCAGCCCCAGTGGCCCATTTTAGTCGAGGTTTACAAGGTTTTATCCCCAGTAGATCCAACTTATCCCCAGAGGATAGTTACAGAGGAAAAATGGCTACTTAAGGCCCGAACAGGCTTTTTTAGAATAATCGTTGCAAACGTTGACCGACAGTGAGAGATTCTGATCTGAGTTCTGGTTTTCGATTGACAGTCAAGAAAGAGTCTTAGAAAAACCCCCCAATATCTCCAAAGGACGGTTACAAAGGAAAATCGGCTCCTAAAGGCCCTAACCGGCTCTTTCGAATTGAGCATCGCAAGATTTGATCAATCATGAGAGATTCAGAGGTGAGTCCTAGTCCCTGGTCAAGAAGCAGTCGAAGAGAGGTTCTCAGAGAATCCAACACTATCCCTTGAGGATAAAATCAAAAACATATTAGCTCTCGGAGGCCCTAACTGGCTCTCTTGGATTGGGCATTGCAAGATTTGATCAACTGTGAGAGATTCGGTGATGGATCCTGGTTCTCAGTCAGAAGTCGTGAGGGGTTCTCAGAAAGAATTCCCCAATATCCCCAGCAGAAAATAAATGGAAAACCAAAACCAACTTTTACGACCCTACACCCATTAATAAGCTTCCTCATCTATCATATCACCGTGAGCTTCCTCACTTGTCAACTACTGTGAGCTTCCTCACCTTTCGGTTATCGTGAATTTCCTCACTTATCGAGAGATTCCTCACTCCGTTTATCTCACCTTTCAGTTAGCCTCCTCACTTACCATAAACTTTCTCACCAAATCGGTCATCATGAACTTTCTCATTTGTTGTGAGCATACTCACTTCGGTTATCATAAATTCCCTCGATTATCGATCTTTGTGAGTCTTCTCACCTCTCAGCTGTTATCCTCAAGGGCCCTGTGTCTGATCCACTCGCCAACATGTTTCCCAAAATTTGAGGAGTTTGCCCCGAGACCCAGAGTCTTCCAAACCTTGATGTCCTTATCCGAGTCAACCACCATATCATAGTCGTAAACACTAGCATAACACCGGCCCACTCGGGGTAGCATAAATCATAGCATGGGCTCATGCTAGGATCAGAACACTAGACGTGATAGGACTCAATACACAGTTCATGTCACATCCATACATTGCATCCTCATAGCATAGCATCCGCCTGTCTTGTTATGATTTGTTCTTTTGTGTCCTGAACTACGTCCTAGTCTGATTCCCCTTGGGATAAGTAGGCAGCTCACGCAGAGCGCGACCAGCACTGACCTTAACATCACATTTTTCATCCTTTACAACACTTTATCCTAAATCTATAGCCTCCAAAAAGACTTATCTCTTCGAAGCTTTGGCACTCGCTTGCGACATGCGTTGCCTTGTAAGTAATGCTAAAGAGGGACAAACTGTAGACACCCCATTTTTTCGGCAACCAGATTTAGGAGACCCATTGCTTGGTGGTTCGTAATGATCTAAATGACTCAAAAAGGACTCTTGGAAGTTAGTTCTATCTCTCGAAATGCTCAAAAAGTGGTACAAATGACCAAAATGCCCTTGAAAGCCCAAATACTCCCAGATTTTGACCGAAAGTTTTGAAAACATGCAATGTCATAAGAAAAGTCATTAAATGAGTTTTCAAGCAAAATTCGATGAAATCGTCAGCTCCTAGAGACCCTAGGAAGTCCCAAAAGTTCCCGAAAAGTCCCCGTTGATCGGTTTGACCGAAGTTTGACCAGGTTTGACCAGGTTTGACCAAGGTTTGACCAAAATCATCCAAATTCACCAAAAAGTTTCAAGATCATTCTCGAAAGTACTAAAATGAGTTTTAAAAGAAAATCGGACAAAAATGTCAGCTTTGGGGAGCTCCCGGAGGTTCCCGAAACTTCCCACGAATTCCAAGTTTGACCGATTTGACCTAAAAGTTGACTTTAAAACTAGAGCACTATATCATTTTTCAAATATTTTTCATGAATACTAGAGGTCAATAGCTTTCCAACGGTATATCACACATAATTCTTGGATTTAAAACAAATTTATTATGAATTTTTGAAGGTGAAAAAGGCAATCAAATCGGCTTTTATCGCGAATACCACAAAACTTTTTAAAGTGACCTATCTCCAATCTATTTTTTTTTTATATAAAGTAGACTCCATTACCTTTCCAACGGTATATCACAACCTCAGTTTGGAGTTCATACGCATTTTTTGTGAATTTTGGACGAAATAGGTCCTTTTCGTGAATACCGGAACCTCTGGGGGCCTAAACAGCATTATCTGGATGAAGGAAGAGCAGTGCCGCCACAGCACTAGCCCATTGCCGTCATGACACAGGCCCAATGCCGCCGTGACACTCTTCCCCAGAACAGTCCATTTTTGTAAATTGTTTTGGGGGTCCATATTGATTAATTAGAAACCAAAACGACGTAGTTCCTTGTTCATAGACATTTGGAGCCAATGGGACACTCTTTAAATCCCAAAACCACCCCAAATTGGCCTATATAAACCCCCCTTGACTTCTCATTTAGAAGGACAAATACAATCGACAATTCACTTCGTCCTTTGTGCGATCTCATGACACCTGAACATGCTCCAACACCTTCTTGTATTCTCACTCCACCTCATGCTAGCGAATTTCAATTTCGCAATGGAATGATTCAACTCCTTCCTACCTTCCATGGAATGGATAGCGAGAAAGCATATCTGCACATCAAGGACTTCGAGGATGTGTGTAAAACATTTTCACAAAATTGTCCTGTAGACGTGACACGTCTAATGCTATTTCCTTTCACCTTGAAGGATAAAGCAAAAGCGTGGCTACTCACGTTGAAGCCGAATTCAATCTACACTTGGCATGCGATGAACACTGCATTTCTAAAGAAATTCTTTCCACCTCGCATGACCACTGAGCTTAAACGACAAATTAACTCTTACAAACAAAAGAGAAAATGAAACCTTCACCCAAACTTGGGAGCATTTCAAGGATTTGCTTCTATCATGCCCACATCATGGGTATGAGAAATGGCGAACCATAAGCTACTTTTACGAAGGGTTAAATGGTGAAACAAAAAAATTGGTCGAGACCATGAGTTCAGGACCATTTCTGCGCAAAATACTGAAAAAGCGGAAGCTCACTTTGAGTGGCTAGCTGAACATGCCCATGAATGGTCCATATCTGAAGATAACACACGCTCACAGATATCCTGTGTAGAGGAGAAGAGTTTATACCAACTAAAAAGCGAAGATCACCTAATGAATAAATATGAGGAATTAGCTAAGAAAGTCAAGGAATTAGGGATGAAAGGGGAAGGTTCTATGCAGGTTTTACCTGAAGAACCCTGCGGCACATGCAAAATGTTGGGACATACCAATCAGTACTGTCCCAATGTGCCGTATTTTCAAGAACAACCCCCCATGGAAATAAATGCCATGCAAGGGTATAGGGGTGTGGGGAATTCCTACAATAACTATAATTCACAAAATAATAACAATAGATGGAATCACCGCAGGTTTGATTGGAAAAATAATGCTGGGACCCAAAATCAATACCAACAACAGCCCTATAATAACAATAACCTATATCAAGGGCAATTCAATAGGCAGCCCCAGCCATTCAATCAAAAAATAGACCTAATAACTATAACCAAGCGCAACCCTCTAATCAACAGTCAAACGTGTACGTTCCCCCATACAAAAAGTCACAGGAGGAAGATCCTCTTTCTAACGTGAATCGCAACAATTAATTCAAATGATGAGCAAGATGTCTGCGACGTTAGAGAGGATGGATGCACGACAAGAGGGATTGGGTGGAACATTTCCTGCCCAACCACTTCAAAACCCTAGGGGATACAACAATGGTCCCACTAACCATGAACAAGCTAAAGCCATGACTACTCTGAGAAGTGGCAAGATTATAGGGCTAGATATGCCTCTCTCTACTCACAAAGAGTATGAGGAGGACGAAGTGGTAAATAAAAATCAACCTTCTACTCAGGAAGAGGAGCCATCCACTAATAATGAACCATTAGAAATAAATATTGAAGCTCCTAAACACGTAGAAGAAGTTGAGAGAAAGTCCGAAAAGGAGCATGTTGACAACGAAGTACCCAAATGCCCTTTCCCCGCGCCTTATCCTCAGAGGCTTAGGAACCCCAAAAATGAGGCAAAGAATCAGGAGTTCTTGGAACTGTTCAAACAAGTCAAAGTCAATCTTCCACTCCTTGATGCAATCAAACAAGTGTCGGCCTATGCTAAGTACCTCAAAGACTTATGCACGGTTAAGAGGAGGCAAAGTGTGAAGAAACACGCTTATGTGGCTTACCAAGCAAGCGCAATCATCCAAAACGAATTGCCTCCAAAGCTCAAAGACCCCGGTACCCCAACTGTCTCGTGCCGAATTGGAAATCAAAGAATAGACAACGCCCTCCTTGATCTCGGAGCAAGCGTGAACCTGCTGCCATACTCAATTTATAAACAACTAGGGTTGGGTAAACTCAAGTCTACCCGAGTTGCG
The DNA here is from genome assembly GCA_033977485.1 of Hydrangea macrophylla. Lineage (NCBI taxonomy): Eukaryota > Viridiplantae > Streptophyta > Magnoliopsida > Cornales > Hydrangeaceae > Hydrangea > Hydrangea macrophylla. The sequence continues at coordinate 61,443,146 of CM066985.1, forward strand.
TTGCAACTGGCAGACAGGTCCGTTAAATGTCCTAGAGGAATACTGGAGGACATTCTAGTGCAAATAGACTCTTTTGTCTTCCCGATTGATTTTGTAATTTTGGACACCGAACCTATGTCCAATCCATGCTCACAAATCCTGATGATTTTCGAACATCCATTCCTCAACACCATAGATGCCACAATTAAAATAAGAAGCGGTATTATGACCATTGTATTCGGGAATATGACTTTAAATGTCAAAATCTTTTCTAATCCCTGACCCGAAGAATATGATGACGAAGAGGAGGTCAACTATATTGACACGGTCATTAAAGATGAGGTAGATTTTGTTGATTATAAAGATCCTTTGGAGATAGTTGTGTCACAATTCGACACTATCTATCGACCTAAAGATTCCACTCCATTGGATTCTGTCTTAAATCACACTTGCCTCGTGATGGATACGCGAGAGGAGGATAGAGTTGACTGCATGTGGGTAACACCATATGAACCCCTACCTCCGAAAACAAAATTAGTCATGCCCTCAAATTTTCAATTTCCCAATCTGGAATTGAAGGAGCTTCCTGAAGAGCTCAAATATGCTTTCCTGGGAACTGAGAAAACTTATCCTGTTATAATTTCATCCACTCTCAGTCTGGAACAAGAAGGAAAATTAATCTAAATGCTAAAACAACATAAGGGAGCATTAGGATGGACCATTACCGATCTCAAAGGTATAAGTCCGTCCGTGTGCACTCATAAAATATATTTGGAAGAAGACGCTAGACCTTCGCGACAAAAGCAAAGGCGTCTGAATCTTAACATGCAAGAAGTAGTTTAAAAGGAAGTATTAAAACTACTTGATGTTGGGATTACATATCCTATCTCTGACAGCCCCTGGGTTAGTCCAACCCAAGTGGTGCCCAAGAAGGAAGGCATAATAGTTATTCCTAATAAAGATGGCGAATTAGTACCAACGCACGTCCCCACTAGATGGTGAATGTGTATTGATTATCGAAAACTGAATACTGTGACCCGAAAGGACCACTATCCATTACCATTCATAGATCAAATGCTAGAACGAGTGGCGGGTCATAAGTACTATTGCTTTCTGGACGGATATAGCGGTTATAACCAGATAGAAATTGCTCTTGAAGATCAGGAGAAAACAACTTTCACGTGTCCGTTCGGTACCTTTGCCTACAGACATATGCCTTTCGGGTTATGCAATGCACCTGCTACGTTTTAGCGGTGCGTGTTAAGTATCTTTAGCGATATGGTCGAACAAATACTTGAGGTCTTTATGGACGTCTTTTCTATGTTCGGCCATAGCTTTGAAAATTGCTTAGATAATTTGGAACATGTGTTGGCACGATGCGAGGACAAACACCTAGTACTAAACTGGGAAAACTGTCACTTTATGGTGACCAAGGGAATTGTCCTCGGCCACATTATTTCTGATAAGGGTATCCAAGTCGATAAAGCAAAAATTGATATAATTTCAAACCTACCTGTCCCTCGTATAGTCTGAGACATCCGATCTTTTCTAGGACATGCGGGATTCTATCGTCGCTTTATCAAAAACTTTAGAGCGATCTTCCGACCATTGTGTCAACTGTTGGCTAAAGACATGCCATTCGAATGGTCAAAAAATTGTCAAACATCTTTTAACGCACTAAAAGAACACCTTACCTCCGCACGGATAATACAAGCACCCGACTGGAGTTTGCCTTTTGAGTTAATGTGCGATGCTAGCAACTATGCCATTCGCGCAGTTCTAGGATAGAGGAAGGATAATAAGCCTTATGTAATCTACTATGCTAGTCGAACACTTAACGAAGCTCAAATGAATTATACGACTACCGAAAAAGAACTACTAGCAATAGTCTTCGCTCTAGACAAGTTCAGGTCATATCTAATAGGATCCCCAATTGTCTGTTTTACAGACCACTCGGCCCTGAAGTACCTGTTATCTAAGAAGGATGCAAAGCAAAGGCTTATCCGTTGGATACTCCTACTCCAAGAATTCGATATCACAATCAAGGACAAAAAAGGAGTAGAGAATGTGATCGGTGACCATTTATCTCGGTTAACATTTGTTGATAACACTGAACCCGCACCGATAGAGGATGAATTCCTAAATGAGCAATTGATGGCTATTTCCAATTTGCCTTGGTATGCGGATATAGTGAACTATCTGGTTACAGAAGAGACCCCTAGCTATTGGTCAAATCAGGATAAGAAATGATTCCTACATCACTTCTTTTTCGATGACCCTTACTTATTCAAGTATTGTGCTGATCAGGTCATCAGACGTTGCGTCCTGAATGAGGACATAACTGTAGTTTTGGCCTCTTGTCATTCTGAAGCCTATGGTGGCCATTTTGCCTCCCAAAAGACTGCACAAAAAGTCCTACACAGCGGCTTCTATTGGCCCACCGTGTTAAAAGATGCGTATGCTTTTTGCAAAGCGTGCCAACGCTGTCAAAAGCTTGGTACAATTTCAAAAAGAAACTCCATGCCCTTAACTCCAATTATCACAATTGTAATATTCAATTGTTGGGGCATAGACTTCATGGGCCCGTTTCCTATATCAAATAACTGCGAATACATACTCCTCGCTGTGTATCAAAATGGGTAGAGGCAATACCGACGAGATGCAATGACCACAAAATAGTCATATCCTTTCTCAAGGAAAATATTTTGTCGCATTTCGGAACCCCAAAAGCATTAATAAGTGACCAAGGCAAGCATTTTTGTAATAGGCCTTTGGAATCACTACTCAAGAAATACGGGGTGAACCACAAGATCGCTCTATCCTACCACCCGCAAACGAACGGGCAACCAGAGTTGGCTAACCGAGAAATCAAGCACATTCTCGAAAAGAAAGTTAGTTTCAACAGAAAATACTGGGCATATAAACTGACTGATGCTCTATGGGTGTACCGCACTGCTTTTAAAACGAATCTGGGGATGTCCCCATATAGGTTAGTGTACGGCAAGGCATGTCACCTTCCTGTCGAAATCGAGCACAAAGCATATTGGGCAACACGCTCAATGAACTTCGACATTAAAGAGGGAGGTCATCTCCGGAAACTCTAGTTGGCTGAACTGGAAGAAATACGTCAAGATGCATATGATAATGCTAAACTCCACAAGGAAAGGTTGAAGGCTTACCACGATAGAACGATTTTTCAAAAATCTTTCGAGCCAGGGCAGAAAGTTTTATTATACGATTCTCGCCTTCATCTCTTCCCAGGAAAACTCCGATCTCGGTGGACAGGACCCTTCATAGTCAAATCTGTCTTTCCACATAGGGCCGTCGAGTTATTTAATCCGAAGAATGACAAACGTTTCAAGGTCAATGGCCAAAGGTTAAAATCGTTCTTAGAAGATTTCCAACCAGAGATTGAGCACATCCAACTGGATGAGTCCGATTATTCCTCAACCTAAAACGCTCGAGTGCATTTTCAAAATGTTGTTGTACTCTTTCTTTTACTGCATTTCATTTTGTTTTGTTTTATTCTTTTTGGAATGTGACTTCGATTCTTAATCTTTTATTCCTTGCTGTCTCTCCCTTGCAGGATATTACAAATGAGGGACGACGATGTTCATTCCATAGGGTCATGGGTTGATTCGAAATATCATGACCCCCCTTGGAATGCCGATAAGATAGCATTCTGTTTTGCTCCTTATCAAGGGACAGGAGTAGAAGATGTCGTTGACTTAACCCAAGGATACATCCCATACAACCCTGCTCTCCTCCAGATCAATCCTTTTGAGCACATGGAATTTCCTGAAGAGGAGGGAGAACCAGAGGGGTATGTTGTTTGGGAAGTTGATGATGCTCTGATGGAACAATGGGAGAATGATTCAATGTGGAAACCGTAGGAAGAAGAAGATTTACAGGATGTGGTGCTGGAATGCCATAATGCTGTATTCATTTATGTTGATGACTTCCTTGTCATCCAAGTGGTTCCCTACATTTATGTGCACTTGAGTTATTTGTTATTCCAGCTTCAATGCCCTCTACCTGCTAGTGCACATGGTGATATCATGCCAATAATGAGGTTATTTCTTGGTCATATCTCCTGTTTTTTGTATTCCTTTAGTTCTTTTGTTTGTTTATTTAATTTATTTCTTTCTTTTTGTTCTCTTTTGGGAGTGTCACTATGAATCAAATGTTACCGCCGCTGTTCCTTCCACATCAGTTGTTCCACGAATTTGGACCATACATAAGGTCCCCGTGTACTCCGCCGCAAGAGGAAAGTCCGTTGCGAACTTACACGCCATTATTGCTATCTCCATCTGAATCACCTCCTGCATGTGCGATCAATTCCTTGGAGAGTTCAAACTTGCTCAATGATGCCCTTGATGCTTTCCGGCTGTTGTGGAAAAGGGAATCATCAAATTTGGACCCCACATTTGAAGCTTTGGCGGAGAAAGAAGTTGTGGAAGAAGATATTTTCATGCTTGAAGAGTAGTATTCCACTTCAATTGTATTCTGTCATGTCATCTTTCTTTCATCAATTGATGTGTATTCCTAGACAAAGTTTATTAGTTTCAGTTCCTTTTATTTTTTCTTTATCAATAAGGTTTTAAATACCATGTTGGGGGCAATAATATTGCAAATGGATGCTACTAAAATGTTTTATCTATAAATTTTTGCAATTTTCTATGGTAATGATGATTTTTTTTTGGCTTACATGACCTGTCAATGGACTGTTTTTATCATTTTTATGTATGTCCAGAACAATGTTGGTTAGTTGGGGGTGTATAATTTCTCAATGTAGTCATATTGTAGAATTTCCAAGTTCGATCGATCGAACATATTTCGATCAATCGAGATAATCAAAACCTCGAGCGCTTGAGTCGAGCGCTTGAGCAGAGCTCAATTGATCGACAGTTCGATCGATCGAACCGTCTCGATCGATCGAAACCTGTATTTAAACGAGGTGTCTTTCAGAAACTTCATCAGTCTCTCTTCATCTCTCTAACTCTCAATCTCTCAGAGACAGAGGAGACTCTCACAAATTTTGAACCCCCCATGAACAACCACATAACTTGAGGAGCACCCGACCCCTCTGATCATCATCATCATCCTCCTCATCTCTCCCGTCGCGCGTATCTCGAGGTGAGGTCTCGATACACCCCCTCGTGTCTTTATTTTCGTTAGAATTGTATTGGGGGTGCCCCCAATGGTGTTTCAACCATTTTTTTTTTCAGTTTTTCTTAATATTTCGTGTATAAGGGCTATTCTCATGTTCGATCGATCGAACTGGGTTTGAGCGATCGAACCTAGCATCTTTTCGATCGATCGAACGCGGCTCGAGCAATCGAACATAGATTTTCTCAATCGATCGAACATACTTCGATCGATCTAAGAGCAGCAGTTTCAATTTCTTGTCTGTTTCATTATTTTAATGTATTGACTGTCCGTTTTTTCCATTTCAGGACTTTCACGATGAATTCACCGGGTACCATAAGTCCAAGCCACCAGACCCTATACCCGATCACAGGCTCCGAAATGAGGAGGAACGGGTTTGGTTTACGAGATACTTCCAGTCCAGGAAGGTTATGTTGGAGCGGCCCCTAGAGTATGTATGGCTCTCTGTCCCGTGGTTTCTAGGACGGATCAGAGACCAGCCATCATGGTACTCTATGTTAATCCAGACAAAGAGGATCAACATCCACTGGGTTCGTGAAGCCTGCTCTTCTATGATTAAGGATCCCGCGACCCCATTCACATACTGATCATTCTTCCACAGGCGCGAGATCCTATTCAGCTCTGCCACCATTTCAGCTGCTCTGGGGGTACCTAAGGTACCAGATTGTTTCTATCCTCGCTTACTAGGAGCCCCAGAGATGCCTCCTACCACCATTATCCGTGAGCTTATAGGCGGCGTCATTTAGTTCTGGAACAGCGTTTCTTTCATCGAGGATAAGCTTTTCATCGAGAACTATCACCTTCTCCATCTGACGCTGGTGAACTGCATTTTTATGACATCTTATCATGAGAAGTTCCCCGCATGGTATGCCCATGCCCTATATGCTATTAGGACAGGACAGCGAGTCTATCTGTCTCGCCTATATATTGACTTCCTGGTCCAGCATACGCAGTACATAGCCGCCAAGCGCCATCTTAAGGGTGCTTGGCCTATACATTGGGTCATTGAGTAGGCTGGACTAGTCCCATTAGCCATAAATTTGATCATTCAGGCCTCGAGTCGATTTGGCGAGACGGCGGCCCGCTGTTCTGATGCTCAGAAAAAGGGAAAGGCAAAGGGTAAGGCGAAGATTGGAGCGAAGAGGAAGAGGGGAGGAGGCACTGATACGGAGGGTGTAGCTTCTGGGACGTCCACAGAGGCTGAGGAGCTTGATTCTGATGATGAGGTTGATCCTCGTATTGAGGTTGCACAGTTTGAGCTGAGACAGCGGTCTCAGGCTCCCGCCCAGGGAGAGTCTTCTTCATCCGCACCTCTCCCTACTGTTCACTAGTTGCTATTAGAGGAGAGAGAGGCACGGATCAGACTCGAGGGCAAGATGGATCGCATGACGACCCTCTTGAGGCTATACTTATTCAGATAGGGGTTGACCAGTCTTTGCATACACCTACACCACCCACTACTGGTCCTTCATCCTCAGCTCCTTAGGTCGATCATTCTGCTCCATCTCCATCGGTAGCTCCATTTATTCATGTTCCTACTCCTTCTGTCCCATCTACTGATCCTTCTACTCCATCCATATCGGCGACACCACCTGCTTCTAAGACACCACTTCCACCACCTCCAGTCGTGATTGATCTATTATTATCTACACCAGCTGCTCCGACTACGAGTGACCCAGCGACGGCTACTACTATTGCTGAGGGTGGAGATGGGGATGCTCTAGATGTGCTTATTGAGATCTTATCGGACGTCGTCGATGATGTATAGATTCAGTGTTGGTGGCTGTTGGGTTGTCTTGGTTGGGACTGTATTATCTTCTCTCTCTTATTTTTCTTGTGGTTTGGTTGGTTTGGACATCGTGGACTTTTGTTTGTATGGATTTTATAATCACTGTTCTGTTATTTCATTTTAGTATATTTCCAGTGATTAGTTCTGTTTATGTATGGATCTCTTGCTCCATCTTTTCATATTCTATTTGATCCTTCCTGCTTAGAGTTTGCATGCTTTCTATACAGATTGTTACACTTGCGGTTATTACTATGCTTTGACAGGTGATATCTCTCTATCTATATTTGAAAATTATCTTCTGAGGACATCGCAATTTTCAGTTGGGGGTGGGATGTATATAGATAGTCACCTGCACATATTTAGCAATCTGGATCACTTTATTGCACATTTCATACAATCTCGGTTGAATTTGGAAAATTTTAAACAAATTTTAAAATAAAATTGGAAATCTTTGAAATTATAAACTTTATTGGTAGAACGACTTGCAATACTCACTCCTGTTTAGCTGTTACCAAACAATGACACATTCACATTAATCTCATCTTTTTATGAATTAAATTCACTCATTTTTTTCTAGTTCGCTAGGATGATTGCATGTGTTAACCATTCTTGTATCCAAACTCCTTATGCACATGTTAATAGCTATGCAGAAAACCTAAATAAGAGTTAAGATGACTTTTGTACTCTAAGAATAAGTAGTGGAAACTAGTTACCCTTAGTGAGCTTTTGAATCCAATCGTCAGTTCTAAAGGAGTTATCACATTAAATTCGAATCGTTTTCTTGAAAATACGTATTAAAATCGTAGAATAGTCTCTAATTCTTTATTTTGGCTGATTAGTAAAGGAGAACGTTCAGGATTTACCAACAAAACTCAATGAACACGGAAGTGCTAAAACTAAGAAGTTGAGAAAATGATTTAAGCCATCGTTATTTGCTCCTTACCTTTCTATATACCTATATCAACATTCCAGAATATGCATTGTTCTCAACCCCACACCTAATAAATACTGCCAAATTTGTTATGAAATCCTAAATCCTTAATCTTATACTTTGACCTCAATACACCCCATTGCACATCCAATGTGATTGAATTGTTGAAGTATGTTATGAGGAAGGGAGTAGTTGTGGGAGGGGCTGTATAAAAGAGAAAACGAAAGAAGGAGTTCATGTTAAAAAAAATATTTATATACATATATATGAGAAAAGAGGATGGTCGGAATGAAGTGAAGAAGAAATTACTACACTCAATCACATGCTAAAGAATTGTGATTTCTTTCCCCATCATTTCTATCCTAATATATAAAATTATACCGAAAAGTCAGTTTTTACAATTCCCCTATTTATCTGTGATTTGAATTACAATGCCAGTTTTTACACAATGTGATTAATTTATGATAAGTGGTATAGTTTTAGTGGTTATGTGTACAGATTATTGTTGTTGTGTGAAGAATTGAATAAGCAGGATAAAAGGAAGTGCTTGGGTTCAATGAAGACAAGTCAAAAATGAAAAGAAAGTTTCGAGCGATCGAAGAAGGCTCGATCGATCGAAATAGTTCAAGCACTCGAAGATCCTAGTAGTTCAATGGATCGAGAGATGTTCGATCGATCGAACATGGCTTTTATCAGAACTTACGCGCACGCAGCGGAGACAATTTTTTTTAACCCTAGCCTTAGGTTTTTCTACATACCAGTTGTATTCACGTCGAAAAGGACGCCCACTTTTAGTTTGTATCATTTTATAAAGAGAGTTGGAGAGTTTATATTGTTTTTGTAGGTTTCAAAGTATAATCTTGCTTGTTCTTGGATTTTCAAGTGATTTGATCTTAATACACCGTCTTAGGTTCTGTTATTTCAGTTTATTTATAATCTGTTTATCATTTATGGTAGTATTAGTGAAGTTGATCATAATCTTGCATGTTAAATAGTGTTACACTTATAGTTTTCATAGTTTTTATGTTAAAATCACAATCAAACGCATCCCTAATAGACTTTTACGTTAAAAACAAGTTTAAGACACTTCAGACTATGTCTGAGTAGTCCTTGGGTTGGGAAATCGCGATGAAACTGTGATTTCAAGCCTCTGCCATGCAGCAGAATAATTCCTGTGTTCGATGGATCGAAGTTATTTCGATCGATCGGAGCAGAGACACAGTCAATCGATCAAAGACATTTCGATCGATCGAGAGATGAAGATGTTCGATCGATCGAAAGCGCGTCGATCGATCGAAACCTCTGATTCTTGAGAACATTTAATACAGTATTCCTATACTTTCTGTTGTACAGATTTGTTTTCAAATTGTCCCCAAATGCTCAGTATGTCAAAACAGTCTCTAAACTTAAAGCCTTAAAGCATTTTTCTTCAAAATCTTTTGCAAAACACTCTCAATGCTAACACCATTGTGGCTGCGAGTCTTAACTATTGTTTTAAACCGCTTTCCTGTATTTTGAACTTAATTTGGATGATATAGTCCCGATCATGAAAGGGCTATGGATTCTCTATCTTTAAAAAAAATACGGAATATTGTAGAAGATGTACTCCCATGAGCTTTAATGTAATTGCATGGTAGATGGCTAGGTCACTGTGGATTTGCGTGATCCCAACACTTCTCTTTTATTAAGAAAACCAGTTTTAAAATATTGCCCTAGTTGATTAGTTGGTTATTAGTTTAAAGTAATTTAGTTGTTTTAATTTTAATAGTTGTTAACCGTAGAACTCTGTATTCTATAGTTTCCTTGAGCGTTAAATTTCTTTTTCTTTTTAGAGTTTAATCTAGGTAATTAATTTCCAAACCTTCCCTGTGGGATCGACCTGGACTTCCAGTACCATATTATTTGCACGATTACTTACACTTGGGTATAGCTCACAAGCGCGCACAGAAAAAAATTTCGTGTCAATAATCTCCATTTAAGTGCTGAAAATATACTTTTAAAACCTCTATTTCAAAACCCCTCTTAAACCCCTCATTTTGATTTCAAAGGATAAGACCCTAGTTCTTCCCAAAATCTTCAAAACAGTGAACAATCTGAGTTCAAAGATTTCTCTAGGAATCAATACTCTAAGTATTAACATGAGACTACTTGGAAAGTCTTCTTAACTCATTTCAGAACACCCATGATATTTGGTTTGACTTGGAAATACTTAGAAGTGGTCCATTTGGACCCAAACATTCTCTACAGATATTCTATTTTTGCTATCACAGCAGCTTGGTTGACTTTCAACTTATTTTACAGACAACTTTTCCAAAAGAGTGGTCCCAAATCATTTGTCTATTTAACTTCAGTGTCTTAGGAAACTTTCTGTATAATATGGGCTTCTAGATCTTTTGTTTTCATTTTCTAAGATTTTTCAACATTTCAGTCGACAGTACAGACTCTATTTCTGAGTAACCTCTATTGTTTATATGATTTCTCTCAATCTGTAATAGTTATTGAGGATTGAGTTTTTTATTTGTGTTCTAGACATAACAAGGATGATCTCTATAAAAAATCATGCATTGAAAATATTTCTAACCCTACTTTTCATTTTCCACAAGATCAAGTTACTGTTGTCCACTATTCACAGCAAGCATTCTTTTACTTTTATTATTTGATTTGATGCTTACATACACTCCAAATTAGTTTATATCTTAGGAGTGATCCGTACTATATTTGAACATATCCCATGATGATTTCCTCTATACATTCATTCATATTGTAGATTTCTAAGTCACTTTAGAAAGTCCATGTACACAAACCACCACAACCTTTGCACATTCTAGGATCATACATTGCATCCATGCAAGATTTGGGACTTTTGTGACCACTAATCTAAGAAGATTATAAGGAATGAACTTGATCACACGTCCATTCTTCCCCTCGATCTAATCATCCTTTCTCATTCATCCCGGGGATTGAGAGGTCTTCTTTTCCCAAAGATTAACATGCATCATTTTAGCTTGCTAAGCATATTTTGATCTCTTTGAATATTGTTTTCAAGAGCAATCCATGTCCCCTCCTAGATTAGAAAAACTTGATTACTTGATATGTGACTAGACAAAATTTCCTAGGTTTGTTTGTGTGGTCTTTCACCTTTGCATTCTGTGATATTGGCTTAGATCTTATGAATGATATCTTATCTTTCGATCTTCCATTTCAATTTTCTTATGAAATTTAATATACTATCATAGTATTAATTTTTGAACCAAACATAGTAAAAGATGATTTTTTGGATGCTAATTGAGGCCGTCGAGAGACGGGGTGAGTTGTGGGTGTTTTAGTCGTGACAAAGGCTCCTTCCTCTCTTGTACCAAAACCCCGAGCCAAGTTCTTTGGTTATGAAGGGCCAGTGCCCTTTATCCATTTGGGTGAGTCAAATTAGGTTTCTTGGTTCCTTAAAGACCAAGTGGCTACTCTGTATCTATTTTCAATAGATTTTTTCCTTTCCTTTTCAAAACAATCTCAATCAAAATAAGAGGTGGAATTCCGCGTGTCCACACCCCGGAAGAAAGCATGGCCCCGGTAGCATGAGCATGATCCAGGCCCAGAAGAGTCTCCCCGAGGACTAACATGACTGTGCTCCTCATCTCTCGAAGACCACAAACAAAGGGAATAAGGATGTCGACAAAAGACTGAAATAGGAAATGAAAAGCATAGCCAAAGAAAGGATACTGCGTCTGATGATCTGATATCCTCCGTCATTCAGATTCCCAATGGGAGCATAAATGGAAGAAAGATGGTCAAAATCAATGTGTCGGTCACAAACAAAAGAGCTGGCAGCACTCTAGGAAGAGCCACTAGATCTTGGACGTACCCTTCCTGTAGCTGGAAGTATGGAGAATGGCGCTAAATTATTTGAAAAGTGAACAAACCTCCTCATGACCGAACCAGAAGACATGTAGAGAGGGATCCCAACATCTGATAGCAGGTTGAAGTAAGTCCTCGTCTAGAGCCATATAGCGAAAAACAAAGAGGTCCGTCAATCTGTGGGACTCGAAGTTGAGCTGGTCAATACCTGAGATAGAGTCCATCCAAGGGTATAGAATGTCGGGACCTATGGTAGCCATGAGGGATGAGAATGAATATAGGATGGGAGATTGAGTAAAAAGAAGGAAAAGAATCATGGAAATTTCAAACTAGGCACAAAATGAGTAAATGGCACCTTATATAGGAAAAGGAGGACTAACCTACACTCGATAAAAAGCGGCGACACTCACTGAGTGCCGGTCGGTAGTTACTGAGTGTCGTACGGCATTCAGTGAGTGTTGATCAGACTCACTGAGTGTCGTCCAGAGTTTAAACGGTTCATGGAGCAGTTTGTAACTTTAATCAGCCCAAAACCTGCATGAAAAATGACCAAAATGTAAATCTTTGGGCAGTCAAGCACCAATTCTTTTGCACCATTCATCGATAAGCAATAAGGCATTCACATTTTGAGTTGGCAAGGTAAATAAATATGATACTGAGATAGTAATCAAGTATGAATGTAAAATGGAATTCAAAATCCATGCATGAATAATAAAAAACCTCCTATCTAATGTAAATCCATGAAAGGAAATATTTCAAAAGTCTCGTCCTCGCAGGGACGTCATAAAAAAGAAAGGGATGTATTATCCTCGTCGGCGATGCGGATTCCTTCTGGGCGCCTGTGGAGCTGTCTGACTTCCCCCAGCCCCACCATCTCCACCGTCACCCCCGCCTTGACTGCTGCCACTGGCACCTCCCTGATAGCCGCCTCCTTGACCCATCTGAAGCTCTTGCATTTGCCTCCTCATGGCGTTAAGCTCTTCCTCCTGCATAGAAGAAAGATAATAAAATTCTTTTGAAATCTCCCGGTTTCAATCTAATAAAGTCCAGATTCTTTTTGAAATTCCTTAACTTCAAACTTTGTGGGAATAAAATCTTTTCCTAAGAATTCAATTTTAAAAAGAAAGAAAAAGTAAATAATAAATATTCTTTCAAGATTTTTAGACTCAAATAAAAGAAAGGGTTGAAAAGATATACTATAGCTCTGAACTGAAGATCCGCATTAGCTCTTGCTCCATCGGCCTAAAAATTGGGTTTTTAAGCATTAGTAATTGAAGCAATTGAAGGGAGAAAATATACATAGTAGTGTTGAGTCTTACCCTTCACTCGCGATCATGAATCCAATGCTGGACAATATGCGCATACGATAGTCCCTCCTAAGCATAGCCTCTGGGAATCATATCATACTGTAGGGGGATAGTCGGGACATTCTGAGCATAGGGGGTCAGCTGATACATGGTCTCCTGGCCCATATGAACCATTGGCACATTCCAGTTCCACTGTGGGAAGGCTAGAGGTTCACCTGGTCTAGGGACCGGCTACAAAGAAAATTCAAGTCTGTGTGAGTATTATTGCAAAGTTAAAAGGAAATTCAAAAAGAAAAAAGAAAAAGAGAGAAGAATAAAACGGATGAAAAGTTTGTTACTCGTGTAACATCAATGAGATGAAAATTATGTATGAGAGAATTTAATCTGAAATTGGGATAGCCGTCTGGACCATCCATATAATTCACAATATTCTCCCCACCTAGAGCAGCGACAAGGTCTTCATCGTCTAAGGTCTCAGTACTCCTCATGGTAGCAGAAGGGGCCCTCGGCACGTAAAAAGCTGGGATAGAAAGAGACTGCCTAGTCACCCTCTCGCCGAGGTACCACTCTCGGCACACCTCTCCCACCATCAAGATCCTCATCCTTGAAAACCCTACAGCAGCCTGAATCTCCGCACTAGCCTCTGGGAGGGCCGCCTCCGCATTCCATATCACATGGACCTCACATAACTTGATGAGGAGGTTCCTATAACTGATAAAGTCATGGGCCCCACTTTTCAGCCTGTCGCCTCTTTCCTCCATTTTAAGCCTTGAGGCATAATGGTAGCCTCACCATCCCTGGTACTGGGAGCTCTGATGCCCAGGTATTCGTGGGACCATATCTGCAAAGGAAAATATTAAAGACTGAATCCAATGCTGAAAACAAATAAAATCAGGAAAGATTTTTGAGGAATCCAAATGAATAGATGAATAAATAAAAAAGTAATGAAATAATAATAATAATATTATTAATAAAAGGTTTTACCTCCCAGGCTCTCCAGTACCCGCCAGTGGACTCATGTGGCAAAAGAGAGTAGCCAGCCCTGCCCCTCCCCAGTTATACTTATGTGATCGATGTCCTCCAAAGAGGCTAAGTACCCCAGATTGATCTTGTCTCCTCTCGTGCTCATCGGGGAGCAACCCAGCACATACATAATGAAAGCCCTAATCATCTGGTCGTCAGTAAATGCCCAGCCCCTGAAGGTGTCCATGAACCATTTCGTAGGCACTATAAATTCTCCTGGATGAAAGTCGAATAAGTCAATGATCTGTTCATGACGGCTCGGGAGATCGTCATAGCTAGCCACGAGAAGGCCATCGAATGCCAGTGATCATGGAAAAGTCCAGAGGAGTCATTGTCATCTCCCCAAACGACATGTGGAATGTGTTTGTTGTATCCCACCATCTCTATGCCAAGGCCTGGATATGGGTCATGTCATTTGAACTCTTCTCCAAGAGTAACACAAAGAGCCCAAAGCCAGCATTGTTGATCCCAATTTTAACTTCTTCAGAGAGCTCCTCATACCACCTCCAGTCGTGGGCCAAGCTTCCATATATGGCCCTTAAAGTATGGATAAGGGCAGGAAGGAAGAATAACAAGTCAAGAAAAGGCAATGAAAGTGGAAAGGACAATAAAGTCAATGAGGATTGGTAATAAGGATTAAAAAAAAAAAAACAAACAAACAAACAAAAAAAATTTCCTATGAATAATTCCACATTCTAAAAAATATATATATGAATAAAATAATGATAAATAAAAATTCTTGAGTCTATAGCGACTCCATGCGTTGACAAATTCTTGAGTCTATAACGACTCCATGCTTTGAGAATAAAAATTCTTGAGCCTATAACGACTCCATGCTTTGAAAAATAAAATTCTTGAGTCTATAATGACTTCATGCTTTGAAAAATAAAATTCTTGAGTCAAAACGACTCCATGATCTCAAAAGAAAAAAACGTGAATTTTTGAGTCCTAGTAACCCCGTGTTTTCAAAAGCAAAATAATAAATCGAATTCTCAAGTCATAGGGATTTCATCATCATGAATTTTGGGTTCATACTCACACAAAATAATAAGCCTAGTCTAAAAAAAATTTGGAATGCCTTGCGGGGTCGATGAGGCCCCTCATTAGCAATGGACAAATAGAATAATGAAATTCGTAGGTATGATCTTGGCGTGAAATCAATGAATTCAAACAAGAGGAATGAGCATCAAACATGATCATGGCGGTCAGGTCAAATTCAATTCAAAAAGGGGGAGGCATAAAAATAATTTGGGCATATCATATTTTCACAAAATTTACGACATACTAATACATGTATTGATCATCAAGCATTACATTGCACTGCATTTGTTGCCATAAGAGAGTTCAAAGTTATACCAGTTTATTGAATGCTCGTGCCGAGAGATGCGCCCCAGGGTCAGCAAGAAGAAATGACGAGTTATGGTCGGGGAGGGCTTATACTTCTTCTTATAGGGGTCATAGGATCCTAAGCCACTAGCCATTTGTATGAATCTGCAAGAAAAGAGGAGAAAGAAATAAATCAAGTAAGATCATGTAAGAGGATTTAAGGAAAACCAAGAAAACATGTAAAATAACTATGATTTCAAAGCAAAAATCAAGATAAAAGTGCAATATTGGCATTAGAAGGGGGAACATACCGGATTTTGGTAGATTCTTGAGTTAGGAATCAAAATAGAAGAGAGTTTTGAGAGAGAATTCGTAGGAGATAAGGAAGAGAATGAGAAGAAAAGAAGAACATTTTGTTTTTTAAAACACTGCCAGTCAAACCGACAGTCGATGTAAAGTCATCGGCACTCAATGAGTGCCGTACGACATTTCAGTGAGTGTCGGCCGGCACTCAGTGAGTGTTGCCTTGCATCATTGAGTGCTGCTGCGTATGACAGGTGTCCCTTCCTCCCAAAATTTTCATATTTATGCTGGGGGACCATCGAATTTTGCTCAGATATCCTAAAGGTTTTCCCTCGTTTTGAAAGGACCCCAAAGATTCGAAAAAGAAGTTTTTAAGCCCGATCACAAGTAAAAATTGACCCCATTTGTAAGGAAATTGATTTGATTTAATTCCAATTGACTCCAGATTTTTGAAAATGATTTGATTCGAGTCTAATTGACTCCTGAATTTTTGAAATTGATTTGATTCGAGTCTGATTAACTCCGAATTTTAAAAATAAATTAGAGTCTGATTGACCCCGAATTTTGAAAATTGATTTGATTCTGATTGACTCTGAATTTTTTTGAAATTGATTTGATTTGAGTCTAATTGACTCCAAATTTGTTAAAATTGATTTGATTTGATTTGAGTCTGATTGACTCCGAATTTGTTGAAATTGATTTGATTCGAGTCCGATTGACTCTGAATTTTTTAAATGGATTCGATTCAAGTCTGATTGACTTTTGATGAATGAATTCGAGCCTGATTGACTCCTGATTTTGAAAATTAAATTGAATTGGAGTCTGATTGACTTCGAATTTGAGAAAACTGAATAAATTGGAGTCTGATTGACTCCGAATTTTGAAATATGAATTGGATTGGAGTCTGATTTACTCGCGATTCAGAAAATTAAAAAATTGGATTCTGATTAATTCCTAATTTTGCGACCATTTGAATTTTAGTCTAAATGACTCCGGATTTTGAAAAAGATTGATCTGAAAATAACCATGAAGGATTCCTGAACTGTAAGAATCTTTGAACTAAGTTAAGAATCATAAAGATTTCACTCCAAAGATATGACAGAACTATATGTATCGATTCTTGATGAGTTAAGCTAGGATGTAACGAGTTTGCATTCTCACTTCTTATAACAAATTTTCCCTGATTCAACTATGGAGTATAAGGTGTGAAGCATCTCAATCGATCAGATGACTTTTTCAGAAGATTCTGAGTGTAAGGCTTGAAGCATCTCAAATCTTTCAGCATGCTACCTGATTCGACTATGGAGTGTAAGGCGTGAAGCATCTCAATCAATCAGATGACTTTTTTAGAAGATTCTGAGTGTAAGACGTGAAGCGTCTCAAATCTTTCAGCATGCTACCTGATTCGACTATGGAGTGTAAGGCATAAAGCATCTTAGTCGATCAAATGACTTTTTTCGAAAGATTGAGTGTAAGGCGTGAAGCATCTCAAATCTTTCAGCGTGCTACCTGATTCGACAATGGAGTGTAAGGCGTGAAGCATCTAAGTCGATCAGATGACTTTTTCGGAAGATTCTGAGTGTAAGGCATGAAGCATCTCAAATCTTTCAGCGTGCTACCTGATTCGACTATGGAGTGTAAGGTGTGAAGCATCTTTGTCAATCAGATGACTTTTTTGAAAGATTCTGAGTATAAGGCGTGAAGCGTTTCAAATCTTTCAACATGCTACCTGATTCGACTCTGAAGTGTAAGGTGTGAAGCATCTTAGTCGATCAGATGTCTTTTTTTAAAGATTCTGAGTGTAAGGCGTGAACCGTCTCAAATTTTTTAGCGTGCTACCTGGTTCAGGTATGGTGTATAAGGCGCGGAGCACATCTCAGTCGATCAAGCGGTTCTCAAAACACCCATGAAGCGCATGTGTATCAATCATGATGTTCCCAGAACAGAACAATGTCATAACAGGAAATTTTGGGGTGTGAGACGCATTTCTGATGAGAGGAAAAGTAGCGTGACTCACACTTGGGAGCATGGGACATAAAATTGTTTGAGTATGTGCACCACGATAAGATAGGAGCATTCATCTATGTGATTAGTTGCATTTGTATGTGTGACCCTTGCCCGAACTACGTTCTGGTTTGATTCCTGCAGGGATACGTAGGCAACTCACCATCGAGCACGACCAGCACTGACTTTCTTTTTACCCACCTATTTTTGCAACGCACTTTGTTTTACCTGGATTCGACAGCTGGGTTAAAGGCTTGTCTTTCACACAGGCTTCGACATTCACTTGTGATACGCGTTGCTTTACAAGTTCTGCCGAAGAGGGGCAAATTGTAGACACCCCAATTTTGACCAGCCTTCGAATCCAGGAGATGGCTACCTCTGAGGACCGATGATGACAATGACCGGTGAAGTTCAAAGATTTTCCAAACAATTCAAGTCCTTCGAGGATTCTTCAAATTAGGTTTTCAAATTGAAAAATAGAAAAGAGAGAGAAATCAGGTGATTCAAAAAGACCCGAGTATGAAATATGAATGAGAAAAGAACAGTTTGAAGGTCAATCTCCAAAATCAATTATATTATTGTTTTGAAAATAAAAGAAAAGTAAAAATGAATTTTCAAAAGAAAAGAAAAAGAAGAAGAAAAAAAAAAATATATATATATATATAATAACATGATATAATAGAGTATTTATGAAGTATAAGCATAATTTATATTAAAGAATTTATATATTTGAAAAAAAAAGAAGAGGATAATACTAATGGTGCGGCACACGGCATAGGCGGCGACACTCACTGAGTGTCGTAGACAACTCAGTGAGTGCCACTCGCTGTAATAGGCTCTTTTTTTTTAAATATGTATGGAAAATTCTTGCACATGGGTTTTTCACACGAATTTACCCAATTGACCCCATAAGAGAGGTCTATATAAGCAGGCCTTCATCTCCATTGTGGGGGGGGGACTTGAACCATTTTCATGTATAAACAAGATATTTTTTAAGAAGTTCTTTGAAGAATTTGAAGAAGGGATTGAAGAAATTGGAAGATATTCACAAGAACAAGAAGAAATCCCTGAGATTATAGAGGTAACCTTCCAACCTTAGATAGAATTAAGCAAGTTCAATCACAAGTTCATAGTTCTAGGATCTTTACACATTTTCAAAACCTCTCTTCTTACCTCATTTCATCACACAACACATAGAACTTGTGATTGAATCTCATGGTAGTTCATTATTTTGGATCTAAACAAGCCTTGGGTTTAAAATAAAATTAGTTCACAAGGAGATTTTGTGATTTTGGACTTTCTTAAATAATTTTGATTTTTGTTTCACTCTTGTCAATACTTCTTTTGGACATCTATAAGATCTCCTATATCTCAAGAGATTCCTTAAGATTAATCTCTTAGTCTCCCATAATTTCATGATTTATGTGGGGATTAAGTTGATCATAATTGTACCCACACAAGTTTGAATGGATACAAAAGTCCTAATCCAGGACTTGGAGCCTTCAAGTTGAGTCTCATAAGATCATTTCTATATCCTATGGGATTCATATGATTTTGAGTCATGTCTTAATCTCCAAGGACCATTGATTTGAGAGGAGAATAAGATACAATAAGTCTATACTCCTCTAAGATCATATGATTGGGAGAGGAGTTAGATATAATTCTAGTTCACCTTCATTATTCAAAGATTATAGGGTTGAATAAGACCTTAGGATTCTCTTAATCTCTATGTGTGAGGCCTAAAATGGAGATCCATTAAGGTTAAACCCATGAATCTTATTGTATTTCACTCATTTATTTCAATAATCACAATCATATTTGATCCTAGTTCTTTATAGAATCATGGGTCAAGTTTGATTTGAAGCATGAACACTAGTTCTACAAATGGTGCAGTGAGCTCACGAACTCATTGTGATCTAGGATTTTTAATTAAATCATGGTTCATGAGAATTCAGTGAGACCAAGTGGAGAGTGTTCATAACTCATATATGCATCACTAGAACTTTTGTTTTGATAAAATCTTATAATTAGGATGGTTTGGGCCTTATGATTTGTGAATAGGTTGTTCTCTGTCCAGAAAATCAGAACAGTAAGTTCATTTTAAAATGAGTGAATTAGAGCCTTAGCCAAGCTTTCTTGACCTAAATTAAAATTTTCTAAGAAGATTAATGTGTTAGGAAGATACCCTAAAAATATCAAAGTGTTTCTGATTATTTTACTAGTTTTAGAAAATCATACTAGAACTCTGGACAGAGAGTAGAAGATTCCTGAGTGATGTCTGGTTATGGTTATGACCTTATCCCCAGAGATTTAACCGTTGGATCTTTGATTTTCATTTTTGGTTAAAAACTAGACTCACAGAGGCATGGCATACTCAAAAATAATTCAGATCCAACTGTTGGAAGTATTTTATTTCTATATTTTTAAGTTTGGTCTGCTCTTTGTAATTTCTATAATTTTGTCACAGTTTTGATAAACCTTGTTAATTCTAATCTAAATGGTCTTTTAATGCCCGAAGACACAAACTATGTTTTAAGTAAGGATAATCAATTTTAAATCCAGAGGCTAAGTGATCCAAATTAGTGAAAAGTTCATAGTGCATCCTTATTCATGTCTATGCGTCCATCCATATATGTTGGTGTTTATGTTTAGAAATAATCTTTAGCTTAAGGTTGCATTTAAAATTGAACCTAGTTAAATATAACCATAGGTTCCTTGTGATCAAATTGGGATTATACCATCTCTATATGGACATTACATTGACTCCTAGTTGAGACTTGTATATCTATAAAGGTGTTATAATTCCAATTAGTTAGAAGGAATTCATAGTTATATCAACTCTTTCCATGCTTGTTAGATTTAAGCCAGAAGATTAAGTATGTTATTTAGGGTTCTATACTATATTATTCAAAGCATGTGGACTAAACTTTTGTTTTGTAGCGCTTTGGAGGTACAATTTCTTGCCATTCTCTTATTCATTTTATTTCTTGATTTTATTGATTTTTGACTCCATGTGCGACACCTTAGACTAGGTTTTTCCTTATGTGTATATATGTGTTAGAGACCTTTTCTTAGGCGTTATTTATTTGTATGCATTGCACGTTTCAATATTTGTGGCTGGATCCCCGGTAAGGTCTCTAGTTCCCTATTTTTGCACATCATCTTGCTTGCTACTTGAATTATGTGGTTTATGAATGATATCTTATCGTTAGCAATCTTACACCCTTTTAGACAGGCTTTTGTAATGTATATTTATATTTATGTATTAGATTAATAATTCAATTAAAAGGATGTCAAGTAGAGGCCTATCATGAGATAGGATGAGAGAGGGTGTTTCAGTCCGTCGGGCTCCTTCCCCTTTCATTCCATAATCCCCGGACCCAGTTTATATTTGGTTTCACAAAAGATCAGTTTGCTTTTAAAATGGTTTCTTAATTTACCTTTAAAAAATTAAGTGGCGACTCTTTGTATTTGAAATTTTTTTAAAAAAATGTATTAAAACAAAAGTGGGCCCAAATGTCGGTATCCATAATCATATGTATAAATAACTCTGATACTATATAGAGAATATGTTAAAGGAAAGTATCGCTCTGATGCCCCTATAAGAAAGAATTAAATCATATCACTCTGATATCTTCATAAGGAAATAAATAAAGAAAGAATAAGTCGTACGCCACTTTGGTACCCTTATATAAACGAGAAAGAGAATAAGTTACACATTTGTATAGTCGAGTTGGCATGGTTGAAAAAGGTCATATGGGTTAACATGCATGGTGTGTGATGGTGAGATTTGAAAAGTCAAGAGAGGATGTCTTGGTTGTGCTAGGCTTAATTATCCTAGGCCGCTCGAGATACGACAGGTTAATTAGGGAGGATTGAGCCCAGGCCACTCTAGATACGGTAGGTCAGTTAGAGTCTTGTGACAGCCTCAATTATTCTAGGCCGCTGCAGATATGGTAGATTAATTAAGAGGGTTTAGCCCAGGCATACGGTAGGCCAATTTTGTTGTAGCTTTAAATTATTTCAGGCCGCTTCAGATATGGTAGATTAATTAAAGTATCCCACAGGTTAATGTAACCTGGAATGTCTAGGTATGTTCAGGCCGCTTTAGATACGGCAAACATATCGACAGATATTCTAGACTAACGGCCTTAGGCCGAAGGTTCAGGGGAGCCGCTTGTGTTGGATTTTCATGGTTGAGATAAAAGAGTTAATAAGATGAGATGGTTACATGTTTCATGCACGGTCTTATATAATTGACTTAAACTGTTCATTCAATGTTCATATGCAATAACTGTGATAATTGAAGTTCTATACCCTGAAGTATTAAGTTGTAATAATGGATAATGCACTTTTGTATACATTTCTTGTGTGTTCATTATGCTCACTCGGCTTTCATTAGCTGATGACTTTATTTTATCCTGGACACCCAATATGTTCAGGAGACAACTATGCAGGGCAATACGATTATGCCAGCTAGGAGAGTCCGTGGAGTTGCTTTTATACTTATTAAAGTTGTATAAGATGATTTGAATAATGTTTTATTTGAATAAGGCGGTTTGTGCCTTAAGAATATTTTATTTAAGACAATGTAATTTGAAGTTGTAATGATTATAATTATATTCTTGTTTCTTTATATACTCTGTTTTCTTGTACATGGACAAGCGATCCATCACCTGTCATGACCTATGGTCCAAAATGGAAATGAAAAATTTTCCTTATTTTACTATGCTGGGGCGTGACATTATTATTGATATCAAAGCCTTGGTTGTATACTTAGGCTTATGCCTAAACACAGGTTATGATAGCAAAAGGATAGCCAGAGTCGAGTCCTCCATACTTAGGATCCAACATCCAGATATATTAAGATTTACCCTGATATAAGATAGCTTGCTTTTGTTTTTGTCATGTTAACATCAATGACCCATATCACATACCAGATGATTTTGGCAGATATGTGATTGGCCCCAACGGTATAGAGCCGCATGATTTAGAGATATACCATACTATGATACGGTTTCAGGCTACGGTCAGCATAGAAATAGTATCCGGAGAGCAGTTCACACCAAGGGAATAGTGGACCTACATCGTATACAGTTATAGGCCTTCTATCAGGCCCAGACAGATAGATTGATTACCGAGGAGAGGATCCGGAGGATTTAAAGCCCTGACCTCTATTTGCCCGTAAAGATAGAGCTGGTGTAGGTCTAAATACCGCCAATAATAGAAATGGCAATAACTAGATAAATGAAGTCCCAATCCATCAAATGGGGGACAAAATATTGGAAAGGTTCCGTGCCTTGCAACCAGAGCAATTTGTTGGTACCGCTGAACCGTGGAAAGTCGAATAATGGCTGAGGTAGATGGATCATATCTTCAAAACTATGGATTGTACGGACCAAGAGAAGAAGAGACTGGCAACATTTCAGTTGACATATGCCACTGCATATTGGTGGGAAGCTGTCAAAGCCACCATGGGAGAAGATGCTGTCAAAGCTATGACATGGATTACTTTCAGGAAGAAATTCTTGGAGAAGTATTTCCCGGCAACTGAGAGGCACAAGTATGAAAGGGAATTCATGGACCTGGTCCAAGGAAATAAGTCTATGCAAGAATGTACGACTCAGTTTGAGAGGCTATCCACACGTGGTAGATACGGAGGAAAAGAAAATCTGAAAATATAATCAAGGGTTGGCACTGCCTGTTCGTCGTATGACTATTGGGCACTTGGACAACAAATTTGAATCTCTTATAGAACTGGCCACCGAAATAGAAGAGGATATGCGATCAAACCGCAAGCAATTTGACTTTTGCCCACCGTAGAATAGTAATTTTTGGAACAAACAGCCATATCGCAATTAGGGTCAAAAAAGGACTTTTGATGGGAACCGAAAACCTCGCTCAGCCCCTTTCCAGACTCAGCCATAACTAGGCGTAGAAGGGAGTACTAAAAATTATTTTAATTGTGGTATCCCTGGTCACATATCTCAAGACTGCAAGGCACCAAGACGTGATAGTCGTCAGGATGTGGTGTGCTATAACTGTGGCAAGACTGGTCATGTCAATAATCGTTGTCGAGCCCCCAAAGGAGGAAACTATGGTCAACAAGTACAATCCCGACTTAATGCGATCATTCTTGATGTTGTAGGTTATGAAAAAGGCAATTATGATGAAGTTGGTTATAAAGGAACTCAATATGAGGAACAGCCAGAGCAGCAAGTCATGGAAGGTAAATTTACACTTTATAATCATCGTGTGAAAGTCTTATTTGACACGGGTGCCACACACTCTTTTATTGCTGCCAAATTCTTCCAATTGTAAATATATTACCTTAGAAGTTAGACGTAGCTTTAAATGTTGTCTCACCGTTAGGAGCTACTATTGCACTAAGGCACATATGCAAGAATTGTCCTGTGTACTTAGAGAATCAGAATCTTCTAGCTAATTTGGTTGTCCTAACTATGAAGGAATTCAATGTGATATTGCGAATTGACTGGCTCACTAAGTATCACGCTAAGTTGGACTATGTTAAAAAGAGTATTACTTTTATGGTACTTGGAGATCAACCTTTTGAATTCTAGTGTACCCCTATGAGCGATACGTTCCTCACCAATTGTCTAGCCAACATCAAGACTGTCAGTATAGAAGTGGCTATATCATCGATACCCATAGTCAGAGACTTTGAGGATGTTTTTCAGGATATCTCTGGGTTACCTCCTAAAAGGGATATTGATTCTTTCATCAATCTAATGCCTGACACTATCCCCGTATCAAAAGCACCTTACAGAATGGCTCCTACAAAAATACTGGAACTAAAGAAACAAGTTCAAGAACTTGAAGATCTGGGATTTATACGGCCAAGTACATCACCCTGGGGAGCACCAATGTTATTCATAAAGAAGAAGGATGAATCACTTCAATTGTGTATTGACTACAGAGAGTTGAACAAAGTCACCATCAAGAACAGAGATCCCTTACCTCGTATAGATGATCTGTCTGATCAATTGCAAGGAGCAATGATATTCTTCAAGATAGATTTACGATCAGGATACCATCATTTACTCGTACGACCAGAGGATGTACCAAAGACAGCTTTTAGAACAAAGTACAATCACTATGAGTTTTTGGTAATGTCATTTGGATTAATTAATGCCCCGTTAGTGTTCATAGATCTAATGAATAGAGTGTTCATGCCTTACTTAGATCAATTCATCATTATTTTCATTGATGATATCTTGATCTACTCAAAGACCAAGGAAGAACATGAACAACATTTACGAATTGCAATACAGACCCTTCAGAGTCATCACTTATATGCGAAGTTCAGTAAGTGTGAGTTTTGGCTACAAAAGGTGAAATTTCTAGGGTATATGGTCTCACAACAAAGAATCACCATGGATTCATCAAAGACTAATGCTGTTTCAAATTGGACTCGACCAACCAATCCTACGAAAGTCAGAAGTTTTCTTGGACTCGCATGTTATTATTGGAGATTCGTAGAAGGATTTTTGAAAATAGCAACTCCTCTGACTGGTTTGACTAAGAAGGGTGTGAAGTTTGAATGGAATGATAAGTGTGAGAAAGCTTTTCAAGAATTGAAAGAAAGACTTACCACGGCACCAGTATTAGCAATACCTGGAGATGGCGAGCAATTCTCTATCTTTAATGACGCATCGTATCAGGGGTTAGGATGTGTACTTATGCAAGGAGGCAAGGTTATTACTTATGGTTCGAGACAGTTGAAGCAGAATGAATTGAACTACCCAACTCACGATCTAGAATTGGCAGTAGCAGTATTTGCTCTCAAGATCTAGAGACAATATCTTTATGGAGAGAAGTTTGATTTATTCTCTGATCACAAGAGTCTGAAGTATTTATTTACTCAGAAGGAATTAAATATGAGGCAACACAATGGATGGAATTGATTAAGGACTATGACTTTACATTAGAATACCACCCTAGTAAAGCTAATGTAGTCGCAGATGCCTAAAGTCAGAAACCTTGAGGTATAGCTGCATCTCCAATGGTTAGAGAATGGAAAGGCTTGGAAATGATAGTTGAATTTGATGTTCAGGTTTCTACAGAGAATGAAGGGAAACACTTTGGATGTCTTGTAGTGCAACTGTCACTTATAAACCGTATTTTGGAAGTGCAACAGAAAGACGCTGACCTTTAACTATGGTTTTAGAAAATGTCAGCAAAGAACCCAAAGGAATGGAAAATTGGGACAGATGGAGTACTCCAGTGCATAAATAGCCTATATGTGAGCAACACGGATGGCTTAATGAAGGACATTCTCGAAGAAGCTCATAGGTCAAGATTGACAGTTCATCCAGGAGGAACTAAAATGTATAAGGATTTGAAGAGAAATTTCTAGTGGGAAGAATGAAAAGGGATGTAGACAAGTTTGTGTCTAAGTGTTTGACTTGTCAACAAGTGAAAGCCAAACATCAAAGACCCTTATGACTTTTGCAACCCCTACCTGTTCCAGGTTGGAAGTGGGAACACATCACAATGGATTTTGTAGTTGGATTGCCCTGAACAAAATAGCAACATGATACTATTTGGGTAATTGTGGATCATTTGACAAAGTTAGCTCATTTCATCGCTTACAGTATGACTTATCCGGTAGAGAAGATGAGTAGAATGTACATTCAACAAGTTGTATAACTACACAGAGTACTGGTGTCTATCGTGTCAGATCGCGATTCATAGTTTACTTCAGGATTCTGAGAAAGTCTTCAAGAAACTTTGGAAACTTTATTAAGTTTGGTACTACTTTTCATCCACTGACCGATGGACAGACTGAATACACCAATCAGGTTATGGAGGATATGCTCAGGACATGTGTCATAGACTTCGAAAGTTCTTGGGAAACACATCTTCTATTGATTGAATTTGCTTACAATAACAGTTACCATTCAAGTATAGGGATGGCTCCATGTAAAGAATTGTATGGATGACCGTGTCAATCCCCACTTTGTTGGGCAAAGATTGGAGATAAAGACCTGTAGGACCAGACTTGGTTAGAGAAACCAACGAGAAGATAACAGTTGTGAAAGAGACGATACGTGCTACATAGAGTAGACAGAAGAGCTAAGCAGATAAACAAAGAAAGGACAAGGAATTCACTAGCGGAGATCATGTACTCTTGAAGGTATCATTGATTCGTGGAGTAGTTCGATTTGGACAGAAGAGAAGTAAGTTGTCACCTCGTTTCAGTGGACCATTTGAGATACTGGAACATATTGGAAAATTAGCCTATCGACTCGCATTGCCACTAAAGATGTCTGGAGTACATAATATCTTTCATATCAGTATGTTGAGGGAACACAAGGGAAATCCTTCACACGTTATTGATTTCAACAACATAGAGATCCACGAGAATGTTACTTACAGAGAGAGACATGTACGTATTTTGGATCACAGTATGAAGAAGCTGCGGAACAAGGATATTCCACTAGTGAAAGTTTAGTGGAAGTATCACGATGAGAATGACGCATCTTGGGAATTAGAATAAAAAATGAGAACTAAGTACCCGGAGTTGTTTCAAAACTAATCAGCTTAGATTTCGAAACGAAATCACTATTAAGGGGAAGTGATGTAGCAACCTGTATTTTCGTTTCTCTAATAATAAATGATATGCCCAAAATAATCTAGCCAAGAAGACAGTGCCACGTCACCCAGAGGCGCCGGTTATTCCGGTAGGGGCGCACCCCGTGAGGCCGAGCATTTTCGAGGTGTTCATGCAAACCGCGCGGTCATATCAATGGGCCGGGCATAAAGGTTGCAGTGTCCCGCGATCCTGACCTGTCCAGTAGTTTCCTAAATCAACTACAAGTCTACGAAAGGAGATATGGCAGTTTCCTAAACCACTTAGGAAACTCTCCTAAGATCATGCAAATATATTATGATTAGATTAGGTTTCCTAATCCTATCAACTTACCATGTAAGGGTGGACTCTTGCATCAATAAAAGAGCCCACCTACCCTGTTTACGGGGATCGGAATAGCGTTCAACAGAGAACTCACCATCAATACGCATACACCCGACCGGTATTACTGAGAGTGCCGCCCATCTTTGTTGGCTCACCAGGCCCGCCGGTGATCTGCTAGTGAGAGCGCTCAGACGCAACCGTGGACGTAGGTCACCTTGTTAACGGGTTCGAACCACATACAAATTGTTATCATCTCTTTTTCTCTTAAAACCTTTCTTACCAATTTTAGGCATCATCAGTTTGGCGTTGTCTGTGGGAAAGGACTAAGTCTTCTCATAAACAAATTCTCAACTGATCAACATGCCGCCAAAGATGGGTAAGAAAGCTGCTAATCCAACTGGTCAGGAGAACCCGCAGCCTGAATAGCAGGCTGCCTCCATGATGACCGAGCAGATAACGGCAGCGCTGGCACAACTCTTGAAGGGCCAGCGCCGAACACAGGAACAGATAGAGGCGCTTATGGCCCAACAGGAGAAGCGCCCCGCATCGAAGAATCAGCCAGAGAGAAGCGCCCCTATTCAGAGGCCCGCCCGGGCAGGAAGGCAAGCCCGTTCGGCCCCGGTGTCCCCACCGGACAGGGAATGCCCCCGCGATGGATAGCGCAGCCAGGCCAACAGGCGCTTGCAAAGACGACCTCGGCCCAATCCTCGCCGAGTGGAGGACGCCAGAACTATCATCTATCGGCGGCGCGCAGCTAGAGGGGAGGAGTCCAGACAGAGAGCCCAGGAATCGGCCGAGGAGGAAGAGGCCTCGTCGTCCGACCCAAAGCCGGGCCCTATCCCCAAAGTTGACGCGCTTTGAGGAAGAGGCCTCGTCGTCTGACCCAACCTACCGCTCGGATACAGATAGGAGGACCAGGCAGGATGACGTAAAGGCCCAGGTCGAGGAGCTGCAGCAGCAAATCAAGAGGTTGAACCGCAAATCCGGTCACGACCTCACCAACACGAAGACTGAATCACCCTATACCGCTCGAGTGACATGGTTTCCTATTCCACGAAAGTTCAAACTCCCTCACCTTAGCTCCTACGACGGTACAGGGAGTCCGATGGACCACATCCTCATTTACAAGGCTCAGATGGTGCTGGTCACTATGGTGGACGATCTGCTGTGCCTGGTCTTCCCCAGTACCAAGGGCCAGCCGCACAGTGGTTCCACACTTTGAAGCCCTGGACTGTCGACAACTTCAAAGCTCTCGGCAAGCTGTTCATTAGCCAGTTCGTCGGGATGCTCGACCAATCGCAACCAGACACTCAGCTGCTGACCGTCAAGCAGCGCAAAGGGGAGTCCTTGAGGGAGTATATGGACCATTTCAACCAGCAAAGGCTCCTAATCCGCAATATCAACGAAATGGCTGCAATTATGGCCTTTTGTTCGGGAGTTCAACACACCAAGGTTGCCACGTCGTTCCATCGTGACCGACCGGCAACCCTGGTAGAACTCTCGGAGAGGGTCAGAAAATACATAGATACTGAAGAGTTCCTGAAGGAGAACCGAGCCGGCCAGGCGGGAGACGAGTCCCCAAAGGCCAAGCACAAGCATGAAGGATTCGAGAAGGGCTCGGGAAAGAAGCCGAGGCAAGATCAGAAGGACGCCCGGGGTCGGCCCCCGATTGCTTTCACCCCCCTTTCCCCGCAAATTCAAGAAGTCATGGCCGCCGCCGAGGTGCAAAGACTGCTCCCGCAACCGACAAAGCTAAGAGCCCCGCCCGGAAAGAGGAATCGGGACAAATTCTGCCACTACCACAGGGATCATGGCCATGAAATGGAGGATTACTTCAAATTGAAGATGGCAATAGAGAATTTGATCAAGCAGGGAGACCTGGAGGAGTTTGTCACAGCAGATAGATGACCCCGGCAGGACACCCGAGCTCCCGATCAACCACCACCACTTGGCCACATCCACGTGATCTCCGGAGGAACCTCAGGCGGAGGAGATTCACAGTCGGCACGGAAGAGGCATGCTCGGGCATCCCGGACGGATGTCTGACAGGTGCAATCCACCAGCTCCTCCCCAACTGATGTTCTAACATTTATATCTGACGACTTGCAGGGTGTCCACTGCCCCCATGACGACCCGCTAGTAGTGACGCTTTCTATAGCCAACTATATGGTCAAGAAGGTGCTAGTGGACACATGCAGCTCGTCCGACATTATGTTCACGTCGGCATTCAATCAGCTTGGGATCTCCAGGGATCAGCTCCGGCCGATCGCCATCCCCCTGGTCAGATTCAACGGCTCCACCACGCAACCGCTCGAAACAATCGAGCTACCGGCTCTCATGGGAACCTACCCTCAGCAGGCTTCCGTACTGACCACTTTTGTGATCGTAGAAGCCCCGTTGGCCTACAATGTCATCCTGGGCAGACCAACCCTCAACAAGGCCAAGGCAGTCGTCTCCACCTACAGCTTAACAGTGAAGTTCCCAACTCCTCAGGGGCTCGGATGCTTGCATGGAGATTAGAGCACCGCCCGGAGTAGTTATGTCAGCTCGTTGCGCCAGGGGGCAATCACGGAAACATTGAATGTCCAAGAGATGGACCCCCGGGACCAGAATGACATGATAGGTCCGGTGGAAGAATTGGAGAAAGTGATGCTGGATCCCGAGTACCCAGACCGCACGGTCAACATAGGTACCTTACTGGAACCCGGCTTGAAGGAAAAACTGATTCAGTTCCTGAGGCAAAATCAAGATGTTTTTGCTTGGAGTCATGAGGATATGCCCGGGATTGACCCCCAGGTAATGTCTCATCGTCTCAATGTCAGCCCGAATTGCCACCCAGTTAAGCAGAAGAGAAGGGGCAAGGCCCCCGAGAGACAGAAGGCAGTGAGTGAGGAGGTCGAGAACCTCCAAAAGGCGAAGTCCATCCGAGAGGTCCACTATCCCGACTGGTTAGCTAACGTTGTTCTTGTCAAGAAAAGCAACGGGAAGTGGAGAATGTGCGTGGACTTCACCGACCTCAACAAGTACTGCCCCAAGGACTGCTATCCGCTGCCCAGGATAGCCCTCCTTGTGGACTCCACCGCAGTTTACTCACTCCTCTCATTCATGGACGCTCACTCGGGGTACAACCAGATCAGCATGTACCCCGGGGACGAAGAGAAGACAGCATTCATCACTGACCATGGCACGTATTGCTACAAGGTTATGCCCTTCGGTCTCAAGAATGCCGGGGCTACCTACCAGTGCCTGGCCAACTACATGTTTCAAAGACCTCATTGGAAAGTCTATGGAGGTATATGTAGATGATCTACTGGTCAAGAGTCGGGACGAGCCCGACCACCTCGGGCATCTGGCCGGGTCCTTCAACATTTTGAGAAAATTCAAGATGAGTTGAACCCGGGAAAATGCACCTTCGGCGTCTCGTCCTGGAAATTTCTCGGCCACCTAGTTAGTAGACGGGGAATTAAGGCAAACCCCGAGAAGATCAAAGCCATCATCCACATGAGGTCGTCCAAATCAACGAAGGAAGTACAGAGTTTAGCCGGACGGGTGACCGCACTGAACAGATTTATCTCTCGAGCTACGGACCGGTGCCTTCCATTCTTCAAAATCCTCCACAAAGCGTTCCAGTGGTCAGAAAAGTGTGAAGGGGCATTCTAGGAACTCAAGAAGTACCTGGCATCCCCTCCTCTCCTCTCAACACCCGTGCCGGGGGAAGAATTATTTTTGTACTTGGCAGTGTCACCATCGGCAGTTAGCTCGGCACTCATTCGGGAAGAGCTCGGGATACAGTTCCCCGTGTATTACACCAGCCAGGCATTATAGGGCGCAGAGAGCAGATACTCCCACATCGAAAAACTAGCATTCGCACTTATCACCTCGGACCAGAGGCTCCGCCCTTACTTCCAGGCCCATGCCATCGTGGTCCTCACAGACCAACCTCTCCGTAGAATCCTCAGCCGCCCAGACACGTTCGGGAGGCTCGTCAAGTGGTTCTTGGAGTTGGAAGAGTTTGAAGTGATCTACCGACCCCGGACAGCCATCAAGGGACAAGCTGTAGCAGACTTTCTGGTCGAGTTTACATATCCCGAGGACCTGGTCGAGGAGTCTGAGCCCCCGGCCTTACCGCCCGGGTTACGCTCTGACATCCCCACCTGGGTACTGCATATGGAGGGTTCCTCCAATCAACAAGGCATTGGGGCAGGAATCATCCTGACTACCCCCGACGGTATCCAACTCGAATATGCACTAAGGTTTGGGTTCTGTGCCTCCAACAACGTGGCCGAATACGAAGCCCTCTTGGTCGGGTTACAGTTGGCCATCTCCATGAGTACACAACAGGTTCAGGGCTACAGTGACTCCCAGCTCGTGGTCAGTCAGGTTAACCAAGAGTACGAGGCGCGAGAAGACAGCATGGTAGCCTACTTGGCCTTTGTCCGAGCAGTTTGCAAGCAGCTCCATGGATTCTCCATCACACAGATACCTAGAGAAGAAAATACCAGAGCAGACTGGCTGGCCCGCCTCGCCTCGTCTTCTGAGTCAGACTTGCCCGGGATAAGGATACAGTACCTACCCGAGCCAAGTGTGATCAACTCAGAGGGCATGGAGGTAGACCCGGTCACTCTAGAACCCAGCTGGATGGACCCACTCGTGACGTTCTTGACAGTAGGGACGCTCCCAGACGACAAAGAAGAAGCCCGCTGGGTTAAATACCGGGCGGCACAATATCATCTTCTCGACGGCATCCTCTATAAGAAGGGATTCACTATCCCGTACCTCCGCTGTGTTCACCCTGCACATGTCCAAGCAATACTGTTCGAGATCCACGAAGGTGTGTGCGGGAACCACGTCGGAGGCCGGGCACTCTCCAGAAAGGCCCTACTGCAAGGTTACTACTGGCCAACCATGGTCCGGGATTCCCAAGAGTACGTCCGAAGGTGTGACAAGTGCCAAAGGTACTCTCCCATGATCAACCGACCGGGAGAAATTCAGACGCCAATCCACAGCCCCTGGCCGTTCGCCCAGTGGGGCATTGACCTTATTGGTCCCTTACCAATGGGAAAAGGACAGGTCAAATTTGCCGTGATAGCTATTGACTACATCACTAAATGGGCAGAGGCTGAGTCCTTGGCAGCAATAGCCGAACGAAAAATGGAGAGCTTTGTAGAAAGAAATATCCTTAGTAGATTCGGCATCCCCCGGGTCCAGGTCAGCGACAATGGGAGACAATTTGACACCCCTATCTTCAGGCAATTCTACTCGGGCTACGAGATACTGAATCATTACTCCTCCCCCGAGCACCCGCAAGCCAACGATCAAGCCGAGGTGACCAATCGAACAATCTTGCACTCAATCAAAACAAGGCTTGAAGGCGCCAAAGGGCTGTGGGCTGAAGAGCTACCAACCCTCCTGTGGGCCTACCGTACTACCCCCCGAGCGGCAACAGGCAAGACCCCGTTCTCCCTAACTTACGAATTTGAGGCGGTGGTCCCCACGGAGCTCGGGTTGCCTACATATCGGGTGGCCAACTTCAATGCGCCGGATAACGAAGAAGCCCTCAGGTCAGAACTGGACCTAGTGGAGGAAAAAAGAGACCAGGCCTATCTGAAGGTAGCGGCCTACAAGCAAAGGGTCTGGCGGTATTACAATAGCAAGGTGAAGCACCACAGTTTTCAAGTTGGAGACCTCGTCCTGAAGGCAATGAACCTGTCTACCCGAATCCCGAACCACAGGAAATTGGGAGCAAAATGGGAAGGCCCATATAAAGTAACTCGGGTCAACTGACCGGGAACCTACTGGCTGCAGAGCATGGACGGGCACGATCTCTCTTATCCTTGGAATGTGCAACACCTCCGCAAATACTATCAGTAGCATCTGACCACGGAATTTAGTATTGATAGAGAAGTTTGTTTTTGTAAGCTCTGATCGAGCAACCATTATAAATTTTTTGTTTTTGAATAAAACTTCGAATTTTAGCTTAAAATTTACTCATGTCAATGCACCGTGCAATACTCAAAAGACATCGAGCCTAACCCCGAGGCACCAAAGACCTTGGGCCTAACCCCGAGGCACCAAAGACCTTGGGCCTAACCCCAAGGCACAAAAGACCTCGGGCCTAACCCCAAGGCACCAAAGACCTTGGGCCTAACCCCGTGGCACCAAAGACCTTGGGCCTAACCCCAAGGCACTAAAAAGACCTCGGGATCCGAACCCAGGCATAAAGGACCCTGCAACCACCCATGTTCCAGGTCGGTTTCCTAGGGTCGCTCCTCAATACGTCCCCACCTTCACAGGACGCTCGGGCGCAAGGGGATACTAGGCCTAAACAGGAAATTACTTAAAGCTTCGCTTAGGTCCAGCCGACGACAGGGCTAAACCCCTAGGTGGCCGACGATGGTAGGCTTCAAATGACCCTACAACCACCCATGTTCCAGGTCGGTTCCCTACGGCTACTCACTCCTACACTCCCGCCTTAGTAAAATGCTTGGGGGGCAGGGGAATATTAGGCCAAAACAGGGAATCACACCGGTCACTACAAGAACTTGGAAGATATTCCCAAGTACTTACAGTGATCAGAGATATATCCCGGACGCTAAACAGGACCAGCTCCTACAGCACTGCTAAACAGGACCAGTTCCTACAGCACTCTGGGCAACTACCTTTTAAACAAGTCAGAAAGACTAGGTGTTCTGTTGGTTATGGTCCTAAAACATTTGCTAAGGCAGGTGTTAGGTTGGCCAAAAACCGAACGGATACTAGCAATTATAACCAGGCAGTGCAGAGAGAGAAAACAGTTAATGAAAAAAAGGGGTGACCTCAGGGGCCTTTTCATTAATTAAGAGGAAACTGTACAAAGCCTGGGGGGCAGCTGTAGTAGCTTCCCTAGCAAAAAAAAAAGAAAAAAAAAAGAGGAGAGTCTTCAGGTTCCCTTGCCCTTCAGAGCCTTGATCTCCTCTTCCATGGCAGCCATAATGGCCACCAGTTCTTTGACAGTAAGCTCTAGATCATGAAAGTCCACATCCCGCATGACAGAGTCCGTCCACAGAAGAGTACTTTGCTTTTCCACCTCCTGCAGACGACCTTCCAGATTATCAAGGGAGAGGCCTGTCCAGGAGCTAGGCATATGCGGGCCGACATGAGCTTCCAACCGACCCCGTTTTGGTTGGGGTTAAGATTCCTCCTCAACCGCCTTCTCCTTACCCTTTCTGGTCGGGCCTAGTGGCGGACCTGTATCCCCAGATGAGGATGAATCGGCACTAGTAGATAGAGCGATTGGCCCTTCAGGTAGGGCGGCCCCACTCACGGCATGCGGACCAGAAGCCATGGACCGGGTAAAGCGGCGCGACCCGGAAGCACCCACGATGGGAGCTGCAATGGGAACTTCACCGCCAACCTCATCAACAGGTCCCCCGATCAAATCGGAAAACCTGAAGACGGCTTCGACCGCTCGGTTGATCGCCTCCATATCATCAACAGTGGAAGCAATGTCACGAAAAGCCGCAAAAGACGTCTTGCAAAGTTCAGAATCAAAGGCTGCAGGAGGGTAAATAGAGGGGTCCACCAACTAGTTACTGGAGACAACGACCCAAGGGTATTGACGTCAGCTCTTGTTGGGAAAGTCCAGACCCCGGACAAGATGCTTCCCTTCCGCCCCGGCGCGTAGGTAAGGGTCCCTGCGGTCGATGCTCAAGGTATAGCACTTAGCGACGTCAACAGAGCGGAGGAATATCCCAAGCCGCTCGTTCAGCGCCGATGTACCCCAAAGAAGACGGGCGAGATTCGGGCGGCACTTGGTCAGCGGAAAGCGTAGTCCCTGTAAGAGATCACAGAAGGAGGTAGAGAAAGGAAAGCGCAGCCCCACTATTAGCAACAAGTAACTGCTAATAATGACTGAATGAAAAGCCACATCTTCTCCTTCAACGTAGGGACGGATCCTGACGTCATCAGGAATCTCGCAATCCCTCCTGAAGGCGGTGAGTCCTTCATTGGAGATCAGGTCGACGTAAGAGGCCATTGGGGAAAAACCTAGATTGTGAAAAAGAAGAGGAAAGGAGCTCAGGAATATTGCTCTCAAAGATCGCTCGATATATTCAATCTTCAAACAGCAGGAATATATGGAATGAACAGAACGGCTCATATGTTTTCCCGTCGGAACTGTCGCTTCGGGCACGTGAAGTGTCGCCTCGAAAGGTGTGGGCATTAAATGCATGACGTGACGGTCCGATTACCACGCAACTGTTCGGTTACATCCGAACCGATTTTGCTGGATCCTGACCAGGCCAATTACTCCCTGACATGTGGCAATACCCATACCCGAGCTCCTACCTTTACCGGTCGGTTACTCCACCGGAGGACCTAGAGTGTAGGCCCTCATTTTGAGTAGCATTCCCGACCACATCCGGACGGTTTCCAAGACGCTACTGATTTTCGAATCCTCACCCGATGACGCATCCGGTCAGTTCCAAAAATGGGGGGCAGCTGATATGTCCAAAATAATCTAGCCAAGAAGGCAGTGCCACGTCACCCAGAGGCGCCGGTTATTCCGGTAAGGGCGCACCCCGTGGGGCCGAGCAATCCCGAGGTGTTCATGCAAACCGCGCGGTCATATCAATGGGCCGGGTATAAAGGTCGCGGTGTCCCGCGATCCTGACCTGTCCAGCAGTTTCCTAAATCAACTACAACTCTACGAAAGGAGATATGGTAGTTTCCTAAACTACTTAGGAAACTCTTCTAAGATCATGCAAATCTATTGTGATTAGATTAGGCTTCCTAATCTTATCAACTTACCTTGTAAGGGTGGACTCTTGGATCTATAAAGAAGCCCACCTACCCTGTTTACGGGGATCGGGATTCCAGTTCGACAACTATTCTCCAAGCTGACAAGCGTTCAATAGAGAACTCACCATCAATATGTATACACCCGGCGGGTATTACTGGGAGTGCCGCCCATCTTTGTTGGCTCACCAGGCCCGCCGGTGATCTGCTAGTGAGAGCGCACAGACGCAACCGTGGACGTAGGTCACCTTGTTAACGGGACCGAACCACATACAAATTGTTCTCATCTCTTTTTCTCTTAAAACCTTTCTTACCAATTTTAGGCATCATCAATAAATGAAATGTCAATTTTTACTTTATTAGTATATGTTAATTGTAGGTGTGGTATTATTTGAATAAATAAATATCAATGATCGTGTTGTTAATTGTTAATACAATGCCATTTTATTTTACTACTATGCAGCGTTATTTCCATAAATGAAAATGCTTATGTTGATTTATCCTAATTACAAGACTTTTATTTTATGACCCTTAGTAATCTTAGTTGGTATCATTATGCTTAAGATTGTGCCCTAAGTTACCCTTTAATTTGGGATTAAAACTATTAATAAAATATTAATCACGTAGACTATATTTTTGGTCCCTAATATTTATGTTGGGATATTTTCCTAGACTACCCGGACCAACCTAACTGATCAAACCAGACTGAACTAACTTGACTAATTTGCATAACTGAACTCGACCGACTGATTGGATGCAATCATTCACACGGTTGTTGATTTATTCGTATAACCATTTGCGATCAATAATTCATTGCAACCTGCAAAGAGGGAAAACACTGATTGCTTAGTTTAGATATGTTCACACTTGCAACATAACACCACACACACACTTTGCAAAGCATAAGCATTACACTCAGCATATACATTACACAAACACATACAGAGATACATTATACTTTCAAGACCATTCCCCTTCAAATCTATTGCTCTCTCTACACTCTCAAATACACACATAGTTCTGGAAATTGAAAATTAAAGAAGGAATATCACAGAAAAGAAACCTAGCAAGCTAGAAATATCACAATGAGCTCCACAGGAAGCCATAGCCATTGAAACTAAGCTCAGAGCTTTTATTTCAGAATTTATAGCTTTCTTCGACGAGCCGAGTCGCTCAATCGAACAACCAGTGAGTCTTTTGAACTTACTTATAATGTAGTATTAGTCATTGCGCACAAGCCGGGGGTATCAAATATAGAGATATACGTGTGTGTGTGTGT
Source organism: Hydrangea macrophylla (assembly GCA_033977485.1). Classification (NCBI taxonomy): domain Eukaryota; kingdom Viridiplantae; phylum Streptophyta; class Magnoliopsida; order Cornales; family Hydrangeaceae; genus Hydrangea; species Hydrangea macrophylla. The sequence goes on from CM066985.1 coordinate 61,480,820, forward strand.
GTGTATATATATATAGTTTTGAAGCTTAAAAAATGGTGATCTCTCAAAACTCAATCCAAATGATTTCTGTTAATTGGGAAAAGAAGATTATAACCCCAGTAACTTCTATTTCAAATCTTAGACCTTAATTTGTAACGGTTGTGACGTACAGTTAAAGCAAAGTTTCGGTGACTCTCAGATTTTCATCAATAAGTAGAGCTACGTTAACAATCGAGACTTAACTTATATATTCGTAATATACGCAAAAAAATGAAGAGAATAGTATATTACACTTTCAGTATCGTTGAAGTTTGCAAAACTCGTATATTGCTCTGCACTGTAACAGTCTTGAGGTTGAAGACGACCGCGACCGGTCACGCTTCTTGACCAAGACCAGTCACGCCCATGACCGATCGCGAAACATGACCATGACCGGTCCCGCTATATGACCATGACCAGTCGCGCTTTTCTAAGGCAGAATGACCAGTCATTCTTGTTGTAATTATATTCACTGCTTAAGTATAGTTGTACTCTCTGCTGTAGGCTGCTGTACTCAGCTATAACCATATATGAACCACTTTGATATCTTTACAGGAAATGTGAAATATATACTGGAAGGACTGTTGTACTTTCTATTTCAAAACATGTGCCTCATTGCTACTGTCTTATTAAAAGAGTGGGAAGTAGACTTTGAAAACAAGATTGGAGTTTTAGAATCATATGTATAAATAACTCTGATACTATATAAAGAATGTGTAAAAAGAAAGTAAGTATTGCTCTGATGCCCCTATAAGAAAGATTTAAATCATACAGCTCTGATATCTTTATAAGGAAATATGTAAAGAAATAATAAGTCGTACGCCGCTCTAGTACCCTTATATAAACAAGAAAGAAAATAAGTTACGCATTGCATAGTCGAGTTGCCATGGTTGAAAGAGTTCATATAGGTTAACATGCATAGTGTGTGATGGTGAGATTTGAAAAGTCAAGAGAGGCTGCCTTGGTTATGTTAGGCTTAATTATCCTAGGCCATTCGAGATACGGTAAGTTAATTAGGAAGGATTGAGTCCAAGCCGCTCTAGATACGGTAGGCCAGTCAGAATCTTGTGATAGCCTTAATTATTCAAGACCGCTGCAAATACGGTAGATTAATTAAGAGGGTTAAGCCCAGGCCATTGTAGATACGGTAGGCTAATCTTGTGGTAGCTTTAAATTATTCTAGGCCGCTTCAGATATGGTATATTAATTAAAGTATCCCACAGGTTAATGTAACCTTGAATGTATAGGTACGTCAAGGCCGCTTTAGATACGGCAGATATATCGACATATATTCTAAACTAACGGCGTTGCGCCGGAGGTTTAGGGGAGCCACGTGTGTTGAGTTTTCATGGTCGAGATAAAAGAGTCAGTAAAATAAGATGGTTACATGTTTCATGCACGGTCTTAGATAATTGACTTAAAATGTTCATTCAATGTTCATATGCGATAACTGTGATAATTGAAGTTCTATACCCTGAAGTATTAAACTGTAATAATGGATAACACACTTTTATATACATTGGTTGTGTGTTCATTATGCTCACTCGGCTTTCATTAGCTAATGACTTTATTTTGTCCTGAACACCCAAAAGTTCAGGAGACGACTATGCAGGGCAATACGATTATGCCAGCTAGGGGAGTCCATGGAGTTGCTTTTATATTTATTAAAGTTGTATTAGAGGATTTAAATAATCTTTTATTTGAATAAGGTGGTTTGTGCCTTAAGGATATTTTATTTCAGACGATGTAATTTGAAGTTGTAATGATTTATAATATCTTCCCTGTTGCTTTATATACTCTATTTTCTGGTACATGTTAAGCTAAGTACAGGACAAGTGATCCATCACCTGTCATGACCTACGGTCCAAACGGAAATGAAAAATTTCCTTATTTTGCTACGCTTGGGCGTGATATAATTTGACAAAATCAATATACAAAATTATATATTAACTTAAAGCTCGCATGGTAACGTTGTAGTTTTTGGTTTTCAGTTTTTGTTTTCATTTCTTGAATTGATCACAGTCAACTCCCAATACAAAAAAGGGAAACAATACCTGAAAAAATCTTTAAAAAATGCTAAACAAACGAGTGAGCTATGGTGGTTTAAAGTTGATAGATAAAATTAATATTATATGTCATTTCAGATACAGATAAAATAAAAAATAAAAAATAAAAAATAATTGAGGTTCCAAATTGCTTTCTTTTGTACAATTTATAAACTCCATTGTGTAGATCTCGAAGAAATGTATGAAAAAAAAAATCACTCAAAAAGGCTAAAAAAACGAGTGAGTTATGGTGGTTTAAAGTTGACAAATAATATTAATATTATCTATCAAAACAGATATAGATAAAATCAAAAAAAGTGGTTCCAAATTAATTTCTTTTGTACAATTTTCAACTCCATTGCGTGGATCTCAAAGAAATACATGAAATAAAAAAAATCACTCAAAAAGGCTAAAAAAACTACTGAGTAATGGTGGTTTAAAGTTAACAGATAATATTAATATTATCTATCCAAATAGATAATATCATATATTTTGACAGATAAAATCAAAAAATGAGGTTCCAAATTATTTTATTTTGTACAATTTTCAACTCTATTGCATAGATTTCGAAAAAAACACATGGGAAAAAAATCACTTAAAAAGGCTAAAAAACGAGTGAGTTATGGTGGTTTAAATTTAACAGATAATATTTGCCTTAGTCGTTTTTCTGCTCCAGCAAGGGGCTTTTCACCAAATTCAAAAGTAGCGAGAGGCTTTTTAAAAAATGGTCAAATAGTGTGGGTTTTTTACTAATACACTTAATTTTAAGAGGTCTATGACCTAATATCCTTCATAATAAAATAAAAAATTAAAAAAATTAAAAAAAAAAAGAAAAAAAGAAAAAAAAAGAAAGAAAGTAATGATGGATTTGCAAATTGCAAGGAGAGAAATCATTGAAACAATTCGGGCTTGCGCTAAGGCAGAAACTAATAAACTTGGGTGGAGTTTCGACCTTGTTGGGCTCGGGTATATTCTACCAAAACATGGGCCAAGCCTAGCAGACTTAAAATCAAGTTCAACCCATCTGGGATGAAGCCCCACTAAAAGTTTAAGCATACTATATTGGGCTACAAATTGATGTTTTATTGTTTTTGTATTTCATGTTCATCATTCTGAGATCCAAAAAGGATTGAAAGGGATCAGTGTTAGGGCTTATCACATCAACCAGTTATTAAATCGACCAGCATTGTTATTAAATTAAGAAAACTAATTTTCCTTCAAATTTACTTTTCTTGTAAGAGTTAATTACATTTACGGTTAGGTCTTCATTTTCAAACCTAACTTGCAAACCATATGCTTTACGGGGATTGATTTTAGCACTCCAAAGTATAACTAATGCACTCCAAAGTATAACTAACACTCCATGCATTTGATGCATACCATGGAGTGCATTGGTTCAATTTGGAGTGCGTAATACTTGGGGCACAACCTTCATACAACTTTCATACAACTTTCCCAAAAGATGTGTCTATCTCTTTCCTGTGTCACTGTGGGGTCGAATGACATCACAGGAGAGAGATAGACACATCTTTTAGGGAGGTTGTATGAAAGTTGTATGAAGATTGTGTCCCAAATATTACTCTAAAATCAATTCCCAACCTTTATTTATTTGCATGTTAATTGACTATGCTATTAATTTTGAATATGTACATTCAAGTTGAACCTATTAGAGTAATTTGGGGGAGGTAATCCAGACAAGTACATGTATCAAAACCTACTGCACAATCTCGATGAAACTACACGAAGTGTTTCATAAGAGTAATGCTATGCTTCCCAAATTTTTATCCCAAAATGGGTAATGCTACGTGCACATAAAATGTGCACATAAAGTGTGCACATAAAGATCTGAGTCATTCATTTTGGTGGGATCCATCCCTGCACACATAGGACCCACCAAAATGAATGGCCTAGATCTTTATGTGCACACTTTATGTGCACGAATCATTACTCAAGTTGTATACCTAACCCCTACTGTCACATCATTTGAGAAGCATTTTTAGGATAAAAATTTGAGAAGCATAACATTACTCGTTTCATAAATCCATATCTAAAGTCCCTTTTATTTTATGAAGTCAAGATCAGAAACGTTAAAAGGCAATTTTAGTCAAAAGTCCTATAGAATATAATTTTTTGGTCATAAGTCCAACCCCTTTTCCATTTTAATAAAAGGTCCATCGATACAAATTTCACATAACTTAAAGATTTGAGTTGATTAGTATCACTAATTAGGACATTTGACCAAAATTAAATACGAGTTGTCCTTTAAATTCACATAATCCAATATGAGGGATTTTTTTTTTCTTTTTTTTACGAAATTTCTGTAAATGAAATGGCAGTCGCAATATATACAGCCAAAAGTAAAGGAACACCCAAACATGCCATTAGACAACAACCAAAAAAAGAAAGAAAGAAATATCCATCAGAAACAAAAACCGGCACCTGAACGAACAATGGAGTGTAATATCTACTTTCATGAAATGGTATGATGTAAAAAGTCTAGCACATATCATTCATCTAACATAACCACAGAAGTCTATCTTCTCAGAGCACAAATGTAAAAGAGTAGTGATATATCACACCAAATCACTACGGCGTAGTCCTCTTCAGTGTGAAACAAAAGAGCTACAAAACTAAGTAAGTTGAGATTTGGGAGTCCCCTACAGAAATGTCTTGAGAACCACATCAACTCCACCATACATATCCAAAAGCTTGTATAAGCAGCTACAGCAAAAGTCTTTAGAACAAGAAATAAGATCACAAAAATTGATGGAGAGACTATGAATATAAGCAAAGACACTCAAGCCACCAAAAGAGAAGTCTCGCATAGCCTCTAATGATAATTCGGTGAAACATTCCTTGAAGTTTGTCAGAGGCAAATACCCATTAGAATCTGAAACCACCAAAAAACAAAAAATGCAAACATTAATTTGTGGTATAGATTAGACAAGTGGTGTATAAACTTTTATGTTCGTATCAGCATCAAAGGTTTCTTTAAGGATAAGAAACTGAAAATGCACTAAAACTAAAACATATTAATCTCTCAAGGAGAAATAAAGGGAAATAATAAGGCTCCAAGGCACGAACATGCTGGTATGAAGCATGGACAAGGGCACGCCGACACAATACGGACACATCCCCACAACAAATCCTAAAATAAATAAATAAAAAAATGCATTTCGACACTGCAAGAAAAGCGTCCGTGAAGGGTTGTGTCCGTGTGTTAGACACGGCCACGGTAGTAACATGTCAGTCAACAGTGACATTACTGTCTAGCATCAAATGCAAAAAATAAATATAAAAAAAATTCAATGGTAGTATCATGTCAGTGTCGCAAAAGACAGTGACATTACGTTATAGTGGTTCGACAGTGACGAAATTTTAATTTTAATTTTTCATTTTTTCATAGTCACTATGAATCTTGTTTGATAAATTTTTTCTTCTACCAAAAGACAAGCAACATGCTACCTTCTTAGCAAGGTTATTTAAGGCGCAAATTGTTGGGAATTTAACACGCGGAACCAAATTCCCCCAAATAAACACACTCATGAACAGTAATTAAACATGCACACTAAAGAAAAGACACACAGATTTCTACGTGGTTCGGCCAAACACCTGCCTACGTCCACACCCGAGAGATCCATTCTTTCACTATTGAGAAAAATATGGTACAAGTTACATGAATTAAATCCCATAACCCAAATACAAAACCCTTGTACTCTCCCTACTCAATACCCCAAAGAACATGACACAATTAATCACTGTAACATAGAGAAATCATAGAGACAAAGAAATACCCTCTTTACCTCACATCCCTATTGTGAACACCCCTCACAGAGAACCCCAGTGATTAATATCTCTCTCACTCTAGACCATGCACCCCCATGAGGGGAGACCCCCAACTTGGTACACCAAGGGCTTCAATAAATTCCTATACGACATCCCTATATATAGAGTTTACAACCCATTACTTATTGAACAAGTAATACAACTCTATTATAAAGGAAACCAAATCAGAATAGGAATCTAGCCAAATCCCAATCCCTAAATTAATGGGATTGACCCACATGTGATATATCCCAACAATCACCCCCTATATCACATATTGGGTAATTACTCCGCCACACATCACCAGCACCTCCTTACAAAAAATGCTCGCATCCCTTCAACTGGAGTGCCCACAAAGTCGACCACTTTACTACCGTTTGACAAACCGCAAACACTTCACCATTGGCCATAACTAATACCAGATTGCACATACCTCGAATTCACACGGTCTCAACACCCCCGATTCGAACAATACAGCCAATACATGTGCAATTGCCCCCGAGTTAATTATACGCATTAACTCCACCAGAGAAGAGCCTCGATTCCTCCTTCTCTCCAACAGGATTTCCCCTCACCATCGTCTGAACCGTGAAATAAATTATTCACCCCACTTGCAAGAATTTTCCATCGAGATCTTGGGAGTATAACTCTACCAACTAGACGACACAAACCATCCACATTTCTCTCAACTGCTGTGTGTGATTTCAGCAACAATATTAGATTCCTTCGCAAATTTGGGATCAATATCACACCACCCAAATAGCGAACCTGCTCCAAAAAATATTTGATCAACGTTCCTACGTGCAGTATCCTAACAATTACCTCTGTCGGATAATTGCGCCTGTGTCTGCCCCCGTCTTCTTGGAACCCATCAAATTATTTTCTCCAGAAGCACATACTTACCGTACTTGGAATCTAACAACTCAAGAGAAAATGCCCGTATGAGTAGAATGTGAGAACCTCTCCACCATACGCAACCTACTATAATCACAGTAGTATCAAATTTATTTTTCGGCCCTATATCCCAACCTGTTGCAATATATAGGATCTATCACAAAAAAATAAAATTCCAATCCGTGCAGAATTTCATAAATCCGCACCCACCGATGAATCCGCAGCGCCCAACAACCTTAAGAAACATCTCTGACCCAATTCCAAATAACATAGCTATGCACACTAACTATTTGAAATTCCAACCAATCAAGAACCATGACTCAATCCACCTTGCTTACACTGGATCACTCCCTTACCAAGCTTACTCACCACTGTGACCATTTGTAATTCCTTACAAATCTAGGAAGTCATGCATCATCACGTGACTGCTCACAACCCCAGAATAAACCAAGTAATCCATGCCGTACCAGAAAAGCAATCGAACACGTCACTATTGTCCTGCTGCTCCCATCGTGTTTTAATTTTTTTTCTTTTCTTTCCACCGTGTGCTGACATCACTGCTCCCATGCGCATCTGCCACCATGATCTCACTAATCTGGCTCTGATACCACTTGTTGGGAATTTAACACGCGGAACCAAATTCCCCCAAATAAACACACACTCATGAACAGTAATTAAACATGCACACTAAAGAAAAGACACACAGATTTCTACGTGGTTCGGCCAAACACCTGCCTACGTCCACACCCGAGAGATCCATTCTTTCACTATTGAGAAAAATATGGTACAAGTTACATGAATTAAATCCCATAACCCAAATACAAAACCCTTGTACTCTCCCTACTCAATACCCCAAAGAACATGACACAATTAATCACTGTAACATAGAGAAATCATAGAGACAAAGAAATACCCTCTTTACCTCACATCCCTATTGTGAACACCCCTCACAGAGAACCCCAGTGATTAATATCTCTCTCACTCTAGACCATGCACCCCCATGAGGGGAGACCCCCAACTTGGTACACCAAGGGCTTCAATAAATTCCTATACGACATCCCTATATATAGAGTTTACAACCCATTACTTATTGAACAAGTAATACAACTCTATTATAAAGGAAACCAAATCAGAATAGGAATCTAGCCAAATCCCAATCCCTAAATTAATGGGATTGACCCACATGTGATATATCCCAACACAAATGTCTCCCAGAGCCTAGATGCAAGGCGCAAGCCTGAGCGAAGTAAGGCGCACTTTAGAAAAAATTTCAATAAAACACACCTAATCAAACATTAACATAACAAATTGACAATTCATATTCAACAAGCAAGCACTATCCAATTGGAGTATCAAAAGCTAAGCTATACTGATAATCCAGTTCAATATTTTATTCTGTTTCTGTTTTTCTCTATAATCTATTTTATTTTCTCTATAATCTGTTTTTATATTCTGTTTCTGCATTTATAAACTATTGTGTTTTCTTTATAGCTAAGCTATGCCTATAATCTGTTTCTATCTGTTTCTGAGCGCGCACACACACAAATTACAGTACAATACAAAATAGGAAAAGAAGCCAAAAAAAATAAAGTAAAAAGAAAAAGAAACAGAAGATACAGAGGAGGAAAAAGGGTTGGGGCTAGGTAGTTTTGCAAAAGTTGGGGGGAAAAGTCTGGGACAAGAGCACAGAAGAGACGCGGAGCTCTCCCAGCCATGTTATTATTTATTACTTATATATATATATATATATATTATAGTAGTTGATACTATACATTGCATAAATAGATATATAAAAATGACAGTTAAAGCTACCAATTGCCAGGAAAAAGAAGATGGCTTCTCTTCTTTCAAGAAGAGCCATGTTTGGTTGAAACTAAATGCACATGCACAAATGACTAAAATACCATGTTGAAGGCCAAACAAGTCACAAATGAAGGGGTAAAAGTTCAGCAGACAGACCACTTGCAGCCACGTTCGCCCCAAAATGTTATTGAAGTGAAGAAGAAGAAGAAGAAGAAGACAAGAAGCGGATAGAAGAAGAAGAAAACAAGAAGAAGAAAAAAGGACGAAGAAGAGCAAAACAGGTAAGAAAAGAAGAATAGCAAACCTTGCTGCGAATGGAAGACGAAACAGGAAGAAGTCTCACATGTGTTAGGGCTTTGTCAGATTTGAGGTTTTTTGGCTTTCTATGTGTCACGTTAAGCATAAAGACATTTGGGTACAACATACACTACATATAATACAACTGGGGTCAGTGGGTTGAACGACAAACTTAGAGGCGAGCACCTCTGCGCCTTACGGCTTGCCAAAAAAGCCCTGCAAGGCGCGCCTAGGTTGGACTCACATCATGACGCCTCGCCTAGTGTTGGGCGAGGCTCATGCCTTGCGCCTCGGCGCGCTTTTCACAACAGAGCTTCTTAGAAGTGTACTTGCCTCCTAGGCTGGTAGCAGGTAGGTTGAATTAGTACAGAACCCAAATATCTCAATAATCCAAATAAGTGATTGTTACCAAATGGGCTCTCTATCTATCCTTCGTATTCAGCGAAATACTCTCCAGCCTTTTTGCTCCAATATTAAGGCAATTGTACATGATATGGTACTAAAGGTCGCTGGATCACTGATTAAATATAGTATACAATAGACATAGCCTCATCACAGTGGGTTGGTCAAGAGTATAGGAAGGGCTACTGGCGTTTGGGCATGCTGATATTTTTACAGGGAGAGGGTCTTGTGGCAATTACTTCTATCTTATACAGGTTCAGAGGTTTGGGCTTGTGATGATCCAATTGCCCAAGTTTCAAACCATCTTAGACTCACAAGTACACTAATTATCCAACAACAGTTTTCTAATTTGGCTTTTAAAAAAAAGGAATATAGGAAATAAACTAAAGAGCCACACAGTTTATGTCCAAAGTTTGGCAGACAAGATGCGGAAATTCTAAATGATTAGACATTAGGTGCTTAAGTGTTCTTTCTCATTTTCTAAGCAATACATGATAAACAAGCACTTGAAGGTAGGAAACTCATGTACACATGAAACTAACGAGCCAACAAATTATGATCCACCTGTACACCCCCTAAAAAAGGGTGAGAGAGATAGAACAACAAATAAACAACAAAAGAAAATTCGAAAAAGAAACACCTAATTAATTCCAAGAAAATCTTTCAAGGAAATAACAAAGTTTGGAACTTTCCCTAGCCAAAACCTTTCTTCAATGCAGCTTTCACCAACTCACTCATCAAGTATAAATATGAACATATCGTTTTGCATCAACTCCAACTCTTAAAAGAAATGTTACTCCACTTTTATTGGAGCCGATTCCACATTGAGGCATAACAAATGCTACATGCCACCAGTGATTGCAGGCACTATGAATCTTTCCAATAGAAAAAGGTTAGGGTACATGTTTGTGAAAACTACATCAAAATTGCATATAATCATTGGTAAATCTGAATCATGAGAACCTAATGGCGCTAAGGCTCTGTTTCGTTCATGGATGCAGTGAGGAGGTAAAAAAAAAAAAAAGGAAAACACTAAGGAAAATATTTTCTTATGATTGGTTACTGAGGAAAAAAGTGATCAAAATAGGAAGGAAAAGACAAAATAGAGAGAAATAAGTTTAAAATATAAATTTTGTGAATCACTTTCCTCCTCCCTCTTTTAAAATTTATATTACATGCTGGAAATTTTTTATTTTTTAGTATTATCCAAGTACGGAGGAAAAAACAAAGGAGCTGGTTTTCTATTCCTTTTCCCGTTCCTTTTCTTTCAAATAAATCAGCAAACCAAAAAAAAAAAAAAGGCCTAGAAGAATACTCGTGAAAATTGAATGGTGGGGAAAAGGGGAACAAATGTTTTCACAAGATGATCCCTCGATTTCTTAAGAGTAGCTGAGCCATTTGGGGGGAAATATGTGCATATATAGACCCTTAAACTCTATGGTAAATTGTACTAAAAAATGATTAGCTGACTTTTGAACAGAGATAATGTCTACGAAGAGAAGAAGTACAACCCACAAGAAACCAAAGAACAATAGGCGTAAACAAAGGGGAGGAAGATTCTTGAGTCCTCAATTAGGCTCTTTTCAATACTAAAACGTATTGTTGATTAGCTTCAAGAGTTCTCATCAGTCATTCCATGCAAAAGTAGCAAAACAATAAATCATGTTTAGAGTGCATGAGTTCTCATTCACAATAGGAACCATCAAATGCAAATAACAATATGAAAAGAGAACAATTTCTGTTACCATTTACAATGCTCTCTTATTAGTTATCTCATCTCCATTTTCATCCTATCTTTCGTGGTCTATTTGGGTGTCCAATAAATGTAAATGAACACATTTGCATTTTGTAATGCATTCTAGTACACAATATCATCACCTTGTATTAGTCATGATGATGAATGGGAAACTTCATCATGTTTCTTCATGTGTGACTATTCCTTGGTATTCTTGATGTAATTTACCACTCTAAGTAGAACCCTTTTTCACTGCTACCATTTGTCCTAAACTGATTCAAAAAGATTGAACTCTGTATTGAAATGCTTTATAAGTTTTTTGAATGAGGCAATTAAAATTCATGCGAGGTGCAAATAGAGGCAAGCTAAAAGATATCTATAACAAACACATGATTAATATGAGAAAACAATGTTGTCAGAAGGGGCAAAAAATGACTGTAGAAACCTAAAGAGACTAAGAAAACCACCATTGATAAGAGAAGGAAAAAAACTATGAGAAGCAAGTTCCAAAAATAGGCATAATACAAGTTATACAAATTGAAAGTCATATATCATAAGTAAGGCAGATCAGTAACTCACCTTATAAAGGTAGGAGGAACATCAGCATCTTCCATTAGCAATAACAAAGCACCTACCCACATCAAAAAAACAAAATTATAACGTAAAGATGACGATAAAACATGAGCATTTTTGTCCTAAATGTAAAAGCATGGTTATAAAGCGACAACAAAAAGGAACTGTGAATTCAAAATATGCCTAAGTTGGAAAAGTAAGAAAGCTAGAATTCCATGGTTTTTCTTCTCTTTTTTAGATTTGCGTGTGTTAGAGAGAAAAGAGATTCAATTTGAACTTACATTTGAAATTTTTAGCCCCGTCAAAGAAATTGCTTTTATCGGAACTCAACTATTACAATTTGTGATATTTTTTCCTTATCTGCACCTTGAGTGCAGTTTTCCTCCAGAGTTGCACACTTCTCAATGAGAAGGTAATCGAGGACAGGGAGTCCATCTTCAGGAAAATGTTGCAGTGTGCCACAATTTGTAATATGCAGAATCTTAAGTTTGGGCAACAACCGGAGTGGTGGGAGGGCTGCCAGCCTGGGGCAGTCTGATATGCGAATTACACGCAAGTTAGGGTAGCATTCAGCTCGTAGTCCTTCCCAGACTCTCATATTTCGCATGTCTTGAACAATGAGCATTTCCAAATTAGGAAAACCGTCAGTTAGATCATCCTGTAACTTAGCTATGCCAAGCGTCCTCAATGAGAGAACCTTCAAGTACTGAATTTTAGGAAAGCGGGGGGCGGAATGGAATTCACATTCAGACAACATAATCATCTCAAGATCTGAATAGGACTCATCACCAATCCATGTCGGAAATTCCAAAGCACAATACCCAAATAACCGTAACTCTCTGATTTTCTTGTGAGGTCGAAGGTGGTGAAGCACTTCAAAACAAGCTGTAGGTAAGTCTATCCTTGTCCACCTTAAATGCAATCTTTGGATGTCCTTTTTCTGAATTAAATTAGCTTCTTCTGCAACACTTGTATCTGAAGACAATTCTTCTAGATTTGAAATGCCAAATGTGCCTTTAAACTCATCTCTGTTAGTTAAATGTCTAATGTGACTTGTGCTTGGGTCAACAAAGAATGCACCAAGAGTTTGAAGCTTTGGCAAATCCAATATACCCAAAGGTATTGACCTTAATGGTGATCTTACATCCAAAACAAGGTGACGCAAATTGGAGAGTTCATTCATTCTTTCAGGCAGGGATCGAAGCCTTAAACAGTGCCTGAGTCTAAGTGTTTGCAAATTTTTTAGAGAACATATGCCATTACACAAATCATAAATTTCGGCACCAAAAAGATCCATGTACCTTAAGTGCTTCAAATTACTAATAGAGTCCGGTAAAACCATTAACCTTGATCCACTGAAATCAAGCACTCGCAGATATGTTAATACTGTAATTAAATGAGAGAGTTGAGGTTCTAGAATAATCGGTGAGATAAGAGTTCTCAACTTCTTGCATTTGGAAACCACTTGAAATTCAGCTCGATTATGAGCTACAACTGCATGTCGGATATCTTGGTAGACACGTGTTGGCTTAGACCCACATCCGTAACACTCCTCAAAACACATATGCCTAGCTGCCAAATGAATAACACGAGGTAGCACGTATTTTGACTGAATTTCCACCCCATCCTGTTGAAACATAGACAACTCTAATAGATTCTTGAAATATTGGGATGCAATGTCTTCCTCTTTTATGTTGCCATTTGTTTGAACATAACCAAGGGCTATCCACATCGTAATCAAAATTTCTTTTTTGAAAATATGGCCAACTTTGAAAAAAGAACAAAAGGAGAGACATCTTCTAAGATGTGGAGGCAAATGATAACATGTACGGGAAATAGATGAAATTATGTTACCCTCGCCTTCAAGTAATTCCAACTCCAACCCTTCGTCGTTAGGAATCTGTATGCACATGCCAAGGTCCAAGTGTGTGCTCAGAAATTTTCCAAGGGAATCTGCAACTAAAGGAACACCTTCACAGATTTGCTTAACTTGATTTTCCATCTCAATGACATATGGTGGCACATTCTCCAAATCATTTAAAATAACTTTTTCCTTAAAAATTAGCCAAGAGTCATCATCAGATAATCTGTCCAATTTGAATGAATGCATGGAGCCCATGAGCGTTGCAACCTTCCCATCTTGGGTGGTTAGCAATACCTTACTTCCAGTATGCCCACTGCTCAGTGATTTGAGTAAAATACTCAAACCACTTTGGTCTCTATGCGCTAGTCCATCGAAGACTATCAAGAACTTGACTCCGGCTAAAACTCTTTGAAGTTGAACCTGCAGTGCATCTAAGTGAATAAGATCAACTGATTTTCGAGTATAAGACTCTAGAATCTGTCTACAAATTTGGTTCAAATCGAACTCGTACGGGACAGAAATCCACATCTTTCGGTGAAAGCATTTGTCTAATTCATCACAGTGGTAGACTTGCGCAGCCAAAGTCGTCTTTCCAATCCCTACTAACCCAATGATAGACACAACTCCGAAGCTTTGTCCACTTGATGTCAAATTCTCGTCGGTTAGCATTTTGACAATTTCCATCATCTCTTTTCGCCAAACAACCACCTTATTAGTTTGATAGAGAAAAGAAGTCGTTTCAGATGAACCCTTACTCCTCTTCTGCTGCCCATTTGTGCGAAAAAATGCTATGTCTTTGACGAGTGCTTCAAGCTCCTCATTAACAGCATCTAATTGTGTAGCAACAGAAGGGCTGATGATAAGGTTGGACAACGTAGATTGAACTATAAAATCATCTAACAAATCATCAACATTGTATGATATTGTACTTAACACTCGTGCCCATGACTTCACCATGTTTTCAGCTATCCCCACTTGAGTCACATCATCAAGCAGTAATTTTATCTTCTCTATCACTTTTGCCAACTTCTTAGACTGCTTATCACCATTCTCAAACAAACTCAACTTTTCCATTATAGCATTGAACACTGGTTCTACCAGCATTTGAAACCCCACAGTGGCAAACCCCGAAAAAGCAACTGCTATCGCCATTTTTGAACAACTATCACAACCAAAATAAAAAAATAAAATAAAAATGAATTATTTATGGATACAAAAACTAATAGAGTAGAGACTGAATGAATACGGAACATAACAGATTGAAGGGATGACATACCATTACCAGGGGTGTGCGCCGCGGAGAGAGCCTGAGTCAAGACAGCGTAAAGATCTAGAGCGAGACAAGAGGGAAAAGAAAAAGTAAAAAAGGGTTTGTTACCCTCATTCCGACAACTTTTTTGCTGGAGAGGGAGGAAGCCAAGGACCAGGCTCTGGCCCATGCCCGGCCCATCATAGAACCCGGCCTGATCTAATTAGTCTTAGATCCCAAATAAAATTTCCAGACCTGGCTCCGGCCTATCTATACAGTACCAAAAAATTTTGATGTAATTACTCTTTATCTGGTTGTGAAACTAGTAATAAAATTAAGGGAGGCTTGGCTTAAGGTCCTTAAAGTTGGGCATAATTGGATTAAAAGATAGCCCATTAACAACAAACTCATTAAGGACAAAAGCTCAGGCCCATTTTTAACCTACATCCACAATATTAAAACGTCACTTTTCAAATCCATTTTACTCTTTTCATCAGACCAAACTACCCTTAAAAGAATTGCAAAATAGCCAAGTCACTGCGCCAACACACGCGCAAATTCCCCCCCCCCCCCCCCCCCCCCCCCCCCCCCTCAAACATACAAGAATTGTCTCCCAAGTCACTCACATGGTGTGAGTATTGTACCGTATAATTTCTAATTTTAAAAAATATTTTTAAACTTTAAACCTCCATAACTTTTGATCTACAATTCCATTTTTCGCAAATTTTATTCCACTGGAATCGTGTCGACGAGATCTACAGAGAACTCACCATCAATACGCATACATTCGACCGGTATTACTGAGAGTGCCGCCCATCTTTGTTGGCTCACCAGGCCCGCCGGTGATCTGCTAGTGAGAGCGCTCAGACGCAACCGTGGACGTAGGTCACCTTGTTAACGGGATCGAACCACATACAAATTGTTATCATCTCTTTTTCTCTTAAAACCTTTCTTACCAATTTTAGGCATCATCAGTTTGGCGTTGTCTGTGGGAAAGGACTAAGTCTTCTCATAAACAAATTCTCAACTGATCAACATGCCGCCAAAGATGGGTAAGAAAGCTGCTAATCCAACTGGTCAGGAGAACCCGCAGCCTGAATAGCAGGCTGCCTCCATGATGACCGAGCAGATAACGGCAGCGCTGGCACAACTCTTGAAGGGCCAGCGCCGAACACAGGAACAGATAGAGGCGCTTATGGCCCAACAGGAGAAGCGCCCCGCATCGAAGAATCAGCCAGAGAGAAGCGCCCCTATTCATAGGCCCGCCCGGGCAGGAAGGCAAGCCCGTTCGGCCCCGGTGTCCCCACCGGACAGGGAATGCCCCCGCGATGGATAGCGCAGCCAGGCCAACAGGCGCTTGCAAAGACGACCTCGGCCCAATCCTCGCCGAGTGGAGGACGCCAGAACTATCATCTATCGGCGGCGCGCAGCTAGAGGGGAGGAGTCCAGACAGAGAGCCCAGGAATCGGCCGAGGAGGAAGAGGCCTCGTCGTCCGACCCAAAGCCGGGCCCTATCCCCAAAGTCGACGCGCTTTGAGGAAGAGGCCTCGTAGTCCGACCCAACCTACCGCTCGGATACAGATAGGAGGACCAGGCAGGATGACGTAAAGGGCCAGGTCGAGGAGCTGCAGCAGCAAATCAAGAGGTTGAACCGCAAATCCGGTCACGACCTCACCAACACGAAGACTGAATCACCCTATACCGCTCGGGTGACATGGTTTCCTATTCCACGAAAGTTCAAACTCCCTCACCTTAGCTCCTACGACGGTACAGGGAGTCCGATGGACCACATCCTCATTTACAAGGCTCAGATGGTGCTGGTCACTATGGTGGACGATCTGCTGTGCCTGGTCTTCCCCAGTACTAAGGGCCAGTCGCACAGTGGTTCCACACTTTGAAGCCCTGGACTGTCGACAACTTCAAAGCTCTCGGCAAGCTGTTCATTAGCCAGTTCGTCGGGATGCTCGACCGATCGCAACCAGACACTCAGCTGCTGACCGTCAAGCAGCGCAAAGGGGAGTCCTTGAGGGAGTATATGGACCGTTTCAACCAGCAAAGGCTCCTAATCCGCAATATCAACGAAATGGCTGCAATTATGGCCTTCTGTTCGGGAGTTCAACACACCAAGGTTGCCACGTCGTTCCATCGTGACCGACCGGCAACCCTGGTAGAACTCTCGGAGAGGGTCAGAAAATACATAGATACTGAAGAGTTCCTGAAGGCGAAGCGAGCCGGCCAGGCGGGAGACGAGTCCCCAAAGGCCAAGCACAAGCATGAAGGATTCGAGAAGGGCTCGGGAAAGAAGCCGAGGCAAGATCATAAGGACGCCCGGGGTCGGCCCCCGATTGCTTTCACCCCCCTTTCCCCGCAAATTCAAGAAGTCATGGCCGCCGCCGAGGTGCAAAGACTGCTCCCGCAACCGACAAAGCTAAGAGCCCCGCCCGGAAAGAGGAATCGGGACAAATTCTGCCACTACCACAGGGATCATGGCCATGAAATGGAGGATTACTTCAAATTGAAGATGGCAATAGAGAATTTGATCAAGCAGGGACACCTGGAGGAGTTCGTCACAGCAGATAGATGACCCCGGCAGGACACCCGAGCTCCCGATCAACCACCACCACTTGGCCACATCCACGTGATCTCCGGAGGAACCTCAGGCGGAGGAGATTCACAGTCGGCACGGAAGAGGCATGCTCGGGCATCCCGGACGGATGTCTGACAGGTGCAATCCACCAGCTCCTCCCCAACTGATGTTCTAACGTTTATATCCGATGACTTGCAGGGTGTCCACTGCCCCCATGACGACCCGCTAGTAGTGACGCTTTCTATAGCCAACTATATGGTCAAGAAGGTGTTAGTGGACACAGGCAGCTCGTCCGACATTATGTTCACGTCGGCATTCAATCAGCTTGGGATCTCCAGGGATCAGCTCCGGCCGATCGCCATCCCCCTGGTCGGATTCAACGGCTCCAGCACGCAACCGCTCGAAACAATCGAGCTACCGGTTCTCATGGGAACCTACCCTCAGCAGGCTTCCGTACTGACCACTTTTGTGATCGTAGAAGCCCCGTTGGCCTACAATGTCATCCTGGGCAGACCAACCCTCAACAAGGCCAAGGCAGTCGTCTCCACCTACAGCTTAACAGTGAAGTTCCCAACTCCTCAGGGGCTCGGATGCTTGCATGGAGATTAGAGCACCGCCCGGAGTAGTTATGTCAGCTCGTTGCGCCAGGGGGCAATCATGGAAACATTGAATGTCCAAGAGATGGACCCCCGGGACCAGAATGACATGATAGGTCCGGTGGAAGAATTGGAGAAAGTGATGCTGGATCCCGAGTACCCAGACCGCACGGTCAGCATAGGTACCTTACTGGAACCCGGCTTGAAGGAAAAACTGATTCAGTTCCTGAGGCAAAATCAAGATGTTTTTGCTTGGAGTCATGAGGATATGCCCGGGATTGACCCCCAGGTAATGTCTCATCGTCTCAATGTCAGCCCGAATTGCCACCCAGTTAAGCAGAAGAGAAGGGGCAAGGCCCCCGAGAGACAGAAGGCAGTGAGTGAGGAGGTCGAGAACCTCCAAAAGGCGAAGTCCATCCGAGAGGTCCACTATCCCGACTGGTTAGCTAACGTTGTTCTTGTCAAGAAAAGCAACGGGAAGTGGAGAATGTGCGTGGACTTCACCGACCTCAACAAGTACTGCCCCAAGGACTGCTATCCGCTGCCCAGGATAGCCCTCCTTGTGGACTCCACCGCAGTTTACTCACTCCTCTCATTCATGGACGCTCACTCGGGGTACAACCAGATCAGCATGTACCCCGGGGACGAAGAGAAGACAGCATTCATCACTGACCATGGCACGTATTGCTACAAGGTTATGCCCTTCGGTCTCAAGAATGCCGGGGCTACCTACCAGTGCCTGCCCAACTACATGTTTCAAAGACCTCATTGGAAAGTCTATGGAGGTATATGTAGATGATCTACTGGTCAAGAGTCGGGACGAGCCCGACCACCTCGGGCATCTGGCCGGGTCCTTCAACACTTTGAGAAAATTCAAGATGAGTTGAACCCGGCAAAATGCACCTTCGGCGTCTCGTCCTGGAAATTTCTCGGCCACCTAGTTAGTAGACGGGGAATTGAGGCAAACCCCGAGAAGATCAAAGCCATCATCCACATGAGGTCGTCCAAATCAACGAAGGAAGTACAGAGTTTAGCCGGACGGGTGACCGCACTGAACAGATTTATCTCTCGAGCTACGGACCGGTGCCTTCCATTCTTCAAAATCCTCCGCAAAGCGTTCCAGTGGTCAGAAAAGTGTGAAGGGGCATTCTAGGAACTCAAGAAGTACCTGGCGTCCCCTCCTCTCCTCTCAACACCCGTGCCGGGGGAAGAATTATTTTTGTACTTGGCAGTGTCACCATCGGCAGTTAGCTCGGCACTCATTCGGGAAGAGCTCGGGATACAGTTCCCCGTGTATTACACCAGCCAGGCGTTATAGGGCGCAGAGAGCAGATACTCCCACATCGAAAAACTAGCATTCGCACTTATCACCTCGGACCAGAGGCTCCGCCCTTACTTCCAGGCCCATGCCATCGTGGTCCTCACAGACCAACCTCTCCGTAGAATCCTCAGCCGCCCAGACACGTTCGGGAGGCTCGTCAAGTGGTTCTTGGAGTTGGAAGAGTTTGAAGTGATCTACCGACCACGGACAGCCATCAAGGGACAAGCTGTAGCAGACTTTCTGGTCGAGTTTACATATCCCGAGGACCTGGTCGAGGAGTCTGAGCCCCCGGCCTTACCGCCCGGGTTACGCTCTGACATCCCCACCTGGGTACTGCATATGGAGGGTTCCTCCAATCAACAAGGCATTGGGGCAGGAATCATCCTGACTACCCCCGACGGTATCCAACTCGAATATGCACTAAGGTTTGGGTTCTGTGCCTCCAACAACGTGGCCGAATACGAAGCCCTCTTGGTCGGGTTACAGTTGGCCATCTCCATGAGTACACAACAGGTTCAGGGCTACAGTGACTCCCAGCTCGTGGTCAGTCAGGTTAACCAAGAGTACGAGGCGCGGGAAGACAGCATGGTAGCCTACTTGGCCTTTGTCCGAGCAGTTTGCAAGCAGCTCCATGGATTCTCCATCACACAGATACCTAGAGAAGAAAATACCAGAGCAGACTGGCTGGCCCGCCTCGCCTCGTCTTCTGAGTCAGACTTGCCCGGGATAAGGATACAGTACCTACCCGAGCCAAGTGTGATCAACTCAGAGGGCATGGAGGTAGACCCGGTCACTCTAGAACCCAGCTGGATGGACCCACTCGTGACGTTCTTGACAGCAGGGACGCTCCCAGACGACAAAGAAGAAGCCCGCTGGGTTAAATACCGGGCGGCACAATATCATCTTCTCGACGGCATCCTCTATAAGAGGGGATTCACTATCCCGTACCTCCGCTGTGTTCACCCTGCACATGTCCAAGCAATACTGTTCGAGATCCACGAAGGTGTGTGCGGGAACCACGTCGGAGGCCGGGCACTCTCCAGAAAGGCCCTACTGCAAGGTTACTACTGGCCAACCATGGTCCGGGATTCCCAAGAGTACGTCCGAAGGTGTGACAAGTGCCAAAGGTACTCTCCCATGATCAACCGACCGGGAGAAATTCAGACGCCAATCCACAGCCCCTGGCCGTTCGCCCAGTGGGGCATTGACCTTATTGGTCCCTTACCAATGGGAAAAGGACAGGTCAAATTTGCCGTGATAGCTATTGACTACATCACTAAATGGGCAGAGGCTGAGTCCTTGGCAGCAATAGCCGAACGAAAAATGGAGAGCTTTGTAGAAAGAAATATCCTTAGTAGATTCGGCATCCCCCGGGTCCAGGTCAGCGACAATGGGAGACAATTTGACACCCCTATCTTCAGGCAATTCTACTCGGGCTACGAGATACTGAATCATTACTCCTCCCCCGAGCACCCGCAAGCCAACGATCAAGCCGAGGTGACCAATCGAACAATCTTGCACTCAATCAAAACAAGGCTTGAAGGCGCCAAAGGGCTGTGGGCTGAAGAGCTACCAACCCTCCTGTGGGCCTACCGTACTACCCCCCGAGCGGCAACAGGCAAGACCCCGTTCTCCCTAACTTACGAATTTGAGGCGGTGGTCCCCACGGAGCTCGGGTTGCCTACATATCGGGTGGCCAACTTCAATGCGCCGGATAACGAAGAAGCCCTCAGGTCAGAACTGGACCTAGTGGAGGAAAAAAGAGACCAGGCCTATCTGAAGGTAGCGGCCTACAAGCAAAGGGTCTGGCGGTATTACAATAGCAAGGTGAAGCACCACAGTTTTCAAGTTGGAGACCTCGTCCTGAAGGCAATGAACCTGTCTACCCGAATCCCGAACCACAGGAAATTGGGAGCAAAATGGGAAGGCCCATATAAAGTAACTCGGGTCAACTGACCGGGAACCTACTGGCTGCAGAGCATGGACGGGCACGATCTCTCTTATCCTTGGAATGTGCAACACCTCCGCAAATACTATCAGTAGCATCTGACCACGGAATTTAGTATTGATAGAGAAGTTTGTTTTTGTAAGCTCTGATCGAGCAACCATTATAAATTTTTTGTTTTTGAATAAAACTTCGAATTTTAGCTTAAAATTTACTCATGTCAATGCACCGTGCAATACTCAAAAGACATCGAGCCTAACCCCGAGGCACCAAAGACCTTGGGCCTAACCCCGAGGCACCAAAGACCTTGGGCCTAACCCCAAGGCACAAAAGACCTCGGGCCTAACCCCAAGGCACCAAAGACCTTGGGCCTAACCCCGTGGCACCAAAGACCTTGGGCCTAACCCCAAGGCACTAAAAAGACCTCGGGATCCGAACCCAGGCATAAAGGACCCTGCAACCACCCATGTTCCAGGTCGGTTTCCTAGGGTCGCTCCTCAATACGTCCCCACCTTCACAGGACGCTCGGGCGCAAGGGGATACTAGGCCTAAACAGGAAATTACTTAAAGCTTCGCTTAGGTCCAGCCGACGACAGGGCTAAACCCCTAGGTGGCCGACGATGGTAGGCTTCAAATGACCCTACAACCACCCATGTTCCAGGTCGGTTCCCTACGGCTACTCACTCCTACACTCCCGCCTTAGTAAAATGCTTAGGGGGCAGGGGAATATTAGGCCAAAACAGGGAATCACACCGGTCACTACAAGAACTTGGAAGATATTCCCAAGTACTTACAGTGATCAGAGATATATCCCGGACGCTAAACAGGACCAGCTCCTACAGCACTGCTAAACAGGACCAGTTCCTACAGCACTCTGGGCAACTACCTTTTAAACAAGTCAGAAAGACTAGGTGTTCTGTTGGTTATGGTCCTAAAACATTTGCTAAGGCAGGTGTTAGGTTGGCCAAAAACCGAACGGATACTAGCAATTATAACCAGGCAGTGCAGAGAGAGAAAACAGTTAATGAAAAAAAGGGGTGACCTCAGGGGCCTTTTCATTAATTAAGAGGAAACTGTACAAAGCCTGGGGGGCAGCTGTAGTAGCTTCCCTAGCAAAAAAAAAAAGAAAAAAAAAAAGAGGAGAGTCTTCAGGTTCCCTTGCCCTTCAGAGCCTTGATCTCCTCTTCCATGGCAGCCATAATGGCCACCAGTTCTTTGACAGTAAGCTCTAGATCATGAAAGTCCACATCCCGCATGACAGAGTCCGTCCACAGAAGAGTACTTTGCTTTTCCACCTCCTGCAGACGACCTTCCAGATTATCAAGGGAGAGGCCTGTCCAGGAGCTAGGCATATGCGGGCCGACATGAGCTTCCAACCGACCCCGTTTTGGTTGGGGTTAAGATTCCTCCTCAACCGCCTTCTCCTTACCCTTTCTGGTCGGGCCTAGTGGCGGACCTGTATCCCCAGATGAGGATGAATCGGCACTAGTAGATAGAGCGATTGGCCCTTCAGGCAGGGCGGCCCCACTCACGGCATGCGGACCAGAAGCCATGGACCGGGTAAAGCGGCGCGACCCGGAAGCACCCACGATGGGAGCTGCAATGGGAACTTCACCGCCAACCTCATCAACAGGTCCCCCGATCAAATCGGAAAACCTGAAGACGGCTTCGACCGCTCGGTTGATCGCCTCCATATCATCAACAGTGGAAGCAATGTCACGAAAAGCCGCAAAAGACGTCTTGCAAAGTTCAGAATCAAAGGCTGCAGGAGGGTAAATAGAGGGGTCCACCAACTAGTTACTGGAGACAACGACCCAAGGGTATTGACGTCAGCTCTTGTTGGGAAAGTCCAGACCCCGGACAAGATGCTTCCCTTCCGCCCCGGCGCGTAGGTAAGGGTCCCTGCGGTCGATGCTCAAGGTATAGCACTTAGCGACGTCAACAGAGCGGAGGAATATCCCAAGCCGCTCGTTCAGCGCCGATGTACCCCAAAGAAGACGGGCGAGATTCGGGCGGCACTTGGTCAGCGGAAAGCGTAGTCCCTGTAAGAGATCACAGAAGGAGGTAGAGAAAGGAAAGCGCAGCCCCACTATTAGCAACAAGTAACTGCTAATAATGACTGAATGAAAAGCCACATCTTCTCCTTCAACGTAGGGACGGATCCTGACGTCATCAGGAATCTCGCAATCCCTCCTGAAGGCGGTGAGTCCTTCATTGGAGATCAGGTCGACGTAAGAGGCCATTGGGGAAAAACCTAGATTGTGAAAAAGAAGAGGAAAGGAGCTCAGGAATATTGCTCTCAAAGACCGCTCGATATATTCAATCTTCAAACAGCAGGAATATATGGAATGAACAGAACGGCTCATATGTTTTCCCGTCGGAACTGTCGCTTCGGGCACGTGAAGTGTCGCCTCGAAAGGTGTGGGCATTAAATGCATGACGTGACGGTCCGATTACCACGCAACTGTTCGGTTACATCCGAACCGATTTTGCTGGATCCTGACCAGGCCAATTACTCCCTGACATGTGGCAATACCCATACCCGAGCTCCTACCTTTACCGGTCGGTTACTCCACCGGAGGACCTAGAGTGTAGGCCCTCATTTTGAGTAGCATTCCCGACCACATCCGGACGGTTTCCAAGACGCTACTGATTTTCGAATCCTCACCCGATGACGCATCCGGTCAGTTCCAAAAATGGGGGACAGCTGATATGTCCAAAATAATCTAGCCAAGAAGGCAGTGCCACGTCACCCAGAGGCGCCGGTTATTCCGGTAAGGGCGCACCCCGTGGGGCCGAGCAATCCCGAGGTGTTCATGCAAACCGCGCGGTCATATCAATGGGCCGGGTATAAAGGTCGCGGTGTCCCGCGATCCTGACCTGTCCAGCAGTTTCCTAAATCAACTACAACTCTACGAAAGGAGATATGGTAGTTTCCTAAACTACTTAGGAAACTCTTCTAAGATCATGCAAATCTATTGTGATTAGATTAGGCTTCCTAATCTTATCAACTTACCTTGTAAGGGTGGACTCTTGGATCTATAAAGAAGCCCACCTACCCTGTTTACGGGGATCGGGATTCCAGTTCGACAACTATTCTCCAAGCTGACAAGCGTTCAATAGAGAACTCACCATCAATATGTATACACCCGGCGGGTATTACTGGGAGTGCCGCCCATCTTTGTTGGCTCACCAGGCCCGCCGGTGATCTGCTAGTGAGAGCGCACAGACGCAACCGTGGACGTAGGTCACCTTGTTAACGGGACCGAACCACATACAAATTGTTCTCATCTCTTTTTCTCTTAAAACCTTTCTTACCAATTTTAGGCATCATCAATAAATGAAATGTCAATTTTTACTTTATTAGTATATGTTAATTGTAGGTGTGGTATTATTTGAATAAATAAATATCAATGATCGTGTTGTTAATTGTTAATACAATGCCATTTTATTTTACTACTATGCAGCGTTATTTCCATAAATGAAAATGCTTATGTTGATTTATCCTAATTACAAGACTTTTATTTTATGACCCTTAGTAATCTTAGTTGGTATCATTATGCTTAAGATTGTGCCCTAAGTTACCCTTTAATTTGGGATTAAAACTATTAATAAAATATTAATCACGTAGACTATATTTTTGGTCCCTAATATTTATGTTGGGATATTTTCCTAGACTACCCGGACCAACCTAACTGATCAAACCAGACTGAACTAACTTGACTAATTTGCATAACTGAACTCGACCGACTGATTGGATGCAATCATTCACACGGTTGTTGATTTATTCGTATAACCATTTGCGATCAATAATTCATTGCAACCTGCAAAGAGGGAAAACACTGATTGCTTAGTTTAGATATGTTCACACTTGCAACATAACACCACACACACACTTTGCAAAGCATAAGCATTACACTCAGCATATACATTACACAAACACATACAGAGATACATTATACTTTCAAGACCATTCCCCTTCAAATCTATTGCTCTCTCTACACTCTCAAATACACACATAGTTCTGGAAATTGAAAATTAAAGAAGGAATGTCACAGAAAAGAAACCTAGCAAGCTAGAAATATCACAATGAGCTCCACAGGAAGCCATAGCCATTGAAACTAAGCTCAGAGCTTTTATTTCAGAATTTATAGCTTTCTTCGACGAGCCGAGTCGCTCAATCGAACAACCAGTGAGTCTTTTGAACTCACTTATAATGTAGTATTAGTCATTGCGCACAAGCCGGGGGTATCAAATATAGAGATATACGTGTGTGTGTGTGTGTATATATATATAGTTTTGAAGCTTAAAAAATGGTGATCTCTCAAAACTCAATCCAAATGATTTCTGTTAATTGGGAAAAGAAGATTATAACCCCAGTAACTTCTATTTCAAATCTTAGACCTTAATTTGTAACGGTTGTGACGTACAGTTAAAGCAAAGTTTCGGTGACTCTCAGATTTTCATCAATAAGTAGAGCTACGTTAACAATCGAGACTTAACTTATATATTCGTAATATACGCAAAAAAATGAAGAGAATAGTATATTACACTTTCAGTATCGTTGAAGTTTGCAAAACTCGTATATTGCTCTGCACTGTAACAGTCTTGAGGTTGAAGACGACCGCGACCGGTCACGCTTCTTGACCAAGACCAGTCACGCCCATGACCGATCGCGAAACATGACCATGACCGGTCCCGCTATATGACCATGACCAGTCGCGCTTTTCTAAGGCAGAATGACCAGTCATTCTTGTTGTAATTATATTCACTGCTTAAGTATAGTTGTACTCTCTGCTGTAGGCTGCTGTACTCAGCTATAACCATATATGAACCACTTTGATATCTTTACAGGAAATGTGAAATATATACTGGAAGGACTGTTGTACTTTCTATTTCAAAACATGTGCCTCATTGCTACTGTCTTATTAAAAGAGTGGGAAGTAGACTTTGAAAACAAGATTGGAGTTTTAGAATCATATGTATAAATAACTCTGATACTATATAAAGAATGTGTAAAAAGAAAGTAAGTATTGCTCTGATGCCCCTATAAGAAAGATTTAAATCATATAGCTCTGATATCTTTATAAGGAAATATGTAAAGAAATAATAAGTCATACGCCGCTCTAGTACCCTTATATAAACAAGAAAGAAAATAAGTTACGCATTGCATAGTCGAGTTGCCATGGTTGAAAGAGTTCATATAGGTTAACATGCATAGTGTGTGATGGTGAGATTTGAAAAGTCAAGAGAGGCTGCCTTGGTTATGTTAGGCTTAATTATCCTAGGCCATTCGAGATACGGTAAGTTAATTAGGAAGGATTGAGTCCAAGCCGCTCTAGATACGGTAGGCCAGTCAGAATCTTGTGATAGCCTTAATTATTCAAGACCGCTGCAAATACGGTAGATTAATTAAGAGGGTTAAGCCCAGGCCATTGTAGATACGGTAGGCTAATCTTGTGGTAGCTTTAAATTATTCTAGGCCGCTTCAGATATGGTATATTAATTAAAGTATCCCACAGGTTAATGTAACCTTGAATGTATAGGTACGTCAAGGCCGCTTTAGATACGGCAGATATATCGACATATATTCTAAACTAACGGCGTTGCGCCGGAGGTTTAGGGGAGCCACGTGTGTTGAGTTTTCATGGTCGAGATAAAAGAGTCAGTAAAATAAGATGGTTACATGTTTCATGCACGGTCTTAGATAATTGACTTAAAATGTTCATTCAATGTTCATATGCGATAACTGTGATAATTGAAGTTCTATACCCTGAAGTATTAAACTGTAATAATGGATAACACACTTTTATATACATTGGTTGTGTGTTCATTATGCTCACTCGGCTTTCATTAGCTAATGACTTTATTTTGTCCTGAACACCCAAAAGTTCAGGAGACGACTATGCAGGGCAATACGATTATGCCAGCTAGGGGAGTCCATGGAGTTGCTTTTATATTTATTAAAGTTGTATTAGAGGATTTAAATAATCTTTTATTTGAATAAGGTGGTTTGTGCCTTAAGGATATTTTATTTCAGACGATGTAATTTGAAGTTGTAATGATTTATAATATCTTCCCTGTTGCTTTATATACTCTATTTTCTGGTACATGTTAAGCTAAGTACAGGACAAGTGATCCATCACCTGTCATGACCTACGGTCCAAACGAAAATGAAAAATTTCCTTATTTTGCTACGCTTGGGCGTGATATAATTTGACAAAATCAATATACAAAATTATATATTAACTTAAAGCTCGCATGGTAACGTTGTAGTTTTTGGTTTTCAGTTTTTGTTTTCATTTCTTGAATTGATCACAGTCAACTCCCAATACAAAAAAAGGGAAACAATACCTGAAAAAATCTTTAAAAAATGCTAAACAAACGAGTGAGCTATGGTGGTTTAAAGTTGATAGATAAAATTAATATTATATGTCATTTCAGATACAGATAAAATAAAAAATAAAAAATAAAAAATAATTGAGGTTCCAAATTGCTTTCTTTTGTACAATTTATAAACTCCATTGTGTAGATCTCGAAGAAATGTATGAAAAAAAAAATCACTCAAAAAGGCTAAAAAAACGAGTGAGTTATGGTGGTTTAAAATTGACAAATAATATTAATATTATCTATCAAAACAGATATAGATAAAATAAAAAAAAGTGGTTCCAAATTAATTTCTTTTGTACAATTTTCAACTCCATTGCGTGGATCTCAAAGAAATACATGAAATAAAAAAAATCACTCAAAAAGGCTAAAAAAACTACTGAGTAATGGTGGTTTAAAGTTAACAGATAATATTAATATTATCTATCCAAATAGATAATATCATATATTTTGATAGATAAAATCAAAAAATGAGGTTCCAAATTATTTTATTTTGTACAATTTTCAACTCTATTGCATAGATTTCGAAAAAAACACATGGGAAAAAAATCACTTAAAAAGGCTAAAAAACGAGTGAGTTATGGTGGTTTAAATTTAACAGATAATATTTGCCTTAGTCGTTTTTCTGCTCCAGCAAGGGGCTTTTCACCAAATTCAAAAGTAGCGAGAGGCTTTTTAAAAAATGGTCAAATAGTGTGGGTTTTTTACTAATACACTTAATTTTAAGAGGTCTATGACCTAATATCCTTCATAATAAAATAAAAAATTAAAAAAATTAAAAAAAAAAAGAAAAAAAGAAAAAAAAAGAAAGAAAGTAATGATGGATTTGCAAATTGCAAGGAGAGAAATCATTGAAACAATTCGGGCTTGCGCTAAGGCAGAAACTAATAAACTTGGGTGGAGTTTCGACCTTGTTGGGCTCGGGTATATTCTACCAAAACATGGGCCAAGCCTAGCAGACTTAAAATCAAGTTCAACCCATCTGGGATGAAGCCCCACTAAAAGTTTAAGCATACTATATTGGGCTACAAATTGATGTTTTATTGTTTTTGTATTTCATGTTCATCATTCTGAGATCCAAAAAGGATTGAAAGGGATCAGTGTTAGGGCTTATCACATCAACCAGTTATTAAATCGACCAGCATTGTTATTAAATTAAGAAAACTAATTTTCCTTCAAATTTACTTTTCTTGTAAGAGTTAATTACATTTACGGTTAGGTCTTCATTTTCAAACCTAACTTGCAAACCATATGCTTTACGGGGATTGATTTTAGCACTCCAAAGTATAACTAATGCACTCCAAAGTATAACTAACACTCCATGCATTTGATGCATACCATGGAGTGCATTGGTTCAATTTGGAGTGCGTAATACTTGGGGCACAACCTTCATACAACTTTCATACAACTTCCCCAAAAGATGTGTCTATCTCTTTCCTGCGTCACTGTGGGGTCGAATGACATCACAGGAGAGAGATAGACACATCTTTTAGGGAGGTTGTATGAAAGTTGTATGAAGATTGTGTCCCAAATATTACTCTAAAATCAATTCCCAACCTTTATTTATTTGCATGTTAATTGACTATGCTATTAATTTTGAATATGTACATTCAAGTTGAACCTATTAGAGTAATTTGGGGGAGGTAATCCAGACAAGTACATGTATCAAAACCTACTGCACAATCTCGATGAAACTACACGAAGTGTTTCATAAGAGTAATGCTATGCTTCCCAAATTTTTATCCCAAAATGGGTAATGCTACGTGCACATAAAATGTGCACATAAAGTGTGCACATAAAGATCTGAGTCATTCATTTTGGTGGGATCCATCCCTGCACACATAGGACCCACCAAAATGAATGGCCTAGATCTTTATGTGCACACTTTATGTGCACGAATCATTACTCAAGTTGTATACCTAACCCCTACTGTCACATCATTTGAGAAGCATTTTTAGGATAAAAATTTGAGAAGCATAACATTACTCGTTTCATAAATCCATATCTAAAGTCCCTTTTATTTTATGAAGTCAAGATCAGAAAAGTTAAAAGGCAATTTTAGTCAAAAGTCCTATAGAATATAATTTTTTGGTCATAAGTCCAACCCCTTTTCCATTTTAATAAAAGGTCCATCGATACAAATTTCACATAACTTAAAGATTTGAGTTGATTAGTATCACTAATTAGGACATTTGACCAAAATTAAATACGAGTTGTCCTTTAAATTCACATAATCCAATATGAGGGATTTTTTTTTTCTTTTTTTTACGAAATTTCTGTAAATGAAATGGCAGTCGCAATATATACAGCCAAAAGTAAAGGAACACCCAAACATGCCATTAGACAACAACCAAAAAAAGAAAGAAAGAAATATCCATCAGAAACAAAAACCGGCACCTGAACGAACAATGGAGTGTAATATCTACTTTCATGAAATGGTATGATGTAAAAAGTCTAGCACATATCATTCATCTAACATAACCACAGAAGTCTATCTTCTCAGAGCACAAATGTAAAAGAGTAGTGATATATCACACCAAATCACTACGGCGTAGTCCTCTTCAGTGTGAAACAAAAGAGCTACAAAACTAAGTAAGTTGAGATTTGGGAGTCCCCTACAGAAATGTCTTGAGAACCACATCAACTCCACCATACATATCCAAAAGCTTGTATAAGCAGCTACAGCAAAAGTCTTTAGAACAAGAAATAAGATCACAAAAATTGATGGAGAGACTATGAATATAAGCAAAGACACTCAAGCCACCAAAAGAGAAGTCTCGCATAGCCTCTAATGATAATTCGGTGAAACATTCCTTGAAGTTTGTCAGAGGCAAATACCCATTAGAATCTGAAACCACCAAAAAACAAAAAATGCAAACATTAATTTGTGGTATAGATTAGACAAGTGGTGTATAAACCTTTATGTTCGTATCAGCATCAAAGGTTTCTTTAAGGATAAGAAACTGAAAATGCACTAAAACTAAAACATATTAATCTCTCAAGGAGAAATAAAGGGAAATAATAAGGCTCCAAGGCACGAACATGCTGGTATGAAGCATGGACAAGGGCACGCCGACACAATACGGACACATCCCCACAACAAATCCTAAAATAAATAAATAAAAAATGCATTTCGACACTGCAAGAAAAGCGTCCGTGAAGGGTTGTGTCCGTGTGTTAGACACGGCCACGGTAGTAACATGTCAGTCAACAGTGACATTACTGTCTAGCATCAAATGCAAAAAATAAATATAAAAAAAATTCAATGGTAGTATCATGTCAGTGTCGCAAAAGACAGTGACATTACGTTATAGTGGTTCGACAGTGACGAAATTTTAATTTTAATTTTTCATTTTTTCATAGTCACTATGAATCTTGTTTGATAAATTTTTTCTTCTACCAAAAGACAAGCAACATGCTACCTTCTTAGCAAGGTTATTTAAGGCGCAAATGTCTCCCAGAGCCTAGATGCAAGGCGCAAGCCTGAGCGAAGTAAGGCGCACTTTAGAAAAAATTTCAATAAAACACACCTAATCAAACATTAACATAACAAATTGACAATTCATATTCAACAAGCAAGCACTATCCAATTGGAGTATCAAAAGCTAAGCTATACTGATAATCCAGTTCAATATTTTATTCTGTTTCTGTTTTTCTCTATAATCTATTTTATTTTCTCTATAATCTGTTTTTATATTCTGTTTCTGCATTTATAAACTATTGTGTTTTCTTTATAGCTAAGCTATGCCTATAATCTGTTTCTATCTGTTTCTGAGCGCGCACACACACAAATTACAGTACAATACAAAATAGGAAAAGAAGCCAAAAAAAATAAAGTAAAAAGAAAAAGAAACAGAAGATACAGAGGAGGAAAAAGGGTTGGGGCTAGGTAGTTTTGCAAAAGTTGGGGGGAAAAGTCTGGGACAAGAGCACAGAAGAGACGCGGAGCTCTCCCAGCCATGTTATTATTTATTACTTATATATATATTATAGTAGTTGATACTATACATTGCATATGTAGATATATACAAATGACAGTTAAAGCTACCAATTGCCAGGAAAAAGAAGATGGCTTCTCTTCTTTCAAGAAGAGCCATGTTTGGTTGAAACTAAATGCACATGCACAAATGACTAAAATACCATGTTGAAGGCCAAACAAGTCACAAATGAAGGGGTAAAAGTTCAGCAGACAGACCACTTGCAGCCACGTTCGCCCCAAAATGTTATTGAAGTGAAGAAGAAGAAGAAGAAGAAGACAAGAAGCGGATAGAAGAAGAAGAAAACAAGAAGAAGAAAAAAGGACGAAGAAGAGCAAAACAGGTAAGAAAAGAAGAATAGCAAACCTTGCTGCGAATGGAAGACGAAACAGGAAGAAGTCTCACATGTGTTAGGGCTTTGTCAGATTTGAGGTTTTTTGGCTTTCTATGTGTCACGTTAAGCATAAAGACATTTGGGTACAACATACACTACATATAATACAACTGGGGTCAGTGGGTTGAACGACAAACTTAGAGGCGAGCACCTCTGCGCCTTACGGCTTGCCAAAAAAGCCCTGCAAGGCGCGCCTAGGTTGGACTCACATCATGACGCCTCGCCTAGTGTTGGGCGAGGCTCATGCCTTGCGCCTCGGCGCGCTTTTCACAACAGAGCTTCTTAGAAGTGTACTTGCCTCCTAGGCTGGTAGCAGGTAGGTTGAATTAGTACAGAACCCAAATATCTCAATAATCCAAATAAGTGATTGTTACCAAATGGGCTCTCTATCTATCCTTCGTATTCAGCGAAATACTCTCCAGCCTTTTTGCTCCAATATTAAGGCAATTGTACATGATATGGTACTAAAGGTCGCTGGATCACTGATTAAATATAGTATACAATAGACATAGCCTCATCACAGTGGGTTGGTCAAGAGTATAGGAAGGGCTACTGGCGTTTGGGCATGCTGATATTTTTACAGGGAGAGGGTCTTGTGGCAATTACTTCTATCTTATACAGGTTCAGAGGTTTGGGCTTGTGATGATCCAATTGCCCAAGTTTCAAACCATCTTAGACTCACAAGTACACTAATTATCCAACAACAGTTTTCTAATTTGGCTTTTAAAAAAAAGGAATATAGGAAATAAACTAAAGAGCCACACAGTTTATGTCCAAAGTTTGGCAGACAAGATGCGGAAATTCTAAATGATTAGACATTAGGTGCTTAAGTGTTCTTTCTCATTTTCTAAGCAATACATGATAAACAAGCACTTGAAGGTAGGAAACTCATGTACACATGAAACTAACGAGCCAACAAATTATGATCCACCTGTACACCCCCTAAAAAAGGGTGAGAGAGATAGAACAACAAATAAACAACAAAAGAAAATTCGAAAAAGAAACACCTAATTAATTCCAAGAAAATCTTTCAAGGAAATAACAAAGTTTGGAACTTTCCCTAGCCAAAACCTTTCTTCAATGCAGCTTTCACCAACTCACTCATCAAGTATAAATATGAACATATCGTTTTGCATCAACTCCAACTCTTAAAAGAAATGTTACTCCACTTTTATTGGAGCCGATTCCACATTGAGGCATAACAAATGCTACATGCCACCAGTGATTGCAGGCACTATGAATCTTTCCAATAGAAAAAGGTTAGGGTACATGTTTGTGAAAACTACATCAAAATTGCATATAATCATTGGTAAATCTGAATCATGAGAACCTAATGGCGCTAAGGCTCTGTTTCGTTCATGGATGCAGTGAGGAGGTAAAAAAAAAAAAAAGGAAAACACTAAGGAAAATATTTTCTTATGATTGGTTACTGAGGAAAAAAGTGATCAAAATAGGAAGG
This sequence comes from Hydrangea macrophylla, assembly GCA_033977485.1. Lineage (NCBI taxonomy): Eukaryota > Viridiplantae > Streptophyta > Magnoliopsida > Cornales > Hydrangeaceae > Hydrangea > Hydrangea macrophylla. The sequence continues at coordinate 61,514,191 of CM066985.1, forward strand.
AAAAGACAAAATAGAGAGAAATAAGTTTAAAATATAAATTTTGTGAATCACTTTCCTCCTCCCTCTTTTAAAATTTATATTACATGCTGGAAATTTTTTATTTTTTAGTATTATCCAAGTACGGAGGAAAAAACAAAGGAGCTGGTTTTCTATTCCTTTTCCCGTTCCTTTTCTTTCAAATAAATCAGCAAACCAAAAAAAAAAAAAAAGCCTAGAAGAATACTCGTGAAAATTGAATGGTGGGGAAAAGGGGAACAAATGTTTTCACAAGATGATCCCTCGATTTCTTAAGAGTAGCTGAGCCATTTGGGGGGAAATATGTACATATATAGACCCTTAAACTCTATGGTAAATTGTACTAAAAAATGATTAGCTGACTTTTGAACAGAGATAATGTCTACGAAGAGAAGAAGTACAACCCACAAGAAACCAAAGAACAATAGGCGTAAACAAAGGGGAGGAAGATTCTTGAGTCCTCAATTAGGCTCTTTTCAATACTAAAACGTATTGTTGATTAGCTTCAAGAGTTCTCATCAGTCATTCCATGCAAAAGTAGCAAAACAATAAATCATGTTTAGAGTGCATGAGTTCTCATTCACAATAGGAACCATCAAATGCAAATAACAATATGAAAAGAGAACAATTTCTGTTACCATTTACAATGCTCTCTTATTAGTTATCTCATCTCCATTTTCATCCTATCTTTCGTGGTCTATTTGGGTGTCCAATAAATGTAAATGAACACATTTGCATTTTGTAATGCATTCTAGTACACAATATCATCACCTTGTATTAGTCATGATGATGAATGGGAAACTTCATCATGTTTCTTCATGTGTGACTATTCCTTGGTATTCTTGATGTAATTTACCACTCTAAGTAGAACCCTTTTTCACTGCTACCATTTGTCCTAAACTGATTCAAAAAGATTGAACTCTGTATTGAAATGCTTTATAAGTTTTTTGAATGAGGCAATTAAAATTCATGCGAGGTGCAAATAGAGGCAAGCTAAAAGATATCTATAACAAACACATGATTAATATGAGAAAACAATGTTGTCAGAAGGGGCAAATAGAAAATCAAAGAATAAAAACAAGCATCTACCTTGAAATATGCATTATTGCAAAAATGACTGTAGAAACCTAAAGAGACTAAGAAAACCACCATTGATAAGAGAAGGAAAAAACTATGAGAAGCAAGTTCCAAAAATAGGCATAATACAAGTTATACAAATTGAAAGTCATATATCATAAGTAAGGCAGATCAGTTACTCACCTTATAAAGGTAGGAGGAACATCAGCATCTTCCATTAGCAATAACAAAGCACCTACCCACATCAAAAAAACAAAATTATAACGTAAAGATGACGATAAAACATGAGCATTTTTGTCCTAAATGTAAAAGCATGGTTATAAAGCGACAACAAAAAGGAACTGTGAATTCAAAATATGCCTAAGTTGGAAAAGTAAGAAAGCTAGAATTCCATGGTTTTTCTTCTCTTTTTTAGATTTGCGTGTGTTAGAGAGAAAAGAGATTCAATTTGAACTTACATTTGAAATTTTTAGCCCCGTCAAAGAAATTGCTTTTATCGGAACTCAACTATTACAATTTGTGATATTTTTTCCTTATCTGCACCTTGAGTGCAGTTTTCCTCCAGAGTTGCACACTTCTCAATGAGAAGGTAATCGAGGACAGGGAGTCCATCTTCAGGAAAATGTTGCAGTGTGCCACAATTTGTAATATGCAGAATCTTAAGTTTGGGCAACAACCGGAGTGGTGGGAGGGCTGCCAGCCTGGGGCAGTCTGATATGCGAATTACACGCAAGTTAGGGTAGCATTCAGCTCGTAGTCCTTCCCAAACTCTCATATTTCGCATGTCTTGAACAATGAGCATTTCCAAATTAGGAAAACCGTCAGTTAGATCATCCTGTAACTTAGCTATGCCAAGCGTCCTCAATGAGAGAACCTTCAAGTACTGAATTTTAGGAAAGCGGGGGGCGGAATGGAATTCACATTCAGACAACATAATCATCTCAAGATCTGAATAGGACTCATCACCAATCCATGTCGGAAATTCCAAAGCACAATACCCAAATAACCGTAACTCTCTGATTTTCTTGTGAGGTCGAAGGTGGTGAAGCACTTCAAAACAAGCTGTAGGTAAGTCTATCCTTGTCCACCTTAAATGCAATCTTTGGATGTCCTTTTTCTGAATTAAATTAGCTTCTTCTGCAACACTTGTATCTGAAGACAATTCTTCTAGATTTGAAATGCCAAATGTGCCTTTAAACTCATCTCTGTTAGTTAAATGTCTAATGTGACTTGTGCTTGGGTCAACAAAGAATGCACCAAGAGTTTGAAGCTTTGGCAAATCCAATATACCCAAAGGTATTGACCTTAATGGTGATCTTACATCCAAAACAAGGTGACGCAAATTGGAGAGTTCATTCATTCTTTCAGGCAGGGATCGAAGCCTTAAACAGTGCCTGAGTCTAAGTGTTTGCAAATTTTTTAGAGAACATATGCCATTACACAAATCATAAATTTCGGCACCAAAAAGATCCATGTACCTTAAGTGCTTCAAATTACTAATAGAGTCCGGTAAAACCATTAACCTTGATCCACTGAAATCAAGCACTCGCAGATATGTTAATACTGTAATTAAATGAGAGAGTTGAGGTTCTAGAATAATCGGTGAGATAAGAGTTCTCAACTTCTTGCATTTGGAAACCACTTGAAATTCAGCTCGATTATGAGCTACAACTGCATGTCGGATATCTTGGTAGACACGTGTTGGCTTAGACCCACATCCGTAACACTCCTCAAAACACATATGCCTAGCTGCCAAATGAATAACACGAGGTAGCACGTATTTTGACTGAATTTCCACCCCATCCTGTTGAAACATAGACAACTCTAATAGATTCTTGAAATATTGGGATGCAATGTCTTCCTCTTTTATGTTGCCATTTGTTTGAACATAACCAAGGGCTATCCACATCGTAATCAAAATTTCTTTTTTGAAAATATGGCCAACTTTGAAAAAAGAACAAAAGGAGAGACATCTTCTAAGATGTGGAGGCAAATGATAACATGTACGGGAAATAGATGAAATTATGTTACCCTCGCCTTCAAGTAATTCCAACTCCAACCCTTCGTCGTTAGGAATCTGTATGCACATGCCAAGGTCCAAGTGTGTGCTCAGAAATTTTCCAAGGGAATCTGCAACTAAAGGAACACCTTCACAGATTTGCTTAACTTGATTTTCCATCTCAATGACATATGGTGGCACATTCTCCAAATCATTTAAAATAACTTTTTCCTTAAAAATTAGCCAAGAGTCATCATCAGATAATCTGTCCAATTTGAATGAATGCATGGAGCCCATGAGCGTTGCAACCTTCCCATCTTGGGTGGTTAGCAATACCTTACTTCCAGTATGCCCACTGCTCAGTGATTTGAGTAAAATACTCAAACCACTTTGGTCTCTATGCGCTAGTCCATCGAAGACTATCAAGAACTTGACTCCGGCTAAAACTCTTTGAAGTTGAACCTGCAGTGCATCTAAGTGAATAAGATCAACTGATTTTCGAGTATAAGACTCTAGAATCTGTCTACAAATTTGGTTCAAATCGAACTCGTACGGGACAGAAATCCACATCTTTCGGTGAAAGCATTTGTCTAATTCATCACAGTGGTAGACTTGCGCAGCCAAAGTCGTCTTTCCAATCCCTACTAACCCAATGATAGACACAACTCCGAAGCTTTGTCCACTTGATGTCAAATTCTCGTCGGTTAGCATTTTGACAATTTCCATCATCTCTTTTCGCCAAACAACCACCTTATTAGTTTGATAGAGAAAAGAAGTCGTTTCAGATGAACCCTTACTCCTCTTCTGCTGCCCATTTGTGCGAAAAAATGCTATGTCTTTGACGAGTGCTTCAAGCTCCTCATTAACAGCATCTAATTGTGTAGCAACAGAAGGGCTGATGATAAGGTTGGACAACGTAGATTGAACTATAAAATCATCTAACAAATCATCAACATTGTATGATATTGTACTTAACACTCGTGCCCATGACTTCACCATGTTTTCAGCTATCCCCACTTGAGTCACATCATCAAGCAGTAATTTTATCTTCTCTATCACTTTTGCCAACTTCTTAGACTGCTTATCACCATTCTCAAACAAACTCAACTTTTCCATTATAGCATTGAACACTGGTTCTACCAGCATTTGAAACCCCACAGTGGCAAACCCCGAAAAAGCAACTGCTATCGCCATTTTTGAACAACTATCACAACCAAAATAAAAAAAAAATTAAAAATGAAGTATTTATGGATACAAAAACTAATAGAGTAGAGACTGAATGAATACGGAACATAACAGATTGAAGGGATGACATACCATTACCAGGGGTGTGCGCCGCGGAGAGAGCCTGAGTCAAGACAGCGTAAAGATCTAGAGCGAGACAAGAGGGAAAAGAAAAAGTAAAAAAGGGTTTGTTACCCTCATTCCGACAACTTTTTTGCTGGAGAGGGAGGAAGCCAAGGACCAGGCTCTGGCCCATGCCCGGCCCATCATAGAACCCGGCCTGATCTAATTAGTCCTAGATCCCAAATAAAATTTCCAGACCTGGCTCCGGCCTATCTATACAGTACCAAAAAATTTTGATCTAATTACTCTTTATCTGGTTGTGAAACTAGTAATAAAACTAAGGGAGGCTTGGCTTAAGGTCCTTAAAGTTGGGCATAATTGGATTAAAAGATAGCCCATTAACAACAAACTCATTAAGGACAAAAGCTCAGGCCCATTTTTAACCTACATCCACAATATTAAAACGTCACTTTTCAAATCCATTTTACTCTTTTCATCAGACCAAACTACCCTTAAAAGAATTGCAAAATAGCCAAGTCACTGCGCCAACACACGCGCAAATTCCCCCCCCCCCCCCCTCCTCAAACATACAAGAATTGTCTCCCAAGTCACTCACATGGTGTGAGTATTGTACCGTATAATTTCTAATTTTAAAAAATATTTTTAAACTTTAAACCTCTATAACTTTTGATCTACAATTCCATTTTTCGCAAATTTTATTCCACTGGAATCGTGTCGACGAGATCTACAAAATATGTTTTGAGCAAAAAAAAAAATTCAAAATTTTACATATATGAATAATAAGTGAAATTTCACTTAATAAGTGAAATTTCACTTAAAATTTCACTAAGTACATGAAATATTAAGTGAAATTTCACTTAATATTTATGGAGGTTGAAATTTTTTCTATTGTAAGATTTCTTAGTTTAAAAAGAGGCAAATTAAATACTTTAAGTATAGATTAGGGCTTAGTTTGGCCCCCACGCGATTTTTAAAAGTAGCTAATGAAATTTATTATTAAGTTGTTTGATAATTTTATGCAAGTAGCTAATGAAATTTATTATTAAGTTGAAATTTCAGTTCAGAATGATCCTAAGTCAAATTTGACTTAAGTTGAGTAAATTTTAGTTAACTTTGATTTGTCATAAATGAAATTTCACTTAACTTTCTCCGTGAAAATTCACTTAATTCTTTTAGTGGGGGGAACTGTTCAAGTTCAGAAGAGGTTGTGTAAATTTTCTTAGTGAAAAAATACAGTATTGAATGTAATTTTCAGTTCAGAATGATCCTAAGTCAAATTTGACTTAAGATGAGTAAAATTTACTTAACTTCGATTTGTCATAAATGAAATTTCACCTAACTTTCTCCGTGAAATTTCACTTAATTCTTTTAGTGGGGGGGAACTGTTCAGGTTCAGAAGGGGTTGTGTAAATTTTCCAATCTTCCAATCTCCTATGAATGATAATTTCAGACTATATCTAGGGAAGATTGTCCTGGACCTTTTTGTTGAGATTTTAGTTTATAGTAAGTGTATGGAATACTATGTGGAATAGACAACTTTGGTATTTCATTTGCTCCCTATCTCTTTCCTAGTATTTCATAATCCAATTTCCATAATCCCTACATTCAGCTTCTCGAATCAAGCAACTTTGGTCAAGTCTAAAAGAAAGATATTAAGCCAAGAAAGTCGTGCAACTATGAGAGAGAGAGAGAGAGAGAGAGAGAGAGAGAGAGAGAGAGAGAGAGAGAGAAGAGAGAGAGAGGTTGGCTTCATGTTAGATTTCTACCTCTTCCTATATCATAATCCAATTTCCAGAGAGAGCTTCATGGTAATTCTCTAACCTCTCTCTTAATCCAATTTCCATCCTGCTAGCTTTCATCTTCTTGCATCATCTATTCTAAAACTATTCACTCCTCCTACAAGGCTAAATGGCTTCAAAACCTGATCATCAGCTTCACATCCACTTCTTCCCAATGATGGCCCCCAGCCACATGATCCCAATGGTGGACATGGCCAGGTTGTTTAGCCGGCTTGGTGTCAAGGCAACCATAATTATGACACCCCTGAATGCGTCCCAATTCTGTAAAACAATCCACAGAGATACAATATTGAAGGCAGCAGGCCTAAAATGTGCTTTTTTAAAACATATGTACTGAATCAATATTGAAGACAGCAGGCCTAACTCTCTTTTATTTAGCTTATTGAAATACAATCCTAAAGCAGAAACAACCAGATAAGTTCAATGAACGAATAATATTAATATTAAAACGGTATTGAAATCAGCTTCCACTTCGACAGAGAGTTGTTATGGTGAGGTGTCGTCGGAGATGTCGCCGGAGATGGTGAGCTGGTGGTCGCCGGAGATGGCGAGGGTGGAGGCGGAGGTGGGGTAGTGGTCGGAGGTGGTGTGGAGTAATGGTTATGGTGACTAGGGTTTGGTTAGGGTTAGAGGTTGAAGATGAGGGTATTTTGGTCTATGCACATTGGGAAGACTTATTCTCAATGTGTATTTTAAATTGTCCTTAGTTTCAATAAAACTCATCTTAATGACCTTTTCACCAATTTCCCCTAAAACTAAGAGTAATATTTGAGCACTAATAAATTTCACTAACACACTTTATTTCTTTTTTAGTGGTATTGTAGGGTCCACAATGGACCCCGTAGTGCCATTAGGAGAGAGATAGAGTGTGTTAGTAAGTTTTATTGAGATTTGTTAATGCCTTTAGCATTGCCATAAACTAATAATAAAGCAAGCACACAAAAACACAATCACACAAAGGGACACAGATATTATAGGTGGTTCGGCAATTTGCCTACGTTCACTGCAGAGGGGAGTTATATTATTATTTGAGGAAGTGGTATAACTCAAACACTTGAACTATCAGCGTATTACAACACACTAATATTTTCCTCAATTTTTCTCTTTCTCCTATCTAGCTCTTTAGCTCTTTTCAGTGTGTTCTTTACTCATTGAGCTCAAGCTCAATTTATAGGCATTTAATAATACCGAGCATTTAATGCTCGACAAGCATGGTAACCTTTGGATGTAGGTTTTTGAAAAATGCCATGAATTCATGAATGTGGACACATAATGTGCACACATTTTACAACATATCTAAAATTTTAATGGTATAAAATGTTTCTTATCATTACAGCTGTAAATTTGATAAAAGTGATTCACCCACCTCCAACTTGCACTAATCACATCACCCACATTTGCCTCTCCCTGCCATTTTCTAATTTTTCTTATACTACTAGGAAAACGGTTCGTGCAATGCATGAGCATTGGATTTAGTAGGAAAAAATACAATGTATTTTTTTTTTATCTATACAAGAAAGAGAAATATGTTCTATTAATTATTAAGATGGTGTTAGAAAAAAAAATGCTTGAATAATTATATTAATTGATGTTAAACCTACAATTTAAAGATATTTTTTTTAATGTATAGATAATATCTATATATACAGTCAGGCTCTAAGAGGGCGCACTCTGTTTATTAAAGAGAGGACCCCTCTTTTGGGCGCCAGATCGTGTTTTCATTAAGAGCAATTTTGTCATTTCACAGTTTTTTAACACGATCTGATGGCCAAAATAGAGGCCCTCTCTTTAATAAAGAGAAGCCCTCTTTAGAGAATTTATCTCTCTCTCTCTCTCTATATATATATATATATGTATATACATATATATATATATGTATGTATATAAATAACAATGTAGGTGTCATGTGGCACTCTCCATGTAGTTGGGATGTCACATGGCATTGCAACATAATACTATAGTATAAATATACAATTGTGTGTATATATATATATATATATATATAAATATAAATAAATTTGAAATAAAAAAATATTCAAAAAGTAAAAAAAAAAAAAAAAAAAAACATGCTTCCTACTCTCCTACATTTTTGCAGTAACTTCCCTCACACTCACTGTATTCGCCTCTCTCCCACTATGTATCCTTTTTTTTTTTTACGTTTTTCAATTTTGTTTTTTTTTTTTGGGCAGACTTCTTGATTATATATATATTGATAATGTCACGCCCCGGAAATCGAAGCGCGAGGAAAGAGAAAAGATAGAGAGAAAAGAGGTAAAAACCCAATCACAAACGCGGAAGCGACTTTAGAAACCCACGGGGATTCCTACAAGGATGACTTACTAATACATAAATCCATAGTGGACTTATAAGTCAATGAGTCAAACAAAGGTAAAAGCATTTGAAAATTTAATTAAAAGGCTATCCGAACACGCACTAGTTCAAGGAGAGAAGGAAAAATTACAACGAATTTGGTAAAAGGTCAGTTTTGACAGTTGCTGAATTCTAAAACACCCATAAGTAACTATATCTTTGAAATTTTCATATTCTGTTTGCTTTGATTTATGTAAAATTCGATTCTGCACAACTTTCGTCTAATAACATTTTTTCCAATTCTGCACCATTTGGGCAGAAAATAAAAAAAACAGTAGCAGTTTTTTTTTTTGACAGCAACTTGACAGCACTTTGATAGCATTATGAGGTGTCTCCAATTATGTTAAATCCTCAAGTTTAAACCTCAATACATCACTAAACAAGTCCTAAATGACATATAACACATGCCTAGACCAAACGGAACTTCATATACTCGAAATTTATTAAAAACGAGAAGTGGAAGAGATAAAGAGAGGAAAAACGGGAGAGGGAGAGATTGGGAGAGAGATATAGGGAGAGATAGGGAAAGAGATATAGGGAATGTATTCTAAACACACACACATGTGTATTTTCGCATTCGAAAACATTTTAACAACATATATATATACATAATTCCAACATAAGTAAAAGGAAAGAATATTTGAGAAATGGAAAGAGATCAAAGAGGGGAGAGGAGAGAAAGAGAATGGGAGAGATTTGGAACGTTTAAATGTTTGAAACCTTGTTGGAATTAAAAGAGGCGTTTGATCCGGCAAGGACCCAACTATGAAATGAACTAAACTACAACAAATGAACTCTCATAAAAGCAACCACCCAAACCAATCCGGCAAGGATTCAAACAAAAGAGAAAAACAAACAATTGACATGTAAATCAAAAAGACAAGAACTTAAAGAGGTTCAACGACCTCGGAAAGTAAATACATCATCATAAAGTGAGTTAAAAATTGAAAGAAATGACCATGAAAGCAAGGGTTAACACTTGTCCCATTAAAATCAAAGAAGCTTCTCAAATACAAGAGATAAGAGCCTAAGCTCACGAAGTTTTTGTAAAACTTTAACACTCTAAGTTTCAAAGCATTAAACATTTACAATCTTCCAAAATGACTGAATCAACAAGAGAGCTATTCATATACATAACTAAGCATGAGTCTTCAAAATAGAACAAAATGCCGCATAGTTCACGCGTCGGGTCACATATGCCCTTTGCCCTTATCAAGCTTACCTGAAAAATGTTTTGTCGTTTTTATGAGAACGACGGCTCATAGAAAATATTGTAACAAGTCTATATGCTATCCATGACTAAAATGAAATGAGGTGCAATGAATTGCCACCATGGCTACAATGAAATGTTTAAAGCCGCAAGGCTATGCGTGACAAATGCACATCTCTCTCGTTACCGGACCATGAGTCACCCACGCATAGAGTGTAGCATACCAACTTCCGGGAGCTACCCGAATATAGTTTGGAGTTTGAATATTTCTAAGGGTCATTCTCCCTGTCTCACATCACAACCCATGTCCGGATTTCTTAAATCAAATTCCCGCACATGGTGTTTTTCTCTCTTTTTCAAACAAAACCTTTATGTCATGATACATGAATGCTTGCCGATTAGGCTTCAATGCACATGGTGCTAACAATGACATTAAGGATGATTCACCATAATACATTAGGCAATATTTCTATTCTATTAAACATGATATCAAGAGCTTCAAAGAATGTAATTAAATTTCATAATTAAACATTCTTAGCAAGGATTTCTATACTAACGTCCTAGCATGCTTTTACACATAAAGGGAGCATCCTAAGCACATCTAGCATCACATAAGCAACTATAGTACAATCAAACCATGTAAGTCACAACTTGGCATGCAACTCTAAATTTACAACTTTGGGGAAAAGTAATGCATGTGTCCATATTATTCTCCTACATTACTCTAATTACATTTAACACCCCAAATTTTCAACTTATACAACCAAGGCATATAATTCACATTTAGGCAAAATAACCCTAACATTACAACTTTGGGGGAATGTCCTAATACATATGTCTAAGTTCTCTCCTAGCATAAAAGTGAATTCAAGACATCTTAGACAAGTAAAATATATAGAATTGCACAATGTAAATCTACCTCAAAGCTTAGCTTCCAAAAATCAATGGCAACTCAAGAGAGCCAAGTAAATCCAAAATAGCTTCAATGCTTGTGCTAGGAACTTGAAGGATGCTTCAAGTATGCACCACTAATCATGAACAACCCAAGGTTAGGATAAAAATCATGAAACTAGCAAACCCTAGGTTGTTAGAGATTGGAAAAACTTACCCACATTAGAAATCCTCCATAGAAATGGTTAGGATATGAAAGAGGAACTCTATATACTCCAAGGAAGCTATAAAAGAGAAGAGAAGTTCAATAAAAATCCAAAATTTCAAAATCTAGTGAAACCCTAGAATTTGGGGGTTTTCTAGAAAGCTTACCAAATGATGATTCCAAGCTCTAGGATGATTAGAGATGCTAGATAATGAAGTTCTTGACAATCCCTTGAAATCTTGAAGTTAGAGATGGAAGAGGGATGAAGATCTTTGAAGATTTTTGGCTCTTGGAAGGAGAAGAAGAAGAAGAAAAGAAGGAGAAGAGAAAACTAACGTGAATGAGTGGGAGAGAGAGGTTTGGCCAGCCATATAGGGGAGTGGGGTGGGACCTACTCTCTTGTATGCTACAAAATAAAATGTTTGGTACTGCAATGGACAGTCTGACCCAATAGTGTAACCCCAAAATTAAATAAACACATCCATAGGCACAGAAAAAAAAAATTTAAAGCACATGAAAGGTAAAATAAAATAATTTAGTCATGGTCTAGAATAAAAAAAAATTATATATATATATACAGTCAAATAAAATAATGGTCCACAACAGGAAAGGCAAAAATTACCCCATTACCCCTAATTAAAAATTCTGAAACATTACAGTCTACCCCCCTTAAAAGGATTTCGTCCCGGAATCCGGAACGGCGATCACACAAAGGGACCAATGACTTGCTCAACTTTAACAACAACAAGGGAAAAAGCACAGCAAAACATATAGCATGTAAAGAAGCTTACACTACTCGGGAAAAAGATGAGGATAATTCTTCCTCGATTCACCCTCGTCCTCCCAAGTCAACTCGGAAATACTATGATGATTCTACTGAATTCTCATCAACAGAATTATCCTACCTCGTAGCACACGATCCTTCCTTTCTAGGATTTGAACAGGTTGTTCTTCATACGAAGCATCTCCACTAAGAGGCAAATCGGTCCAATCAAGTACATGCGACGGATCGGGATAAGGCTTACGGAGTGGATCAGGATTATACTGACGAAGTATCGAAACATGGAACACATTGTGAACACTCGATAACTGTGGCGAAAGTGCCAAACGGTAAGCAAAGACGCCAATCCTCTCAAGGATCTCAAATGGTCCAATAAACCTGGGTGCCAACTTACCACTCTGACCAAATCGTTGCATCCCACGACGGGGTGAAACTTTCAGAAACACAAGATCACCAACCTTAAACTCAAGTGGTCGACGATGACGATCGGCATACGATTTCTGACGACTCTGAGCTGAAATCAACTTCTCACGAATTACTTTAATCTTTTGGGAAGTCTCTCTAACCATATCAGGACCATGAAGGATAGTCTCACCTACCTCACCCCAACACAAAGGAGATCGACACGGATGGCCATACAATGCCTCAAACGGTGCCATCTGATAACTGATGTTGGATGCAACTCGGCTAACAGAAATTGTTCTTCCCAATTACTACTAAGTGTCATAACACTACTCTCAACATGTTTTCCAAAATCAATCAAAATAGAAGGAGCTGAATACCCCATACTTACTGTAATTTCTTCCAGGAAGGAAACACAACCTTCCTATCACGGTTAAACGCATAGACACTGATACACTACGGCGTCTCACGATCGTATGGACGTGAATAACACTAAGGAAAGCTTACGATATCGATCACTCTGAACGGCAACGAAAGTATAGATGTGGTCCAAACGATCTACAAGGATCCAAAAGAGTATTGTCCTTACGCAAAGTTCTTAGAAATTCTGTAATAGGCGATTGAAAACGGTTGTAACAAACCTGTGATTCTCTGGTGTCGGTCTTTACCTGCTGGCAAATTAGACAAATTCAATAATGGATCTCTTTAACCCTTTCCACCAATACTGGCAACGCAAATCATGATACATCTTTGTGCCTCCCGGATGTGCGGCAAAACGGGAATGACGAAACTCTTTCAACGCATCTCCATGACAAGCAACGAGAACGAACACTCGGTCTCGAGGTCTCAAACCTCTAACGTCACCAAAAGTCCAACCCTGTCCTAAGTCTTCATTAAGCATACGAAATGTCAAGGCAATGGTCTCATCATCAAGTTTCTGTAATTTCAAGTCAAAACTTTTACTAACACATTCAAGTCAAACGAGGAAATTTGGGCATAAGTCTCCGAACCACAATTCTCAAAGTCATCACAACGTCTCAGTATTCTCCACTCTTGCACCGGTAAATACACTAGGGTACACACGAGTCTCAACATTTTCCACTCTTGCATAGGTAAGAAAGCTGAGTCATAGTCATACTTCTTGGCCACGACATTGGCCTAGCTCGGGTGGCAATGCAATTCAAGTCATAGCCCGCTCATGTCTCAAGGTCAACTAAAGTTACATTTATAGTCACAATTATAATTACCCAACGGCGTTGTCCCAAATTAATGTCTCTTTGAGTCAGAAATGTTTCATATATGATGTCTCCTAGTCCTAAGTCATGGGTAGCTCAATCCACGTTCAAGAAGCATACGATATAGTTCAATTAATGCCAAAATCAAACAAGTTTTGTAACTTTGGTATAACACATTCTCACCCCAAAGCATCTCAAACAAAGTTCACCTCTATTTTCGTCAACTCAGTTAATTACCAAGCGGGGAGATATTTCCAACAAAGCAACGGTAGTAACCCATTAGTCCCAAGAAACCATGAATCTCAGATACAAGGCAAATCTATAACGGTCCCAATGTTAGAAGGATCCACGGATAGTCCATTACTAGAAATGACATGTTCAAGAAACTTTTTACTTTGGATAATCAACATCCACACTTATATAATTTGGCTTACATAGTCATCGGTGCGCAATCACAAACTTGTCCTAGCAAGGATCAAACACACGACTTATCAAATCTACTAAAGCAGCAAATGCGTTCGTCAAACTGAATGGTATAACAAGGGATTCACAATGTCCGTAATGTGGGCGGAAAGTAGTCTTAGGAATCTCACATTCCCTAGTGCGCAACTGGTGATAACTCTATTTCAAATCAATCTTTGAAACTAAACACGTTGAACCATGAAGTTGGTCAAAAGGGTCTACTGATTCTTATAGTCACAAGATTCAATGTCATAAGCAATACTCAACTTAAGCGAACCATCTATCTTCTTGGCACAGGGAAATGGGTACTCTCTAAGGAGACGGATTAAGACGAATGAAATTGCTAACCTGTAAGTTCTCCAACTGAGCCCTTAACTCTTTCAACCCTGCAGATGTCCTACAATACGGCAGCATCAAAATGCATGGAGTACTGGGTATTAATTTGTCACAACTCAATTCTCACGGATAGGCGACAAGTCATGCAAATTCTCAGGAAACACGTCAGTGTACTAACCCACAACGGAAGAGAAATCAATCAAATTGGTTCATTCTCATTGGAAAACAAAACAAACTATTTAAGGAGTCAATACAATTTTTACTATTACACAAACTGTGAAGCAGAAATATCGGAGTCTCTATACGATCATCCACAAAACAACTAAGATACCCGGATGGTAATGCAAATGCTATCTTCCTCTCGAAACAAGTCACAAGTGCTCGACAAGTACTCACTAGTCCATACTCACAATCACAAATCAAAGATGGTGTGCTGGTTAACTATCACAACTCCCAGCCACGACACATTCGATTTAAGGGAACTAAGCCTCCAACGGAAGTATATATTAACAACTAACGATGTAGGAACCAAATGACTCATTCCTCAACTCAATAATGATGCACGAGGTGGTATCTAAAGGGATACGATGCGCCGATATCTATAGGCATAGTGGCACTGGGACTAAACACGAACAACTTACCTTGGATCACAGAAGCATAAGTATTACCCACAAAAGGTGCGGCGGCAAAAACATTAAGCTATCCTTATTGTCCCCTTAGGGATGCTCGGATAAAACAATTCTGAGTTGAAGGAGTTGGCTGTGGTGGTAACAAAGGTGGCCTACAAGTCTGCTGAAAAGGTGGACGAATTGGGGTTGGTCCAACTGACTGTTCTTAGTCGGTGCACGAAGTTCTCTAACTCTTTTATTCGAACTCAAATACCCAAATACTAATATTTTCTGAACCACTTTACTAAGTATTTTCAACTCGAATCCAACCGCGTTGGTGCGTAGGCCTGGACGAAGTCCATTCTCAAAAGTTCTTACCTTCCTTCTATTGTCCAATGTTACATCGAAAATGAGACTAGCCTCATACTCAGAAACTGCCACGGCTCCCTAATGGAGATTTCAGAAATTCAATCCTCTTAGCTCGACAAACTACGAACGGGAAATACTGCTCATGAAACAGTCGGCTGAGGGTGTCCCATAACATACTCTCCAAAGTCGGTGTAGTCAACATTAACTCCCACTTAAATCTTAGTGAAAAGTTGCAGCGCCCACTCGAAGATCCTCCTCAAACTATACCAAGGTACTCTAAATTATGAATATGCACTCAAGCCACAATTCCACGTGAACCGAGCACGAATCTCTATAGGTTAAACATTAATTCACACCTTAATTGGGGGATACGTGTACTTAGCATGAGATCACATATCTCACAACATTAATTATGTTCACACATAACATATAACGTTTCCCTTCATAATTCCATTTACATTTGCGAACGATGATACCATATTGCTTTGTAAATCCACTCGATACTTAACATAAATGGCAAGGATAGTATAGGAAAGGCAATCAACATTTATATGGATTACTAGCAACCTTAAGCAACTTATATCATGATTTCTACAAATCAATGCCTATCATGACCCATGGGAACACATAGCACTGAGAATATGCACGGTTATAACATAACTGTAGGGCTCGTCAAACATGAATGCACTTGGCATGCACCCTGAACATATATAAATGTTGGAACCGATAAGCTCATAGCACGTAGAACATGTACACATATCACGTGTAAACATTAACATAAACATCAAATTCACATAGAAGCATGCTCATCAACAATAAGGAATCGCATTACTCAA
Source organism: Hydrangea macrophylla (assembly GCA_033977485.1). Lineage (NCBI taxonomy): Eukaryota > Viridiplantae > Streptophyta > Magnoliopsida > Cornales > Hydrangeaceae > Hydrangea > Hydrangea macrophylla. The sequence continues at coordinate 61,530,094 of CM066985.1, forward strand.
CATGCATCAATACATATTAGAACGATTATAAATCATATAAACACTTAGCACATTGGGTATGGAACATGTAATCTTTGATATGTAAGCACTTAGCATATACATACCTAGCCTCGAAGGTATTCAACATTAAGCATGTTAGCATTATACTCACCTTGCATGAATACGTACCCTTCATATCATAGCCAAAGGAAATGCACAACATAATACATAGAGCACATAGGCTTCATATGAACTCACATAACACGTAAGACATGAAACATGTAAACTGGGCACGTAAGCACAAAAGTTCCGAAGACTTTTACTCAAAAAAAAAAATGCCCATGCAACATCTCACTATGTAAAGCAAACAGCGGCATAGTTAAAACAATTAACATTGAATGAGGAATTGAATGACTATTAACCACATTAAGCAACTCATAGGAGGACTAATGCCATCCCATGGAGTATGTAAACATTTAACATGTAAGCAGATACTACGTCGAATGTGAAACATGTAAACATCTTGAACATGTAACCATGTAGGTTTTGAAGTAATTCAACCTCTGCGCATGCCCCCATGGCATCGCATTATCTGAACAAAAAACCTCAATGAGATAAACGGAAGGCAATAAACACACTTAAGCATGGACGAAAACGAAATGAGCCCAAAATAAACACCCATAGCCCCTAGGTATTCAAACCCGGTTAGCTCTGATACCAATCTGTCACGCCCCGGAAACCGAAGCACGAGGAAAGAGAAAAGATAGAGAGAAAAGAGGTAAAAACCCAATCACAAACGCGGAAGCGACTTTAGAAACCCAAGGGGATTCCTACAAGGATGACTTACTAATACATAAATCCATAGTGGACTTATAAGTCAATGAGTCAAACAAAGGTAAAAGCATTTGAAAATTTAATTAAAAGGCTATCCGAACACGCACTAGTTCAAGGAGAGAAGGAAAAATTACAACGAATTTGGTAAAAGGTCATTTTTGACAGTTGCTGAATTCTAAAACACCCATAAGTAACTATATCTTTGAAATTTTCACATTCTGTTCGCTGGTCCATGTAAAATTCGATTCTGCACAACTTTCGTCTAATGACAGTTTTTCCAATTCTGCACCATTTGGGCAAAAAATAAAAAAAACAGTAGCAGTTTTTTTTTTGACAGCAACTTGACAGCACTTTGACAGCATTATGAGGTGTCTCCAATTATGCTAAATCCTCAAGTTTAAACCTCAATACATGACTAAACAAGTCCTAAATGACATATAATACATGCCTAGACCAAACGGAACTTCATATACTCGAAATTTATTAAAAACGAGAATTGAAAGAGATAAAGAGAGGAAAAACGGGAGAGGGAGAGATTGGGAGAGAGATATAGGGAGAGATAGGGAGAGGGATATAGGGAATGTATTCTAAACACACACACATGTGTATTTCACATTCAAAAACCTTTTAAAAACATATATATATATATATATACATAATTCCAACATAAGTAAAAGGAAAGAATATTTGAGAAATGGAAAGAGATCAAAGAGGGGAGAGGAGAGAAAGAGAACGAGAGAGATTTGGAACGTTTAAATGTTTGAAACCTTGTTGGAATTAAAAGAGGGGTTTGATCCGGCAAGGACCTAACTATGAAACGAACTAAACTACAACAAATGAACTCTCATAAAAGCAACCACCCAAACCAATCCGGCAAGGATTCAAACAAAAGAGAAAAATAAACAATTGACATGTAAATCAAAAAGACAATAACTTAAAGAGGTTCAACAACCTCGGAAAGTAAATACATCATCATAAATGAGTTAACAATTGAAAGAAATAACCATGAAAGCAAGGGTTAACACTTGTCCCATTAAAATCAAAGAAGCTTCTCAAATACAAGAGATAAGAGCCTAAGCTCATGAAGTTTTTGTAAAACCTTAATACTCTAAATTTCAAAGCATTAAACATTTACAATCTTCCAAAATGACTGAATCAACAAGAGAGCTATTCATATACATAACTAAGCATGAGTCTTCAAAATAGAACAAAATGCCGCATAGTTCACGCGTCGGGTCACATATGCCCTTTGCCCTTATCAAGCTTACCTGAAAAATGTTTTGTCGTTTTTATGAGAACGACAACTCATAGAAAACATTGTAACAAGTCTATATGCTATCCATGACTAAAATGAAATGAGGTGCAATGAATTGCCACCATGGCTACAATGAAATGTTTAAAGCCGCAAGGCTATGCGTGACAAATGCACATCTCTCTCGTTACCGGACCATGAGCCACCCACGCATGGAGTGTAGCATACCAACTTCCGGGAGCTACCCGAATATAGTTTGGAGTTTGAATGTTTCTAAGGGTCATTCTCCCTGTCTCACATCACAACCCATGTCCGGATTTCTTAAATCAAATTCCCTCACATGGGGTTTTTCTCTCTTTTTCAAACAAAACCTTTATGTCGTGATACATGAATGCTTGCCAATTAGGCTTCAATGCACATGGTGCTAACAATGACATTAAGGATGATTCACCATAATACATTAGGCATTATTTCTATTCTATTAAACATGATATCAAGAGCTTCAAAGAATGTAATTAAATTTCATAATTAAACATTCTTAGCAAGGATTTCTATACTAACGTCCTAGCATGCTTTTACACATAAAGGGAGCATCCTAAGCATGTCTAGCATCACATAAGCAACTATAGTACAACCAAAGCATGTAAGTCACAATTTGGCATACAACTCTAAATTTACAACTTTGGGGAAAAGTAATGCATGTGTCCATATTATTCTCCTACATTACTCTAATTACATTTAACACCCCAAATTTTCAACTTATACAACCAAGGCATATAATTCACATTTAGGCAAAATAACCCTAACATTACAACTTTGGGGAAATGTCCTAATACATATGTCTAAGTTCTCTCCTAGCATAAAAGTGAACTCAAAACATCTTAGACAAGTAAAATATATAGAATTGCACAATGTAAATCTACCTCAAAGCTTAGCTTCCAAAAATCAATGGCAACTCAAGAGAGCCAAGTAAATCCAAAATAGCTTCAATGCTTGTGCTAGGAACTTGAAGGATGCTTCAAGTATGCACCACTAATCATGAACAACCCAAGGTTAGGATAGAAATCATGAAACTAGCAAACCCTAGGTTGTTAGAGATTGGAAAAACTTACCCACATTAGAAATCCTCCATAGAAATGGTTAGGATATGAAAGAGGAACTCTATATACTCCAAGGAAGCTATAAAAGAGAAGAGAAGTTCAATAAAAATCCAAAATTTGAAATATAGTGAAACCCTAGAATTTGGGGGTTTTCTAGAAAGCTTACCAAATGATGATTCCAAGCTCTAGGATGATTAGAGATGCTAGATAATGAAGTTCTTGACAATCCCTTGAAATCTTGAAGTTAGAGATGGAAGAGGGATGAAGATCTTTGAAGATTTTTGGCTCTTGGAAGGAGAAGAAGATGAAGAAAAGGAGAAGAGAAAACTAACGTGAATGAGTGGGAGAGACAGAGGTTTGGCCGGCCATATAGGGGAGTGGGGTGGGACCCACTCTCTTGTATGCTACAAAATAAAATGTTTGGTACTGCAATGGACAGTCTGACCCAACAGTGTAACCCCAAAATTAAATAAACACATCCATAGGCACAGAATTTTTTTTTAAAGCACATGAAAGGTAAAATAAAATAATTTAGTCATGCTCTAGAATTTAAAAAAAATGTAGTCAAATAAAATAATGGTCCACAACAGGAAAGGTAAAAATTACCCTATTACCCTTAATCAAAAATTCTGAAACATTACAGATAGGTCCAAAAATATCCAGTCAAAGTCAAATTGCCAAGTTAGCAGCAAAATGCCAAGTCACCCAAGACTGGGGCATGTAACTCAACCACCCGGGCTGTCCAGCCCAGAACTGCCCGGTCTGTTAATACCGCTCGGAGTTTGTAATGCTGATAGACCAAGATGGGCGCAGCTTGGGCCTGACCCCGTGACTCGCGCTGAACAGTTCTAGCAGTTTCCTAACTCAATCAGAAGACTAATGGAAAGTAGAAGATGTTTCCTAAACTGATTAGGAAACATCCCATGATTTATGCTCATCGAATTGTCATTAGATTAGGCTTCCTTATCTTATAGTTATCTTGTACGGGTGGTCTCTTGCATCTATAAAAGAGGTCACACACCCCTGTAAGAGGGGATCACATTTCTGACTTATAAAAGAGCAACACTATTACGCATATACCCGGATGGTTTCTGGTAGTACCGCCCTCCTTGTGGGTTCACCGAAAACCGCCGGTGATCTGTTAGTAAAAAGCGCACCGACGCACACGTGCACGTAGGTCACCTTATTAACGGGGCCGAACCACATACAAACTTCTATTGTCACTCTCTTATCATTCGTCTACCAGTTTTTGGCATCATCAGTTTGGCACCATCTGTGGGAAATGACAAGTTTCTCATCAACGAATCTTTGACTGATAAACATGCCGTCGAAGAAGGATAAGAAAATCGCCGCTCTAGAAGGTCAGACAGATTCACAAGCCGGGCAACCGGCTACTTCCATGACCTCCGAGCAGGTTACCGCAACCCTTGCGCAACTCCTGGAGGGCCAGTTGAGACGTGTTGTCAATAATTTTGGTCGAAAAGAAAGATGGGTGAAAGTGAGATGAGTTATTTATTTTATTTTGAGTATTGTGATGGAACTTTTAAGTTCGGAAATGATAGGTGACAAGTATAATGAAAGTATATGTGAGGACGTTGTGACATCGCGATGGGATTGAATGTCATGTTTGACAATTGAGTATGATCTACTCAGGAAATGATGTCCTTACTTATCAAGGTGCTTCGATGTATTGCTAGGATTCGGCTGAATCTTCTATCGGATTGAGACGGGGGCTTTAAGGATTTATTTCCTTAAGGGCCTAAGGATTTACTTTCCTCATGAAATTGTGACTTCTTAGTACATGATTAGGTTGTGTATGAGGCAATTGTTAGAAGTACTTGTGTAAAGTCTTGGTAACTTGAGAAAATGGTTTAAGTTTGGGGAGAAACTTCCTTTTTGGAGGGGAGAGTTGTCACACCCGTCCCGGACTATTTATTTTAAAATACAAATTTGATTTTTATGCATTATTAATGTTGATTAATAATTGTGGATGTGGTTAACGTGGGTCAATGGTAAGTCTCAATCGAGGACATAGAGATTTGATTTATGTGATGTTATTTGACTTTACTTGATTTTCATGAATGGTAATTATACCCGTGTAGTATAATTTCTGATAGTTTGATCTAGTCTTAGATCATTTTGAATACTAAGGTGAGAACGTGAGTGACACGTTGCATAAAAAGTAGATGGTATAGAGATTCCACGAAGATTAATTTTTGAATCCTTATTTTGGACCCAAACAGAACTTAGACGAAAACTTTTATAATTTATAGTTCTCACTCGTGAAGCAATAAATTAGACGTGTAAGACATTTCGAGGAATAATTATAAGTTTTGGAAACTTATGGAGAGGTAAACGTAATTTCAGAGACTCGTGTCTATATATAGTAAGTCCAAGATATTTTTCATTTCAAAATATCTCAAAACCTTTGGGGAGCTTAGGAGAAAAAGGGAGATTTAGTTCTCCGGACTTTGCGACGCCGATCGACGATCTTTCGTCCGTCAGCTTTTCACCAAATTTTATATTCGGACTCCTCGAGGTATTAGCTACATTTTGATATCTATTAGGCCATGTTTGACTAACTTTTTATAAACATCCTAATGTTGGAATTTTGAGAAAAACGCGTGTAAACTTGTAGGAATCGCTTGAAATTTGAGATCCGACATTTAATCGGTCCCCTAGTTCCTCCTTCAAATTTATAGGATGTTTGCACGAGATATGAATTCTAAGCCTATGAATTATAGGAAATTCCATGTTTTAAGTACCGGACTTGATATTTTGGATCTAGGCAAAATTCATGTGTTAAGTAGGCCCGTTAATTATGCATATGAAAATGCCATAAAAGCACGTATATGTGATTATATGAGCATGCTATGTGTCTATGTGGGTTGACAGGGGGTTTGGTACAAATTCATCCGGGGGGCAAGCTCCTCGATGTTAGAGGATTATAGTAGCGACGACTACTGTGCATGGTTTGGGAGAAGGCCCAGCCAGGGCACTGTGCATGGTTTGGGAGAAGGCCAGCCAGGGCATTGGATGAATGGTAGGGAGAAGGCCCTCCACGGCATCAATTCCATTGTTTCATTATCGGATGAATGCATACCACTCACCCTAGAGACCATTTTGATGTGCTTTGATATGTTAAAGCATGAATTGTCATATAAGCATGTGTTTAGAATTGTACACTCAGCATATAGCTAAACAATGGAGATTTACTCCATTGCAAGTTTGAAGAAATGAAAGAAGAAGCGAGAAGACTGAGGCCAACGGGATGCGGGGTTTGCTCTTATTCACATTGTTGTTTTCCTTTCCGATGTTGTAATAATGAGAATTGAGAAGTTAGAACTCTGTACTTAACTTATAATCCACGGAATGGATTTGTAGGATTGAAATGTTGTAAAATCGCTTTTGGTTACGTTTAAAATGTATTTGAACTCTTGATATCATGTTTTGAATGCGTAACTTGTCAAACTCGGATTTGGAGGAATGTAATAATACTTTTATGTTTTAATCCAAACTAGCCTTACTTCGTTTCATCACCGTTCTTAGCGAGGATTAGTGTGATGTTTATAGGTTCTTACGACCTTGATGGACTTGGAAAGTTTGGATTGAAAGTGTGAGGGTTAGAGAAGTTTAGAAGTGTGGAAGGTTGGATGACTTTTGGCAAAGTTCTGTTGTCAAAGGATTCTGCCAGGGGGTCATTCGACTGGTCCAAATGACCCCTGCATGAAATCTTTTTCTACCCCTTACAGAAATAATTTAAATATTTTCATTGGTTCTTAGGGTACGTATAATTACGTTTTCAATTTTATACGGCTTTTACAATTCGGAGGGTAATGTTTCCTAAAGTTTTAATACTCAAGGATGTTTTAATGTTCTTTTCCACTGCGTATAGTTATTTAATGAATGGAAGAGCCTTGGTTGTGTGCCATGTGTCCTATTTCCACGCGTAGTGGGATAGGTCGTGACGTTTATTGGTATCAGAGCAATAGATTTTAAGAAGATGTTTATGAAATGCGATATACGAATAAGAATAGAACCTTGGGGGACGAAAGACGACATCTTGAGATAATACGGTGTGAGATCACTTACAAAGATGTATATATATGAGAAACATGGCATGTAAGTGCATGTCACGACATGATAATTCAAATAATTGCATATCATAATGATTCGCATGCATATTGTATAACATGCCATGATATACATTGTCATATGTATTGTGTTAATGAATTGGGTGAATCATTCGGACGTAGAACCATGTGGTGAGATGAAGTTTTTTGTGGGTCATCATAGACCTTGTGTGGTGATACGAGGGATAGATTATATCCTGGTAGTGAGGATTTGCTAAAATCAAGGGAATGGTTATATGTATTATGAGAAATGTTAGGCACATAATACATTCCATAACAGGGCTTTAAATGCAGTAAAAAAATTCAAACAACACAGGGTACAACACATTTAAAGCCCTGTTATGAAATGTGTTGTGGAATGTGTTATGTGCCTAACATTTTTGATGTATTACACACACATGCCTATAAATTGAATTTTCTATTTTGATATTATCCACAATCTCCAATATAAATTTTCTCAAGTTTATTTTATGCGTGTAAAAAAGTAAATTTCTAACCATGTGCGTGTGTGTGTGAGAATTAAATTTATAGGTATGTGTCTGGAATAAAATATGGAATTCCATTTATATTTATAGTTCTAATGCAAAAAAAAAAAAGTTAAAGTCAAAAGAAATGGAAATGTGCATTTTGTGCAACATATAATTATAGATGTATTAGTAATTGTAAATTACAATTTGTTTTTTAACATTGCAAAGTATTGCTTATATATGTATTATATATATTATGAGTATAAATAATATAGAAATATAAATTAATTTTATTCCAAAATTGGTGGTGCTTGTTTGGGAAACAAAAAACAAAGGCCAAAATCGATTTGCCAAACATGGCACAACCGGTTTCACAACCGATTTTGTTTTGTTTTTTTTTGTTTTGTTTTTTTTTTTTTTTGTATGTATTGTTTTCATTTTTTTGTTAAAAAAGTGAGGTAGGCCTATAAATTTAACTTACACACATGCTTAGACATTTAATTTTATTACACAACATGACTAAAAAACCAAAAAATCCATAGTTGTCCCAAAATATTTTGATCACACATAATGTCTAAGCATGTATGTAAATTAAATATATAGCCTCGTTTATATAGGATAGTTGACTATGAAGACGGCCCGTGCAATGAACAGGCGATGTATTTTGTAGAAAAAATACATTGCATATTTTTTTTAACGTGGACAAGAAAGAGAAATAAGTTTTATTAATTCTTAAGATGGTGTTAGGAAAATATGGTTTAACAACTATATTAATTTATGCTAACTTACAATTTAATGCTCTTTTCTTTAACGTATAAATAATATATATATAGAGATAGATAGATAGATAGAGAGAGAGAGAGAGAGAGAGAGAGAGAGAGAGAGAGAGAGAGAGAGAGAGAGAGTTAGGCTCCAATGTGCACTGGGTGAACACACTGGGCTTTTAAAAAAACCGCAGGGCGCTCCACTGATCTACACCCTGTTCCACCACCCCGTTGACCCACGAATTTTTTAGGCTTAAAAACTCAGTGCGTACTGGAGCCGGACTCATAGTATATGTATATATATATACATACATATATACAAAAAGGGTTATATAAAAAAGGCAAAAGGGTAATTTAGTAATTCGATTTAACAAAAGTGTAATTTGGAAAAGGCTTAAGGGTAATTTGATTATTCAATTTGTAATTGTACATACTTTAAACTTTAGGCTCTTTTCTTTAACGTATAGATAAAATATATATATACATACACACTCACACACACTCGTATATATAAAAGGATAATTTATTAAAGACAAAAGGATAATTTAGTAATTCAATTTAACAAAATGGTAATTTGTAAAAGGTATAAGGGTAATTAGATTATTCAATATATATGTATATATATCATAATATTATAAAAGGGTTCTTGGTAATTCAATTTAACAAACGGGAATTTATAATTGTAAACACTTTAAACTTTAAGCTCTTTTCTTTAAGGTATAGAAACAAATGGTAATTTGCATAAGGCATACGAGTAATTTGGCTATTGAATTTATAATTGTACACACTTTTATTCAATTATGGTATATAATATATGCAATATATATAATAAAAAAAATATATGTATATGTATATGTATAGCGAGGATCTTAAGCGGGTGTGAAGGAGCGGACTTCGGGACGGACCACTTTTTAGCGACGAAATTTTTTGTCGCTAAAACAATGATTTTTAGCGACTAAAAATTTTCTCGCTAAAAGCGACATTTTCGTCGCTAAAAATGGTCCGTCCCAAAGTTCGTCTTTTGACACCCGCTTAAGATTCGGATTGTATATATATATATATGTGTGTGTGTGTGTGTGCATACAAGGGTAGTTTACAAAAGGAAAAAGTGTAATTTGATAATTTAATTTATAATTGTACACACTTTCAATGAATAAATAATAATAATACTAAATTATACTATGTATATATATACATGGTCAAGCTCTAGAGTGAACATATCCAGTGAACATATTTTTTTGCCTGAAAAAACCCACGCGCTGCTTCGCTGACCCGCACGCCCCACTAACTCGCGGGTTTTTTTTAGGCAAAAAAATATGTTCACTGAGTATGTTCACTCTACCCTGTTCACTTTAGAGCCTGGCCGTATATATACAAATATATACAAAAGGGTAGTTTACAAAAAATAAAAGGATAATTTGGTAAGGGTAAAATACATTTTATCCCTTGTAGTTTCCACCAAGTTTCAAAATGACCCCTCTAATTTTAATTTGGTCTATGTACTCCCTATAGTTTCAAATCTGAATCAATTTGCTTTGGCCGTTAGAATCTATCAAACAAACAAACGGCGGCCCATCACATGCCATGCACATGATACAAACTTAAGGGAAAATATGGTATAAACCCTCTACACATCAGTCTCCATCCCAAAAACTCTAGTTCAGAGAGAGAGATAGAATGAATGGAGAACTCTGAGAAATTGGTGCGAAACCAGCAAAATACCCAAAACCAACTTGAAATCTGAATCAATTTCTTCAACAAGAGTAATAGCAAGAAGAAGTTGGACGACAAGACGATGCTAACTTTCCCCAAATCCGTTACCATTTCTCTATGTTCTCGCTAATTCCGTTGTGTCTCGATGTTCCAAGTAAACCCCAAAACTGACAACATTAATTCAATCATCTCTGATTAGGATTTTGAATATTTGGAGAGTTACAAATGGATTGGCTTCTTTGGTAATTCTGGACAGACAAGGATTGTGTATACTTGAAGAGTTATAGTTGTGTTATACTGTGCATGAGATATATGTGCTAGTGCAGGCATGGGTCCTCGGATTTGTTTTCTTTTGCTATTGGTTTTGTTGGCTGAACATAATGGAGATTTTGTAGCTTATTTGTTTTATTAAATGTTTGTGTTAACATTTTTTGTGGGTTATGGGTCACCCACATAATCTCTGGACCGGGTCCAACGAGCTTAGCTTAGGGTCCAAGAAATCCTATATGTGTATAACACACATAAACACAACTCTCTACACACAATAAGGCAGCTGCCTTCTCTCTCTCTCTCTCTCTCTCTCTCTCTCTCTCTCTCTTCGGTTACTTTCTTTCTCTAGCCAAATCACCTTAGGGCTTGGGATTTAGCGCGTGGATATAAAGGGGGTGTCTCTAGTAGGCATTCTCACAACCCATTTGAAGCACAAGAGCATACACGGAAGTACTAGATAGCAATAGTTCGTGGGTATTATCGTCGGGCTTGTAACAACCCCGCCAAGACGATCCGTGATCGGGTATATTCCGCAAGGTATGTCCTTTACCCGACTCGTATGCTTGTTTGATGAATATTTACACTAATATTAGAGCCTACATGTTGTTGATTCGCCTGTATTATGCCCAAAACAAATTTGCCATAAAAGCTTGGTGAAGCTTTTAACATAAACTTGATAAAATCGAATTTGAAGTAAGTCTACGTGAAAACTCCAATATAAGTACGAATTTTTTATATGGCTGTGTTCCATATGGTCCCTAGAGTCCCCCCCACAAAGTCCCATGGCTTGATTATCTCAAACGAGTGAGATATAGCAAACCCTAGATTCGGTTTTGGGTTAAAAACTAAATTTTTTCATAACTTTGCTCTCTGTTTTTGGAAGATACTTGTTTAATCGATCTATTTTTTGGCATAATCTTGTAGTAATCCGTGAGAGCTTTCCAACGGTATAAACTTTGTAAGTTTTTAACGCAAAACGAGTGAGATATTGGCTTGCAAAGTAGGAGGGTTGTGCAGCCCCCAAAATCCAGATTGGTTTTGTTTTGGGGAAGATGAACCAGAGATTGGTCACGCCCACTCTCGCTGAGGAGAGTGGGGCCCACTCGCTGGCCGGCGTTGGTCCGACGACCATGGGTCCGCAGAGTGGAGGTCCGTTTCACGGCCCCGGTCCTTAATATATATTTTTCATATTTTTATTGAAAAAATATTAATTATTTAGTAATTAAAACAATTTTTGTTAATTAAAAAAAGTTTTAATGTTTTAAATCTATTTTAATTGCTTTAAAATTATGGAAATATATGGAAAATTCAAATTTTATTTTTCCTATATTAAGGACACTGTGTGGGACGAGAAATAATTTTGTGATAAGTTATTTCATAGTTTTTGGTATTTTAGAGCATTAAAGATGTGTTTTGTACGTGTTTTTAAGTACTTAAAATATCCTAAACAAAATATTAATTTTTGTGATTAATATCGAGTATTTAGTACACTGTAAGGGACTCTAAGATAACTTTTGTGTAAATTATCATGTATTTTTATTATTTTAGAGCATATAATTTATGTTTTTTAGACATTTATTTAATTGTTTAAAATAGCAAAAATGCATTATTAATTTTTGTAATTAATAAGGGACATATAGAGCACTGTTTTGAGACCATATAAAATTTAGTAGGACCCATAGATAATTTTTAGTAAATTATCCAAATCATATTAATATTTTAGAGCACACAATTATGAGTTTTTGTACACGTATTAAATTGCTTAAAATATTATTTTATTGATTATTAATTTGTGGAATTAACACAATATGTTGAGTACACTATTTGAAATATGAGAAAATTATTTAGTAAACTTTCTCATTTTTTTTGGGATATTTTAGAGCATATATTGTGTTATGTATACAATATTAATTGCTTAAAATATAGCAAATAAAGTTGTTAATTCTTGAAATTAATAATTAGTGTTTTGTACTCTACTTGTGTACTTGAGAAAATCTTTAGTAAATTCTCTCATATTTTTGGTATTTTAGAGCATAAAATTTATGCTTATGGGCATTAATTTAATTGCTTAAAATATCCAAAATGGATTATTAATTTTTTGAAATTAATATAGGGTGTTTAGCACACCATATAAGACCACTGAAAATTCTTGGAGTACAAAATCCTAAAAAATTTTGTATTTTTAGGAATTTAGTTGCTCATAGTTAATTTGTTTAACTTGATCAATTTATTTTGTTAAATTGATTCAAAATGGTTTTTGTGCTCCAATAATATTCTGGAAACTTTTATTTATAATGAAAATTTTGTTTTTCAGTTATTTAAATTTTTCCATGAGGTTTTAAAATTACTGTGTTTAATTTAAAAGCCTTGTTTAATTAGTTTTTAAATATTTGAGAGGTTTGGAAGGTCAAATTCAATGATTAGTTTATTATTTTTGCTTTAGAGGCTCGAATCATTGAACGTTTATTTAATGTTGTTTGTGATTGGATTACCATCAAACCTCTTGTCCCCCTCCTTAAATGGAGAGATGGATGAGTCCATTCATTCTTGTAATAAAGACCGCATGAGTGATTGTCGTGTGTGATTAATTAATTAATCTGGATTGAATGAATGGACAACTTAATTGACAGTTTATTTTGAGCTTATGTTGTCACGATGTATGTTCTAAGTTTTTTTTTTTTGTATATATGTGAAAAACAATGCATCCCTATTTTTTCTATGGCTATAAATGTTAAGTGAGGATGAGTGTTTTTCATTTTATGTTTTTGAAAAAGCCTATTTGTAAAGGGATGAATTTTCTTTGTTTTCACAATATACGCATTCATTACTTTAGCATGGGCTCTAGATTGTCAATTTGGGCCCACGTAGTGCCCATGCGCATTCATGTGTGTATGACGTAATTATGCTATTATTGTGGATGATGGTAGATAAGTTTAGTACTATTTATGCATGTTTGCTTAGAAAAATCAGTTATAAATTTTTTTTGTGAGTTACAAAACTTTTGAAATTATGATAAGGGAAAATATTTTGATAACTGGATTGTAAAACAAACATTTATAGAAAGATGTGCATCATAATAATGTCAACCTCTTGTGCATATTATTGAATGTAGAAATTGACAATAAAAGTAACATATACGTTTGAATGAGCTAAGATCTCTTGGAGAGCTTATCTCAATCAATGATCCAACCAATTGATCCCAAATTAAACCTAGGGCCCAATATTGCCAAAGGCCAATAGAATTTAATTCTAGTAAGACCATCACACGCGCTCTATTTTAATAAAGTAGCATGTATGATGATGTAATCGGGGAGCAAAAGAACTACCCAATGACTTGTGAATGTGGGACCAGCTCGAATTTATTTTTGGAGCACATCCACTACTAGATTAAAGAATCTGGTACTGAAGTTCAAAGTGAGGAAAAATCCCAAAACTTGATGACCGAGAATCTAAGGTTGAAATTCAGTATGATTCAAGATCTATTAGGGACTACATGCACTGGTGAACATCAGGTTTAGCCTGTGATATGTTTTTAGTCTGACACATGAAATAGTTCATAACATAGAACGAGATAATTAAGATTTGTTCTGATTATTCTCAATATGTTTACCTGGCAGCAGGCCGCCATAAGGTAAGTCGTATGCATGACCAGTGTTTCCATAAGTGGAAGAATGCGCGAGGCAGGGTGGGTCTACAATAGGGTGGATATTATGTTACATAGTTTGTTTTTATTGGACATGGTTATTACGTAATAATTTCTTAAGAGTTAAAATGTTAACTCTACTTTTTCTATTTCTTAAGTTACTGAGTCATTTGTTGATTCTATGACTTGGCATGCTAAACTCAAACATGTAGGACAAGGAAAGTATGACTCAATTAGCGCTTAGTGGCTTATGAGTTCACTCGCTAAAGTTGACCTGCCCACGTGTGAGTCTTGCCTAGGTGGCAAAGCATGCTGAAAGCTTTTTCAAGTAAAGCTATAAGAGATAATCAACCTTTAGAACTAGTTCACTCACACCTTGGACTTATGTTTGTAAAGGCATGTTATGGTAACTCCATTTTCCTCACCTTGTCATCTCACCGCTATAAAACACTAGATTACATCAAATGCTTTATAACTGAGGTTGAGAATCAGATTCGAGAAGACTTTGGAGTCATCTCGTACGCCAGTATTCTATGATTAGTTCAGAGGAACTGTGTTAGTTTATCTGGTTAGTTCATAAGAACTGTGTGAGGACAAAATGGTACATATATAACTTTTTGTTTCGGGAAATTCTGCAATAAAGTGATATTGTAGAAGGGAAAAATCGAATACTTCTGGATAAGTCTGGATCATTAACGGTGCAAGCTAGCTTTCCAATTTGGAAGGATTGTACTCTTAGCTGCTGCCCTCATACGCAAAATTGTGCCTTTACAACCTGTTTTCCAAGCTTTACAGCCTGTTTGAAAATATTTTCGCAGTGTTGCTTGTCACAGCCCGGTCCCACAATAGCGGAACCGGAGCCTGTGGCACGCCACCGAGGCTAACCCAATTCATTAACGTTTCCAAAATTTAGTTTGAAGAACACACGCAGCGGAAAATAAGACACATTTTTAAAACCAGAGGTTCAGTCGACTGCTTAGTCGACTTCTCAGTCGACGAAAGAAGGCAGGGAATTTAATAGCAATTCTAGTCGACTGAGACTGGGGGGTCCAGTCAACTGAGGTGGGGCCCAGTCAAGTGCTTCTGCTATAATAAGAAGCAATAGCTAACAGATACAAGGATCCAGTCGACTGAAGCAGGGATCAGTCGACTGCTCCCCTGACAGCAGCACATTCTGCAGCATTTCAAGTTTAAAAGCTTTCTAACTTCAACCAAGGATCAAACACACACTTCCAAAAGCACTCCAAAGTAATCTTAACTATATTAAAGTATTACCAAACATAATTACAACATGTCACTAACTATTACAATAGTTTAAAATCCATTCTAACATACCAAATTAAGCATGGTTAAAACACCCAATTTCTTATTACAACATTCCTATTATCCCAAAACGACAAGATTAACATTCAAGTTGCCTCCCAAGCGAACTCCCAACTCTCGTACTCACTTCTGCGATTCCTCGCCAACATTTACACCTGCAATGGTTATTTGAATAACCACACATATTTCGATTTGTTTAAGCTAAAGCTTAGTGAATAAAACAACATATGCACATGAATGATAAACATGTCCGCATTCACATCTCTACATTTCATACTAGTCGCCGGAGACTCACGTGCCCGTCCATACTCCCAATCCGCGACTCCTCGCCAATAAGCCCACGCGAAAGGGTAAGACCCACGATTCTTCTCTTCAATCGTGCGACCTTAATGCCTATATCGGCTCCACAAAATGGCACGGTGACCACGTGCTCCTTCTGACCCAAATAAGCAACTTAACATGCTCAAATACATATCACCATACTCACGGTAATCAAAACATATCACCATGCTATTGGGCCTACTTATCAATATAAATGCCCAATATGAACTACACAAGATATCTCTATGAATTAATACATGCTATTCAAACATAACATGAATACATGCCAAGAAATCATTCCAAAACATAGTTGAATCACTCACCTCCGATTTACGCGCTTATAATACGATCTGAAGAAAACCCGTGCACAAAGAACGTGCAGAAGTCCGCCTAGTACAATTCCTATAGATCAGAATTCCATTTATCAACTTTTATGAAAAATTCTAGAAAATAACTTTTCAGAAAACTTAGCCAAACAGGCCCTAACATATATCAAAACGAAGCTCTTACCTCGAGGAGCTCGAATATGAAATCTGGGAGAAAACAGACTGACGAAAGGTCGTCGTTTGGCGTCGCAAAGCTCTAAGCAACTAAATCTCCCTCTAGCCCCCCTTTTGGCCTCCTTTTGAAATTAGGTTAGAAGTTATGAAAAATCTAAGTTCATCTCTATCTATATATAGGCAACATTCTCGGGGAATTACGTTTACCTCCCCACGAGTTTTCAAAACTCCGAATCAGTCTCTGAAACTTCCTCCACAGCTAATTCATAGCTTTACGAGTGAAAACTCAAAATTATAAAAGTTTTCGACTAAGTTTCGTTTGGTCGCTAAAACGTGAATTTCTATATGACGTTTCCGAAGTTGCTAATTAGCCTACCAAATTAATAGCGTGTTAATTCGTCCTCACCAGGATACTAAATCTAACAACAGAAAAAAATTCTAAAACAGAAAATAATACAGATATTGAAATACACAGGTAAACATTTATTTTCAGATGAACATTTAAAATGTTCCACAGTGACCGTCTCATACTCGGAGAGATTTCACAACATCACAACACTCAATCACTACAGTCTCAGAGGGTTCTCTAATACAGACACCCAAATCAACTCGTGAATCAAAACTCACTCAACCAAGTGTCATAAGACACGTCACATCACATTATCATGCATGACAATGGAATGCAAATGCAATAACACAAATGCGGGTGTTATATTGCTGTTGTTATAAGAATCTTGGCCTCTATGAGTTAGAGGAAATTATAGACAACATACCATCTTTAGGCGAGGGTAGCGAGATATTGTGATTCCACATCCAGTAGTCGCTGAAAATGGTATTAGTCTGCAACTGAGTGGGAGTACACCGCTAGACGCTAGTAGAAGTGTGCCAAATAGTGGGAATGTACCACGTAGTCATTGAAAATGGTACTAGTCTATAGCTAAGCGGGAGTACACCGCTAGACGCAAGTGGGAGTATGCCAAACAGTGGGAGTGCACCACTGGTTACTCAAGATTCTTAGATAGCATAGTGCAGTTGACAAGGATGAGTTCTCCGTTGGCGTTTCAAAATCTGCAGGACATATTTTCCTATGCGCATTAGTAGATGATGTTACGACAACTTCTTATATAGAAGCGCGCAACTGCGGGACATATTTTCCTGTGCACATTAGTAGATGATGTTACGACAACTTCTTATGTAGAAGCGCGCATCAGCGGGACATATTTTCCTGTGCGCATTAGTAGATGATGTCATGACAACTTTTTATGTCGAAGCGTGCTTTGTTCATCTACTAAAGTTGAGTGAATAGTTGCTATAAAGGATGATATGATCTCTATGGACAAAGAATAGGGTCTGGGAGTCAGTTGATATTCCGTCCGAGTGTAAGACTATTGGAAACAAGTGGGTTTTCTAAGTTAGACTCAAGGCAGATCGTTCAGTTGACAAAGATAAAGGCACACCTCGTGGTGAGAGGTCAAACCCAAGAGTGGGTGTAGACCTTCAAGATAGAATCTCCTTAGTGGTGATATTTTGTTTTCATTCGCCTTATCTTAGTGATTATTGCACATTTAGTTTTAGAACCCTTTTTAAATGGATGTTGATACTGCTTTTCTCAATGGAGAGCCAAACGAAGAGATCTACATGGATCAACCTATTGGTCTTTACGACCGATGGGAATGAGTCAAAGTGTGGCATTGATCTATTTACGATCTCTAGTAATCGTTTAGTCAATGGCACTTGAGGTTTCATGATTTGATCGATCTCTTTCGTTCAGATGATTAAAGAAGACTAATGTGTGTACATTGAGCAGTCCATAAAAGGTGTTCTAATTATTATATTGTATGACAAAAATATCTTTTTTATTTAGATAAAAAGGTATGGGTCATAGACCTATTTTGTTTGTCTCTAGAGACTTACATAATAGATGATTCTTGAACACTCTCGCATATAGTACTCAAAACCGATAGACACCCCAGTTGAGAAGGGAATACCCTTGACCCTAGTTCAATGTTCAGAGAATGATGAGGAAGTAAATGTCCAAAGTGCCATAAGCAACCGCAACAGGAAGCCTGATGAATACTATGCTATATTCTTGTTCAGACATTTGCCATACGGTTAGTTTAGTTAGTCATTATGAGAGTAACCTTGGTCCAGTTCACTGGAGAGTAGTGAAGAGCTTTCTTCTATGTTTGCATGATTGTGGATCTCACCTTATGGATGGTAGTATTTTAGAAGTGATGAAGACGATGCGACGCTCATTGGTTCAACGATTGAGACGAGCGCATGTCCATGTCTGTCTATGCATTCACATTAGTTGATGAAGCATTTGCTTGTTATAGCGAGAAGCAGACATGCATCACCTTATCCATAATGGTAGCTGAGTATGTGGCTTATTCTGCAGCCGTTCAGGAGGCTATGTGGTTAAAGAGGTTCTTATATAACGTAGGCTTCTTACCTTAGGGCGATGAAGCAGTGTTAGTCTATTGTGACAGCACGTCGACTCTAGTTTATGCAGAGCACTAAAGGAGAACTACTCTAGTTCAAGGATAGCTGCAGTTTCTCCTAGCTACCGAGGAAGGGGAGAGGAAAAAAGAGTAGACACCTATCTGAGTCCATAACTTATTGTTTACCAAAAGAGGTTGTTGGTGAAGAGGTTGCTCTGGTACTAGTTGCAGCCGATCTCCTTCAACAACCAAATTTCTAATAAGTGGTTCTTAGTTCACTTAAGATAAAGCTTTTTTCATTACTAATGGAATATCCTTCACTATTTTACTAAAAATGGAACGAAATGATCTTGTTTTATTCCTCGGTTGAAAAGAGATGTCTTGAGCAATCGAAGAAGCACTTTGATAAATAGATTTTATCTTGATCGACTCAATTAAGGTATTAGTGTTTGTTCTATTAGCAGGTTTGAGAATAAGGTGGGATCCCTGGATCTAGTGGCCGGTGAATCACTGATCAAAGAGCAGATTTTGGAGAGATTCTCATCGATGTAGTGGCCGGTGAATCACTGATCACCATAAGTACCACGGGAAGTCCAATCGCATAGAGATCCACCACCACTACATTCGAGATGTGGTTGTACAAGGGGAGGTTGTTTTTATAGTACATCACTACTGGTGATATGATGGCTGATCTTTTGGATCAAGCCGATTTCTAAAGATTCGTTCTTGTCCCACATTAGTTGTATGGGACTCCGTAGGTTCTGATGTACTTTAACAACATTATTCTTGACATTATTATTACCAGATATGTATTATTATAATAAAATCAATGGTTTTCCAAATTCATTAGTTATTAGTTGGATAAATGCACATTTTTTCTTTAAAGTGTCACCAGGTTTGAATCGACCTGCTCACACGGGTGATTCACCTTGGCGCCGAGATAGCAAAGTTGGACATGTGTGTCCATAGTGCTTAGATGGTGAGCAAGATGAGACATTTGTGTTCATGGCGCTTGGATAGCTAGCTAAGACATGTGTGTCTATAGCGCTAGGAAAGCGGGCTAGAACACTTATATCTATGTGGTATAAGAACAGCGAGCTAGATATAAACCTTGTTATCCTTATATGTCGCCTTATCTTAGAGCTAAGATGAGACCTAAGCTTGGTGCTTGGTCGAACATAGAGAACACCCATTACTCTATGTAGCATGTTTACAATCGAATATGAGTTTTTAGACGGACGCTGGTTGTAGCGACTGTGCTGGAAATGTTAGGTTAGACATTTATGTAACGTCTAGACTAAAATTCGTATGGCGTTACTTTTACCATGAAGTGACATGCCCATTTATATGGAAGAGCGTCATAACATACATATAATATTGTATATGCTATTTTGCAATCGTTTGGGGAGTAATGGATTAATCCCTATTTTATTGCTGTGTGAGCCATGTAGTTTCCCTATAACAAGGATTCTACACAAGTTACCTTATGACCTGAGACTATGTTATGAAGAGGACGCTTGATGACGCTACTTTAGCGTACCATCCTGGGGCGAAGAGACAAATACCGTCCTATGGGGTACGTCTAGGAAAGCGGTCGAGTTAGTCCGATTGACATTAGTTAGCAGGGAAGATTCTTTGATAATACACCATGTTTTGTGACTCATTAGTTGGCCAGTGATAATCGTATAAGTACTTAGTGTCATGGGTAAATTACATACTTGGGGGTATAGCACGGCTTTTTGAGGGATTAAGAGTGCTAGATCCGGTGTGGTTGAACATGTCTGGGTAAATACATGAGAAGCTTCTGAGTGATGCGTTTTGCTAGTTATGTGATTGACGTAGCATCTCAACTCATGTCGCTGTACGTTTCTTTTTGTGAGGTCGCACGTTCTATTTCCCATATGAGGAGATGATGAAAGTTGGAATCTGAGAGATTTTGTTTTAGCACAAGCCCTATGTGGGTGAGTGGGAGATGTTAGCATTTTATGGGTTATGGGTCACCTACATAATCTATGCACCGGGTCCAACGGGCTTAGCTTAGGTTCCAAGAAATTCTATATGGATTATAACTTGGAGTCCTAGGGCATGTATATGTGTGTGTGTATATATATGTGTATAATACATATAAACACAACTCTCTACACACAATAAGACAGTCGTCCTCTCTCTCTCTCTCTGTCTCTCTCTCTGTCTATCTCTATCTCTTTCACTCTCTCTTTGGTTACTTTCTCTCTCTAGCCAAATCACACTAGGGCTTGGGATTTAGCGCGTGGATATAAAGGGATGTCTCTAGTAGGCATTCTCACGACCCGTTCGAAGCACAAGAGCGAACACGGAAGTACTAGAGAGCAGCAGTTCGTGGGTATTATCATCGGGCTTGTAACAACACCACTAAGACAATCCGTGATCGGGTATATTCCGTAAGGTATGTCCTTTACCTGACCCATATGCTTGTTTCATGCATATTTACAACTTAGATCTGACAAATAATTTGTGTTGTACTTGTACAGAAGGAGGCGATGAATGTTCTTAGTTGCTCTCTCTCTCTCTCTATATATATATATATATCGATTAAGTAAGCCCCAAATGTTTAATGATTTCTTTTGCAGATTAGTTAGGCCAGTCACATGGTTCTACCACTCTTTCTTCTTCTCTTTCCTGCATATTTCTCTCTCTTCCTCCATCTTTCTCTCTTTTTTGCAAATTTCTTTCTCTCTCTCTCTCTCATGCGTGAAATGTTTATACCATATTTGCCCTTGAGTTTGTATCATGTGCACGACATGTGATGGGCCACCGTTTGTTTACTTGATGGATTTTAACGGCCAGACCAAATTGATTTAGATTTGAAACTATAGGGAGTAAATTGACCAAATTAAAACTAGAGGGACCATTTTGAAACATGGTGGAAATTACAAGGGTATAAAATGTATTTTACCCATTTGGTAATTCAAATTAACAAATGGGTAATTTGGTTAACAATTTATAATTATACACACTTTAAACTTTGGCAAAGTGTACTTTTACAAAAGGCAAAATGGTAATTTTAATAGTATAATAAAATAGTATATGTATATATACAGAACACTTCTTATGAGGACTCTCTCACTTTGTTAAAGTGAAGACTTCTATTTACAGTCGTTGGATCAATTTTCAGTCTGTGAAATTACTTTAGTACTCTTAATGAAAACTGAATCTAAAGGCTATAACAGAAGTCCTCACTTTAACAAAGTGAGGGAGTCCTCATAAGAAGGGTTCTGTGTGTATATATATATACACACACACAAGGGTAATTACAAAAGTCAAAAGGGTAAATTGGTAATTTGATTTATAATTATACACACTTTAAACACATAAATAGTAATAAATTATAATATGTATACATATACATATACACATACACACACAAATATATATATACAAAAAGATACTTTACAAAAGTAACTTAAGGTTTGCTTGGTAATTATAGGATTCCTTAAAAATTGTCTTAAGGCTCAAACAAGCCTGCCAAACAAGCATTAAATTTCAAAAGTAACCTAAGGCTTGTTTTAAAAAAGTGACATAAGGCTTATTTAGTAGTTTAAAGATTCCTTGAAAAGTTGCCTTAAGCCTCAAACAAGCCTTGCCAAACAAGCATTAATTTACAAAAGCAATCTAAGGCTTGTTTGGTAATTCAAAGAAACAGTACACGTAACACAAACAAATATTAGTGCTTTGATTGGGAAAACCAAAAAATGAAAAACAAAACCAATCAAAACAAAATTAAACCAAACAAGGCATAGCCCAATTCGGGTTGAGTTGTGCCTTGTTTGGGTTAGTGGTTTGTTTGGGAAAATCCAAAAAATAAAAATAAAACCAAACAAGTTAGTGACTTGTTTGGGAAGAACGAAAAAACACACAAACTACAAAGGTGAAAAGCGGGTGTGCCAAACAAGGCTCAACCTATAATTGGTTGACTTTTGTGTCTTTTGAACCAAATTGTAAATATTTGTAACTATTGCTTTAAAAGTTGATTGAATCATGTCACGCCCGTCCCAGGAAAACACATTCTTTTAAATGCATATTTAAATTTTATGTGAATTATTAATGTTCATTAATAATTGTGAAAGTGGTTGACCTCGGCCAACGGTGAGTGTTAATTGAGGACACGAGGATTTGATAATCCGTGAGGCATTGGCATGAATTAAATGACATTTATGTGATTAAATATTATTTGATATTAGTAATAATACCTGTGTAGTATAATTTCTGATAGTTTTGATCTTGTTAGAAATCGTTTTGAGTAATACAGTGATAACGTAGGCGATATATTGCATAAAATGTAGGTTATCTAGAGATTCCGTAAAAATAGTTTTCGGAACGTAATTACGGCGATAAACGGAACTTAGACGAAAACTTTTCTAAATTTTAGTTTTCACTCATGAAGTAATAAATTAGACTTGTAAGTCTTTTCGAGGAATAAATAGGGTTTTGAGAACTCGTGGGTAGGTAAACACAATTTTTGAAAGTGTTGCTGTGGACACGCGGAATCCCGCTTTCCCTTTTTTAGTTTGTTTTGAGATTGTTTTGAAAAAAGAAAGAAAAAGGTCTGTTGAAAACAGATACAGAGTCACCACTTGGTCGTTAAGGAACCAAGAAACCTAATTTTGACTCACCCAAATGGATAAAGGGCACCGGCCTTTCATAACCAAAGAACTTGGCTCGGGGTTTTGGTACGAGAGAGGAAGGAGCCTTTGTCATGGCTAAAACACCCTAAACTCACCCCATCTTTTGACGGGCCTCAATTAGCATCCAAATAATCATCTTATACTATGTATGGTTTGACAATTAATACTATGATAGTATATTACATCACACAAGAATTTTGAAATGGAAGATCAAAAGATAAGATATCGTTCATAAGATCTTAGCCAAATATCATGCAATGCAAAAGTGAAAGATCACAAGAATAAACCTAGGAAAAATCGTCTAAACATATATCAAGTAATCAAGTTTTCCTAATCTAAGGGGACATGAATGGTTCTTGAAACAAATTAATCAAAGAAATCAAAAAATGCTTAGCAAGCAAATATGGTGCATGTTAATCTTTGAGAAAAGAAGACCTCTCAATCCCAGGGACGGATGAAAAAGGAAGAATTAATCAAGGGGGAGCATGAACATATGATCTAGTTCATTCCTTATAATCTTCTTAAATTAGGGGTCACAAAAACCCCAAATCTTGCATGAATGCAATGCATGATCCGAGGATGTGCAAAGGTTGTTGTGTGTTTGTGTATATGGACTTTCTAAAGTAACTTAGAAGTCTAAAATATGAATGAATGCATGAAGGAAATCATTATAGAATATGAAAAAATGTAGTATGGACTACTTCCTAAGATATGAACAAATTTGGAGTGCATGTAAGCATCAAATCAAAAGTTGGAAGTAAAAGTATACTTGCTGTGAATAGTGGACAGAACAGAGACTTCATCTTGTGGAAAATGAAAAGTAGGGTTAGGAATGTTTTAAATGCATGATTTTTTATGGAGATCATCCTTGGTGTGTCTAGAAAAGAAATCAAAAAGTCAATCCTCAATAACTATTACACATTGAGAGAAATCATATTAACAATAAAGGTTATTCAGAAACAGAGTCCGTACTGTCCACTGAAATGTTAGAAAATCTTAGAAAATGAAAATAAAACATCTAGAGGCCCATATTATACATAAAGTTCCCTAAGACATTGAAATTTAAGGAAAAAATAAGCTGGGACCACTCGTTTTGGAAAAGTTTTCTGTAAAATAAGTTGAAAGTCAACCTAGCTGCTGTAAAAGAAGAGGCAAAATGTTTGGAAGGAATGTTTGGACAAAAATGGACCCCTTTCAAGTGCTTTCAAGTCAAGACAAAATTGTAGGTGTTCTATAATGAGTTAGGAAGACTTTCCAAGTGGTCTTGCATCCTTACCTTGAGTTTTGAACTCAGAATAATTATTTGAAACTAAACAACTCACTGTTTTGAAGATTTTTTTAGAGAGATAAGGTTTATTTCTTGGAATCCCAATATTGGGGGTTTTGAGGGGTTTTGAAATAGGGGTTTTGAAAGTATATTTTCAGCACTTAAATGGAGATTATGACCACTTGAAATATCAACATTTGAACTCATATTAAGAGCCTCCAAGATTGTTGGAGACATTGTTTTATTTTGGAAATAACCTCAAGAATATATGGGGGATGTATTGAGGTTGTAACCATCATCTATCAAACATGTTTTTGAGGTTAAGAGCTACTATCCATAAGGATTCACTCATCTCAAACTTCATGTCCTCATCTAGATGATGATGAACTAGTAAGTAAACAAGAAAAAGAAAAAGAAAAAGAAATGAGATAAGAGGAGATGAACATCAAAGTAAGCAAACAAGTATATAAACAATCAATAGATGATATTCAGTGATGTATTGAACTTGTAGCTTGGTGTTTCACTCATATGTGGTGACATTGGACATGGAAGTAGCTTCCTCTCTCTTAAATGCTCACTAAAATGGTGGTTGGGTGTATTGAATATGAAGTAAATGGAAGTAATGAAGTAAAAACAAAGTTTAGAACTCACTCTCTTGTTTGGAAATCAAAGAAGGAAGCTTCTTTTCTCTCTACTCTAACCTTATCTCTACAACTTTCTCTCTAAAACTTTTCAAAAACTTACATTTGACACCCCCAAAATGAGAAGTCAAGGGGGGTTTATATAGACCAATTTGGGATGATTTTGGGATTTTAGAAGTACTCCCATTGGTCCCAAACATCTATGAACATAGAACTACGTTGTTTTGGTTTTTAATTAATCCATTTGAACCCCCAACAGAAATTACAAAAATAGACTATTCTGGGGGAAAGTGCCGTGGCAGCACTGGGGCAGTGCCGCGGCGGGACTGCTCCTCATTCGTCCAGATAATTCTTTTTAGGCCCCCATAGGTTTCGATATTTACGAAAAGGCCCTATTTCGTCCAAAATTCACAGAAAATGCATATTAACTCCAAATTGAGCTTGTCATATACCGTTGGAAAGGTAATGGAGTCCATTTTCTGTAAAAAATATTTTAGAGATAGTTTACTTTGAAAAGTTTTGCGGTATTCGCGATAACAGCCGATTTGATCGCCTTTTTCACCTTCAAAAATTCATAATAAATTCGTTTTAAATCCAAAAATTATGTTCGATTTACTATTGAAAAGCTATTGACCTCTAGTATCTATGAAAAATATTTGAAAAATGATACGATGCTCCAGTTTCAAAGTCAACTTTTGGTCAAACTGGTCAAACTTGGGATTCCCGGGAAGTTCTGAAAACCTCTGGGAGCTCCCAGGAGCTGACATTTTCGTTCGATTTTATTTTAAAACTCATTTTAGAATTTTCCACATGATCTAGAATGATTCTGAAACTTTTTAATGAATTTAGATAATTTTGGTCAAACATTGGTCAAATCTTGGTCAAACCGGTCAACGGGAACTTTCTGGGAACTTCCGGGGCTTCTGGGGGTCTCTGGGAGCCGATGATTTCATCTGGTCTTGCTTTAGAACTCATTTTATTGCTTTTATTACAACGTAGCACATTTCTAGAACATTTAGTCTGAATTCAGGACCGTTCAGGCTTTTAGGGGTATTTTTGTCATTCTGAGCATTTTGAGAGATAGAACGAACTTCCAGGAGTCCTTTTTGAGTCTTTTTCGATCATTGTGAGCCACCAAGCTATGGGTCTCCTAAATCTGATAGCCGACAAAATGGGGTGTCTACAGTTTGCCCCTCTTTGGCATGAACTTGCGAGGCAACACATGTCGCAAGCGAGTGCCAAATCTTTGAAGAGACATGTCTTTTTGGAGGCTATAGATTTAGGATAAAAGCGTTGCAAAGATGTAATGATAGAAACATGATGCTGGGGATAGGGCTGGTCGTGCTCTTGGTAAGCTGCCTACGTATCCCAAGGGGATTCAAACCAGGACGTAGTTCGGGGCACAAAGGAACAAATCACATATGCACATACACAACAGTCAGGCGGATGCTATGCTATAAGAATGATATGCAATGCATGGATGTGATATGAATTGCGTCCCGAGTCCTATCATGTTTAGTGTTCTAATCTTAGTATGAGCTGGTGATGTAGGGTGTGTGCCACTCCGAGTGGACTTATGCCGTGCTAGTGTCTCTGACTGTGATGCAGTGGCTGACTTGGATAAAGACATAATGGTTTGGAAGAGTCTGGGTCTTGGGGCAAACTTCTTAAATTCTGAGAAACGTGCTTTGTAAGAGAAATGGATCAGACGCAGGGTTTTTAGAGGATGACAACTAAAGGTGACCGAGGGATCTTGTGATAACCGATAAGTGCAAAAGCTATGATAATGGACAAATGACAATTCTCATGATAATCAGGAGACACGGAGTCGTGGAAGGACGGTGCTCGTCTTGAAAATCTGGATACGGGCGATGTTCTGGTTGTTCCTGATGACCGATCTTCGGGAGTCGGTTCTGCTTTTGCTACTTTCTGCTAGGGATGGTGGGAACTAGTATCCTTCTGTTTTTGTCCTCGGGGGATGGCGTAGGACTCTCGGGGAATCTCTCTTAACTGTTTCTTGATCGGGAACCAGGACCCATCCCTGAATCTCTCATGGTTGATTAGATCTTTGCGATGGTCAGTCTGAAAAGCTGATTCGAGCCTTCAAGAGCTGATATCTTTTTGATTCTATCCCCGGGGGATGGTGTAGGATTCTCGAGGAATCTTTCTTAGCTATTTCTTGATCGTGAACCAGGACCCACCTCTGAATCTCTCACGGTTGATCAGATCTTTGAAATGGTCAGTCCGAAAAATTGATTCAGGCCTTCAGGAGCTGATATCTTTCTGTTTTTGTCCTCGGGGGATGGTATAGGATTCTCGAGGAATCTCTCTTAGCTGTTTCTTGATCAGGAACCAGGACCCATCTCTGAATCTCTCATAGTTGATCAGATCTTTGTAATGGTCAGTCTGAAAAACCAATTCGGGCCTTCGGGAGCTAATATCTTTCTATTTCAATCCTCTGGGGATTAACTGAATCTGCTGGGGATAAATTAGATCTGTTGGAGATAAAACCTCATAAATCTGAACTAAAATGGGCCACCGGGGCTAATTGGGACCACAAACGGGCTAAAACAGGTCGGAAGGGGCCGAAGCAGGCTAAAACGGAGCGAAGTGGGGCCCGAAAGGGGCAGTACCGCGACGGCATTGGGTGGACGGACTCCATGGATGTATATCTCGGGTTTTTGAGCTCATTTTTGGCCATTTTTTTAGTATTTTTGGAGCCAAAATCTGTCAAAACTCAGCTTGTGCACGCTCAGGTGAGTAATCTTTCCCCATGATTAGAATTTTGATTAGGTTTTTAATTTTTTTCAAAATCTCAAGAAGAAAGTTGAGCTCCCATTTTTATTTTTTTGTAGATCCATGGCTTCAAGCTCAAAGAGGCCGTCCAAGAAGGCCAAGGAACGGACAAAGGCCGAGAGTCAACCTCCGGAGTTGGTTTTGCGAGACCCTCAACGTCACCTTTCGGCCGCGACTCTAGCTCATTAGGTATGTGAAGCTTTCGGTAGTTCAAGACTATTACCATGCATTGTGCTAGTTTTGTTAGCCGTAGTGTGCACCTAGAGATCGTTAGAAGTTCGATTTGTGCTCAAATGTTGATTTTGTGAAGTTTGGAATTCGGGCTATGAATAGTGATTTTGTGCTTTGTTGCTGCCGTTTTTGATGTGTGCAGGTGCCGGAAGTGACATTGAAGGGCCATGGTAGTCTTGCCCAAGCTTTCCTGTGGTATACCCAATTGTCGCCCACTGTCAAGCAGATGGTTGATGATGCAGGTTTTGGCGGCTTTGTCCGTCTGGTTTCAAGGAGTACCAATGACCTGGCCCATTTCTATGCTCTTGCTGAAAGGTCGTAGGACACGACTAATACCTTCCATCTTCTGTTCGATGAGATGACGATGACACCTTTTGACTTCTCGATGATTACCGGCTTAAGGGTTGGCGGGAAGCGCCTAGTCTTGGATTACTTCTATGAGATTGACCCTGAAGCTGTAGAGATGCTGATTGGGGTTATTCCCCTAATCTGGAGAGGCACTGGTTCCCTTGTGGCTGGCTTTATCGGGGCTACGGAAGAGGGGGACACACTCTGAATGACCGGCAGTTGTTACGGGCCTTCCTGCTATATGTTCTTGGCTATTCAATTTTTGCTACACGGAATGACCGGGTGAGCCAGTGGCTCCTTACTTTTTTGGCGACCATTAAGGAGATTCCATCCTATGATTGGGGCGGTGCTGCCTTAGCCCACCTTTGTAAGCACATGGGCGAGGTCTCCCGTGGCGGCATAAAATCTACTGGAGGATTCTGGCAAGTTTGGGAGGTATGTTCTGTGAATTTTTCTTATCATTTGGCCCTTTCTTGTTTCTATTTTCTGACTTTCACTTTCTTCCTGTGTAGTTCTGGAGCTTTGAGTATTTAAAGATGCTGGCCCCTACCCCTGCTGACGAGTCGGGTGAGGATGAGGATGGCATGGCTCCTGTGCCTTTATTTCCTCGGGGCTTGAGGTGGCAGAGAGACATTGTCGGAGTCAAAAGCAGGGCCCATCAGATTGTCCTTTTGAGGAACTTATTATCTGAGCTGACGGTTGCCAGTGTTGACTGGACGCCTTGGGAGGGTGTTTTTTATGCAGCTCCTGAGGAGATTCAGGCGGTTAGGCCTCTTGCTTCTTGTCGCCTCTAGATGGAGAGCACCAAGGGCAGGCAATGGTACCTTGGCGAGCGAGTATCCCGACAGGCGATCGGTAGCCCGAGGTATTTTGTTCCTCATGATCCTCCTATGATGGACATTGGTGACCTTTTTGGTGCCACTCTGTTAGCAGTCTTAGCTGGCACTAATATTTGGGATCACTTCCACTCCAAGACTGGCTATGAGACATACCGTGGCCGCTTCCTGATGCCGAACTTCCCACTCCTGGATATGAGTCTTTTTACGCTTTTGTCTCTATTCATCACTTATGTTTTTGACTCATCTTTTCCCTAACTTATTTTGTGCCTACAACTTCACGAGATGTACAGGAGACAGGTTCCCCCAGCTCTGATCCTATCCCTCCTTAGGATTGGACCGTTAATGTTTTGGGTGCAGATGGTTCTTCGCAGGTCATGGAGGTGTCACGAGTCACGTACGGTTACCCCACCCAGCCAACGGGCATCCTAAATGTTGCCTGAAGTTACGCTGAGGAGGGTCATGCCTTGGCAGCTAGCTTATGGTCCTTGGTCCTTACGCGAGACCACCGGGTATGTCTCTAATTTTGTGCTCCTTAAGGTTATGAGGTTCTAACCCTAGACTTTAACCTTGGCAGATAGATAGTATGCGGCAGTTCGCCACCAGTTAAATGGCATCCTTGGTAAGTTTCTAACTCGACTCTTTTTTTGTACTTTTGTTGTTCTTGACTGATTGCTTTTATTTTGTGTGTGCAGTATCGAGGAGGTGGTGCCAGCTCGTCGAGGACCAGGCCAAGGTGCAGGGGTGGCAGGAGGAGGCCATCGCCGATGTACACTCCGGGTGGTCCGACAGAGGATGAAGAAGAGGGGGACTGAGGCCTTCTAAGTGAGGACTTTGTTTTGTCTCCATTTTATGTCTTCGATTGGGTTGTACTAGTGAATAATGTGTAGGATGATCTTTAGGATGATGTGTAGGATGATTTATCACTCTTGGCAGAGTATTATGATGTTTTGCCTTTCGAGCCGGATAGTCTCCGGTTTGAAGGCGCCGTTGTCTGCTTATTTTGGTTGGTGGTTGTGTGATGATATATGTGCACCGTGATTCTGTGATTGTTGATGTTACTACGATGAACAACTTTGTGATAGTGAGTGTGTTTGCCTTAAAGGTGGGATAGTCCGTGAAATGGGGAGGTGCTGCCGAAATTTTGAATTTTGCTAGAGCCGCGACAGAAAATATGGCATTGTACGATCCTGCTCAACTCACGACTTAGCTGAACATCACGGATGGTGTGGAACGGATCAACCTCTTCAGCTATGGTCTGATCGATCTATTCTCTCTTCGCCAGATGGCTCTAAACACTGAGTTCATGCGTGCTACTATTGCCCACTGGGACTCGGTAAATCATGTCTTCAATTTCAACGGCCTGGAGATATGCCCCCTGTTTGAGGAGTTCTGTGCTATCCTCGGCTTCGATCTGAATTCTGACCTGATTCTTCCTTCTGTTGATACCCCCAGTCCTACGCGAGGCCTGGCTGAATACCTAAATTGTTCCATTGCTATTTCCCACCGACTGATTTATGGTGATATTCTCGACATTGCTCCCATAATTGCTGGGTATGTTAGTCTTGGGAATCCCAGCGTATACGATGAACCCGCAGGGCTGCTTTGATATTATGCATGACTTCGCACTTTCTATTCTCGAGTACTTCCCCTGACTTGGGGCACGTGTGCCTTGGGCTGAAATTGAGTAAGAACCTCATGGCCATGGTTCTGGCCGAAACTCTGAATGGTTTGGATCGTGCTTTTAATCAAGGGGCTCTCCTACTTTCTGGGACGCCTTTGGTGTTACAGGCTTGGCTTTACGAGCGCCTTCAGTTATGGACTGGTAGCGTGCCGCCAGTTTACTCCCGTAGGGCCGTGCTTCATTCTCATTACACTTTTGCCGATTGGGTTGGCATGATGGGTGCTTTATCTGAGGCCAACATTTGCTAGATTGTGGGGCATTGGGGCCTCCATGCTGTGACCACCAGCCTCGGGGATTACCAGAGAGTGTGGTTGATGGGCCTGAGAGAGACTTCTTTCTATCATCCTCTCCGATTGGCCAGACAGTACGGGCGAGTTCAAGAGGTCCCCCGGGGGTTTACTGAGAGGGTCTTTGCTTCCAGAGTCAGAGCTGTTACTATTGCTGCTTTCATCAGTGGATGGGTCTGCCGAGTAAAAGCCTACCTCTAAAGACCTTTGAAGAAATAAAAGACACAAATAAAACTAGACTTGACTGATTCTGCTTCTTTCCTCCAACTATCTTTGATATTTGTGATTGCTTTCTGAAAGAACTTTTTGTGTTTTCATTTATCCCTGCTTATGTAATATTCAAAGTTTGTTTATCGGTGAACCTTGGTTACTTGGAGAACCTTATTGTATGCATTTGGCTTTCTGAAAATATTTGTAGTATGATTTTGATCAGTTGTTTGCTTTTGGTACTTATTTGGGCACGCTAGGACGATTAGAGGCAAACGAGACGGGTGGTCGAGGTTTGCTCCTAGTTTGGGATATGTATGGTTGTGAGGAAAACGAGGTAGATGATCGACGTTTGTCCCTAATTTAGAAGAGGTTCAGGCAAACGAGGCGGGTGGCCGAAGTTTGCCCCTAGTGAAAAGGGTGATTTCTGGGTTATGGTAAGGACCGCGACTTTATTTCTCTCACACGCTCATAATTTTGCCTAGGCACTAGTTAGGTGACCTAGCGAGCTCTTTTCTCTCTTTTGTTATTGCTCACTTTGGATTTAACTCTAATTTTTTCCTAGGCGTCCTTTCGGATTTTCGACCTAGTGAGCCACCCTTCTTTTTTTTTTGAAAGGCTGCCTACGTACCCCCAAACGGGGATCAGGTCCAACGTAGTTTGGGCCAAAGTCTTGAAAGAAAAGGGGTTGATTATGATGGTGTCGACCGAACCGATGCGGTTGCCTACGTATCCCCGAGTGGGAATCAGGTCGAGCGTAGTTCAGGGCGAGGCTTGAGAGGAATTAGACTATTTATTTTTTTTGGGTGGAGTGACCGAACCAATGTGGTTGCCTACATATCCCCAAGTGGGAATCAGGTTGAGCGTAGTTCAGGCGAGGCTTTGGAGGAAGTTTGGGGAATGGTCAAGCATAGTACTTTTTGAGGCGATCCATGTTGATTGGTTCTTTGAATTCGACGCCATCGAGGTCCATAAGGTAGGTTGCTCCTCCGAAAAGGATAGCTTTGACGATATAAGGGCTGACCCATTTGGGTTTGAACTTTCTGCGTGGATTAAAGATCGGGGCTCGTAATTCCTTAAGAACAAGGTCACCCTTGACAATTTTCCTCGGACGAACCCTTTTGTTGAAAGCACGGGCTATCCTCTTTTGATAGATTCGGACATGGTCGA
Organism: Hydrangea macrophylla; assembly: GCA_033977485.1. Lineage (NCBI taxonomy): Eukaryota > Viridiplantae > Streptophyta > Magnoliopsida > Cornales > Hydrangeaceae > Hydrangea > Hydrangea macrophylla. The sequence continues at coordinate 61,562,965 of CM066985.1, forward strand.
TCCCGGCTAGGCGCTTTTCATCTATGAGAGCCAACTCTTCTTATCTTTCTCTTAACCAATCGGATTCTGAAATTTCACATTCTGCCATCATGCTCAGGGAAGGTAGTTCTATCTTGACTGGAAGTACTGCTTCCATTCCATAAACCAGTGAGTAAGGAGTTGCTCTTGTAGACGTCCTTATCGATGTTCTGTATCCCCAAAGTGCGAATGGTAGCTTTTCATGCCAGTCTTTGTAGGTATCGGTCGATTTCTGTAGTATGGCCTTGACTTTCTTGTTTGCAGATTTGATTGCCCCATTAGTTTGCGGCCTGTATGGTGACGACTTGTGATAAGTGATTTTGTATTCCTCAAACAGATCCCTGACTTCTTCTTTGAAATGACTACCATTATCTGAAATGATCTCATGGGGACTCCATAGCGATAGATGAGGTTCTTCTTGATGAACTTGGCCACTTCCTTGCCCCCAACTTGCTGTAGGATGCGGATTCTACCCATTTTGTGAAGTAGTCAATGGCCACCAAAATGTATCGGTTCCCATTTATGGCCTTCGGAACAGTTTCGCCAATGATATCGATTCCCCAAGTCAAGATGGCCACGGGGAGGTCATACTATAGAGCAGAGATGGCGGTACATGCATCATGTTTGCATGGATCTAGCACTCGTGGCACCTCCTCACGTATTCGCTACAATCTTTTTCCAACGTTGTCCAACAGTACCGTTGTCTTACGATCTTTTTGGCCAGCATGTGATCGTTCATGTGTGGACCACATACCCCTTCGTGTATTTCTTCCATCATTCTTCTGGCGCACTTTCTGAACATGCAAGTTAGATTGTGACCATTGTACCCTTTTTTCAACAATTTTTTCCCGCAAATGATGAACTGTGCTACGAACCTTCGAATTGCTCTTTTGTCTTTCTCGAAAGATTCTAGGGGATATACTCCCTTTTCTATGAATTTCCAGACATCTTGATACCATGGTGTTTCATTCTCTTCTTTTTCGATTGCAGCGATCATGCGAAATAACGGTTCGTATCTTTGCTCGATTGTCAGAGGCATCATCTTGACTCCCACAGGAATTTTGATCATGGAGGCTAAGGTAGCCAACGAATCTGCTAGCTGGTTCTATTACCTAGGCAAGTAGAAGAATGTTATACTCTTAACATGTTTCTTGAGTCCATCGAGATGGTCATGGTAGGGTTTCAACCTCTCTTCTTTCACCTTCCATTCCCCTCTGGCTTGTGACACAATGAGATTTGAATCTCCGAAGACATCCAACTTTTGAACTCTCAATTCTATGGCCGCTTCCATCCCTAGAATGCACACTTCATATTCAGCGGTGTTGTTGGTGGCGTTATAATTGAGCTTGACTGCCAGTGGGGTGTGGTCCCCATTTGGCGACACTAGAATCATTCCTACCCCGTAACCTTTCATCTTGGCTGCTCCATCAAAATACAACTTCCACTATTCTTATTTGATTTCCATGATATTCTCGTTCGGGAACGGAAAATCTCCATTTTCTTCATAATTAATGGCGTGTTCAGCAAGATGTTCAGCTATGGTTATCCCTTTTACCGATTTGCTTGTCACATTCTTGATATCGAATTCGGACAGTAGAAGTAACCAACGGGATATACAACCGGCCAGGGCAGATTTTTTGAGGAGGTATTTTAGAGGATCCATGCGGGATATGAGCACAACTGGGAAGGCCAGCATGTAGTGCCTCAGTCGGCGAGTGCACCAAACCAAGGCCCAACATGTTTTTTTGAGGGTAGAGTAGTTGAGCTCATACCCAGTCATCCTCTTGCTAAGGCAATATATGGCTTTTTCGGAGCGGCTTTTTTTCCCTTCTTGGGCTAGCATGCATCCCATGGCATTCTCGGAGACAGATAGGTAAAGAAGCAAAGGCTTAAGAGGGGTAGGCGGTGAAAGGGCAGGTGATTTTTGGAGGTAGGTTTTTATTTTGTCGAAGGCGACTTGGCATTGGTTGTCCCATTGGAACTTCTCTCCTTTCTTTAGCAGTCAGAACAAGGGATCACATGTGGTTGTGAGCTTGGAGATGAAACGGCTGATGAATTGGATCCTCCCGAGGAATCCTCTCACTTTTTTCTCATTCTGTGGCGGTGCCATTTCTAGAATTGCCTTGATTTTGGAGGGATCGACCTCTATCCATCTTTGTGTGATGAGAAAACCTAGGAGCTTTCTAGAGGTCACACCAAAAGTGCATTTCTTTGGATTCAACCTCATCTTGTACTTGCACAATCTTTCAAAAAATTTCTCCAGTGCCACCAAGTGCCCTTCTTTGTCCCTGGATTTCATGATCATACCATCTACGTACACTTCTACTTCCTTGTGAATCATGTCATGCAACAGAGTGGTGGCAGCTCTTTGGTAGGTTGCTCTAGCGTTCTTGAGTCTGAAAGGCATTACCTTATAACAGTAGGTCCCCCAAGGTGTGGTGAATGTCATCTTTTCCCGATCTTCTGGCGCCATTAGAATCTGATTGTACCCCAAAAAGCCATCCATAAATGACAGTAGCTCATGTCCTGCAGTGTTATCCACTAAGACATCGATGTGGGGAAGCAGGAAGTCATCCTTAGGACTGGCTTTGTTTAGATCACGGAAGTCGATGCACACACGAACTTTTCCGTCTTTCTTGGGGACTGGCACGATGTTGGCTACCCATTCCAGGTACTCCGTAACAATGATGAATCCTGCCTTGAACTATTTTCCTACCTCTTCTTTGACCTTCAGTGCCCATTCTGACCTCATGTGCCTCAGTTTCTGCTTGACGGGTTTAGAATCAGGGAGGAGGGGAATGTGATGTTGGACAATGTCAGGATCGACCCCAGGCATATCCTCGTAAGACCAAGCGAAAACATCTTTCAATTCTTTTAGCAAAAGAGTCAGTTTTTCTTTTTCTTCTTTATTACGTGTTGAGCCAATTTGTACAGTTTGCAGATTATCTGTTTCACCTAGATTAATCGATAAAGTATCTTCGGTCATTTCATAAGCAGGTGGCTTTTCAATTAGTTATTTTAGTTCAATTAGGAGATCCTTGGAGGGATTTGTGCATTCACAACTATTAGACACGGAGGAGTAAGCAGAATCGTCTTTTATTTTATTCATGGCAGGTGAAGTGACTACATCAGACAGCGGTGGGCTTACTGCAGCCGACTCTGGTACAGACTCGATAATTGGAAGTACAGACTCTGGGGGAACAGGGGATAGGGAGACACAGACAGATGACTCTACAGCCTGGTTGCTCAGACCCTCCTCAGTTGGCTTGATCTGACCATCTTGGCTCTTGGCCGTCTTTCCTTCCTTCCCTTCAGCGAACTCTTCCCACATTTTCTCGATGGCTTCAGTGTCCAGATACTTCAACCAGTCTTCCTCTGGGGTTTTCTCAACTTCTTCAGGATAGAACGGATCTTGATAGGGGGGCCTTTCACAGTCAGTGAAGATTTCCAGCCCGGGGTACCTTTTTCCAGTGGCCTGATGGATCTAAGGTTCTGGGAACCCAAAATAGGGGAAATCATCCCCTTCTTTGATGAATTGCCCATTCAAGGTTTTGCGGTATGGTGGGGGACTCCTCACTCTTTTCTTTCATGGCCTCTATAGTTCGACGTCTTCTTCAGTGGGCTTGTACCCCAACCCAAAGGTGCCTTGTTGCCCTTTGATTTGAGGGAACTCACGAATCCCTTACTGGCGTCGGCCCAATCCCATTCCAGGGAAGTAGTTCATTTTGCGGACGATGTTGACAAATACAGAGTGGATCTAGGGGAACTTATCTTCATCATTGATTATGTGGACTTCTTCCATGAAGAATCCCCCGATTTCTCCTTCTTCTAGCTTAGGTATTTGGATTTCAAAGATGGGAGCGTAGTTTGGAAAGGCTTCATTACCCAACTATTGCCGAGGATGATTTTCACCTCCTTCTCATGAATGTACTTGATCATTTGATGCACAGTGGATGATATAGCTTTGTTGACATGCAGCCAGGGCCTTCCGATCAACAAATTGAACGAGGCAGGTATGTCCATAACTTGAAAGATTTCTATGCTAACCAAAGATCCTACCCGGATTTGGAGAGAAACAGTCCCCATCACATTTCTCTTGGTGTTATCGTAAGCCCTCACGGATTGCATAGATGGTGTGATGTCAAGGATGTTGACCCCCAAGGCGGTGGCAGTCCTTAGAGCATAAACATTTAAGGCGGAGCCTGTATGGACCAGACAGAATGGCACCTGCTGTCCCTTACATCCAACAGTGATGCACAAAGCTTTGTTATGTGTAGACCCTTTTGGCGGCAGGTCTTCATCAGAAAATGTAATGATTGGGTCAGGGGTGAGTGCGCCCAAGAAAGCCACCATGTTTTTCGGTGCGGCGTCGATGGGGACCTCAATTCCAGCCAAGGCGTTCAAAGCGGCTTGCCTATGCTTGTAGGATGTTACCATGATGTCCCACATCGAGAGATGTGCTTGGATTTTCTTAAACTGCTTTATCAACTCATTGTCTTCTTTGATGATCTCATCCATTTTTTCCTTCCTCTTGTCTTTGACCGGGCTTTTTTTGATCGCTTCAGTGGTAGACTGCGGAGGCTGATAATGACGACCTGACCTAGTTAGATGATCAATCTCAGCAGGAGTAGGTGATTCGAGGTGAAAAGTGCATATTCATAGTGTATTACATGGTATTTTATGCATACTTTTATCCCCAAAGTCCCTACATTTAGGTGCATTCTAATAAGAATGTTCTTTTTATTGTGTTAATGCTAAAACATATGTTTATGCGTTGTTTTATAGGTATTAGAATGCAAATCAATGAAGTGAAGATAAAGAAAGTGATTCTGGTGAAGAGAACAACAGAAGCAGCTGAGAAAATGCCAATTTTGACAATGAAGATTTCAGATTTGGAATATTTTCCTAGAAATAAAGTTGTCCATTCTCCCATCGGTGCGCAGAGCTGTCAAAATCAGAGGAGTTCAAGCCCTTGAGCCGATAAAGAAAGTGATTCTCCAATCCTTGTTATTTGATTGTTATTAGTTTATATGCTATGATTACTCTAGGTTACTATTCCTGCACTTGTTTATTTATGTTTCCGTAGTTTAGACTTTGGAAATATGTGATGAAACATTGATTCTCAACCTCTGCCATGCAATCTTTAGAAACCTTGGGCTCGATCGATCAAAGGTATTTCGATCGATCGAACCAGAGCCATAGTCAAGCGATCGAAGCATTTCGATCGATTGAAGAATGAGGCAGTCTGATCGATCGAGAGCGCTTCGATCGATCGAACTTGTTGAATCCTGAGATGATTCTTTAAAGTAATCCATGACTTTCTATTTTAGAAATCTGACATCAAATTCTCCCTATAAGCTCAGTTTGTCACAACAGTTTTTAGAACTTAAAGCCTTAAGGCTATTTTCTTCAATGACTTTTGGAAACCACTTTGAATGCTAACACCATTTAGAGTGCAAGTATTAACAATTGTTGTAAACCGTCCTCCAAGTATTTTAAATCAACTGTGATGATGTAGTCCCGGTCATGAAAGGGCTATTGATTCTATATCTTTAGAAAAATACGGAATGCCGAAAAGGAATGAACTCCATAGAACATTAATGAGTATGCATGGTAGATGGTTAGGATTAATGTGGATTCACGTATTTCCAACACCTTTAGTTTATTTATTTAATTAGTTATGTTTCTATATGTTTAGTTTATTATTTAGTTTAATTTAATAAATTAGGATTCGTTAGAACCTCCACCCGTATATTCATCTTTTTCCTTTTCTTTAGGTTGTAACTTAGTAGACATTCTTCCTATTCGTTCCCTGTGGGATCGACCTGGACTTATCCAATATTACTTGTACGATCACCTATACTTGGGTGTTGTACAAGAGCGCACAACTTTTTAGTCGTGTCAAGTTTTTGGCGCCGTTGCCAGGGAAGGCAACTAGGCTAGAATTTTACAAAGTTATTTCCAATTTTTCTTACTTTAAAAAAAAAAAAAAACTTTTGGACTTTTTTCTCTCACAAGATAAAAATAAAAAAATAAAAATTCAATTGTTTAAAATTTTTTGGGTAAACATGTCTTATCCATATTACCCTCCAAACAACACAAACACCACGAGTAGGTACACATTAGGTCATGAAAACTGTCCCCCAAGTTGGCAAGCACCCACTTGTGACGCGCATTATCAACCCGAGTGCTGCCAACTACCACAATGGGAAAACAATAGTTGTAGTCCCCCATATTATCAAACATATCAAGAACCTCCATATGGAGAGTTCTATCAACCGCAATGGGGCTATGACCAAAATAATATAGGATATAGTAGTAATTCTCACGATTACCAAACGTACCAAGGCTTTCCCTTTGGCGAGTCTTGTCCACAAACTCAATGGGAAGGGGACTATTATCAACCACAATGGGGCAAAACTTCATATAGTAATAATGAGGAGAATAACCAAGTTGAGGATAATGGTATGTTAAAATTACTACTTAGTGAAATGAAAAAGGCTAGATAGTGCACTAGATAAATTAGAAACTAGATATCAACAAGCATATGCTAGCCAACCTTTAGAAGACTATACCAGTCATTCAACACTACAACCTAAATTTCAAGACACTAATAATGGAATGGAATTAGAGGACAATGATAGGTTTATACCAAATGAGGTTAACAACTCATTCAAGAATGTCATAACCCAACAAGAACTCCAAAACCAAACCATTGAGCATGAAGTTGTAGAACCATCTTCTCCTCAATATGCAACCCCAGACATCAACTCCTTCACTGCCTTGATAAAGTTGCACAATCTCTTTATCCAGGGCACCTCTATAGATGACATATATAGTGAGGAGAGTTACAAGGATGAGAATGAGGTTATAAAAGATGATGAGAGTTTAGGTGATTACACGCAACTAGGAAATGAGGAGTCCCCTGTTGACTCTCTCCCTACCTTTAATAGTGACCCTAGGGAATACATAATTGAAAAATCTAAACCCGATTTAGATTCATGTGATATTCATGAACCCTCACCTCTTTCGGCCGAAGAGGTGGTGTCACCAAGTTGCCCATCACCTATCCTCTCTATCAATCAATGCTCTCATCCCGAGTTTGAAAATCATGTGTACCCTAATATTGAACAAATAGAATGTGTTGTGGAAGAGGATGGTAAGGATTCTAGCACATGTATTTCGCAAAATTTTATTTTTCAAAATTCTTTGAGAGAGGACTTAGAAACTTTCGGGCCCACATTAGATGATTTTAAACTTCAACAGGAAGCTATTAATCTTCTAGACTGCTTGACCTTCTTGAGTAATAATGATATTGAGGTCCAAATAGATAGCTTTATCCAAGTCCTGTCCAAAGGTATATACATAGAACAGAAATCCAATTCATATGATCATATCTCTATAGATTCTGTTCTAGAACAAAAGGAGGGTAATGAAGCTAAATTAGAACATCACTTAAACCCTGGCCCTTTTATCGAACCGTGGCCACCCCCTAGTATTAAAATAGAGGCCCTTATAGGAAATACCAACACCAAAGATCGTTTCTTGCATATAATTCCTAAAAAGTGTGGTATACCTCTTATAATTGTCTCCAACAATTTAGAGGCCATAGGTTTTGCATCATCTCCTCTGACCTTGAGCCTGACATTAGTTGGGGGGAGTTGCAATTTTATGAGAATCCCTACATTCTTTTCACTGTTAAATTATTTCACTGGGAAGATCCTCAAAAAAATTTCGGTTATTACTTTATGATAAAAATCTTGATTAACCAAATTTTTTTACTGAGTAGTTGTATTATTTTCTCTATTTTTCCTTGTTGCTACTAATGATTTTGTAGGTAACATATAAAAAATATATATATTGGATATTAATGCCTCGAGGTAACATCCTTCCTTCTCTCACTTTACTTTATATGTCCATGAGCTTAGTTTAGAACATTGAGGACAATGTCTAGTTTTAGTTGGCGGGAGTGAGTCATTGCATGCCTCGTTTTCTTTCTTTTTATGATTTAATGTCAATATACCTGCTTAGCAACATGACTCAGTAAATCAAAATTGCAAAAATTTTAAAATTTGTAATTTTTTTTAAGATAATTAAATGGTTCTTGTATTTCTCTCTTAGTTAATGTAGTTAGTTATGATGCATTAGTGTTATTTTCTATATGTTATTAGTATGTGATACACTATGGTAGTTTCTTTAGTATCTTAGTTATAGTATGTTTTATGCCTTTTAATCTTCAAACTACTTGAGCACGTTGTGACAACCTTGTACATAGCTAAAATGGATTAGTAAGCATAGCTTAGGTGTCTTGAGAGACTGTAGTGGAGACTAATAACCCAAGTGAGCTTTTGTGCCATTCTTTGTTTTTGAGGGTTTTATAAATTACTCTTCCTTTTTGAAAAGCGTTGTAATTCGTTGAAAGTCTCATTTTTCTTCTTCATTTTGACTGATTACTAGAAGAGAACGTTCATGATTTACCAAACTTTAGAGCTCTTGATTTACTGAAATGAATAATCCTATGAACTTAGAAGATGATTTAGGCCATCTTTTGAACATACATATATACTACAGCCTTGGCCTACTAATATGCTATTCCTTTACTTCACCTCTTGAGCCTTATCATAATTGCTTTGTCATTATAATTCCTTAAATCTAAGCCTAACTCCAAAATACAAGTTTGAGCTACTTTTCTCTAGGAGTGATTGGGATGCGTTATCTTAACAAGAAGTTTGGTAGTGTGAATAAGGGGAAGTTGGCAAAGAAAAAAATGATGGAAAGAAAAAAAAAAAATAAAAAAAGAGAAAAAGAAAAAAAAAAATACCAATGGTTGTTACAAAAGAAAAAGAAAAAATAAAAATCAATAAAAAGAAGAGTGTGGGAAAGAAAAAAATATTAAAAAAAAAAAGGAGAGAGAGAAAGATTGGAGATGTGGGGAAGTTTGAAATATTGTAGTAGACATTCCAATCACATCCTTTAACCCAATTGAATATCACGAGCCTCTTTCTTCTTTCACCTAACACCTCTTTTTCAAAGTCCTGGTGATTTTAGGTAAATTGGATTTGAAGTTAATGTAATGAGGGAGTTCTCAGCGGTATCTCGCTCTTCTAGTGAAAAGTATCCATTCATGAGACTTTGTGTACTATAAAATTTTCATTTTTCTATTTAGATATGAGAAGCATTAGATTCCATTCATATTTACTCTTTATAGCTTCCATATCATGAGTGATAATTATTACACCTAATTCGGAGTGATTTCATCTTGAGAGTGTAATCCTAGTGAGAGTTGAGTCAAAATGAACATCTTGATAGCATCTTAGGTTATGCTAGCTTTGAAATTAAAGTTTTGTATTTGGGTTGTCCATTTACACACACACTTGAAGATTAATAGGTATGGAACATTCTAATGATTTTGATAGTAGATTAACTGTAATGTGTGTGTTGCATGACTATGGCATACTAGAGAGTTTCATGGGATTGTTGAGCTTAACTATATTGCTAAATGAGAGGAAAAAATTTTCTGGAAAGTATTTAAATGGGAACCATTACCATAAACATGAATTTTGTGGGTAGATTCACTGCAAACCCTCACGAGACAATACTCGTCCACTAGGGGGAACCTAAGGGTTTAAAGGCTTGTTGCATACGCTAAATGCAATCGCGATTCCTGCGAAAGTGAGTTAAGATTTTTGCTTTCTTTTGTTCTCAATTTTTATAGTTAAATAAGCATTGATGTAGATCGCTTCATTGCTAGGGACTAGCAACGAGCTAGTTGGGGGTGTGATTCGAGGTGAAAAGTGCATATTTATAGTGTATTACGTGGTATTTTATACTTTTATCCCCAAATTTCCTACATTTAGGTGCATTCTAATAACAATGTTCTTTTTATTGTGTTAATGTTAAAACATATATTTATGCGTTGTTTTATAGGTATTAGAATCCAAATCAATGAAGTGAAGCTAAAGAAAGTGATTCTGGTGAAGAGAACAACTGAAGCAGCTGAGAAAATGCCAATTTTGACAATGAAGACTTCAGATTTGGAATATTTTCCTAGAAATACAAAATGTAGATCTTTGAGTTACGGTCGCGTGGCCGCAAACGGGAGGTCAATCCTAAGTTCGAGTGAAAAGTTATGGCCATTCTCCCATTGGTGCGCAGAGTTGTCAAAATAAGAGGAGTTCAAGCCCTTAAGCAGAGTTCAATCGATTGAGACTTCGATCGATCGAACTACGCTCGATCGATCAAACTTTATTTCCCCCCAAAAGTTGCGTAAACTCTGCAGGAACCCTATATATAAGTCGTTTTGTCGCCAGACGAAAGGAGGACGCTCCAGAACGCAGAAAACAACAGTTTAGGGTAGTTTTAGGGTTAGATTAGGAGTAGATTAGGTTAGATTCATCTTTTCCTTCCTCTTTTTCATTAATGTAGTGAAGATTATTGAAGATTCAAGTTTATTTCATGTTTATTTCAGATTACATCCAGGTTTTTCTTTTCAATCCTTGTTATTTGATTGTTATTAGTTTATATGCTATGATTACTCTAGGTTACTATTCCCGCACTTGCTTATTTATGTTTTCGTAGTTTAGACTTTGGGAATATGTGATGAAACATTGATTCTCAACCTTTGCTATGCAATCTTTAGAAACATTGGGCTCGATCGATCAAAGGTATTTCGATCGATCGAACCAGAGCCATAGTCAAGCGATCGAAGTATTTCGATTAATTGAAGGATGAGGCAGTCCGATCGATTGAGAGCGCTTCGATCGATCGAACATGTTGAATCCTGAGATGATTCTTTAAAGTAATCCATGACTTTCTGTTTTAGAAATCTGTCATCAAATTGTCCCTATAAGTTCAGTTTGTCACAACAGTTTTTAGAACTTAAAGCCTTAAGGCTATTTTCTTCAATGACTTTTGAAAACCACTTTGAATGCTAACACCATTTAGAGTGCAAGTATTAACTATTGTTTTAAACCGTCTTCCAAGTATTTTAAATCAACTGTGATGATGTAGTCCCGGTCATGAAAGGGCTATTGATTCTATATCTTTAGAAAAATACGGAATGCTGAAAAGGAATGAACTCCATAGAACATTAATGAGTATGCATGGTAGATGGTTAGGATTAATGTGGATTCACGTATTTCTAACACCTTTAGTTTATTTATTTATTAGTTATGTTTCTATATGTTTAGTTTATAATTTAGTTTAATTTAATTAATTAGGATTTGTTAGAACCTCCACCCGTATACTCATCTTTTTCCTTTTCTTTAGGTTGTAACTTAGTAGACATTCTTCCCATTCTTTCCCTGTGGGATCGACCTGGACTTGTCCAGTATTACTTGCATGATCACCTACACTTGGGGGTTGCACAAGGGCGCACAACTTTTTAGTCGTGTCAGTAGGCCCTTCTACAGTCCCTTTATCTTTAAACCAGTCACAATTTATTCCCACAAATGGTTTGTCTGGCTTGTTCCAGATAGAAGCATCACTTTCATTGTTGGGATCATACCATTTGAGGTCCACTACCCCTAGATCGTGTTCTTCCAATAAGAATAGATCTTGTTCATCAGCCAACTATTACTGCCACTCATCATCCCCTCCTTCAATCAGATGAATTCCCACAGATTTCGGGATGTCAATGAGGGGTAAAGGTTGACCTAAGGGGGTGACATAGGTAGCAGGGTTGAAGGATACATGGTTGGACTCAACGAGGCTGATATTTTGGTGGTTTGGTAGAGGATTTTGAGTGATATGGGGCTGCTTTAGAGGTGGCTCAATGATATTCTGGTCAATGAGGTCTTAGATATCATGGCGAAGGCATATACAATCATCAGTGTTGTGGCCAGGGGCTTGATGGTAGGTGCATCTTTTGGACATATCGCAGTTCGGCAGGAGCGGGGTATTTTGAGGCTGGAGTAGTTGGAGGTGGCCCTTTTTAAGGAGGCGATCTAAGACCGAGGAGAGGGGGATTTCTAATTTGGCAAAGTTATGAGGAGGCTTCCTCGGGAAAGGGCAATTGGAGGAGTTAGCTTGGTCGGGAGGTTGGTACGGCCTAGGAGGGTAAGCCATAGGTTGACTACTAAGGGCATTGACATCCGGAGGGTTGCGGGAGTAGTTGGGCTTTTTTGACTGACGCGAAGGCTCTTCTTTTTTTTATCTTTCCTTCCCTTATGACATCTTCGATTCGAGTCCCAACTTCAAACAATTCCTCAATGGTGGAGATGGACTGGTAAAATAATTTCTCATGGTAGAGCGGTTGCAGATTCTGGATTAGCATCCTTACCTGTTCCTTTTCAATCGACTGGTGGGTCATTTGGGCTACTTTATTCCTCCATATGCTCAGAAACGCGGCGAATGATTCATTGTTGTTCTGCTGAGTTGTTTCCAAATCTCTGATAGTGACATCAAGTTCTTGGTTGTAGGAATAGTGATCAATGAATACCCAAACAATGTCTTCCCATGCCCGAGTTTTGGAAGCTTCCAAGGTAAGGAACCATGACAGTGCAGACTTCGTAAGAGTTTGTGGGATCAGCATTGTAATGTGCTCATGAGTTCAGCCCATTGATTGAAAAATGTTCATACACAGCTTTACATGGCTCTTCAGATTTTCGGTTCCATAAAAACGGTCAATGGCAAACATCTTGAAGTTTTCCGACAGCTTCAGCTTAACAGGCTCAAAAAGTCCTTCCAAGTCTAGCATGTAATCATCAACCCCTTTACTCTTCCTCAATATGCTTTCCAGCTTGTCGACTTTGTCCATTTTCTCTTGGAACTTTTTCTCATATGTGGGCGGCGGGGCCCCTTGAAACCAGTCTTCTTCTCCATTATTCTCGGGATGCGGTACGAATCCGAACGGTGCTGGTGGGAACTCAGGGGGACACTGCTGCCACTGCTGTTTCAGTTCTTCTATAAATTTCAGGACCTAGGCCAGGCTATCGGATTGCTGGCTTATGGTGGCTCCCAATTCGGTGACCTTGTTTTCTAGCTCTTCCTGATTCATGCTGAAATAACTTGTTGGGCTGATTCTGGCCAAACAATTATCTGAATTTTTGACCCAGGGCAAAGATCCCAGCTGCTGGCTTTGAGAACTATAGTGACCCTACAGATTAGAGAGGATTTGTATTAGATTCTGACAGTGATGACTTTAGATAGACAAATGACAGTGATGTTAACAGACATGGACTGACTTGTGTACAGTTTGACTGAAACAGTGCGTGTAGACCGATAGGAATGGTGCATGCAAATGAGACAAGCACGCGGATGTATGCCCTGATCTATATGATGCTCCTATTTCTAATAGATAGCAGTTAAACAAATAAGGTCCTAACCATATAGAGTGTGCCAACTTTACTTTCCAGTATGATCACCAAGGGATAACAGGGGTTTCCAGGAATTTATGAAGGCTTCTAGGAGAGACTGGGCATTTCTGGTTGGTTTGGACAGAGTTTCTGAGAAAAACTGGCATATATGGGCATTTCTGGTTGGTTTGGACAGAGTTTCTGAGAAAAACTGGCATATCTGGGCATTTCTGGTTGGTTTGGACAGAGTTTTTGGGAGAAACTGGTTAATGCGGTTATATCTGGGATATCTGGACAGATTTTCTGGGAGAAACTTATTGATATGGTTATATCTGGGATATCTGGACAGAGTTTCTGGGAGAAACTGGTTGATATGGTTATATCTGGGATATCTGGACAGAGTTTTTGGGAGAAACTGGTTAATGCGGTTATATCTGGGATATCTGGGCAGAGTTTTTGGGAGAGACAGGTCAATGCGGTTATATCTGGGATATCTGGACAGAGTTTCTGGGAGAGATAGGTTAATGCGGTTATATCTGGGATATCTGGACAGAGTTTCTAGGAGAAACAGGTTAATACGGTTATATCTGGGGTATCTGGACAGAGTTTCTTGGAGGAACAGGTTGCTATGGTTATATCTGGGATATCTGGACAGAGTTTCTGGGAGAATAGGTTGATATGGCGGGAGCATGTGATGATGGTGATCATACTGTCTAGCAGGTTTTCATACTCCTATGTCTTAGGACCGACAAACAAGGTTTGCGGTGTATATCTTTGTGAGCATGGAGCAGACATCTTTGTCATGGTGCCTAGGCAGGTTAACTCAATGTGATTACATGCGAGTGATTGCCTTGGGAATCATAAGAAAGAGGTTCTACCTCATGCCACATAACGTCTACACCGTGCAGGTAATCCCGTCAGGGCATACAGCAGTTATATCACATTGTCCTATCTGAAAAGATAAATGAACAGTCCTATGAAAGGTTCTATAAGAATCTATATGCAAGGGCTGGGTTTAGTCAGAGAGGGTCCATTGACGAGAGTTCCAATATACCGTCAGAGAGACAGTACAGAGGTTTTTACTCTTTTTGATATACCTTGGAAGGTACAGTATCAACGGTGACTTATGCCCTGGCACAGCAAGACCTGAACAATGTCAGCGCCGCGTTTCAGACACAGTTGGAGGGGAGAAATGCAAGAGTGCAATGTGGTGAACCAGACACAGTAAAAAGATGATTTTAAGGATTGACGACATCCTATTGACGCGTTTTCTTATCACACCCAAGTGTAGGTGATCGTACAAGTAATAAAGTTCTGGAAGTCCAGGTCGAACCCACAGGAAACGGAAAAGAGAGATAGGCAATAACTATTATGTCACAAAAAGAAAATAAAAGATGATGGATTTTTGTGGGGTTTTACTAAACTACTAATTTTTATAGTTTTGCAATAAAAGTAATTAAAAGCTATTTTTTTCTTAACAGTTTATGGTAAAGATTTTAACAGTGCAAAATAAATTAACCAACATACTAGTAAGAAAAGGAAGAAAAATAAATAAAAGCGAAAGTTTTGCGAGATAAACTTTTTTGATTTAATAATAGCGAAAGATAGAAATAATACAGATATTTAAGTAAAGTTATTAAAAACATGAAATATTAATTAAGTTGGAAGAAATGATTTAAAGAAATTGGGAATATGCAAACCAACACTAGATCCCACAACTTTTGTGCATTTGAAAAGGATTTGGCATTTAAGACCACATAGTCATTCTTTATTTAAACATAAACTTTCACTAGTCAGGGTCATATCAAGTGTGTCAGGTTTGATATGAAACGACGTCGTTTGGAAATACTGGGATTGAATTTGTGGAATCTGCAAAATAGCAAAGTTTAGTACAACTAGGCTAATAAAATATACATAAATGGAAATACTGAATTAGTAATAAAATACTAAACGTTTGACTTTGGATTCTTGTGGGGTCACAGTGGTTGAATTCCAAGAACACAAATAAGGCCAATGCAAATCCTAATCTACTTTTGGAGTGAGATATGAATATGGTGTGCTTGGGGCTTTGGTAGGTGATTACAACAACTACGTGGCTAAGAAATATGATATTTACTTGCAAAATCTGTATTCTAATGAATGGAAATATTGCTATAAAA
This sequence comes from Hydrangea macrophylla, assembly GCA_033977485.1. NCBI lineage: Eukaryota > Viridiplantae > Streptophyta > Magnoliopsida > Cornales > Hydrangeaceae > Hydrangea > Hydrangea macrophylla. The sequence continues at coordinate 61,578,437 of CM066985.1, forward strand.
ACTGAAAATTTGGGGTTTCAAACTATTTTAGGGGGCAACTATAAGTACTACTAGACTAGAAATATTAAATCTAATTTTAAATAGGAATATTTTACTACTACAAATTGACAAAGGTCATACAAGAAAACAAATATTTTAAATTTAAGAAATACAGTACACAAAGTTTTGCTACATATTTTTTTGAACATGAAATCATCAATTACATAAAAGTAAAATTTTACAACTACTAGAACTAGAAAAGGCAAAGAAAGGCTAAAGTTTCCTATTTCTAAGGACAATATAAAGTGCTCACATGATAACCTCCCCTAAACTATGCTCTCTATAATGGTGCGTAGTATAATTTCTCGTTGTTATCAGTTGTGTTGTTGAAGCTGCTGCATGCCTCGTTTTATAGACGAAAGGAGAGGAAAAATTCATCACTGCGTTCGTCAGCTTGAACAGGAGGTTGGCAGTTTTTCTTCATGTGTCTCGATGTTCTCCCCTCTTCTGACATTCGTTGATTTTAAGCCTGCAGAGCAGGAAAGAGAGAGAAAGAAGCATTTCTTTACATATGTATACCTATATGTCGTTGTCAAGCAATTAATTTGCTTTGACAAACTTGTTTTCATTTTGTCATTTTCTTTTTTTTTTTTTTGATAGTTTCGTTGCAAGTTTTTTTCAATAAGTATATGGGATATACTATGGTGTGGTTGCTACTTCTTTTCTTCCCTTTATTTCACTTCATTTTTACTTAAACATATAAAATTTGTAAAAACAAATAATTACATGCATTTGAGTGACATCACTGTTAAATTATATTAATTCAAATATGCATGTAAAACTAGGAATTTGGGGGATTAAATGAGCACTATATCTATTATATTGGCACATGAATGTGCAATATTCAATGTTTGTCACACCCCTCAGCTAGCTTATTGCTAGTCCCTAGCAATGAAGTGAAAAGATAAATTATTCTAGAAGTTTTATTAAAAAGTAGGAATAAATTAAGAAAAATACAACCTAACTCACTGTCGCAGGAATCGCGATTGCATTTAGCGTATGCAACAAGTCGTTAAATCCCTAGGTTACCCTTAGTGGACGAGTGTTGTCTCGTGAGGGTTTGCAGTGAATATACCCACAAAATTCATTTTAAATTAATTTTTTTTAAATGTAAAAATAAAGTAAAATAAAAATAAATGTAAATTTTCTCCTTTTACAACAGATAAGATTAAATTTGACAATAAAATGAAATTTTCAAGTATGTAATAGTAATGCAACACATATACTCACAGTTTGTCAATGGTAGCATTTTTTGTACTCTTTAAACTTATAGTGTGTACTTGAAAAGTCAAGCAACTGATCTTAACTTCAAAGTTTACATAACTATTAACAGTCATAAAATTTGTAGTTTTAACTCAAATCTCATTGGGATTTCACTCTTTTAAGGAGAAACTCTCATAAACCGGTGTAGAGAACATCTCACTTGGTAGGGAACATCCCATACCCCGCCCCCGCCCCGCTTCAGTAAAGCCTCCCCCCGCCCCCCGCCCCGCCCCGCCCCGCATAGTGACTCTTCCCGCCCCCGCCCCGCACTCGGGGTCCCCGACCCCGCCCCGCCCCGATTATGATTTTTTTTTTGAGTACACAAATTGAAAAAGCAGTTCTTTTAATGCATTTTTTTCTCCAATAGTGCAGTTTTTTTTTAACTTACCCAATTAGTTCCCCAATAGTGCAGTTTTTTTTTAAAAAATGGTAATACACATAACTATTGAGGGGTAAAAATATAAATACAAGTGTATTCGGGGCGGGTTCGGGTTTTTTAAACCTACCCGACCCCGACCCGAACCCGACTCAGGTTTTGAAAACCTCCCCCATACCCGCCCCTAACCCTAAGGCCCCCCCCCATACCCTTCCTATTAGGGGTAGGGCGGGGCGGGGCGGGGACCCGGAAAACCCACCCCATTGCCATCCCTAGTTACAGCATTGAGTTTTCTGTTGTCTATGCATACACGCCATCCAGTAGTGACACGAGTGGGAATTAATTCTCCCTTTGAATTCAGAACAATTGTAATTCCTGCTTTCTTCGGCACAACTTGTGTTGGACTTACCCATTTACTATCGAATATTGAATATATAATGCCCATGTCGAGTAGCTTGAGAACTTCCTTCTTAACTACTTCCTGCATAATCGGATTAAGTCTTCTTTGCATTTCTCTTGAGGTTTTAGCATTATCTTCAAGATATATATTGTGAGTGCATATTGAAGGGCTTATTCCTTTTAAATCTGCTATACTCCAACCAATGGCACTTTTATGCTTCTGAAGCATACTAATGAGTTTATTTTCTTGATTAGAGTCTAGAAGAGATGGTATTATTACAGGATAAGTATTATTATTATTAAGGAAAGCATATTTAAGCTCTTTAGGGAGTTCTTTTAATTCTAACTGTGGAGTTTGTAAATTAGATGGAAGTGTTAATGTAGTCTTTGGTGGTAAAGGTTCAAAATATGTGATCCACATTGCTTCTTGAATTATTTCTTCTGTTGAATCTTCATTAAAACATACTTGACTCATAAGATGTTCTTGTAGATTATTACTATCTAGCTTCTGAATAGAGTTATTAATAACAGATTCTACTGGATCATTGTAACAAGTCAAGTTAAAATATTCTCGTGATAGAGATTCAATAGCATGAACTTCTTCAATATTCTCATCTTCTTCTTTATGTTGTAGATTAGAAAAAACTTTAATATTTAAAGTCATATTTCCAAATACTACAGTCATCATACCACTGCGGATTTGAATAGTGGCATCAATGGTAGCCAAGAAGGGCCTTCCAAAAATGACTGGTATTTGCACATTAGCATCTAATACTGGTTCTGTATCAAGGATGACAAAATCTGCTGGAAAAATAAATTTGTCAACTTTGACAAGAACATCTTCCAAAATTCCTCGCGGGTATTTTGTAGATCTATCAGCAAGTTGTAATACCATGCGAGTAGGCTTTAGCTCACCTAATCCAAGTTCTTGATAAACAGAATAAGGAAGCAAGTTCACACTAGCTCCTAAGTCAAGGAGTGCGTGATTAATTTTGTGATTTCCAATAATACACGATATTGTTGGTGTACCTGGGTCTTTAAATTTTGTTGGTAAATTATGTTGTACGATTGAATTAATATCTTCAATGAAGTCAGCAAAATACGCATCCTTTCGTACATTTTGCTTACGTTTTACAGTACATAAATCTTTTAAGAATTTTGCATAAGCAGGTACTTGATTAATTGTATCTAAGAGAGGAATATTAATATGCACTTGTTTAAATAATTCTAAATATTCCTGATTCTTATCATTTTGGTGTTTTCTTAAACGTTGTGGATAAGGAATTTGAGGAAAGTATTCAGGAGTTTCCTCTGTTTCTTTTTCCACTGGTAAATCAGATGTTTCATTTTCTTGAGAAATTTGTTATTTTTCAAGGGTTTGAACTTCAACTTCATCAGTAATTTTATCTTCATTTATTTCTTCCTCGATTTCTATCATTTTATCTTCCTTATTTGTATGCTCAATTTCTTCTAAAGAAGGTGAAATTTCTTGTCCAACAGTCTTACCACTTCTTAGTACAGTTATAGCTTTCACTTGTTCATGTTGATTATTACCAAAAGTTGAGGAATCACCTTGTGGTTGTCCCCTTGGATTCGGTTGTGGTTGGGCAGGCAAAATGCCTTTTCCTTTAGAATCGTGTTGATTATTAATCCTATCCACAGATGTTTGTAGTTTCCCCATGATTTGTATTAATTATTGCATCATAGACTGTAAAGGCTCTTCTTGTACTTTTTTTGTGAGGAGGCACATAAACATTAGAATTTTGCTGTGTATTAGGATATGTATTTTGTGTTTGTTGAAATTGAGGCGGATGAGGTCAATATTGATTATTTTGAGGAGGTTGGTGTTGAGTTTGAAATTGTAGAATACCCTCTTTTGTATACATATGATTTGGAGGATTTCTCCAGTTAGATTGGTATGAATTACCATAGGCGTTTTGGGGACCCCTATAATTATTCACAACGTTTATCTTTGCTGGAGCTGTTTCCTGACAATTTGAACTATTAGGACATTCATTCGCAGAGTGTCCTAAAGTATGACAACTGTCACAAAGTTCTCTTTTCTTCTTAAGTAGATTATTTTTTTCTACTGTTATAGCTTCTACTTTACGTGCTAATTCTTCATATTTCAGTGTTAATTCATCTTCTGATTGTAATTGGTATAAATTTTTAGCTTTTTCCGTTCTACCAATTTCTTCTTTTTCCCATTGGGAAGCATTTTCGCTAAGCCAATCAAAATATGATTCAGATTCGTCGGTAGTTTTACTCAAAAATTCTCCTTGACACATAGTTTCAACCAATTTCTTTGATTTTGGTTCTAATCCTTCATAAAAGAAATTAATTAGACCCCATTTTTCAAATCCATGATGTGGACAAGCTAGTAGGAGATCTTTAAACGTTCCCAAACTTCAGGGAATGGTTCCTTTTCTTTTTGAGTAAAAAGTTTAATTTGACGCATCATGCTATTAGTTAAATTTTTTGGATAGAATTTTAGGAATAGATGGGCTTTCTATAGGACCCATTTTACTGACGGGATTCATTACTACTTTAGCTACTTTAGCGGCTTGGCCAGTTACTCGAGATTCCCGATTATTCTATTTCCTGATGTTAGCAATGTACAGCGGTCAAATAGGATCATTTTCTTCTCGGGACCTTTTACTTTTTTTTTATCATGTGGGAGTTAGAATTAATTCCCGTTTATTTACTTCTATCCATATGGGGAGGAAAAAAACGCCTGTACTCAGCTACAAAATTTATTTTGTACACTGCGGGTGGTTTTATTTTTCTCTTAATGGGAGTTCTCGGTATCGGTTTATATGGTTCTAATGAACCAATATTAAATTTTGAAACATCAGCTAATCAATCATATCCTGTGACATTGGAAATAATATTTTATATTGGATTTTTTATTGCTTTTGCTGTCAAATCGCCGATTATACCCCTACATACATGGTTACCAGATACCCATGGAGAAGCACATTACAGTACTTGTATGCTTCTAGCTGGAATCTTATTAAAAATGGGAGCATATGGATTGGTTCGGATCAACATGGAATTATTACCTCACGCTCATTCTATATTTTCTCCTTGGTTGATCATAGTAGGTACAATGCAAATAATCTATGCAGCTTCAACATCTCCTGGCCAACGTAATTTAAAAAAAAGAATAGCCTATTCTTCTGTATCTCATATGGGTTTTATAATTATAGGAATTGGTTCTATAACCAATACGGGACTCAATGGAGCCATTTTACAAATAATCTCTCATGGATTTATTGGTGCTGCACTTTTTTTCTTGGCAGGAACGAGTTATGATAGAATACGTCTTGTTTATCTCGACGAAATGGGCGGAATAGCTACCCCAATGCCAAAAATATTCACAATGTTCAGTAGCTTTTCAATGGCCTCTCTTGCATTACCGGGAATGAGTGGTTTTGTTGCAGAATTGGTAGTATTTTTGGGAATAATTACCAGCCAAAAATATCTTTTAATGCCAAAAATACTAACTACTTTTGTAATGGCAATTGGAATGATATTAACTCCTATTTATTCATTATCTATGTCACGTCAGATGTTCTATGGATACAAGTTATTTAATGCTCCAAACTTTTATTTTTTTGATTCTGGGCCGCGAGAGTTATTTGTTTCGATCTCTATCTTTTTACCCGTAATAGGTATTGGTATTTACCCGGATTTCGTTCTTTCACTATCAGTTGACAAGGTCGAAGTTATTCTATCTAATTATTTTTATAGATAAATAGTTTGTATGAATAAAACAAGAAAAAATCCTATAATTTAAAAAATTGTTCGTTGTACACTGAAAAAAAAGAAGAAGTTTTTTCTTCTCTTAAGTGAAAAGGAATTTAAATTTTAACCAAATATGTTGGGTGTTTATGAGAACCATTTGAATCAAGTAGTGTAGTGATTCACATGGTTCTCGCTGGCTTACACGAAGTTTTTTTATATACGCTGCACTCTATTTGTATTCGTTAGGGCCTTTCGTGAATTCAATTAGATGTTAATGTAAATGAACCATAACTATGTAACCCTATTCCTAATAGATTGACCCCAAAATAGCATATCCAAATTATAAGAAAGCCTATAGAAGCCACAATTGCAGAATTTGTACCCCGCAAATTTGCATTTGTTTGAGTATGTAAATAAATCGCGAATATGGTCCAAGTAATAAATGCCCAAGTTTCCTTTGGATCCCAATTCCAATATGATCCCCATGCCTCATTAGCCCATACTGCTCCTGAAAGAATACCTATGGTTAAAAAGATAAACCCTAAACTAATAACACGATAACTCCAATTATCTAATTGTTGAATCAATTGGGACTTGAAATAATTCCTAGCAGAAAAAAAGGAAGTATTTTGTAAAACATTACTTCTTTTAATTCTGTATTGGATTTCACCAAAGGAAAATGAATCATTTAATAAATGATTGCTTTTCAAAACACTATTTATGTCTTTTTGAAATGTAATGACTAGAAGCGCTACTGATAATAATGATCCACATAAAAGAGCTGCATAGCCCAATACCATCATACTTACGTGCATTATTAACCACTCGGATTGGAGAGCAGGTACTAATATTTCGGATTGATGTATTTCAGTCAAAAGACCCGAAGTAACAAAGCCTTGAGTAAAAATAGCACTTGGAACGGTTATTGCACTTAAATGATTTTTTTTTTGAAATACGGAACTATATGAATAATGGAGAAACTCCATGAAAGGAAGATCAATGATTCATATAAATCACTTAATGGGAAATTTAGAAATGCTTCATTCATATCATGCCATGAAGTTATAGATCCAGGACGGAGAGATAAAAGCCAAGCTTTAGCTTTATCTTTTAAAGAAAAAGGAAAAAGCTTAAGACGGATTATTTCAATAGGACAGCTTTGATCAGAGAACGTACTACAAACTTCTTCAAATTCACGAATATGAAGATAAGCACGTTCTGACCCCATTCCATGGAAAGTTGGTAAGAGTGGAATCATGCCATGTCTAAAGTGAAAATTTCCTGTATGTCTAGGTAGAGTGATGCAAGAAGGAGTGATGTTTCTTTCTGGGGTAAATAAATCACGGAAAGGACATTGTTCACGTTCTGGTAAAATAAATTGTGGTATATTTTTCCCCTGCTCACTATGAGCGTCATCAACGATTCCTTCTGGTCCTACAATTTTTGCCATTATTCTAGGAAATTGTATACTAGATGAATCAGTAGAAATATTAAAATTATGTGGTACTTGATATAAAGCATTAGTAGTATCTAAGGACATATCAAGTAAAAGAAAAACTAAGTTTTAAAATTATTATTATTATTATTATAGATAAGTAAAAAAAAATAAAACTCTTTTTTTTTTATTTTATAATTTTTATAATAATAGGTTTTTTTTAGAAGATAGGCTTATATATGTATATAAATGCTTTTTTTTAGAAGATAGCTATGAACATATAAATTTATATTTATAGATTTTTCACAAGGAAAAATTATATATAGTTTTATTTTTATTATCTTTTTATGTTATCATTATTTTTTTTAAAATGAAAACTAAATTATTTATAAAGTAGAATAGGTTTATATATAGATATAGATATAGTAGGAAAAATTGTTTTAAACCTAACTTTTTATTTATTTATTATTTTTATTAACCGTTACCCGGCAACGGCGCCAAAAACTTGACGACATCCTATTGACGCGTTTTCTTATCACACTCAAGTGTAGGTAATCGTACAAGTAATAAAATTCTGGAAGTCCAGGTCGAACCCAATGGGAACGGAAAAGAAAGATAGGCAATAACTATTATGTCACAAAAAGAATATAAAAGATGATGGATTTTTGTGGGGTTTACTAAACTACTAATTTTTATAGTTTTGCAATAAAAGTAATTAAAAGCTATTTTTTTCTTAATAGTTTATGGTAAAGATTTTAACAGTGCAAAATAAATTAACTAACATACTAGTAAGAAAAGGAAGAAAAATAAATAAAAGCGAAATTTTTGCGAGATAAACTTTTTGGATTTAATAATAGCGAAAGATAGAAATAATACAGATATTTAAGCAAAGTTATTAAAAACAGGAAATATTAATTAAGTTGGAAGAAATGATTTAAAGAAATTGGGAATATGCAAACCAACACTAGATCCCACAACTTTTGTGCATTTGAAAAGGATTTGGCATTTAAGACCACAGAGTCATTCTTTATTTAAAAATAAACTTTCACTAGTCAGGGTCATATCAAGTGTGTCAGGTTTGATATGAAACAACGTCGTTTGGTTTAAATAAAAATAAAAAGGCAATTAGGCAGTAGCCAAGTTCGAACTGTGCCCGCCGCGGACGTGGGTTGTTCGGCGTCCAGTCCCCACCACTCTGCCACTACACAATTGCCTATCCATTATTGGATAGAAATATATATAAACACATATTTGAAATATTAACTTTGTCATATGAGTTGTTTGAGTATGCTAGGTGTTTTTTTTATGACAAAAGGCATAGTTTGACAATCCACATAATTAGGCTTTTTATTTCAAATATGTACTCTTTTGAGCCCAATATAGCCATAGTATATAAACATGTTAAATGGTCATAAACTATAGATACATAGATATTTTTGGCCATAAATGGAAAAATAACCCATCAAGATAAATTTGCCCATTTCAGATTAGTTCACAGAAGCTGTGGTTTCTAAGTTTTTATTACATATCCCCAATTAAAGTTTTAGCCTACCATTTTGGAATTGAAACTGTCTTCAAAATAAAAATAAAAGATAAATTAAATAGATGCACGCAATCACCGTCCAGTTAAAATTAAAGTTGTAAAACCAAGGTAAGGGTGAAAACTAATATTTTATATTATTTTCTTTACTTAACATGAGCTGGGATTGAATTTGTGGAATCTGCAAAATAGCAAAGTTTAGTACAACTAGGCTAATAAAATATACATAAATGGAAATACTGAATTAATAATAAAATATTAAACCTTTGACTTTGGATTCTTGTGGGATCACAGTGGTTGAATTCTAAGAACACAAATAAGGCCAAAGCAAATCCTAATCTACTTTTGGATGAATATGGTGTGCTTGGGGCTTTGGTAGGTGATTACAACAACTACGTGGCTAAGAAATATGATATTTACTTGCAAAATCTGTATTCTAGTGAATGGAAATATTGCTATAAAAACTGAAAACTTGGGGTTTCAAACTATTTTAGGGGGCAACTATAAGTACTACTAGACTAGAAATATTAAATCTAATTTAAAATAGGAATATTTTACTACTACAAATTGACAAAGGTCATACAAGAAAACAAATATTTTAAATTTAAGAAATACAGTACACAAAGTTTTGCTACATATTTTTTTGAACATGAAATCATCAATTACATAAAAGCAAAATTTTACAACTACTAGAACTAGTAAAGGCAAAGAAAAGCTAAAGTTTCCTATTTCTAGGGACAATATAAAGTGCTCACATGATAACCTCCCCTAAACTATTCTCTCTATAATGGTGCATAGTATAATTTCTCATTGTTGTCAGTTGTGTTGTTGAAGCTGCTGCATGCCTTGTTTTATAGACGAAAGGAGAGGAAAAATTCATCACTGCGTTCGTCAGCTTGAACAGGAGGTTGGCAGTTTTTCTTCACGCGTCTCAATTTTTTCCCCTCTTTTGGCATTCGTTGATTATAAGCTTGCAGAGCAGGAAAGAGAGAGAAAGAAGCATTTCTTTACATATGTATACCTATATGTCGTTGTCAAGCAATTAATTTGCTTTGACAAACTTGTTTTCATTTTGTCATTTTGTTTTTTTTTTTTTTTTGGTAGTTTGTGGACGTTGCAAGTTTTTTTCAATGAGTATATGGGATATACTATGGTGTGGTTGCTACATCTTTCCTTCCCTTTATTTCACTTTATTTTTACTTAAACATATAAAAATGTGTAAAAACAAATAATTACATGCATTTGAGTGACATCACTGTTAAATTATATTAATTCAAATATGCATGTAAAACTAGGAATTTGGGGGATTAAATGAGCACTATATCTATTATATTGGCACATGAATTTGCAATATTCAAGGTTTGTCAATGATGCTTCTTATGAGTCAAACCTCTGTATTATTTTGTTTTGAAAATAAATACCCCAGCAGAGTTGCCAGATTGTGGACACGTGGAATCCCGCTTTCCCTTTTTTGGTTTGTTTTGAGATTGTTTTGAAAAAGGAAAGGAAAAGGTATGTTGAAAACAGATACAGAGTCGCCACTTGGTCTTTAAAGAACCAAGAAACCTAATTTTGACTCATTCAAATGGATAAAGGGCACCGGCCTTTCATTACCAAAGAACTTGGCTCGGGGTTTTGGGACGAGAGAGGAAGGAGCCTTTGTCACGACTAAAACTGTCATGTTTCAGAATTTTATTAAAGGGCAATTGGGTAATTTTACCTTTTTTGTTGGGAGCTCTAAATTTATTCGGCTGTATTTAAATTTATGGAGCATGACTATATTATTTATTTACCCTTTCAGGTGCTTTAAAATTTATTTCTGTTTATATGGGAGTGTTTATTTAATTTTGGGTTCACACTGTTGGGTCAGACTGTCCGTGGGAACACCAAACATTTCATTTTTGGAACAAACTGGAGAGTGGGCCCCACCCCACTCCCTATATTCGGCCAACTCTCCATTTTCCCTCATTACTCACGTTTCATTCTCTTCCTCTCATCCTCTTCTTCTCTTTCAAGCTTCAAGAGGCCAAAACCTTCAAAGATCTTCACCCCTCTTCCATCTCTACCTTCAAGATTGCTAAGGAAGGTCAAGCTCTTCATCTTCAAGCTCTCCTAACAATCCTAGGGCTTGACATCCTTCCATAGGTAAGTTTTTTAGAAACCCCCAAATTCTAGGGTTTCACTAGCTTTAAAAATTTTGAGTTATTCATGGACTTCTTTCACTTTATATAGCTTCCTAGGAGTATATAGAGTTTCTCTTTCATATCCTAACCATTTCTATGGAGAATTTCTTATGTGAGTAAGTTTTCCCAATCTCTAACAACCTAGGGTTTGCTAGTTTCATGATTTCTATCCTAACCTTGGGTTGTTCTTGATTAGTGGTGCATACTTGAAACATCCTTCAAGATTCTAGCACAAGCATTGAAGCTATTTTGGATTTGCTTAACTCTCTTGAGTTGCCATTGATTTTTGGGAGCTAAGGGTTGTGATAGATTTACATTGTTGCTTTTCCATATGTTATGCTTGTCTAAGGTGATTTGTGTTCATTAACATGCTAAGAGAATGACTTAGACACATGTATTAGGATTTCCTCAAAAGTTGCAATGTTGGATTATTTTGCCTAAATGTGGATTATATGCTTTGGTTGTATTAGTTGTGATTTTGGGGTGTTAAATGTAATTAAAATGATGTCATGAGAATAATTTAGACACATGCATTAGGTTTTCCCCAAAGTTGTAAATTTAGGATTATATGCCTAATTGTGAATTTACATGCTTTGGTTGTACTATACTTGATTATGAGATGCTAGATGCGCTTAGGATGCTTCCTTTATGTGTAAACACATGCTAGGGTGTTAGTTTTAGAAATCCTTGCTAGGAATGTTAAATTATGAAATTTAATTACATTCTTTGAAGCTCTTGATATCATGTTTAATAGAATAGAATTATTGCCTAATGTATTACGGTGAATCACCCTTAATGTCATTGTTAGCATCACATGCATTGAAGCCTAATCGGCAAGCATTCATGTATCACGACATAAATGTTTTGTTTAAAAAAGAGAGAAAACCCCACATGTGGTAATTTGATTTAAGAAAATCTGGACGTGGGTTATGATGTGAGATAGGGAGAATGACCCTTAGAAACACTCAAACTCCAAACTATATTCGGGTAGCTCCCGGAAGTTGGTATGCTACACTCCATGCGTGGGTGGCTCATAGTTCGGTAACGAGAAAGATGTGCATATATCACGCATAGCCATGAGGCTCTAATTATTTCATTGTAGCCGTGGTGGCGATGCATTGCACTTCATTTCATTTTATTCACGGATAACATATAGACTTGTTACAATATTTTCTACGAGCTGTTGTTCTCATAAAAATGACAAAACATTTTTCAGGTGAGCTTGATAAGGGCAAAGGGCATATGTGACCTGATGCGTGAACTATGAGGCTTTTTGTTCTATTTTGAAGACTCATGCTTAGTTGTGCAGATGGATATTTTCCATGTGAAATTTAGTCTTTTGGGGAAGCCTTGTTGTATTTTGATGGACGAGTGTTAGCCCTTACTCTCATAGTTATTTCTTTCAATTGTTAAACTCACTTTATGTTGATGTATTTACTTTCCGAGGTCGTTGAACGTCTTTAAGTTCTTGTCTTTTTGATTTACATGTCCATTGTTTGTTTTTCCCTTTTGTTTGGATCCTTGCCGGATTGGTTTGGGTGGTTACTTTTATGAGAGTTCATTTGTTGTAGTTTAGTTCGTTTTATAGTTGGGTCCTTGCCGGATTAAACACCTCTTTTAATTCCAACAAGGTTTCAAACAATTAAACGTTCTAAATCTCTTCCATTCTCTTTCTTTTCATCCCACTCTTTGATCTCTTTCTCTTTTTCAAATATTCTTTCCTTTTACTTATGTTGGAATTATGTATATGTATTTTTAGAATGTTTCCGAATGTGAAAATACACTTGTGTATGTGTTTATAATACATTCCCTCTTCCTCTCTCCCTATCTCTCCCTATATCTCTCTCCCAATCTCTCCCTCTCCCATTTTTCCTCTCTTTATCTCTTTCACTTCTCGTTTTTAATAAATTTCGAGTACATGAAGTTCTAGTTGGTCTAGGCACGTGTTATATGTCATTTAGGACTTGTTTAGTCATATATTGATATTTAAACTCAAGAATTAAGCACAATTGGGAATGTTTCGAAATGCTGTCAAAAAGCTGTCAAAGCACTGTCAAATAAAAACTGCTACTGTTATTTTAATTTTCTACCCAAATGGTGCAGAATTGGAAAAAATGTCATTGGATGAAAGTTGTGCAGAATCGAAGTTTACATGGACTCTCACGGACAGAATGTGAAAATTGCAAAGATATAGTTACTTACAAGTGTTTTAAAATTCAGCAACTGTAAAAAATGACCCTTTTATCAAATTCATTGTAATTTTTCCTTCTCTCCTTGATCTAGTGCTTGCCCGAAAAGTCTTTTAATTAAATTTTCAAATGTTTTCATTTTTGTTGGACTTGTTAAGCCAAATTCTCTAAGGTCCTCACCTCTGTCTGACTCGTTGACATGTAAGCCCCTCTTGGCTTATTTGTTAGTGAGTCATCATAATAGGAATTCCCGTGGGATCCCAATGCCACTTTCGCACCTATGTATGAATTTTAATTCTTTTCTCTCTATCTTTTTCTCTTTCCTCGCGCTTTGGTTTTTGGGGGGTGACAGATTGGTATCAGAGCTAACCGAGTTCAAATACCTAGGGGCTATGGGTGTTTTCTTTTCGGTTTATCGCATTTTCGTTTGTGTTTACTCTGTGCCTACCCCTTATTGCATTCTTCGTTTAAGTTGCACATGTTGAGGCATTGTGATGCTGTGTGGGTATACTTATGTGTTGAGTGCCTTCGGGACTTACGTGCTTACATGTTAAAAGAGCTTACTTGTTTGGTATGCTATTTATGCTAAGTGCTTACATGATAAATGTTTACATGTTCAAGTGCTATGTGTTTCCATCTGTGAATATTTTGCATTATGTCTTGGTGTGGCTGTCTGATGGTATTTAACTATTGACCGTGAAAGGTTTAAAAGTAGATATATGAGGGTTTCCTTTTTTGGATTATTCGCTCGACGTACTATGCTTGGTAAGGTTGGTGGTTAGGTGTCGATCAGTGCTTCACACCGAGCTATATGCTTAAGGACCTCTGTTGTGTTTATAAAATTTACGTTACTTGCTATTTCCATTTACGTTGTTGAGATAGCATGTTTAGGTGTTGCACGCCTACATGATTATATGTTCACCTGCTTGCATGCTCATGTGGTTTACATGCTTATAGTAGAATATATTGAGATCATCTATTATATTATAGATGGAGAAATTTCATTTTTTGAAAAAAAAAAAAAAACTCAGAGATATAAAGTTTTAAACTTTTTGGAAAACCAACATGTGTATATGTTGTGAGTATATGAAGAGATGCTTTATATGCTTTTATAGTATATATTGATAGACCGGTTATGTTGTTAATCACAAGTTGGTGTGAGTAGCTTGTTGGGCTATGTTTCGTTAAGTTGTATCTTCGGATCCTTGTGGTTGTGCCTTAGCATATTTTGTTTCTTTCTTTTAAGATGCATACCTTCTGGTAGCAGCAGAGTTGTTTAACACTCGGTGCTATTTTTCTTTTGTACCTTGGGGATGTTTTCCTCATTTGTGAGTTCCACATCGTGTTGGAATAGTCCTCTCTTTTGTCAGACTATTGTATTCCCTTTCCGTGAGAGACTCTTTGATAAGTTGTTTGTTGTATCTTGAAATTATCCTTTCAAGCAAATTGCACTCCCCTCTATTGCATGAATTGTTTTGTAGGGTTGTAAGTACCTACCTTTTTCAACGTTTGGTTACGTAATTAGTTGATTGATGTTGGAGTGGTTTTTTTTTGTTTTTGGGATGAACTGTGGTTCCTCTTTCTTCATGGGACTTTTACGTTTAAATGTCTATTAGACATTGCTTTTACTACCTCAAGTAGATTTATTCTTTGAGATGGGCTGTTGCTTGTTGGGTCCCAATCCATTGTATTCATGTTAAACTTTGCAGTGAACTATCAGTTACCCTCCTATATGATTTATTGCATATAAAGAAATTCTGTTGTGTGAGTTATTGTTGGATCTTGACTCAAGCTTCTTTTTCTAAGCTTAGACTTGTATCGGTTCATTTTTATCGATCCTTTGCTTGGTGGGTGTCATTTGTGAGTATTCTCCGCGACTCTGATATTTATCTATTATGAGACCATGTTATTGTTAATTGCAGAAGTTTTCCTTGTTTCATGGTGAAACTGTACATATTGTGAGTTAGTGAAAATTTTCTTCACTAAGCTCAATATCATATGTACATAATCTTGCTAAGTATGTTTCTCCTCAAGGTGGTCGAAATTCTTTTCTGTGGCTATAGTTATCGATATTTACCGAGTCCTATTTGAACTTCGTTAACATTAGATGGTTAACACTTTGATGATTGTTTAAAAACACAAGTTATTTTAGTGTTTCCTCCTTGTGAGCAAGTTTGGCTCTTCATTTAGTAATACTTGTTTGAAGTAAATCTATTTCTTGTTTGGTCCTAGTGACCTTTGACCCTTTTAAGAGTATTGTTTTATGCTCGTTCCTAGCTTGTTTGGAAAGCAATTTTTCATGTGCTTTTGATTTCAAAACCTTTCGTTGAACGAGCGCTCATACCTTGTCGACTTCATATTTTCTTTTTGGGTAAGGCATGATGATTTTTAGTTTCGCCGCCCATGGACTTCGAACTTGGGTGTTTCATGGTGTTGTATTAAGATGTCCTGTCCCTTGGACTTCTTGACTATTGGATTGATATTCTTCAGCGGTCTTGCCTTTTTGAGTTCATCAATTTTGATTGTATTGGACTCGAGTATGAAATTTTTTTTTTTAATAACTTCAAATATTTCCCGACTTATTGAGAGATAGATTGATTTGGACGATTTAGTTACCAAGTTCTTCGAGTTGACGGTTTTGTGAACTCGTCATCATTAGGCTCCTTGGGAGCATGACGTTGTATCATGATTTGATTTCTTGTTATTGGTAGCCTTGGCTGTTGTTTACTAAGGCTAGATCCCAGTGTCGTTGTTCATGAAATGAAAGTTCTTATTTCATTCTTGGAGACCTTCCATTGTCCCTTACAGGCAAAATTACTTATACCTTGACTTACTATGATAGTGTCCATAGTAACTTTTGTTGTATTGGTGTAGTTGTTAGCAAGGTGGAATAATCTATTTCTATTTCACGACTTCGAAGTTTTATGAATCCTTCGAACTTGTGGGCAATGCCTATTGTCTCAAATGTTATTGTTCCGTAAATCCTATGACTAGTCTATAGGGATTCTTTTGCTAATTATCGAGTGGTGTATATTCGACCATAGTGAGTTTCAATATTTGATCCCGTCATTTTAACTCTTTCTCCATTATTGTGACAAAGAGTGCTTCGTTGGACTCATTTTCTCTTGATTCCATGTTAGTGCAAAAAGGGCACATGATTGTATATCATTTCATACTGGTGTTCTTTTACTAGTATGCCGATCATTCTATGTTGGAGAGTTAGACCATTTTGGTTCTACATTTATTGTTGATGATCTTAATGGATCGAATGTATCATGGTTATGAGCTTTTGAGAGCTGATCAAACCCTTTCTCTTTGAATTCCTACCTTTCAATGGTTTGAATTTTGATGTCATTCAAGACAAATTTGCTTTGAGCACTTGGTGCGATCTTGATAGTTTTATCAGCAAGACTTGTTTTACTTCCCCGTCGTGGGATTACCGTGGCTTGTGTTTGTGTTAGATCATTTTGATCTTTCGACTTTGTCCTTGCCTTATGCGAAGGAAAAGTCTTGGTGTTCGCTTATTGTGCGATTGGTTGTGGTGGTTGAGGCAACTTCTGTATAGGGTCCCTCATCCTTGTCATGAGTTTTCGGGAGTGTTTTTCGAAGAACTTACTTTGGTTATTGCTTACTGGTGATGTGGTTTCACAATAGTTTCTGGCTTGAGGAATGATGTCGGATATTGTTCCCTCTCTTCGAGTGATGTCTCGGTATCATGAAATTTGGAGTTTCAGTTTTGGGATTTGATTCTTGTATATCTCCATCCTTGAAGTAAATTGTGTAATTGTTTATACTTTTGCATCGATTTCTTTAAGTTATAACGAGTCGCGTAGGCCATAATTTTATTCATGATTCGGTCAAGGCGCATATCCTTTGATATCTTTTGATTTGTTGCGAGTAGAAATGGTTGTTGTGAACTTGTCTGGTTATATCCGTGCATTCACTTATTCGGTTTATCATCGCTTTGTTGATGATACCCTTGTCCTTGTTCGAAACATATATATGTGCTGATGTTTCTTGGTAGTTATGGCTTCGGGCATTGCGGTCCTTTGCCTTGATGTTTCGAAAGCGAGATTTGGGTTTGTTGATAGAGAGATAGTTTTTGGTTTATCGCTAGGAGCTTGTTCTTTGGGAATTTAGTATTCCTCGGTTTTACTGGCTTACCACCAATATTTGTTTTGATAGACGCTTTTCAGGTCCATCTTTGTTGTTCCTTTTGAGGATTGGAGTTTTCCGTTTATTCTTGTGGATGAGATGTAATGTCGATTCATTTCGATCTTTTGTATTAGCATTCGTTTGTTACTTTGTGAGATCTTTTCTTTGGCATTATTTAATATAAGCTTGGACCACTCCTTGGGAGTTGATCACATAGTTTAGTTCAGTTTTGAACTCTTGTGAAAGATCAGGTTACCTAACTTTTGTGACAATTCGTGTAACTTTTATCAGTCGATTCGTTTCTTTAAGCTCCTTGGATTTAGTTGATTGGAATTCAATCTCTTTGTAGAATTTACTTTGAGGCAAGTTCGTTGGTTTTCTCGAGTCTTCAAAGTTTTGTGATACCCTTGCATTTGACTATTCAAATGTTTTTCCCCGTGATGTTATTACACAACAATGAAAATACTTTTCTTGACCCTCACTAGTATTGCTTGAAGCTTAGTAAGGGTTCTTAAAACCAAATTTGATGTTCTATTGGAAATTGTCTTGTTCAGTCTTTGGACTTGTTGACCTTGGGTCCTATCCATTTTGGATAATAACTTTTGGTGAGTTGATGCCTTGTACCCTAATGGCGCTTAGCAAATTTGTGCATTTGGTACATTCAATTTAGTTCCTAACATTTTGTGAATTATTCCTTACTCTCGTTAGTTAGTATTGGAAGGATATAGGAACGCCTTGTGAAAACAACACACTTGGTGCTATAACATTGATGCTTCGGATCTTGAAATTGTTTCTTGCAGTGATGAAATTTTATTCATGTCATTGGTTACCCCTTCTTCTCGGGTTGGATTTTCAGTTGAGTTTTGGATTCTATCCATTCGTTGTCGCTTGTGTTGTGTGTTATATATTGGTCAGTTGTTTGACACTTTGGGGTGAGTTACAACTGCATGTTGTATTCTTTTGATTATGTGGTCCTTTCGTGAGGATCATTTCGGTATTTGACCAATAGTGGTACAAAATTTATTTGTATTCTTGACTTAGTTCGTTTGACGACTAAGAAGATCAAGTTGTCATTGATGCTTAATATTTGGTCATGTCAGTTGACGTTGGAACCGTGTATGTTCCTTGAGATTGTTCCTTGTAAGCCTTGGTGACTCTTAGTGTCTATGTATTAGAATGGATTGTTACCTCTCCAGTTGTTTTCCTTTGAGGTACATTCGAATTCCGGACGGAATTCTTTTAAGGGGGATAGATTGTCATGTTTCAGAATTTTATTAAAGGGCAATTGGGTAATTTTACCTTTTCTGTTGGGGGCTCTAAATTTATTCGGCTGTATTTAAATTTATGGAGCATGACTATATTATTTATTTACCCTTTCAGGTGCTTTAAAATTTATTTCTGTTCGTGTGGGTGTGTTTATTTAATTTTGGGTTCACACTGTTGGGTTAGACTGTCCGTGGGAACACCAAAAATTTCATTTTTGGAATAAACTGGAGAGTGGGCCCCACCCCACGCCCTATATTCGGCCAACTCTCCCTCTCCCCTCATTACTCACGTTTCATTCTCTTCCTCTCATCCTCTTCTTCTCTTTCAAGCTTCAAGAGGCCAAAACCTTCAAAGATCTTCACCCCTCTTCCATCTCTACCTTCAAGATTGCTAAGGAAGGTCAAGCTCTTCATCTTCAAGCTCTCCTAACAATCCTAGGGCTTGACATCCTTCCATAGTTAAGTTTTTTAGAAACCCCCAAATTCTAGGGTTTCACTAGCTTTAAAAATTTTGAGTTATTCATGGACTTCTTTCACTTTATATAGCTTCCTAGGAGTATATAGAGTTTCTCTTTCATATCCTAACCATTTCTATGGAGAATTTCTTATGTGGGTAAGTTTTCCTAATCTCTAACAACCTAGGGTTTGCTAGTTTCATGATTTCTATCCTAACATTGGGTTGTTCTTGATTAGTGGTGCATACTTGAAGCATCCTTCAAGATTCTAGCACAAGCATTGAAGCTATTTTGGATTTGCTTAGCTCTCTTGAGTTGCCATTGATTTTTGGGAGCTAAGGGTTGAGGTAGATTTACATTGTTGCTTTTCCATATGTTATGCTTGTCTAAGGTGATTTGTGTTCATTAACATGCTAAGAGAATGACTTAGACACATGTATTAGGATTTCCTCAAAAGTTGCAATGTTGGATTATTTTGCCTAAATGTGGATTATATGCTTTGGTTGTATTAGTTGTGATTTTGGGGTGTTAAATGTAATTAAAATGATATCATGAGAATAATTTAGACACATGCATTAGGTTTTCTCCAAAGTTGTAAATTTAGGGTTATATGCCTAATTGTGAATTTACATGTTTTGGTTGTACTATACTTGATTATGTGATGTTAGATGCGCTTAGGATGCTTCATTTATGTGTAAACACATGCTAGGGCGTTAGTTTTAGAAATCCTTGCTAGGAATGTTAAATTATGAAATTTAATTACATTCTTTAAAGCTCTTGATATCATGTTTAATAGAATAGAATTATTGTCTAATGTATTAAGGTGAATCACCCTTAATGTCATTGCTAGCATCACGTGCATTGAAGCCTAATCGGCAAGCATTCATGTATCACGACATAAAGGTTTTGTTTAAAAAAGAGAGAAAACCCCACGTGAGGTAATTTGATTTAAGAAAATCTGGACGTGGGTTATGATGTGAGATAGGGAGAATGACCCTTAGAAACACTCAAACTCCAAACTATATTCGGGTAGCTCCCGGAAGTTGGTATGCTACACTCCATGCGTGGGTGGTTCATAGTTCAGTAACGAGAAAGATGTGCATATATCACGCATAGCCATGAGGCTCTAATTATTTCATTGTAGCCGTGGTGGCGATGCATTGCACTTCATTTCATTTTATTCACGGATAACATATAGATTTGTTACAATATTTTCTACGAGCTGTTGTTCTCATAAAAATGACAAAACATTTTTCAGGTGAGCTTGATAAGGGCAAAGGGCATATGTGACCTGATGCGTGAACTATGAGGCTTTTTGTTCTATTTTGAAGACTCATGCTTAGTTGTGCAGATGGATATTTTCCATGTGAAATTTAGTCTTTTGGGGAAGCCTTGTTGTATTTTGATGGACGAGTGTTAGCCCTTACTCTCATAGTTATTTCTTTCAATTGTTAAACTCACTTTATGTTGATGTATTTACTTTCCGAGGTCGTTGAACGTCTTTAAGTTCTTGTCTTTTTGATTTACATGTCCATTGTTTGTTTTTCCCTTTTGTTTGGATCCTTGCCGGATTGGTTTGGGTGGTTACTTTTATGAGAGTTCATTTGTTGTAGTTTAGTTCGTTTTATAGTTGGGTCCTTGCCGGATTAAACACCTCTTTTAATTCCAACAAGGTTTCAAACAATTAAACGTTCTAAATCTCTTCCATTCTCTTTCTTTTCATCCCACTCTTTGATCTCTTTCTCTTTCTCAAATATTCTTTCCTTTTACTTATGTTGGAATTATGTATATATATTTTTAGAATGTTTCCGAATGTGAAAATACACGTGTGTGTGTGTTTAGAATACATTCCATCTTTCTCTCTCCCTATCTCTCCCTATATCTCTCTCCCAATCTCTCCCTCTCCCCTTTTTCCTCTCTTTATCTCTTTCACTTCTCGTTTTTAATAAATTTCGAGTACATGAAGTTCTGTTTGGTCTAGGCACGTGTTATATGTCATTTAGGACTTGTTTAGTCATATATTGATGTTTAAACTCGAGAATTTAGCACAGTTGGGAATTCGAAATGCTGTCAAAAAGCTGTCAAAGTTGTTGTCAAATAAAAACTGCTATTATTATTTCAATTTTCTGCCCAAATGGTGCAGAATTGGAAAAAATGTCATTAGATGAAAGTTGTGCAGAATCGAATTTTACATGGACTTACATGTACAGAATGTGAAAATTGCAAAGATATAGTTACTTACAAGTGTTTTAAAATTCAGCAACTATAAAAAATGACCCTTTTATCAAATTCATTGTAATTTTTCCTTCTCTCCTTGATCTAGTGCCGCCCGGAAAGTCTTTTAATTAAATTTTCAAATGTTTTCATATTTGTTGGACTCGTTAACCAAAATTCTCTAAGGTCCTCACCTCTGTCTGACTCGTTGACATGTAAACCCCTCTTGGCTTATTTGTTAGCGAGTCATCATAATAGGATTCCCCGTGGGATCCCAATGTCGCTTCTCCACCTGTATATAAATTTTAATTCTTTTCTCTCTATCTTTTTCTCTTTCCTCGCGCTTCAGTTTTCGGGGCGTGACAAAAACACCCTCAACTCGCCCCGTCTTTCGACGGGCCTCAATTAGCATCCAAATAATCATCTTATACTATGTATGGTTCGACAATTAATACTATGATAGTATATTACATCACACAAGAATTTTGAAATGGAAGATCAAAAGATAAGATATCGTTCATAAGATCTAAGCCAAATATCATGCAATGCAAAAGTGAAAGATCACACGATTAAACCTAGGAAAAATTTTCTAATCATATATTAAGTAATCAAGTTTTCCTAATATAAGGGGATATGAATGGTTCTTGAAACAAATTAATCAAAGAAATCAAAAAATGCTTAGCAAACTAATATGGTGCATGTTAATGTCACGCCCCAAAAATCGAAGCGCGAGGAAAGAGAAAAGATAGAGAAATAGGGAGAAGAGAATTAAAATCCTTACACAAAATGCGGAAGCGACTTTGAAAATCCACGGGGATTCCTACAAGGATGACTCACTAATACGTAAATCCAAAATGGACTAATATGTTAACGAGTCCAACAAAGATGGAAGCACTTGAAAATTTAATTAAGAGACTATCCGGACAAGTACTAGTTTCAAGGAGAGAAGGAAAAATACAATAACTTTGAAAAAGGGCAATTTTTTTATAGTTGCTGAATTTTAAAGCACCTGTATGTAGTTTTTCTTTGACAGCAAAATTTGACAGCATTTCAACATGTTCCCAACTATACCAAATCTTCAAGTTTAAACCTTGGTACAAGACTAAACAAGTCCTAAACAACATACGACACGTGTCTACGCCAAACAGAACTACATGTACTCGAAATTTATTAAAAACGAGGAGTGCAAGAGATGAAGAGAGGAAGAATGGGACAGGGAGAGATTGGGGGAGAGAGATTTTAAACATTTCTTTTAAAAAGAAAATGGACAAATCCGACAAGGATTTTATACAAATACAATGAGTCCGGCAAGGACAAAACCAAACATAAACGAATCCGACAAGGATTCAAATCAACACACATACATAAAACTTTAAAAGAGATTCTAAGATCTCGGAAACATAATTTACATAACATAATTAAGTTTAACAAGTAGGAAAAACAAGGACTAACATTTGTCCATCAAAATTACATCAAGGCTTCCCAAATGACAAAAATACGGAAGTCCAAACTCAAGAAGTTTTGAAATAAAACTAATACAACCATTTTCATTTTAGAGCACTAATCTATTACAAACTTCCCCAACTAGTTAAAATTTATAAAAGAACTATCCATATACATAACCAAGTACGAGTCTTCAAAATAGAACAAAAGATGTCAACGTCTACGCATCGGGTCACATATGCCCTTTGCCTTTATCAAGCTCACCTGAAAAAATGTTTTGTCATTTTTATGAGAACGACGGCTCATAGAAAATATTGTAACAAATCTATATCCTATCCATGACTAAAATGAAATGAGGTGCAATGGGTCGCCACCACGACTACAATGAAATGATTAAAGTCGCAAGGCTATGCGTGATATGTGCACACCTCTCTCATTACCGGACTATGAGCCACCCACGCATGGAGTGCAGCATACCAACTTTTGGGAGCCAGCCGAATATAGCTGGAGTTTGAATGTTTTTAAGGGTCATTCTCTCTGCCTCACATCACAACCCACGTCCGGATTTCTTAAATAAAATTCCCTCGCATGGGATTTTTCTCTTTTCAAAACAAAACGTTCATGTCGTGTTCATGTAATGCTTGCCGATTAGGCCTCAATGCATATGATGTTGATAATGATTTTAAGAATTATCCACTACAATATATTAAGCAATAATTCTAGTCCATTAGACATGATATCAAGAACTTCAAAGAATGTAATTAAATTGCATAATTTAACCTTCCTAACAAGAATTTCTAAACTAACGTCCTAGCATGTGTTTACACATATAGGGAGCATCCTAAGCATATCTAGCACCACATAATCAAGTTTAGTAAAATCTAAACATTTAATTTACAATTTGGCATACAATTCTAAATTTACAACTTTGGGAAAAAACTAATGCATGCGTCCAATTTATTATCCTAACATCCCTCTAATTATATTTAGCACCGCAAATTTACAACTTGCACAACTAAGGCATAAAAATCACATTTAGTCATAATAATTCTAACATTACAACTTTGGGGGAACCTCATGGATATGCCTAAATTATTCTTCAAATATCATTCTAATTACATTTAACATCACATAACATGTAAGTAATTTAATTTGGACATATATCTAATAAAGAGACATAAACCCCTAATTTCTCAAATTTGGGGAAAAACCTAGCACATGTGTCTAAGTTCTCTCCTAACACATATAAAAGAACTCAAAGCAATTTAGACAAGTATAACATATGGAATTGAAACAATGTATATCTACCTTAGTGGAGATTTTCCAAAATAAATAGAAGAGCAACTAAAACTTGAGAAAATGATCAAAGATCTCCAAATGGCTCCAAGAAGGTGGAAAGAGAGGTCCTTGGAAGCCCAAGTACTCACTGCATGTAGTAATTCTTCAATAAGACTCCATGGTTGTTGTAGATATTAAAATTTTGGTAAATATTTAATTACCAATTGATTAATTAATAATTAATTTAATTTAATTATTACAATTAGTAAAAATCAAGAAGTCAAAATTATTTCAAATGTGGGCCCTACAAGATACAAGTGGACCAATTTATTTGTGACATGTGTCATATACACCACATGAAACCATATAAATAATGGTCTCTAAAGTGGTGACACGTGTCAAAATCTCAAGGGAGGACTTCAAATCCACGGTTAGGATGTATTGAGTCACCAATTAAAACTCTATACTCTAAGCCTATAAATAGGGGTCTCTACCCATGTAGAAAGGACTTTTGAACCTTTCAACAAGTTGAGATTTCTCCATAAAAAAAATTGAGAGCTCTCTCTTACATTCAAGTAACCCCAAGCCTTTCTGAAGAACAAACATACAGTTTGTTGTTTTTCAGATTCAAATCAAGTCTGTTTAATCCGTTCTTCGAGAAGTTGAAGAAAGATTAACCGTTCGTTTGTTCGAGATCAAGCCCCCGGCCCTCGTTCAA
Source organism: Hydrangea macrophylla (assembly GCA_033977485.1). Classification (NCBI taxonomy): domain Eukaryota; kingdom Viridiplantae; phylum Streptophyta; class Magnoliopsida; order Cornales; family Hydrangeaceae; genus Hydrangea; species Hydrangea macrophylla. Next base: position 61,603,136 of record CM066985.1, read on the forward strand.
GCTTCCCTTCAGTTCCATCCATTTAGAAGATATGAAGGACAAGTCTACAGTTCAAGAACAAGCTCCAGAAGCCCTTGAATCGTGAACAATCAAGGAGATCGAATCAAAGGAATTGTCTTTTCGTTGTAAAAGAATATCTACAGAGATTGTACTCATATTTTCTGAAATCAATAAAATCATATTTGTTCCTCAATTTTCTCGTTATTTCTATACTTGAATTTTGTTGCATACAGTTGTAGATGAGAGATTTGGAAGCTCTATGTAATTTGGGAAAACTATGAAAATGGCCACCAAAATGAATTTTGTTGGTACTATTAGAAAGCTCTTGAAAATCTAAGAATGTTTTGTGAAATAGAAAAACTCATGAAATTCACTCTTTAATGGCCTATTGGAGCTTGAAAGTGAAGAGCTATGGAGGTTTTTGGTGTATACCCAACAAGTATAGATATAGAGGAAGAAGAAGAAGAGAGAGAGAAGGGAAGGAAAAAAAAATAAAATAAGGAGAGAGGGAGAGGTTGGCCGGCTCTTTAGTGTGTGGGGGGGGCCCACATTTTTTTGTTTAGTCTTTTATTTTGTATTCAATGTGTATAGGTGTAATGCATGTGTGTGTGTGTGTGTGTGGTCTACTTCTACACCCCAATTTAAAATATGTATCCACTTTAACACCAAGATAATAAATATAATAATAAAAAAATATTAAAATAAAATAAAATAAAATCATATAAGAGAGGAAAGTAATTAAATAAATAAATAAATAAATGTAGTGACACAAGTTAAGGTAAAATTAAATACTATACCAATTTAATTAACGGTTCGCACATAAGTAATTAAAATATAATTACCCTTAATTAAAATTTCAAGTTATGACAATCTACCCCCCTTAAAAGAGTTCTGTCCCAGAATTCGGAGCAAATAAGTGAAAAAGGGAGCAACAACTTGCTCAAACCTTGACTAACTAACATTAACAAATGAAAGAGGCTTACTCTACTCGGGGAAAAGGTGGGGTAACTCTTCCTAGCTTCATCCTCGTCCTCCCAAGTCGACTCGGAAATACCATGATGATTCCACTGAATTCTTACCAACGGGATAACCCTTCCTCGTAACACACGGTCATTTTTCTCAATGATACGGATGGGTTGCTCTTCATACGACGCGTCTTCTCCAAGAGGCAACTCGGTCCAATCTATGGTATGTGATGGATCAGGGTAACATTGACGGAGTGGATCAGAGTTACACCTATGAAGAATTGAAACATGAAATACATTGTGAACACTCGAGAGTTGAGGCGGAAGAGCTAAACGATACGCGACTTCACCAACCCTTTCAAGGATCTCAAACGGTCCCACAAACTGCGGCGCTAATTTCCCGCTTTGTCCAAAACGTTGCAATCCACGATGCGGCGAAACCTTTAGAAATACGTTATCACCAACATCAAATTCCAACGGCCGGCGGTGACGGTCGGCATAAGATTTCTGACGACTCTGAGCTGAAATCAACTTTTCACGAATCACTTTAATCTTTTCTGACGTCTCTTTAACCATATCGGGTCCATGAAGAATAGTCTCACCTACCTCGCCCCGACATAAAGGAGACCGACACAGGCGGCCATATAATGCCTCAAATAGTGCCATCTGAATACTAGCTTGATAACTGTTATTATATGCGAACTCGGCCAATGGTAAATGTTCTTCCCAATTACCACCAAGTTCCATAATACCAGCTCTCAACATGTCCTCTAAGATTTGAATAGTACGCTCGGACTGCCCATCTGTCTGAGGATGAAATGCTGTGCTAAGGAGGAGTTGAGTACCCAAAGCTTTTTGCAAACTCTGCCAAAAGTGAGATACAAACTTTGAATCACGATCCGATACAATCGAAACTGGGATACCGTGAAGTCTCACAATCTCTCGGATGTAGATCATACTAAGGGTGTCTGCGGTGTCGGTTACCTTAATTGGTAAGAAATATGCCGATTTAGTCAAACGGTCCACAATGACCCAAATAGCATTATGCTTACGCAAGGTCCTAGGAAGTGCCATAACAAAGTCCATAGTGATATGCTCCCACTTCCACTCGGGAATAGGGAGAGGTTGTAATAAACCTGTGGGTCTCTGATGCTCGGCCTTTACTAGTTGACAAACTGGAAAACCAGCGACAACCTCGACAATTTCCACCAATATTGACGACGTAAATCATGGTACATTTTTGTACCCCCTGGATGAACGGCGAAACGGGAATGATGAAACTCTTTCAAAACATCCTCTTGACAAGCTACGGGAACAAAGACTCGGTTTCGAAACCTCAAACCTCTATTATCATCGAAAGTCCAACCCTTTTCCAAATCTCCATTAAGCATACGGGACTTTAAGGACATGGTCTCATCATCGGATTTTTGTAACTCCAAAATTCGATTCAAAAGTGACAGTTGAACGGTCAAAGTAAACAAAGTAGCTGGGTCGGGATTTTCTGTGCAATAAATCTCAAAATCATCAAGGTGTTCAAACATCCTCCACTCTTGGATAGGTAAATAGGCTAAGGTGCCACGGGGTTTACGACTAAGGGCATCGGCCACGACATTAGCCTTACCCGGATGATATTGCAAGTCAAAGTCATAATCTCCTAAATACTCCATCCAACGACGTTGTCTCAAGTTAAGGTCTCGTTGAGTAAAAATATATTTAAGGCTTTTGTGATCGGAAAATACCTCAAATTTCTCACCATACAAGTAGTGTCTCCAACTTTTTAAAGCAAACACAATAGCAACAAGCTCTAAGTCGTGAGTAGGGTAATTTTTCTTATGAGGTTTCAATTATCTCGAACCATAAGCTACGACTTTACCTTCTTGCATTAATACACAACCCAAACCATCAAGTGAAGCATCACAATAAACAATATAGTTCAATCCACGCTCGGAAATAACAAGGATAGGTGCCGAAGTCAAACGGGTTTTCAATTATTGGAAAGCATTTTCACAAGAATCGTCCCATATGAATTTCACTTCCTTCTTAGTAAGCTTAGTCATAGACATAGCTAAATGAGAAAAGTTCTTAACGAAGTGCGGTAATAACCCTCTAGTCCCAATAAACTACGGACTTCAAATGAATTCTTCGGTGACTGCCAATCTAAAACGGCCTCAATCTTAGAAGGATCAACGGATACCCCATCACCCGAAACAACATGACCAAGAAACTTCACTTCCGGTAACCAAAATTCGCACTTAGAAAATTTTGTGTACAAACGGTGCCCTCTCAAGACTTCTAATACAATTCGGAGATGTTCCTCATGTTTCTCTCTAGAAGGTGAATAGATTAATATGTCATCTATAAACACAATCACAAACTTATCTAAGAACGGGCTAAAGATGCGGTTCATCAAATCCATGAAAGCGGCAGGTTCATTCGTTAAACCGAATGGCATAACAAGAAACTCAAAATGACCATAACGTGAACGGAAAGTTGCCTTAGGAATGTCACAATCGCGAACTCGCAATTGATGATAACCCGACCTTAAGTCAATCTTAGAAAAGCAAGTTGAACCACGGAGTTGGTCAAAGAGATCATCAATTCTAGGAAGCAGATATTTGTTCTTTATTGTAACGTGGTTTAGCTTACGATAGTCAACACACAATCGAAGTGATCCATCTTTCTTCTTTGCGAAAAGGATGGGTGCTCCGCAAGGAGAAGTACTAGGACGAATAAAACCTTTGAGTTGTAAATCCTCTTACTGTGTCTTTAATTCTTTCAACTCAGTGGGTGCCATACGATACGGTGGAATTTAAATTGGTGATGTACCAGGAACTAAATCTATCGCGAATTCAATCTCATAGATAGGTGGCAAACCAGGTAAGTCCTCAGGAAAAACATCGGGATACTCACTAACAATCGGAGGTAATTCAATCAAAGTTGGCTCATCTTCATCGGAAAACAAACTAGCAAGTTAGTCATTGTGATTCTTTCTTCTACACAAACTGTGAAGTGAATGCATCGGGAAGTCTAAGTGATCACCCTCAAAATGACCAAGGTCCCCGGAAGGTAGCACAAAAGTAACTCTTCACTTGAAACAATCAATAAAAGCTCGGTAGTTAGTTAACCAGTCCATACCCAAAATTACATCAAAACTAAGCATGTCTATAACTGTCACTCCCCGACGTAGCATAAATAAGGAAAGCGTTTAATTTCCTTTATGGACCCGTAGGTCGCAATAGTTTGAAGGATCGATTCCGTCCCAAACGTCGAACAACAATAATCAGAGTAGAGAAATCAAAGCTTACAAATATTTTTCTAACTTATTACATATTACAGCATGGGGTCTCTAAAGGCACAAACCGCCTTAATCAAGACAATAACTTAATATCTATTACAGTCATCCTTATTACAAAATAGATTATAACTTAAAACATGGAGTATAGATAGCAGTCTTTCTTCCAGGCAGTCATTCTCAATTAGCATAATCATAATGTTCAGCCTGATCATAACCTGAAAAACCTGAACACGGATGTCCAGGACGCATCAACGTCGACAACTTCAAGAAGCTGGTGAGTATTAAAAACATAACTTTGAATGTAAAATATATTCATTTACCTCTTTACATTTCTCATTTAATTCAACAAGTTTGTATTAAAGCAAGGAGTTCATTTTAGGAAACAACCACAATATTATTTGAAAGGTGTAATCCACATATATGTGACCGTGTATGAGAACAATGCACCATCTCATCTAACCGACTCTTTTCTCTCGACAAAACCCAACAACCCACCATCACACACCGGTATCTTTGAAATACTCCGATAGCCACACTTTAACACATGGGTGCCAGGGAATGTCCAGTTGCCTCACACTTTGGTCCGGGGTACCAGGGAGTGTCCATTGCCTCACACTTTGACTACCTAATCCGCCATTCAAATACCAGAGGAACCCTCACGCAGTATCCAGACTCGGGTATCAGGGAGTGTCCGTAGGCCACACTTTAGCACTTCCATGGGTGCCAGGGAATGTCCAAGTTCGATTTCACACACTTTGACGCTACCATGATCATCAGGGAGTGTCCAGTTTTGCCATCGTCGCATTTCAAAGACACCCTCACCGCAATCTCAATCACAACACACTTTAGTACTCACTTACCAAGGAGTGTCCACAACACAATCCCAACCGCACTCACTATGCCACACTGACTATTACTCTTTTCCATACTGACCAACATTCACACTCACCATGCATGTACAACTGACTCCACATGTATGTCATGAAACTTTAAAACATGAGACAATCACTGAATTATATAAACGACGTGCATACGGGGATTGTTAAGTCACAATACAACGTTTTAATCATCCAAACATACCCAAATAGGATTCTATTTTAGTAAATTTCCCAAACAGAGCTTTAGAAATTCATAAAACATCACCCCAAACAGTCCCTTAACATAAAATAAACAAAAACCAGAAACTGCCCAAAGTCACGCGCGCGGGCCGCTCGCGCAAAGGTCACTCGCGCGGGCCGCTCGCGCGATCTGCCCATTTTTCCTTTTTCTTATATAAACTCTTCTGTCTGCCTTGGGACGCGCGGATCGCGCGTGCGGATCGCTCGTGCGAGTCGCTCGCGAGGTCCGCTCGCGCAATCTTCCTAATTTTCTTTTTCTTTATTAAAACTTTTCCAATTGTCTGAAACCACACGGCTCGCGCGCGGGGGTCGTTCGCGCGGGCCGTTCCCGCGATCCTTGCTCACGCGATCGCAGGTGCGAGTTTTTGCAGAGTCTTCATCTTCTTCGTCAAAACTGCTCTGTTTTTAGTTTAAGGGTTCACTTTGACCCATTTTGCAAATCCGAAGCATATAGGACATATAATATATGGATCTCTTCAATTTTTCACAAGGATTAAGAATCCACGACCAATTTAACATGATTTCAAACGTAGCTCAAGAATTTTATGAAAAACTAAAAGATGACAAAACTTAATTTCTAATATACTTTTTCATATGAACAAATTAAGCTTCAATACTTTAGGCATAGTCTATATATACCAAAATCTTTCATTATTATCTATAAAAACGTATTTTGGTTGAGTTTAAAAAATCCATGTTTCTAAGCTTTGAAATTCAAACGTATGATCATGAATGGAGATTAACGATTACATACACCCAAGTAGTAACTAAGCATGAATTACATTTAAGAGTGAGTTTAGCATACTCACTGTGATAAGAGTAGAAGGAATTGTTTGAGAAAGAAGAACAAATAGGAGATTCAAACGCAAGCTTTGGCTATGGGGATTAAGCTTCTCTCTCTACAAAATTTCTGAAATTCTTTGTGTATCTCTCTCAATTCTCTCTGTGTTTGTGAAGTGCAGAAAGAGTGGTGTACAAAATGTGAGCTGTGATTGTGTTTATAAAAAGTCACAAGAACTTGGAGCCCAAGTTCCTTCACCAAGGCTTAATCACCTAATTACATACTAATCTCTACACAATTAGTAAGTTAACAAGATTAATACATACGTATCTACAATTATACACAGATTGTATCCACTCTTCCAATTGATCCAAATGCCAAGTCTAGCTATGTAGGGGTCAAATTAGGAGTGTTTGGGAATGAGAGCTTATGGCACAACATTAACACACACAAGTTATACATTGGCAAACAAGGCACAAGGCAATTATTAGTTGCCATAAAAGGAAAGTAAAGTGTATGTCACATCTAGCTTTACATCACTTCCAAAATCTGTGGAAGTTTAGCATAGTGTGGACAGTTTTGAACATAAACTGGTATTTTCATGGTGCGGTGTTCGTCACAAAAATACGAAAAATTCATTTTGACATAGGAAGTACTTTTCTGATTTTATAAAAATAGTGTTTGAGTCAAAAGAAATTATTTTCACCGTTTTGAAATACAGATTTGAAATTCAACATAGGTATTACTAAATTTACAGAAATCACAGTTCGACCCCAAAATTTTAATATGAATTAAAAGAAATAACCAGATTTAACACATGAGATCAGTAATTAAAATAAAAGCAGACAATGTATATTAAATATGACAATGCAAAATTATGGAAATGTCAGATTAAAATTAAATGCAAATGTAGGTTGTTACAATAACAATTAAGTCAAAAATGATGTTCCTATCAGCAAGAACCAGTTCACAACCACGACACACTCGATCTAAGGGATCTAAACCTCCAACGGGAGTATCGACTAAAAGTGTTGAAGCTAGATAGCTCACTTCTAGATCTAAGGATGATACACAAGATGAAGATATAAATGAGCATGATGCGCCAGTATCAATAAGCATAGAAGCTCTAGAACTGAACACTAATAACGTACCTCGAATAACTGAAGCATCGGGTTTAACTACGGAAGGTGCGGCAGTAACAAGGTTGAACACAGTAGGAGGTGGCCTTGGGGCTTGCTGTCCTCCACCACGATGTCCCACATGATGGTGCTGGCCTTTAGGAGCATTAGGCTTGAAGCTCTGAGCAGAAGGAGCTGACGGTGATGATAAAAGAGGTGGCTTATAGTTCCGCTGATAAGGTCCCGAAAAAGGTGGACGAACTTGTGGTGGTCCAACTGCCTGCGATGCTGTCTGATTAAACAGACACTCCCTTAATATGTGGTTTGGGTCACCACAACCATAACAATTCCTCGGACCAAAGTTACCCCCTCCACGGGAACGACGAGAACCACGAGACTGAGACTGAGACTGATGTGATTGAGATTGAGGCGGGAATTAAGAAACCGGCTGAGCCTGAATAGGTATCGGAGAAGAATGTGTAGAATGTTGAGGGTTATACTCTTGTTTTTGCTTCTTAAATTGGTGCCTACTTGATGAACCCGACTGATTACCCTTCGATGGAGCATAAATTTCCTTATCTTTCTTTGAACTCAAATACTCTTCCTCGAACACAAGTGCTTTCTGAACCACTTTACTACAGGAGTCCAATTCAAACCCAACAACTTTCGCACGAAGTCCCTGACGAAGTCCATTCTCAAAGGTCCTAACCTTAATCTTATCGACGTCGGTGATAGCGGGTGCAAAACGAGCAAAGTCCCCATGAGCCTCATAATCGGTAACAGATATCTCACCCTGACGAAGGTTCAGAAATTCGATTCTCTTGGCATTACGAGCAACTGGTGGAAAATACTTATCTAGGAATAGCTAGGTAAAAGTGTTCCAAGACATACCCTCCAAAGTTTGAGTAGTAAGGACAAGTTCCCACCAACTCTGGGCTCGACCTACCAATTGAAATGTAGCAGCATCTATGCGGAGGTTATCTTCAACAATACTGAGATGTTCAAAGACACGAGTAATCCTCTTTAACCAAAGTTCCGCTGGAACAGGGTCTGTTTCTCCTGAGAAAACTGGAGGATTCTTTCTACCAAATTCTCTCATAGCCGATTGTGCCCTCGGCTCCGCCTGAACAGTAGGTACTATAGGAGCCACGCCGGCAGGAGCTACCGATGGTGGTATATCATTCTTCGCTCCTTGGGCATCTTGGGTGAAATCTCTCATGGCAGCGGCCATCTCACGAAAGAACTGAGCTCCATCGGGAACATCTGGAGCAGGTTCTGAAATAGGAGCTGGAGCAGAAGCGGATGAGGAAGACTGGGCTCCTCGGCCTGCAGCTCCACCTCGACCCCTAGCACGATCTCTAGCACGAACAGGAGGTCGGCCTCTAGCACGGCCTCGAACGCGCGGCGACATGGCTAAGTATAAAATAGTAATAAGGTAATAAGGAATTAGGTCATTAGCTTCTACTGTACGCCTAATTCCAACATTTATCGAATCCAGGTTATACTATCATGACCAATGTAAACACATAGAACATGAAAATCTAACATGTAGTCATGTAGTCCCAAAGGCATTCAACGTATTAGCATGCTCAATAGGCTACTCAATACTCAAAGTAAACTTTAAAGGAACCAATGGAAGTACAAATAGGAAATTAGACATGCAGCAAAAATAACAATTTGTAAGTAAGCCCAAATTAAACTCCCATAGCCCCTAGGTATTCAAACCCGGTTAGCTTTGATACCAAACTGTCACGCCCCGAAAACCGAAGCGTGAGGAAAGAGAAAAGATAGAGAAATAGGGAGAAAATAATTAAAATCCTTACACAAAATGCAGTAGTGACTTTGGAAACCCACGGGGATTCCTACAAGGATGACTCACTAATACGTAAATCCAAAATGAACTTACGTGTTAACGAGTCCAACAAAGATGGAAGCACTTGAAAATTTAATTAAGAGACTATCCGGACAAGTACTAGTTTCAAGGAGAGAAGGAAAAATACAATAACTTTGAAAAAGGGCATTTTTTTTTATAGTTGCTGAATTTTAAAACACCTGTATGTAGTTATATCTATAAAAATTTCACATTCTGTTCACGCAGTTCCATGTAAAATTTAATTCTGCACAACTTTCGTCTAATGACATTTTTTCCAATTCTACACCATTTGGGCAGAAAAAAAAAATAGAACCAGTTTTTCTTTGACAGCAACATTTGACAGCATTTCAAAATGTTCCCAACTATACCAAATCTTCAAGTTTAAACCTTGGTACAAGACTAAACAAGTCCTAAACAACATTCGACATGTGTCTAGGCCAAACGGAACTACATGTACTCGAAATTTATTAAAAATGAGGAGTGCAAGAGATGAAGAGAGGAAGAATGGGAGAGGGAGAGATTGGGAGAGAGAGATTTTAAAACATTTCCTTTAAAAAGAAAATGGACAAATCCGGCAAGGATTTCATACAAATACAATGAGTCCGGCAAGGACAAAACCAAACATAAATGAATCCGACAAGGATTCAAATCAACACACATACATAAAACTTTAAAAGAGATTCTAAGATCTCGGAAACATAATTTACATAACATAATTAATTTTAACAAGTAGGAAAAACAAGGACTAACATTTGTCCATCAAAATTACATCAAGGCTTCCCAAATGACAAAAATACGGAAGTCCAAACTCAAGAAGTTTTGAAATAAAACTAATACAACCATTTTCATTTTAGAGCACTAATCTATTACAAACTTCCCCAACTAGTTAAAATTTACAAAAGAACTATCCATATACATAACCAAGTACGAGTCTTCAAAATAGAACAAAAGATGTCAACGTCTACGCGTCGGGTCACATATGCCCTTTGCCTTTATGAAGCTCACCTGAAAAAACATTTTGTTGTTTTTATGAGAACGACGGCTCGTAGAAAACATTGTAACAAATCTATATGCTATCCATGACTAAAATGAAATAAGGTGCAATGGGTCGCCACCACGACTACAATGAAATGATTAAAGCCGCAAGGCTATGCGTGATATGTGCACACCTCTCTCATTACCGGACTATGAGCCACCCACGCATGGAGTGTAGCATACCAACTTTCGGGAGCCAACCAAATATAGCTGGAGTTCGAATGTTTTTAAGGGTCATTCTCCCTGTCTCACATCACAACCCACATTTGGATTTCTTAAATAAAATTCCCTCGCATGGGGTTTTTCTCTTTTCAAAACAAAACGTTCATGTCGTGTTCATGTAATGCTTGCCGATTAGGCCTCAATGCATATGATGTTGATAATGATTTTAAGAATGATCGACTACAATATATTAAGCAATAATTCTAGTCCATTAGACATGATATCAGGAACTTCAAAGAATGTAATTAAATTGCATAATTTAACCTTCCTAACAAGAATTTCTAAACTAACGTCCTAGCATGTGTTTACACATAAAGGGAGCATCCTAAGCATATCTAGCACCACATAATCAAGTTTAGTAAAATCTAAACATGTAATTTTCAATTTGGCATACAATTCTAAATTTACAACTTTGGGGAAAAACTAATGAATGGGTCCAATTTATTATCCTTGCATCCCTCTAATTGCATTTAGCACCCCAAATTCACAACTTGCACAACTAAGGCATAAAAATCACATTTAGTCGTAATAATTCTAACATTACAACTTTGGGAAAACCTCATGGATATGCCTAAATTATTCTTCAAACATCATTCTAATTACATTTAACATCACATAACATGTAAGTAATTTAATTTGGACATATATGTAATAAAGAGACATAAAGCTCTAATTTCTCAAATTTGGGGAAAAACCTAGCACATGTGTCTAAGTTCTCTCCTAACACATATAAAAGAACTCAAAGCAATTTAGACAAGTATAACATATGGAATTGAAACAATGTATATCTACCTTAGTGGAGATTTTCCAAAATAAATGGAAGAGCAACTAAAACTTGAGAAAAAGATCAAAGATCTCCAAATGGCTCCAAGAAGGTGGAAAGAGAGGTCCTAGGAAGCCCAAGTACTCACTGCATGTAGTTATTCTTCAATAAGACTCCATGGTTGGAGATGAGAGATTTGGAAGCTCTATGTAATTTGGGAAAACTATGGAAATGGCCACCAAAATGAATTTTATTGGTACCATTAGAAAGCTCTTGAAAATCTACGAATGTTTTGTGAAATAGAAAAACTCACGAAATTCACTCTTTAATGGCCTATTGGAGCTTGAAAGTGAAGAGCTATGGAGGTTTTTGGTGTATACCCAACAAGTATAGATATAGAGGAAGAAGAAGAAGAAGAGAGAGAGGAGGGAAGGAAAAATAAAATAAAATAAGGAGAGAGGGAGAGGTTGGTGTCGGCTCTTTAGTAGGGGGGGGGGCCACATTTTTTTGTTTAGTCTTTTATTTTGTATTCAATGTGTATATGTGTAATGCATGTGTGTGTGTGGTCTACTTCTACACCCCAATTTAAAACATGTACCCACTTTAACACCAAGATAATAAATATAAAAATAAAAAAATGTTATAATAAAATAAAATAAAATCAAATCAAATAAGAGAGTAACATAATTAAATAAATAAATAAATATAGTGACACAAGTTAAGGTAAAATTAAATACTACACCAATTTAATTAACGGCTCGCACATAAGTAATTAAAATATAATTACCCTTAATAAAAATTTCAAGTTATGATAGTTAATCTTTGAGAAAAGAAGACATTTCAATCCCAGGGATGGATGAGAAAGGAAGAATTAATCGAGGGGGAGCATGAACATATGATCTAGTTCATTCCTTATAATCTTCTTAGATTAGGGGTCACAAAAATCCCAAATCTTGCATGAATGCAATGCATGATCCTAGGATGTTCAAAGGTTGTTGTGTGTTTGTGTACATAGACTTTCTAAAGTAACTTAGAAGTCTAAAATATGCATGAATGCATGAAGGAGATCATTATAGAATATGCAAAAATTTAGTATGGACTACTTCCTAAGATATGAACAAATTTGGAGTGCCTGTAAGCATCAAATCAAAAGATGGAAGTAAAAGTATACTTGCTGTGTACAGTGGACAGAATAGTGACTTGATCTTGTGGAAAATGAAAAGTAGGGTTAAGAATGTTTTAAATGAATGATTTTTTATGGAGATCATCCTTGGTGTGTCTAGAACACAAATCAAAAAGCCAATCATCAATAACTATTACAGATTGATAGAAATCATATTAACAATAGAGGATATTCAGAAACAGAGTCCGTACTGTCGACTGAAATGTTAGAAAATCTTAGAAAATGAAAAAAAAAACATCTAGAGGCCCATATTATATATAAAGTTGACATTGAAGTTCAAGGGAAAAATAATTTGGGACCACTCTGGTTGGAACAATGTTCTGTAAAACAAGTTGAAAGTCAACCTAGCTACTGTGACAGCAGAGGCAGAATGTTTGGAAGGAATGTTTGGACAAAAATGGACCCCTTTCAAGTGCTTTCAAGTCAAGCCAAAATCATGGGTGTTCTATAATGAGTTAGGAAGACTTTCCAAGTGGTCTTGCATCCTTACCTTGAGTTTGAACTCAGAATAATTCTTTAAAACTAAACAGCTCACTGTTTTGAAGATTTTTTGAGAGAGATAAGGTTTATTTCTTGGAATCCCAATATTGGGGGTTTTGAGGGGTTTTGAAATAGGGGTTTTGAAAGTATATTTTCAGTACTTAAATTGAGATTATGACCACTTGAAATATCAACATTTGAATTCATATTAAGAGCCTCCAAGATTGTTGGAGACATTGTTTTATTTTGGAAATAACCTCAAGAATACATGGGGATGTATTGAGGTTGTAACCATCATCTATCAAACATGTTTTTGAGGTCAAGAGCTACTATCCATAAGGATTCACTCACCTCAAACTTCATGTCCTCATCTAGATGATGATGAACTAGTAAGTAAATAAGAAAAAGAAAAAGAAATGTGATAAGAGGAGATGAACATCAAAGTAAGCAAACAAGTATATAAACAATCAATAGATAATATTCAATGATGTATTGGACTTGTAGCTTGGTGTTTCACTCATATGTGGTGACACTGGACATGGAAGTAGCTTCCTCTCTCTTAAATGCTCACTAAAATGGTGTTTGGGTGTATTGAATATGAAGTAATGGAAGTAATGAAGTAAAAACAAAGTTTAGAACTCACTCTCTTGTTTGGAAATCAAAGAAGGAAGCTTCTTTTCTCTCTACTCTAACCTTATCTCTATAACTTTCTCTCTAAAACTTTTCAAAGCTTGCATTTGACACCCCCAAAATGAGAATTCAAGGGGGGTTTATATAGGCCAATTTGGGGTGGTTTTGGGGTTTTAGAAGTACTCCCATTGGTCCCAAACATCTGTGAACATAGAACTACGTCATTTTGGTTTCTAATTAATCAATTTGAACCCCCAAAAGAAATTACAAAAATAGACCATTCTGGGGGAGAGTGCAGCGGCAGCACTGGTCTTGTGCTGCGGTGGCACTGCTCCTCATTCGTCCAGATAATTCTTTTTAGGCCCCCAGAGGTTCCGGTATTCGTGAAAAGGCCCTATTTCGTCCGAAATTCACAGAAATGCATATGAACTCCAACCTGAGCTTGTGATATACCGTTGGAAAGGTAATGGAGTCCATTTTCCGTAAAAAATATTTCAGAGATAGGTCACTAGTTTTGCAGTATTCGCGATAACATATGATTTGATCGCCTTTTTCACCTTCAAAAATTCATAATAAATTCCTTTTAAATCCAAAAATTATGTTCGATATACCGATGGAAAACTATTCACCTCTAGTATCTATGAAAAATATTTGAAAAATGATACGGTGCTCCGATTTCAAAGTCACCTTTTGGTCAAACTAGTCAAACTTAAGATTCCCAGAAAGTTCTAGAAACCTCTGGGAGCTCCTAGGAGCAGACGTTTTCGTTCGATTTTCTTTTAAAACTCATTTTAGTTTTTTTCACATGATCTAGAATGATTTTAGAACTTTTTGGCAAATTTGGACAATTTCGGTCAAACCTTGATCAAACTTGGTCAAACCTTGGTCAAACTGGTCAATGGGGACTTTCTGGAAACTTTCGGGACTTTCGGGGTCTCTAGGAGCCAACGATTTCATCTGGTCTTGCTTTAGAACTCATTTTATTGGTTTTCTTATGACGTAGCACATTTCCAGAACATTTGGTTCGAATCCGGGAGCATTCGGGCTTTCAGGGGTATTTTGGTCATTCTGAGCATTTTGAGAGACAGAATTAACTTCCAAGAGTCCTTTTTGAGTCTTTTTCGATCATTGTGATGTTGGGTTTATGCCCTCAAACCATTACTTTATGTATGACATTAGCATTTTAATATATGGATATCAGTTTTACATTTCATTATGTATGTTTCTTTCATGAGATGATTTTCAATCCTTAAGTATCATAGTAGGTAATTTGTGTGTGTATGAGATACATACAAGTGAGATATGAATTACCATCCTCTAATGCTTAAAGCTTGTCACAGTGGATGATGATTTTGGATATCTCATCAGGTATACACTGTAGCATAATTAACTACCATTGGATGGAGTGATTAATCTCAATCACTAGAGTGTCACTCTTAGTTAATATGTTAGTTTATAGTGCATTGACAGACCTGAGCTTTCCTATTGACACTTAATGTTGTCAAACAGTCAATAGGAACTCATAACTTGTATAAGGTACGTGTTCTCAATCTTGCGATGATTATGAACACAGACTGTGGATATGGCTGCTGTAACTTACCAATCAGTGAGGTCTATAGAAGATTAACACCTGGGTATCTTGGGTATGTCATGTTCATAGAGTTGTGAACATATATTGTCAAGATAGAATCTACCCTCTATTTTCGAGTAAGCATTCCCTTGAGAATGTCACCAAGTCGATTACTGAGTACTGCAGTCTTATTGATAAGACTTATCAACATGTTTGGTAATCATGAGAGGTGAATAGGACTCAAGGAATACAAGAAGTAATCATGATTCAGGTTGACAGTAACAGTTATCCGACTACCTGAATATGATTACGAATGCTGAAGGTAGAGGGACATTAGTACAACATACAAGTCTTGTTATCGCTTCGGATATGTTCTTTTGCGTTGGAGTTCAGTTATCGTTTTATAGTGGAGTAAACGTTAACTGACCAGTTAGTTAGTTTGCTGATCAAAGAGTTTGGTCATGGTGATTGACAAACTGGTCTGAGCCAACAATAAAGAGCCTAGGAGGTCCCACTCTTAGATCCGCTAGGAAGTTTGGAAGGGCACATGAGGATCATGTCAAAACAGGTTCGATTGATCGAAGGAGTCTCGATCGATTGAAGTCTAGGCAGGTTCGATCGATCGAATACACTTCGATCGCTCGAAGGTTAGGTCGGTTCTGGGGATTTATAAATAGGGCAGCTGCGTACTGAATGTTTTTAATCGTCGTTTTTATACATAGAAGCTGCAGAAACTATTTAGGTTTCTCTAAACCTTCCCTATCCTCCCTATTAGGGTTCCCACCAACCCTAATCCTTTCGGCAGGCATCCGCAGGAGTCATAAGAGTGAAGACAGCCTAGTGGAAGTTCCTGCACCATCAAGGAGAAAGAAGTTTTCAGTATTGGGTTCAAGACCTGAGGTGTATTTCCTCTCCCTCTTGTTAGTACGCATCTATGAAATTGACGGGTAGTAGATCCTGGGCTACCAATAAGTTTTTATAACTTGACTTTTCCGCTGTGCGTTTAAACTTTTAATTTAAACCGATTTTTTCATCATATGAACCACCAAGCTATGGGTCTCCTAAATCTGATAGCCGACAAAATGGGGTGTCTACAGTTGCCAATACAGTTTTCTAAAACCTAAATCAAGAGAGGAGATTTGGGGATTTTATTGCTTAGAGCTTCAAGACACAAATCGATGACTTACGATCGTCAGTTTTTCTCCAAATTCCATATTCGAGCTCCTTGAGGTAAGGGCTTCATTTTGATACCTCTTAGGCCTTGTTTGGCTTAGTTTTATACAAATCCTAATTCTAAAATTTTGGGAAAAAAACATGTAAAACTTGTAGGTTTTACTTAGGATCGGAGATTTAGCTTAGTTTTGATATTCATGCAATCCACCTGAAATCTTAAGACGATAGCTTCAGGTATGAATTCTTAACCTTTGTAATATAGGAAATTTTGGATGCTTTGGATGTTGTGTATGAAATTATGATTCGGGCAAAACTCATATGTTAACTTAGGCCCATTAAATTTAGCGAGTACGTATGAATAGCATGTTTGTACGACTATGTGAGTATGCTAAATGATTATGTGGGTCAAAGGGGAGTTTGGTACAAGTTCATACCGGGGTACGCCTCTCGGTGTTGAGAGTTATAGTAGTGACGACTACTTCCTTGGGTTGGGAACCGGCCAGCCAGAGCAGTTGGATATAGTGGTTGAGTGAACTTGACTAGCCATTGGCATCGTGGTTTAAGAATGAAGACTTACCGATATATCGGATGAATGGGTATCTCTCTCCCTAGAGACTAAACTATGTGATTTAGATATTTAAAGCATGAATTACCTCATATGCATATGTTTAGAATTGTACACTCAGCATATAGCTGAGCAGTGGAGACTTCCTCCATTGCATGTGATAAGAAGAAAAGAAAGAAGAAACGAGAAGAGTGAGGCTGATAGGAGTGCCAAGGAATCACAATTGTATATGTTTTGTTTTCATCCCACAAGTTGCAATATTGATAATTTGGAACTTAGAACTAAGTTTTGTTTAACTTAGAACTTGGGATGAATTTGTAAGCTTGTAATACGTAACCAGGATCACTTTTGATTAGTTTGTTTTGAATTCAAACTCATGGATTTGCATTTTGCATGTTTTACTTATCGAATCAGAATTTTGGAGAGATGTAATAGTACTTCTATATTTTGATCCAAGTGAGTCCTTAACTATTTCATTTTTGTTTTCGTTTCAAGGATTAATAAGAATGGTATGTGTTCTTGCATCTTTAGTATATTTGAGACGTTGGGAATCATACAAGTATGATACAAGGATTCTTAAGGTGAGAAGGTTGGGTGACTTCTAGGCAAGAGTTCTACCAGGGGGTCATTCGACCAGTCGAGGGGGGTTAGTTCGACCGATCGAAGTACCCTCTGCCTTAAAGGACTTATGCTTGAGGGTCATTTGACCGGTCGAAGGGGACTGTTCGACCAGTCCCTTGCATGAAATGTTTTTCTACCCCTTCCGGAACTTATTTAAACGTTTTGATTGGTTCACAGGGTACCTTTGGGACCCCTTTTAACATAAATTCATCCGTTTGAAAATATAATTACGTTTCCAATTTTTTATGGATTTTACGACTCAGAGGGTATTGTTTCCAAAAGTTTTAAATACTCAAGGTTGTTTTAAGTTCTTTTCCGCCGAGTATAATCTTCTAATGAATTGGATGAGCCTTGGTAGTGTGCCACGTGTCCTAATTCCGCCCGTAGTGGGATGGGTTGTGACATTTATTGGTATCAAAGCTATAGGTAACAAAACTTTGGGAACGTTCGACAACTAGTGGAGTGTTGAGTAATTTTGACACATATGTTAGAATGCATCCATACATTATAGAGCTGCTTGATGCATATGTATGTTGTTATACATACATGTTTACAATTATTGTATTACATGCATAGTGTTTATGCATTGAGAATAATAGGACCATACAATCATGAGTGACGGTGACTGAAATCTATTGCCACATACCCGACGAATGAATCAAATGACAGAAATGATTGGAAATATTGGAGACCTGATATAGAATATAGCGGAGCGATTACCTCTAACACTCCATTTGAGCCAGCACCGATAGACGTGGTACATGCACATGAGAATAGGGGATGAGATCTGTATCAGAACAATTTACCAGGAAAAAACCAGCAGAGTTTCACAAAACCTCAGACACGACACTAGCAGAGCATTGGGTTATGGATATGGAAAGAATTTTCACATCTATTCCAATGTCCAATGAGATGAAGATTGAAAATGCTAGTGATATACTCAGAGGCGAGGCCTAGAATTGGTGGGTTAATATGTTAGAACATGGGGCACCGATAACCTGGGAAGGGTTCAAGACAAAATTCAATCGTTGGTTCTTTCCATAGGCTGCTCTCAACACGAAGAAGAGAGAAATTGATAATATTCGATAGGGGGATATGACTGTAACGGAGTACACTTTGAAGTACAACCCCTTATTGAGATTTGGTAAGGGATCTATGTTGACAGAGGAAGACAGAGCAAGAAAGTATGAGGATGGGTTGAGAGATAACATATGCCTAAGATTGGAGACCTATGAACATTCGACTATTTCTGCAGTACAACAAACGACACTTGTAGCAGAAAGTGGAATGGAGAGAACGAGGCAAAATCAGCATGGCCAACTAGGGAAGAGGAACCACGAGGGTAATGACTGGAGCTATGGTGGATCTTTTAAGAGGCTATTTGCAAGGGGGCTCTAGTTCTAGTTTCAGTGGGTTCAGGAAGTCGTCAGTCAGCATACCATTGTGTCTACTCTGCAATCGCCCACACACCTGTCGATGTTTTATGACCAACCTCCAGAACAAAACTCAAGGGATGAATAGTACAAGTGCTACACCTGATATGAGGGATAAGTGCTACGATTGTGGGATGTTTGGACATCAATCCAAGGAGTGCTCAAGGAAAGGTCCACAACAAGGAGCTAGTTATATGACTTCTAGTGGTTCGAAGCCTAAACAAGCAAACGACGGGGGATAGAGGATAGAGCGACGTCAGGGGAGATCATTTCAGATGAACCCAAGAGATATGGCTGCTACGGAGACAGTGGTCTTAGGTATGGTGCTCATATGTTTGCATCTAGCACGTATACTTGTTGATTCAGGATCTATGCATTCATTCATGTCGCATGATTTTGTTGAATATTTGAATGTTGGATCAGCACTGTTAGGATATGATTTATTTGTTGCTTTACCTCTTAGCAAGTTGATAGTAACATCCACAATATACAAGAACTGTGAAATCAAACTAGGCGAGAGATCGATGACCATAGACCTTATACCGCTTCTCGTGAACCATTTCGATGTCATTTTAGGAATGAATTCGTTATCCATTAACCAAGACACGATAGATTGTGAACGGAAAGAAGTCGATTTTCGATCACCAATGCACGAAGAATTTAATTTCCAAGGGAGTGGGGTTACATCGCCACCGTATTTGATTTCGGCTATCCGAGCAGGTAAGTTGTTGAGAAAAGGATGTCAGGGATTTTTGTATTCAGTGATTGACACAACAGCGACTAAATTTAAAGTAGAAGACATACCAATAGTGTGAGAATATCCAGAGGTATTCCCTAATAACTTGCCAGATGTTTTGATTGAGTGAGAGATTGAGTTCACCATTGAGTTAATGCCAGACTCAAGACTAGTATCGAAAGCACCGCCTAAAATGGCTCCTGCAGAATTAAAGAACTACAAGTCCAACTACAAGAACTACTCGACAAAGGTTTTATTCGACCTAGCACATCACCGTGTGGAGCTTCGGTGTTGTTTGTAAAGAAAAAGGATGGCTCAATGCGTATGTGTGTTGACTATAGGGAACTGAACAAGTTGACAATCAAGAACAAGTATCCGTTGTCGAGAATCGACGACTTATTCGATCAACTTCATGGAACACAAGTGTTTTCAATGATAGATCTTAGATCGAGCTACCATCAGTTGAAAGTGAAAGTGGAAGATGTTGAGAAGACAACTTTCAAAACACGATACGGACACTACGAGTTCCTAGTCATGCCATTTGGAGTTACAAATGCACCAGCCGCGTTCATGGATCTTATGAGCTGAGTCTTTAAGGACTACCTAGATGATTTTGTGATTGTGTTCATAGATGATATCCTTATCTATTCACTGAGTGAGGTAGAACACGAGAAACATTTAAGGCTAATACTCTAGAGAATGTGAGAGAAGCAACTATTTGGGAAATTAAAGAAGTATGAATTCTGGCTACCTAGCATTGCTTTTCTTGGTCATGTGATTAACAAGAATGGAGTTTCAATTGATTCTCACAAGGTAGAAGTTGTATCTAATTGGCAGAGACCGACATTAGTATCAGAAATTTGAAGTTTCTTAGGATTAGTTGGATACTATCGTAGATTCATCGAGAATTTATCCAAGATTTCGTTGCCTATGACAAAGTTGATGAGGAAGGGTGTCACTTTTAAGTGGAGTTCAGACTGTGAAGATAGTTTTCAAGAGTTAAAGTCGTGATTGACAAGAGCGCCTATTCTGACAATACCATCCGGAACCGAGGGATTTGAGATTTATAGTGATGCTTCACATCAGGGTTTGGGATGTATACTTATGCAAGGTGGCAAAGTGATTGCCTATGCTTCAAGACAGTTGAAGCCACACGAGATAAATTATTCGACTCACGACCTCGTGTTGGCCGCAGTGATTTATGCTTTGAAGATTTGGAGGCACTACTTGTATAGTGAGAAATGTGAGATCTTCGCGGACCACAAGAGTTTGAAATACATATTCACGCAACGAGGTCTGAATATGAGACAGAGGAGATGGTTAGAGTTAATGAAGGATTATGATCTTTCAATAGAGTATCATCTTGGAAAGGCTAATGTAGTAGCCGATGCTTTAAGTCGGAAGACGACAAGGAACTTAGCCGACGAGCTAACCAAGCAAAAGGAATTGATCAAAGAAATGGAATGTTTAGAGTTGGATGTAATTCCAGAAACAAATGGTGGTTTGATGATGTGTCACGCCCCGGTGTAGCCAAAATATGGAAAATTTTAAAATTTTCACCTTGGACCCTAAGGCACGTGACTGGTTGTAGTACCAAATTGTCCAAAACCAAATATGAATAAATAAACAAAATAATAAAAGGATAAAACCAACATCTACTTACTAGAATATATTACAATAAGAAACCAAAGTACTTAGCTAGTTAATGCAACATTATAGATATATCAGAGTCTTATGGCTCTCGGCCTTACAAAGCTATTACAAAAGGGTTTCTAAGTCTTCCGGTTACAATCAAAAGCATTTATAGGAAATAACTGCTAGTCTTCTCTTTAACTAGCATAACCATAGTCATCTTCATTGTAATCCTCCTCCATGTTTCCTTCTTGCGTAGCTTCATAAATTGGGTACTCATCACCTGGATAACCTGGACATGGGAATGTCCAGCGACATGAACGCCGTTAGCTTATGAAATTCGAGTGAGAAAACTAAATCAAATGGAACGTATATAGCCACACATAATAAGAATATGTTTACAACTTTTAATACATCTTTTAGGATCTTCGCATTCTCACCGTCGAACTAAGACTACTAACGTGCCCAACCAAGTATTCGATAAGAATACGAACAACCAAGTTGACTCGTCTAGACATTCTAAATGCCACTACCATCCATTACTAACATCTGACATCATTTACTAACCAAAAATATCTCTCATTAACCAAACCATCTTTCATCAACGAAAACATCTTTCACCTACCAAAACATCTTTCACCAGCCACCTCGTCATGAAGAACCGAAGTGTTAAGGAGTCCAAGAACATCTTCGTCACGAAGAATCGAAAGGAGTCTCAACTCTAAGAATCACCACTTCGTCATGAAGAACAAAAGTGTTAAGAGTCCAAGAACATCCATTTCGTCACGAAGAATCAAAAGGAGTCTCGACTCTAAGAATCACCACTTCGTCAAGAAGAACCGAAGTGTTAAGGAGTCCAATAACATCCATTTCATCACAAAGAACCAAAAGGAGTCTCAACTCTAAGAATTACCACTTTGTCACGAAGAACTAAAGTGTTAAGGGGTCCAAGAACATCCGTATCGTCACAAAGAATCAAAAGGAGTCTCGACTCTAAGAACCATCACTTCATCACGAAGAACCAAAGTATGTACCTTATCCATTTCATCATGAAGAACCAAAAGGATATTCAATCTCATAGCCATCACTTCATCATGAAGAACCAAAGTATGTACCTTATCTGTTTCGTCACGAAGAAAAAGGATATTCACAACTCATAGCCATCACTTCATCACAAAGAACCGAAGTATGCAGCTTATCCATTTCGCCACAAAGAACCGAAAGGATATTCAATCTCATAGCCATCACCTCGTCACGAAGAATCGAAGTATGTACCTTATCCGTTTCGTCACGAAGAACCGAAAGGATATTCATAACTCATATCCATCACTTTATCACGAAGAATCGAAGTATGCACAACTTTACAACCCAACAACACACCCTTTTCTCACTATCCCGGCCTCCACGGTCTGGTCACCTATCTAACGCTTAACCTCAACATAAGCTGTTTCCAATAAAGCACAACTGTTCCTTATGTATTCCCGACAGCGCACGCGTCACTCATTTTGGAGTTTAGTTCATTAATGACTTCCAAATTTACTTTCGAGGTTACGCTCATATGTTCATCTTTCTATTTTTCGTCATAATATACTTACGAAATCGGAATAAACATTAACATTTAGTTCACAACCTTGATTATTCATTAAGGGAATGTTTTCAGAAAAACTCCCAGAAACCGGTTCTTCGTACTAATTGGTTTCTGGAATTAGACCCCAGACACTAGTTTCTACCCACAAATCAGTTTCTGGTGTCAGTTTCTCAAATCCTTTGTTTCATGTAATGTACAACCATATATGCTCAGGGTACTATGTGTAAAGACTACTATGGACAACACAAAACTTTCATAGTTACACTTATAATTCCATTCATGCATCAAAGGTACAACTTATTAAAGCTCGTATCATGGATTCGAAGCATCATTGGTATGTTTAATACATAAAGCACATGCATAAGTTCGTTAACACGTCTATAGGACTAACATGCAATCTCTAGGATTCATATATTCTAGTCTTATCTAGATAAAAGTGAAGTACAACTAATTTGATTTATCTTGGAGTCAAAGTACAACCATTCAAGCTTCTTTCCATGAGTTTCAAGCATCATTTCATAAGTTTAATATGTAATAACACATGCATGAGTTACTAGTGTGATCAAGTTACCCCCATGTAGTTTCTAATAAACATATAACAAAGTTTCATGTTAACAAAGATGAGGTACAACCAAGCAAAGCATAGAAAACAACCAAAACAAAACTGCTTCGCAGAAACAAGTTCTTACCCAAAAACCAATTTCTCCCACGAACCGGTTTCTCATGCCTTTTAACAGTTTCTTGACAACACTGCTACACTACGGATTTAACTACTAAGATCACCTTACATGGCATGAAACCTCACAAAAACTTCCTTAAACACATACTAAACATGATTACATACAATATAGATTCTAAAGTGAGTTAGAATACTCACCAAAGCTTGAAATTAAGCTTGGTTGTTGGTTTGAGCTTGATGAAGCTTGAACTCAAGCTCTAATGGTAGACTTCTTCTTCTTCTAACTTCTTAACTCTTCTTACTATTGGGAATCTTCTTGGACTTCTAGGACTCAAAATCACAACTCCTAAGTCCCCATGGTTGTGTGGGTGTAAATGTATGGGTGTGTATGTGAAGGTGTATACAAAAAAAGAAAGAAAGATCAACTCTTGATTTCTCCTAACTATCCTTCTATACTATAATGTACTTCTAATCTCCCATCTCTCTCTATATATGTAGATTATGAGAGTTCAAGAGAGAGTAATGCATACATGTGTATGTTTATATAAGGGTTGGCATGGGCTAGGTGTCATTTGCATGGATACAAGCTAGGACACATGTCCAACTTGTGGACAATTGTCATGGGAGAGGGTGACAAATGTAGGGGTGATGCATGTGGCCGGCCATGTGGGGGCCCACCTTGGGCTTTGTGACACTTCCTCAATTTGTGTACATAAGTTGCTCGATATACATGTCAGTCTCGAATTACGTGCAAACGGGTATTGTTTCTTATGTCCGAGTTCGGGTACGGGACTAAGTTAAGTCTTATTACAGTCGAGTCGGCATGGTTACTACAGTCTAATTAGAAATCTTACAACACGTCGATACCATCACGCAATTAAATAATATAATAACCGGTCAAATACAGAAATTCATAAAACTGATATTATTAATGAAGAGAAAAATTACAGGTATTACATGATGGCGATCATAACTCACCCGAACATCATTGATGAGATCAAGGCAAAGCAATTCGATACATCATTGATGAGATCAAGGCAAAGCAATTCGATGACTACTATCTATGCAAAATGAGAGATGAGATACATTTAGGACAGCGAGCTGGATTTACTTTGATGCAAGGAGTATTGATCCTTGGGAATCGATTATGTGTACCGAGCTTGAAAGACGTGAAAGAACGAATCCTAGAAGAGACATATAGTGCGAGAACGAATCCTAGAGGAGACACATAATACCAAATATTCTGTCCATCTAGGAAGCAGCAAGATATATCGAAACTTGCGAGAAAATTTCTAGTGGAGAGGCGTGAAGCGAGAAGTTGCCAAGTATGTTTTCGAGTGTTCAACATGTCAACAAGTCAAGGTAGAGAGATAAGTACCTGCAGGATTGTTACAATCATTATCGGTATCTGAGTGAAAATGAGATGAGATCACGATGGATTTTGTTTCCAGTTTTCCCCGATCGTCCAACAAGAATGACAAGATTTGGGTCATAGTTGATAGATTGACGAAGTCAGCTCATTTCTATACCAATCAAGATGACTAAGCCTTCAAGGTTAGCGGAATTATATGTAAAAGAGATTGTGAGACTACACGGAGTTCCAACAGTAATTGTTTCGGATTGTGATAGTAGTTTTACATTGAGGTTTTGGCGAGGTATAAACACCCCAATTTTGACCGACCGTCGAATTCAGGGGATGGCTAACTCTAAACCAATGATGACACTGTCCGGTGAAATTCAAAGATTTTTTTTCCAAATAATTCAAGTTCCTCAGAAGATTCTTCAGCTCTAATTAAATTTTCAAAAAGAAAAGAGAGAAACAGGGTATTCGAGAAACTCAGATGTGAAGTGTGCGTGGGAGAGACAATCTGGAAATTAATTTCAATATAATATATATAGTGATTTGGAAAGAAAAAAAATAATAAAAAGAGAGTTTTGAAAAAAAAAATGAAAAGAAAGAAAGACGAAAAGAAAAGAAAAGAAAAGAAAAAATATGTAAGTAATCTATATATATATATATAATCTATTAAGTATACAAGTATATAATAGTACATAGGTATATTTTAGTATATTAGTATAGTCTACTAAATTATATTTGTATTAAGTATGTATTAAGTATATATTTGAAAAAATAAATTAAAAGGAGGATTCTATTAGCTGCGGCACACGGGATGGCCGGCGGCACTCAGTAGTGCCGCAGCGGCACTCACTGAGAGCCGGAACGGCATTCACTGAGTGTCACAGATAACTCAGTGAGTGCCTCCCACTGTAATAGCCTGTTTTTCTCAAATACGTATGGAATATTCTTGCACATGGGTTTTCACCCGAAATTACCAATTTATCCCAACTGAATATGGTCTATATTAGGAGGCCTTCACCTCCATTACAAGGATCCCATGATCTTCTTCAATCTTCACATATATACAAGAGATATTAAAAAAAAAATAAGAGATTTGAGAGGATTTTGGATGAAAACTGTGAAGAAATCAAGAAGAATTTGAAGAAATTGAAGAGGAACTTGAAGAACTTGGAAAATCTCTTCATCCAATAAGAAATCCTAGAGGTTATTAGAGGTAACCATCTAATTTTGCTTAGATTTAGGTTGAAATCAATCACAATTCATAGATTTAGGACTTTTACACATTTTCAAAACCTCTCTTCCTACCCCATTTCATCACACACCACATAGAATTTGTGATTGAATTTTCTTTTATATGTTGCTTCCATTAATTTGGATCTAGATATAGCTTTGGGTTTTAAAATAAAAAAACAAGATGTAAAAGGTATTCTCACTTGGATTTAATTTTGTTTCTACTTTCCTTTTGAAATCTATGAGATCTTCAATATCTCATTAGATCCTCTTTGGTTTGATCTCTTAGTCCTCTATAATCTTATGATTTTTATGGGGATTAAGATTGATCATAGTCATTTCCATCCATGTTTTGATAAGTCCATGTCTTAGTTTATAATTTGGGCCCTTCAACTATGAATCTCATGGAATCCTCTCTATAATTTATGGAGGTTTATGTGGATTGGTTATGTCTAGTCTCCAAGGACCATCAATATGAGAGGCGAATAGGATATAATAAGCTTGTGTCCCTCAAAGATCATCAACTATGAGAGAGGGATTGACTTAATAAATTCTATGAACACCAACTCAATATTCGTGTAGTGAACTCATGAACTCACTGAGATCAAAGATTTTTAATTAAATCATGGTCCATGAGAATTGAGTGAGACCAATTGGAGAATGTTTATAACTCATATATGTATCATTAGATTTTCTGTTTTGATGAGATTCTGTACTTAACCAAATTACACAAATTAGAAAGTGAACTTGAATTAGCCCACTTTTAAGAACTATATGGTGACAAAATAGCCCCAAGGGTAAAATGGTCATTAATTAAGTATATCAAATTTTATACCGAAAGATGGGTCTTTGAGTCTTGGTTCTAATGCCAAAAAACAGTGCGCGAATCCGAATTTTCAAGAAAGAGTTATGCACGTTTCTATAAAAGTGGACGTGCTGTGAAAATTGCATGCGGATCGATCTGCCCTATATGCCCGGATCGATCCAGACATTTTAAGGGAGATTCTGCTAGAGGATTAAAAGGATGGATTGATCCGGGCATATAGGGCAGATCGATCCGCATGCAATTTTCACAGCACGTCCACTTTTATAGAAACGTGCATAACTCTTTCTTGAAAATTCGGATCGATCCGCCCTTTATCCCCGGATCGATCTGCGTTCTGCATAATGCAATTCTGCTGCTAAAATTCTGCATAACTTGTTTTGAAACATCACAAAAACTACACCAAACTTTATGAAACTTTGGGAAATCCTCTTAAACACCCTCCCAAACATTTTTAAACATCAACCAAACATGAATGACATAAACACAACCACAATTGAATCCACTAACCATGAATTCAACTCCTTTGAATTAAAATGAGCTTTGAAACTCAATTCTCATCAAAAGTTCATGAAATTTGTTGGACAAGAAGTCAAAGCCAAAACTAACATATAAAATAAAGGAAACTTGTCCACAACACTTGCAACACCATCCGGACTTGCCGGAATGGTCTAAGTTATCAACTTCCGTATAATCAACCAAAGCATAGTAATTTACATAGATTTTTCCAAATTCAACCCAAAACTACCAAATGTCAAGTTGGAAGAAACAAGCCTCTAAATTACAACCAAAGTATCCACCACCATTTTAGGAACTACACTTTACATCATTTTACAAGCTTAAAGTTAGATATATAAACAAGCCCCAAATCTCTCCCATCTCCCCAACGCACGTCATTTCCTCCTCGGGTATTGCTCCGAACCTGCGGTGGTTGTTATTTACCACAACAGAAAAGGAAAATGGTTTTTCGTAAGCATTACATTTAGTGAGAAATCTAAACATGACTGAATGTTTAACACGCGCAATGCTACAAATAAACACATATCTCATATTTGTAATCGTCGAATCACCGGTTCAATGAGTTATTCAGACCAGAAGACCTCACTTGGTCCCGTGGTCACTTCTATTCATTGGACTTCCATATTTATCAGATTCTTCCTCTTCTCCTCCTTTATTACTCCCAACAATGAATTATTTCTCCAATGTTCATTGATTACCACATAATCATATAATCACCTAAACATGTAAGCACAACAAATTTTGCATATAATTGACATGCAATTCAGAGACTATCATTTTTATGATTTCTAAGCATGAATTATCAACACTAATCACCATTGAGACATTACATACATAAAACCCCAATCTTTTCAGTTAGAAAGCTCACCTCTCACAGATTTTATCACAAATAAGCTAGAAATGCAGAATTTTCTTAACAGTTTTTACTCAATTCTCCCTCTGGAGTAAATCCTACAAGAATTCGGCAACTGCGCATCACCGATTAGCGTAAGCTACCAAAATTATGATGACTAAAATGTAAATTATAGGCATAGAAATGATCGCCTCACCTCCACGAGTCCGAATATGGCTTCGGTTCGCAAATTGGACGAATGGCGGCAACGGAATGACGTAAAAATGGTGTTGGCAACATGCTCGTCTTTCTTTCTCTTCGAGCTCTCTCTTTTTTCGTTTAATTTCTGTAAATGAGAGTTTACTCTCCCTCTTGACACACATGCAGCATGCAATGTGTTGTCAAGCCCACATTTTTCTCCACTTTTCATTTACACTCCCAGAATTCTTAAGTTCTTATTCTTAAGTTCTTAGTAATTGTCTAAGTTTTGTATGGGTCCCAATATGGGTCCCACATATTTTGTAAAATTGCTATCTCACCTACTAATAATGAATCTTTTTCAATTATACCCTTATTTGGATATCCAAACTAATACCAAATGCTAATACATATATCATCATATAATATAAAAGCATTTAATCAAATATTCATTTAATTATGTAACATAAAAATATTAGTATTTGAGCCCTACACTGGATCCCACTTCGTTACCTGTCCCTCCTCATTGAGGACTTTGTCACGCCCCAAAAACTGAAGCGCGAGGAAAGAGAAAAAATAGAGAGAAAAGAAGTAAAACCCAATCACAAATACAGAAGCAACTTTAGAAACCCACGGGGATTCCTATAAGGATGGCTTACTAATACGTAAATCCAAAATGGACATACAAGTCAACGAGTCAAATGAAGGTAAAAGCATTTGAACATTTGATTAAAAGACTATCCGAACAAGCACTAGTTCAAG
Organism: Hydrangea macrophylla; assembly: GCA_033977485.1. Taxonomy (NCBI): domain Eukaryota; kingdom Viridiplantae; phylum Streptophyta; class Magnoliopsida; order Cornales; family Hydrangeaceae; genus Hydrangea; species Hydrangea macrophylla. Next base: position 61,632,320 of record CM066985.1, read on the forward strand.
GGATACAAAAAAAAATGATAAATGACCATATTTGGATAATTGCTGAATTTTAAAATATCCGTAAGTAACTATATCTTTGAAATTTTCACATTTGGCCCACATTTGTACATGTAAAACGCGATTCTGCACAACTTTCGACAAATAGAATTTTTTTCAATTCCTCACCGTTTGGGCAGAAAACTTAAATGACAGTAGCAGTTTCTTTTTGATAGCAAGTTTGACAGTTGTGGATATCGCAGGTTTTCAAATTCTACCCACTTTTAAAACATTCTTCAAATTCAAAGAGTCGCCACTTAATTTTTTAAAAGGAAAATTAAGAAACCATTTTAAAGCAAACTGATCTTTTGCGAAACCAAAGATAAACTGGGTCCGGGGATTATGGAATGAAAGGGGAAGGAGCCCGGCGGACTAAAACACCCCCTTTCATCCTATCTCGCGATAGGCCTCTACTCAACATCCTTTTTAATCAAATTATTAATCTAAGCATGCCCTCAATTAATACATATATACATATACATCACACAAGCATGTTGGAAATGGTGTAAAATTGCTAACGACAAAATATCATTCATAAGCCACGTAATACAAGTAGCAAACAATCATGATATGCAATAGAGAACTAGAAAACATACCCGGGATCCGGCCGCGAATATCAAAGGTGCAATGCATACGAGAACAAAATAAACCTAAGAAAGGTCTCTAACACATATATACACATAAGGCAAAACCTAGGCTAAGGTGTCGCACATGGAGACGAAAATCAATATAAATCAAAAATGGAATTAAACTAGAGAAGAGTTGAGGAATTGTACCTCAAATGCGCTACAAAACAAAGGTTAGTACACATGCCTCATACTAGATATAATATCAAGAGGTAATTAATCCTAAGTCATGTTCAATTAAATTCGACTAAGTCCAACTTTATCCAAGAACTAGCTCTAACTATAAGCATCAATGTATATGAATGAATGATTGATTATGAACAAGAATGAGACATGAATTTATTCACTAATTTGGATCACTAAGCCTCTGGATTTAATCTAAATTATCATTATTCAAAACATGGTTTGGGTCTCAAGACATTAGGAGACCATTTGAGTTAAAATAAATAAGATTAGACAAAAACAGTAGCAGTTTTTTATGAATTACAGAGAGCAGACCAGACGTTCAAAAATAGGAATAAAATACTTTCAACGGTTGGATCTTAATGATTTTTGGATATGTTATGCCTCTGTGATTTTTGGATATGTTACTAGACCTCACTCAGGATTTTGCAACTCTCTGTCCAGAGATCTTGTATGATTTTTTAAAAATAGCAAACAAATCCGAATTGCTCCTTTCTTTTTAGGGAAACTTGGTTAGAGCTCTGATCTATCAATTTTAAAACCGGTTTGCTGTTCTAAAATTTTGGACAGAGAATTGCTTATTTGGAAATCATAAGACCAAACCATCCTGAGTATGGAATATTATCAAAACAACAATCACAGGTGTACTCATATGAGTTATGAACATTCTCCAATTGGTCTCATCCCATTCCAATGGACCATGATTTAATGAAAAATCTTTGATCAGAGAGGATTTAAGGATTCACTGCACCAATGTTGAATTAATGTTCATATTTCAAATCAAACTTAATCCATGACTCTAGAGAGAGCTAGGATCAAGTATGATTATGACCATTAAAATGAGTGATGAAATATAAAGTGATCCATAGATTTAACCTTGGAGAACCTCATACTTAGATCTCCAAATATGGAGTCCTAGTAAGAATACCCAAGATTTTACTCAATCTAATAGACTTTTGGACATTCAAGTTTCCTAAATTTCATCAATCTATGAAGGCTTACACTCAAATCCTCTCCCAAACATATGGTCCTTGAGGAGATTTTAGCCATGAAATCATATTCTCGTCGCAAATTAATGGTCCTTGGAGATTGAATGAGACTATGATCTACATGAACCTTTATGGAATATAGAATGAATTCCATAAGATTCATAGTAAGGAGATCCTAGTCATGAATTGATACTAGTATCTCACCAACTATGTGTAGATATGACCATGATCAACCTTAAACTCCATATGAGTCATAAGATCATAGGAGATCAAAGGATCAACCAAACAAAAAAAGAAAGACTCAATGGAAAATGTACACAAAAATTTGTGAATCTTCAAAGGAAAATTGAAATTTAGAAATCAAAGTTTACTCAAGAGAAATCAAGAGAACAAACTCTTTGAAACCAACCCAAATCATTTAAATCCAAGGTCCATTTAGATCCAAACTAGTGAATTATCATGAGATTCAATCACAAATTCTATGTGGTGTGTGATGAAATGAGGTAAGAAGAGAGGTTTTGAAAATGTGTAAAGATCCTAGAACTATGAATTTGTGATTGAATTGCCTAATTCTATTAAGTGATTGAGAGGTTACCTCTAAGACCTCAAGGATTTCTTCTATCTTTGTGAAGCTCTTCCAAAATCTTCAAGTTCTTCAAGAAAACTTCTCTTTTCCTCTCAATTCTCTCTATATGATTTCATATTTCTCTCTAATTTCAAGTATATGTGTGTGTGTTGATTCAAGTATATTCCAAGTATATCAAAAATGAAGATGAAAGTTTGTTTATATAGACCATTATCTCAAGGATAAATGGGTAAATTCGGGTAGAGACCCATGTGCAAAGATTTCTTCTAGAACATGTGAGAAAAGCAGTCTGTTACAGCCAGCGGCAAACGACGGCATCCGGCGACACTCGCTGAATGCCAGGCGGCATTCGCTGAATGCCGGGAGGCACTCAGTGAGTGCCGCCGTCTGTATCGCGTGCCGGGGCTAACTGAATTTTGCCCTACTTTTTAATTTTCAAAAATTATGTTGGTGTAAACCAAAATTTTTATTCTATGTATATATATTTGCATTAAGATCCCCCATGTGCATGGTATCAACCATGTGCATGGTATATTTTTGAATATGCTATTTCCTTTTGTATTTTCTCTTCTTCAAAAATCTTTTCATTTATTTTGTCCTCCCATTTTCTTCCAAGGAAACTCTCTCTTTCTCTCTTTTTTTTTTTTGTTTATTAATTCTCTTTTCTTTTTAAAAAAAGAAAACGGATTCCCAGACTGGGTTTCTCACACGTTCTTCGTCGTTCGGGTTTCCCCCGAATATCCAAATTTTCTTTCTTTTTTTTTTTATTTTCAATTTTGAAATTTAACTTGTAGAATCATTTTGAATTTTCTAGAAGATCTTCGAATGTCACCGGTCATCGTCATCATCGGTCTTTGAGAGGTAACCAATCCCTAGATTTGACGTTTGGTCAAAATCGGGGTGTCTACAGTTTGCCCCTCTTTGACAGAGTTTGTGAAGCAACGCGTATCACAAATGAATGTCAAAGCCTGTGTGAAAGACAAGCCTTTGACCAAACAGTTGAATCTAGGTAAAAACAAAAAAGTGCGTTGCAAAATCGGGTGCGCAGATAGCCAAATGCTGGTCGTGCTCAACGGTGAGCTGCCTACGTATCCCATTGGGAATCAGACCAGGACGTAGTTCGGGCACAGGATAACACATAAACACAAATAACCACACAGATGAATGTACCTATCCTATTGTGATGCACGTGCTCAAGCAAATTTATGCTCCATGCTCTTAGGTTCAAATGACTTAGGACAATGCTACTCCCTATAGTAGCAAAATGTACCTTTTGTCTTGAAATTCTTCTATGCCGATGATGTCATATCTTGGGAAAGTCATGACTATCATTTTTTATGTGAATGCTGACCGACTGAGATGCGCTTCGCGTCTTATACTCGGGTGCCGAGTCGGGAAGTATGCTGAAAGACTGAGATGCGCTTCGCGTTTTATACTCCGGTGTCTTGAGGATCATCTGATTGGCCGAGATGCGCTTTGCGTCTTATACTCCAGTGCCGAATCATGAAGCGTGTTGAAAGACTGAGATGCGCTTCGCGTCTTATACTCCGATGTCTTTCAAGAAATGAGATGTTTTGTAGAAAAAGTCAGAATCGCTCCAGATTCGATGACCCCAGAAATAGCAGAAAAGTCAGAATCGCTCCAGATTCAATGACCCCAAGATAGTAGAAAAGTCAAAATCGCTCCAGATTTAATGACCTCAAATGGAAGAAAAGTCAGAATCGCTCCAGATTCAATGACCCCAAAATAGCAGAAAAGTCAGAATCGCTCCAGATTTAATGACCTCAAATGGAAGAAAAGTCAGAATCGCTCCAGATTCAATGACCCCAAATGGCAGAAAAGTCAGAATCGCTCCAAATTCAATGACCCCAAGATAGCAGAAAAGTCAGAATCGCTCCAGATGCAATGACCCCAAATGATTGCAGAAAAGCCAGAATCGCTCCCGATTCAATGACCCCAATGATCGCAGAAAAGTCAGAATCGCTCCCGATTCAATGACCCCATTGATCGCAGAAAAGCCAGAATCGCTCCCGATTCAATGACCCCAATGATCGCAGAAAAGCCAGAATCGCTCCCGATTCAATGACCCCAATGATCGCAGAAAAGTCAGAATCGCTCCAAATTCAATGACCCCAAGATAGCAGAAAAGTCAGAATTGCTCCCGATTCAATGACCCCAATGATCGCAGAAAAGCCAGAATCGCTCCCGATTTAATGACCCCAATGATCGCAGAAAAGTCGAATCGCTCCAAATTCAATGACCCCAATGATCGCAGAAAAGTCAGAATCGCTCTCGATTCAATGACCCCAATGATCGCAGAAAAGTCAGAATCGCTCCCGATTCAATGACCCCAATGATCGCAGAAAAGTCAGAATCGCTCCAAATTCAATGACCCCAAGATAGCAGAAAAGTTAGAATCGCTCCCGATTCAATGACCCCAATGATCGCAGAAAAGTCAGAATCGATCCAAATTCAATGACCCCAAGATAGCAGAAAAGTCAGAATCGCTCCAGATTCAATGACCCCAAAATAGCAGAAAAGTCAGAATCGCTCCAGATTCAATGACCCCAAATGGCAGAAAAGAAGCTTGGCATTGCTAGGGTAAATCCCCTTTCTTTTTCTCCTTTCAGAATAGTCATGTGGACAAAATTCACTTTCTATTGGGAGTCGCGCAGACTCGAAAATTCATTTCTACTTTTCAAAGACCAAAAATTCATTTTCTAAAAATTCATTTTATTTTCCGAAGACCTGGAGTCGCGCAGACTCGACAACTTGTTTTCGGCATTTCTAAATTTGGTTTTATCCCTTCCCTTTTTGTTTTGATCGGTAACCCCAGGCTGCAGTAGATGACTTATGCCAAGATCGAAGATTTGATCGGTGACTTCAAAGGCTGCGATAGACGACTTATGCCAAAACCGATGATTTGATGGGTAACTCATAGGATGCGATAGACGACTTACACCAAGACCGAGGATTTGATCGGAGTTGGTCCAGCTCAAAAAGATTTGCCTTGGGGCCATTTAATCTGAAGAGATGTTCATGCGCTTCTCATTTCGGTTTTATTATATATATATTTTTTTTAAATTTTCTTTTCTTTTCTTTTCTTTTAGATAGATTACTCACCATAGACAGCAGTTCAGGTGATTCGAGTAAGAAGAGGAAGAAGTATGAGCCAGATAACCCCACTTTTCTACTCACGGATTCTCCTTTCGATTATGGACAAGTTCAAAGGCTCTCTGGTTCATCCGATGATTAGCTTGTGCGGCTTGGAGCCTGATCTGCTGAGGGTATTCACTTGTTTTTTCTCTCTCTGAAGATATTACTTGACCTCTATTTGATTTCCTTAGCGGAGTAGAATCTGACTCCTTGACCTCCCTGCTATTACCCTTCTTTTGAAATTTCTACTTCTTGCTGATCCATCTGAGGAATGTATCTTTTGGTTTTCAGGAAGGTAGGCTCAAACTGAGTTGAGACACACACAGTTTTTCAAATTTGTGACCAATTCTGCTTTCTTTTCTTTGCGCTTTTCTGATTATTATAATTTTTTTTTTTTTTTTTTTTAGAGAATCATCATCCCAAAGTTTTCTTTCACTGTATCTTCCTTTACAATTGACTTTAAGGTAATGAGGAATTCTTCTTTTTCAATGTTTCTTTCCATCTTAAATCAATTTCAGATTTATGCATGAAAATTTCAACTTTTAACCTCAAGAACTTTCAGGATGTCCAAACTTGATCCTTATTTGGAAAGCCAGTAAACCCAGAGATATCTTATTTGGAAAACGACAGTTTGCCCCTAGCTTGACAGGGGACTTGGAAGTGCTGAGCAAACGAAGTTTGCCCCTGGTTTAAGGGAGGTGACGCGGCCTCTGGGCAAGCAAAGGTAATTTCATGAATTGGTTGGGTTTCTTCTTTGGACCGAGGGCCTTAGGAGACCCGCATACTTATCCCCGAATGGGCATCAGGTCCTATAGTAGTTCGGTCGAGGCCTGAAAGAAGTTTAATGATTGACTCTGCATGCGATTGTGACCGAACCTTGCAGGCTGCCTACGTATCCCCGAATGGGAATCAGGTCAAAACGTAGTTCATCTACTCTAGAGGTCTTGAAAGAATAAGGCTTCAAGAATTGGTGGGCTTTTCGAGCCATTTTTCATTTGGGTTCAATGAGCGCCCTTTCTGGGTAGATTTTCTGAAACAGATTCCTTGTGGCAGCTTTCGCACAAGATGATGAACTACTTCTCCTTTTTATGCATTTTTTTTCTTTTCCTCTTTTCTTCCTTTTTTTTTTCTTTTTTTTTTTTCTTTCCCCTTTTTTTGTTTTGTGGCGGTTGATTCTTTTCACCTTATCACTAGCCAGTCAATCTTTACAATCTCATAATACATCATGTTTTACTCATACTCTATCATACTCACATAGTAATATCAGCCCTCCAAATTACTCTTTATCTTTCTCAAAGATATTTCTACATTATTTTAGGTCCACTTATCACTTATCCATTGAGTTTCTCACAAAAATTTAATTGATACTTTCAAATCTTTCTTTTCAATTCCAATTTCTTTTCTTAGGATAATTCATGTACATTGAAGTACTCAAGAATTCTCAATCTACTTTTTTCTTTTTTTCTCTCTTTTTTTTTCTTTTCTTTTCTCACTATCTCTTATTCTCTTCATGATTTTGACTGGCTAGGATTCGGAAACACATCTTATTTTGCTCTAACTTTTGCCTAGGCGCCCTTTCGGATTTTCATCCTAGCGAACTCTTTTTCTTCTTTCTTTTTTTTTTTTTTTTTTTAAGAAGAAGAAGTTCATTTAAGATATCTAGCTACCATTAAGGTATCCAATTCATGGCTTTGGACTGTGAGCTCACCTTTTAGGTTTGGTATAAAGGGGGTGATGTGGGATAATTTCTGAATTCATTCTGGCACATCATCATAGGACCATGCAAGGTATCCTTGTATTCTTTTAGCAATGAGATCAATTTTATGCTTTTATCTTTATTGAGTGAAATATGGAAAGAATCACTTTGAGAATCTTCTTCATTTTCTAAGTCAAATGCCAAGGTTTCCTCAATGATTTTGCATGCAGGTTCATTTGCTCCACTTTTTTTCTTTTCTCTTTTTTTTTACAGTTATTATAACCATTAAGCGCAATCAAGTAAGCAGAATCAGTCACTTTCATTGATAATAGAAAATTAAAAGGTTTGGCTCATACTGGCCATTACAGACTTCCGGGGTAAGGGAATCCTATCACTAGACTCAAGGACCTTTTGGAAAATTCCCTGATTCTATCTCTCCTCCATTTTCCGGCTTTTCCTGCCTTGCTTTATTTTCCTTGACCTCTTCCTTCAGTATTTCTCCCATCTGTTCTTTCCCAATCTTTACTTCTATGATCTTCTTTGGACCACTCTCCTTGGTCTTACTGCTTTCTTCATTAAAGAGATTCCTCATGGCCAGGCCATCCAGTGCACAAATCCAATCTTGGACAGTAATTAGTTCTGTAGGTGCTTGCAAGTATGGATATTCATAGTCAGTGGATTCATGTAAGAAAGAGATCTCAAAACCTTGCTCCAAGTATTTACCTTTGCAGTCCGCCCCTGGCTCTAGAAAGCCATAGTAGGGGAAATATCCTCCTTTCTGGATGAAATGTGACGCTTGACCTTCTTCTCTATTTTCTTTAAGATCCTTCCCTTTCCCTTTTTCCAAATCATTCCCATCCAATCCACACAGCTTGGCATGATTGACCGCTTCTTCAGCATTTCCCTCTTCTTCCCCTTCGGACCACAAACCATCTGTGTCACTGTACACCTCTTCCTCCCAAATGGAGTTATCAGTAGGATTGTTTGGATCCCACCAATTGATTTGGATGATTTCATTATCCATATCTTCCTCAAATGCTTGTTCTTCTTCTCCTCCTATCAGCCAATCCTCTTCCTCGACTACTATAAGGCATATCCCCTGATCTTCTGGGAACTCATAAGCTTTGGCAGCTTGTCCTACCGGTACGATCAATACAGATGGGTTGAAGACTTCCTTCCCTATATCTAAGAGATTGATGTTCCGTGGTGGTGGTACAGCAAGATGATTGGGGAGCGGGTTCCGAGTCACATGCGGTCGAGCTGCAGGCGAAGGGGAAATGGTCTTATTATCGATCAAATCTTGTACTTCATGCCTTAACCTCATACATCGATCAGTCGTATGGCCATGAGTTTGATGAAACTCACAATAGAGGCTTGTATTGAAGCCTGGTGGAAGCAGATCAGGCATTGGTTTCGGATCTAGAGGCTTGAGATATCCTTTTTCCTTTAATCGCTTAAGAATGGTAGTTAGAGAAACTCCTAAATCCGTGAAGCGACGAAGCTGTCCTTCCAACTTTGGTCTCGACGCACCCCCTTTTCTTGCAAAATTCTGCCCTTCTTCCGGCTGGCTTAGAACATTAACATCAGTTGCTACCTGATTTCCAGCATTCCCCCCATAGAATGGTCTTCTAGAGCGGTTCCCCTGAGGTTTCTCCCTCTTAATCCTTCCATCCTTGATTGCGTCCTCGATCCTGGTTCCAATTTCAAATAATTCTGCAAAGGTATGAATGCACTGGTACATGAGTTTCTCCTGATAGATGCTCTGGAGATTTTTTATTACAATCCGGATCTGTTCCTTCTCTGACGGCCGTTGGGTCATTTTTGCAGCCTTCCCCCTCCATCGCGTCAAGAATTCAGTAAATGACTCTCTATTCTCTTGCGTAGTCGTTTCTAGATCCCTCACAGTTATATCAAGCTCTTGATTGTATTCATACTGGGTGACAAAAGCCTTCACCACTTCTTCCCATATGCGACTCTTGCTTGGCTCTAATGTGAAATACCAGGATAAAGCTGCTCCAGTCAAAGTTTGTTGAAACAGCATGGCCATCATGGCAGGATTCAGACCACTTGGCTGAAAGACCCCGATGCACATCCTCACATGGTTTCTGGGGTTGCCAGAACCATCAAACTTATCGATTTCAGGCATCTTGAAACCGGCTGGCAATTTTTCTTGAGCTCCTTCAAACAAACCCTCTAGCTCTAGCAGATAGCTATCAACCCCATTAGATTTGCAGACAAGTTTCTCTAGCTTTTCCACCTTCTCTTTTATCTCAATGCGTTCTTTCTCAGCTTTCTCCATCTTCTCCCTTTCTGCCCTAGGTGCATCATGTCTAGGTGCTTCTGGATCTTCAAACCATTCATCTTCCTGAAGCGGAGGCGGGTCGGCTATCGGTGGATCATTTACTGTCCTTTGGCGGGTCAGTGTTTCCAACATGGTCATCATTTGGTCCATCCTCTCCTTCAATTGTGCTATTTCTGCAGTTTGTTGTTCGTGATCCATTTCTCTTTCTGTCTCTAGCTCTCTTCGTACTAACCTTGCACTCGAATCCCTGACCCAAACTGTCCCGGCGTTCAATGCTATCTTGCCTACAACCATTTTTATTTTTAATCAATTTTCAAACAACTTTATTTTTCTGAAAAAATGCTTGGTAAAAATTCTTTATGAATGGCTCATATGTCACATGGATGTGATGCATGTGTGTGTGTGTGCCTATTCTATATGCTAATAGAAAAGAAAATCCTAATTCTAACATATAAGCATATAAGCACATAAAATCCTCATCCATGTCAAGTGCGCTGATTTCTCCTTTCATTGTGATCCTCATTACCCTTTTTTTTTTTTTTTAAGTATTAAAATTTTGAAATTTATTTGGAAAGTATTTCTTAGGTGATGAAATCTTTTGAAACAATTCTTGGGAGTTCTTTTGAAAATGAGGATGTTAACCATTGCTCGACAAAGATGATTGGAATTTTGCTTTGAAATTCATTTGAGAAGCATTTCTCCCCAAAAAAAAACAATTCTTGAGAGTTTTTTTTTTTTTTAAAGTGAGGACATGAAAATATTTCTCACTAGAAGATGATTCAGGTTTTACTTGAAAATGAACCTTTAGACCTTTGTTTTATTTGAAAGGGGAATTTTTCAAAACAATTCCTTTTTTTTTTTTTTGGATAAAAGATGATGATTAATAGGAGATTTTTATATACAATGAACTTTGGATTTTTGGGTAAGAGTATCACACGATTAGATAATCATCGCACTTTTCATGAATTCGGATGCATGCAAGGTCAATGATGCTTAGCTAAACATGATACAAAGGATGTAATCTTATAATCAAGATTCGGCTTATTCTCAAATGTCATAGGACATGAAGAGGAATTGCTCAAAAGTGATTAAGAGGTTACACATCTTTTATCAAGTAAGCATCGTCATCATCTCAAGTAATCCCTTTCGGGCATACAAAACTCCCTAGCACATAAATCCTAATCAAGAATTTGATTTCCTAATTTTGAAAGGCTCTATGGAAGCTATCATGCAAAGGCCGGGTTTTAGTCAAATAAGGGACCCTTGACACACACCCGATAGGATGCTTCATATACCAAGACATGGTACGAGATCAAGGGTGATCACACGGCCCCATGATGGCTTGACCGACCGGGTCGCCCCGAGCCTCCAAGGTCATGGTTCCGTGCAATCGACTGGCGAGACATGCAAGTGCAATGCAACAGGCACACAAAAATTAATTAATTTGATTAAAAGGATGCTTTCAAGTCTAATCCTCGAGTGAACCCAAAATCAAAAATTCTGGTCTGCGAAACCAGAGATTCTGGGTTCGATCCCCAGCAGAGTCGCCAGATTGTGGATATCGCAGGTTTTCAAATTCTACCCACTTTTAAAACATTCTTCAAATTCAAAGAGTCGCCACATAATTTTTTAAAAGGAAAATTAAGAAACTATTTTAAAGCAAACTGATCTTTTGCGAAACCAAAGATAAACTGGGTCCGGGGATTATGGAATGAAAGGGGAAGGAGCCCGGCGGACTAAAACACCCCCTTTCATCCTATCTCGCGATAGGCCTCTACTCAACATCCCTTTTAATCAAATTATTAGTCTAAGCATGCCCTCAATTAATACATATACATATATACATATACATCACACAAGCATGTTGGAAATGGTGTAAAATTGCTAACGACAAAATATCATTCATAAGCCACGTAATACAAGTAGCAAACAATCATGATATGCAATAGAGAACTAGAAAACATACCCGGGATCCGGCCGCGAATATCAAACGTGCAATGCATACGAGAACAAAATAAACCTAAGAAAGGTCTCTAACACATATATACACATAAGGCAAAACCTAAGCTAAGGTGTCGCACATGGAGTCGAAAATCAATATAAATCAAAAATGGAATTAAACTAGAGAAGAGTTGAGGAATTGTACCTCAAATGCGCTACAAAACAAAGGTTAGTACACATGCCTCATACTAGATATAATATCAAGAGGTAATTAATCCTAAGTCATGTTCAATTAAATTCGACCAAGTCCAACTTTATCCAAGAACTAGCTCTAACTATAAGCATCAATGTATATGAATGAATGAATGATTATGAACAAGAATGAGACATGAATTTATTCACTAATTTGGATCACTAAGCCTCTGGATTTAATCTAAATTATCATTATTCAAAACATGGTTTGGGTCTCAAGACATTAGGAGACCATTTGAGTTAAAATAAATAAGATTAGACAAAAACAGTAGCAATTTTTTATGAATTACAGAGAGCAGACCAGACGTTCAAAAATAGGAATAAAATACTTTCAACGGTTGGATCTTAATGATATTTGGATATGTTATGCCTCTGTGAGTCCAGTTTCTAACCCAAAAAGAAAATCGAGGTTTCAACGGTTAGATCTTCTGGAATACTGAAAATACTAGACCTCACTCAGGATTTTGCAACTCTCTGTCCAGAGATCTTGTATGATTTCTTAAAAATAGCAAACAAATCCGAATTGCTTCATTCTTTTTAGGGAACCTTCCTAACACATTAAGGTTCTTATAAAAAATTATTAGAGGTCATGAAAACTTGGTTAGAGCTCTGATCTATCAATTTTAAAACCGGTTTGTTGTTCTAAAATTTTGGACAGAGAATTGCTTATTTGAAAATCATAAGACCAAACCATCCTAAGTATGGAATATTATCAAAACAACAATCACAGATGTACTCATATGAGTTATGAACATTCTCCAATTGGTCTCATCCCATTCCAATGGACCATGATTTAATGAAAAATCTTTGATCACAGAGGATTTAAGGATTCACTGCACCAATGTTGAATTAATGTTCATATTTCAAATCAAACTTAATCCATGACTCTAGAGAGAGCTAGGATCAAGTATGATTATGACCATTAAAATGAATGATGAAATATGAAGTGATCCATAGATTTAACCTTGGAGAACCTCATACTTAGATCTCCAAATATGGAGTCCTAGTAAGAATACCCAAGATTTTACTCAATCTAATAGACTTTTGGACATTCAAGTTCCCTAAATTTCATCAATCTATGAAGGCTTACACTCAAATCCTCTCCCAAACATATGGTCCTTGAGGAGATTTTAGCCATGAAATCATATTCTCCTCGCAAATTAATGGTCCTCGGAGATTAAATGAGACTATGATCTACATGAACCTCTATGGAATATAGAATGAATTCCATAAGATTCATAGTAAGGAGATCCTAGTCATGAATTGATACTAGTATCTCACCAACTATGTGTAGATATGACCATGATCAACCTTAAACTCCATATGAGTCATAAGATCATAGGAGATCAAAGGATCAACCAAACAAAAAAAGAAAGACTCAATGGAAAATGTACACAAAAATTTGTGAATCTTCAAAGGAAAATTGAAATTTAGAAATCAAAGTTTACTCAAGAGAAATCAAGAGAACAAACTCTTTGAAACCAACCCAAATCATTTAAATCCAAGGTCCATTTAGATCCAAACTAGTGAATTATCATGAGATTCAATCACAAATTCTATGTGGTGTGTGATGAAATGAGGTAAGAAGAGAGGTTTTGAAAATGTGTAAAGATCCTAGAACTATGAATTTGTGATTGAATTGCCTAATTCTATTAAGTGATTGAGAGGTTACCTCTAAGACCTCAAGGATTTCTTCTATCTTTGTGAAGCTCTTCCAAAATCTTCAAGTTCTTCAAGAAAACTTCTCTTTTCCTCTCAATTCTCTCTATATGATTTCATATTTCTCTCTAATTTCAAGTATATGTGTGTGTGTTGATTCAAGTATATTCCAAGTATATCAAAAATGAAGATGAAAGTTTGTTTATATAGACCATTATCTCAAGGATAAATGGGTAAATTCGGGTGGAGACCCATGTGCAAAGATTTCTTCTAGAACATGTGAGAAAAGCAGTCTGTTACAGCCAGCGGCAAACGACGGCATCCGGCGGCACTCGCTGAATGCCAGGCGGCACTCGCTGAGTGCCGGGCGGCACTCAGTGAATGCCAGGCGGCATTCGCTGAATGCCGGGAGGCACTCAGTGAGTGCCGCCGTCTGTATCGCGTGCCGGGGCTAACTGAATTTTGCCCTACTTTTTAATTTTTAAAAAATATGTTGGTATAAACTAAAATTTTTATTCTATGTATATATATATTTGCATTAAGATCCCCCATGTGCATGGTATCAACCATGTGCATGGTATATTTTTGAATATGCTATTTCCTTTTGTATTTTCTCTTCTTCAAAAATCTTTTCATTTATTTTGTCCTCCCATTTTCTTCCAAGGAAACTCTCTCTTTCTCTCTCTCTTTTTTTTTTGTTTATTAATTCTCTTTTCTTTTTAAAAAAAGAAAACGGATTCCCAGACTGGGTTTCTCACACGTTCTTCGTCGTTCGGGTTTCCCCCGAATACCCAAATTCTCTTTCTTTTTTTTTTTTTTTTTATTTTCAATTTTGAAATTTAACTTGAAGAATCATTTTGAATTTTCTAGAAGATCTTCGAATGTCACCGGTCATCGTCATCATCGGTCTTTGAGAGGTAACCAATCCCTAGATTTGACGTTTGGTCAAAATCGGGGTGTCTACAACATCAAGTTTGACAGCATTTTGAAATGTTCCCAAATATGCTAAATCCTCAAGTTAAAACATCAATACATGAATAAACAAGTCCTAAACAACATACAACACAAGTCTAAACCAAATGGAACCTCATGTACTCGAAATTTATTAAAAATGAAAAGTGAAAGAGATAAAGAGAGGAAGAAGGGGAGAGGGAGAGATTGGGAGAGAGATAAGGAGAGAGAGGGAGAGAGACAGAGGGAAGGTATTCTAAATACACACACACATACACACACACGTGTATTTTCACATTCGGAAATATTTTAAAAATATCTACATATGTACAATTCCAACATAAGTAAAAGGAAAGAATATATGAGAAATTGAAAGAGGTCAAAGAGTGGGATGAAAGAAAGAGAATGGGAGATATTTGGAACGTTTAAATGTTTGAAACCTTGTTGGAATTAAAATAGGGGTTTGATCCGGCAAGGACCCAAGTACAAAACAAACTAAACTACAACAAATGAACTCTCATAAACGCAACCACTCAAACCAATCCAGCAAGGATCCAAACACAAGGGAAAAACAAACAATGGATATGTAAATCAAAAAGATAAGAACTTAAAGAGGTTCAACGACCTCGGAAAGTAAATATGTCATCCTAAAGTGAGTTTAACAATTGAAAGAAATAACCATGAAAGCAAGGTCTAACACTTATCCCATTAAAATCAAAGAAGCTTCTCAAATACACGAGATGAGAGCCTAAGCTCACGAAATTTTTGTAAAACCTTAATACTCTAAGTTTCAAAGCATGAAACATTTGCAATCTTCCAAAACGACTGAATAAACAAGAGGGCTATCCATATACATCACTATGCACGAGTCTTTAAAGTAGAACAAAAGTATCAACGTCTATGCGTCAGGTCACATATGCCCTTTTCCCTTATCAAGCTCACCTGAAAAAAAATGTTTTGTTGTTTTTATGAGAACGACGGCTCGTAGAAAAGATTGTAACAAGTTTATATGCTATCCGTGACTAAAATGAAATGAGGTGCAATGAATCGGAACCACGGCTATAATGAAATGATTAGAGTCTCACGGCTATGCGTGATATATGCACATCTCTCTCATTACCGGACTATGAGCCACCCACGCATGGAGTATAGCATACCAACTTTCGGGAGCTACCCAAATATAGTTGGAGTTTGAATGTTTCTCAGGGTCATTCTCCCTGTCTTACATCACAACCCATATCCGGATTTCTTAAATCAAATTCCCTCACATGGGGAGACCTCTTTTTCAAACAAAACATTTATGTCGTGATATATGAATGCTTGCCGATTTGGCCTCAATGCATGTAATGGTTAAAATGACATTATGGATGATCCACTACAACAATTTAAGCAATAATTCTAGTCCATTAGACATGATATCAAGGGTCTCTAAGAATGTAGTTAAATTGCATAACTTGACAATCCTAACAAGGATTTCTATACTAACGTCCTAGCATGCTTTTACACATAAAGGGAGCATCCTAACCACGTCTAGCATCACATAATCAAATATAGTACAACCAAAGCATGTAAGTCACAATGTGGCATACAACTCTAAATTTACAACTTTGGGGAAACCTCATGCATGTGTTTAAATTATTCTCTTAACATCATTTTAATCACATATAATACCCCAAGATCACAACTTGTACAACCAAAGCATATAATCCACATTTAGGCAAAATAATCCCAACATTACAACTTTGGGGAAAATCCTAATGAATGTGTCTAAGTTCTCTCCTAGCACATATATATGAACTCAAAGCATCTTAGACAAGCATAACATATGGAAATGCAACAATGTAAATCTACCTCAAAGCTTAGATTCCAAAAATCAATGGTAACTTAAGAGAGCTAAGCAAATCCAAAATAACTTCAATGCTTGTGCTAGGATTTTGAAGAATGCTTCAAGTATGCACCACTAATCAAGAACAACCCAAGGTTAGGATAGAAATCATGAAACTAGCAAACCCTAGGTTGTTAGAGATTGGAAAAACTTAGCCACATTAGAAATCCTCCATAGAAATGGTTAGGATATGAAAGAGAAACTCTATATACTCTAAGGAAGCTATAAAAGAGAAGAGAAGTTCGATAAAAATCCAAAATTTCAAAATCTAGTAAAACACTAGAATTTGGGGGTTTTTTAGAACGCTTACCAAATGATGATTCCAAGCTCTAAGACGATTAGAGATGCTAGATAATGAGGTTCTTGACAATCCCTTGAAATCTTAAAGTTCGAGATGGAAGAGGGATGTAGATCTTTAAAGGTTTTTGGCTCTTGGAAGCAGAAGAAGAAGAAGAAGAAGAAAAACTAACGTGAATAAGGGAGGAGGGGGGAAGGAGCTTGGCCAGCTATAGGGGAGTGGGGTGGGACCCACTCTCTAGTTTGCTAAAAAAATGATATGTTTTGGTGCCCCAACGGACAGTCTGACCCAATGGTGTAACTTCGAAATTAAATAAGCATACCCACTTGAATAGAAAATAAATTTTAAAGCACATGAAAGGTAAAATAAAATAATTTAGTCATGCTCTGTAATTAAAAATACAGTCAAATAAAATAAGGGTCCACAACAGAAATGGCAAAATTACCCCATTACCCTTTATTATAAATTATGAAACACTACAGTCTACCCCCCTTAAAAGGATTCCGTCTTAGAATCCGGAACGGTAATCACGCAAAGGGAGCAACGACTTGCTCACACCTTAAACAACAACAAAGGGAGAAGCACAACAAAGCACATAGCACCCAAAGGAACTTACACTACTCAAAATAGAGATGAGGGTAGCTCTTCCTCACTTAACCCTCATTCTCCCAAGAATCTAAACAGGTTGTTCCATATACGAAGCATCTTCACTAAGAGGAAAATAAGTCCAATTAAGTATATACGACGGATCGGGATAAGGCTTACGGAGCGGATCGGGATTATACCGCTGAAGCATTGAAACATGGAACACATTGTGAACACTTGATAATTGTGGCGGAAGTGCCAAACGATAAGCAACGGTGCCAATCCTCTCAAGGATCTCAAATGGCCCAATAAACCTCAGTGCTAACTTACCACTCTGACCAAATCATTGCAACCCATGACTGGGTGAAACTTTCAGAAACACAAGATCACCAACCTCAAACTCAAGTGGTTGACGATGACGATCGGTATACGATTTTTGACGACTCTGAGCTGAAATTAACTTCTCAGGAATTACTTTAATCTTTTCTAAAGTCTCTCTGACCATATCAGGACCATGAAGGATAGTCTTACCTACCTCACCCCAACATAAAGGAGATCGACACGGACGGCCATACAATGCCTCAAATGGTGCCATCTGATAACTGATGTTGGATGTAACTCGGCTAACAAAAACTGTTCTTCCCAACTACTACTAAGTATCATAACACTATTCTTAACATGTTTTCCAAAATTAATCAGAATAGAAGGAGCTGAATACCCCATACTTACTGTAAATTCTGCTAGGAAGGAAACACAACCTTCATATCACAGTTAAACGCATCAACACTGATACACTACGGCATCTCACAATTATACGGACGTGAATCACAGTAAGGGAAAATGTCAATCACTCTGAACGGCAACGAATGTGTAGATGTGGTCTAAACGATCTACAAGGATCCAAAAGAGTGTTGTCCTTACGCAAAGTTCTTAGAAATGCTATAACACGCAATTGAAAATAGTAGTAACAAACTTGTGATTCTCTGGTGTCGCTGGCAAATCAAACAAATTCAAAAATGGACCTCTTTAACCCTTTCCACCAATACTGGCGATGCAAATCATGGTACATCTTTGTGCCTCCCGGATGTACGACAAAACGGGAATGGCAGAACTCTTTCAACACATCTCCACGGCAAGCAACGGGAACGAACACTCGTTCTTAAGGTCTCAAACCTCTAATGTCACCAAAAGTCTAACCTTATCCTAAGTCTCCGATAAGAATACGGAGTGTCAAGGTAATGGTCTCATCATCGAGTTTCTGTACTGCTAACAAATTCAAGTCAAAACTTTCGATTACATATTCATGTCAAACGAGGAAATTTGGGCAAAAGACTTCGAACCACAATTCTCAAAGTCATCACAATGTCTCAGTATTCTCAACTCTTGCACCGGTAAATACACTAGGGTACACGTAAGTTTTAACATTTTCCACTCTTGCATAGGTAAGGAAGCTAAGTCATAGTCATACGTCTCGGCCACGACATTGGCCTATCTCGAGTGGCAATGTAATTCAAGTCATAGTACGCTCATGTCTCAAGGTCACCCAAAGTTACATTTATAGTCACAATTATAATTACCCAACGGCGTTGTCCCAAATTAGGGTCTCATTGAGTCAGAAAGGTCTCATATGTGATGTCTCCTAGTACTAAATCATGGGTAGCTCAATCCACGTTCAGGAAGTATACGGTATAGTTCAATCAATTCATGCTTAATGCTCACAAGAACAGGTGCAGAAGTCAAACAAGTTTTTGCAACTTTGGTATAACACTTTTTCACTTAAAGCATCTCAAACAAAGTTCACCTATATTTAGTCAACTAAGTTAATTGCTAAATGGGGAAGCGATTCCAACAAAGCAATGGTAGTAACCTATTAGTCCCAAGAAACCATGAATCTCAGATACAAAGCAAATCTATAGCGGTCCCAATGTTAGAAGGATCCACGGACACTCCATTACTAGAAATGACATGTTCAAGAAACTTTTTACCTCAGATAATCAATATCCACACATAGATAATTTGGCATACATAGTCATCAGTGCACAATCACAAACTTGTCCTATCAAGGATTAAACACACGGCTTATCAAATCTACTAAAGCAGCAGGTGCGTTCGTCAAACTAAATGGTATAACAAGGGATTCACAACGTCTGTAACGCAGGCGAAAAGTAGTCTTAGTAATCTCATGTTCCCTAGTGCGCAACTGGTGATAACTCTATTCCAAATCAATCTTTAAAACTAAACACGTTGAACCACGAAGTTGGTCAAAAGGATCTACTGATGCTTATAGTCACAAGATTCGATGTCATAAGCAATACTCAACTTGAGCGAACCATATACCTTCTTGGCATAGGAAAATGGATACTCTCCAAGGAGACAGATTAAGATGAATGAAATCGCTAACTTGTAAGTTCTCCAACTGAGACCTTAACACTTTCAACCTTGCGGATGTCCTACAATACGACGGCATCAAAATAGATGAAGTACTAGGTATTAATCTGTCACAACTCAATTCTCACGGATAGACGATAAGTCATGCAAATCCTCAGGGAACACATCGGTGTATTAACCCATAATGGGAGAGAACTTAATCAAATTTGGTTCATTCTCATCGAAAAACAAAACAAGCTATTTAGGGAGTCAATACAATTTTTACCGTTGCACAAACTGTGAAGCGAATATATTAGAGTCTCTATACGATCATCCACAAAACAATTAAGATTCCCGGATGGTAACAAATGCTACCTTCCTCTTGAATAACTCAGAAGTGCTCGGTAAGTACTCACTAGTCCATACTCACAATCACAAATCAAAAGGATGGTGTGCTGGTCAGCTATCACAGCTTGCAGTCACAACACACTCGATCCAAGGAAACTAAACCTCTAACAGAAGTATCAATTAACAACTAACAATGTAGGAACAAAATGACTCATTCCTCAACTCAATGATGATGCACAAGGTGGTATCCGAAGGGATACGATGCGCCGATATCTACAAGCTTAGGAGCACTAGGACTAAACACGAACAACTTACCTTGGATCATAGAAGCATCGATATTACCCACGGAAGGTGCAGCGGTAAAAAGATTAAACTGTCCCTATTGTCACCCTAGGGATGCTTGGCCAAAAAAAATTCTGAGTTGAAGGAGTTGGCTGTGGTGATTACAAAGGTGGCCTATAAGCCTGCTGAAAAGGTGGACGAACTGGGGGTGGTCCAACTGATTGTTCTTAGTTAGTGCACGAAGTTCTCTAACTTTTTATTCGAACTCAAATACCCAAATACTAATATTTTCTGAACCACTTTACTACGTACATTCAACTCAAATCCAACCACGTTGGTGCTTAGGCTTGGACGAAGTCCATTCTCAAAAGTTTTTACTTTCTTTCTATTGTCCAATGTTATATCAAAGATGAGACTATCCTCATACTCAGAAACTGTCACAGCTCCCTAACAAAGATTTTAGAAATTCAATCCTCTTAGTTTAACGAACTATGAACGGGAAATACTGCTCATGAAACATTCGGCTGAGGGTGTCCCATAACATACTCTCCAAAGTCGGTGTAGTCAACTCTAACCCCTACTTAAATCTAACTAAAAAGTTGATGCGCCCATTCAAAGATCTTCCTCAAACAGTGCCAAGGTACTCCAAATTATGAATACGCACTCAAGCTATAGTTCCACATGAACCAGACACGAATCTCTATAGGTTAAATATTAATTCACACATCGCTTGAAGGATACGCATACTTAGCATGAGATCACATAGCTCACAACATTAATCATGTTCACATATAACATAAAACGTTTCCTTTCATAATTTCATTTGCATTTGCGAACGATGATACTATATTGCTTTGTAAATCAACTCAATACTTAACATAAACGGTAAGAAAAATATAGGAAAGGCATTCAACATCAATATGGATTACTAGCAATCTTAAGCAACTTATATCATGATTCATACTAATCAATGCCTATCATGACCTATGGGAACACATAGCATTGAGAATATGCACGATTATAACATAACTGTAGGGCACGTCAAACATAAATGCATTTGGTATGTATCCTGAACACATATAAATGTTGGAACCGATAAGCTCATAGCATGTAGAATATGTACGCATATCATGTGTATGCATTAACATAAACATCAAATTCACATAGAAGTATGCTCATCAACAATACGGGATCATATTACTCAACATGCATCAATACATACTAGAACGATTGAAAAATTATATAAGCACTTAGCACATCGGGTATGGAACCTGTAATCTTTGGCATGTAAGCACTTAGCATATACGTACCTAGTCTCGAAGGCATTCAACCTTAAGCATGCTAGCATTATACTCGCCTTGCATGAAATACATACTCTTCATATCATAGCCAATGGAAATGCACAACACAATACATAGAGCACGTAGGCTTCACATGAACTCACATAACACGTAAGATATGAAACATGTAAATTGGGCACGCAAGCACAAAAGTCCTGAAGACTTTTAGTTAATAAAAAAAATGCTCACGTAGCATCTCACTATGTAAAGTAAACAACGGCATAGTTAAAACAATTAGCATTGAATGAGGAATCGAATGACTATTAACCACATTAAGCAACTTATAGGAGGACTAATGCCATCCCATAGAGTATGTAAACATTTAACATGTAAGTAGATACTACGTCAAATGTGAAACATGTAAACACCTTGAACATGTAGCCATATAGGTCCCAAAGGAATTCAACCTCTACGCATGCCCACACGGCATCGCATCATCTCAACGAAAAACCTCAAAGAAATAAACGGGAAGCAATAAACAAACTTAAGCATGGACGAAGATGAAACAAGCCCAAAGTAAACACCCATAGCCCCTAGGTATTCAAACTTGGTCAGCTCTGATACCAAACTGTCACGCCCCGAAAACCGAAGCACGAGGAAAGAGAGAAAATAGAGAGAAGAGAAGTGAAACCCAATCACAAATACGGAAGCGACTTTAGAAACCCACGGGGATTCCTACAATGATGGCTTTCTAATACGTAAATCCAAAATGGACTTACAAGTCAACGAGTCAAATGAAGGTAAAAGCATTTGAACTTTTGATTAAAAGACTATCCGAACAAGCACTAGTTCAAGGAATACAAAAAAAATGATAAAGGACCATTTTTGGATAATTGCTGAATTTTAAAATATCCGTAAGTAACTATATTTTTGAAATTTTCACATTTGGCCCACGAGTGTCCATGTAAAACACGATTTTGCACAACTTTTCTCAAATAGCATTTTTTCCAATTCCTCACCGTTTGGGCAGAAAACTTAAATAATAGTAGCAGTTTTTTTTTACAGCAAGTTTGACAGTATTTTGAAATGTTCCCAACTATATTAAATCCTCAAGTTTAAACATCAATACATGAATAAACAAGTCCTAAACAACATACAACACAAGTCTAAACCAAAAGGAACCTGATGTACTCGAAATTTATTAAAAACGAAAAATGAAAGAGATAAAGAGAGGAAGAAGGGGAGAGGGAGAGATTGGGAGAGAGATAAGGAGAGATAGGGAGAGAGACAGAGGGAAGGTATTCTATACACACACACACATGTATTTTAACATTCGAAAACATTTTAAAAATATATATATAATTCCAACAAAAGTAAAAGTAAAGAATATTTGAGAAATGGAAAGAGGTCAAAGAGTGGGATGAAAAAAAAGAGAATGGGAGAGATTTGGAACGTTTAAATGTTTGAAACTTTGTTTTTAATTCAGCAAGGACCCAAGTACAAAACGAACTAAACTACAACAAATGAACTCTCATAAAAGCAACCACCCAAACCAATCCGGCAAGGATCCAAACACAAGGGAAAAACAAACAATGGACATGTAAATCAAAAAGATAAGAACTTAAAGAGGTTCAATGACCTCAGAAAGTTAATACGTCATCCTAAAGTGAGTTTAACAATTGAAAGAAATAACTATGAAAGCAAGGGCTAATACTTGTCCCATTAAAATCAAAGAAGCTTCTCAAATACAAGAGATGAGAGCCTAAGCTCACGAAATTTTTGTAAAACCTTAATACTCTAAGTTTCAAAGCATTAAACATTTGCAATCTTCCAAAACGACTGAATAAACAAGAGAGCAATCCATATACATAACAATGCACGAGTCTTTAAAGTAGAAAAAAAGTATCAACGTCTATGCGTCGGGTCACATATGCCCTTTTCCCTTATCAAGCTCACCTGAAAAAAAAATATTTTGTTGTTTTTATGAGAACGATGGCTCATAGAAAAGATTGTAACAAGTTTATATGCTATCCATGACTAAAATGAAATGAGGTGCAATGAATCGCCACCATGGCTATAATGAAATGATTAGAGCCTCACGGCTATGCGTGATATAAGCACATCTCTCTCATTACCGGACTATGAGCCACCCACGCATGGAGTGTAGCATACCAACTTCCAGGAGCTACCCGAATATAGTTGGAGTTTGAATGTTTCTAAGGGTCATTCTCCCTATCTCACATCACAACCCATATCCAGATTTCTTAAATCAAATTCCCTCACATGGGGTTTTTCTCTCTTTTTGAAGCAAAACATTTATGTTGTGATACATGAATGCTTGTCGATTTGGCCCCAATGCATGTAATGTTTAAAATGACATTATAGATGATCCATTACAACAATTTAAGCAATAATTACAGTCCATTAGACATGATATCGAGAATGTAGTTAAATTGTATAACTTGACAATCCTAACAAGGATTTCTATACTAACGTCCTAGCATGCTTTTACACATAAAGGGAGCATCCTAACCACGTCTAGCATCACATAATCAAATATAGTACAACCAAAGCATGTAAGTCACAATGTGGCATACAACTCTAAATTTACAACTTTGGGGAAACCTCATGCATGTGTTTAAATTATTCTCTTAACATCATTTTAATCACATATAATACCCCAAGATCACAACTTGTACAACCAAAGCATATAATCCACATTTAGGCAAAATAATCCCAACATTACAACTTTGGGAAAAATCCTAATGCATGTGTCTAAGTTCTCTCCTAGCACATATATATGAACTCAAAGCATCTTAGACAAGCATAACATATGGAAATGCAACAATGTAAATCTACCTCAAAGCTTAGCTTCCAAAAATCAATGGTAACTTAAGAGAGCTAAGCAAATTCAAAATAACTTCAATGCTTGTGCTAGGATTTTGAAGAATGCTTCAAGTATGCACCACTAATCAAGAACAACCCAAGGTTAGGATAGAAATCATGAAACTAGCAAACCCTAGGTTGTTAGAGATTGGGAAAACTTAACCACATTAGAAATCTTCTATAGAAATGGTTAGGATATGAAAGAGAAACTCTATATACTCCAAGGAAGCTATTAAAGAGAAGAGAAGTTCAATAAAAATCTAAAATTTCGAAATCTAGTGAAACCCTAGAATTTGGGGGTTTTCTAGAACACTTACCAAATGACGATTCCAAGCTCTAGGACGATTAGAGATGCTAGATAATGAGGTTCTTGACAATCCCTTGAAATCTTGAAGTTATAGATGGAAGAGGGATGAAGATCTTTGAAGGTTTTTGGCTCTTGGAAGGAGAAGAAGAAGAAGAAAAGAAGGAGAAGAAAAACTAACGTGAATGAGGGAGGGGGGTAAGGAGTTCAGCCGCTATAGGTGAGTGGGATGGGACCCACTCTCTAGTTTGCTAAAAAAATGATATGTTTTGGTGCCCCAACGGACAGTCTGCCCCAATGGTGTAACCCCGAAATTAAATAAACATACCCACCTGAACAGAAAATAAATTTTAAAGCACATGAAAGGTAAAATAAAATAATTTAGTCATGCTCTGCAATTTAAAATTTAGTCAAATAAAATAAGGGTACACGACAAAAAAGGCAAAATTACCCCATTACCCTTTATTATAAATTCTGAAACACTACAGTCCTTCTCTAAACACTTTTCACGGGTGAGTCCAAAGTCTCCCCTTAATCCATTTATACACTAATTACATTAATCAATGAATACTAAATGAATATTAAATCCTTTTTCCAGGTATAGGTGTTACACTATCATGCCTACTAATTATGAATCATTTTCATCTATACCCTTATTTGGGTGTCCAAACTAATACCAAATGCTAACATATAACAATATAACATGCAAGTAACTTAACAAATAACCATTTAATCAGATAAAATTCATCTTATCATTTAAAATGCAAATGGTACTACTTGGCCCGTCATCGGGTCCCACTCCAGTACCTGTCCTACTTCACTGGGGACTTTTCCAAATGGTGTCCTTCTCTGATCACCTTTCATACGGGCGAGTCAAAAGCCTCCCCTTAACCCATTTTATACACTAATTATATAAATTAATGCATATTAACATAATAATTATCCCTTTTTTCGGGTACGGGTGTTACGTTTCTCCCTCCCTAAAAGGAAGTTTGGTCCCCAAACTTACTCTTACCTCAAGAATCAAAGAGATGCGGGTACTTGGCTCGAATCTCATCTTCTCATTCCCAAGTAGCTTCCTCGACTGAATGGCTACGCCATTGGACCATCACCAAAGGAATCACCTTGGCTCTCAATACTTGATCCTTTCTATCAAGGAATTGCACTGGATGTTTGATATAGGTAGTATCCTCTCAAATCTCCAAGGGCTCTAGAATAATGACATATTTCAAATCTGCTACATAACGTCGAAGCATCGATACATGGAACACGTCATGAACATTCGCCAACTCTTGTGGCAATTCTAACTGGTAAGCTAATGGTCCCACCCGATTAAGAATCAAGTAAGGTCCAACATATCTTGGACTAAGTTTACCTCGGTTACCAAACCGTGTTATGCCTTTTGAAGGCGATACTTTCAAAAACACATAGTCACCTACCTCGAACTACAACGGTCTTCTACCCATATCCGCATAACTTTTATAACGACTCTGAGCCATTTACAACTGCTGTTTAATCAATCTGATCTTGTTGGTAGTACTTTGAACTATCTTTGATCCCAAAGCTATTTTTTACCAACCTCTGTTCAACAAACCAGTGATCTACACCTTCTTCCGTATAATGCCTCGTAAGGTGCCATTCCAATACTAGTTTGAAAACTGTTATTGTAGGAAAACTCAATTAACGGCAAATGAGTCTCCCAAGCAGCTTTGAAATCCATAACACATACCCTCAACATATCCTCTAAAATCTGAATCATCTCAGATTGACCATCGGTCTGGGGATGAAACGCAATACTATAATGTAAAGCCGTCCCCATGACGCTCTATAAGCTCTCCTAAAATCTCAACACAAATCGAGTGTCACGGTTTGACACTATCGACACTGGTGCCCCGTGAAGCCTAACAATCTCCCTGATAAAAGTATCTGCAAGTTTCATGGATTTTTGGTCTTGATTGGTAAGAAATGGGTTGATTTAGTCAACCGGTCTATAATAACCCAGATACTATCATTTGATTTTATAGACATTGGAAAACTCAATACAAAGTCCATTGTGATATGCTCCTACTTTCACTCTGGTATCTCTAAAGGATGTAATTCCCCTCTGGGTCGTTGATGTTCCATTTTACTTTTTGACAAGTCATGCACTTAGCGACAAATTCTGTGACTTCTCGCTTCATACCACTCTACCAATAAACTTCACGTAAATCTCTATACATTTTGGTGCTACTCGGATGTACTGAATACCTGGTATTGTGGGTTTCTTCCATAATTCTGTCTCTTTAATCTCCAATTTTAGGAACACATAATCGATTAATGTACTTCAGAACACTATTTTGGAAGCTAAACTCTGGCCTTTTACCCTCAGGTAGTCCAAGCACAAGCACAAATAGTGCACTTTCATACACAATCCATTGCGAAGCTTGAATCCCAAATGGGACAAATAGCTACTGCGGTGAGTCGTAGAAATGAGGAAAAGCTGCCTGCACAAACTATTCAAAATCCTAAGGGACAATACGAGAATGGGGGGTCGAGTGAGCAAGTGAATGCCATTTTGACTAGGACGACTATTCGAGATGAAGAGATTGTAGTAATTCCGGATGAGGGTGGGAAAAATAAATATATAAATTTGAATAAAGAAAAGGGTGAGGATGTGGATAGAGTTAAGGAAAGAGAATGAACCGGTCCCAACGAATTATATTCCGATAATGCCATATCCACCAAACGTTGAGGGACCGTCACATTTGTCTAAGAAAGGTCAAAAATGGAAGATGTACTCGAGGTATTCAAATAAGTAAAAATTAATATTCCATTCCTCGATGAGATAAAACAAATTCCCACTTACGCTAAATGTCTGAAAGACCTATGTACTCAAAAGTGTAAATTGCCTAGTCACACTCCTAAAAAGGTCTTCCTAACTGAAAAAGTAAGCTCAATTTTTCAACACGCTCCTCCAAGGTATAAAGATCCCGGTACGCCTACTATTTCATGTGTCATAGGTGACACTATCATTCATCGGGCTCTCCTTGACTTAGGAGCTAGTGTTAATCTCTTACCTTATCACGTCTATAAACAACTAGGACTGGGTAAGCTTAAACCTACGGCCGTTACTATACAATTAGCGGATCGTTTAATTAAAATTCCTTGAGGAATAGTCGAGGACGTCCTAGTTAAAGTTTATCAATGTTTTTATCCCGTTGATTTTATGGTCCTTGATACTGAACCTGTTTTAGATGCTAGGAAATACACTCCTATCATTCATGGTCGTCCATTCTTAGCCACCGCTAATGCGCGTGTCAACTGTCGAACAGGTGTAATAAAAGTGTCATTCGGGAACATGAACCTTAAATTAAATGTGTTTCATGCGGTTGATCAACCTCCTAAAGACGATGATTATCAATATATGGAGGGTATTGAGGTTAGAAGAATGGTTGAACTTAATCAGGACATAAACGTGAGTGAGGAGAATAATATAGTGGAAAATGAGCGGATGAATTTGAATAGTACAGACCCTAATGACAAATCTACTCGAAAGGTTAGGAATCGATTTGAACACGATAAAGGAGATTCATCAAATGAATTAACGAATAGCGACCTTGTTTCGGCTTTCCACCGAAATCTCCCTAACGCCCTAAAGGGTACAAACTTTGATTTACGACCTCCTTGAGTCTTGAGCTAGAACGGTCTAGCTAAAGACGTAAAAGATAGCGCTTCTTGGGAGGCAACCCAAGCTTTATTTCGTCGGTTTCTTTTAATTTTGAGTGTTTTTGGTCATTTTGGGTCAGTTTTGAGTCTTTTTTTTTGGGTCATTCTGGACAGGTTTGGGGGTCGGAATCAATTTATTTTGAACTAATATACATTAAAATAATGAAAAAAGAGGAAAAGATCAAAGTCACGCGCGCGACCCGCTCGCGCGACAGGCCGCTCGCGCGAGATTCCACCTTAGACAAAAATTTTCAAGTTTTAATATGAAGCCCCAGTATTAACTCGTGCTTGAATTCGTGCGCGCGAGGGGTTCGTTCACGCGCCCTGCTCGCGACTCGGTGCCTTAGAGATAATTTTTCATGTTTTTATTTTATGGCCTCAAGTTTACCTCGTGGAGGAATTCATGCGAGCGAGGGTCGCTCGCGCGGTCCGCTAGCGCGAGGTGGGGATTTTTCAATTTTTCTCTTTATTCTTTCTCCTTCTCTTTCCCAAACCTGATCAGTTGTTTTTCCTTTCTATTTGTTCTTGTCAGCTCGTTTAGATTAAGTTCATATTTGTTTTCTTAGTTCTGTTTCTGGTTGTTTTTATTCATTTCCTTTACAGTTTTTCAATTATCGTTTAGTTTAGTTTAATTTAGTTTAGTTTAACTTCTTGTTTATTTAGTTTAGTTTTTTATTTTATATATTTTTATTTTTATTAGCTTTTCTTATTCTTTTGTTAGTTTAGTTTTCTTTTGTTAAGTATTAACAGGTGGATGAGTGTCTCCATTTGGAGTTGTTTGAACTTGCATATTATTATACGTTCACCTGGTTTGTGTTTTTCGAGATCGAGGTAATATCGTTCTGTCATTACGTACTCTCCACTCTTTCGTTTTATTGTTTCATTAGGAACAATGAAAGGTTTAAGTTTGGGGGTATGCACTCACATGCATATTATTATTATGCACCGATTTTTCAAAATTTTTTGATATTTGTGCTTAACTAAAAGATGTTGCCGACGTTTTTGCAATCTCAATTTGATACTTCTTGTTTTATAATTTTGATTATTATAGAATGATAAACAAGAAAAAATGTGATAAAACATTTGCTGAAGTCATGATGCGACGATTTAGATCATGTATCATTCGAATCGTAGTTTTATATCATAGATTTGCACACAAACCTATGCACTGCACGTGGTCGCTTGAATACATGTTTGATGTGAACTATAATATGATTCGAATTTCTAGATAACACAAGGTGGAGACTAAACCCGGTGAGCTTTTGAGCCTACCTTTTCTTTTTAGAGGGTTATCAATACATTGTGTTTGTCGAATTTCATTTGAAATAGCGCATTAACTTGTTGTTTAGTCTCATTATTCTTGTCTTGGTTTATAGTCAAGTTAAAATATTTGCTACCATGGTAAATAATCTTTCGTCGTAAATGTTGAAGAACTATATAACCTTAGGACATGATTTTAGGCCTTCTTTGTTTGATACTGACCGATAAATGATAAATTTCCTTAGTTCGCCCTTTGAGCCATTAAAATGCCATTTTTCTTTAATCACCATTATCCTTGTTTTTGCTCCAACTTGACCAACTTGGAGTTCACCCCTGAAAGATTGATCAACTTTTAGTGGTGTTAAGGCGATGTGTGATTGAGAAGAAGAAGAAAAAGAAAATAAGATGGTGTTTGGGTGGTTGCCTTGTTATTTATTGAATATTCGTTTCAAAAGCAACGAGGAGGAAAAGAATAGAGAAAAAGAAAAGAAAAGAAAAGAAAAAAAAAGGAATAAGAAAAGAAAAAAAAGAAACAGAAGGAGAAAAAATTGAAAGGAATGAAAAGGAGGAGAATGAAAAGATGAAAGTTGGTAGAAGAGACGAATGAAAGAAATCGAACATGCCTTACAATGCCATTATGAAAACTACTTAACGAATCCTTTCTATCCTTTTTCATTACCTGAGCTACATTATAACCTTTGAAAAGTCCTATTTGATCCTAAGAAACATGGTTTGGATATGAAAACGATGGGAGGGGGATTAAAACATGGTAACGATTAATTTTTGTTGACTATTAGCGTCCTATCCATGAGACTACTGTTCTTTCGTGTCATGCGTCTTTTCCGAGTCATATGTGAGCGGTTTCTTGTTTTGAAAATATATTTCCTTTACTCACATATTTTAGAAAAATTACACTTGTTTCTGAGTGTTTCATTTGAAGTGTAATTAAAATTGTGAGATTCGTAGTCGAAGCATAGCTAGATGGTCATCCGAATTATATTCCAAGTTCATGACATGTGCGTGTTCATTTGACTACCATATCACACATGTGCAATTTTATGAGAAACTCTATTGATTTAGACTATGCATGTGCTTGAGATTGTTTTTCATGACGTAGGTAGACGCTTGATTCCGTTTCTTCTTGTTCATTATTCTATTTCGAATCATCGTTCTATGATAAGGAGTATTGATTGTTTTGTTTTTTGTTTGAATAAAACTTTTTAAATTTATAAGTTAATAAAGATGGTTGTGGGTGACTTGTTGATGAGAACCCTCACGAGACTTCACTCGTCCGACTAGGGATACCAAGAGGTTTAAAAGGCTTGTTGCACAAGCTAAGTGCAATCGTCATCCATACGAATATGGATTAGGAAGTTTATTATTAGTAGTTTCTTTTTTCTTTTCTTTTTGCTCGAGGACTAGCAAAATGTAGGTTTGGGGGTGTGATCGGGAGAGAATAAATCTTAATTAGACGTCTTAATTCACATTTGTTAGTACTTTTTTATCCTATTTTTGTATATTTTTACTTCGTTTTCTATTTTCTGTCAGGATTTGGAGAAAAGTAAGGATTCTAAGCTAAATGGGATGAAAAAGTAGAAGAAAAGAAGCTGAAAAAACCACATCGCGCGAGCGCAATCCGCTCGGGCGACCTATGCAAAAAAGTAAAAACGCGTATTTCAGTGTATTGAAGACTCCTACGTGAACGAAACTGCCTAATTACGTTTGGAAAGCTGAATACAGCAGTTTTAGTGCGATTTGGCTTAGGAAAGCTTCCTAAATCCTTCCAAACTCTATATAAATCCTATTCTAAATCAATTATATGGTTACACATCATTACACAATATTAGATACATCCATATACAACAAAAACTTCAGCCATTGAAGAGAGGAAAGCAAGGAGAAGAAGAAGAAGATCAAGGATTTCCATGGCCTCCTCCATCAACCTCTTGCCGTTCATCAATTCTTATGGCCAACTAAACTCAATTCTATGGCCAACTAAACTCAAGATCTAGGGTTTCAATGAAACCCTAGCCAAGTAATAGGGTGTATTTTATGTTTTTATTTCAGTTTTATTATGTAGACAGTTACATGTTCCGAGGATTTTTATAAATAAATCGTGCTTTTATTGATTAAATCGTTACTTTCAAAGTTTACTCTTGTCTTAGATCTATTTTGATGGTAGTGTGCTCAATGATCTATGCTTGTTGTGCTTGTTTAGATTGTTTACACGTAATGGTGCTTAAATTGAATTTTGCTTTCAAGTATCCGAATAGTCCATGCCTAGATTAGACGGATTATACCACAACCCCAGTTTATTGTGGGATAATTCGTGCTAACCGAAGATGGATTATGTTGGTACTTGAACCATAGTTATTTTCTTGACGGAGGAATTGGGCTTGTAGCTACAATTCCCCATTATCATCCAACTTAATAAGCTAAAGTAATTCGTAAATACCCTTATTATGAAGCTAGTGGTGGATTTGCAATCCTAGGTTCCTTAAACTTATTATAAAAACAAATATTTAATTGTCTTCATAATTTAGATTTACTTTTATTATTATTAGTTTAATTCAAATTAAATTCAAAATCCGTTTTTCTTAATTAACTAAATTTAGGTTTTAAAAATTAAATAGCGTAGTATTCAATCTCTGTGGGTTCGACCTTTACTTCCACACTGCAAATCTTTTAAAAGTAAAGCATAAGTTAAGCATACTTTTATATCTTGATTCTGACAACATCATGGAATTTCGCGTGTCCACAGCTACGTTTCAGCTCACTTACGCTGTCGTAGATTGGTAGGAAGTCAAAAGAGCTACGATAGGAGCTGAAGCTGCATGGAGAATGCCTTGGGGAATATTCTGGGAATGATTTCTAGAAAATTACTTCCCAGAAAATGAGAAAGGTCGATAGGAGAAGAATTTCATGAGCTTGGTCCAAGGAGGATGGACTGTACGAGAATATACTACACAATTTGAGCGATTGTCTCAATTCGCTCTATACATGATCGATACACCACAAAAGAAGGTAAAGAGAGTTCACCAAGGATTGAGCCCTCACCTTAGACATATGATGGTTGGTCATCTAAATCAGTCGTTTGAGGGGATTGTTAGATTTGCTGCAGGGTTGGAGAAAGACGCTTTTCCGACACAGCGACCACAGATAAATCAACCTCAGTCGTCAAGATGTTTTCAACAACAAAGTTTCCAGAACCAACAACCGAGAAATACCCAAGGTTGGAGACCTCAGGGTAATTTTCAAGGGAACAAGCATACCTGGGATGGAGCTAGGAAGTCTCAATAGGGTTATCCTCGACCCTAGCAATATCACCAGCAGGGACCATAGCCTTGGGCACTGCTAACAGCTCCGCCAACCAATAACGGAGGATGTTTTAACTACAGGAAGTCAAGGCACATTTCCAAGTTCTGCATAGCTTCCAAGGTTAACCACTTGATGGATGCTATCTTCTGTAACTGTAACAGGCCAGGGCACTTGAGCAGGGATTACTGTGCACCTAGCGGAGGATATTATGGGGCACCAGTTCAGGGGATACAAGGACCCCCAGATCAGACAAGAATGAATCCTATCATCCCAGTAGAAGCAGGTTTTAATGCTGATGATTAGCAACATTTAGAAGCTACGCTTGTACTCTTTCATGGTCAAGTTAAAGCTTTATTTGATACTCGAGCTGCACATTCATTTATTGTTGTTAAGATTATGCGTCAGTTGGGTTTAGAACCCTAGACACTCAAGCCAACACTTAATGCTATGTCACCATTGGGAGTGATTGTTAAGTTAGAAAAAGTGTATAAAGAGTGTCCATTTACCTTGGGAGATAGGAATCTTCCATCAAACTTAGTAGTTCTGTCGATGTCAAAGTTCGACATTATCCTAGGGATGAATTGGTTGACTAAGTATGACACCAATTTAGACTGCTCTACGAGGATGATTGTGTTTCCAATACCAGGATGGCCAATGATCAGATTTCAATGTCAGCCAACGAGCAATATGTTTCTTACTAGTGGTTTAGCTGCAATCAGGAATACGAGTGTCGTGCTCACGATGGATCAGATTCCTACCGTATAAGACCTTCAGGACGTTCTATGATATTAAAGGACTTCCACTGAAAAGAGAAATAGACTTCTATGTGGAATTAGTACCTAGCACATTGTCGATATCTAAGACCCCATGTAGGATGGCGCCAACTGCGATGTTGGAACTAAAGAAGCAAGTTTAGGAACTTGAAGATTTGGGATTTGTTCACCCGAGTGCATCACCTTGGAGAGCACCAGTTCTGCTTGTGAAGAAGAAGGACGGAATACTTCGACTCTGCATAGACTATAGAAAGTTGAACAAGGTAATGATTAAGAATAGGTATCCACTTTCTCGGATAGTGATATATTCAACCAGCTACAAGGATCAAGGATCTTTTTGAAGATCGATCTACGTTCAGGATATCACAAACTGTTAGTTTGACTAAAGGATGTAACGAAGACTACGTTTTGAACGAGATACAAGCATTATAAGTTTCTAGTTATGCCTTTTGGATTGACGAATCCGCCAGCAGTAATCATGGACTTAATGAATATGGTATTTAGACCATATTTGGATCAATTCATTATAGTGTTCATTGTTGACATCTTGATCTACTCCAGGACAAAAAAAGATAACAAGGAGCACTTACAGATTGCTTTACAGACACCTCTTGTATCAAGTATACTACATAAGAACCTACGACTGCCCTTCTTTAACAATCAACATGCTTCAATAGCTGATACAATATATGGCGGTGCTGTAACACTCTTGCCTTGGAAATACAATGCTTCTTGATTTGGAATATAAAACACTACCCCTTTATTGTAACAATCAATATTCGTGTGATTAGCCGCTAACCAATCCATACCCAATATAACATCGAAATATTGAATTACCAAGGGTACCAAATCTATAGTTAACTCTTTACCATACACATTAATCTCACATTTCCTAAACACACCCGAACTAACCAAGGGAGCCTCCAACGGTATTACAATAGACAAATCATAATCCAGAAACTCTAGTGGTTTATCTAGATGTTTATCAAAGTGGTGTGATATAAACGAGTGTGTGGATCCCGAATCTATAAGTACAATTGCTAAATGTGAGTAAATGGGAACCATACTTGAAACAACAGTATCAGCGGAAGCAGTCTTTCCTGGCCTGAGTTGATATATCTCGCCTCCTGTTGTTTCCTCCTCAGAGGTTGCTGAGTAGTCCTCAGTGTAATGGCACTAGAAGCGAAAGAACTAGAATCTGAAGCTCCTTGGAACTTTGATGGACAGTCTTTATCTTGGTGTCCTAACTCCTTGCAAGTAAAACATTGACCCACTCATATCCACATTTTGATTTAGACAGTTTCTTGGCATGTGTCCTGGTTGACAACATATGTTACAAGTGATCGGGTTTGGAAGTTAATTGCATCGTCCCCAATCAAATTTCTGACAAGTTAAACACCTCGGTTTATTTCCACTAGAACCACTACCACTACTGGCCGATGAACCTCCCGGACTCTGCCACTTTGTACTACCCTGGCCACTAGATTGACTCAATCCTATTCTTTTGCTTTGTTGACTCGATGGTGGTGGCATCCTTGAAGTAAACCCAAGATGTCTCTCGGCAATGGAGGTGATGTCTAGTGCCCCGGCATAAGTCTGAGGATGAAATACTATCACTCGTCCTTGGATTTCACTTCGTAGCCCTGCCACAAATTTTCTCACTTTTACCTTCTCATTTGTTAATATATCCCCATCAAACCTTCCCAAACTTGTAAATTGTGTCGAATACTCCCAGACTGTCTTTCCCTCTTGTACCAATTCCAACTCTTGAGCTTTTTGATCCCCAATGATTCTGGAAAGTATATTTCGTTAAATATCTCAAGAAATTGATCCCAAGTAGTCGGTTGATCGGGTCCCAACGTAGTATGCCACCAATACTGCACCTCATCTTTTAACGTGTCAGCAGCAAATAGCACTTTCTGTTCTTTCGTTCACGGTAACACCCTGAAGATTTTCTCCATATCTGAGATCCAAAAGTTTTCTTTCATCGGGTCAGCCTCTCCATGGAATATTGTTGGCTTTTGCTTCTGAAATTTTGAAATAGTAACAACTTCCTCCCTTTGATTCAGATTCAGTTGTATCGATCTTTCATCGACCACATGAGTTTCAGTAACTCGGACTAACCCTTCGATTGCCCTTTCAACTTGTTTCATCCGACTTGGGTTCTCACCTCCAAACATATTGCCTAGAACCCACATTATAATACACAAACACACGTTACTTTTAAGAACACATGGCATGCTAATCAACATTAAAGGCATGCTAAATAAACGTGCATGCGTGATCATATAGCTACCTATCGTTGTGTGCACACTACACGTCGTATGTCTCTCGTTCCCAAAAGCTCAAGCATATTACTCTAAAACCAAAAATTGTCACATCCCAACCCGCCCTGGCAAATTAGGACACCTGTAACAAGACTATACACACCCAAAATACACTAATTAGGAAGAAAAACATGAATTGAACCACTTTAAAGAACTTTATTGTGACAAAACATTCCCAAGGGCAAAATGGTTATTGATAAAGTATAGCCAAATTTTATACCAAAAGATGGGTCTTTGAGTTCCGGTTCCAACACAAAAAATGGCGCACGAATATGAGTTTCTAGAGAGAAAAATGCTTGTTTTCGTAAAAGTGGACAGCTGTTGGGAAACAATTATTACTATTCTTATTATTTAGTTGCCTGGTACTATGTGGTGTGAAAAATCTAGTAACATTCACCCGTCATTCCCTATGGACCCAAAAAGGAAATTTATTTTTCTCTATTTTTGCTGTTTCGGGGCGTGACATGTTTGATGAAGAAGATATATCTATTAATTTTGTGAGGTCAAAAGTGAAATTGGCTGACCCTTTAATAAAAATTACAAGGGAGAACTCTAGTGTATGAAACATCGAGGGGAATGGGACTTAAGCCTGTAACAAAAATCAACAATGATAGTGAACCAACCTATGTAATTGGAGAACCCAAGAAATAGGTTCATATGGGTAATAACAAGTCACTGGTCGGTTTGAGATGCACTATAAATTTATATTATCATCCCTTCCTATGGCGTATAGTGCAATTGCAATGAGAAATGTTTGGTGATTCGGCATATTTGTTAGAGTGCATCCGTACATGGTAGAAATGTTTGATGCATATGTATGTTGTCATGCATACATGTTTAAAATTTTTGTTGTACATGCATAGTGTTTATGCATCGAGACTTACAGAAGTCTACAATCATGGGTGACCGAGAATTATCACCACATACCCGACGTATGAATGAAATGACTGAAATTATTGGGAATATGGGAGATATGATAAGGAATATAGCAGAATGATTGCCCCCAACACCTCCATTTGATACAGCACCGATAGCCGTAATGACAGTATATGAGAATAGGGGTATGAGGTTTGTATCAGAATAATTCTCAAGGAAGAAGCCAACAGAGTTCCATGGGACTTCTAATACAACATTGGCAGAGCATTGGGTTATTAATATGGAAAAAATTTTCCGATCTATTCCAATGTCCGATAGGGAAAGGATTGAGAATGTAAGTGACGTACTGAGAGGGGAAGCCCGAAATTGGTGGGTAAATGTCTTGGACCAAGGGGCACCAACTACTTGGGAAGGGTTCAAGGCAGAATTCAATCATCGATTCCTTTCGCAAGGTACTCACAATGCGAAATAGAGAGAGTTTGATAACCTGAAGCAAGGAGACATGACCGTAACTGAATATACTTCCAAGTTCAATGTGTTGTTAAGATTCGGAAAGGGTTCAGTACCGGAGGAGAAAGATAGAGCGAGAAAGCTCGAGGAAGGTTTAAGAGATAATATTCGGTTGAGGGTAGAGACCTATGAACATTCAACCATGGCAGAAGTGCAACAAACGGCACTTATAGCCGAAAGTGGGATGGAAAGGTCGAGATATAATCAGCAAGGCAAGCGAGATAATGAGGGTGGTGATAAAACCAAGGCAGATCTTTTAAGAGGCCAATTGTACAAAGCTTTAGTTCAAGTTTCAATGATTTTTGGAGGACCCCAAGTAACATACCGTTGTGTTCACTTTACAATAGACCACATACTGGTCGGTGTTTTATGACAAATTTCTAGAACAAAACTTAAGGGATTAATAGTGCTAGTTTGGCACTGGATACGAGGGGAAAATATTATGATTGCGGAATGGATGGGCATCAATCCAGGAATTGCCCAGGGAAGCGTCCTCAGCAAGGAGTTAGTTATATGGCTTCTAGTGGTTCGAAGCCTAAGCAATATAATGAGAGGAGGCAAGAGACAGAGCAACGTCAGGGTTCAGATCAACCCAGGAGATGTGGCTGCTACTGATACAGTGGTCTCAGGTATGGTGCTTGTATGTTTGCACTTAGAACGCATACTTGTTGACTCAAGATCTACGCATTCATTTGTATCGCATGATTTTGTTGAACATTTAAATGTTAGATCGGCACTGTTAGGATATGAACTATCTATTGTTGTACCACTTAGTAAGCCGAAAGTGACGTCTACAATGTAAAAAGACTGTGAGATTAAACTAGGTGAGAAGTTGATGACTGTAGATCTTATATCGATTGTGATGAATCACTTTGATGTGATACTAGGGATGGATTGGTTAGCCCTTAACCAAGCTACGATAGATTGTGAATGGAAAAAAGTTAATTTTTGATCGCCGGTGCATGGGAACTTTTGTTTCCAGGGGAGTGGGGTTACACCGCTACCGTATTTGATTTCGGCTATCCGAGCGAGTAGATTGTTGAGGAAAGGATGTAAGGGATATATGTGTTCAGTGATTGATACTTCAGTGACCGAATTGAAGGTAGAAGATATTCTAATAGTACGAGAGTATCCAGATGTATTCCCTGATGACTTGCTAGATGTTCTGATTGAGAGGGAAATTGAGTTCTCCATTGAGACAATGCTAGACTCTAGACCCGTATCAAAGGCACCGTATTGAATGGCACCCGTAGAGTTGAAAGAATTGAAAGTCCAATTACAAGAACTATTTGACAAGGGTTTTATTCGACCTAGCATATTGCCGTGGGGAGCTCCAGTATTGTTTGTAAAGAAGAAAGACGGTTCAATGCATATGTATGTCGACTACCGAGAGTTAAACAACCTGATAGTAAAAAACAAGTATCCATTGCCAAGAATTGATGATTTATTCGACCAACTTTGGGGAGCACAAGTGTTTTCAAAGATAGATTTGTGATCGGGTTACCATCAGTTGAAAGTAAAATTTGAAGATGTAGAGAAGACAGCTTTCAGAACGCGCTACGGACATTACGAGTTCTTAGTCATGCCATTTGGAGTTACAAATGCACCAGTTGTATTCATGGATCTTATGAACCGAGTCTTCAAGGACTATCTGGATGACTTTGTGATTGTATTAATTGATGATATTCTTATCTATTCACCAAGCGAGATAGAACATGAGAACCACTTGAGGTTAGTACTTCAGAGATTGCGAGAGAAGCAACTATTCAAAAAATTTAAGAAGTGTGAATTTTGGCTACCTAGTATTACTTTTCTTGGGTACTTGATTGACAAGAATGGAGTTTCAGTCGATCGTCATAAAGTAGAAGTTGTGTCGAATTGGCAAAGGCCGACATCCATATCCAAAATTCAAAGTTTCTTAGGATTAGCGGGATACTACTGCCGTTTTATCGAGAATTTCTCGAATATATCATTGCCAATGACAAAGTTGATGAGGAAGGGAATTACTTTTGAATGGAGTCAGGAATGTGGAGACAGTTTTCATGAGTTAAAGTCGCGATTGACAAGAGCACCTATTTTGACCATACCATCTGGAACCGATTGTGATCTATAGTGATGCTTCACATCAGGGGTTAGGATGTGTGCATATATAGGGTAGTGATCTTGTCAAAATCAAGATATACAAGTATACTCTACTTTAAAAGATTTGTAGTTTGGAAGTAGAGGTCGAACCCACAGAGATTGAAATACTAAAGCACTTTAATTTTAAAGCCTAAACCTAGTTAATTAAGAAAACAGAATTTTGATTTTGATTTTAATTAAACTAAGAACAATGAAAATAAATCTAAACTATGAAAGTGATCAAAAATTGTTTTGAGAAATATGTGTATGGAACCTAGGATTGCAAATCCACCACTAGCTTCATAATAAGGGTATCTATGCATAAAATTAGGTTATTAAATTGGATGATAATGGGGAATTGTAGCTACAAGCTGAATTCCACCGTCAAGAAGATAACTACGATTCAAGCATCAACATAATTCATCTTCGGTTAGCACGGAGTGTCTCACACTAAACTAGAGTTGCAGCACACTCCGTCTTCCATAGGCATGAACTATTCTACTACTTGATATCACAATTCAAATAAGCACCATTACATGTAAATAATCCATACAAGCATAGAAAATATAGATCATTGAGCACATCACATTCAAAATAGATCTAAGATAGGAATAAACTTTGAAAGCAACAATATAATCAATGAATACGATTTCATTAATTAAAATCCTCTGAACATGTAATCATCATCCATACATAATAAAACTAAAAAAAATACATAAAATACACTCTCTTACTTGGATAGGGTTTTATTGAAATCCTAGATCTTGGTCTAAGCGGCCATAGAAGCGATGAAATGGCAAGAGGTTGATGGAGGAGGCCATGGGAATCCTTGGTCTTCTTTTTCTTTTCCTTGCTTTCCTCTCTTCAATGACTGAAGTTTTTGTTATGGAAGAATTTGTATAATGTTGTGTAATAATGTGTAACCCAAAAATTGAATAAGAATAGGGTATATATAGATTTGGAATAAGTTTTGGAAGCTTTCCTAAACCTAATCGCACTACAGTTGCTTTATTTACGTTTCTGGACGTATTCAGCCAATTTCGTTCACACAGGGCTCTTCAGTACCTCGAAATATGCAACTTTGGGTTTTTGTACAGGTCATCCGAGCGTGTCGCACGAGCACGATTCCTAAAATTCACGCTAGCGGGCTGCGCGCGTAATGTGCATTTTTCTGCTTCTTTTCTTCTATTTTTACACCCTATTTAGCCTGAAACTCTTGCTTTCTCCCAAAACCTACCAGAAAATAGAAAACAAAGTAAACGTACACAAAAACAGGATAAAAAGTGCTAACAAATGTGAATTAAGGCGTGTAATTAGTACTTGTTCACTCCCTATCACACCCCCAAACCTACATTTTGCTAGTCCTCGAGCAAAATGAACAGAAAAATAAAACTACTAATAAAAATCCTACTCCATTGTCACATCGATCGCGATTGCACTTAGCATATGCAACAAGCCTTTTAAAGCTCTAGGTGTCCCTAGTCGGATGAATGAAGTCTCGTGAGGGTTCTCGTCGAATAAGACACCCACAACCATCTTTATTTCATTATGTATTTAAAAAGTTTTATTAAAAACAAAAAAACATAACATTCCATACTTCTTATTATAAAATAATGATTTGAAATAGAATAACGAACAAGAAAAAACAGAGCCAAACGTCTAAATACGTCATGAAAAATAATTCCAAGCACATGCATCGTATAAATCAATAGATTTTCTCATAAAATTACACGAGTGTGATGTGGTAGTCAAAGGAACACGTGTATGTCATGAACTTGAAATATAACTTGGATAGCCATCCAACTATGCTTCGACTATGAATCTCACAATGTTAATTACACTCTCAAATGAAATATTCAGAACATGTGTAATATCTCTAATATATGGGAGCAAAGGAAATATGTTTTCAAAATGAGAAACGTTCACATATGACTCATAAAAGACGCATGACACGAAAAAAAAAATAGTAGTTTCATGGATAGGACGCCAATAGGCAAGAAAAATTAATCGTTACCATGTTTTAATCCCCCTCCCATCGTTTACATATCTAAACCATGTTTCCTAGGATCAAATAGGACTTTTCAAAGGTTGCAATGTGGCTCAGGCAATGAAAAAGGATAGAAAGGATACATCAATTAATCTTCAGAATGACATTGTAAGGCATATTCAATTTCTTTTATTCATTCTTCTACCAGCTTTCATCTTTTCATTCTCTTCTTTTCATATTTTCTTTTTATTCTTTCAACCTTTTTTCTTCTCTTCCTTTTCGTTGCTTTTGAAACGAATATTCACTGAATACCAAGGCAACTACCCCAAACATCATCTTGTTTTCTTCTTCTTCTTCTTCTTCTTCTTCTTCTTCTTCTTAATCAACACATCGCCTTATCACCACTAAAAGTTGATCAATCTTTCAGTGGTAAACTCCAAGTTGGCAAAGTTGGAGCAAAAAAAAAAGATCATGGTGATTACAGAAAAAGGGCATTTTAAAGGGTCAAAGGGGTGAACTAAGGAAATTAATCATTTATCTGGATAGGTTAAAGGTCAAAAAGGGTGGAAAACAAAGAAGGCCTAAAATCATTTCCTATGGTCATATGGTTATTTAATGTTTACGATGGAAGATTATTTAGCATGGTAACAAATACTTTAACTTGACTGTCAACCAAAACAAGAATAATGAGACTAAACAACAAGTTAATGCGCTATTCAAATAAAATTCAACAAACACAAAATGTATTTATAACCCTCTAAAAAGAAAAGATAGGCTCAAAAGCTCACTAGGTTTAGTCTCCACACTATGTGTTATCTAGAAATCCGAATCATATTACAATTCACACCACACATGTATTCAAGCGACTACGTGCAGTGCATAGATTTGTGTGCAAATCTATGATCTAAAACTACGATTCGAACGATGCATAACCTAAAACATTACAACATGACATAAGCAAGTGTTTAACTACATCTTTCCTTGTCTATCATTCTATAACAATCCAAGTTACATAACAAGAAGTATCGACTCGAGATTGCAAAAAACATTGATA
Organism: Hydrangea macrophylla; assembly: GCA_033977485.1. Classification (NCBI taxonomy): domain Eukaryota; kingdom Viridiplantae; phylum Streptophyta; class Magnoliopsida; order Cornales; family Hydrangeaceae; genus Hydrangea; species Hydrangea macrophylla. The sequence goes on from CM066985.1 coordinate 61,674,863, forward strand.
ACATCGTTTATTTAAGCACAAGTATCGAATTGTTTAAAAAAAAATTGGTGCATAATAATGTGCATGTGAGTGCATACCCCCAAACCTAAACATTTCAGTATCCCCAATGAAACAATAAAATGAAAGAAGGAAGAGTACATAAGGAAGGAATGATATTACCTCAATCTCGGTAATCACAAACTAGGTGAACATATATGAATATGACGATAAAGTTCAATTGCTCCATATGGACACACTAATTCACCTGTCAATACTTGATAAAAGAAAATAAACAAACAAAAGAACCATGATAGAAATATAATATTAAATGCAGATCGTGGTGTACTTGTTGAAAAACTAAACTAAAATCGAAAGACTAAGTGAAAATAAAAAAGAACAAGCACGAACAGAACTATGAAAACGATGAAGGACTAGATATAAAAGGGACCTAAGAGAGCAAATAGAAAAGAGAAAAGCACAAAAGTAAGGTTTGGGAGAAAGAAGAAGAAACAAAAGAGAAAAACACAAAAAAAAACCCTCCTTGCGCTAGCGGTCTCGCGAGCAACTATCGCACATGTAAAATCCTCCACGAGGTTGATCTGAGGCTATTTTTAAGGTTCATAAAAAAAAATTCTAAGGCACAAACTCGCGCGAGCGGGCCGTGCGCACGACATGTCTTCTTTCTTTATTCTCTTCCTTTCAATGTGAATAAATTCAAAATAAATTGACCCCGACCTCCAAACTTGTCCAGAACGATAAAAATTGACTCAAAATGACCCAAAAAGACCAAAGAGTGTACAAAAAAATGAGAAACGGAATAATAAAAGCTTGGGTTGCCTCCCAAGAAGCGCTGTCTTTTACGTCTTCAGCTAGACCATTCTAGATCAAGACTCATGGAGGCCAAAACTCGAACATTGTACCCTTAAAGACATTAGGGATACTCCGGTGGAAACCAGAAATAATGTTATTATTTGTTAAGTCGATCGACAGTTCTCCTTGATCATGTTCAAATCGATTTCTCACCTTTCAAGTAAATTCATCACTAGGATCCGGGTTATTAGGATTTTTCTGTTCATTGTGCATAATCTCCTTCCCTTTATTCATGTTTATTATGTTATTGGGTCCATTAGCTTGTCTAACCTCACTCTCTGCCACACATGGCTAATTGTCATCATTGGGAGGTTGGTCAATAGTGTTAAAAATATTTAATTTTAGGTTCATGTTCCCAAACGACACTTTCATTACACATGTTCGACAGTTGACACACGCATTAGCAGTGGCTAAGAATGGACGACCAAGAATAACAGGAGTGTGTTTCCTAGCATTTAGCACCGGCTCAGTGTCAAGGACCATGAAATCGATAGGATAATAACATTTATCGACTTTTACCAAAACGTCCTCGACGATTTCTCTAGGGATTTTAACAGAACGATCCACTAATTTTATGGTAGCGGTCGTGGGTTTAAGTTCACCTAGACCTGATTATTTATTAACCGTGTATGGTAAGAGATTAACACTTACTCCTAAGTCAAGGAGAGCCGATGAATGATAGTGTCACCTAGGATACATGAAATCGTTGGTGTTCTGGGATCCTTATATTTTGGAGGAGCGCATTGGAAATCGAACTTATTTTTTTGTGAGGAAGACCTTTTTCGGATTATGACTGCGCAACTTGTGCTTTTGAGTGCACGGGTCTTTTAGACATTTAGTGTAAGCAGGAATTTGTTTTATAGCGTCGAGGAATGAGATATTGATTTTAACTTGTTTAAACACCTCGAGTATATCTTCAATTTTTTATCCTTTCTTTGAAAAATGTGACAGTTCCTCAATGTTTGGTGGGAAAGGCATTTTCGAAACATAATTAGTTGGGACCAGTTCATTTTCTTTCCTAATTCAGCTCGTGTGCTCACCCTTCTCTTGATTCAAATTAATGTTCCCATCCTTTAAATCATCTCTCAGAATCTCTATAACTTCTTCATCTCGTATAATCACCCTAGTCGAGATGGCGTTTACTTGCTCACTCATACCCTTAATCTCATATTATCCCTTAGGGTTTTAAATAGTTTGGCTAAACAACTTACCCTCATTTCTACGACTCAGCGCATTAGTAGTTGTCCCATTTGGGACTCAAGCTTCGCAATGGATTGTGTGTGAGAGTGCACTATTTATGCTTATGCTTGTGCTTGTGCTTGCACTTGCATTTCGATATTCTTAAGGGACGCCAACACCTTTTCTTGAAAAGCATTATCCCTTAGAGGGTTAGGATTAGGAGGGGGGTGTTGGTATTGACTCTATTGAAATTGGAGTCGATAAGTATTAGAAAAATTAGTCGTCATAGGATTATAACTATTTTGTGGGAATCGTTTAATAGAGTGTATGTGTTGCTCCACAAATTTCAGAAATTGAGACACGGATAGGTATGCAAGTGTGGAATGTGAAGGATCAGAACATATTTGACAAATTTCGTAAGATGGTGAGCCCGTTGTTTGGTTTATCGTCATAAATTGGTCAAGTTTTTTAGATAGTTCTTACAATTCAATTTAGTGACTTGACTCGAACCATTCCTCTCGCTTAGGTTGAGGGAGAAGGCACTCCTCAGGACGTACCGACACGGCTTGATGCATTGAATTTTCACTTAACGTTTCAAATATTTTCTATGCCTCATCAGTGCTTTTGTGTAGGAAGGTACCCGCACAAACGACATCGACGGTATTACGAACTAAGGGAACAAGTCCCTCATAGAAGATCTGCACTAATTGCCACTTGGGAATTTGATGATGTGGGCATGAGCGCAATAGTTCTTTAAATTGTTCCCAAGTGTTATAGAGCGTTTCCCCATCTTGCATCACAAAGTTCAATATGGATTTTATTATTGGATTAGTTCTTGTGATGGGGAAAAACTTTTGTAAAAATGTGGTATGTAATGCTCCCATGTTGGAATAGTGTTTGGCTCAAGAGATTGGAGCCAATGCTTAGCTTTATCTTTTAAGGAGAATGGGAAGAGACGCAATTTTAATTCATCATCAGTTAGATTTTAGATTTTCAATGTAGAGCATATGTCTTGGAACTCTCCTAAGTGATGATAAAGATCTTCTTTAATATGGCCATAGAATGAAGGAAGTAGCACGATGGTAGATGAATTTATCTCAAAGTGAGGCGCCGTCACTTTCGATAATTCGATACATGCTTGTGGCGTGTAGGCCGTAGGAATGAAATAATCTTTTAAGGGAGGCGGTTAAGGTATGTTAGCGTTATTTCTATTATTTCCGTTGTTCTCGTTGTGTCCAAAGTCGGCCATTGGAATAGGTTCGATGTTAATAGTTCGAGTTTTTCTTAAACGTTTAAGAGTGCTTTGGATTTCAGACATAAACAAAGATGACAGTTGAGGTATTGATTCGTCGTCTAACAACCGAGTTTTAGAAGCTTGGATTGAGGACCTACTGACTCTTAGAGTACATTCAAGTTCAGGATCGAAAGAATGTAATTCGGGTTTACTTGAACGCGTACCAAACATAAACTAAAAAAAAAAAAACGACACTAAGATAAAGACTAACTCAAACAAATACGAAAAGCAACCACACAAATAAGACAACAAGCATACAACTACTATGATGCATGAAAGTTATCCTGTTATGCAGTGATTCACGTCGAAGCCCAACACCCCGGGTTTCCTAGCTAATGCACATGCAAATCAACTCTAAACTAATGCAAATAGTGCATCTCAGTGCCCTGACTTACGGTGGTTTGATGCGAAATTAAAATAAAGCAGATTTACTTGGTATTTTTTATTTTTTTATTGCAATTTTTATTTCAGGTTTACGTAAGCTTCGTTGACGTGCACTGCTGCTCCACTCCAACTTGCTATGATTTGATGACTTGAAAGCTACAAAAAATGGATAATTTTAGCGACTCAAAAATTAAACTAAAAATAAAGGAAATAAAATCTAACCTAATATTTACTAACTAATTAAATCAAGATTCTAAAAATTAATGTAAAAATATCGCAATCCCCGGCAACGGTACCAAAAATTAATCTTGTCAAAATCAAGACATAAAAGTATACTCTACTTTAAAAGATTTGTAGCGTGGAAGTAGAGGTCGAACCCACAGAGATTGAAATACTAAGCCACTTTAATTTTAAAACCTAAACCTAATTAATTAAGAAAATAGAATTTTGATTTTGAGAAAATGGTCAAATTTCACAAAAGTACTGCATTATTAGTTATCAGTTAACATTGTCTCTTAGATTTGAATTATTATCTAATGTCATCATATTGCTTGTATGATCATGTGTTTTTTGTGAACTATAGTAGTGTGATGGATCAATTGCATGATGTTCCGATGGAGAGACATGTTTTAGCATTGTGTAAGTTTGGTGATGAATCCGTGGCTACAAGAATTTCATCGATGGTTGGGTTGGCAATTTGTTGCATGTGATACATCAACGGTGGCCTAGGTTGAAGATAGGTTCGGTGTCCATTTCTTATCAGCTTCCAGGTCATTCTCTTTGTATGCTGGCTAATGAAGAGGACTTTTCAATTATGAAGGAGTTGGTGAGTATTAAGATGATGGAACATGTTGTAATTTGTGTGAAAGATTTTGATGATCGAGGCATTGAAGAGTTTAGCGGATCTAACGAGGTTGATACGGCTATTGTTTGGTGTGAGTATGAGTTGGAAAGTCAAATATGTATGCCTCCAAACTGGGCTATGAATCGTGAGAAGTAGTTGTTGGGTGCAGCTTGGAGTCGTGAGATTCTAGAAGTTAACCAAAAGTTTGAAGGTGGAGTTGAAGCATTCCGGTCATTATTGTCCAAATATGTGATTCAAACTGATTTTAATTTCAGGTACAAGAAAAATGACAAGGATAGAATAACTGTGGAGTGTAGTTTGCAAGAGGAGTCGGGTTGTCCATGGCGCGTTCATGCTTCGAAGAAAAAAATCAATGGTTTTTTTTTATATTCGAACAATGAATCTTGCACATACTTGTGGCTCTGTTGTGAGGACATCCAGTCATTCCAGTGCCTCTTCAAATTTGATGGGAGAGTTGTATTGTGATAAGATTCGTGAGAAACCATTGACACGGCCAGGAGAGCTGTAATTTGATGTGAAGAAGGATTATGGGTTAGATGTTGAGTATCATTGTGCATGGAAGGGAATCGAGAAGGCAAGGAATGAAATTTATGGAGATCACGAGTTGTCGTTTGACAAGCTGAGATGGTATTTGAAGGAGGTAGAGAAGGCAAACCCTGGAAGTCAATTTCGTTTGGAAGTTAACGTTGAAACTCACAGGTTTGAGACGTGCTTTATTTGTTTTAGAGCTTGTTTGGATGGATACAAGTTCCTTAGACCGTTGATTTTTTTGGACAGAACATTCTTAAAGGTCAATATAAAGGTGTGTTGCTTGGTGCAATGAGTAAAGATGGAGATGAAGGTATTCTTTGTTATTCTTTTTATCTGGTAAATGTAGTATACGAAACTGGTGAAATTTCAACATTGTTGCATAGTTGGTGAATATTCAATGGTTTGTTTGTATATTGCAATGTCCTATTATCTAATATCATTACATTTTGAATTTCTCATGTTTGGGTATTGTACATTTTTTAAATAGAGAATTTTTGAAACTTTAAACAATTTGTTTATAGTAGTGATGTGTTTTGTTACATTTTTGATACATCTACCACTTTTATACAAAGCATTTTTTGTTTGTGTTTTGTGGTTACATTTGTGTTGAAATCTGCATACTTCTTTCACCATTTTTTCATTCATAAATTTTTGTTGGTGATACAGGTATAATCAGCATTGCATATGCTATAGTTAGTTCGGAAGATATTGCAAATTGGACATGGTTTTTGAAGGAGTTAAGAAACTGCATAGATTTGGATCGAACTATAACATTTATTTCTGACCAGAATGATGTTCTTATTCAAGGAGTGAAGAGTGTCTTTACTGAGCATTGCGATGCTCATTGTTTGTTTCACTTGTAATTGAATTTGAAGACAAGATTTAAGGGGATAAGGGGTAAATTACGTTCAAGGATGGTTTTTAAGTTTGGGCAGTGTGCTATTGCTGGAACCGTTGAGAAGTTTAAGTCTCAACTGGACTCTTTGATTTCTGAGGGTAGTAGTCCGATGAGAGATTTCCTTAAGGATTTGCTGTATGAATAGGATTTTGGAGCCCCCGTTTTTTAATTTTTAGGGGGGGGGGGGGGGGGGGGGGGGTGGAGTTTTACCACTTTAATACAACCCCAATTGAAACCGGTGTGAAATTTTACTACAAGATTAAATAGTTTCACTAAAAGTAGTAATACTTACTTTCGCCCAAGAATTGTGTTAACTCTTACAAGTAAGTTTTGCTCCTCTTTTGTCAATTTTTTTGTAAATAGAACAATTGCTTTCTTATCTACCAGAAACTTCTCCTTCTCATCCTGATTATTTCCCTTGTGCACTTCTCGCCTTATTCTCTTTTTGAATGAATACATATATTCTGGTTGACGATTTTTCTTCCTTGTTCTCTTGTCGATGATTAATTTCTCTTGGGAAAATTGCTATAGAAGGAATATACATTGTTTAGTAAGAGTGCAATAATTAACTTGTCAAATGTAGATGAAACTTTAGTGGTTGTGAAAGTACATTTTTATCGAAATACTGTCAAAAGTTGATGACATTTTTGCTTCATCATTATTCTCTTCTTCTTCTTAATTTTGTATTGAACATTCCAATGATTAACTTCACTTCTTTTGTCTGCTAGCTTTTTTTTCAACTCTTCTATTTCCTTGTCCTTTTCCTCCCGCATATTTTCAAAACTTTTCCGAAGTTCGAGCTCTCTTTTTTCTAATCTATCACACTGTCCTTCGAGTTTCTTCAGATCATTATTTGCATTCCACACTTGTGTGGTTCCATGACAGTTTTCTTCCTCTAGGCACTTCTGGAATTAATCATTTTGAGTCACATCATAGCAATTGTACTCTTCCTTACTTTCTTATAGTTCTTTCTCTAAATTCTTGATCACCATTTCCTTGTCTTGCATTGTTACTTTAATCATTTCAATTTCAGCATTGAGGTTAACTTGCATTATGTATTTTTCCCCTTTTTCCTCTGCAAGCATTTTCTTCAATTCAGCACACTTCTTTTCGAGGTTTTCATTTTGACGCTTTAAGATAGCTACTTCTAATTCAATGTCTTCAGGAGGATCCAATGCCCTTTCCATTACTTCCCTCTCAAATCCTTCCACTTGATTTTTTTCATCCAACTCTTCAATATTCATATTTCTTGGTGGAGTTCTTGGAAGTGATAGAGAGATGTAGCTTGATGGTGTCCTTTTTGTTCTCTTTTTCTTTATTATGGGAGAGGAAGGCTGTAATAGACTTTGAGCTGACTTGAACGTCTCTTCAGAATCTTCAATTTTGTTAGCCGACTGTGAATCGGATGCCAAATTAACCACATAGCTAGCTGTTTTCATTATGATTTCCTGAAGTTCAAAAGTTTTTTTTTTGTTCATGGTGTGTAAAATCCATTAGACTATGCCCTTCTCCTTCTCCTAGTCTTTCTTCATTCTCATTGTCCCCATGATGACCTCTAGTGGTTGTTCCTTGTAAGCATACAATCTTGTGATTTTGGGACAGACAAGGAATGTGTTTGAATTTCTTGCTCAAATGATGATTCCAGGACAAACGATAGAAGTGTTTGAGTATCATTGTCTTCTTTAGATCTATTATTGTCCTCTTCAAATTCCTCTTCGGTTTCTTTCCCTTCCTCAACCTGCTCTTCATTCTCTTCAAATCCATTACTATCATTAGCATATACCCTTTTTTCCTCCTCTGTGCTCTAAAGTTCTCCAACCATGACCTGCAATTTTCAACATGGTAAATGTTTACAAGATTCAATTCCAACAGCAACAACAAGAAGAAGAAGAAGAAGGAAAAAAGAGTTGTCAATTTTGACCACTTTTTTGAAACAGTGGTGTAATATTAGCAAAAAGTGGTCAAGTGCTTACATTTACCCTTTGTACTTGTTAGACTTCTCAAGGGGTTTATACTTTTCATTTAATGTTATGGTTCCCACTTCTGGTGTCCTAAATTAGTCCCCAACTAGCCCCCTAAACAGCACTATAATCAGCCCTAAAATAGCCCCCCAATTAGCCCCCAACCAGCCCCTAAACAGCTTAAAACAGCCCTCTAATTAGCCCCCAACCAGCCCCAAAACAGCCCCCCAATTAGTCCCAATGTAATTTGACCACTTTTTTGAAACAGTGGTGTAATTTCAGCAAAAAGTGGTCAAGTGCTTACAGTGTTGATATTTCATCAAATTTGGCATTTTCAACAAGTGGTTCAACAAAGTAATCAAATCTCCAAAGATTTCACCTGTGTGTCACCTATCCTCGAGAGAGAGAAATCAGGCCTCTTAAGAACCTTGTTAAGTGCTCGGAGGTTCCATTTGAGTAATCTTGGTATGTGCTTTTCATTTGTTGTCGGCTGAATTAACATTGTATGCTCACATAACCAATACTGCAAGAGTAATAATTTTTTTTAGATTCAAAGCGATTTCATTAGATGTTATATAATTTGTTAGTTGTAGTTTGTTGTTTTTACCTGTAATGCAAATATACACCCTGACACTTTTTCATCTTCAATGGTTGACATGATGGAATTGATAATTTTCCTTGACCAATTGTATGTTACCATTGCATCAATGTCATCAACATGATAACAAAATCCCCATTTTAGCTTGTTGCCTCTATTTACAAAGAGGAATGTGACAAACAAGTACAGGAAGAGCAAACACGCTACATCTTCTACTGCATTTTGATATTTTCTTCGTAATGCATTATTCATCGCGCGTGAAATGGCTGGAGTATTTAGCATTTTGATTTTTGTACCAAAACATCAAACAAACTCTGTCTCCTTTTTAGTGGTATACGTGAGCTCCAATTTCTCATCACCCGATAATATCCCTAGGATTAACTCTATGTCATTTTCTTGCATGGTCATGTAATGGTTCCCTATCTTGAATTTTCTTTCTTTCTTGTCATATTGATCAATGATTCGATCCGTTGAAAGATTAAATCTTAAAGGATCAACATCATTCTCGATTAGTGCCTTGAAGAAAATCCAAAATGGTGTTCTCTTTAGAATGTCAATATGTTGTTGGGTGAAGATACTGTCCTGCACTTTCAACTTTGCGATTTCACCAACAATTGCTTTCATTGATGATCATTATCTGTCTGACTGAGAGTGATATTGAGATTGAGATTGAGATTCTGTTTTTTGGGATTATTGTGCTATTTTCCCTACAATGAAGAACATTAATTCATTAATTTTTAGCATTGTGTTGTAAATCCCAATAACAACAACAATTTTGTATCAGTGAAAGAGGTGTTTTTGATTTTACCTTTTCCTTGTTGGGACTTTATCGTTTGTGATTGTTTTCCTGACATAAACAAATTAAACAGATTAAATTTTGGAAGCCATAACAATAACAAGTTAAAATAATGGTGAAATGTCACCACTGTTTTAGAAGGTGGTCAAAAATAGGTGGTGAAATTTCAGCACTTTATGTTAATAAATCATTACACACAAATAAGAATTGTTTTGAAATTCCACCATTGCTGAGTGGTGATTTCAAGTTAAAGAAGTTTAACAATGGTGGTTTCAAGTTGAAAATGGTGAAATTTCACCACTATTTTAAAAGGTAAAAACCATAACAGTAATAACAAGTTGAAACAGTGGAGAAATTTCACCATTGTTTTAAAAGGTGGTGAAATTTCACCACAGTTTCAAATTTTTCATCATGTCAACAAATTCAACTCAAACAGTATGATGATTTTTTTCCCTCAGATCACACACCACTATTTTAGAAGGTGGTGAAGTTTATGATAATAAATCATTGCACACAAATAAGATTTGTGCTTTGAAATTTTACAATTTAACAATGGTGATTTCAAGTTCACGAAATTTAACAATGGCGATGAAACAGTGGTGAAATTTCACCACTGTTTTAAAAGGTGAAAACCATAACAGCAATAACAAGTTGAAACAATGGAGAAATTTTACCATTGTTTTAAAAGGTAAAAGCCATAATAGCAATAACAAGTTGAAACAGTGAAGAAATTTCACCACTGTTTTAAAAGGAGGTGAAATTTCACCATAGATTTATCTTTTCATCCTTTGAACAACTTCGACTCAAACAGTATGATTTTTTTCCTTAGATCACATGTTGTGATTTTTTTTCCTCGTTTTTGAAAACAAACATGAGCAGGGTGTTAAAATTTCACCATTTTTATGTTTATGTCATTGAACACATATGATTTGTTCTTTGAAATTTTGTCATTGCTGAGTGGTGAGGTGAAATTTCACAAAATTCATCGTTTGAGAATTATGACTTTAGGCATAAAACAAAAGCATCCCAAATTTTTATGTAAACCATACCTGTTTTCGCCATCTTAACAATCTGCAATGAGAAGTTGAGGGTATCAATCCACCGATCACCAAAGTGTAAATTGAATGTCGGTACATCATTTTAGCAAGGTCTCAATCAGTCAACTTAGAATTTTGAGAAACAAAAAGATTAAATTTAGCAATATAATACTAATTGGAAGCCATAACAACAATAACAAGTGTTGGTAGATGGACCTGCATAAATAACACAGTGTCCAATTCAAACAGGGCAGAGCTATATATATAACTTCACCATAACTAGCCAAAGAGCGACCTTGTTTTGGCATGCACACATCTCATGGATGAGAGCTATACTCTATGGACCTATAGTTATCCTCCCCAAGCGATATGTGGCTTACCCATTTCCACAACCCCACAAAGAAGTACCCATCATTTTTGTTACCTGTACATAACACTATTGTTTTTAAAAATGCTATCAACTGAAAGTAGTTTATATTGCAAAAGCCAAAATCTACTTCTACAAATGTTCTGAAACAATTCTCACAGAAGTTACCTATACATAATACTATTGTTTTATATAAACTTGGTTGTTTCGTAGATCAAATTTTTTTTTGGTAGGGCTCATCAACCAATCAACAGATAAATGAAGTAGAAGCAACATGCACAGCAACATTCACATCCACAGGATATAAATGAAGCAGAAGCAAAACAATCGTTTGATCAACCCGAGTCCAAACAATTCTCAAACCCATCAATTTGTGCATCCATGATATAAATGAAGCTATTCCCAATTTGAAAATCATTTTAATATCGAAAGTCTTCCCTCTCAAATTTGTCAGAAACTGAAATTCATCATGTTCTTCATTTAATGGTTATTCCCAAGTTTTCCTAGGATGATGTAATTGATGGTGATATAGAACTGCTATTGTGGGTCTTCAAAGGCTCAATCAGACTTTTAATTGAGTTATATTACTGTTTTTTTGCCCAAATCAGTGTTTAGGGTTTAAGATTTCAAATCTCACTTAATTCACAATCTCAAAAACAAAAATCCAGAAATCCCCCAAATACATATATACGATGTATACACAAATCAGGATATAAATAAATATTTATATATGTATATATATATATATAGAGAGAGAGAGAGAGAGAGAAATAGCGATGACCTGAGCTATGGACGAAACTATCACCCGAGAGAGAGAAATAGCTATGACCTAAGCTATGGAAGAAACTATTGCTGGCGGTTCCGCACGATGGACGATTCCGTGAAGGCGCGACAGTGGCAATAGAGAGAGAGAGAGAGAGTGAGAGAGAGAGAGATTGTTTGGGCGGGAGATTGAGAGTCGATAGTTAGAAGAAGGTGGGGGTATTTTCGTCCAACAATATTTGAGGGACATATTGATACATATTTTTATAACTTGTCCTTAAACTAACATAACACTATAAATTGTCCTAATATGTAATTGACCGCTAAAATTATGATCCAGGTCATAATTTAAAATCATTTTAATTATGTATCTGTTTGCAACAAATCTCTGGTGTGGTGTGTGTTGGGCGTGCCAGAGTCCGTGTGGACTCAAAGTGGTGTGATTACTTGATCTGACTTCTAATTTAGCGATTCGTTATTTAACAATAAAACAACAGAATGTGGGCTTTCTCTACTCTGATGCAAGTAAGAAATTACAAATGGAAACTGTAAAAAGGGAAACTAAATACAACGATTCAGAATACCTCCATAGACATCATCTTCTCCATTGATTGAAAAGTAGTGATTACAGATATTCAACGTATTAGAATAAAAACGAGCACTCAGAACTCACAGATTACTCAAAATCACTCAAGAACAAGAAAGAATTGTTATGAGGAGACACTAAAAGTCTGCTGAGAGCAGAAGTGGCGTGTGTGTTAGCCCCTTTCCAATGTTGCACCACATGTCCTATTTATAGACTTGTTTGCACAACTGCTCATGTTAGTGGGGATCATGGGGTAGTGGGGTACGTGGCCCCTGGTTTCTAGGCATGTATCAGTTTATGCTCCCACTATGTCCCATGATCAACTTCCATGACTTGTGTGATGATCCCACTTCTGCCTCGTTCCTCTTTTCACGTAACTGCTTTTCCTTCCAGCTCAGCATATTCTGAAGAGCACGTTCTCATTCCTGCTTAACTGCCTACTTCCTGAGTAAATTCATGACCGATTGTGTTTCTCCCTGAATAGCTTAATTTCTGCTGGTAATATAAATTGGCCTTCTATTCAGTAGGAAGCCTATTCGCGTTTCTTGGTTTCTTTACACCGATGTTGTCTTTGACCTTCACTGATCCCATGGACTGCTTTTATCATCCTATGGACTTGCTACTGCAGGATCTGTAGAGAAGATCATCGGCCTTATCTGTTAATGCCGAGGTGTGTCCCTGATCTTTTCTGATATCGGCCTTGTTTATTGAGACCGATATCTTTATGAGAGTCGTTTTGTTATTGCCGATATCAGGGCTCAACAGTCATAAATAAGTTGGGCGTCGGTCAAATATTACCGATGTTAGGGCTGCAGTTGAGGCTACTCTGCAACTAGCCATACTTGTTAAAACTGGAGTACTTCTCTGAGAACCTTGTATCAACCTGTCCTCGGTCTTGATACCGATATCCTCATATGGAATGTACCATCCTTACCAGTAGCTAGATCAGATATCAGTTTTTCCTACGTCATCGGCCTCATCACCCGTTCATCTGCCTACGTGGTCTAGTGATGACGTCCTGAGTCTACATGACCGTCACGTGCCTTGGGAAACCCTAATTTAGGGTGTAAATAGTATCTTAATCAAACATTTTAGTCCTTGATATGGAACATCTAATTGTACAAATTTAACTCGACTTTTTGAGTCATTATTTCGAATTTTGAAAATGGTTTTCCCTCCAAAATTTTGATTCGTCAAGATCTTTTTTTTTTTAATACTTATCTGGATCCGGACTGGATACACATACACCCCATACACACACGCACACTCCAACCCCAAAGCCTCACACTGGCCCAAAGCAAAGTCCAACAAGGCAACTCATTCCGACTGAAGGATAACTGCGAGGCAAGCAATTTGAATCCTCTATGAGAATTCGAACCCTATCCCTCACTACTGGAAAGAGAGAGGTTATGCCAATTGGGCTACAACCCGCTCGGCGAAAGGTCAAGATCTTAAGATCATTAAACCATTTTTATTTGAGTAATGCTAAGCTTCCCAAATTCAAATCTCAAAAACCCATTTCAAATGATATGGCAGTGGGACCACTGAGACTCACTTAAACATCCTCCAATCAAAATTCAGTGGTCCCACTGCCACATCATTTGTAATAAAAATTTGGAAAGTATAGCATTACTCTTTTTCGTTAACCCCAAAACGTGAAACATTTTTTTTACCCTTGAGCTGTGCTATTCAAATTTAATGGTCCAAATTTGCTCCCATTTTTCAAAAAACCACAAAATCTGAATTTAGAAAATGCATTTGCTTCCAAAATTTTGATGCAAGGGTTTTAAGAGATCATAAACCATTGCATCTTAGTCCCCGTATCGTGAGAAATTTTGAACCCTTTAATATGAATTTATTCTCAAATGTTTTACCAGAGGGATTATCACCAATCGTATTTCACACACTCCATGACCAAAATTGCTACACTCACATCTAAATTCACACTCAATTTCACACCAAACAATCCTGACCCTTGATTTCAGTGGCCCCCATGTGGGTCACATATGGGTCCCATACAAGACCCACCAGAATCAAGGGTCAAAATGTATTTGATGTAGAATTGAGTGTGAATTTAGTTGTGGGTGTAGCATTACTCCTTCATCACACCACCATCATTGTCATCGAAAGTGAAACCATCACTACTCTAATATACAAATCTAGGGTTTTGATTAGGTTAATATTGGTTAGATTTAATGGGTTGGAATAAGTTAAAATTGGTTTAGATTTACTAATAGATAAACCAATGAATCTGACTTACGTTCAAAAAATGCCTTATAAGGAAAGGGATAGGCTTATAAAAAACACAAACATGGGCTATGCTTGGGACAATCCAATATACCACTGGACCACAGGGAAAGCACAACTCAGCTTTGATTCTAAATTGAAAGACTGCTGGGTGGTCTTGGGCATTCTCAACCCCTAAAACTAGTTCATGAGGTGAGACTTTCCCTCATAGTTATAAACCGATCACCTGCCCTTTTCACATCCGATGTGGGAAACCCCAACAAAGACCACTGAGCCTGACTCACCCTTAAAAACACGCCTTATAGGGAGGATTACCCAAGGCTTACAAGAAGCACGGACGGGACTATGCCCAAACGACGTGGGACAATCCAACATATTTAATGTAAGTTTATAACAAACTTTACAACAAAATATAGCACCACAGACGGTAAAGTTAAAATGGACCTAACCACAAGGGGTTAAAATGTATTTAACCCACCAATTTTTGTATTTACATCATATCATAATCAAACATTTTGATTTTTGTTGAGATTATACTATTCTACTGCCTGAATTGTCTAATATCAATGCGTCTAGATGTGTCAGAATGTGTGCAGATATCCAACCTTGGTTTCAAAAACAACATTAACATATGAATGAACTGTATATGCTCTCAAGAAGCATTTGACATGCATTAATTTCATAAGTATTAAGGAAAAATTAAATGACTGTGTGACCATCTAAAATAACTTGCAATACATAAATTCAATAGCTCCGCGATAATTGAGTGCACAACGAGGGAATAGAAGTAGGAGCATATTTATTCCATATTACCTAAAAAAGAAAAATAAAAGTAGGAACACCTGAGAATAAGGGTGATATGTTTCTCAATCCTCTGAAATTGTGGTGAGAGTCAATTTCATTAATATATTTAGCATATGCTGCACAGTACTTAGTTTCAAAAGGATAGCTATCTAATGTGATACTAAAATAAAATTGAACTCTCAACTTTTGGTGTCTAAGATAAGTTCACTCTCTATACAGTATCTCGGGTTGATTGTTACAAAGTCAACAGAACAAAACATTTGTCTTCAAAGGCAAAAACACTCTCAGTAGAATCCTATTCGTCATGTCCTACACGATAAAATATTAAATTCATCTGAGCTAAGCATGAACTATATGTTTTGCAGTAGTACCACAAACACACCCCCCCCCCAATCAAAGGAATAGATGAGAAGATAAGCTACAAAATGGTGATCTTTGCAATTCTGGACATGATCTCATATGGATCCATATCCGAAGCAGCCCTCCCATATACCAGATATCCCTCTTTCCCTGTAAATGTATCACTGGCTCCAACCTCCTGTCAAAGTTACGACAAATTACTCATGATCGTGAAGGAACTGTCATAGGATCGCATTTTATGACGAAACAAAAATGTTTTTTTTTTTCCAATTATGTTAGAAGTTACATATTAGTAGTATATAATGGCAAGAATTCTGATAACTGTCACTAGAGTCTATGTTATTAAGAATAGATGGTTGTTTCAAGAATACAAGTATTGTGTCGATCCAAAAAACGTGCATGTATGGTTATCCCAATTTCAACCGATGCCTATTTTCATAGCCAAACCATCTATCTTAACTGTAATCACCAGTGTCAAACCGGTTTAAAAGGTCAAAGTGTAATTATTTACAGAAAGAAAATTTTAATTGGCAGAGGATTTTTGATAGATCTTGGAGTCATATGGGTGTGCTAGATCTGGAAACCAATCAGGTTGATTTGCACAATGCCTATGCATGTATGTGTCCATTTAATGAGAGATAAGAGCTGCAGGGAGATTTGGAATAAATGAAATGTGCACAAGACTTAATGCGGAGTAAATTTGTCATGTTTAGATACCGAATATAAGGGCATTCACTTCCTTTCGGTTCAGGTTATTATATTCAATCAATAAAGATAGTTGGGTAACATTGGTCATCTAAAGTCCAGAATAGACGCTGACATCATAACAAGATTTCATCCCATCTCAATTTACGGCAGTTAACAGAAAGGAAGTCACTGAAACAGGCTTTTACTTTCAAGGGAGGTTGCTGGTACTTTGAAACTAAGAGTATATTGAAAAATCTCAGGAGTGAAATTACCCCCTTTTTATTTTTATTTTTAATTTTTTTTTATGGGTGACAATTTAAGTTGTGTGCGAGTTGTTGGAGTCATCACAGGGAAAGAAAAAGGAGGCTGATTGCATTCTCACCAGTTGCAATTCCATCATCTTAATTTCCAGCTTACTCTGTCCTTATCAAAGTGCTTACACAATTGTATTGTTTTGTTTCGCGGTAAATATTTTTGAAGCATCAACCAAACACTGCAGAATTAGAAGGACAATGATTTTTTCTATGTAAAGCCTACTACAGCTAGCCCATGTAATTCCACCATAATGCTAAAAACTCTTATTTAGAATTAAATCCCACCACATAATTCATCTAGGTCAAGGGGATTCTTAGAAAGAAGTAGGAAAAAGTACATGAGAAATTCTACAAGCAATATTTGAAGAAGAAACTCATTTTACCCCAAAGTATGTGGAGTCAGGCTGACTGCTTGCACTAGCGTCTTTTCTGTGTTGTTCATTAAGCTTTTCAACAGCCTCAAGGATGATGGTACCTTGTTTATCATTCCTCATTGACTGGGTGCTGAACTAATAATTTATATATTTCTTTATAATGAGACAGGAAGGAAGACCAAAGATAGATTTTGACTCGTGAATGGTAAGCCGTGATGAAAATCAAAGAAGCAATTCCTGTTATTAAATACTTGTTTTACCTGTAACCTATGTTAGCATGGTTTTCAATGGAATGGCCGTGGAGAAGAACAGACAAATATGGCTTATGAAAGTAATAACCTTGTGGTATTCAAATCATCCAAGTTTTGGGATGACTTGAGTGTGGAAATCAATTTGTCGCCTTGGATGCTTTAGCAAAAAAACAGGTGAGCTACTATGATTGGGTATATACAGTAGCGAAGCAGATTGAATTCGAGGTAATAATAGACTTAGAAAAACATATATGTATGCATATATTGTTAACCTGGACAGGAATGGGGTCAAAAGAGACCAGAACATCACCAATTTCAGCAATTCTCTATCAACAATAAAAACAGAAAGGAAATAACTAAGGATAAGAAGATAATAATGCTATGGAAATACATGTCTACTATCTCAACTATGTTGTAGTGTGTACCTTCAAATGTAACGATCCACCCATAGTTCATCTGCCAATGAGAGGCCAAAATTGGGTCCAATATGAAACTTCCACTATATGACATAAGTGACCAGTCTATTGGAAACACCGACTCAAAGCAGAACAGAAGAAAAACAACAAAAGGGACTAGATTCAACTGTGCATTTTTACCTGGCCTGGACTCTCTCCTCCATTGATGCCACTTACGCCAATGCCAGCATAAAGACATGCAATGTAATGGGAATCAACAATATGACGTCCAACGGCTTTATCAGCACCAACTCCACAACGATATTGAATCTACTCATTTTTGTCAAATCATGAGTTGAAACATGAACTGGTTTTTGCTAAAATTATGAATGTGAATCCTAAGATTTACTCTTTCTAGAAAAGAAGTAAAAATGCACATCTATATATTATTTATTACAAAAAAAAATACATGTGCTCTAGTTAGTGAATAAACTAACAACATAACACAAATTTCGTGCAATATCAAAGTTCCAAATGTTGAAACTTGAAAGTTCTCTGATTAATACTTAAAAAACATCAAATTAAAAAATTATGAATCGTGAACTGCATTCATCATGAATCGTATCAGGTTTTATGAAGCTTTAATTGACTCGTGTGAATCCACCGATTCCAAGAACCAAGCTCCTACTTGTGTAAAATTTTAAGGCAGTGATCGAGAACTATAAAGTACGAAGGAGTTGAGAATTCCAATACCTCGAGATTAGTATAACCTCCCACTGGCCACCCCATAGGCCAATTATGCTTTTTCTGCATTAGTATGAACTCTTGGTCAATTCCAAACCTGTTTGTACAACATAAGTATCTCATATATCACGAAGTCTTAGAAAAAATGCCAACCAAAATGCAAGGACAGCAGGAAAATGAAGGAACAAAGAGAGGGTAGAAAACACTTTCAATCAAGAGAAGGAAATATTAGATACCATGACATTGTGGAAGCAACTTCAGGATCTCTGAATGTCTTTTCAGCATGAAACCTCTTATTCCATTTACTAGCTTCATTACTGGAAGTGTAAGCATCACACATTACCTACCCAAATTACAAGAGCTCATATGCGTCAGAGACACATTTTTTGTTTCGACATTTGATTAGAAACAAACAAAGTGACTTAATATGGATGCAAATTAAAGATATATGAAGAGTAACTCACTAAAATATTGTTTCCCTTCCTGAACGGATCCTTAAAAGTTGCTTTAGGACTGTTTTGTAAATGAAAACAACAAAAACAAACATGAGACACCAAGACGTATTTCAACTAGAAGTAGCAAAAATGGACTTCTAAAATAACAGTTTGGTGAATTTGACAAATTGAGACGGGCCATTTGGGGTCATGATGGTTGGGGCCACCAAAAGTTAACCCGTTCTTTCAACCTCAAATGTCTAGATTGAGAAAAAAAAATTGAGAGACTTACTGTAAAGAAATGACACCTTCTTCACCAGTAATAGATCCATCATATTTCCAAATGGGAAGCTTGTGGGGACTGCAAACAGGCCCTGGAAGAGTCTATATAAGACATTAACAAGACATGTAAGCGACATTCATAAAATGAAAAGACAAACAACAAAGAAGCCAAAATTAATCTCTTTTTCTCTCTGACTCTTCAACTTTTTTCCTTGTGAAAGAGAAAAATTACCATTGCTTTGCTCCTGAGATCCACCCTGGATCCACCAATCCTGTTCAGGAACACAAAAATTGAAGTAAAACTTCATATACTAAACTGTGTAAAAACAAGTAAGGTAAAACGAACAGACAGAACTTGTACTGTAAATATAAAAACAACCAAAAAGAATTTTCAATCAACTCTGAAAGCATGGCTAACAACTTCCCTCTTTTATAAATATAATAATGTTTCATGTAATCAGATCTTGTCAGGACTTGGACATACCAATTTCACTGTTCAAACTGTGATCACCAAGCTTTAGTCATACTGATCTCATTTTTCAATTATTATCTATGAATCAAGAGTAAAGTTAATGCTACTGGTAGAGTTCAGAGCATATAGACTTTTTCCATGGTTTTAATTAACACACATACACACACACACACACACACAAATTTTTTTTAATAATAATCATACCAAGTATTTGCCACCCAATCTTCATTGAATAGCTTTCACGAACCAGGACATTTTTTCCCGAATGATTGTTTGGTTCATTGATTTCGTGGGGGAAAATAAAAGGGAAAGGAATCAAAAGGGGTAAGTTTTTCCTTGTGTTTTCCTTCGTGCTTAAATAAACAAAACATTAAGGGCTCGTTTGGTAACGTTGTCGTTTTCTATTTTCTGTTTTTGTTTTTGTTTTTTAGAAAACGAAAATTGAAAACACGTTCGGTAACGTTTTTGTTTTTGTTTTTAAAAAACGTTCTCAAATTTTGGGTAAAAAATGAAAACACCAAAAAGTCGTTTTGAGTTTCCTGTTTTTGTTTTTGTTTTTTTTTTTTGTTTTAAAAAAAAAAAATCAGCAATGTTACCAAACCAGTTTTTGTTTTTTTTTTCAAAAAAAAAAAACCAAAACTGGTTTTCGTTTTTAAAAAACTGAAAACTCAAAAAAGGAAACGTTACCATGCGAGGCCTAAAATTTTCTAAAATACAATTGATATATGAAAAAAGTAGAGAAAGTGACTCAAAACTTTCACAATGTTTAATATCTTTCCCAAGTTATTCTCTTTTCTTTCCTATTTTCCTAATCGTTTTCCTTGTTAAACAAACAAAGAAAAAGTTTTCCTCTACATTTTCCTTTCTTTTCCTCAATAAATCCAAGAACCAAACAGAACCTTATTTTTTTGGGCAAGCGCCCAAGGTAGGGGGTTTTGTTTGGGGGAATGGAATCCGATTTGCCCTTCCACAAGTAAAGGAAAACGAGAGACTATAACAACTTCTGAAAATGAAGAGACTAACACAGAGATGTTCACTAGTTTTAAAGAATATCATCAACCTGCTAGGTGTTTAGCACTTCACAATAAACGGTAGTAAGAAAATACGAAATGAAACAACAAAAGCGCTAAAACTGCAGTGTGAGAACTAAAATGTAGATTGGTTCCCCCAAGGATAACCAAAGTGTTTGCTGAGTACATCTTTGGTTAGCCAAACCATGAATTCAGAAGAAAGTGAGAAATCTCAAAATAAATACACCCATCTTTCTAGTCCACAATTTGC
This sequence comes from Hydrangea macrophylla, assembly GCA_033977485.1. NCBI lineage: Eukaryota > Viridiplantae > Streptophyta > Magnoliopsida > Cornales > Hydrangeaceae > Hydrangea > Hydrangea macrophylla. The sequence goes on from CM066985.1 coordinate 61,695,615, forward strand.
CATCAGAAAGAAATCAGATACACTTGAGCCTAAATCCTATTACTACTCAAGGCCAAACAGTAGTTCAAGATATTTTGCATTAATTCACAACCCAATCAGAAGAAAAAGTAGCCGTTTTGTATTCCAAATCTCTTGCAAGTTGAATCGAAGGGCTCGACGGACCCATGAACTTGAATGTAGTTTTCTATAGTTCTTTGAGGCGCATAGCAAGTACTTCAGTCTATACACACTAATATGCTCAACATTATGCAAAAACTCTGTTGACACACATTGTATTAATAGTCCTCTAAAAGTTCTCTATATTTAAAACTTTAAGCTATCACACAGGCAATCCTAAACTTAGAAAATCAGCAAAATGTCCCTAATTTAATAAATATGAAAAACTCTGGAGTCCCAATACGATTTGGTTATCTATGATTACAGGATAGCAACAGAAAACAATGATGAAAGAGGGAAATGCAATTTTTTACCTTGGACACATGTAAAAGGAAAAAGAAATTTCAGTTGGGTGATGCTATTTTCACTCCATCATTGAACTAAGGCACTCTATGGTACCACTCTTAGAGCATGTGGTACCATATATGTCATGCATTGCATACATGGTACCACATGCTCTAAGAATGGTACCATGGAGTGCCTTAGTTCAATGATGGAGTGGCAATAACAATTCCCTTTCAATTTTGTTAAATAACAGTACTATTACGGAAAATGCACAAACACTTTCATGTTGATCACGTGCATATCTAGGGTCCACGGAACCCAAAACAAAAACAATGGACCCTAGTAGAAATTTAAAAAGGATAGATTACACATACACCCCCTATACTTAGGGTCAGTTTCACCAAGATCACCTGTAGTCAAAACATGACACTAATATCCCCTATTCTTTAATATAAAATGTCACCGTTAAGTGTCTAAGCTTTCAGGGCCGTCCCTGAGTATTTGGAGGACCGGGACGAACTACTAAAAGGAGGACCGGGACGAACTACCAAAAGGAGGCCCCTATACGGGGATTCGGCGGCAGTACCCGAGGTGATTTTTTTGTGGTCTACTTATACATAGTTAATTTTTTTAGGGTCTAATACATAATTAGTGATTTTTTTGGGGTCTACTTATAATATGAGTCTATTTGTGAAACTTAAATATTATATGGTGTCTTTTCAAAATTATAAGGGGACCTATTTGTAAAACTCAAAAAATTCTTACACTAAAAGTGTAATTTTCATAATTCGAGGGGCCTTTGCTTTTGAGTTTTACATACATGTATATCAATATATATGTAGTTGATGGCACTAACTTGGGCCTTGGGCCCCTTTTGGGGGCCTAAACATAATTGAGGGGGGCCTAAACGTAAAATACTAAAAAATCTTAAGATAAAAATATAATTATAAAAATTTCATAGGACCCTCAAAATTTAATGTAAGCTTTGTAGTAATTTTGCAGGGCATTTTGGTCTTTTACAGGTCATATTTGGTTGGAAATTTCCTGCACATACCAGTTACTCTTAACTTTAAGGGAATTCACGACGGTAACACTTTATTTTATATTAAAGTATATGGTATTAGAGTCACTTTTTAAAATACAGGGTCCAGGTAAAAATGACCCTAACTACAGGGGGTGTATGTATCATTTACCCATTAAAAATTAAATAGAACAAACATAAAACAAGCAAACAGACAAGAACAATTCCTTGACAAAAACCCTCAAATGATTGCGAAAATCAGTATATAAATACCAGACGATTGATTCAGAAATAAGGGTTTGTGAACCCTACAATAAAATATATATATATATATATAAATTTACACAATAAAGCACAATGCTGGCAGGGCAACCCATGGAGGATGAAGAGAAATCCAAGAAATCAAGGGAAGCTCACCATATGTATTCCGCAATAACCTTGTCCGTAATGGTGGAAATGTCAATGTCTAGAGCTGATAACATACTGGAAGATTTTCTCTGTAGTGATGCTTGCTAGTAATGACACACCGTATGTGAACAGAGTATTGTATAGTAGTATATGTGTGTATATATACTATGCAAAGGATGTGATGGTATGGGTCTCCATCACTATTGACCCAATCAAACATGATTCACTTTTTAAAAATTATAATATATATGTATACGGTCAGGCTCTTAAGTAAATAGAGTTGAGTGAACATACCCAGTGAATATATTTTTTAGCCTAAAAGAACCCGCGGGCTGCCCCACTGATCCGCTCACCTCGCTGACCCGCGGGTTCTTTTAGGCTAAAAAAACATGTTCACTGGGTATATTCACTCAACCCTGTTCACTTAAGAGCCTCATCGTATATGTATCGGTCAGGCTCTTAAGTGAACAGGGTTGAGTGAACATACCCAGTGAACATGTTTTTTTAGCCTAAAAGAACCCGCGGGCTGCCTCGCTGATCCGCGCACCTCGTTGACCCGCGGGTTCTTTTAGGCTAAAAAAACATATTCACTTGGTATATTCACTCCACTTTCTCACTTTTCCTTTTTCTTCATTTTGTTAAAATACACTTAACAATATACAAATCCAGGGTTTTGAAATAGGTTAATATTGGTTAGATTTAATGGGTTTGAATAGGTTAAAATTTGTTTAGATTTAATAGACAGACCAGACCAATGAATCTGACTCATGTTCAAAAGGCGCTTTATAAGGAAAGGGAAAGGATTATCCAAGTCTTATAAAAAAACAAAGGCAGGGGCTATATTTGGGACTGTTGGTTGACCTTGGGTCTTCTCAACCCCTAAAGTTAGTCATGAGGTGATGTTGTCCTTCACACTTATAAATTGATCACCTGCCCCTTCCACATCTGATGTGGGAAACCCAAACAACGACCACTGAGCCTAACTCACCCTTAAAAACACGCCTTGTAGGGAGGATTACCCAAGGCTTATAAGAAGCACAGGCGGGACTATGATCGGACGACATGGGACAATCCAACATATTTAATGTAAGTTTATTAGTTGGAGTTTAGAACAAACTTTACAGCAAAATATAGGGGATAACCCCAAAATTAACCTCACAATAGAGGTTAAGTGTTAATATTTTTGGCCAATTTAAGAATTTCTGTCAGCTTTGAGGAAAATCTAAACAGTTTCACTTTAATCCAAAACTACAGGGGACAAGTGTCCACTTTTTAACCACAAGGGGTAAAGTGAAAACAGGCCTAACCAAATGTATTTAACCCATCAATTTTTGTATTTACATCATATAATAATCAAACATTCTGATTTTTGTTTGAAATTACACTATTCTACTGCCTGAATTGTCTAATATCAATGCGTCTAGATGTGTCAAAATATGTGAAGAAATCCAACCTTCGTTTCAAATTCAAGATTAACATATCAATGAACTGGTGTATGCTCTCAAGAAGCCTTTGGCATACATTCATGAGTATTAAAGGAAAAATTATATGACAGTGTGACCACCTAAAACAATTTGCAATACATAAATTCAATAGCCGCGCTAAAATTGAGTGCACAACTACGAGGTAATAGAAAGTAGGAACATATTTATTCCTGATTAACTAAAAAAGAAAAATAAGTAGGAACATCTGTGAGAACAAGGGATCAATGTTTTCTCAACCCAAATTGTGGTGAGAGTCAATTTCATTAATATATATAGCATATGCTGCACCGTACTTAGTTTCAAAAGGATATCTATCTAATGTGATACAAAAACAAATTTGAACTTTCAACTTTTGGTGTCTAAGATAAGATCACTCTCTATACGGTTTCTCGGGTTGATTGTTACAAAGTCAACAGAACAAAACATTTGTCTTCTAAGGCAAAAACACTCTCAGTAGAATCCTATTCATCATGTCCTACGCGATAGAATATTAAATTCATCTAAGCTAAGCACGAACTATACGTATTGCAGTAGTACCAGCAACACCCCCCAAAATCAAAGGAATAGATGAGAAGATAAGCTACAAAATGGTGATCTTTGCAATCTGGACATGATCTCATATGGATCCATATCCGAAGCAGCCCTCCTATATACCAGATACCCCTCTTTCCCAACAAATGTATCACTGGCTCCAACTTCCTGTCAAAATTACGACAATTTACTCGATAAGATGATCGTGAAGGAACTGTCATATGATCACATTTTATGACGAAACAAAAATGTTTTTTTTTTCATTATGTTGGAAGTTAGATATTAGTAGTATATAATGGCAAGAATTAAGACAACTGTAACTACAGTCCTTTTCTCCCAACTCAAGGTGGTCCCTTCTATGTTATTAGAATAGATGGTTGTTTCAAGAATAAAAGTATTGTTGGTCCAAAGAGGTGAATGTATTGTTGTCCCAATTACAACCAATGCCTATTTTCATACCCAAAACCACCTACCTCAACTGTAATGACCCAACGTCAAACCGGGTTTAAAAGGTCGAAGTGTAATTATTTACAAAAAGAAAATTTTTATTGGCAGACAGGATTTCGATAGATCTTGGGGTCATACGGGTGTGCTAGATCTGGAAACCTAGCAGGTTGATTTACACATGCCTATGCATGTATGTGTCCAATTAATGAGAGATAAGAGCTGCAGGGAGAGTTGGAATAAATGAAGAGTAAGTCTTTGGGCACAAACAAATCTCACAAACACAATCACCACAATGTATTGTGGTGATTGTGTTTGTGAGATTTGTTTGTGCCCAAAGACTTACTCATAAATGAAAGAATAAAGATTGGGGCACAAACAAAATCCACACACATAAATGTGTCTCTCTCACTCCCCTGATGAGGTCCACTGACACTGTAGGGTCCACTGACACTGTCGGGAGAGGCACATTTACGTGTTTGTGGATTGTGTTTGTGGATTTTGTTTGTGCCCGTAGAACTACCCTAAAAGAAATGTACACTACACTTAATGCGGGGCAAATTTATCAAGTTTAGATACCGATTATAAGGGTATTTACTTCCTTTCAGTTCAGGTGATGAGATTATTATAGTCAATCACTAGAGATAGTTGGGTAATATGGTCATCTAAGTCCAGAATAGATGCTGACATCATAACAAGATTTCATCCATCTCAATTTACAGCTGTTAACAGAAAGGAAGTCGCTGTTACTTTCAAGGGAGGTTGCTGGTACTTTTGAAACTAAGAGTATATTGAAAAATCTCAGGAGTGAAATTACCCCTTTTTTTATGGGTAAAAATTGAAGTTGTGTGCGAGTTGTTGGAGTCATCACTGGGAAAGAAAAGGGAGGCTGACTGCATTCTCTCAACAGTTGCAATTCCATCATCTTAATTTTCAGCTTACTCTGTCCTTATCAAAGTGCTTACAATACACAATTGTATTGTTTTGTTACGTGGGAATTATTTTAGAAGCATCAACCAAACACCGCAGAATTAGGACAATGATTTTTTTTTCTATGTAAAACCTACACCTAAGCCCATGTAATTTCACCATAATGTTAAAACTCTTTTTTACAACTAAATCCCACCATATAATCCATCTATGGAAAGGGTATTCTTTGAAGGAACATGAGAAATTCTATAAGCAATATTTGAAGAAGAAACTCATTTACCCCCAAGTATCTGGAATTCAGGCTGACTGCATCCAGTGGGTGTAGCAGCGTCTTTTCTGTGTTGTGCTTTAAGCTTTTCAACAGCCTCAAGGGTGACGCTGGTATCTTCTTTATCATTCCTCATAGACTGGGTGCTGAAATAATCATTACATACTTCTTTATAATGGGACAGGAAGGAAGACCTAAGATAGATTTTGACTCATGAGTGAATGCTAAGCCGTGATGAAATTCAAAGAAGCAATTCCTGTTTATTAAGGATAAAACTTGGTGCACAACTTGTGCACAACCCAAAAAAATGTGTCTCTCCCTGTTATGTCAGTGGACCCCACAGTGACACAGGAGAGAGATAAACACTTATAAAGTTGTGCAAAAAAAGTTGTGTAGAGGTTGTGTCCATGGAGTTGTCCTGTTATTAAATACTTGTTTTACCTGTAACCTATGGTAGCATGGTTTTGAGTGGATTGGTCCTGGGGAAGAAAAGACAAATGACTTATGAAAGTAATAACCTTGTGTTGTGGTATTAAAATCATCCAAGTTTTGGGATGACTTGAGAGTGTGGAAATCAATTTGACTGGGTATATACAGTAGCGAAGCAGATTGAATTCGAGGTAATAATAGACTTAGAAAAACATATATGTGTGCATATATAACCTGGATAGGAAAGGGGTCAAAAGAGACCAGAACATCAGCAATTTCACCAATTCTCTATCAATAAAAACAAGGAAATAACTAAGGATAAGAAGATAATAATGCTAAGCAAATACATGTCTAATATCACAACTATGTTGTAGTACGTACCTTCAAAATGTAACGAGCCACCCATAGTTCATCTGCCAATGAGAGGCCAACTTTGGGTCCCATTCGAAACTTCCACTATATGACATTAAAAAGAAGAAGTGTTTTTTTCAGAAGTGCAGTGACCAGTCTATTGGAAACACCGGCTCAAAGCACAACTGAAGAAAAACAACAAAAGGGACTAGATTCAAATGTGCATTTTTACCTGGCATGGTCTATCTCCTCCACTGATGCCCCTTATGCCAATGCCAGCATAAAGACATGCAATGTAATGGTAATCAACAATACGACGTCCAGCAGCTTTATCAGCACCAACTCCACAACAGTATTGAATCTACTCGTTTTTGTCAAATCATGAGTTGAAACGTGAATTGGTTTTTGCTAAAATTATGAATGTGAATCCTAAGATTTACTCTTTCTAGAAAATAAGTAAGAATATACATCTATATATTTCTTTAGATAATAAAAAAAATAAAATAAATACATGTGCACTAGTAAAAGTGAACAAACAAACAATATAACACAAGTTTCGTGCAATATCAAAGTTCCAAATGTTGAAACTCGGAAGTTCTCCAATTCATACTTTTTAAACTTCAAATTCCAAAATTATGAATCGTGAACTGCATTCATCATGAATCGTATCTGGTTTTAAGGCAGTGAAAGTTGGGATTGAGAACTACAAAGTACAAAGGAGTCAAGAATTCCAATACCTCAGGATTAGAATAACCTCCCACTGGCCACCCCAAAGGCCACTTATGCTCTTTCTGCATTAGTATGAACTCTTGGTCAATTCCAAACCTGTTTGTGCAACATAAGTATCTCACATATCACAAAGTCTTAGAAAGAATGCAAAACAAAATGCAAAGACAACGGGAAAATAAAGGAAGAAAGACAGAAGTATAAAACACTTTCAATCAGGAGAAGAAAATATAAGATACCAAGATATTGTGGAAGCAACTTTAGTATCTCTGAATGTCTTTTCAGCCTGACACCTTTTATTCCATTTACTGGCTTCATTGCTGGAAGTGTAAGCATCACACATTACCTACCAAATTACAAGACCTCATACGCTTCAGAGACATTTTTTGTTTCGACATTTTATTAGAAATAAATGAAGTGACTTTATATGGATGCAAAATATAGATATGTGAAGAGTAACTCACTAAAATATTGTTTCCCTTCTTGAACGGATCCTTAAAAGTTGCTTTAGGACTGTTTTGTATATGAAAACAACAAAAACAAACATGAGACACCAAGACGTAGATCAACTAGAAGTAGCAAAAATGGACTTCTAAAACAACAGTTTGGTGAATTTGACAAATCGAGACAGGCCATTTGGCGTCATGACGGTTGGGGCCACCAAAAGCTAACCTATTCTTTCAAGCTCAAATGTCTAGATTGAGCAAAAAAAAACTTGAGAGACTTACTGTAAAGCAATGACACTTTCTTCACCAGTAATAGATCCATCATATTTCCAAATGGGAAGCTTCTGGGGACCAGAAACAGGCCCTGGAAGAGTCTATATAAAATAATCACAAGACATGTAAGCGACACTCGTAAAATGAAAAAACAAAGAAGCCAAAATTAATCTCTCTCTCTTGACTCTTTCTCATCTTCAATTTTTTTTTCGTGTGAAAGAGAAAAATTACCATTGCTTTGCTCCTGAGATCCACCCCAGATCCACCAATCCTGTTCGAAACACAAAAATTGAAGTAAAACTTCATATACTAAACTGAATAAAAACAAGTAAGGTAAAACGAACAGAGAGAACATGTACTGTAAATATAAAAACCACCAAAAAGAAATTTTCAATCAACTCTGAAAGCATGGCTAACAACATCCCTCTTTTATATATAACTAGCATGTATCCCGCGCAATGCGTGGGTACATTGTTTGTCTAATTGACCATAGAATAGTGGTATTGAATATTCATACTATGCGATATTCAACAAAAAATCACACTGTGTACTCATCATGGTTCAACCTCCTACAGTTTGGGTTTGGGTTGATTGTTCTTTCACTATTATCATAAATATGGCCACTTGAACGTAAACGACATCAGATACAAACTAAAAACGATTATTGAGCTTAAGGACAAAATTGTGAGAAAACCATGACAAATGAAATTACTACGTATTTTCAAAATTTTGTTGACTTGCATGGTTAGCAGTTCTTAAAAGACAGGATTAAAATCATTGCTCGTGGAAAAATTTTAAGGTGCTCCCTGCTACCACGTGGGACATTGTACCATGCAAGGCTGGAACCAATTAATGATAATATATTATTTGGGTGAGACTCACATCTTTGAACCTATAATGAGACCTACTGTATTTGTATGCAGTGGTGGAAGATAGTGAGTGCATAGGGGGGCCATGGTCCCCCAAGATTTTTGTAAAATTTGAATTTTACCTTGTTATTTTAAAAATTTTCATATTTGGCGCCCCACTGCCCCCCCCCCCCCCCCAAAAAAAAAAAAAAACAAAAAAACTTGTGAATAGATTCTCACCCAAAAATGAAAACTACACATTGGCCCTTCTAAATTTTTAATCTTTTATAAAATTGTCCATGTCTATATACGATTAGAACAGTCATTCATAGTCATAAACTATAAACCAAAGAATTACAATCTACTATTACAAACAACAAACTTAAATAGTAATTTTAATATTTCAAATACAAAAAAATTATACTTGAAAACATGTATAAATAGATCTAAAAAAATTCACCTCTTACTTACCATTTCGTAGAAAAAAAAAATTAAAAAAAGTAAAAAATTCACCTCGGAGGCGCGGCCCCAAACCCTCGTGTGATCCTCTTGGGTAGCCTAACTAATCACTCATTCCTTCCCCCCAAATACAAATTCCTGGTTCTGCCCCTGTATGTATGGATGTGATCCCACCTAATAACCAACTTTCATTCGTAACAGAATACCAAATCAGCACGCTCCCGGGTTACCTTAAGTTACCTTAAATTTTCTCTTGCTCATGACCTCTCAACTATGAAGCACGAGTGCTTCAAAACTGGTGCCGCATGCGCACTTAGTCAGTAGGAGTGTTTTAGTGCGCCTTAGTGCTTTTGAGCAAGAGATAATTAACATTTAATATTAATTTGCTTGCTTGTGATTTTCTTGATAGTTGAATTACATTATTTATTACTAGTAAACATGTAATTTTTGTGTATTTTGTGTCTTAATTAGGAAAAAAAAAATAGTTGTAGCATAGTTGTATATAGTAATATACAAATGCTACATAGAATATACTTTTAGTACTTTATATAATACCCCACACTCGGACTCTTGATTTTGAGGAAATTGTCGAAATCCCGGCACTCGCGTCCTCACATCCGCACTGGTGCTTCCTGTATTAGAGGCTTGTGATGAATCGATTGATTTAAAAGACATATCACCCAGAACCACCTTAACATCCCTTTTGGACTTGAAATGCTCAGCAACGCAAAATATTCATAAGTACACTTTTTAATCTCTCCCGGATCAGAGATTGATCTATCATTCACCCGAAGCGATTGAATAACATTCCTTCTATAATTCTATTTCTAGTGATCACAGATTTTATGAAAGAAAGACGTATTCCGGTCGCCTTCCTTCAGCCACCACACTCTAGACTTTTGCCTCCAAGCTCTCTCCTCCATACGATACAAATTCCACAATTTGCTCGTGCATTCAAGCTTGAAGTGCACTTCCTCATCCGAGATTGCTTGACTTTCCTGTTTCTGCTCGATTGCAAAAACCTTAGCCTCCAAATCTTTGATTTAACTAGTCAGATCTGTTAGAATAATATTAGAATATTTGTCTACATTCTTGTACCTATTGTATCTTACTATACTTACTGTCTAGATACATTGTACTACCAGTTGTACTACCAGTTGTACTACTAGCCTAGGTACTTTTCTTTCCCTTTTAGGATTCTCTCTTGGCCTATATAAAGGCTACTCATTGTAAGGTTTCATCACACCATTCAATACACAATTCTTAGTATTGTCTCACTCTCTCTCCCTCTCTCTTATTTATTCTTAACATGGTATCAGAGCTATAAGCTCCTGGTGGCCTCTTCCTCCTCTTGGTAACTTCTTAAAAGGAAATTATGCTCTGTAGTTGCCACAATAGTGGATCCTCTACATCAGAAATCCTTCTTGTAGTTGCCTCAAGTTCGTAATCGTGCCACCTTAGCCCGATCACCTCCGCTGCCCGGCTACCACCATCCACATCTACCCTGCCCGACGTCCTCCTTCGGGTCACCTCGCCATTTCAACTTGGGCTCTGCCGCTGTCACCACCTTCGCCGCTCGATCACCACCACTGTCACCAGGTCACCACCACCCGGCTGCCTCCATTGCTCGGCTGCCACTTTCTCATCCAGGCTTCCTCCGTCATATCACCACCCGACCACTGTCATCCAGATAAATTCTACCACTCTCAGACTTATGTTACACATCATGGAGCCTCTCACAGATCCCTCCTGCAAATATTGTCACAAACCAGGACATATTCTGTTGCATTGTCCTATCAGAGTGTGTACTTTCTGTCATAAGCGTGGACCAGGGCACTATCTTGATGATTGCAATGAGAATCCTACCAGATATTCACAGGATAATCGGTCCCGAGATTGTTCATCATCATCCACTGCTATTTCTACCAAGGGGTCATCATCTTCTAAGTCGTCTACCCCTTCATCCATCTCTGATTCTCTTCTTGCGGACATCATCAAAAGAGTTCTGGATCATTCTGATAACACGTCTCCTACTGCTCTATCTGTTGCCCTAGGTACATCTTCTTGGTTCTTTGACTCTGGTTGCTGTAACCATATGACCTCTGATCCCACTACATTCTCTACCAAACATTCTACTCTCAATGCACCATCCATACACACAGCTGATGGTTCCCGTATGAACGTCAGTCATATAGGGCAAGTCTCCACCACTCACACATCTCTCCCTGACACTTATCTTATTCCTAAACTCACTTTAAATCTCATATCTGTTGGTCAATTGTGTGAACTCGGACTTACCGTCTCTTTCTCTAATTCTGGATGTCTAGTACAAGACCCAAAAACGGGCCAGACTCTTGGGACAGGTCGTAAAATAGGACGATTATTTGAACTGAACAATCTCCATATTCCATCTCACTTCATTTCACCAACTCAAGCTGCAGCGTCAGTATCGTCCACCTCCCCTTTTCACCTTTGGCACTCTCGTTTAGGTCATGTTTCGCTAAGTCAGTTAAAATCCTTGGTGTCAAGTGGTCAGTTAGGTTCAGTTAAAGTCGAAAATGTTGATTGTTTACCTTGTCAACTTGCCAAACAACCAGCTTTACCATTTAATAACAGTGATTCTGTTTCCTCTGCACCTTTTGATTTAATTCACTCTGATGTTTGGGGTCCCTCTCCAACTGCCACAATGGGAGGATCTAGATATTATGTAATCTTTGTCGATGATTTTTCACGATACACTTGGCTATATCTGATGAAAAATCGATCTGAATTACCCCAGATTTACTTTGATTTTGCTAACATGATCAAAACTCAATTTTCTTGCAATATCAAAGTGTTTCGAGCTGATAATGCCCAAGAATACAAAGAAAAAGGTGTTCTAAATTTTCTTCGCCAGCATGGCACTCTTCCCCATCGTTCCTGTCCAGGCACCTCCCAACAAAATGGGAGAGCCGAGCGTAAACACCGTCATATTCTTAATACTGTTCGAGCTCTTCTCACATCTGCTTCATGTCCTGAACAATTTTGGGGAGAGGCTGCCCTCACTGCCATTTACACCATGAACCGTATCCCTTCTCCCACTACTGAAAATCAGTCACCACATGAGCGTCTATATAACCATCCTCCTAACTATACAACCCTTAAAGTCTTTGGTTCTGCCTACTTTGTCTTACTACAGCCACATGAGCGTACAAAACTAGAATCTCAAGCTCGCTTATGTTGTTTCTTGGGGTATGGTATTGAACACAAAGGCTATCGATGTTGGGACCCTTACTCCAAACGTCTTCGTGTGTCTCGTCATGTTATCTTCTGGGAACACAAAATGTTCTCATCCATGTCCCAGTTTCATCTATCTCCTGCCAGTACTCCTTTCTACTTCACTGACCCCTTAGTAGATCTATTTCCTGACACCCCTGATATAAGTTCTCACTCTGAATCAGCAACTTTGCCTGCCCCTCTACCCACATCCACATCTACAGACATTTCATCTGATTTGTCCACCACAGTCTCTACTGAACTGTCTGCTCCATCTGATGGGTCTGCATTAGACCCTGGCCCTCTTCCTAGACGTAGCGACCGAGTAAAAGCTCCTCCAATTCATCTTCGGGATTACCACTGTTTTTCTACAATTCTCTCTCACCATGAGCCTCAATCTTACCATGAGGCCAAATCTAATCCTCTTTGGCAGAAAGCAATGGATGATGAATTACAGGCACTTGAACAAAATCACACATGGGATTTGGTGGACTTGCCAAGTGGCAAGAATGCTATGGGATGTAAGTGGGTTTACAAGATCAAAACTCACTCAGATGGATCTATTGATCGCTACAAAGCCCGCCTAGTAGCCAAGGGCTTTACCCAGGAGTATGGGATTGATTATGAGGAAACATTTGCCCTTGTTGCCCGTCTCACCTCTGTTCGCAGCCTCATTGCAGTTGCTGCAGTTCGCCATTGGGACTTATTCCAAATGGATGTCAAAAATGCCTTCCTCAATGGTGACCTCACTGAAGAAGTTTATATGCGTCCTCCTCCTGGTTATCATCATCATCCTCATCAAGTTTGCAAGCTCCGCCGAGCTCTATATGGTCTCAAGCAAGCTCCTCGGGCTTGGTTTGCAAAGTTCAGCACCATTGTTGAGCGCTTTGGGTTCACAGGCAGCTCATATGATTCAGCTCTTTTCATCCGCAAAACTGACCGGGGCATTATTCTACTTCTCCTCTATGTGGATGACATGATTATCACAGGAGATGATACATCTGGAATCTTGGATCTCAAAACCCATCTCAGCCAACATGTTGAAATGAAAGATCTTGGCAAACTTAACTATTTTCTGGGCCTTGAAATCAATTCCAGTTCCAACGGATATTATCTCTCTCAAGCCAAGTATGCCTCAGACTTGCTTACACGGGCGGGACTTACAGACAGCAAGACTAGTACCACTCCTCTCGAGCCGAACTCTAGGCTTACTCCTATGGATGGTATACCCTTAGATGATCCTACTCTATATCGTCAGCTTGTTGGGAGTCTCGTTTATCTGACAGTTACTAGACCTGATATCTCCTATGCTGTCCATATTGTAAGCCAATTTCTATCTGCTCCTCGTTCTCCTCATTATGCAGCAGTTCTCCGTATTCTCAGGTACATCAAAGGGACCTTATTTCACGGCCTCCACTTCTCTGCTCACTCCTCTCTTGAGCTACGTGCCTACTCAGATGCAGACTGGGCAGGAGATCCTACTGATCGTCGTTCCACCACTGGGTATTGCTTCTTCTTGGGTGACTCTCTCATCTCCTGGCGCAGTAAGAAGCAAACTGTTGTTGCCCGATCTAGTACAGAAGCTGAATATCGTGCTCTTGCTGATACCACTCAGGAACTTCTCTGGCTACGCTGGTTACTTGAGGACATGGGGGTCAATCATCCAACAGCTACAACCATCAGTTGTGACAACCAAAGTGCCATTCAAATTGCTCACAATGATGTCTTCCATGAACGTACAAAACACATTGAGATCGATTGTCATTTTGTTCGTCATCATATTTCCTGTGGTACCATTCGACTTAACTCAGTCTCCTCCATCGATCAGACTGCTGACGTATTCACCAAAGCTCATCCACCGGGACGTCTTCAGGATTTAGTTTCCAAACTCAAGTTGGTTTCCATTCTACCACCTTGAGTTTGAGGGGGGCTGTTAGAATAATATTAGAATATTTGTCTACATTCTTGTACCTATTGTATCTTACTATACTTACTGTCTAGATACATTGTACTACCAGTTGTACTACCAGTTGTACTACTAGCCTAGGTACTTTTCTTTCCCTTTTAGGATTCTCTCTTGGCCTATATAAAGGCTACTCATTGTAAGGTTTCATCACACCATTCAATACACAATTCTTAGTATTGTCTCACTCTCTCTCCCTCTCTCTTATTTATTCTTAACAAGATCGATCCTAGTCTAACCAAGTCTCCATTGTTTTATAGCCCTATTGCGCTATGTTTGGAGTTTAGAGGATAAAAAGAAAAGAAGGAGAAAGTTATAACTGATGATAGAAAAAATGAGAAGGGAAAATGAGTTTCTTTTCTTTTTCGTTTGTTTGGGAGTTGAGAAGATAAGAAGAGAAAAGAAATAAAGTTACTATTTTACCTATTAATGACTTAAACTAATACAACCTCTAACATCTCTTCTTTTCATTTTCTATTCACACCAAATAACATCTAGATTTACTTGATACATTGGTTTTTTGTTTGTTAGGTGAGAGAATATACGTATATCGTGTATTAAAAGCCTAGGACTTAGATGTAATTAAAAATAGTTAAGAATTAAATAAAGGTTATTGTGGATAGTAAGAAAAATTTATTAAATTCCATTTTCTTTTCTCTCATTTTCTTCCCAATTTAGAGAGAAAGAAATTGAGAAAAAATGGAGATTAATTTTCTCTCCCTTTCTCTCCTCACTTAAACTCCCAAACGAGATAAAGCGAAAACAAGTGAGTTACTTTCTCTCATTTTATCTCCCTTTCTCTCATTTTTCAAACTCCCAAACATAGTGTTGGTGTTTTTCAACTTCACATACATCGAAGCTGGGCTGGATCCCCTCGACTTTGATTATGTGAATGATCTTCGAGACAAAGGGATATCGATGAAAAAATCTCTTTGGATAAACTTGAACAACAAAATTGCCGCCCCCCTCCCTAAGAACTCCCCCGAGGCACAATGGCAAATTGAAACCCTCATTCAGCTGGCTCAACTCCTCCTCCCATAGATTTCTCCTTTCAACATCATATATACACTATTCGAAAATGCAATCGCCACCCACCTACCGCAAAACCCCACCCCACCCCCCCAACAGTTTCAGAATGCCTTTTAGAATAAGGAGTATATCTGAACTGAACCACTTTCTCTATCACCTCAAAACACTCCTCATTCCATAAACTAATTGGACCCCCCTTCCTGTCCTCGACCCATTTCCCTTTCATCTTTCTTCCTCCCCCTCCTTGATTTTATTCTATTTCATCAGCTTCAAGATTCTTCGAGAGATTTCCGTTTGTATATTAAACAAAACATTTATAAAAATAAATAAATAAAATCTACACTACAATCGTGATATATGAAAAAAAAAGTGGAGGAAGCCACTCAAAACGTTGACAATTCGTAAATAACAGTATTTTATTAAGGAAAATGGACAAGCACTAGGGTCCACGGAACCCAAAACAATAAGCAAACAGACAAGAACAAATCGTTGACAAAATCATTGAGGGTGAAGAGAGATCCAAGAAATCAAGGGAAGCTCACCATAAGTATTCCGCAATAACCTTGTCCGTAATGGTGGAAATGTCAATGTCTAGAGCTGATAACATACTGGAAGATTTTCTCTGTAGTGATGCTTGCTAGTAATGACACACCGTATGTGAACAGAGTATTGTATAGTAGTATATGTGTGTATATATACTATGCAAAGGACAATATTTACAAACGGTGCATTATGAAAAATGACTTTAATCAAGTAAATGACCAATAAAGTAAGTGCTCGTTTGATTGGTGGATAAGTAAAGGGGTTGGACTAAAAATTGTTCAAGAGTAATATTTGGGGCACAAATAAATTTTACTAACACTTACTCTTATACTTTATCTCTTTTTTAGTGGTATTGTGGAGTCCAAATGACTCTAATCAAGTAAAAGACCAATAAAGTAAGTGCTTGTTTGTTTAGTGGATAAGTAAGGGGGGTTGGACTAAACAACAATGCTACACACGCTCTAAAAAGCACACTAAAATGCACGAACCTTGCTTTAAAAGGTTGAACCTTGTGCTGAAAAGTCTGCACACATAAAAGTGGGTGTTTTGTGTGTGCAGGCTTTTCAACATTAGGTCCAACTTTTTAAAGCAAGGTTGTGCATTTTGATGTGCTTTTCAAAGTGTGTATAGCATTGCTCTGGACTAAAATTGTCCAAGGGTAATATTTGGGGCACAAACAAATTTCATTAACACTTACATCCACACTCTGTCTCTCTCCTAGTGGCACTGCACCCACACTCTGTCTCTCTCCTAGTGGCACTGTCAGTGCCACTAGGAGAGAGACAGAGTATGTGTGTAAGTGTTAGTGAAATTTGTTTGTACCTCTAGCCTTGTTGATAGTCCAATCCTAATTTATACAGTGTTTGGTTGGGTGTTAGTAGTATATTTAACTCTAGGTATTGTGTGGTGTGATTAAAATTTATAGGGTTAAATGCACTTTACCCCCTGTACTTTGACCCTTGTTCAACTCACCCCCCTGGACTTCAAAACGTATCAAATCAGCCCCCTAAACTTTAAACCAATTTAAATAGACGGAATCTGTTAGGAGTGAGAATGAAAAGACTAAAATACCCTTTTTTTCTGGAACAAAAAGATATGCACAAAATCAGAAGGAAAAAAAAATCCTAGACCTACCCTTCCAAACCCATCATCACCAGATTCACCACCATTAGCCTCCCCCCTCTCTCTCTCTCTCTCTCTCTCTCTCTCTCTCTCTCTCTCTCTCTCTCTCTCTGACTATTAGGTCAAAATTCAAAACCCAATCGGTTACAAATTCAAAACCCCAATTCGAATATGCAAGCATAGGGTCAAAATTCGCAAGCTAATTTTGGTCAAAATTCATTGCCTACTTCAACTGTAATCAAATTGGTTGACTGTGAAACCTAGTTGCTTGATTTCGCCCATTTCTTGACAATTCGAGTGAAGATTGATCGGATTGGGTTGTGGTAGGGTTTGAATTTTGGAGGGCTGGGTTTAGGTTTGTGGGGGTTGGTGTTGAAGAGAGAGAGAGAGAGAGAGAGAGAGAGAGAGAAAAGGTGGTTTGAGGTTTGGGCGGTTGTTTTTGTCTCTCGACCAGTGTGTGTATGTGTTTGTATGTGTGTTTGGTTGGAAAATTTATATAAGTGCAGGCGTGCCAGGCAAGCAAGTTGCCAATGTGTGTGATGTGATTGATATCCAAACTGCGCCTCACCAGGGAGATTGTGGTGATGTTCGATGCCTTAAACAAGGACTTTAAATGTGTAAAGATGTAACTAATTGAAGCACTTTGAACTTACTATAGAATAACTACTCCTAAATCAATAGTAAATAGAACAATAAAGCAACAAGCTACTTTATTTAAATGAAAACAGACTACAATCTAACCTTGAAGATTACTTCGAAGGTATTCTACTCCTAAATTTAAGTGTCTAGATAAAAATACAGTAAATGTATTGAGAGATATATGTTGGTGTTGATCGAAAGATCCCTTTTCGAACACAAACTCCTTCTATTTATAGACGTGGAGACTTCTCAGCAGTCTTGTTTGAATGTTCCCTCCTATTTTCAAATTGATAACTGTTCCTCTATATGACACATCCTTGGCTTGACACCTGCCCTTTCAGTTATTCTACAATGAGTGACACGTGTCCCTTGGCAGTTAACTATCTTGAACAAAATGAACCCATAAACGGTTGTAACTGTTCCTGTATTGCATCCAATTCAATCAACCATTCTGCCACGTCGAATCTCATGTGGCACCTTGGTATTGGTTGAATATTTCATCACAAACATTACCCCCCGCGCCATTTTCCTTTTGGTTAAAAAAAAAAAGATAATGGTGATCGTGGTTAGGTCATGTTAGGCAGTTGAAATCTTTCATGCAACCTTCTTGTCGTAGTTAAAAGATCCAAACCTTCACTTATTTATAATCCGCTAAATCTGTTCCATGAATTTCCAACTCTGCTTGTCACTTCGAATTCACTTTGTTAATCATGTCTTCTTCTCATTCTTCGTTCGATGTCAATGACTGCTTTCCTTTAGACCTTCCTGAAGAAGTGATGTTGTCAACGAAACGTCCTGAAACTCCTCACCGCACTAATTGGGATTCCCTTGAGGTCCCTCCTGAACCCTTTACCTACTCGAAGTGGGGTAAGTGGAATGCTATGCTAAACCGACCAAGTGCCTCTTCATCAGGACAAAGTTCAACTTCGAGCTCCTTGAAATCAATCTACCACAATTAGACTTTTTCTCCTGCTTGGAAACAACCCATTTCCCATGGCGAAGGGGTAGAATACCACAAAGGCATGAGACTCGAAACTCCCACTAGAGCACCTTCAGTGATTCACCCAAACTTTGAATATCCTGAAGCTGAAGGGATCATTCGAAGTAGGATCATAAAACCATACTATCCATTTTCAAACCGCCTTTCTCGAGAACAGAATCTGTTGAATGCTTGGTTAATCTCTTCAACCAGCTCTCCTGGGGAAGGCTTCAAAGAGGTAATATCTTAATTCCTCAAGGCAGACCTCCCATCCATACATATGTAAGGGCCTCTTATGAAAATTTTTCCAACGAGCACTACTCCTCTGCTTTCTTCTCCAAATGCAAACTTTTTGAGGAAGATTATAAAGAGAGAGTACTCCATTTTTTATCATTCTGTATTGGATTTTCCAGATACCAAAGTTCAAGTGGTGGATCCTACTGAGGATATTAGTGATCCTTTTTTGAAATTAGACCAATTGTGTAGGAATGGTCCCATTTTTGAACATACTCCCCCCATTTTGTCACCTTCCTCATGCTTAATTATAAAAGCTCAAAGGCTTCTAGTTGCCTTTTCACATCTTCCCTTCTCCATTTTACAAGATTCAAGGGCTCGAATTAATTTTGAATGGAGTTGCCACATCTTATGCCATGAATGGAGTATTTCAACACTTGTTCGAACCCAAATGGATTTCACTCTTCGAACCTTAGCTTCTCACATAAGATGGTATTCTCATCACCAAGAAAGTGTCGATCATTTGAACTACTTAATGGATCTATATGAGAGTCTTAAGGAAGTGCCCAATGCACTTCTTGATGAAGTTTTAGAGTTCAAGGAAAAATACATCTATGGTTGTGGAAGTTCTGATGAAGAAAGTAATGTTTCCCATTACTCAAAAGCTGACCTCGAAGGTCGAATTGCATATCTCAAAGAAGAAGCCACGGCTGTTGGCATATCTCTTAGAGGTAAAACTCCATTAGCCAAGGAACTTCGAGGTCTTCGCAAAGCCTTGTTCAAGATCAATTCACAGCTAAACCAGTATGAAGAACAACTCAAGGAGGCTTACCTCACTCTTCGAAGCGAAGATAAATTGGCTTTACAAACCAGGAACCTATGCCTCGAGATAGAATTAGAAGCAGAGTATTTTGCTTATTACTGGGCTATGTTTCACAATCTAGTGACTTATGGATTTCTGCACTTTTATCAATTATGTCTATGAATTGTAACTGCATTTTTCTTTTCAATGTAATGAATTATGAGAAATTCATGTGTTTATTAATTAAACTAAATTAGTCCATTCTGAGCCAGTACGTCTCTTCACTTGAAATAACGGCCAAAATAAGTAACCGAGTCTAACGGCTATTTTCCAATAAATGCATCTCTTTCCAAACATCACCAAAGGCTATAAATGGTTAAGTAAAAGAAGAGCAAACCTTCTGACTTCTACAAATTCGTTTTGCCTTTTATCCATTTCCTTTGCACTCTGTTCTCTATGTTTATCATTCTCATTACAATCCAATCACCTCGTTTCCAAGAATGGAAAAATATGGTGACAATACTCAGCTTCAAAAGATCTGTGATGATTTTGAAAATATCATTAGGGATGAACAAGAACGATATGTGAATGGGCAAGAGACTTCACTAATCCACGAGATCCTTGTTCCCATAACTTTCCCCAACCAGGAATCCTCTATTGCTGTAGGTCCTTGTCTGAGCACTCCTAGCCTTAAACTTCATGTCTATTACCCTAGGTTAGGGCATCATTGCCTGACTT
The DNA here is from genome assembly GCA_033977485.1 of Hydrangea macrophylla. Lineage (NCBI taxonomy): Eukaryota > Viridiplantae > Streptophyta > Magnoliopsida > Cornales > Hydrangeaceae > Hydrangea > Hydrangea macrophylla. Next base: position 61,715,978 of record CM066985.1, read on the forward strand.
ATCAACAAGAGATTCTTATTCCTAAGTTCGAATTAAAGTTTCGACACTGGCCTAAACCTGCGAAGGATTGGCCAGAATAGGTAGATAGAAATTTAGAAAACAAAAGAGAAGCTTTGATCACCACGGGGATTTACCATGCTGTTAACCTCTCCAAATTTCCTATCGAAGCAAGTCCTAACCTATTAGCTGGAGCTCTATGCTTTTGGAACCCTATTTTTAACCATTTTCAATTTTGATTTGGTCCCGTAGGTCCAACTGTCTTGGACATTTGTCACTTATTAGGGTTTTTATCTCATGGGGAAGATGCTCATCCTTATATGGTCGAATCTGATAGTCCCCCTATAAACACTAATTCCAAGTCACTAGGATATACCAATTTCTTGACTACTCATAGAAAATCATTAGGGGGAGTGACAGATAAGGAATATTATTGCTTCCTTTTATACTGGCTTTCGAAGCATCTATTCTGCACTTCTTCTCAAAGGGTTGTCCTCGAATTCTCCAATATTGCCAAAGCTCTGGCTGCTGGTCGAAGACTAGCTCTAACCCCATTTGTTCTAAGATCTCTCTACAGATCTTTCTCTGATCTGTATTTCGACCCTTTTCTTCCTACTCAAGGTTGTCCTTTCTGGGTTTTACAACTGTGGTTATATGCCTATTTCCCAGAAATTCACAACCTAGGACCTTTATCCAACACTGTGTCTTATGGGGTCTTTTTTGCCTTACTGCCAAGTGTTGAAAAGACCTTCAAAGAGTCCCTCTCTTTCTTTTTCGATATCCCTGCAATATGGCCAAACAAGCTATTTCAACCATTTTCTATCCTTTACAATTCTGAAGACAGAACTCCTCTTTTCCCCCACTGGCTTTGTCAGATATTGGACAGAACAGCAAATGCAGTTGAACTAAACTCTGCATGGGGAAGTTTCCTGATTAACAGGGATCTATTTTTTGGGAATGTCCTCAGCATCAAGTCTCTTGGTGAACTTTATCTTCCTAACCAGTTTTTGAGACGATTTGGGGTCACTCAATCAATCCCTTTTCCAATCAGAAGCCAAGCCAATATACTTATGGCTTACAAGACAAACTTGAGGGTACCAGAAGCAGTGATAACTGCTGCTTTGGCAGTTTATCAAAACAAGGTCAGCAATTTGGAGTTTACTTCTCTGCCAGTTTATACAACTTGTACTCCCGCCTTTTCGAGTTGGTGGGAAAACTTAATGTCAGTGGAGATGGAGAAATGCCAGCTTTTGAGGCACATTGATTCGAAACAAATAGGTAAATAAATTTCCAATTCAATTCTTTCCCTCTTAAATGATGAGAAGAACTCTAACTTATTGTTGTTTAAATCTTATAACACAGGGAAGTCAACTGGAGAAAGCTCTTCACCAACAACCAGAACTTCGAAGGCTAAACCAAGCATTCTAATCTCTTCCAAGACCTCTAAAGTTCCAACTCCTGCTCCACCATCTTCGAAGCCAAAGAAAAGAAATTTGATTCTTCTAGCAGAAAGTTCCCCTCCTACATCAGAACACATTGAATCTGAGGAAGAGGAAGACACTAGTCCAATCCCAGCTTTGACCAGAAAAAAGTAGACCAAGACAACAGTTGAACGATCTGTTGGTTCAAAACTCATCAAAGAAGTTCCTATTCCAGCAATTCCTCTTTCGAAGGTGGAACCTAAACCTGAATTGTCACAAACTACTCCAGAACCATCATCTTAGAGTTTTGACATTCCAAAAGTTCAGAAATCTCCCTCATCAAGCACTCAACCCCCATTACTTGAGTACCAACCAACAGTAAGTTATTCAAACTTCTCTGGTATTGGGTTTTTTCCTCATTGATACATTTTAATAAAATTTTCAACTTTTGTTGACCAGACTGAATTTGTTCCTGATACTGAGGCTGGTCCTTCAAAGATCAGCACAAGTCCTGACCCTAAAGCTGCTTCAACGTCTACTTCAACTGACCCATACACTATTCCTGGTGTTTTGAGCTCTGGGGAATTTCATATATCCCTTCCTCCCAATCTGACTCCTGAAGAAACAAAATATTTCAAAGATAGCTTGAAGTCTGTTTTGAAGATGGAAGATACTACTACAACTAATGTCCAAGAATTTTTTCAACAAATGTCAGGTCGAAGTAAACCAAAGATACCCTCCATAGACCCAGTGGTTGCACTTGCCACATTGAGACTCTTCAGTCAAGTTCCTTTCGAAGTTTTCGAGGACAAAGAAGTACAAAGGGCCATGAAAATTATGTGACAATTCATGCTGGACAGCTCTGCCATATCTGTCCCTGACAAGGAAACCATTTCTGCAGTTATGTCAACCTTTGATTTTGACTGCTTTCTATTATAAAAGGTCATCGAAGAGAGGAATAAACTAGAAATTGACATGGAGTACACAACGGAAAAAACTCTCGAGATGGACCAAAAATTAGCAGAATTTGAAGAAAACATCACTGCAATTGAAAAGCTTTTGAGCAAAGTGGACAAACTTAAAAAGAAGCTCGAGCTTGCAGAAGCTGAATTGGCCAAGCTGAAGGTGAAGCAAGAAAGTACTAAAGTAATGCCGCTGGCTTTAAAGACAAAAATTGAATCGAAGCCTTTGAAGAACCAAGAATCAATTTCAAGGCAAAAATTCATCCTTAGCCAGTCAAAATTGTACACTAGGTCTTGGGACAATTTTAGGTTGAAGGCCCAATTTATAAGTAAATTGGTATGAAAGATTGTACCAATAGAACTCTGCAATGTACCAATATCTGGTTTTTGTATTTTAATCTTAAATGTGAAATGCATGCTTTTGTTTTGAATGTTGCATTTCTCATTCTAGATTTCTTGCTTCCGAAATAGTGGGATAATATTGTTTAAGAAATCTACCATTGATTTTCTAACATGGACAAAACCATTCAAGTTTTTCAAATGGTAGAATCCACCTTTAAAAACCCTGTGGATTTGGAAAGGACCTTCCCACTTAGGGGATCATTTACCATATTTTGGATCTTTAGATCCAATAGGCAACATTGTTTTCCAAACCAAATCTCCTTCATCGAAGGTTCTTGGCTGCACTTTCTTATTATACCCCTTTGCTACTATTCTTTTCTGTATCAGAATATTATTAAGAGCTTTGATTCTTTCTTCATCAATGTCTTCCAATTCAATAGCCATAGATGTTTGGTATTCATCCAAAGATAAAATGATTCTGCTTCATAACTCGAAGAGAATTAACCTTTATTTTAATTGGCAGAACTGCCTCATGACCAAAAGTTAGAGCATAAGGAGACACCCCTGTACTTGTTTGCTTCGAAGTCCTATATGCCCATAAAACTTCTGGCAAAATCTCATGCCATATCCTTGGATTATTTTTTATGACCTTAGCCATATTTTCCTTTATGACCTTGTTGGTGGCTTCAGCTTGTCCATTCGATTGAGCATAATATTGGGTTGATTTTGACATTATGATTCCCAATTTATTTGCAAAAGCAACCACATCCCCTTCGAATATAGAGGCATTATCAGATACAATGGTTTGAGGAATACCAAATCGGTAAATTATATTTTCTAAGAATTTGATAACCATTGTCTGAGTCACAGTCTGCATTGGTTCTGCTTCTACCCATTTAGTAAAATAATCTGTGGCTAAAATAATGAACCCATGACCTTTCGAAGAAAGATGATTAATTTTTCCTATCACATCTATGGCCCAACCTCTAAAAGGCCAAGGATTTATTACATATTGAAGATCAACAGTGGGTAAATGCTTCAGAGGACCATGTTTCTGACATTCTTGACACCTTTTGGCAAATTCAATACAATCTTTTATGATGGTTGGCCAATAAATGTTATGCCTTCGAAGTAACCATCTCATCTTAACTCCAGATTGATGAGCTCCACATAATCCCTCATGAATCTGAGCTATAGCTTCTATTCCTTCGAGATTGTTCAAGCATTCCAGTAATAATCCATCATTTCCTCTTTTGAACATTTTCCCACTTTACATAATGTGATTGATAGATTTCAACCTTACACCTCGATCAGGCTTTTCATTAAGTCCTGAGAGATAATCTATGATTGGCTTTCTCCAATCATCATGAACTTCTACATTTGATATATCAACAGAAGGTAATCTATCCACCAATAATGGTAATAATTTCCTATAAGTAACTTGTTCCATCTCAATATCTTCAATATTTAATCTAAATCCAGATGCCTTCTGAGCCACGTCATTGGCTTCTTCATTAAAACTTCTAGGAATATGCAGGAGATTCACATTATTGAATCTGGATAATAAATCCATTGTGTTATCATAATATACTTTCAATGTACTGCTCATACATTTATATAATCTATTCATATGATTTATAACCAACTGAGAATCTCCAAACACATCTACAAATGTAGCTTTAAGATCTAACAAGGTCTCAAGACCCATTATTAAGGCTTCATACTCAACTTGATTATTGGTACATTGACTCGAATCAAGTTTGTAGCCATATTTGGTTTTAATCTTCTCAGGTGATTCAATAATAAAATCGCTGCCTACAGCGAATTCAGTTTTTGAACCATCAAACCATAATTTCCATGAACTAATGGTTATATGTCCAATTTCATAATTTCCCTCTATTTCGAGGCAGTTTGGATGGTCAGTGTCACGCCCCGACGTAGCATAATATAGGAAAGCATTTAATTTCCTTTATGGACTCGTAGGCCGTGACAAGTGAGTATGACAAATTGTCCCTGCAACAAATAACTTAAACAACATTTCTAAAAAAGAAGACTAATAAACATAAACTCCAAAAATTAAAACTTACTAACTATTACATAAGTCAAGGTCTTAGGCACAAACGCCCTTATTCAAAAGTCTAAAACTAGTTTATTACAACCCGAGTTAAAAGACATAGGAAATATAAAAGCAGCCTCCTAGAAAGTCACCTGCCTCTAACTAGCATAGTCGAAATACCCTGGCGGCTTCTGACCCTGAAAATCTGGACATAGAGTCCAGGACGCATCAACGCCGTCAGCTTATGAAAGCTGGTGAGCAAAATAAACATGCACTCGCAATGTATATATAAGCATATAAATAATGGTACAATTTAAACTGTTAAAGCAATAATTCAAGGTTCCAACTTCAACATAAGTCACGGGGGATAATAATAAGCAATAAATATGCGACCGTGCATGCACAATGTAACATCTCATCTTTCTGACTCTTTTCTCTGAACAAAACTCGACTCAACCAAACCATTACCTTGGATACCAGGAATAATATCCGATCGATATCCAAACCGCACACCATACCATCGTTTCGGATACCAGGAATAGTATCCGATCGATATCCAAAACGCGCGCCTTAGATACCAGTAATAAGTCGTACACAACACTGTCGCCTCCAATACCAGGAATAATATCCGATCGATATTGAGGTCGCACACCACGCTATCACCTCAGATACCAAGAATAATATCCGATCGATATCTGGGTTGATCACGACCAACCATCGCTTCGGATACCAGGAATAATATCCGATCGAAATCCGAAACGCGCGCCTTAGATACCAGGAATAATATCCGATCGATATCTAAGTCGTATACAATACTGTCGCCTCCAATACCAGGAATAATATCCGCTCGATATTGAGGTCGACCACCAGACCGCCACTCTCTACTCTTTTTTCACGCTTTCTCACACACCATGCATGTCGACTCCACCTCGACCTTATCATGCATGTCAATGTCCAAGAAATTGTAACACCAAAACAAACGTATGAGAAATCAAGTCATTTTTTATCCTTCTTTATTAACAAGGTACAACGTACTTAAAATCAATGAGTTAGCACCCACGATCTAAATTATCAAGTCATATATGAAACAACAAGTAAATTCATCAAAAACTACTTTAACACGCCTTTACAGCTACTAGTACACAAGCAGTTCTACTTTGAAGCAATGCCCTTAAAAATGAGTTATGATTTTTGTGGGTGAATTACACATCAAAATAAAGGTCTTTGAGTCTAGTTTCCAATGCTTCGAACGGTGCACATTTTCGAGTTTTCTAGTGGAAGTTATGGCCGTTTTAGTAAAAGTTGTCCGTGCTGAAACATGTCAATCGATTGACAAAAGTGTTAATCGATTGGATGACATGTCAATCGATTGGATGACATGTCCATCGATTGGATATGTTTTCAATCGATTGGAACTTTATCTTCTTCCACAGTTTCGAATTTAAGAGCTAGTTTTTACCCATTTTGCAAACTGAACTCAAACAAGTCAAGTAATATACCATTTTCTTCATTTTTCCACAAGGATTACGAATACGTGATCAGTTTAAACTAATTTGAACCGTAGCTCCCGGGATTTATGAAAAACCGAGAGGTGACGAAACTTTAAATCAACAGTACGTCACCATATGGATGAATTACTTCATAGCATTCAAACCGCAGATTATTGGGACTAAGATCTTTCATTCCCAATTCACGGAATTGATTTTGGTTAACTTTTGTAAAACTCCAATTTTCAAGCTTCAATGGTGATTATACATATATATATGTATATACACATCTATATAACTGAAATATACATATATGAACATTGAGAGTGAGTTTATAATACTCACTGAGGTGATTATACAGAGAATTTTGAGACCGAGAATATCCGCCGTTAAATTTGCCGTTGATAAAATTTCTCCGTCTCTCCTCTTGATCTTGGGATATATATAAATCTATGTATGTGTGTGTGTGTGTCTATATATATAAACTGTGTGTGTTTATCTTGAGAGAGAGATCAAGAGAGAGTTGAGAGAATTAGAAGGAGATTGAGAGTGATTGAGAGATACACCGAGTTAGAGAGAGAGAGACGTGTACATATATATACTGAGAAATTTATTTGGGCTCCAAGCAACTACCGAAAATCGCACGGTGTGGTTGAGCTCACGTGCTCCCACCAAAGACGCGGTATAAACGAAGATTAAAACAAAAACTGGTATTTTATTAGTTGAAAACAAAATACAGAAAATCATATACATGTAGGAAATATATTCCCAGTTTATACAAAATTATAAATATTGCTTTTAAAACCACGTAAAGTATTTCTATATTTAAGGAAATTACGGTTTGACCCCAGATAAATATTATAAATAGCAAATAAAAAAAAAACAAATATTCATTTATTAATGAAAAAAGAAATTACAGGGTGTTACACTCTACCCACCTTAACAGAGATTTCGCCCCGAAATCTGAGCTAACTAATCCTAAAACAACTCAGGGTATCTAGTCCTCATGTCTGACTCTAACTCCCACGACGCCTCTCCCTCGTCATGATGCCTCCACTGAACCTTAACCAAAGGAACATCCCTTCTCCTCAGCCTCTTGATACTCTGGTCAAGAATCCTTACGGGTCTATCTTTGTAGACAACATTTTGACTCGTCTCAATATCATCAGAATTTACTACATGTGAAGGATCCCTTATGTATTTCCTTAACATACTGACATGGAATACATTATGAACACCAGACATCTTTGGTGGTAATGCGAGTCGATAAGCCACTTTCCCAACACGCTCCAGTATCTCAAACGGTCCGATGAAATGAGGTGCCAACTTTCCTCTTTTCTGACCGAAACGTACTACTCCCCGAACAGGTGAGACTTTAAAGAGTACGTGATCTCCGATACTGAACTCCAAATCCTTTCGACGCTGATCTGCATAACTCTTATGTCTACTCTGTGCAGCTTTCATTCTCTCATTGACCAGTGAAATCTTCTCATTTGCTTTTCTCACCAAATCTGGTCCCAAAAGTTCTGTGTCTCCCACTTCTGCCCAACACAATGGAGATCGACATGGCCGTCCGTACAAGGCTTCGAACGATGCCATCCCAATACTCGAGTGATAACTGTTATTATACGCAAATTCGACCAACGGTAAGTACGTCTCCCAAGATCCTTCAAAATCAATTGCACAAGCTCTCAGCATATCTTCCATAATCTAATTAACATGCTCGGTCTGTCCATCGGTCTGAGGATGGAAAGCAGTACTCATCTTGAGCGAAGTTCCCATAGCCTTCTGCAGACTTTTCTAAAATCCTGAGGTAAAACGTGCATCGCGGTCTGATACAATCGACACAGGCCCACGTGCAGTTGCACCACTTGTTGTAGGTACATTCGACTCATCCTTTCTACTGGGTAAGTCATATTGTTCGCGATGAAGTGTGCAGACTTCATCAGACGATCCACAATTACCAAAACCGCGTCATGGTTTTGTTATGACCGGGGTAGTCCAACCACGAAATCCATAGTTATGTGTTCCCACTTCCATCCTGGAACAGGTAGGGGTTGTAACAATCCCGAGGGCCTTTGATGTTCGGCCTTCACTTGTTGACAAGTCAAACATTTCGAGACGAACTCGGCTACTTCTCGTTTTCATCCCTTCCCACCAGAAGTTTCTCTTCATATCTTTATACATCTTTGTTCCTCCTGGGTGTACTGTCAGTCTCGATTTATGTGCTTCTTCGAGAATATCTTTTCTCAAGTCTCCTAAATTTGGCACACACAATCTGTCTCGACATCTGTACCCTCCATCGGCCCCAACCTTCCATTCTGTAGGGTCTTTTTCTAACATCTTGGCAAACCATACTTGAAGCTTCTCGTATTTCTTTTGGGCCTCGATAATTCGACTCACAAGTGTTGGTTGTACCATGAGGCATCCAAAGTATTGCCCGACACTTCCCTCAGAAATCTGCATATCAAATTCTGCAATTGTCTCTAAAGTTTTCCATTCCCTCATCATCAATGAAGCAATCGTTCCTTGAGGTTTCCGACTTAGGGCGTCAGCGACTACATTAGCCTTACCAGGGTGGTACTCTAATGTAAAGTCATAGTCCTTGATCAGTTCCATCCACCGGCGTTGCCTCATGTTCAGTTCTTTCTGAGTAAACAAATACTTGAGGCTCTTGTGGTCTGAGAATAAATCAAACTTCTCCCCATAGAGGTAGTGTCTCCAGATCTTAAGCGCGAACACAACTGCTGCCAGTTCCAAATCATGAGTTGGGTAATTCAATTCATTTGGCTTCAACTGTCGTGAACCATAGGTGATAACCTTACTATCTTGCATAATGACACATCCCAATCCTTGATAAGAGGCATCACTAAAAATAGTGAACTTCTTACCATCCTTTGGTATCGTAAGTACTGGCGCTGTTGTCAATCTCTCTTTCAATTCCAGAAAAAGCGCGTTCATGCTTATCAGTCCATTCAAACTTCAAATCTTTCTTAGTTAAACCAGTTAATGGGGCTGCTATCTTTGAGAATCCCTCCATAAATCTCCGATAGTTACCGGCGAGTCCCAGAAAACTTCTGACTTTTGTAGCATTGGTTGGCCGAGTCCAATTCACCACTGCATCAGTCTTTGAGGAGTCAACCGCGATTCCTTGTTGCGAGATCACATGCCCGAGGAACTTAACTTCCTGAAGCCAGAATTCACACTTGCTGAATTTAGCATATAGGCGGTGATCTTTGAGAGTCTGCATCGCAATTCTTAGATGCTGCTTATGCTCTTCCTCTGACTTGGAATAGATCAAAATATCATCGATGAAGACAATAATGAACTGATCTAAGTATGGCTTGAACACTCTGTTCATCAAGTCCATAAACACAGCCGGAGCATTCGTCATCCCAAACGGCATCACTAAGAACTCATAGTGTTCGTACCTTGTCCTGAAAGCAGTCTTAGGTATGTCTTCCTTCCGCACCCTCAACTGGTGATACCCTGACTGTAGATCTATCTTGGAAAAGGTTGTGGCTCCTTGTAATTGATCGAACAGATCGTCTATCCGAGGTAAAGGATACCTATTCTTGATAGTAACCTTATTCAGTTCGCGGTAGTCAATACATAATCGCATGGTCCCATCCTTCTTCACAAACAACACTGGTGCTCCCCAGGGTGAAGTACTTGGATAAACAAAACCTAACTTTTCAAGTTCTTGAACTTGTTCCTTCAACTCCAATAGCTCGGTAGGGGCCATTCTGTAGGGAACTTTGGTTATAGGTCGAGTACCTGGCACCAATTCCACACAGAATTCTATGTCCCTTTCCGGCGGTAATCCTGAAATATCTCGGAATACTTCCTCAAATTCCTTGATCACCGGTATTGATGACATCGTCACTTCTGTGCTGATAACTTTGATGTTTGCTAGGCATCTGGTGAGGAACATATCACCTGAAGGGTTACATTAGAAATCAAAGGGTTGGTTCCCATTGTCCGCAAATGTGATCCTCTTCCTTGCACAATCTAACTTCGCATGATTCTTCTCGAGCCAATCCATTCCTAGGATTATATCGAACTCCTTCATCGACAGAACCACCAATCTTGCCAAAAGTTCACGATCTCCTAACCGTAGAGGACAATCCTTACATACATGTAATAACTTGATGGTGGTCCCTAAGAGTGAGACAGCACTCAAAGCTTCATTTAAACGTTGCGGTACTATACCCAACTTTCGAACAGTCTTAACAGATATAAAGGAATGTGTAGCACCCGTGTCAAATAAAACTTTAATATGGGAATTAAACAAGGTTAGAGTACCTTCCACTGCTCGTTGCTCAGGCGGTTCCTCCTCATAAACACCTTCTTTATACCCTGTTTCTTCATAACTAGCAGCCTCGGGAATAACAGCATTCAGGCGGGCCTGTCCTTGCTGACCATGATTACCTCTTCTAAGAGCCTTGTAGTCCGGACTTATGTGACCTGGCATACCACAATTATAGCACACAACTCCCAGACGATCAGCACGCCTAGTTACTCTGCAATCTTTAGCTCGGTGACCGGGATTACCATAATTGAAGAAGTTATTGTTGTTGTTCCCACCTGTTGTTCGAGGCGGATACTGCTGTACTGCTTGTGTCTGTTGAGGTTTCTTCCCTCCATCCTAGGTCCTTTTATGTCCCTGAGGGTACCCTGGTTTCTGTCCTGAATAACCCTTTTGCGGAGGTCGATTTCCAAATGGCTTCTAATTCTGACAACCATCATTCTCTAACCCCGTAGCCAATCTCACTAGAGCTTCAAATGACTGGCCCAGATGCCCCATAGTCAGATGTCGGAGAGACAAGTTGAGACCCCGGTGGTACTTCTTGATTTTCTTCTAGGACGTGTCTACTATGTGTGGAGCAAAGCAGGACAACCGTTCAAACCGAGTAGTGTACTCGCGAATAGTCAGATTCCCTTGTGCTAATTCCATGAACTCTTTCTCTCTCTTGTCCTTCTCTTCTTCAGGGAAATACATCTCGAGAAATCTTTCTTTGAACACCACCCATGGCATTCTCCTTGCAGCTTCTTCCCCTATGGTCGCCTTTCAGCATCCCACCAATTAGCCGCTGCATATGGCAGCTGAAAGATAGCCAGACGCTTCTTCTCCAGATCAGTGCACTCTATGGTCTCAAAGATACGTTCCATCTGGCGTAGCCACTGTTCCGCTTGCCAGGGTTCATCAGTCCCAGCAAAATGCTCAGGTCGTAGAGCGCAAAACTCCTTGAGAAGCTTGTCTCCAGTCTGGTGGGCTTGCCTCCCATTCCCGTTATGATTCCCATTCTGATTATTGTTCATTGTGTTTTGATCGCTAACCCTCTCCAACCTTCTTACAAAAGCCTCAAATATTTCGGTTGGATCTACTACCGGGGGTGCAACTTCAATAGCGGGACGATTCTTGAGATTTCTTCTAGCCATACAATCGAGAGAATGGTACCTATCCATTGATCAACAAGAATTCGGTCAATCTCTCGAGAAGAAAGAAAGTTCTCAACGAAAGAAAGTGACTAAACACAGAATAAAGTCAAACTATCTTATCTTAATTCTATCTTAATGGGAGATCCTTTGCGTTCTGGACAATTGGTCGAGCCATAACCTGGCTCTGATACCAAAAAGCCTGTCACGCCCCCGACATAGCATAATACAGGAAAGCATTTAATTTCCTTTATGGACTCGTAGGCCATGACAAGTGAGTATGACCAATTGTCCCTGCAACAAGTAACTTAAATAACATTTCTAAAAAAGAAGACTAATAAACATAAACTCCAAAAAATTAAAACTTACTAACTATTACATAAGTCAAGGTCTTAGGCACAAACGCCCTTATTCAAAAGTCTAAAACTAGTTTATTACAACCCGAGTTAAAAGACATAGGAAATATAAAGCAGCCTCCTAGAAAGTCCCCTGTCTCTAGCTAGCGTAGTAGAAATACCCTGGCGGCTCCTGACCCTGAAAATCTGGGCATAGAGTCCAGGACGCATCAATGCCGTCAGCTTATGAAAGCTGGTGAGCAAAATAAACATGTACTCGTAATGTATATATAAGCATATAAATAATGGTATAATTTAAACTGTTAAAGCAATAATTCAAGGTTCCAACTTCAACATAAGTCACGGGGGATAATAATAAGCAATAAATATGCGACCGTGCATGCATAATGTAACATCTCATCTTTCTACCTCTTTTCTCTCAACAAAACTCGACTCAACCAAACCATTACCTTGGATACCAGGAATAATATCCGATCGATATCCAAACCGCACACCATACCATCGTTTCGGATACCAGGAATAATATCCGATCGATATCCAAAACGCGCGCCTTAGATACCAGGAATAATATCCGATCGATATCTAAGTCGTACACAACACTGTCGCCTCCAATACCAGGAATAATATTCGATCGATATTGAGGTCGCACACCACGCTATCACCTCAGATACCAGGAATAATATCCGATCGATATCTAGGTTGATCACGACCAACCATCGCTTCAGATACCAGGAATAATATCTGATCGAGATCCGAAACGCGCGCCTTAGATACCAGGAATAATATCCGATTGATATCTAAGTCGTACACAACACTGTCGCCTCCAATACCAGGAATAATATCCGCTCGATATTGAGGTCGACCACCAGGCCGCCACTCCCTACTCTTTTTTACGCTTTCTCACACACCGTGCATGTCGACTCCACCTCGACCTTATCATGCATGTCAATGTCCAAAAAATTGTAACACCAAAACAAACGTATGAGAAATCAAGTCCTATTTTATCCTTCTTTATTAACAAGGTACAATGTACTTCAAATCATTGAGTTAGCACCCACGATCTAAATCATCAAGTCATATATGAAACAACAAGTAAATTCATCAAACACTACTTTAACACGCTTTTACAGCTACTAGTACACAAGCAGTTCTACTTTGAAGCAATGCCCTTAAAAATGAGTTATAATTTTTGTGGGTGAATTACACATCAAAAGAAAGGTCTTTGAGTCAAGTTTCCAATGCTTCAAACGGTGCACGTTTTCGAGTTTTCTAGTGGAAGTTATGGCCATTTTAGTAAAAGTTGTCCGTGCTGAAACATGTCAATCGATTGACAAAAGTGTTAATCGATTGGATGACATGTCAATCAATTGGATGACATGTCAATCGATTGGATATGTTTCCAATCCATTGGAACTTCATCTTCTTCCACAGTTTCGAATTTAAGAGCTAGTTTTTACCTATTTTGCAAACTGAACTCAACTAAGTCAAGTAATATACCATTTTCTTCATTTTTCCACAAGGATTACGAATACGTGATCAGTTTAAACTAATTTGAACCGTAGCTTCCGGGATTTATGAAAAACCGAGAGGTGACGAAACTTTAAATCAACAACACGTCACCATACGGATGAGTTACTTCATAGCATTCGAACCGCAGCTTATTGGGACTAAGATCTTTCATTCCCAATTCACGGAATTGATTTTGGTTAACTTTTGTAAAACTCCAATTTTCAAGCTTCAATGGTGATTATACATATATATGTATATACACATCTATATAACTGAAATATACATATATGAACATTGAGAGTGAGTTTATAATACTCACTGAGGTGATTATACAGAGAATTTTGAGACCGAGAATATCCGCTGTTAAATCCGCCGTTGATAAAATTTCTCCGTCTCTCCTCTTGATCTTGGTATATATATATAAATCTATGCATGTGTGTGTGTGTGTCTATATATATAAACTGTGTGTGTTTATCTTGAGAGAGAGATCAAGAGAGAGTTGAGAGAATTAGAGGGAGATTGAGAGTGATTGAGAGATACACTGAGTTAGAGAGAGAGAGAGAGAGAGAGAGAGAGAGAGAGAGAGAGAGACGTGTACATATATATACTGAGAAATTTATTTGGGCTCCAAGCAACTACCGAAAATCGCACGGTGTGGTTGAGCTCACGTGCTCCCACCAAAGACGCGGTATAAACGCAGATTAAAACAAAAACTGGCATTTTAACAGTTGAAAACAAAATACAGAAAATCATATACATGTAGGAAATAAATTCCCAGTTTATCCAAAATTATAAATATTGCTTTTAAAACCACATAAAGTATTTCTATATTTAAGGAAATTACGGTTTGACCCCAGATAAATATTATAAATAGAAAATAAAAAAAAACAAATATTCATTTATTAATGAAAAAAAGAAATTACATGGTGTTACAGTCAGCCAAAAAATCTGCTAAGGCTTGGCCTTTTACTGCTTTTTGTGGTACATAAAACAAACAAAACTCTGATAATACCAAAACCCATTTACCAATTCGAATTCTCAAAATAGGTCGAGTCAACATATATTTGATTAGATCAAATTTTGCAATCACATAAACTTCCGTAGGGAGAAGATAATATCTTAATTTCATAACTACAAAATATAAAGACAAGCATAGTTTCTCCATAAAGGAATATTTGCGTTCAACAGGATTTAAAACCTACTAAGGTAATACACAGCTTGCTCTTTTTTATCATCATTATCTTGGGCTAATAACACCCCAATTGATGCTTCTGCTGCTGAGATATACAACTTCATAGGCCCATATTTCCTTGGAGGCATTAATACTGGTGGCTTTACCAAATAATCCTTCAAGGCTTGAAAGGTAGACTGATGTTTATCTTCCCACTTCAATTCTTCATGATCCTTCAGTTTCAACAAAGGAGAAAAAATCAAAGTTTTCCCAGCAGTATTGAAAATGAATCTTCTAATGAAATTGACCTGTCCTAAGAATCTTTGTAATTCTTTTTTGGTCGAGGGGGATTTACTTTGAATGATTGCTTGAGGCTTATTCTTATCTACTTGAATTCCCTTTTCATGTACCAAATATCCTAGAAAATTTCCAGTACTAACCCCAAAGGCACATTTCAATGGATTTAATTTAAGTTTGAAAAATCTCATTCTTTCAATTGTTAACTTCATATGTATGAGATGATCATTGAATGTTTTAGATTTAACAATTATATCATCTATATAACATTCTAAGAATGTTCCAATCATATCATGGAAAATAGCATTCATAGCTCTTTGATAAGTAGCCCCTGCATTTTTCAAACCAAAGGGCATTTGTACCCACTCGAAGGTACCTATATTGCCTGGACATCTAAATGCAGTCTTATGAATGTCTTTCTCAGCAATACATATTTGATTATATCCTGAATGACTATCTATCATAGACATTATGGTATTTCTAGCAGATATTTCAATTAATAGATCAACTACTGGCATAGGATATTCATCTTTAGGCGTGGCTAAATTAAGATTTCTATAATTAATACAGACTCTTAATTTACCATTTTTCTTCATAACTAGAACAACATTCGAAAGCCATTCAACATACCTGGCAGTTCTAATGAACCCTGCCTTGAGCAACCTTTCGATTTCTTCTTTAATCTTCAAAGTGACCTCTGAAGTCATCCTTCGAGGTTGCTGCTTTACTGGTTTGTAACCAGCTTTGATCGGCAATCTATGCTCTACTAAGCTCCTTTCGAGTCCTGACAATTCATCATAATCCCAAGCAAAACAGTCTTGAAATTCTTTCAATAACTCAACCAATTTATACTGGTCACACTTTCCAAGTTTGGAACTTAAATAAGTAACTCTCTTTTGTTGATCTGATCCCAAATTGATTTCCATTAGAGGATCATGTGACAGTTCTTGTATCAAATTCTCTGTCAAAGCAGATAATTCTTCCCTACCAACATCCTTTAATTCTCGTGAATCTTCCTCAAAGACATAGTCTGACCAGTTTATGGTCGAATCTTTCTCAATCCTTGACTCTAACTTTGCCATCATCAGTATTTGTAAGACCAGTCGAATGGTCTCTTCCAGATCTCTTATTTCTATAGGCGTATGAGTCATTAAACCATCTTGTCATCATCTAATGGTTCCAAAGAACCAAATGGCATATCAGCCAAAACATCCCAATTTTCCTCTGGGAATTCGTCTTTTGATTCTTTAAGATTAATTGGTTTAACATTCTCTTGATACAATTGAGCTTCGACACAGTTAGAACTTGTATGAAAAGGCTGAGCATCAGCCTTTACTATTTCGACTTCACAGTTTTCCTTCACAAGCAATAGTTTCTGGTGCATTGAAGAAGGGACACATCTATTAGCATGAATCCAATCTCTTCCTAATAAGGCATGATAACTAGGACTAGCATCCACCATAAAGAAAGCAGTTTTGGATTTATTCGAACCTACTATAGTTTCAATAGGTATCACCCCTTTGGTGTTTTTCTTATCACTAGTAAAGCTTGATATCATAATGTGAGTCTGTATCAACTTTGCATTTTGTTATTGATCTTTTTCAAAGTATTCTGAGGAATAATGTTGATTGCAGCACCATTATCAACCAATACTTTGTTTAAAAGAACCCCATTAAAACAAGACTTTATATATAATGGTTTAAGATGCTTAGTCATTTTTGTTGATGGTTCTTCGAATGAATAAACAAAATTACAATCACCAAAAATGAACTTAGGGAGATTTACCTCGGAGACATCCTCAGTAGATGCTTCCATTTCCATTTCTTCATCTATTAGTTGATCTTCTGTTGCTTCGAAGATTTTTGGTAACACGAATGTGGCAGTGTTAACTTCCATTTGTTCTAAAAATGTGCCAAACTGGACAAGCATATTCTCACCCTTGGTAGTTTCATCTTCGAGTTTCATTTCAATATTTCCCAAAACTTGAGATTCTACCATTGTCATTGCTTCATCCCCATCATCAATGCTCATTGCCTTTTCTAATTCTAATACTTTGGCTTTAATGATACTTTCCTCAGACATAGTATCACTATAAACTTTTGCATTTCGATCGAATCTGGGATTAGGCCTCGAAGCATCACTAGAATCTCTTTTGATTTCATTCCCTAATTCTTGGCTTCGAGCCTGCATATTGGAAAATTCTTTCCACATAGTAAACTTCCTCTGAAGTCTCCTTTGTTGAGTCTTATTTATCATAGGAGCTATACTCTGGTTTTTTTCCTTGGGATGTTGAAGCACATGCCATGTATTCTTTTCAACATGAGGAGGTTTGATCATCCTATTCTTGTTCTGAGAACCAGTTTGGGATGTTGTTCAATCATACTTTTGACTCTATCATCTTGTATGACAACCAGTTTGGCACTCCTAAAACCAATGCATATTCACATGATTGTGATGTCTCACCAACTTTTGGTGATTTATTCAATGCTTCCATGTCCATCTCAGCTTGTACCACATGTGCTGGTACCAATTTTGATGGCATGAATTGAGTTTGTCTTTCTCTCTGTACCCCATAATGTTTCTTTGGTGTATGAGAGAAACCTGGCCTTACATATTGCATGTTCCTTGATGGCCGAACATAGTTACCAGTATGAAAATTCCTTGAAAATTTGGCTTTGAAAGGAGCCATTGGCCTTGGATCATACTTTGCGGTCATTGGTCCATTGTATGTTGAAGCTTGATAAATTGGCCCTCTAAACTACCCTCTCCCAACATTCATGATTGGTTGAAATGGAAGTTCACAGGAAGTACTCATCTTCCTTTGTTCGAACGAAGGCTGTTTGTTTTTCCTGCCTGTTTTAGCCCCAACTCTTTCATCATAGATTTCAGCATATCTTTTCCCACAACCAATGCATAAATTCCTTGCATATTCCTGGTTGAAAACTGATAACTCAGGGTTCTTCCTTGTTATTTCGTCAAGTCTTTTCATCTGGTCCTCTGACTTTGCATTTTCCCTCTCCTTGACAAGAGCTTCGAAGGAAATGTCATGGACATTGATTGACACCTCTTGTACTACTGGAAATGGATCTTCATCAACCCCCATCTATTTTTCAGGGAATTTCAATTTTACTTTCTTGATCATATCTTGAATCCTGTCTCGAAAAACAGTACAATTATTAGTTAAATGAGTCGAAGAATTATGCCACTTGCAGTATTTTTTACCTTTTAATTCATCATTAGAAGGTAATTTTGTCCCATCAGACAATTTGATAATTTTCCCTTCTATCAGATGATCAAATATTTCATCCAATTTATGAACATCAAATGAATATTTTTTAAATGATCCTTTAGATTTGTACACTTCAGCAGAAACATTTTTCTTCACAAGACTCTTACATGTGAAAGGTTCTTTTCCTATTATTTCTGCAGCATCTATCTCATAATTAGGATCTTTAAAATATGTTTTTATTGAAGAAGCGTTCCTTTCATTCTCTTCTTCCAATAAGGCTTCATATCTAGAGACTCGAGCAGTTAACTCAACAAGTTCTCTAAATTAAAGCATCGAATTTCTTTTGAAGCCTAAATTCGAGACCATTTTGAGCCAACTTAACAAATTCAGGCTCAAGTAAAATGATTTTACACTTTGTTCTAGCCCTTTTGAATCTATTTATGAATTGAGTGGCCTTCTCATCAGGTTTTTGACATAGTCTGGCCAAATCAACCATAGACACCTCTAATTCTGTCTGGAAAAACTGAGTATGAAAGGATTCTTCCATCTGTGTCCAATTATGGATGGAATTAGGGGCTAGATTAATAAACCAAGTGAATGCAGTTTCTGTTAATGAACTAGGAAACAAATGAAGCCTAAGGTATTCATTATTTCTTGCATCAGTACACTGACTAATGAATTTTGCCACATGTTCAACTGTGGATTGACTTCCATCTCCAGCAAACATAGCAAAGGTGGGGAATTTAAATCCCCTAGGGAATTCGATTCTATTAATCCATTCAGGATAAGGCTTCCTGTAAACTGGAGTTTGTACCCCCCGAGCCATGGGTCCACAAACCACATGGATTAAATTAATCATGTCATTTCTGTCAACCATATTCAGTGGTTGGTGATGACCTGGTTAAACCAAAGGAGGATTTATTGGTGGTATTGGAGGCGATTGAGGATTATTATCCACTCTCCTAGGATTTTCATTTCTTCGATCCACTCCTATTCCAGTAGGGTCTGGTTCGAATACATGATTGTTGCTTATTCTTCTATTCTGGCCTGTTATGTTTTCTCTAGGCCTAGGCTCTTCAATATTCACTGATCTATAATTATAATCTTGACCACCCATATGATTCCCTTGCATCCCTTCGAATACTAGAGGAGTATTATTAGGGACAGACATATAGAAACTTTCCTGTGAGCTAGGCCTAAAAGGAGGCCCATTTGCATGTGTCATAGGATTTGGCTGAAACAAGCCATGGGTATATCCTCTTTCATTCTGTCGAATCATAGAAGGATTTCCATTTGGCACCATTATTGGTGTAAATTATGGTATACTATTGTTAAGGGAAGCAATCAGAACATTAACATTCTGGATCATATTTCCCAAATGATCGAATATTGGTGTCAATTGATTAACCAAGTCATGTTGATTTTCTGAACCAACATTCCCATTATTTGGAATTGGATTTAAATTCTCAACTCCTATTTCTGGGTTTTCACTGGTTGTATGATTCCCAGTATTGCTGCTTTGAGGATCTTGGTGTGGAGAACCACCAGTTTCAACAATATTATTACCAACATTGGTGTTATCAATAGACCTATTGCTTCGAAGATTTCTGTTTGCTATCCTTTGACACTAGTGTCCCACCGGGGGTGCCAAAAATGTTTGGTTGGAAAATTTATACAAGTGCGGGCGTGCCAGGCAAGCAAGTTGCCAATGTGTGTGATGTGATTGATATCCAAACTGCGCCTCACCAGGGAGATTGTGGTGATGTTCGATGCCTTAAACAAGGACTTTAAATGTGTAAAGATGTAACTAATTGAAGCACTTCGAACTTACTATAGAATAACTACTCCTAAATAAACAGTAAATAGAACAATAAAGCAACAAGCTACTTTATTTAAATGAAAATAGACTACAATCTAACCTTGAAGATTACTTCGAAGGTATTCTACTCCTAAATTTAAGTGTCTAGATAAAAATGCAGTAAATGTATTGAGAGATATATGTTGGTGTTGATCGAAAGATCCCTTTTCAAACTCCTTCTATTTATAGACGTCGAGACTTCTCAGCAATCTTGTTTGAATGTTCCCTCCTATTTTCAAACTGATAACTGTTCCTCTATATGGCACATCCTTGGCTTGACACCTGCCCATTCGGTTATTCTATAATGATTGACACGTGTCCCTTGGCAGTTAGCTATCTTAAACAAAATGAACCCGTAAACTGTTGTAACTGCTCCTGTATTGCATCCAATTCAATCAACCATTCTGCCACGTCGAATCTTATGTGGCACTTGGTATTGGTTGAATATTTCATCATAAATAGTGTGGTCGGTGATTTTGAGATTGATGGGTTGGGTATGCTGGAGCTGTCGGCGATGGGGTAGATATGGGGTTGGTGACTGTGGTTGGGTGGTAGTGATATAGGCTCTAATTTGGGTATATCTCTTCATCCTCCTTTTCTATACCCCATTACATAAACACATATATATATATACAAAATCTTCTTACAAGGATCCTCACTTTAATACCTTTAATGAAAATTGGATACAACGACTGTAAAAAGAAGTCCTCACTTAAACAAAATGAGGAATCTCTCATAAGAAGGGTTCTGTGTATATATATATATATATGTGTGTACACTATGCACAAAACCCAAATCTACATTCTTGAATCTGCAACCCAAAACCCAAATCAGGTTTTTGTACATGTTTGGGTTTATACATAATTTTATATGCAAATCAAGAATTTAAGGGCAAATAGGTCGGCAGGAGATACTAACTTTTCGTCAGATAATTGCACTTTTCGTCTATTTGGACGGAAAACATAACGTTTTCAAATTGGTTTAAAGTTCAGGGGGTGATTTGATACGCTTTGAAGTTCAGGGGATGAGTTGAACAAGGGTCAAAGTATAGGAGTAAAGTGCATTAAGGTTCATATCAGTTTTCCTTTATTTTATTTTATTTATTTATATTTTTTTTCGATTTCTAATTTGCATTGGCTGAAATGCTGGGTGAAGATGTTAGATCTACCAAGTTTGTGTTTTCTTCTCCTAATATCTATGCTAGATCTACTTGGTGTCTTCTTGGTTGCTTGGTTTGGCTGATTCTGTTTTGGGTTGTTCTTGAGGACTTTGGACTTTTCTTTTTTGTGTGATCTAAGGCTCTAAGCATATATGACCTTTGTTTGTTTGGGGTTTGGTTTTTTCAAAGGAATGTTTTGTAGTATATTTGGATATTGATGTCCTTATATTGTTTAATCAAATGCCTTAGACAGAGTCTGGGATTTCTTATTGTTTGGCACTTTTGATTTCGATAGCCAATGTTTAGATGTTTAACCATATATATCATGAAATTAATTTATATAAGGTACCATATATTCTGCCAAATTAAAATGGAATATGGTTGTCATGAGATGAGTTCAAGGTTCTAACTCTCAATATAGTGTATTTGAAACTACTATTTATTGGTTCAAAATGAATGAAACTTCTTCCAACTGTATATTAATTTAGATTGAAAACTACAAGATTTGGAACACCACATTGTGAAGCTCAATAAGTTAATAAAGCTTTTATAAAAAAAAATTATCACCTTCAAGTAATTTTTTTTTCCTATCTCAAGCAAATACCTCTCATTTTTTTACCAGTTTCACTGACTTCCCGAGATAAGGTTTGACTTCATGTTTCAATTTAAAGATGTGTAAACACTGCCATGCTATTTTAAATGAGCTCTTACTTGATTACTATAATAATCTAGTAACACTTCCACTTAAGAGGGGTTTTTATATTTCTAAACACATTTATTTACAGTTTGAACATGTGCTGCAAATTTAAATGATAAGAGCGACTACCTTATTCATAGTTTCTACATAGAACACATCGATATCAAGTTTAGTTATATATTCATATACTCCAACTGTGGTCGCAAGGGTTATAAGCTAGTTAGTTATGATTATCGAAGTTCCTCTATTAAATTTTAAAGGCTGAAAATCAGGTGTTTTTTTTTTTTTTGATGACTTGAGTTCAAGAATTTTATAGGTCACAATTTGTAGGTTCTGCATTTTTATGATTACTGGTTTTAGAATCGTTGATAGACCATTTTACTATTGATTTAAATTTCTTTTCCATCCTTTGGGACTTTAGGAAACAACTAGAATAACTAACTGAAACTTTTTGCACTAAATTTAGCTTGATTGATGAAATGACTTGCTGTTATTCTACTGCAGGTATATGAACAGAGACGAGGGAAAGAGCCTCAACATACCTAGATTTTTGTCAATTTTGGTGCAAAATTGAAAATCTTTACTGATTTCCATCATTTTCTTTCCTTGTAATAGTATCTAGAGATTGTTGAAAATGAATAAAAAACTTGAGTATTTGGGATATCGACTCTATTGTTATGTACTTTGATTACTTAACAATCTTTCATGGTGATGTTGATATTTTGTTTGTTGTTGATGTTATAATAAAATGATTATTTTGCTATCTTAATGGGAATTTTGTTATTTTTCACTTAAATGGCATTTTGGGTAAGGTATAGATTAATCCAGGTTTATACCATGGTCATCCAAACAAAGTATTGGACTAATTGAATTTTATCTCCAGTATAATCCGGCACGAAACAAACACAGTATTAAATTAATATTGCACTGTTTTATCCTGTGGTTAGTTATCCTAGGATAACTAACTACACTTTTATACAATACCTCTTTATCTTATCCGACAAACAAACGAGGCCTAAGAGTAATGCGATACTTTCCAAATTTCTATTCCAAAAGAGCATTCCAAATGATGTGGTAGTGGAGTGAGGTAAACAACTTCTAATCAAAATTCAACTGGTCCCACTGTATTAGACATTGAGCAGTGGGAGCGTAGTTTATCTAGTTCTTGTGAGCGTATAGTTTGGTAAGTGACTATTATAGGAGTCTATGCCCAGACTAATGAACTTCTTAAAACATGTCCTCAGCCATACCGATCTACACTTGGTTCTCACAAGAACCAGATAAAAAAGTGGACTTAGACTGAACCATGTCCTATTTTGATATTCCCAAACATGCCTTAAGTTTAGATTAATAACCCAATAGCATTTGAAGAAAAAAAAAATAATAATATTCAAACTTGAATTTCAGAGTTCAAAAGCATTATCGCCACGATAGCACGTTACCGAGAAACGAGAAAGGTGGAACATCACACTAGCACACCGTGAAAGTGCCAGACATTTACCACTATCAGTTCTCATCTCTACACGCCCCTTTTTCTATCCCTCCCTCCCTCAAACAATCTGATTTGACTTTTTTCTTTAGAATTCGAGATTGGAACAAGCCATATTCGTCATCAGCAACAATCACCAATATTTGGTCACTTCGGTCTTTTCATTTTAGTTTTTTTTTCTTTAAATAGTGTATAATAGATTTTTTTCCCTTTTTGTATACTAATTTTTCTTAAATTAAGTAGCAATGAGAGGAAATTTTAGTTTTTATAATTAATGTGAACAAATTTTTACAAAGAATCTGATCTTTTAATGTAGGTTCCACAAAAAAAAAATGTAACAAAATATTTGGATATGTATAGGGGCCCCTTGCTTTGGGCCCGAAAAACTCAAGACTAGCCTTGTACACTCTTTAAACAATAAAGTGTTGGGCACAAAAGCTTATAAACAATGGGGAATTATGTGGGGATTTATCCCTTTCAGGCTTCTATAGGAGGAAGTCCCTTTGAATTATGTGGGGAATTATGTGGCCCCCTGGCTCTTGTAGTGTGTATGCGTGGCGCTTGCGAGTGCATTGCCATAAAAAAAATTCACTAACAAAGTGGAATGTCTAGTTGGCAAGGTGGGACCCAACAGCTTTAACCCACATTGGGTTTAGCCTTAGACCCAAATACATACCAAATACTCTGTGTGTGTGTGTGTGTGTATGTGTCATATAACTACACGATAAGAAGAGAAAAAAAACTCCACCAAGCCTCTACAACTCTAGCCGGCTCACCACAGACCACCCAGCCACTGTTGGACCCCCCTCGCCTCCCCTCTCCGACTCCATTAGCACCTTTCTTCCCCTATTGACTTCTCTCTCTCTCTCTCTCTCTCTCTCTCTCTCTACCTCCCCTCCCCACTTTCGGATTATCTCTTTCTTGACCTCCCTCTCCCCTCTCCCCCTCCCACCATCCCTATTACCCCATCCCCTTAAGCTGAACTTGAAGCTGTTGAAGATAAGGTCTCCTAATGGCAAGTTTTTAAAATCTATTTCTTCCTTTGTTGTCAATTAGGGTTGAAAAAATTAGGGATGAAAAAAACTAGGGCTGAAAAATTAGATTATTACAATTTAGTTGAAAAAATTAGGTTTGAAAAATTAGATAATTACATTGTGGGCTTGTAAGCTCTCCTCTATAGTGAGAAATTGGAAAGAAACCATTGAGCAGTTGGAGTTGCTATGGCTTGCTGCCAGTGATTTGATTTTTTATAAGGTCCCCTAAAGTGTAGTTTTTCCCTATTTTAGAACTTCAATTTTGCATTGTTGGAGGGAAATCTACATACATTATAAAGAACTCTAGTCTCACTTTTACATATATGTTTTTTGTTGATACATGGCATTGATTTGATTAATTATAACTGTTTATTATTGTAGGAATTAATCATGCCATACTACGTACGTTGTGACCCGGGGCCGCAACTGTGGCATATTTAACACTTGGAATGAGTGTGAAGCTCAAGTAAAGTATTACCCATGTGCAAAACATAAGATATACAATTCCCTTGTCGAGGCAGAAGAAGCTTGGCTCGATGTGTTGACAAGATGATCGACTGAATTGGTTTCAATATCTGGCTAATGCTCACTATCCCCGTTATACACTCTGACACCCAATCATCAGCCCTAATTTTTTCAGTCCTAATTGACAACAAAGGAAGAAATAGATTTAAAAACACTTACCTTTAGGAGACCTTATCTTCAACAGCTTCAGTTTAAGGGGATGGGTTAATAGGGATGGTAGGGGAGAGGGGCGAGGGAGGCCGAGAGATATATATATATAGAGAGAGAGAATTCGAGAGTGGGGAGTGGAGGTAGATAGAGAGAGAAGTTGATAGGGGAGGGGAATGGAGGTGTTAACGACATCGGAGAGGGGAGGCGAGGGGGGTCCTGTCACGTCTTGTGGTAGCAAAAAATAGGGAAAAAAATTCATTTTTGTACCTGTAGGCCACGATAGTTGAAAGTCACCACATTGTCCATAAACAAAGTTAAATCATCAATGTAATGAATCAAATGATGCAATAGGAAATTCTAGTTCGATTACATAAAATCAAAGTTTAATACTAACTATTACAAACCATAAGTATCTGTGGAAACATAAATAAAGTACTATGACTACACGTGTCGATTACAAACATTATTAGTACAATAATCTTTAAAACCTAAACACAAAAACTACGCCAAAGCTCCAGCTCTTCAGCTCGCGTAGTAGTCATCTCCAACATAGCCTTTATAATAAGTATAGCCTTTGGTAACGTAACCTTCACCTGTATTTTCATATTCTGGGGGAGCTGGACGTGGAATATCCAGCAACATAAAAATGCCGTCAGCTTATGAAAGTCGAGTGAAATTGTAAATGCTTACACAGTATTTAGATATGTAGTATTATAAAATATTATCGATCATCTTGTCGTTCGTGTTCATATATGCATCAAATCGCTACATGCGACAACTGGCATTGTCCCAAACAAACCCAATGATAACATGGATTCTTGGATCCATATTTCGCACGTAGCTTTACATACCACATTACTTAACTCTTTACTAACCTGACACTCAGTCCCATGGAGCACAATCTATCAAACCTGACACGTAGTGCCGATTCTATTCCACGTAAGCCTGACACGCAGTCCCAGCATTTCAACCAAACCAAGCCTACACACGGAGTCCCATCGTTTACTATCCCGTAAGCCTGACATGCAGTCCCAGCTTTTCAACCTAACCAAGCCTGACACGGAGTCCCAACATTTACTATATCGTAAGCCAGACACGCAATCCTAACTTTTCAACACACGACCATAACCACATACAAAAGAACACTCCCGACATCCCACAATCCCCATGATTGCTTACACACATACAACCATGAACAAAAATAGACTTCCACAATGAACATATGACTATGCATGTTGGCTTTCCAGAATCTGGTTGACAATGACACATTAATCGTTATTCCACCAGTTTCACATATACAATGCATTAGGGATTAATTATTTAAGCATGTGTATTATTCAATATTGCATTAGTAGTCGACGCACAACATATATTAATGTAATAACTCAATGTCTATAAACAACTTGAGTATTCAACTAACTGAAAGGTACAATCAATTGGGTTATGAGTGCAATCAATTGGAAAAATTAGCCTTGTAGTCGATCGGGTAAAAGTACAATCGATTGGGACACTAGGATTGGCAATCGATTGGGACACTAGGTGATGATGCCAGAATTTGGTAAGAATAAAGTAAAGCAATTTAAGGGGAGAGAGAGAGAGAGAAAGACCATTTTTTGTATGTGGTTCGGCCCTGTTAATGAAGGCACCTACGTCCACGTATGTGTTTGATCACGTTCACTAGCAGATCACCGGCGGGCCTGGTGAGCCAACAAAGAGGGGTGGCACTACCAGTAATATCGGTCGGGTGTATGCGTATAATGGTGAATTATAGAGGTGCTGTGTAGATTGAGAAGTTGGCGGCCCCTTCAATGGGGGATGAGAGGTCTCTTTTATAGATGTAAGAGACCTACTCATATATGGATAAGGAAATATAATCCCATTGCTATAGATTGGCATTAATTATGGGAATTTCCTAATTGGATTAGGAAATAGTGTGCACTTTCCACTAGTCTTCTAGCTTGAGTAAGAAACTGTCCGTAATGCTCGGGATCATGCCTATGGGCCCGGATGAGCAGTTCCTACGGTAGGATGTGCCTGTGCAGTTTTCCCGACCTGTTGGCCGGGTCGTAGATGAACCGCTCGTGATGATGAGTAGTCTAAATTGCTCGGGCTGATGCTTCTAAGGAGTGGTGCATGATTTTCCCGGGGCATGGACTAGCTGCTGATTTGAACCACTCGGTCATAAGATAGAGCCAATTTTGGGTGTATCAGCTGCCCCCTATTTCCAAGATTGGCCAGATGCTATATCGGGGCAAGTTTGGAAATCAGTTTGATATTATTTGCCGCTGTCTGAGTGCTTATGGAAGTTGCTTCGGGGCTTCTGAGCCTGGTGAGTCCTCGAGAACTGACTGAGAGTTGAGACCCAGCCTAGCTCAGAACCTTTAAGTGCTCGGGAACTGACCGGGAGTTGAGACCCGGCCTAATTCAGAGTCTTTGAGTGCTCGGGAAGTGATCGAGAGTTGAGACTCGACCTACTTCAGAGTCTTTTTTACTTGAGTTAGCTGCCAGGATGGTTATCTTCTGCCTGTAAACCTTCGTCAAGGTTGTGGGTGGAAAATTTGGCCATATTGGAGAAGCCGACCTAAAGCGTATTGCTGTAGGGTCCTTTTATGTTAACTCCCCAGGATGGTTGTCTTCCGCCCAGTTAGCCTTCGTCAAGGCTATTGGAAGAAGAGCTTGACCATGTTGGCAGAGCCGACCTAAATCACGTTACTTTAGGGTCTTTTTGCTCCTCTATCGTCGGCCAACCTAAGAGATTTTAGTCACCTCTATCGTCGGTTTGGACCAAAGTGGAGTTAATGCCTCTGAGTACTGTAGGTGCTCGGGTTGTCCAAGATTTTAACTTGGTTATCCGCGAGGCATGTAAATACCCGGTGTGATTACCTGTTTAGTTCACTACGCCATCTTGCCCCCTAAGCTTTCTCTAAGACAAGGGTCTTACAAAGGCTATGATCTGTAGGTAACCGACCTGGAACATAGTGGTTGTAGGGTCTTTTGAAGCTTGCCATCATCAGCCACCTAGGAGGTTTACCCCCATCGTCGGTTGGACCTAAGCGAAGCCGATGCCTCGGGCGTGACCCCGAGGTCTTTGGTGCCCGGGTTCGGAGCCCGAGGTCTTTTTAGTGCCTGAGTTCGGAGCTCGAGGTCTTTTTAGTGCCTCAGGGTTAGGCCCGAGGTCTTTGGATGCCTCGGGGTTAGGCCCGAGGTCTTTGTATGAGCTCTCTGATAATCGGTGGAGCCTCATGTGGTGATCAAGCAAGTACCACTGTAGTCGGGCTCATCTAGACCAATGGAGACAGGAGGTCGGATCAGGATTGTCGGGCTCCAGATTTCTCTGTGCTGGAGGCAAAGTCTGAACTGCTTGATCCTGACCGATGTGAACTAGAGGTCGGACCGGGGCTGCCGGACTCAGACCGCTGCAAACTGGAGGTCAGGTCGGGATTGTCGGACCCTGCCTGCTGTGAGCTGAAGGAACTGCCAGAACTCCCAGGCTAATCTCGCTTTCGCTTACTTCTGGAAGACTCGTTGCTTTCTTGCCCGGTGCCTTTGGTCTTCAGAAACTCTTCAGTGTCAATGTATTCCAATCCTCTCAGAGAGCTCAACCAAAGTTTCCAGTCGGTTTCTGTGGAACGACGCGGCGTACTTGGTGTGTTGAACTCCCGAGCAAAAGGCTATGATAGCGGCGGTTTCATCAAGATCGTAGATGCTGAGCTTCTCTTGATTAAACCGGTCGGTGAACTCCTTGAGGTTCTCATTATTCCTTTGTATGACCGTCAGTAGATTTATGTCAGGCTTTGGCCGCTCGTACATACCGGCGAACTGGTTGATGAATTGCTTGCTGAGTTATTTGAAACTGCAGACCGATCGGGGCTCTAAGGAGTAGAACAACTGGATGGCCGGGCCTTTCAAAGTACTGGGGAAGGCTAGGCAGTGTAGCTCATCAGAGTTAGTGGCTAGGGCCATCTGAGCGTTATAGGTCTGGACGTGGTCGATTGGGCTTCCCGAACCGTTATAGGGATCTAGGCGAGGCTGCTTGATTTGCGCGGGATGGAGGACCTCGTGATCTGGCTGGAGAACGGTGACTCTGTCTCGGTATTGGCTTGATTCTGAGCATGGTTTTGACCAAGCTTTTTGGCCACTCCGTCGATCTGCTTCTGTAAGTCCTTGATTCGGACTTCCACTCCTTCCCGACCGGTATCTGAGGAACTAGTCGGGTTGGTGGAAGATGCTTCTTCATGGCAGGGTGCTGTCCTCCGGGATCAGGCTCGGCTATGACTCCGGGTAACCGTTCGCCTAGGGACAACTCGGCTCTTGACCGAGTGGCCCTGGACTGATTCCCGGGCCATATGCTCCTGCCTTTCCTCTCGGGCAGCACACCAACTGTTGATGTCTCTAGCATCCTCAACATGGGACGGGTTGGTTCGGGCATGTTGTCTGGTCAAGATCGGTTCCCGGGTCTTTTCCCGGCCCCTGGAGGACTGCTATGCTGGGCTAGCAGGGCTTCAATCTGTTACTGGATTTGACGCTGGCCCTCTACGAGTTGTGCGAGGGTCGCGGTGATTTGCTCAGATGTCATAACTGCCGCAGCCAGTGTCGGGACCGGAGGAACATCCCAGTCGGACTGCTGGTCAGTCTTCTTACCCTTCTTCGGTGGCATAACGATCAGTTAAGAAATTTGTTGATGACAAGACTTGTTATTTCTTACAGACGGCGCCAAACTGATGATGCCAGAATTTGGTAAGAATAAAGTAAAGCAATTTAAGGGGAGAGAGAGAGAGAGAAAGAGGATTTTTTGTGTGTGGTTTGGCCCTGTTAATGAAGGTACCTACGTCCACGTGTGTCTATGAGCACGTTCACTAACAGATCACCGGCGGGCCTGGTGAGCCAACAAAGAAGGGCGGCACTACCAGTAATACCGGCCGGGTGTATGCGTATAATGGTGAATTATAGAGGTGTTGTGTAGACTGAGAAGTTGGGGGCCCCTTCAATGGGGGGTGAGAGGTCTCTTTTATAGACGTAAGAGACCTACTTATACATGGATAAGGAAATATAATCCCATTGATATAGATTGGCATTAATTATGGGAATTTCCTAATTGGATTAGGACATAGTGTGCACTTTCCACTAGTCTTCTAGCTTGAGTAGGAAACTGCCCGTAATGCTCGGGATCATGCCTGTGGGCCCGGATGAGCTGTACCCGCAGTGGGATGTGCCTGTGCGGTTTTCCCGACCTGTTGGCCGGGTCGTAGATGAACCGATCGGGATGATGAGTAGACTAAACCGCTTGGGCTGTGATCGGGAGAGAACAGATCCTATTTATACACCTTAACGAGCATTTGTTAGTACATTTTTATCCTGTTTTTGTATATTTTTACTTCGTTTTCTATCTTCTGACAGGTTTTGGAAGAAATCAAGTAAACCAGGCTAAACAGGGTGAAAAAGCAGAAAGAAAGAAGCTGAAAAAGCCAAGTCGCGCGCGCGACCCGCTCGCGCGATATGCCCAAAAACCAATGTTGCGTATTTCAGTATACTGAAGACTCCTGTGCAAACGAGACTGCTAAACGACGTCCAGACTGTAAATTACATGCGTTTCAGTTCGTTTCGGGTTAGGAAGCCTTCCAAAGCTTGTACAAACTCTATATAAACTCCAAATTTACTCAATTAGGGGGTTGGCAATTAATATACACATTATTATACATAAAAATATATATACACTTCCAGCCATTGAAGGGAGGGAAGCAAGGAGAAGAAGAAGAAGACCAAGGATTTCCATGGCCTCCTCCATCAACCTCTTGCTATCTACTACTTCCATGGACGGCTAGATCATTGATCTAGGGTTTCAATGAAGCCCTAGATGAGTAATAGGGTTTTATTTATGATGTTATTCTAGTTTTATTATGTATGGATGACAGTCACATGTTTAGAGGATTTTTATAAATAAATCGTACTTACATTGATTAAATCATTGCTTTCAGAGTTTATTCTTGTCTTAGATCTATTTTGATTGTGATGTGCTCAACGATCTATTCTTGCTGTGCTTGTTTAGATTGTTTACATGTGATGGTGCTTTATTGATTCGTGCTATCAAGTATCCGAATAGTCCATGCCTAGGTTAGATGAATTAGATCACAACCCTAGTTTAGTGTGGGATAATTCGTGCTAACTGCAGATGGATTATGTTGGTGCTTGAACCATGATTATCTTCTTGTCGGAGGAATTGGGCTTGTAGCTACAATTTCCCATATTCATCCAACGTAATAAACTAAAGTAATTCATAAATATTCCTATTATGAATCTAGTGGTGGATTTGCAATCCTAGGTTCCCTTAAACATTCATTAAAAACACTTTTAATTGCTTTCATAGTTTAGATTTATTTTTCTTGTTATTAGTTTAATTAAATCCAAATCAAAATCCGTTTTTCCTAATTAATTAGACTTAGGTTTTAAAATTAAGTTGCTGTAGTAATCAATCTCTGTGGGTTCGACCTTTACTTCCACACTGCAAATCTTTTGAAAAGTAAAGAATACTTTTATATCTTGATATTGACAACATCAATTTTTGGCGCCGTTGCCGGGGATTGCATTACTACCTTTAGTTTTATAATCTTAGTTTAGTTAATTCGTAAATATTAGATTAATTTTAGCTTTCTTATTTTCAGTTTTTGTTTTTAAGTACTAACTTTTCTTTTTATTTTATAGGTTATCAAGTCATCCAATTCCAACGTTTCCGAGTGGAGTAGCTAATTACATCAAAGGAGCTTACGCAAATAAAATAAATAAAAAAATTAAGTAATTTGCTTCCTTTGAAACTCGCTTTAAACCACTGTAAGTCAGGGCGCTGTGACGCACTATTTGCATTAGTTTAGGGTTAATTGCACTGCATTAGCTAGGAAACCCGGGGCGCTGGGCTTGACGCGGTCATTGCATTACAGGATAATTTGCATGCATCATAGTAGTTGTGTGCCTGTTGTCTTATTTGCGTGATTGTTATTTGTTTATTTTGTTTAGTCAGTTTTTGTTTTTAGTTTACTTTCTTTTAGTTTATGTTAGGTACACGTTCAAATAAACCGGAATTAAAACCTTTTGACTCTGAACTTGAACGTACATTAAGACTTAATACGTCTTTAAACTTAACTTCTAGAACAAAATTTTTGATAGACGACGATTTGACACCAAAACCAACGTCTTTATTTGAATCCGAAATACGTAGTACTCTTCAAAAACTAAAGAAACCACGCTTCCATAACATAGAACCGATTAAAATGGCAGATATGGGAAATAATAACAATAACAATCAAAATAACAACGGAGCTAATATGAATAATCCTAATATACCACCACCTCCTCCACTTAAAGATTATTTTATTCCGACGACTTATACGCCACAAACATGTATTGAATTACCGGAGGCGACGGCATCTCACTTTGAGATAAAGTCGTCTACCATCTCGCTACTTCCATCTTTCCATGGCCGTTTAAATGAAGATCCATATAAACACTTAGGAGATTTTCAAGATATATGTTCTACTTTGAAAATTCAAAATCTTACTGATGATGAATTAAAAATGCGGCTCTTTCCATTCTCATTAAAGGACAAAGCTAAATATTGGCTCCAATCTTTGGAGCCAAACACAATTAGAACATGGGAAGACTTACACACCGCATTTTTACAAAAGTTTTTCCCGATTATGCGTACGAACCAGATAAGAAAATCTATAACAAACTTTGTGATGCAAGATGGGGAGACTCTTTATGACACTTGGGAAAAATTTAAAGAATTGTTACGCTCGTGTCCGCATCATCAGGTTCCTAAGTGGCAACTTGTTCAGGTCTTCTATGAGGGGCTTATTCCCTCTGTTAGGAATACCGTCGATGCCGTTTGTGCGGGAACTTTCCTACACAAAAGCGCCGACGAGGCCTGGAAAATATTTGAAACTTTAAGCGAGAATTCGATGCACCAAGCGGTGTCGGTCCGTTCTGAGGGATACCCACAACCTAAGAGGGAGGTAAAATTCGAGTCAAGTCAATCAATTGAAATAAAAGAACTATCTAAAAAACTTGACCGACTTTTAACAATGAATCAAACGACAGCCCCACCCGCTCAGGAAATTTGTGCATTATGTTCTGATCCTTCACATTCTATATTTTCATGTCCATCGGCGAGTCAATTTCCGGAATTCGTGGAGCAACATATTAATTCTATTCAACAATACCCACGAAATAATTATAATGCAACTACTAATAATCCGGATGCGCCATGGAGAAACCATCCTAACTTCTCGTGGAAAAATAATAATAATAATCCTAATGAGGCAACTAATTTCCCTAATGCTTATAGACCTCAACAAGGTCAATACCAACACCCGCCTCCTAATTCGAATCCTTCAAGAGGTAATGCTTTTGAGGAAAAGGTGTTGGCGTCCCTTAAGACTATTGAAACGCAAGTCCAAGCACAAGCACAAATAGTGCACTCTCATACACAATCCATTGCAAAGCTTGAATCCCAAGTGGGACAATTAGCTACTGTAGTGAGTCGTAGAAACGAGGGGACGTTGCCTAGTCAAACAATTCAAAACCCTAAGGGACAATATGAGGTTAAGGGGTCGAGTGAACAAGTAAACGCTGTCTCAACTAGGATGACTACACGAGAAGAAGAGGTAATAGAAATTCCGAATGAGAATGTGATAGATATGCACATCAACTCTAATAAAACGGAGGGTGAGGGAACGAGTAGAATTCAAAAAGATAAAGAAGCGGTCCCAACGAGCTATATTCCGAGAATGCCATATCCACCAAACAATGAGGGACCGTCACATTTTACAAAGAATAAGTCAAAAATGGAGGATATACTCGAGGTGTTCAAACAAGTTAAAATTAATATTCCTTTCCTCGATGCTATTAAACAAATTCCTGCGTATGCTAAATGTTTAAAAGACCTTTGTACACAAAAACGCAAAATACGGAGTCATACTCCGAAAAAGGTCTTCCTCACGGAAAAAGTAAGTTCTATTTTTCAACACGCTCCTCCAAAGTATAAGGATCCTGGTACGCCTACAATTTCATGTGTCATAGGTGACACTATCATTCATAGGGCTCTCCTTGACTTAGGAGCTAGTGTTAATCTCTTACCTTATCACGTCTATAAACAATTAGGTTTAGGTGAACTGAAACCTACGGCCGCTACAATACAATTAGCGGATCGTTCTATTAAAATACCTAGAGGAATCGTCGAGGACGTCTTGGTTAAGGTTGATAAATGCTATTATCCTGTCGACTTCATGGTCCTTGACACTGAACCCGTGCTAGATGCTAGGAAACAAACTCCTGTCATTTTAGGCCGTCCATTCTTAGCAACCGCTAACGCACGTGTTAACTGCCGGACGGGAGTAATGAAAGTGTCGTTTGGGAACATGAACTTAAAATTAAACGTTTTTAATGCTATGGATCAACCTCCTAAAGACGATGATTACCTATGTGAGGCGGAAGGTGAGGTAAGAGGGAATATTGAACCTACTAACGTAATAAATAGAAGTGTGGGGAATAATATAGAAGATGATGAATGGATGAATCCTAATCCCTCGACCACTAATGAAGAATATACTCGAAAAGTAAAGGATCAATGTAATAACGATAATGGTGAGCCGTCAAATAAATTAACACCTAACAACCTTGTTTCGACGTTTCACCAGAATTTTCCTAACGCCCTAAAAAGTATAAACGCTGATTTACGACCTCCTTGAATATTGAGCTAGAAAGGTCTAGCTAAAGACGTAAAAGAAAGCGCTTCTTGGGAGGCAACCCAAGCTTAATGTCGTCTGTTTTCTTTGTTTTTGGTCGTTTTTGAGTCTGTTCGAGTCTGTTTTGGACATTCTGGGCAGGTTTGGGGGTTAGAATTAATTTATTTTAATATAATATATATAATTTTAGCTAAAAAATGAAAAATAGCGAACTCGCGCGCGCGGCTCGCTCGCGCGAGACGTCGCTCGCGCGGCCCGCTGGCGCGAGAATGTCCCTTAGTGTTTTTCTTTTGTTTTCTGGTTTTGAGCCCTCAGGTTCTCCTCGCGCCTGGAATCGCGGGCGCGAGGTACCCCGCTGGCGCGATTTTCATTAAAAAAAAAAAAAAAAAAAAAAAAAATTTGCGAATTCGCGCGCGCGACGGCCGCTCGCGCGATTCCCCCAATTCCTGTTTTTCTCTTTTGTTTTCTGTATTTTCCCCCATACTTGTTCTGACAATGTTTTCGTTTCTGTTTTTTGTTTATTAAGCTATTTTAGATCGAGTTAGTTGTTGTTTTCTTTATTTCATTTATACTTTTATGTTTTATTCCGGTTAGTCGTTTCGTTTAGTTTCGATTAGTTTTTTTTTTGGTATATTTCTGTTTCATTTACTTTTCATATTGTTTTGTTAGTTTCTTTTCGTTTACACAGTAACAGGTAACATTGAACTGTATTGACATATTCCTTTGTGTTCACCTGTTCTATGTTTGCCGAGATCGAGGTAATATCGTTCTTTTTCTTTACGTACTTTCATTTCTTTCGTGTTATTGTTTCATTGGGGACAATGAAAGGTTTAGGTTTGGGGGTATGCACACACATGCACATTAGTTTATGCTAAATTTTTATGCTAAATTTTAAAATTTTTCAATAAGTGTGTTTAAATAAACGATGTTACCTACGGTTTTTGCAATATCAATTTGATACTTTTGGATAGAGAACTTTGAATTGTTATAGAATGGTAAACAAGGGAAGATGTGATTAAACATTTGCTGACATTATGTTGAGACGTTTTAAGTTATGTATTGTTTTAATCGTAGTTTTATATCATAAATTTGCACACAAACCTATGCACTGCACGTAGTTGCTTGAATACATGTCTGATGTGAACTATAATATAATTCGGATTTCTAGATAACACAAGGTGGAGACTAGACCCGGTGAGCTTTTGAGCCTATCTTTTCTTTTTAGAGGGTTATGAATACATTTTGTGTTTGCCGAATTTCATTGAAATAGCGCATTTACTTGTTGTTTAGTCTCATTATTCTTGTTTTGGTTGATAGTCAAGTTAAAATATTTGCTACCATGCTAAATAATCTTCCGTCGTGAATGTTGAAGAACCATATGACCATAGGACATGATTTTAGGCCTTCTTTGTTTATTACCGACCGATAAATGATAAAAATTTCCTTAGTTCGCCCTTTGAGCCGTTAAAATGCCATTTCTTTCTTTAATTACCATTATCCTTGTTTTTGCTCCGACTTGACAAACTTGGAGTTCACCACTGAGAGATTTGTCAACTTTTAGTGGTGCTAAGGCGATGTGTGATTGAGAAGAAGAAGACAAGATACTATTGGGGTAGTTGCTTAGAAATCAATGAAGAGTCATCTGACAAGCAAGAAAATAAGGAAAAAGAGTGAATATATTGAAAAAAAAAAACAAAAGAAAGAGAAGAAAAAAAATATAAGGTTGAAAAAAAGAGGAGAAAAAAAATTGAAAAGAAGATAATGAAAAAAATGAAAGTTGGTAGAAGAGATGAATGAAAGAAATCGAACATGCCTTACAATGCCATTCTAAAACTACCTAACAAATCCTTTCTATCCTTTTCCATTGTCTGAGCCACATTACAACCTTTGAAAAGTCCTATTTGATCCTAGGAAACATGGTTCGGATATGAAAACGATGGGAGGGGGATTAAAACATGGTAATGATTAATTTTTCTTGATTATTGGTATCCTATCCATGAGACTATTGTTCTTTCGTGTTATGCGTCTTTTTTTGAGTCATATGTGAGCATTTATAGTTCTGAAAATATATTTCCTTTGCTCCCATATTTTAGATAAATTACACATGTTTCTGAGTGTTTCATTTGAGAGTGTAATTAACATGGTGAGATTCGTAGTCGAGACATAGTTAAATGGTTATCCGAGTTATATTCCAAGTTCATGACATACGCGTGTTCATTTGACTATCATACCACACACGTGCAATTTTATGAGAAACTCTAGTGATTTATACGATGCATGTGCTTGGGATTGTTTTTCATGATTTAAGTGGACGTTTGATTCCGTTTCTTCTTGTTCGTTATTCTATTTCGAATCATTGTTTTATAATAAGGAGTATTGATTGTTTTATTTTTCGTTTGAATAAAACTTTTTAAATTTATAAGTTAATAAATATGGTTGTGGGTAACTTGTTGACGAGAACCCTCACGAGACTTCACTCGTCCGACTAGGGACACCTAGAGGTTTAAAAGGCTTGTTGCATACGCTAAATGCAATCGTGATCCATACGAAAATGGAGTAGTATTTTATTAGTAATTAGTTTTATTTTAGTTTTGCTCGAGGACTAGCAAAATGTAGGTTTGGGGGTGTGATCGGGAGAGAACAGATCCTATTTATACACCTTAACGAGCATTTGTTAGTACATTTTTATCCTGTTTTTGTATATTTTTACTTCGTTTTCTATCTTCTGACAGGTTTTGGAAGAAATCAAGTAAACCAGGCTAAACAGGGTGAAAAAGCAGAAAGAAAGAAGCTGAAAAAGCCAAGTCGCGCGCGCGACCCGCTCGCGCGATATGCCCAAAAACCAATGTTGCGTATTTCAGTATACTGAAGACTCCTGTGCAAACGAGACTGCTAAACGACGTCCAGACTGTAAATTACATGCGTTTCAGTTCGTTTCGGGTTAGGAAGCCTTCCAAAGCTTGTACAAACTCTATATAAACTCCAAATTTACTCAATTAGGGGGTTGGCAATTAATATACACATTATTATACATAAAAATATATATACACTTCCAGCCATTGAAGGGAGGGAAGCAAGGAGAAGAAGAAGAAGACCAAGGATTTCCATGGCCTCCTCCATCAACCTCTTGCTATCTACTACTTCCATGGACGGCTAGATCATTGATCTAGGGTTTCAATGAAGCCCTAGATGAGTAATAGGGTTTTATTTATGATGTTATTCTAGTTTTATTATGTATGGATGACAGTCACATGTTTAGAGGATTTTTATAAATAAATCGTACTTACATTGATTAAATCATTGCTTTCAGAGTTTATTCTTGTCTTAGATCTATTTTGATTGTGATGTGCTCAACGATCTATTCTTGCTGTGCTTGTTTAGATTGTTTACATGTGATGGTGCTTTATTGATTCGTGCTATCAAGTATCCGAATAGTCCATGCCTAGGTTAGATGAATTAGATCACAACCCTAGTTTAGTGTGGGATAATTCGTGCTAACTGCAGATGGATTATGTTGGTGCTTGAACCATGATTATCTTCTTGTCGGAGGAATTGGGCTTGTAGCTACAATTTCCCATATTCATCCAACGTAATAAACTAAAGTAATTCATAAATATTCCTATTATGAATCTAGTGGTGGATTTGCAATCCTAGGTTCCCTTAAACATTCATTAAAAACACTTTTAATTGCTTTCATAGTTTAGATTTATTTTTCTTGTTATTAGTTTAATTAAATCCAAATCAAAATCCGTTTTTCCTAATTAATTAGACTTAGGTTTTAAAATTAAGTTGCTGTAGTAATCAATCTCTGTGGGTTCGACCTTTACTTCCACACTGCAAATCTTTTGAAAAGTAAAGAATACTTTTATATCTTGATATTAACAACATCAGGCTGATGCTTCTGAGGAGTGGTGCATGATTTGCCCGGGGCATGGACTAGCTGCTGATTTGAACTGCTCAGTCATAAGATAGAGCCAATTTTGGGTGTATCACTAGGGTTTACAATCGATTGGGAAAACTGGCAATCAATTAGATAGAAGGTGCTAGAAATTGATTAGATAGAAGGTCCAATCGATTGGGAATCATCTTCTTCCCAGAAACTGTGAAAAACGATTTAAACCTTACACGTACGTTTGGGGTCCCATCTCTCTTACCGAAACATATATAATCGACATAACTAACGACATTAATGTCACAGTCCGGTCCTCTAAAGCGGAACCGAAGTCGTGGCACGCCACTGATGCCAAATCAATTCATTATCGTTCCCAAAAACTTATTTTAAGAACACGCAGCGGGAAAAGAAACATAACCAATGATTTAGTACGTACCGGAGCCAATCGGAAATAAGCTGTACGCCCGGTGGCTTCAAAATTTAATCCAACTAATTTTCCCTTAAAAGAATCCCAAAAGAAGCTTAAGTTTGTAATAAGAACATTTGAAAAGGTTTGGAAGAGGGAGAACCAAAAATCATATAGGGGGTATTTTGACCGGTCGAGTGGTCCATTCGACCGGTCAAACGTCCCTTTGACCAAGTTGCCTTTTGCTGGAAACATAACAGAGGGGTATTCGATCGGTTGAATGGGTCCCTTCGACCGGTCGAAAGTCCCTTGACAGCAAAACCACCTATTTTAGTCCAACTTTTGACGTGACAAAAAGTACCCTATTCAAATCCGTTTCTTCCGAAACTTTATGAAAGTTATTTAGACACATTCAACGACAAGTCAACTTAAGGAAAACATTTACAAAACAAATTAAAGACATGCTGTGTACACGCGGAAGTGGACCACTTCTCTTGTTTGAGACTGTTTTGAAATTGATTTGAAAATAGAGAGAAAAGAAAAGGTCTGTTGAAAACAGATACAGAGTCGCCACTTGGTCTTTAAGGAACCAAGAAACCTAATTTTGACTCACCCAAACGGATAAAGGGCACCGGCCCTTCATAACCAAAGAACTTGGCTCTGGATTTTGGTACGAGAGAGGAAGGAGCCTTTGTCGCGACTAAAACACCCTCAACTCGCCCCGTCTTTCGACGGGCCTCAATTAGCATCCAAATAATCATCTTATACTATGTTTGGTTCGACAAATAATACTATGATAGTATATTACATCACATAAGAAAATTTGAAATGGAAGATCTAAAGATAAAATATCATTCATAAGATCTAAGCCAAATATCACACAATGCAAAGTGAAAGATCACACGAATAAACTTAGGAAAAATCGTCTAATCACATATCAAGTAATAAAGTTTTCCTAATCTAAGGGGACATGAATTGTTCTTGAAACAAATAAATCAAAGAAAATAAAATATGCTTAGCAAGCTAGTAGGATGCATGTTAATCTTTGAGAAAGGAAGACCTCTCAATCCCTGGGACGGATGAGAAAGGAAGATTAGATCGGGGGAAGCATGAACGTGTAATCATAATCATTCCTTATAATCTTCTTAGATTAGGTGTTACAAAAACCCCAAATCTTGCATGGATGCAGTGCATGTATCTAGAATGTGCCAAGGTTGTAGGGTGTTTTGGTGTTCATGGATTCCTAGAATGACTTAGAAGTCTAAAAGGTGTATGAATGAATGAATGAAATCAACATGGAATATGTACAAATGTAGTATGAACTACTTCCTAAGATAGGAACTAATTTGGAATGCATATAAGCATCAAATCAAAGAAAGAAAGTTAAAATGTGCTTGCTGTGAATAGTGGACAGAACAGTAACTATATATTTTGAAAATTGAAAAGTGGGGTTAGGAATGTTTTCAATGCATGATTTTTTATGGAGCTCTTCCTTATTGTGTCTAGCACACAATCCAAAAAGCCAATCTTTAATAACTATCACAGATTGATAGAAATCATATAAACAATAGAGGTCACTCAGAAATAGAGTCCGTACTGTCGACTGAAATGTTAAAAAATCTTAGAAAATGACAACGAATGATCTGGAGGCCCATTTTATACAACAAGTTTCCTAAGACATTGAAGTTTAGGGGAAAAATAAGTTAGGACCACCCCTTTTGGAAAACTGTTCTGAAAAAGAGGTTGGAAGTGGACCTAGCTGCTGTGACAGCAAAAACAGAATGTCTGGAAGGAATGTTTGGGTCCATTTGGACCATTTCCAAGTACTTCCAAGTCAAACCAAAAATCAAGGGTGTTCTCCAATGAGTTAGGAACACTTTCCAAGTGGCCTTGTATCCATAGGTTGAGTATTGAGTTCTAAAAAAATCTTTGAGCTCAAATTACTCACTATTTTAACTCACTGTTTTGAAAATTTTGGGAAAAACTAGAGTTTTCTTTCTTGAGATTAAAATGAGGGGTTTTAAGAGGGGTTTTGAAATAGAGATTTTGAAAGTATATTTTCAATACTCAATGGAGATTATAGCCACTTAAAATGTCAACATCAAACTCATCATCAAGAAACTCCAAGATTGTTGGAGAGATTTATTTTTATTTGAACGTAACTTCAAGAATACCTTGGAGGTATTGAAGTTATGATCATCCTCTATCAAACATGTTTTTGAGGTCAAGAGCTACTATCCATAAGTATTCACTCACCCCAAACTTCATGTCATCATTTAGATGATGATGGACTAGTAAGTAAATAAAGAAAATAAAAAAGAAATGAGGTGAGAAGAGATGAACATTATATAAGCAAACAAGTAAATAAATAGCAATCAAAAGATGATATTCATGATGTATAGAACTTGTAGTTTGGTGTTTCACTCATATGTAATGACATTGGAAATGGAAGAAGCTTCCACTCTCTTAAATGCTCACTAAAATGGTGGTTGGGTGTATTGAATATTGAAGTAAATGAGAGTAATGAAGTAAAAACAAAGTTTAGAACTCACTTTTGTTTTGAATATCAAAGAAGGAAGCTTCTTTTCTCTCTATTCTAACCTTATCTCTACAACTTTCTCTCCCAAACTTTTCTAAGCTTTCATTTTTACTCCCTCCAAAATGAAGAGCAATGGGGGGTTTATACAGGCCAACTTGGGATGGTTTTGGGGTTTTAGAAGTATTCCCATTGGTCCCAAACATCTGAAATTATAAAACTACGTCGTTTTGGTTTTCAATTAATCAAAATGAACCCCCAAAAAAATTACAAAAATGCACTGTTCTGGAGGGGAGTGCCGCGGCGGCACCCGCGGCACTGTCCCTCCTTCATCTAGATAATGCTGTTTAGGCCCCCTGAAGTTCCGGTATTCGCGAAAAGGCCCTATTTCGTCCGAAATTCACAGAAAATGCGTATGAACTCCAAATTAAGGTTGTGATATACCGTTGTAAAGGTAATGGAGTCTTCTTTACATAAAAAATAGTTCGAGGATAGGTCACTTTGAAAAGTTTTGCGGTATTCGCGATAAAAGACGATTTGATCGCCTTTTTTGCCTTCGGAAATTCATAATAGACTCGTTTTAAATCCGGAAATTATGTGTGCTATACCGTTGGAAAGCTATTGACCTCTAGTATCCATGAAAAATATTTGAAAATTGTTACGGTGCCCCAGTCCCAAAGTCAAATTCTGGTCAAACTGGTCAAACCTGGGATTCCCGGGAAGTTCTGGGAACCTCTGGGAGCTCCCGGGAGCTGACGTTTTCGCTCGATTTTCTTCTGGAACTCGTTTTAATACTTTTCTCATAATTTAGAATGACTCCGGTGAATTCGGAAGATTTCGGTCAAACTTGGTCAAACTTGGTCAAACCTGGTCAAACCTTGGTCAAACCGGTCAACATGGACTTTTCGGGAACTTCCGGGCGTCTCTGGGAGCTGACGATTTCATCCGATTTTTCTTAAAAAACTCATTTTATCACTTTTCTTACGACGTAGCATGTTTCCAGAACTTTGGGACAAAATCTGGGAGTTTTCGGGCTTTTAGGGGCATTTTGGTCATTCTGAGCACTCTGAGAGATAGAGCTGACTTCTAAGAGTCCTTTAGAGTTTTTTACGATCATTGTGAACCACCAAGCTATGGGTCTCCTAAATCTGATAGCCGACAAAATGGGGTGTCTACACACGCTGGGCACAAATCTCGTTTGTGCTCTAAGTCTCGAGTAAACGTGCACTATCGACTACTTTACGTACTTAAACCAAAACTCATGAGTTCTTTTACAACTCTAACATATCAAAAGACATATGACATATATTACAAACGTTCAAATCGTGTCTAGAGCTTCTATACTCCAAATTCTATTACTAGACTAGTAAGCAATTCTATTACAAGTTCCTTATGAAAACATATTAAACTAATGTTTCGATTTCAAAACTGCAGATTAAACATGGTGAGTCGCCTTCTGAGTGAACTCCCAACATCCCGTGATCACTTTATCGAGTCCTTGTCGGCATCAACACCTGACATGGTTATTTGAATAACCACATGTATTTCGATTTATTCAAGTTAATGCTTAGTGAATAAATCAACGATGCAATGAATGACAAACATGCTCGTATTCATATCTCTACATTTCATACTAGTCTTAGGAGTCTCAAGTGTATGGTCCACCCTCCTAGTCCGCCACTCCTCGCCAATAAGTCCACGCGACTAGGAAAGACCCACATTTCTTTTCTTCAAGCGTGCGACCTTATGCCTAGAATGGCTCCACAAGAATGGCTTGGTACCACGCACTCCTTTGACCCAAATAACAACTAAAACATGCTCATACACATTTTACCGTGCTTTTGACCTAAGTCAAACATTTTACCGTACAATTGGGCCTACTTATCAATATAACCGCCCAATATGAACTACACAACATATAACTATGAATTAAAACATGTCTTCGTATAAAACATGAATACATGGTAAGAAATAATTCCAAAACACATAGTGAAACACTCACCTCCAATTAATGCTCCTAAATTCCGTTACAAGGAAAACCCGAGCACAAGGAACGTGTAGAAGTCTGTCTAATACGATTCTTATCGATCCAAAGTCCGATTAACAAATTTTATGAAAATTCCCAAATATGAATTTTTGAAAAAGTTATCCAAACAAGACCTAGTGGATATTAAAACGACGGCCTTAACTCGAGGAGTCCGAATATGAAATCTGGAGAAAAATAAACGGACGAAAGTTCGTCGATTTGTGTCTTGAAGCTCTAAGCCAGGAAATCCCCAATCTCCCCTCTCTTGATTTCTAATACAGGTTATAACTTATGAAAATATCTCATGAGTTTTTATATATAGCCACTACTCTCGAAAATTGTGTTTATCTCCCCACGAGTTCTCAAAACTTCTAATTACTCCCCGAAACGTTTTACACGTCGATTCATTTCTTCACAAGTGAAAACTATAAATTATAAAAGTTTTCGTCTAACTTCGGTTTGGTTGCTAAAACGCGATTCCACGTGATTTTACAAAATTACTAATTAGCCTATCAATTATGTAGTGTGTTAATTCGTCCTCACAAGGATACTAAAATTAACAACAGAAATATATTCTAAACCACATAATAATACAGATAGTGAAATACACAGGTAAGCATTTATTTTCAGATAAACATCTAGGACATTCCACAATGACCGTCTTGATCTCGGAGAGACGTCACAACCTCAAAATATCCTTTTCACACAGTCTCAGATGGTTCTCTTACACATATACCCAAATCAAATCGTGAGTCATAATTCACTCACACATGTGCCACAATACACATCACATTATCA
Source organism: Hydrangea macrophylla (assembly GCA_033977485.1). Taxonomy (NCBI): domain Eukaryota; kingdom Viridiplantae; phylum Streptophyta; class Magnoliopsida; order Cornales; family Hydrangeaceae; genus Hydrangea; species Hydrangea macrophylla. The sequence continues at coordinate 61,760,551 of CM066985.1, forward strand.
TTATCATGCATGACAAACGTAATGAAAAATAATAAACCTATGCATAGGTGTTATAACTCTCTCCCCTTTAAAAGAAGTTTGTCCCCAAACTTATACCTCACATATCGGATAGGTACGGATATTGAGTACGCATCTCATCCTTTATTACCCATGTCATCTCCTCCATCGTTTCACTACGCCATAACACCTTCACTTTCGATTTCACCTTGTTCCATAAGATTTGATCCTTCCGATCCAAGATCTCTACCGGATACGTAACATACGTCAAATCACCCTAGATTTCATTCGGCGTCGGATTCATCATTTGTTCTCTATCCTCCACTAAACATTTACGTAACAATGATAAATGGAATACGTTATGAACTTGAACATACTCACTTGGCAAGTCCAATCGATATGCTACGGGTCCAACTCTCCCAATGATTTCAAAAGGTCCTACATACCTCGAATTGAGTATTCCGTATCTCCCAAATCTAGTAATCCTTTTTGAACTGACACCTTGAAGTAAACCAAATCTCCCACATTGAATTCCAACGAGCACCTACGTCTGTCGGTATAACTCTTATACCTGCTCTGTGCAGTTAGTAATCATTGTCGAATTACCTTTATCTTATCCGTTATCTCTTGCACAATCTTGGGCCCTTCGATCATTCTCTCCCCAACTTCCGTCCAACTAATCTGTGAACGACATACACGACCATACAAAACTTCAAGGACCCATTCCAATTCTCGACTGAAAACTATTATTATACGCGAACTCAATTAACGGAAAATGGTCTTCCTAATCACCCTGAAAATAAAAGCACACATAAACGAAGCATGCATTCTAAAATTTGGATCACTCTTTTCGATTGACCATCAGTCTGAGGATGAAAAGCAGTACTGAAATACATTTTGCTACCTATTGCTTCTTGCAAGGCCCTCCAAGACTTTGATGTAGAACTACTATCTCTATTTGAAACAATAGAAACTGGAATACCATGTGGTCTCACAATCTCGCAGATATACAACTTAGCTAAAGTCTTCGGCTTAGTTGTTGTAATACCCCGTATTTTTCTAATACAAAATATAATATTTTAAAATATGATAAGGTATCAGTTTATATTTTTGGATAGTGTTTACGGGCCTTATATGTATTTAGTGATATAATTAACATGAAAATTAAGTACCCAGGTCATGTATACCCATTGGACTAGAGTTTTAAATACTTAAAAATGTGTTTCGGGCCCATATGAAGTCTTTTTGTGAGACCTAAAACTAAAAAACGGGATTTAGTATTTAGTTTCTTAAACCTAATCTAACCCTAGCCATCTCTCTTTCTCCCTACTTTCATACACACACATAATCTACATCCAAGAAGAAGAAGAAGGTGGAGAAAGAAAAGAAGAAGAAGAATGAAGATTGGAGCTTTCAAACACATTCAATATATACTATGTTTCAACTATTTTCTTTCTCTTGTTTTGGTGAGTAAATCATACCCATTGTTTCCTATAGTGTTTCGTTATTTTCGATATTGTTTTACTTCTATTTTATGAGTTTGGAAGTTCTTAGTTGATAAATTGAATTAGGTTTAGAAAAACTCATGATCATAGTCTGGTTTGGTCTAAAGTAGTAAAAATTAGATTTCTCTTTACTCCGACATTTTTAAGATATGAAATTTTAAAGGTACACTCCTAAAATACCTATACAACTATCCTTAAAATAGTTTTTGATTTGCTTGTACAAATGGTAAATTGGTAATTTCATATTCTGTGATTTAAATATGGTAAAAGCGACTCTTGATTTGGATTCTATGCAAAATTTCACACAAGATAGACTCTTGAATTACTTAAAAAGGTTAAAGAATAAGAGAGTTATGACCTTTCGAAGTTGGACATAGTAGGCTGTCCAAAGAGTGCATTCGGCCTAGATTTTTATTTCCAAAAATTTCATTTACACCTCTAAAACTTTAAACAGGCGTATTGAGGCCTACCAACATTGGATTTGGTCACGGTTTCGATCATGGTACTTGTAATTCTGTTTATTACATTCTGAAATACTTATTTTTACATTTTTTTTTTAATTTTTTATAAAATTCGTATATTTTAGTATAATTACATTGTTGCCCCAAAGCTTTTTAAAAGGATGATATAGTCATTCTACAATTTTGTAAAATCCTTATAAATCATTTCCTATGTTTTTTTTGTAACTTTTCATTAATTATTGATAGTTGTAGCTATTTATTTAAATTAGTATGGTATAATTTCCATTTCTAAAATAGTAAGATATTTTGTTTTGGTTTCATAAAATTACACAGTCGTGTTAAATTTATGTAACATTTTAGTATTTATGAACACAATTAATAATTTTTGGTAGTTGAGTTGCAAATCATTGTGGATTATTAGTCAAATCACTATTTGGTAGTTGATTTAATTGAAATTTTTATTATTTTAATTGTCTCTGCTATTTCTAAAATCTGGGGAAAATGCAAAAATATTCTTGTGGCACTTTGAATCTATTAAAAATAGTTTCATCTATAAATTTATATTTTGGTATATTTGTTGAATTATGGTCCACTTTTTATATTTATTGTTAAGTTTTATAATTTGTAGTTAATTATCTGTAATTCTTAGAAATATGCCGTCCGGGCTAGTAGTCTTAGAATGTTGTGAGCACCATTATTTTGAGCTTAGAGTACACCTTAGCTGAAATTACAAAAATGCGCTTGTAAGAGCATGAATCATTATCTTACCTTTTTTTCATTGTGAACATGTATTTAAGTTTCTATTTTATTAGCATGAATTGTAGGAATTGCACCTTGTCTGCTTTTCCAATAACAAACTTTATTCTATTAATATATGAAGGTGAGTAAGTCTTGTACCCTTAATAGATGGTAGTTGTGGTAATTATTCTCATAGGTTGAGAATTAGAAATCTTTTGATTTGCTATAAAGAAATGTGAGAAAAATCATATCATAATGTGTGATGATTGTTAATGTGAGTAAAGGTGTATTCTGTGCAATAATAATTGCTGTGTTAATCACGTGTGGCTAAGAATTTTATATGGAACTATGTGTAAGAGTCTCACTCTATCTAATGATTGGAATTTGGAAATTGAGGTTTAAACATTTCACTGACTAATGGAAAATTTGGGTTTTATTCCCATATATTGAGGAATATGAATCATTTGAGATTCAATACGGATTTTATAATTGATGTATTACTCTTCTATGGCGGAGACTTGAGAATTTGATACTATTTATGAAATTGACAATATTTGATTTATCTAAATGATGGATATGGAATGGTAGTGAATATGTGATATGGATAATGTTAGTCCATGTGGTAATCTCATACGGTGGAGAGTTATGAATCCGTTGATATTGTATATGGAATTTACATTACTTGATTTATCTAATGATGGATATGAACTTGGTATGAATATGTGACATGGATATATTCATCTGATTGTTATTTCAGTTATGTCATGAAATGAATCTAAAGGAAATATCCAAAGCCACCGCCACAACCCTTTTGTTTTTGTTTGAATCCACTGTTTACAGAGAAACTAACCCTTATGTCTTGCGGCAAGTGGTACTCATGTCCAATCAGAGGTGCATGCCTTGAGGAATGGGTTTGGATTGATGCCATTTTTGTTTTGTTCACCAAATAGTGGTGTGTTATCCTGTCTCAATATGCGACGTTGGATCTTATGCGCATTTTAGCCGAATAGTGGCTTATTATTATTTTCTTATATGTCTTAGCTATTCGGGATTGGGGCACACTTAATACTCGATACTCCCGATTGGAGTAAGTGTCAAACTTGGAGAAGTGGCTAGGGTATGAGGGGAACCTATGGGTATGTAGGTTTTGGCACGATGTGAGGTGCAATTGTAGTAGTAAGTGTGGATTTGGTACAAACTAAAAATTGTATGTGCTTTTACGGTGTAATGTTCTAACATGTTTCCTGGAATAGGGAGGTAGGCCACATGCACACTTTTACAGGGTAGCCTACTACAAAATGATATTTATATGCTTTGAAAATCGTGAATAAGAAACTAACTGCCTGAATCTCTTTTAGTAAGGGATGACGGAACTTATGTCTTATCACGATATTGTACAGTATTTTTGTTGTTCGTGGATATGATAAATGTTTGCTTATATGTTGATCGTGAATAAGAAACTAACTGCCAGAGTCTCTTATTGGAAGAGGTAATGGAACTTATGTCTTGTCACGATATTTCGTATTGTTGAATTTGTTGTTTGATATGCATGAATATGTTAGACTATGATGATTTAATGTAAAGTACTATTCCAGACATTCTCTTTGTTTGACATTTTTGTAATTGAAGTCATTAATGACATCTAAATGCTTATTACTTCCCACACAGGCAGTTGTATTTTATATTCTTTAAAAATAATAAATAAATTGATAAAATTGAGGCATTGGACATCATAAAGAGAAATTTCGTTATGGACATTTTCGTGTTCTATATTTTTCCTGAAAAATGTTGTTTAAAGCTTCAAGATTGGAATTGACAGTCAGGTGATCGAGTGGACAGATTGTGTAATTCTTCATTTATGTATGTTTGGTCTTAGGAGTGGGAAGACCTTTAATTCTCGAGTCTTCTATATGTTTGTAAATGGTATGGTAGAGTTGTTTTATGTTTTGGTTTGTTCGAGATAGAATTGTAAGGAAGGACTTTCAGTCTGTTCATGTTTAGCATTTAAAATGTTATTTTGTATTAATTTCTTTGATTGCAGGAGGGTGGGTTCGCTAACACTTTTGTGCAGGTTAGACCTCCCCTACGTCAGGTAAGTAGAGTTGATATATAGTATGAGTATGAGAAACTAAACTTTCATCCCTTGGTTCAGACCTTGTGGGTGAAACTAAAGTCTTGTGTCTCATCACGTTATAATTGTAGAAGTTTAGAACCTGTTTCTGTTTGGAGCATATTAAAAATAGTTAACGACCTCTGAAAATTATAAAGAGTTGTATGGACATGTAAAACTTAATTTCAGATAGTTGGCGTGTTTGAGTTCTTACTAAAAACATAGTTAAGGACTTGTTATTGGTCTATTTCAGTGGAGGTGGTCACATCTTGTCATGACATATAATTTTGGTTTCTTTTTATTTGTTCATGGATTATTTCGGGTCTCATGTTTTGCTCATACCAGTTTATACTGACCCGGATGTCTCCATGCATCTCGGATGCGTTCAATTTATGAACGTAGCCAGAGAATGTTTTTAGGTTATGATCGTAATATCCAGTAGTGGCTTGGATCATGTTGGGATTAGCAAGCTTGGAGTTCTAGGCCTTGGAGTTTAGTGAGATTTTGTACCTTCGAGATATTTGGCGCATGTGCCAATTGTTTTAGAAACTGATATTTGAGAGTTAGTATCGTTACTGGTAACGGTTGTAACAATCCCGAAGGTACTTGGCATTTTGCCTTCACTTGTTGATAACTCGTACATTGAGAAACATAGCGTGCTATTTCTTTCTTCATTCCCGACCACCAATAGACATGTCTCAAGTCTCTATACATCTTGGTACTCCCCGGATGAATGGTGTATGACAAACATTGAATATTGCACATTTATGTGCCAATATAATAGACATAGTGCTCATTTAATCCCCCAAATCCATAGTTTTACACGCATATTTAAATTAATATAATTTAATAGTGATGTCACTTAAATGCGTGTAATTATTTGTTTTTACATATTTTATATGTTTAGGTAAAAATGAAGTGAAATAAAGGGAAGGAAAGAAGTAGCAACCACACCGAAGCATTTCTCATATACTCATTTAAAAAAAAAAAAAAAAAAAAAAAAGACTAACGAAAGAACATCCAAGCATTAAAAGCTTGGATGTTAAAATATATATATAATATATAACTTTTTTGTTTTCTCTCTCTCTCTCTCTCTCTCTCTCTCTCTCTCTCTCTCTCTCTCTCAGAATCTGGAAGAATGCAAGAAGTCCAAAGAGCTGTAAGAAGCCAAACACGCGAAGGAAAAAAAACGATGCAAGATGATGGACACAATGACGAATGCTGTGAAAGCATTCGTCTATAAAAGCAAGCTTCACACAACACAACAAACACAGATAATTCACAGCAAAACAACACACAGCTTCACAATCACAGTTTGGAGAGAATAGTTTAGGGGAGGTTATTATGTGAGCACTTCATATTGTCCCTAGAAATAGGAAACTTTAGTTTTTCTTTGCCTTTTCTAGTTCTAGTAGTTGTAAAATTTTACTTTCATGTAATTGATGATTTTATGTTCAAAAAAATGTAGCAAAACTTTATGTACTGTATTTCTTAAATTTAAAATATTTGTTTTCTTGTATGACCTTTGTCAATTTGTAGTAGTAAAATATTCCTATTTAAAATTAGATTTAATATTTCTAGTCTAATAGTACTTATAGTTGCCCCCTAAAATAGTTAGAAATCCCAAATTTTCAGTTTTTTTAGCAATATTTTTATTCACTAGAAGACAGATTTTGCAAGCAAATATCATATTTCTTAGCCACGTAGTTGTTGTAATCACCTACTAAAGTCCAAAAGTACATCATACCCATATCTCAATCCAAAAGTATATTTGGATTTGGTTTGACCTTATTTGTGTTCTTGGAGTTCAACCACTGTGACCCCACAAGAATCCAAAGTTAAAGGTTTAATATTTTATTTTTGGTTCAGTATTTTCATTTACTTATATTTTATTAGCCTAGTTGTACCAAACTTTCTTATTTTGCAGATTCCACAAATTCAACCCCAGTTCATGTTATGTAAAGAAAATAATATAATAATATTAGATTTTATCCGTACCTTGGTTTTACAACTTTAATTTTAATTGGACGGTGATTGCGTGCAACTATTTAATTTACTACGTATCTGTTATTTTTATTTTAAAGACAGTTTCAATTCCAAAATGATAGGCTAAAACTTTAATTGGGGATATGTAATAAAAACTTAGAAACCACAGCTTCTGTGCACTAATCTTAAATGGGCAAATTTATCTAGATGGGTTGTTTTTCCATTTATGGCCAAAAATATCTATGTATCTATAGTTTATGACCATTTAACATGTTTATGTACTATGACTGTATTGGGCTCAAAAGAGTACATATTTGAAATAAAAAGCCTAATTATGTGGATTGTCAAACTATGCCTTTTGTCATAAAAAACACCTAGCATACTCAAACAACTCATATGACAAAGTTAATATTTCAAATATGTGTTTATATATATTTCTATCCAATAATGGATAGGCAATTGTGTAGTGACAGAGTGGTGGGGACTGGACGCCGAATAACCCACGTCCGCGGCGGGGCACGGTTCGAACCTGGCTACGGCCCAATTGCCTCTTTATTTTTCTTTGAACCAAACGACGTCGTTTCATATCAAACCTGACACACTTGATATGACCCTGACTAGTGAAAGTTTATTTTTAAATAAAGAATGACTCTGCGGTCTTAAATGCCAAATCCTTTTCAAATGCACAAAAGTTGTGGGATCTAGTGTTGGTTTGCATATTCCCAATTCCTTTAAATCATTTTCCCCTAGTTAATTAATATTTCATGTTTTATAATAGTTTTGCTTAAACATCTGTATTATTTCTATTTTTTGCTATTATTAAATCTAAAAAGTTTATCTCACAAAAATTTAGCTTTTATTTATTTTTCTTCCTTTTCTTACTAGTATCTTAGTCAATTTATTTTGCACTGTGAAAATCTTTACCGTAAACTAATTAGGAAAAAATAGCTTTAATTACTTTTATTGCAAAACTATAAAAATTAGTAGTTTTGTAAAACCCCACAAAAATCCATCATCTTTTATTTTCTTTTTAGTGACAAAATAGTTATCTGCTTAACTTTATAAAATTTTATTCCGTTCCCTGTGGGTTCGACCTGGACTTCCAGAACTTTATTACTTGTACGATCACCTACACTTGGGTGTGATAAGAAAACGCATCAATAGGATGTCGTCAAGTTTTTGGCGCCGTTGCCGGGGAACGGTTAATAAATAAATAAATAAATAAGTTAGGTTTAAAACTAATTTTCAAACTATAACTATATATATATTTATTCTACCTTATAAATAATCTAGTTTTCTTTTTAAGAAAAAAATGATAACATAAAAAAAAATGTTAAATAAAAAAAAAAAAAAACTATATATAATCTTTCCTTGTGAAATGTATATAAATATATAAATTTATAAGTATGTACTTGTGCATCTTCTAATAAAAAAAAAGCATTTATATACATTTATAAACCTATCTTCTAAAAAATAAATATTTAAAAAAATATATAAAAAAAAGAGTTTTATTTTTACTTAGCTAATAATAATAATAATACTAACAATAATGATATTATTATTATTATTATCAGTTAGTTTTCACTTACTTCTTATGTCCTTAGATACTACTGAGGCTTTATATTAAGTACCACATAATTCTAATATTTCTACTGATTTATTAACTATACATTTTCCTAGAATCATGACTGAAATAGAAGGCATGGAAGGAATAACTGATGATACTCATAATAATCATGGGAATAATATACCACAACCTGTTTTATCAGAATGTGAGCGATGGTCTTTACGTGGTATATTTATGCCAGAACAAATCATCACTCCTTCTTGCATCACACTACCTAGACATACAGGAAATTTTCATTTTAAATATAACATGCTACCATGCTTACCAACTTACCACGGAATTAAGAAAGAATATGCTTATGTCCATATTCGTGAATTTGAAGAAGTTTGTGAAACGTTTACTGATCAAACTTGTCCTATCGAGATAATCTATCTCAAACTTTTTCCTTTTTCTTTAAAAGATGAAGCTGAATCTTGGTTTTTATCTCTCCACCCTGGATCTATAACTTCATGGCCAGATATGAATCAAGCATTTCTAAATAAATTCTATCAAATGAATTTAACTTATTGCTTGATGCGAGAATGTAAACTTTTTACTGAAAAAGAGAAGGAACCATGCATTAAAGACTGTGAATTTTTTGTAGATCTCCTACAAACCTGTCCACATCATGGATTTAAAAAATGGCGTATAATTAATTACTTCTATGAAACATTAGATCCAGAGTCAAGGGAAATAATTGAAGCCATGTATCAAGGAGAATTTTTTAAAAATGCTGACGAAGCTGAATTATATTTTGATTGGCTTAGCAAAGACGCTCCACAAAGGGAAAAAGAAGAAAATGCTGGGAAAGAAAAGGCTAAAAAATCACAGCAATCACAAACTGAAGATGAATTAGTCATAAAAATTGAAGAATTAACTCGCAAGCTAATATCTGTTAAACTGGAGAAAATTAATCCTCCTCTATCTAAAAATAAATTAGAACTTTGCAGTACATGTCATATGATGGGGTACTCTACAGAAAAATGTCTTAATACTCCTGTTTATCAAAGATTTACCCTCGCGCAAAAAGTTCTATTATATAACTCAAAACTGCATCTTATTAAAAGAAAAATGAAACTCGATGGACTGGTCCATATATTGTAAAAAATATTTATCCTTATGGAACTATCGTGATGGAAGACCCTAAAGATGGTAATACATTTAAAGTCAGTAGGCATAAATTAAAACCATTCTTAGGAGATTTTGAAACTGAATTGGAGTCCTTTCCTTTGGAGGACCCCAACTGTGATACCTCTTAAATTCATAAATCGTGATTAGAATTGTACATAGTAGGAATTTTATTTTTATTTTTATTTTTTTTCTTACTATTTAAAATTTTTCAGGAATTATAACATATTATCTAATGTTACAGGTAACAAAGAGATATGAACCCATCTAATCATCGCAGAACTGCAAGAATGAGTATAAATCATGCCAGTTCGTCTAACAATAACAACTATCCTCCAGAGGATAGAACTTCGTCAGATGATGATACACCCCTAAGATTTGAATATCTCATGGACTCTGATGAGGATGAAATGTTCTACGCTAGGTGTGTCGATAGAATTTACGACACTGATGAAGAAATTGATTATTTAGTGGAACCTGACCAACCTAGGGAGTGGGATGGTGAGCCAATATTTAATGGATTATATGACTGGCAGAACATTAGCACCAACTACGATGAGTGAGAACAAGCTCAATATGAGGTGTTCCAAGAACTATATCATGAATATGAAGAAAATGAATGGGAGCGATACTTAACATCCCTAGTACAATTCCCCATTTATGATGATAATGACAATATTTTTGGATGGGGACGTTTGTTAACTAGAGTTGTTAATGGGGAAATGTTAAGGTACGCCTTTCAAAGGGATTGGTTCTTTTTCCTACTCGAATGGGGGACATCTCTAATCCCTGTCTTCATTGAACAATTCATGCCTAAAAGAGTCATTGTCAGACATGATATATTCATGGAAATTACACTCTATGATGATCCTGAAAGATATAGCTCTGACACCTATTTAAGGTTTCGAGTCTATTGTCCTAGACCTCGAAATGATCATATTTCATGAGCAATAATCCCAGTCAACGTCTAGATATGTTAAAATAAAATTCCTGTCTTTATTTTTATTGTAATTGTACTTTTCTTTTATATATAAATAAAAAAAATTTTTAAAAAATCATCACTGTGTTTTTAGTATCAGAATCACTTGCACTTATTATTTTATGAGTTCTGATTTTTATCAAGTCTTACAAATCTCAAGTATTGCTATCTATTAAATGTACTAAATTGTATGTTTAAACTATCCCATTACAGTCCAAAATAAAAAGGCATACCAGAAGTATTGCTGGTTTAAAAATCATGTTGCTGAAACTGCTAGATAGCAAAATTTGAATACAAGATCGATCCTTTGAAACTGCAGTTCAAAAGATCAATTGTACAATAATTCTAGATAACTTTATCTCAAAACAGTGATAGTACTTTTACTTTATATATATAAGTTAATTTTTTTTCATTATTATTCTGTCTTTTCTTTGTTTATCTCTTTTTATTACAGGTGTTATCCTTAGCTTCTTTTTCCCATCTTACTCATTAAGGACAATGTCAGACTCAGTTAGGGGGGACGGTTTTACGATTAACACCTATTTATTTATTCTATCTTTATTTCATAAAAAAAAAAAAATTTAGTTTCTCTAGAGAGAGATACACTGAAAAAGAGAAAATGATTTTATATAGGGTTTTGAACCCTAAAAACTTTTCCCTATCTCTCTTTTTCCTTTCTTTTTCTTCTTCCTCTCACTCTCTCGCCGCGATCTCTCTCTCTCTCATTCTCTGCAACTCTCTCACTCTCTTCCCCCGATCTCTCAATCTCTCTCATTTTCTTTTCATTTTTATTTTCTACGATCTAAAATCAAGATCCACTCTACTGATCACTAAAGGTAAGATCTATGATCCAGAAAAAAAGCTTGATTTTGATTTTATTCTCTATTTTTTCCGATTCGGTTTAGTTTTTATTTTAGATTTTGATCTCTCTTTTCCATTATTTAACAACAAAAATGATATCCATAAGTTGTAGGTACCCACGCACCAAAGAAGCTTGGAAATATCACTCGATCTACGGCCCTACCAGGTTTTCAGATTTTAAAGAGACAGGTGATATTTTTCCATTTCTTTGTAAAAAAAAAAAAAAAAAATGGACGATGTGATAGCTATTGGTCTTATGTATTTTGAACTTTACCTTATCATTTTCTTAATTGCTGTTATGATAATGCTGCGTTGCCCTTGTTAAAAAAAAAAATCCAAGTTTTCTGTTTTTTTTTAATAAAAAAAAAAAAAATTTCTTTTTTAGTTTCTGAATGTATATATTTATATATATATATATTTTTATATATAAACATTTTTAGTTTTTAAATAAAATTCCCACCCACCCCCTCTAAGCTCTCTTTAATTAGATCTTAGTTGATAGTTGGAAGGAGTGGAGGGTTGAGTCTAGTCTCTCTTGTTGGCTGAGAGTATAAAAAATGGATCCAATAGTCGATGACCAGACGTTAATGGGTCGCTCACTTGTTTCTGAGCAGAAGAAACCCTTTGCTGGCACTAGCCTTTATGCCATCAAAAGGAAAGCTAAAAGGTTAGGATGGTGTTTGAGTTGTTATAGAGAAAAATGTCCTGGTTTAGTTACTCACAATGACACATCTTTTAAAGTTTACTACTGCTATAAAAGACAATTCAAATTAAAACAAAAGAAAAATTTGGTTGAGAAAGAGGACTGGATCCTTTGATACCCAAATAAATTTTGTTTTCCCATCCCTCATTTTTTTTTTATTTTTATTTTTAGTTTTTGTACAGTCAATAATTTTCAGTCAAGTCAGACTTTAAAATGATCCTACGTGTACATCTGGCTTTCATTAGCTGGTTCGATAGGAGTAATTTGCATGATCCAAGCATCACCAGATTTGTCTAGTGCGGTGAATGTCCCTAGAGGTAGCGAAAAACTAAGTAAAGCCAGAGTTATCTCTTAGCCTCTTACTGATGTTTTTAGCATGCTAGTGGTTCTAGACTCATCTCTTTTAGTAGAGGTGGATGGTTAATCATGACAACTTGGACGCTCCGGATTGCGTAGCCTCTTTTGTATAGGTGCAGAGGATACTAGTTGCACCATATATGTATCCAACTTAGTGGATATGCTTAGGATTTTTCAGAAGTTTTTCTTTTACTTTATATAAGATAAATTTGACACGTTAATGTTATTTTGGGTATGTTAATAGCATACAACATTTTGTCACATGTTTTACTATTTTCAAATGCTAGAAACTCTTTAAACATTAAACACTTTTGAAACAGTGTGAAAATATTTACTGAATCTAAATGGATGAGTAAGCATAAACTATACAGTTTAAAGACAAGTAGTGGAAACTAATTAACCCATGTGAGCTTTTGTGCCAATCTTTCTTTATGAGGGTTGACACGCTTAAAATGTGTTCTCTAAAGAGTACGTCCAAGTGTAGACGGTCGCGTCGCGTTAAAAACCGGTAAGACCGGGTCGAATCCCAAAGGACGGAATGTAAAGGCGGAAGAATCTAGATTGAATCCTAAAATAAAATAAAAGATGATTTCTAGTAGTATGGGGGTTCTAACAGTCCTAAAAAAATTAGAAGAAACAATTTAAAGTGAAGCTAAGACTTAACTAGATACGATTAAAAACTGTAATATAAATCAAATATGAAAAAGAGTTGGGAACATGTGAATCCACAAAGTACCAGCCACTACCATGATTTTACAAGAACGAACAGTTGGGGTTTTCTCCTTAGAGTATTCCTTATTTCAAAGTGATTAAGTTAAGCATTCTAGACACTAGGTATGTGTATCTTGCATATTTAGTGGTTTGTTTACCTAACTTATTTATGAAGAACGGAAATAAGTAGTTAATTAAACCCATGAACAATGACTAACAAATCGAGTATAGAATATTCGAAGTGTTGGTTATGAGTGTTCATAAATTTAACTAATCGAAAGAGCCTTTATTCCAAAATCAGATTACAATTTGAACTTGAAAGATCAATTTGGACCTAGTTTCTGAAACAAAAGTTACTGAAATACAGAAAGGAGTAAACCCAAGTCATAATCATATCAATCGATTGACTTAATGTCAATCGATTGACATGGAATGGCTTTCAATCGATTGACAAGTATATCAATCGATTGACTTGGAGTCAATGTCAATCGATTGGATACTGTATCCAATCGATTGGCATTGACTCTTTCACAGAATCATGGCAGAGGGCTGGGAACAATGCTTCTTCACATTATTCCCAACCAGAGTTCTACTCACGCATAATTAAGACTGCATAAACATGAATAAACCGAAAGACAGGATCAAGCATAGCCATGGATTAAAATGTTAAATTAAAATTGCTTAAATCAAACTCTAACTATAACATGCATAACAATCACAATTCCTAGGCAACTAAAAAAACAAGAATTGAAACCTGAATTAGAGATTAAAAACAGAAGACGAATTTATCCAATGGAATTCTTATCCGAAACCCAAACTCAATGGTGAATCCCTACAAAACAATACAAAAATAAGCCAACCCCCTGCCCTCTCTATTCTCCTCTATATATAATGTCAGAAAAACGAGCTAGAGGCGTCCAGGTTCATTCCATAACGGCTGGTCGTCGCCTGATTGCTGAGATCTTGCGCCATTAAAACAAGCTGTTTCCAGTTTAAGTCAATCGATTGACAAAGATGTCAATCGATTGAAAAACATGTCAATCGATTGACAAATAGTTCAATCGATTGGTAAGGAAAACATGTCAATCGATTGACACTATGTCAATCGATTGGTATCAAGACTTCATCAATTTATTTCTTGAGTTATTCCTTTCAACTTGTAATTCCCTTTAGCTTCAGAATCTGCACTTACAAAGCCAAACACAACAACATACCACGAAAAACATATCATTGTGTAAAGAAACAAATTAAACACAATTGCAGGCAAAACTAGAGAAATGAGGTTATATCCAGTCAGTTTTTTACTCCTTATCGAGCTAATATTAAGCTAATATCAGCTCTCATCAAGGGTTACTATTCTTTTCAGTCTCATCTTATTCTCTTTATCATATCACTCGTTCAAGTTTCATTATTTTTCTTTGACTGATCATTAGAAGAGAACGTTCAGGATTTACCATTAGAACTTCCAAATTGCTTAAATGAACAAAGTTAATCTATTTTTAAAATGATTTAGGCCATCTTTTCTTTCAAATGCACCCCCCTTCACCTTATATTACCTTGTTCTCAGTTCTATCCAAATCATGCCTTGCTCCACCTAGGAGTACAAACCTCACTTCTATATCCAGGTATGTGATTGGACTGTAATAATATTGCAAGAAGTGGTAAAGAAAGAAAGGAGTTGATTTAAAAAAAAAATGAAAAAAAAAATGAGAAAAAAAACAAAATCAGCTGTACATATGATAAAAAGGAGAAGAAAAGAAGAGGTTGGAATGAATTGCGCAAACACTCCAATCACATGCTTAGAACAAGTACACCCCAAATATCCTACTCATCTTAATTTCTAACCTACCAGTCAAAGTCCTAATGATTTAAAAGAAATTGATTTTTAAATTTAAGTGATAAGGATGTTCTCCACGGTAGATCGCTCTTCTAATGCTAAGTATTCTTTCATGAGACTTATTGTACTCCAAATGCCTATATATTGAGTCATCAAAAAAAAAAAATATGGAAGCAATTCCTCTATCATTGCTTCCCTACCAAGTGAGATGTTCTCTACACCGCTTTCTGAGAGTTTCTCCTTAAAAGAGTGAAATCCTAGTGAGATTTGAGTTAAAACTACAAGTTTAATGACTGTTGTTGGCTATGTAAACTTTGAAGTTAAGATCAGTTGCTTAACTTTTCAAGTACACACTGTAAGTTTAAAGAGTATAAAAAATGCTACCATTGAAAAACTGTGAGTATATGTGTTGCATTACTATTACATACTTGAAAATTTCATTTTATTGCCAAATTTAATCTTATCTCTTGTAAAAGAAGAAAATCTACCTTTATTTTTATTTCATTTTATTTTTACATTTAAAAAAAAAATTTAATGAATTTTGTGGGTATATTCACTGCAAACCCCCACGAGACAACACTCGTCCACTAGGGGTAACCTAGGGGTTTAACGGCTTGTTGCATACGCTAAATGCAATCGCGATTCCGGCGACAGTGAGTTAGGTAATTTTATTTTTCTTAGTTTATTCCTACTTTTTAATTAAACTTTTAGAACAAATTCTCTTTTCACTTCATTGCTAGGGACTAGCAATAAGTTAGTTGAGGGGTGTGACAAACATTGAATATTGCACATTTATGTGCCAATATAATAGACATAGTGCTCATTTAATCTCCCAAATCCCTAGTTTTACACGCATATTTAAATTAATATAATTTAATGGTGATGTCACTTAAATGCGTGTAATTATTTGTTTTTACATATTTTATATGTTTAGGTAAAAATGAAGTGAAATAAAGGGAAGAAAAGAAGTAGCAACCACACTGAAGCATTTCTCATATACTCATTGAAAAAAAAAAAAAAAGACTAACGAAAGAACATCCAAGCATTAAAAGCTTGGATGTTAAAATATATATAATATATAACTTTTTTGTTGTCTTTCACTTTCTCTCTCTCTCTCTCTCTCTCTCTCTCTCTCTCTCTCAAATCTGGAAGAATGCAAGAAGTCCAAGGAGCTGTCAGAAGCCAAACACGCGAAGGAAAAAAACGATGCAAGATGATGGACGCAATGACGAATGCTGTGAAAGCATTCGTCTATAAAAGCAAGCTTCACACAACACAACAAACACAGACAATTCACAGCAAAACAACACACAGCTTCACAATCACAGTTTGGAGAGAATAGTTTAGGGGAGGTTATTATGTGAGCACTTCATATTGTCCCTAGAAATAGGAAACTTTAGTTTTTCTTTGCCTTTTCTAGTTCTAGTAGTTGTAAAATTTTACTTTTATGTAATTGATGATTTTATGTTAAAAAAAATGTAGCAAAACTTTATGTACTGTATTTCTTAAATTTAAAATATTTGTTTTCTTGTATGACCTTTGTCAATTTGTAATAGTAAAATATTCCTATTTAAAATTAGATTTAATATTTCTAGTCTAGTAGTACTTATAGTTGCCCCCTAAAATAGTTAGAAACCCCAAATTTTTAATTTTTTTAGCAATATTTTTATTCACTAGAAGACAGATTTTGCAAGCAAATATCATATTTCTTAGCCACGTAGTTGTTGTAATCACCTACTAAAGTCCAAAAGTACATCATACCCATATCTCAATCCAAAAGTATATTTGGATTTGGTTTGACCTTATTTGTGTTCTTGGAGTTCAACCACTGTGACCCCACAAGAATCCAAAGTTAAAGGTTTAGTATTTTATTTTTGGTTCAGTATTTCCATTTACTTATATTTTATTAGCCTAGTTGTACTAAACTTTGCTATTTTGCAGATTCCACAAATTCAATCCCAGCTCATGTTAAGTAAAGAAAATAATATAAAATATTAGTTTTCACCCTTACCTTGGTTTTACAACTTTAATTTTAACTGGACGGTGATTGCGTGCATCTATTTAATTTACTACGTATCTGTGCACTAATCTTAAATGGGCAAATTTATCTAGATGGGTTGTTTTTCCATTTATGGCCAAAAATATCTATGTATCTATAGTTTATGACCATTTAACATGTTTATGTACTATGGCTATATTGGGCTCAAAAGAGTACATATTTGAAATAAAAAGCCTAATTATGTGGATTGTCAAACTATGCCTTTTGTCATAAAAAACACCTAGCATACTCAAACAACTCATATGACAAAGTTAATATTTCAAATATGTGTTTATATATATTTCTATCCAATAATGGATAGGCAATTGTGTAGTGACAGAGTGGTGGGGACTGGACGCCGAATAACCCACGTCCGCGGCGGGGCACGGTTCGAACCTGGCTACGGCCCAATTGCCTCTTTATTTTTCTTTGAACCAAATGACGTCGTTTCATATCAAACCTGACACACTTGATATGACCCTGACTAGTGAAAGTTTATTTTTAAATAAAGAATGACTCTGCGGTCTTAAATGCCAAATCCTTTTCAAATGCACAAAAGTTGTGGGATCTAGTGTTGGTTTGCATATTCCCAATTCCTTTAAATCATTTTCCCCTAGTTAATTAATATTTCATGTTTTATAATAGTTTTGCTTAAACATCTGTATTATTTCTATTTTTTGCTATTATTAAATCTAAAAAGTTTATCTCACAAAAATTTAGCTTTTATTTATTTTTCTTCCTTTTCTTACTAGTATCTTAGTCAATTTATTTTGCACTGTGAAAATCTTTACCGTAAACTAATTAGGAAAAAATAGCTTTAATTACTTTTATTGCAAAACTATAAAAATTAGTAGTTTAGTAAAACCCCACAAAAATCCATCATCTTTTATTTTCTTTTTAGTGACAAAATAGTTATCTGCTTAACTTTATAAAATTTTATTCCGTTCCCTGTGGGTTCGACCTGGACTTCCAGAACTTTACTACTTGTACGATCACCTACACTTGGGTGTGATAAGAAAACGCGTCAATAGGATGTCGTCAGTGTACTTTGTATTGTGCACTTTTTCTAGAATGTTCTGTTTTAATTCCTTCTCGTTAGACACACAAATTCTACCTCTCAATCTCAAAACATCGTTCTCAAAAGTGAATCCCGGTTGTTTGCCCATCAGAATCTCATCACAAATCTTCTTCAAAGCCAAGTCTTGAAGTTGTTTCTCTGTGATCTTGTGAATCAAGAGTGGTTGTGCCACTATTGTAAGCATCAAACCACTTTCAATTCTCGGAATCACTTCAAGTTTTAGATTCTCCATATCTTGAATCAATTCTCTGTGAGAAGTCAAATCCAATGCTATATTGGTTGGTGCCTTATGACTAAGAGCATCGGTGACTATATTCGCCTTGCTTGGATGATAGTTAATCGACAGGTCATAGTCCTTCATCAACTCTAACCACCTCCTCTGCCTCATGTACAAGTCTCATTGAGTAAACAAGTACTTCAAACTCTTATAATCCGTTCATATCTCACATTGCTCTTCGCATAAGTAATGACACCAAATTTTCAATACAAAAATCGCGGTGGCCAATTCTAGATCATGTATCAGATAGTTCTTCTCTTGCGGTCTAAGTTGTCGTTACGCATATGTAATGACCTTGTCACATTGCATAAAAGCGCAACCTAAACTGCTATATAAAGCATCACTATAATTGACAAACCCTTCAGTCCCCAATGGAACGGTTAAGATCAGTGCCTTCACTAGTCGACTCTTCAGCTCTCGAAAAATTTAATCACATTATGGACTCCATACAAAAGCAACATCTTTCCTCATCAACTGTGTCATTGGCTTTGCAATACGTGAAAATTCTTTTATAAACCTCTGATAATAACCAGCTAATCCTAGAAATTCGGATCTCTGTCACATTCTTTGGTCTCAACCAATTGGTAACAGCTTCTATCTTCTGAGGATTTACAAAAATTCCTTTACTAATACTACATGTCCAAGGAAAGGAAAGCAATCTCTGTCAGCCAAAACTCACACTTCTTCAATTTTCCAAACAAACTCTTCTCGCGTAATCTATGTAAGGGTAATCGCAGATGATGTTCGTGATCTTCAACACTCTTGGAATAGATTAGGATGTCATCTATGAACACAATAACAAACTCATCTAAAAAGTCTTTGAAAATACGATTCAGTAAGTCCATGAAAGCTGCAAGCACGTTATTCACTCCATACGGCATAACCAAAAATTCAAAGTGACCATATCGAGTCCTGAAAGCTTATTCTCAACGTCTTCTTCCTTAACCTTCAACTGGTGATAATCGGATCTCAAGTCAATCTTCGAAAATACCTGAGCCCCTTGCAATTGATCAATAGGTCATCTATTTGCAGCAATGGATATTTGTTCTTGACGGTCAACTTATTTAACTCTCGATAGTCGATGCACATACACATTGTCCCATCCTTCTTCTTCATAAATAAGACTAGTGCTCTCATGGTGAAACACTAGGTCAAATAAAACCCTTCTCAAGCAGCTCCTGTAACTAAACCTTCAATTCTACTGGTGCCATTTGATACGGTGCTTTGGATACTGGTTGTGACCTTGGTACTACTTCTACTATGAACTCAATCTCTCTCTCAATCAATACGCCAGGTAACTCATCAGGAAATTCTCGAACTACCAGAATGCCCTGTACTAGTGGTCCAAGAACTCGTGTGTCAACAATCAAACATAAGAAACTTGAACAACCTTTCTTCAACATCTTACTTGCCTGAATCGTCGATATCAAATACAGCGGTACGGTCACACCACTATACCCTGAAAAGTAAACTCTTCCTGACCCGTTGGATGGAACTAACCCATTTCTGTTCACAATCAATTTTAACCTGATTGACCGACAACCAATCCATACCCAAAATAACCAAAGTAATTCATTGTCAATGGAATCAAATCGATGCTCAAGACCCTATCACCTATATTGATCTCACACGACTTGAATGCCGAAAAAGTTACTAAAGGTTCACTACTAGGCAATGATACACACAAATCATATCCTAACGATTCAGATTCAACAGTTAATGCTTGATAAAATCACGGAACACAAATGAATGCGTCGAACCAGAATCCATAAGTATACGTGCAGGGTATGAATAAATAGGAAGAATACCGGATACGACTGCATCATCCGTATTCCCTGGCCTGAGCTGGAAATATCATCCTTGTTGTTTCGTAACTCCCTTCCCTTTGTTCACTCGTGGTTCAATCCTTGATCCACTCCGCATACTTGATGACACGGTACTCACCCCTGGTTGTCTCTTACTCAGAAAATTCTTCGCTATATGCCCTAGTTGGCCATACTCAAAACATTTCCTTTTCATCTCTGGATTATAGCTCTTGGTGTTCGTGGTTGTGTTTAGTGCAGTCATAATTGCATTCAAAGGACAATTCTGGAATGTGTCCTAGTTGCTCGCAAAGGTAACATGTGCTTAGCAGATGGCAAGCACCCGTATGTTGCATATTACATATGGGGCACAACGATCTCGAGTCCCCTGTGAACGTACTCCCTCATTGGCTACTCACATATGATCCCAAACTTTGCATAAACGGTTTCTTGGCATTTCTTTGCCCTTTGCTCTTGTTATCATTGGCTCTTTTCCCTTGTTTCCCTTGACGATATCGCTAGACACTTTTATCGGCAATACGGGCGGTTTCTACAACTAGAGAGACAGTCGGGTGTTGCAAGTGTCAACACGACTAAGGATATTCTCCCTGAGCGCTTCCTCAAACTTACGAGCCTTATCCTTCTCCGTCGGAACTATAGTTTTCACAAAGCGTAGCAAAGCATTATAATGAGAGACATACTCACCAATGGTCATATCCCACAGAACCAAATTTGCAAACTGTAGACACCCCGATTTTAACCAGCCTACGAATCCAGGGAATGGATACCTCTGAGGACCGATGATGACAATGACTGGAGAAGTTTGAAGAGTTTCCAAAGAATTCAAGTCCTTCGAGGATTCTTCAAATTAGGTTTTCGAATTGAAAAATAGAAAAGAAAGAGAAATTACGTGATTCGAAAAGACCTGGGTATGAAATATATATGAGAAAAGAACAGTTTGAAGGTCAATCTCCAAAAACAATTATATTATTGTTTTAAAAATAAAAGAAAAGTAAAAAAGAATTTTCAAAAGAAAAGAAGAAGAAGTAGAATATATATACATAATAACATGATATAATAGATTATTTATGAAGTATAAGCATAATTTATATCAAAGAATTTTTATATTTGAAAAATAAAATAAAAAGAAGAGGATAATATTGTTGGTGCGGCACGCGGCATAGGCGCCAACACACTCTGAGTGCCGAAACGGCACTCACTGAGTGCCGCAGACAACTCAGTGACTGTCACTCGCTGTAACAGACTATTTTTTTTAAAAAACATGTATGGAATATTCTTGCACATGGGTTTTTCACCCGAATTTACCCAATTGGCCCCATAAGAGAGGTCTATATAAGCAGGCCTTCATCTCCATTGTTGGGGGGACTTGAACCATTTTCATATATACAAAAGATATACATACAATAGAGAGAGAACTAAGAGGAAAATAAGAGATTTTTGAAGAAGTTCTTTGAAGAATTTGAAGAAGGGATTGAAGAAATTAGAAGATCATCACAAGAACAATAAGAAATCCCTGAGGTTATAGAGGTAACCTTCCAACCTTAGATAGAATTAAGCAAGTTCAATCACAAGTTCATAGTTCTAGGATCTTTACACATTCTTAAAACCTCTCTTCTTACCTTATTTCATCACATACCACATATAACTTGTGATTGAATCTCATGGTAGTTCATTATTTTTGGATGTAAACAAGCCTTGGGTTTAAAATAAAATTAAGGAGATTTTGTGATTTTGGACTTTCTCAAATAATTTTGATTTTTGTTTCACTCTTGTCAATACTTCTTTTGGAAATCTATAAGATCTCCTATATCTTAAGAGATTTCCTTAAGAATGATCTCTTAGTCTTCCATAATCTCATGATTTATGTGGGGATTAAGTTGATCATAATTGAACCCACAGAAGTTTGAATGGATTCAAAAGTCCTAATCCATGACTTGGAGCCTTCAAGTTGAGTCTCATAAGATCATTTCTATATCCTATGGGATTCATATGATTTTGAGTCATGTCTTAACCTCCAAGGACCATTGATTTGAGAGGAGAATAAGATACAATAAGTCTATACTCCATTAAGATCATATGATTAGGAGAGGAGTTAGATATAAGTCTAGTTTACCTTCATTATTCAAAGATTATAAGGTTGAATAAGACCTTAGGATTCTCTTGATCTCTAAGTGTGAGGTCTAAAATGGAGATCCATTAAGGTTAAACCCATGAATCTTATTGTATTTCACTCATTTATTTCAATAATCACAATCATATTTGATCCTAGTTCTTTATAGAATCATTCATTTGAAGCGTGAACACTAGTTCAACAAATGGTGTAGTGAGCTCACGAACTCAATGTGATCAAGGATTTTTAATTAAATCATGGTCCATGAGAATTGAGTGAGACCAAGTGGAGAGTGTTCAATAACTCATATATGCATCACTAGAACTTTTGTTTTGATAAAATCTTATAATTAGGATGGTTTGGGCCTTATGATTTGTGAATAGGTTGTTCTTTGTCCAGAAAATCAGAACAATAGGTTCGTTTTAAAATGAGTGAATCAGAGCCTTAATCAAGCTTTCTTGACCTAAAATAAATTTTTCTAAGATTAATGTGCTCGGAAGATACCTTAAAAATATCAAAGTGTTTCGGATTTTTTTACTATTTTTAGAAAATCATACAAGAACTCTGGACAGAGAGTAGAAAATTCCTGAGTGATGTCTGGTTATGATCTTATCCTCAGAGGTTTAACCGTTGGATCTTTGATTTTCTTTTTGGGTTAGAAAATAGACTCACAGAGGCATAACATACTCAAAAATCATTAAGATCAAACCATTGAAAGTATTTTATTTCTATTTTTGAAAGTCTGGTCTACTCTCTGTAATTTTTATAATTCTGTCACAGTTTTGATAAACCTTGTTAATTCTAATCTAAATGGTCTTTTAATGCCCTATGACTCAAACAATGTTTTAAATAAGGATAATCAAGCTTAAATCCAGAGGCTAAATGATCCAAATCAATGAATATCTCATAGCTCATTCTTGTTCATGTGTTTGCATCCATCCATATATGTTGATGTTTATGATTAAGATTAATCTTTAGCTTAAGGTTGCATTTAAATTGAACTTAGTTGAAGATAACTATGGTTTCTTTATGATCATGTTGGGATTACACCATCTCCATATGGACATTGCATTGGCTCCTAGTTGAGACTTGCATATCTATGAAGGTGTTGTATTTCCAACTTCTTATAAAGAATTTATGATTATGTCACCCTTCCTACGATTGTTAGATTTAAGCAAGAAATTTGGCTATGTAATTTGAGATTCAACATTATATTTTGTTCAAAGCATGTGGACTAACCATTTTGTTTTGTAGCGCTTTGGAGGAATGACTTCTCTTCTCGTCTCTAGTTTTTTTCACTTCTTGATTTTATTGATTTTCGACTACATGTGCGACACATTAGCCTAGGTTCTTTCCTTATGTGTATATGTGGATTAGAGACATTTTTCCTAGGATTTCTATTCTTGTATGCATTACACGATTCTATTGCACGGTTGGATCCCGGGTAAGTTTCCTAATTCCTTTATGCATATCATGTCACTTGCTAATTGAACTATATGGTTTTGGATGTCATTTTATCATTAGCAATTTTACACCCTTTCCAAAATGCTTGTGTAATGTATATTTATACATATGCATTAGTTGAGGGCATGCTTAGATTATTAATTCGATTGTAAGGATGTTAAGTAGAGGCCTATCGTGAGATAGGATGAGAGGGGGTGTTTTACTCCATCGGGCTCCTTCCCCTCTCATTCCATAATCCCCGGACCCAGTTTATCTTTTGTTTCGCAAAAGTTTAGTTTGCTTTTAAAATGGTTTCTTAATTTTTCTTTAAAAATTAAGTGGCGACTCTTGGTATTTGAAATTTGAAAAAATGTTTTAAACTAAAGTGGGCCTAAATGCTGGTATCCACAATCTGGCGACTCTGCTGGGAATTTAACCCAGAATCTCTGGTTTCGCATACCAAAATTTCAAATTTTGGGTTCACTCAGGATTAGACTTGAAAGCATCCTTTTAAATAAATTAATTAATTTTTGTGTGCCCGTTGCATTGCACTTACATGTCTTGCCAGTCGATTGCATGGAACTATGACCTTGGAGGCTCGAGGCAACCCGGTCGGTCATTCTATCATGGTACTATGTGATCACCCTTGATCTCGTACCATGTGTTGGTATATGAAACATCCTATCGGGTGTGTGTCAAGGGTCCCTTATTTGATCAAAACCCGGCCTTTGCACGGTAGTTTCTATAGAACCTTTTCAAACCAGGGAATCAATTCTTGATTAGGATTATATGCTAGGGAGTTTGTATGCCCGGAAGGGATTATTTGAGATGATAACAATGCTTACTTGATGAAAGATGTGTAACCTCTTAATCACTTTTGAACAATTCCTCTTCATGCCCTATGACATTTGAGAACTTGCCAAATCTTGATTATAAGATTACATCTCTTATATCATGTTTTGCTAAGCATCATTGACCTTGTATGCATTCAAATTCATGAAAAGTACGGTGATAATCCGATCATGTGATCCTTCTACCCAGAGAATTTTAAATCCATCTTTGAAAAGAAACGGATTTTTGCCATCTTTATTCCAAAATTTTCAAATCACTCTTTGAACATTCACTCTCTTTGATCTTTACCAAAATATATTTTCAAAAGAAAATCTTAACATCCTCATTCCTAAAAGGATTTTCGAAAAAGTTGTTTTCAAAAGATTTCATCATCCAAGAAATGCTTTCCAAATGAATTTCAAAAATTTTAAATACCCAATCCTTGAAAGGGTAGTGAAGATCACAATGAAAGGAGAAATTAGCGCACTTGACATGGGTGAGGATTTTATGTGCTTATACGTGTTAGGGTTAGAATTTTTCTTGTCTTTGGCATATAGAATAGGCATACATGCATTCGATCAAAGGTAGATGCATCTCCCATGAATTCTCAAATTCAATAATACAAGCTTGTAGCATATCCTCCATCACTTGATTGACTCGTTCTGTCTGACCGTCTATCTATGGATGAAAGGCTGAACTCAAGTTCAATGAAGTTCCCATTACTGTCTGAAGGCTCTTCCAGAATTCTACAGTAAAGTACAAATCTCGATCTAAAACTATTAAGATAGGTACACCATGCAGTCATATAACTTACTGTAGATACATCCGGCACAATCTTTCAACTGGGTACGTCATGTTGTAGGTGATGAAATACGCTGACTTGGTGAGTTGATCTACTATTACCCAAATAGCATCGTGATTTTGTTGAGACTTTGGCAATCCAACCATGAAATCCATGGTGATGTGTTCCCATTTCCACTAGAGAATCGGTAGCGTCTGTAGAAGTCCAGGCGGTCTCTGATGTTCTGACTTCACTTGTTTGAAAACAAGACATTGCGACATGTACTCGGCCACTTCTCGCTTCATTCCTTCCCACCAGAAGTTCCTCTTTAAGTCCTTATACATCTTGTTTCCACTGGGGTGGATAGTCATCCTCGATTTGTGTGCTTCATCCAAGATATCCTTTCTGAGACTACTGTCATTTGGCACACAAAGTCTACCCTTGCATCTCAATGCTTCATCCGTACTGATACTCTATATCTCAAGTTCCTTCACGGACATCTTAGAAAACCATGACTTCAAATCTTCGTTTGATTGTTGAGCGTCCAAGATACGGCTGATGAGAGTCGGTTGCACGACAAGACATCCAAAGTGTTATCCTTTTCCCGATCCCACTGGTTGGAGGTTGAATCTAGCTAACGTCGCCAATGCTCGCCATTCTTTAATCAAAATCAAAGCCATCAAAAGGTGGGGCCTTCGGCTCAAAGCATCAGCTACAACGTTTGCTTTACCTAGATGGCATTGCAAAGAGAAATCATAGTCCTTGAGTAGTTCCATCCATCTTCGCTATCGCATGTTCAAATCCTTCTGAGAGAACAGGTAACGTAAACTCTTGTGATTCGAGAACAAGTCGAGCTATTCTCCATACAAGTAGTGTCTCTAAATCTTGAGGGCAAACACAATTATAGTTAGTTCCAAGTCATGCGTTGGATAATTCTTCTCATTCGGCTTCAATTGTCTTGATCCGTACGCAATAATGTTTCCATCTTGCATTAGCACACAACCAAGCCCTTGGTGCGATGCGTCACTGTAGATTATGAATCATTCACCACTCTTGAGTATCGCAAGTACAGGTGCTGAGGTTAGTCTCTCTTTTAATTCCCAAAATGCATCCTTATGCTTATCAGCCAATTCATACTTTGTCTCCTTCCTTGTCAAACTTGTCAACGGTCCTGTGATCTTGTGGAATCTCTCTATGAATCTCCGATAATATCCAACCAATCGAAAACGACTCCATACTTGGTAAGCCAATCCATTCCTAGGATCACGTGAAACTCAGACATTGACAAACTATCAAGTCTGTTGGGAGATTTCTATCTTCTAGGGTTAAGGGACAATTCTTGCATATTCTACCCAACTTAACAGTTACTCCCAATGGAGAAATGGCATTAAGGGCTGGTTCAAGTGCTAGGGGTACCAAATCCAAGTCACGCACAATCTTAATAGCTATGAAAGAACGGGCGGCACTAGTACCAAACAAAGCTCTAACTTGATTATGAAATAAAATGAGTATACCTTCTAAGTTCTGCTGTTCCTCAGCCTCATATCCTGCATTGCCAGGAATGATGGCATTCACCCTAACCTGTCCTTGTTGTCCTTGAGTAGGCACTCTATAGTAGCCTCCACAAGGTGCTCGACAATCCTTGCTCATGTGACCAGATTTGTTACAGTTACGATAGATGATGTCATTACAGCGGTTAGTCTTGGGAGTTGTGCAATACTTTGCAATATGTCTGGGTACTCCACAGTTGAAACATCCATCAGTGTTCTGTCACTGGGTAGTGGGCTGTGCCTGAGGTGGTCCTTACTGTTGATTCTACTATCGAGGAAAGTTTACTTGGGGCTTTCTTGTCTCGTCCCATATGCGCTTATTTCCTTGGTAGTTGCTAATCTGGGGTTTCCATCCCTGATTGTTCCTTGATGACTGAGCTAGAAAGTTCCTCGGTTGGAAGGTCCTAGGTGGAGGTCGATTCGCTTATGGTCCTTGCATAAGACAAGCATTCTTTTCCAAACTTGAAATAAGACGGACAATCCCTTCAAACGACTGACCCAGATAGCCTATCTTCATATGTCGGATGTGTGGGTTAAGTCCTTGGTGGAATCGCTTGACCTTCTTAGTGGGGGTATCTATCATGTGTGGAGCGAAGCAGGAAAGTCGCTCGAATTGTGTGGTATATTCCCTGACCGTCCAGTTTCCTTGAGTCAGACTCAAGAAATTCCTCTCTTGTTGGTCTCTTTTGTCCTCAGGGAAATACTTCTCGAGAAATCAAGTCTTGAAAGCTTCCCAAGGCATTCTCCTTGCAACGTCGATCCCAATTGTGGCTCTCTCAGCCTCCTAGTAGTCTGCGGCGGAGTAAGTCAGTTGAAACGCGACTAGACGTCTCTTGTCAAGCTCATTGCACTCCAGGGCTTCGAAGATTAGCTCCAACTCTCGTATCCATTGCTCGACTTTCCACGATTCTGCCATGCCATCGAACTTCTCGGGTCGCAGGCCATGACATTGTTCCAATAGCTTATCGCCTGTCTACCTCGGAGGAATAATGTAGTTATGGCCGTTGTTAGCACGATGGGTGGCATTGTTGTAGGTGTTGCCAATATGTTCCATCCGTTGCATGAACGCTTCAAAGACTCCGGTTGGGTCTATACCCTCAGGAATGGGTGCTCCTAGTCTCGCTTGATATCTCATGTTCCCAGCCATAGTGCTCCGTGTGAGGTGTACCTATGGAAGATTTACCGATTAGCTGACAATCTTCTCGGGGAAATAACCACGATTAAAACAATGAGAAGCATAGCATAAATCTAAATCACACATATCATAAATAATGAGATGACAATAGAAGTCATCAAAAGAAATGATCTACCACACATATATATATACCCAAGAGATGTACAGCGGAGTACACAATAGATCATCTGTGTACCGTGTAGTACATGATCCTATACAAGATCTAGCAAAATAAATATAAACAAACCACCACTGGTGGCTACCTGTACAATAAGGCTATTGTCAATAGCTATCTATGTAAGCATCAAAAGTAAGTGGACAACATGTCCTGAAGTGAAAAGCAAACTTCTAAGTCCTAAAGGTACAGGACTCAAAAGTTGTCCATGTCAGATCCATAGATAGAGGCCTCATCCTCTGGGGCAACCTCAGATAGAACATCATCCTCATCCATATCATCGTCATCTATCATGACCTCATCCTCCACCAAATCCTCCTCGGGTAGCTCAGGTCCATCATGCTCCACAATAACTCCCAAGTCTCCCACACCGGCGGCCATGTCATCGAATGCAGCTGTAAGTGCCTCAGCCTTTACCATAGCATGTGCTAACTCTACTACTCCTATCTCAAATCCATGGGGATGTGCAGCCATCTCCACAATCCACTCTGCTGCCAGTTGTGCTATCACGCCGCCTGGTAAGACTGTTGCCATAGTGTCATCACCCGCATCATCGTCTGCTATAGCCTCATCCTCTATCGGATAGCCCTCTGCTACTATAATATCTACACCAACTGGCGCATCTATACCAGTTGGGTCATCAGGGTCCTCTGGGTCCTCGTCTTGATCATACTCTAGCTCCTTATCATCAGTGTCCTCGTCCTCCTCATCCTCCATATCCTCATCGCTAACCCATGGCTCATCATCCTCGTCGTCGCTGCCTTTGTTTGAATCATTGTCCTATGGGTCCTCATCTGTTGGGGGGTACATCAACCATGTCCTCCTCTGGTAGGGGTAG
Organism: Hydrangea macrophylla; assembly: GCA_033977485.1. Classification (NCBI taxonomy): domain Eukaryota; kingdom Viridiplantae; phylum Streptophyta; class Magnoliopsida; order Cornales; family Hydrangeaceae; genus Hydrangea; species Hydrangea macrophylla. Next base: position 61,789,648 of record CM066985.1, read on the forward strand.
AGGTGTCTGGGGTGGTGGCTCTATCGGGGGAGGTAGAGGCACTGCTCTAACCTCTGTAAGTAGAAACTGATATGAAGAACGGTCTCGCAACATCTGCAGGGAATCCTCCTCCATGCGTCGAAAGGTCTCCATACGACAAATCATCTCTTGGCGTATCACCTCTGGGTCCTGGGTTCCAAATCTCTGTTGCTCCATCTGCATATCTCGCTCTGTCTCTATGATAGCTCTCTGCTTAACTTTCCAGGCATAGTATTGTGGATCAGCTAGCTCAATACTGTCCTCATACACATAGTGTCCTCCAAACTCGTCTGGAACAAAGCAAGGTGGTGTCATGCTACCTGAAAAGAGACTACCTTAAGTTAGAACTAATCTTAATACTCATCTATGGAATCTCAAGGCAGCGACTAGTGAAGTCACATGATTGTCCACACCACGCAGTACTAAGCAACAACAAGTAAAAGAGATAACAAGAATGAAATCTAGGTTCTGGTTAAAACATAACTTAATGTCAAAAGGAGGTTACTAATTATTATACATCAGAGTTTCGAATCAAAATAAACACAGCGGAAGTATAATTGTCCAGGCAACATATGCATGATTACAAAAGGTCTGGAAAGCAGTAAAGCTAATTAAACTACAGTCTAGCCTAATCAGTTGGTGTAGAGGTAGTCCTCATCATAGTAGTCCTCCTCTACTCGACCTCCTTCGGGGTAGTCATCCATAGGGACATCGTCACCTGCATAGTAGTCCTTGCCTACAGGTCCATCACATGTATAGTCATAACCAGGGTGCGCTGGAACATAGAAATGTCGAGCGGCATAAAAGCCGTCAGCTTAATGAAAGCTAAGCGAAGTAGATACTAACAGGGTATCAACTATTGAGGTTATTACTAGTTAAACACCATTTAATTCAGTGAGGGTAACTCCTTTAACCATACTGATGATTCGATTACTAACTTCTTACTCATTCTAAGACCGACAATACATTGTGGTAGAAGAACAGACTCGATAGTAGTTCACTCTTAAGGATACACCATTGTTCCGTCCACCACTTTTAAGAACATATGCACAGTCCACCATATGTCATGGATACCATGTCAGTCAATCCCCAGCTTTAAAGAACATATGCCCAGTCCACCGCACTATAGGGATATAATGCTTTAAGCAATAGTGCATCATTTTATGCCACGACTTAGCGATGTCTACCAGTGATCACGGTCCACTATAGTCGTAGACACCTTCGTCTGTCTACCACTTTTAAGAACATATGGTTAGATCATCTGGCTATCTTAGGGCTATTGGTCTGGTTCACCGCATGTCATAGACACCTTCGTTTGTCTATTGCTTTAAAGAACATATGATCGACCAAAGCCCGCCCACGCAAGATTCCCAGATCCTAGCAAACCTACTTAAGTTCATCGATACATGATAATCCCAATGTGGTCTGACTACTCTGAATGAAACGAATGATAACTCCAAGGAATTCACAATTATTCCGTTATCTAACGTCACAACCATTATCTGTTAATCTCGTCGTTACTATTATCCTATGTCTCATTATCTCGTTATCACGTCTGTATTACAATAATATAGCATGCTGGGAGTATTGAACAGTAAATAAATAACTAAACAGTTATAATATAAAATAAACAAGAACATCAACATTGTGTAACTGCCAAACAGGGGTCCAATCAATTGGTATAAAACTAGTAACAATAAATTGGTAAAATGTCTAATTGATTGGTATATAAAAAAATAGCAACAATCAATTAGGAAAAAGACCAATCGATTAGATCACATGCCAATTGATTACTAAACTTGGCATCAATTGGGATATCAAAGATGGCAATCGATTGTAAAAAGTCCCAATCGATTGGGACTTCGTCTTCTTCATAGTGAAGACAGTCCAACAACATATAAACGAGAAACATGATTCCAACTTCTTCTATTCATCTCAACAAGTCCTAACATCAATCAAATGTTACCAAGTGAGTTTAAAACTCGCCTCAGATCATAAGGGGTGTTTGGGAATGTGTATTAGAAGTTTGGAGCTCCAATTGTGGCTCTCTCTCTCCTCTGTCAGTCTCTTCTCTCTTTTTCTCTTTCTTTTTCTTTCCTTTCTTCTGTTCTTCTCTGGTCTTCTTCTTCTTCTTCTTCTTCTTCTTCTTTAACCCATGGATGTATGTGTGAGTGTCTGGGTGTATATATACGTACATATATAAGTATATATATATAAACACACACACACATCTCTCCCTCTCACTCTTTCTGATTTTTGGAAACAGAAATACGCCCAAAATGGGCTAGTATATATAGATGGGAAGTGTTCACGTGGCCGTTTACCAGCCAAGGCAAGAGAATCTGCCCAGCTGCTACCAATCGATTAGCATGAATGGAAATCGATTGGTATCCAAGGCAATCGATTAGGAAATTTGCCAATCGATTGGTATACATATTATACCAAAGGTAAAGTAAAACTCATAAAAGTATTAAAAGAAACATTACAAGGTCTTATTAATATAATATACTACAAAAATACAGGGTTTTACACTCATCTCAAGGATCTTAAATACTATGACCAGATGGTGTGCACTCGTTAGTGAACGAAAGTATCACAACCTAGAGCTCTGATAACAAAAATCCTGTCATGCCCCAAAGCAGCAAAAATAGAGAAAAATAAATTTCCTTTTTGGGTCCATAGGAAATGACAAGTGAAAGTCACTAATTATCCACACCAAATAGTACTAGTCTACAAGATAAACAAGAGCAGTAAACGAATTGAATAAATAAAAACAGTTCTAGCTATTATAAACATCATAGTATGGTCCTCAGGATCACAATAGGTCTGGAGACAACATATGCCCAAGTACCCGTTACAAAAGTTCAATGAAAATAATAGAAATATAAACTAGATAACCATATACAGGTCTTCAGCTCGCATAAGGGTAGTCGTCAGCATAGTACTCCTTTCTAGTATAACTAGCATCAGTGGGGATACCCTCTGCATAATCAAGCTCTGGGTAGTAACCATCACCGTAGGCTCCAACACCTGCATTATTAGGGATAGGGTAGTCTCAACAGGGAATGTCCAGGCAATAAAGATCGTCAACTTACTAAAAGCTGAGTGAGAACTAACTAACACAATCTCATAGAAATAACGAAATCATTAGTCTTGCACGATATATAGCACTGATATTTATAATATCTTCTCCTCTTTTATTCAGACACATCATTAACTGATTCTCATCATTCTCAAATTCTAAGACTGACTGTACCAATCCAACCTGACTATACTGAACCGATTATATCATCACAACATACTAGTGCTCTTGTTCACTGCTTTTAAGAACTCTTACTGCTCATCGCTTTTAAGAACTCTTGTGAGCACTATACATCGCTCTCATATAACAACTAGTCTATGGATGTACCCATACTCTTGTTCACCACTTTTAAGAACTCTTACTGTTCACCGCTTTTAAGAATGCTTGCAAGTATGGAGCATACATAGCTCTGGCAAATACAAACTATGGGCATGCCATAACTACTCTTGTTTACCGATTTTATGAACTCTTACTGATCACCACTTTTCAGAACACTTACGAGTACTGTGCACCCATAGCTTTCACAATCCTAGTTAAATCCTTGTTACACGCTTATCAGATTCAACCTGAGCAAATCATCAGCTTGACTAAACACAACCTTGAAAGCAACTAATATCCCACTGACTGAATCACCAGTTATCCAATGTTACCCATTATTATACGTCAAATCTTATCTTGTTATTGCGTCATATTATCACTAATGTTCCGAAGCTTATTATGTTTCTCACCACTTTATCTAAATCTCATTATTGCATACCATTACCTCTGTAACACATAATATCGCATAATAGGAATATGAAATATCAATGAATAGCTAGGCATTATGAATTATAAACTAAGGAAATAACCAAGTTCTATTAAGGTTCAATCGATTAAGATATTCTCAATCGCTTGAATAAAGTGATGTTCGATCAATTGAAGTGTTCTCGATTGATTAAAGTCAAGGCGGTCTCGATCGATTGAAGTCATTTTGATCGATTGAGACTCAGCGTTGTTCAATCGATTGAACTCAGTTCGATCACTCAAACTATATCTTCTACAGATTCTGGCAGTGAACTTCCAGAATATGTTAGGGCGTGTTTGGATTAATATTGAGCATACACAACTCGTAAAATATCATAACTAAGCTAGTGCGTGAGTTTGGAACTCATCGAACATTGTTAAGGACACGTTTGGCTTGAATCCTATCTTTGAGTTTTAATGGCCTCTCTCTTTTTCTCTTCTATCTCTGCCTTCTTTCTCTTTGTCTCCTCTCGTTCTTCTTATTCTACTTCTTCTATGCTTCTCTCTTTCTGCCTGTATATATATATCTGTGTGTATATATATCGATATAGATATATATATGAATGTGTATATATATAAACTCACTAGAACATACACACACACTCTCTCTCTCACTCTCTAGTTCAACAAACACACTACACACACGAAACCAATGTATATATAGAGGCGAGGGATGGGCTTGTGGCCATGTTTACGTGAAACCTGGAATCCTGATGATTGCCAGTTTGATCGATCGAAGCTTCTTCGATCGGTTGAGAGTAGATCGGTCAGATTTGAATGATTGAAAAGGCTTTGATCAATTAAAGTGGGAACCATGTATTAAATTCAGGTCGGTAGGGTTTTGATCGATTGAACAGGGCTCGATCACTTAAACTTTGAAATGTTCGATCGCTCGAAAGAGCTTTGATCGATTGAAAATGAATTTTCATAAATGATCAAAAGAAAATATATAGAATCTTTGTGCATAAATAATTGTTGAAAATACAGGGTATTATAGATAGGCTATCCATAGCGGTCCCTATTCCAACCATGGAATAGCCACCACTAGTGAGATTGGTAGCCAATCCATGGTTATTCCAATCTCACTAGGGACCATGAAACCCTTATTCTAGTATTCCCTTATTCAGATCTAGCCTAGCTAATCTTATTCATGATTATCCATGCATCCATGCATACACATGCACACTAACCACACGTAGAATAGTTGGATATCCCTAATAAGTGTTACACATGCACACATGCACATAGTGCTCATGTTTGGTTATTATGCTTGTGTTATCCTAACCATGGCTAATTAGGAAGCTATAATTGGAATGCTACGCTATCCTAGGTAAGTTCTTATGACTTTTCTATCTATTGCTTTCCTATATCACCTAGAAGCATGATTAGGTGGATAAAATTGGTTTAATTTCCTTACATGGTACTTGTGCATAGAAGTCCTATTTTTCTAGGGTTTAAGTGTGGTTTGCACATTTACTTTCTTTTTTTATTTCCTTTTGCATGCATAGGGGAGCGTAGAAATACGTTTAGTCCTTGAATTACTATTTCAGTAAGTGCATTTTCCTTTCTTAATTGTTTATAACTTGAATTAGGACTGCATTAGTATAATTGAAATGGTCTTCATAATCTCTAGTCAAACACCTTGAAAGCTGAGTAGAGGCCTATCTCAAGATGGGGCGAGAGTGGGTGTTTTAGCATGATCTAGCTCCTTCTCTCGTACCTTAACCCCCGAACTGAGTTCTTTGGTGACGACGGGGCAGTGCTCTCTTCCATTGAACTTGATAGTTTTAGTTTTCTTGGTTTCTTTTATCAAACTAAGTGGTGACTCTATTAGTGAGGATCTCTCCGGATTTAGCCTTGTGGGATATAAATATGTATTGCTCACTTGTGTAGCCTCAGATATGGATCATGCACACTGATATTGCCTTGGGATGGATTTAAAGCCCCATGGAATCTAAATGCGAGTAATCTAAATTGGTCGATCAGATAAAAGGCTAATGAAGGATGGTGAACCTCACTCGTGGCTGTTGACATGAGGATTGTAATGGGATCAATCAAGTGAGCTTAATCCTTCTAGGCCCCACGCTTGGTTCGGATACCTATAATGCGGTAGATGTTTTACATCCTTAATGAGCGGGGGATGGACTGACGTGGTATCCATGATATATGGTGGATGGTTTATATCCTTAATGAGTGATGGACAGAACGATAGTGTATCCTTATGAGTTAAACGATTGAGTCTGTTCTTTTTAGTCAAGAGTGTGTTGGTTATCGGTCTTAGGATAACATGACGATAATGTTGAGATAATGACAATGGAATAAAGAGAAAGATATTATTAGTAGCACTATATCTCATACCCTTCCATAAGATGTGATTACTTTATTCCTATGATACTGGATTACTTTTTACTCACTTAGCTTTCAGTAAGCTAACGGCCTCTATTGCCTGGACTTTCTCTGTCTAGACTTCCCTGTTCCCTATACTGGAGGTGATGTGTCCTATGGTGATGGCTACTACACAGAGGGTGGCACCACTGATGACCACTATGCTAGGGAGGACTATTACGCTGACGATTACCCCTACACCAGCTGAAGATGAAGATACTCATTAGTTTATATTTATGTTAGACTCTATTATGGTATTTGGTACTTCGGAATACATTGTCTCCAGACCTTATATGTATATATATATATATTTTTGTTATAGACTCTGATGTAATAAATAGTTTGGTTAAATTATGATCAGTAGTTATATTACTACTCTTTGTTGTTATTTGTTAACTAGAACTGCGTGGTGTGGACAATTCAGTGACATTCACCAGTCATTCCCTATAGACCCAAAAAGGAAATTTATTTTTCTCTATTTTTGTTGTTCCGGGGCATGACATGTTTGTTTCATTCAATGTAGTTAGGCCACATGGGAATGTCTTGTATCAGTATTAGTACGAAACTTAGGTAGGTTTGCTAAGATCTGGGAATCGTGCGTGGGTGGGCTTTGGTCATGATATGTTCATAAAATGTGGTGAGTAGTTTATGTGTTCTTAAAAGGCGGTGTGCTAGACCAAGTAGCCCTAAGATAGACCAGGTGATCCATGATATGTTCTAAAACGCCAGTGAGTTATTAATACTGTTAATATGCTCTTAAAAGGTAGTGAGCTGGGATCATTGGTAGTAGATGCGTTAAGTTGTGGCAATAGATTAACATTTGTTCAAACGTCCCTATAATGCGGTGCACTATTTATATGTTCTTAAAAGCTATGGATGGACTGACTTGGTGTCCATAACATACGGCGAGCTATTCATATGTTCTTAAAAGTGGTGGACGGAAATAATGGTACATCTTTAGAGTTGAACTATTGAGTCTGTTCATCTATCAATAGGATGTTGTTGGCATAAGAAGACGATAAATATCGATTAATGAAAGGATTAGATAAACAAAATATACTAATAGTAGAACGATATTATATGTATTTTCATAAACTTGTAATTACCTCATATTTATGACACTGCGTTAGTTTTCTACTCACTCAGCTTTCAATAGCTGACAGCATTTTATGCCTTGACATTCCCCATCTGGCCTACCCTATTTTTGACAATGCAGGTAACAAACCCTATGACGAAGAGTACTACCCAGAGGGAGAGTATGCAGAGGGTTGTCCCGCGGAGGACGGATATGTCGGGGATGACTACTACGTTGACGATTATGTTTACACCAGCTAAAGACTAGAATAGATCATAGCTTTTCAATTTCTGTCTTTCAAACATTGTTCTAGGTTTTATAATCAGGCATTCATTTCCCTAAGACTTTAGTTTATTTCCATTTCTAGACATTGTTGTAACAGCTTAGTAACTCGATATTATTATATGTCAGATGTTGTTTTGTTTACTGTTGTCTTCTTATTATTTATTGTTTAGAACTGTGTAGTGTGGACAATTAAGTAACTTCACCAGTCATAGCCTACGGACCCAAAAAAGGAAATTTATTTTCTCTATTTTTGCTGCTCCGAGGCATGACAATTCGAAGGGATGTTCGTTTGCGGCGAATTGTGATTTGATAAAGGTGAAAAGAGGACACTTAATTATGTTGATGGGTAGAGAGGTTGGGAATCTGTAGTCCTTTAGGAAAAGAGGATGTTGGTGGTGAAGTCACGAGGCCTACAAGAATAATGTGGAAGCCAGTGAAGAGGTCTACATAAGTGGACAGAGAGGCCCTTGTAACTTCGGTGGCATCAACCTCTTCTACAAAAGGTGAAGGTGGGACTCCAATTAGTAAAGTTGAGTTTATAACTTTCTATTTAGGTGAAGATATAGTGAATATGGATGATGGTGATGATGTTCTCAAGTACATAGGTGATGAGAACTTTGAGATTGTGAGTAGATAGATGGATGGAAAACGAAGAACAAGAAGTTGTTGGATTGAAGACCCTACAAACCCAAAGTTGTTGAAGATGGTGAAGCTACGGAGTACTGTTAAGAAGGTGAAGATTTAAAAAATTAAGCCCAAGGTGAAGTTTGTTGAAAATTGGGCAAAATTTCTCATAGTTGGGATGTCGCGTGAGCGGGAACAGGATTTCTGGGCAGGTTAACAACTTTTCTAAGTGGATTCGGTAAGTTTTGGATAAGTTTCCATGGAGGAATTAGTTTCCTAATTAATAGAATTACTTGTAGGGATAGATTTTCTTGGTGAAGAAGTACTTCCATGTGAGTCAATATTCGTCTACTAGGATTAGGCAATGTATATGTAGCACCTTGAATTTCCTTAGAAATTCCACGTCGGACATTAGAAAATAGTAATAATTACCCGGGAAACGATTACAGAAGGTCCATTAGGATGACCTTAACTAGGAATCTCTATAAGAACCTGTAGTCAACATCTTAATGACGACGATAATGCCCTAAACTAGAACCCATTAAGATAGTCGTAACCTTGACGGTTATAATATCCATATTAGGATCTTTAGATAGACTTGAACCTAAGCTTGTACTTATCCCCGTACATTCATATCTTTTATCTGGCCTAACTGTGGATATCGCAAATTTTTTTCTCTTACCCACAGCTTTTCATTTAAAATTCTTTTTAAATTTCATATTCAAAACAAATGAGTTGCCACTAAATTTTTTTAAAACGGGGAATTAAAGAAACCTATTTTGAAGCAAATTGATCTTTTTAGAAACCAGAGATTAACTAGGTCCGAGGATTATTGAATGAGAGAGGAAGGAGCCCGTCGGACTAAAACACCCTCTCTCATCCTATCTTGCGATAGGCCTCTACTCAACATCCTTTTAATCGAATTATTAATTTAAATGTGCCCTCAACTAATACATATGTATAAATATACATTACAAAAGCATGTCTAAAGGGCGTAGGATTGCAAGTGATAAAATATCATTCAAAAGCCACGTAATTCAAGTAGCAAGCAGTATGATATGCAAATAAGGAACTAGAGAACTTACCCGGGATCTAGCCGCGATATTAAACGTGCAATGCAAACAAATGAAAGAAAATCCTAGAAAAGAGTCTCTAATCACATGTATTCACATAAGGCAAGATCCTAATTCTATTGTGTCGCGCATGAGGTCATAAAATCGATAAAATCAAAGAAAAGTTAAGCTAAGGGGGAGTCGAAAAGTCATACCTCATCACCGCTACAAAACAAGGGTTAGTCCACATGATATACAACATGTAAAAAAAATGATAAATGATCTTAGGCCTCTAACCTAAATCTATAGAATGTAATTAACCTAAAGCAAAAGAATCTTAATCATGAATGTCGAGTCACACGAATGAATGTAAACATAAACTTCTCCTGAATTAAACTTGCATTCTTCTGGAGGGCCTGGGAGGTATACTTCTCTTCTTTTATTAATTCCCTAACCCTGAATTAAACTTTGCATTCTTATTTCAAATTTATTTATTCGTGCTCCTCCAAAACTTATGCTCCTTCCTCTTTCTTGCAGATTTAGTCCCACGAGTACTTGCACATGATGTCGCCTAAGACACGACCAGCAGACGCCCTCATCATGCCCCAGGGGCTGAAGTGGGCGAAGGATCGGGTTAGACGGAAGACTGGAGCTCATGATTTTATTTCATTTAGGAACTTCTTGACGAACCTAAGAGAGCAGCATGTCCGATTGCAGCCCTAGTTTGACGTACTTCCAGAGACCTCTCAGGGGATACGGGAGTCGGCTGGGTACGACCCACAGAGGATTTTGCTGAATGGACCTGAGGCTCAGGCGTGGTACCTAGGAGAGAGGGTGACTAGACAGACCTTGGCGGCCGAGTCTTTCTTCGTGCCATATCCCCCACCGGAGTACATGTGAGCTACGGATACCCTCCAGGGCTCCGCGCTCACGGTTGCCCTATCCGGTTGGCCTCTTCAGGGTTTCGTGGAGCCTCCAGCGGGATACGCAGCTTTCTGTGCTGCAAAGATGATGGGGAACTTCCCCCTGATGGAGGTGACCTGGGTGAGTTTATTTCAGCCTTTTCCTTTAATTCCTTTGAACATGCGTGTTTTATCTTCTTATTGGATTCATTCTTCCTTGCAGCCCGTCCCTACTGCTGCTCGGGCTCCTGCTCTACCGCCCTGGGATTGGAGTCTTAGGACAGTCTCCTACGGTGAGCAGACTACTACCATGGTCCCCAGATATCAGGTGGATGCTCCCACCATTCTACTCCAATACGACCATGTCCCGCGGGACTATACGAAGGAGGGCTTGCTCTATGCTCACAGCGTGAGAGAGTGGATTTACGGCCGAGAGTGGAGGGTAATCTCTAAATCTTGTTTTTTTTAAAAATGTAGTTTTATTCAGACATTCTAACCCTTCTTCCTTTGGCTCAGGCTGAGGGGTCGCGAGCAGCTGCTGAGGCTCATACGAGAGCTCTAGTAAGAACGAAATGCTCCTTTTTATTTGTTTATCTTGCTTTCCAAACCATTTTTATTACGATCTGGTAATTTGATTTGCTCCCTCCATCCAAGAGGAACAGGTGGGGGCTCTATCCCGGTAGGTGGGAGAGCTCTAGCAACGGCTTCAGCAGTTCGGCATCCCTCTCAGCGATGCCCCTGGAGGCAGCGGTGCTGGACGTGGTAGAGGCGGTGGTGAGGGCACTAGTAGCGGCAGAGGCAGGGGCAGAGGAGGAGGTGGACCCGGCGAGAGTGACACAGAGTCAGAGGATGAGCCCTCTCGGACCCGTCACTCGCCAGACTCGGGGCCGGGGCTGACTTTTCTTTCTCTCTTTTTTATTTTTGAGTGTTTCTGGAGAGGACTTATACTCTGTTTGGATGATTGTATATACACACGCACACACTTTACTCTTGATGACGGCTTCAGGATAGCCGGTAGGATAGGCACTTGCATTACCTTTTTATTACTTCGCCGCATGTGTGACCATGGCTTGGTCCTTTTATTATGCTGAACTCTTTTATTATGCTGATATATTTCTTTGCCGTATGTGGGGCCATAGCTTGGCCCCCCATTTTACTTTAACCTTGAATGCTTCTATGAATGCATGAATGAATGAATGAATGTATGTGATTACGGCCTGGTCTTGCTTGTACGTGCTGCATGTTGTGCATGTTTATTCTATCTTTTGTTTGCAGGTGGGCTGAATTATTACAAACAAACCCTGGCCAAAATGAGGCTCAGAACTGCACTCGGTTAGGTCTCAGCGACACTCAGTGACTGCCGCATCGGCAGTTAATGAATGCCGCAACGACATTCACGGACTGCCGCACAGCACTTCATGGAGTGCCGATCTACTTTATTGACTGCCGCGAATGGGTAGACTGCTTTATTTCCCTATTTATACCCCTTTCCCCCCCCCCCCCAACACCCCGCAAAACACTCTTCTCTCTCCTTTATTCCTTCTCAAATGGCCCCCATCAGCTCCTAAATCCTCTTCCCATGGATGGATACCCTCTCTGGCATTGACAGGCTCAACTTTGAATGTTTCAGACTAAATGATCTCTTCTCTTTTCGACGGATGAATTTGAATGAGAGCCTACTTCACACTGCCATTCAGTGTTGGGATCCCTCTCTCAACGTCTTTCGTTTCGGCTCTCAGGAGACTTGTCCCTTATTTGAGGAATTCAGCGCTATTCTGCACACTGATCCTTTTGCTGAGTTGACAGTTCCTTTGGCTCATGCTGGGTACATTCGGGACTTAGCCACTCTCCTCCATGTATCTCAGAATGCGGTGGGCTCTTTTGTTTGCAACAGGCAGATTGACTTCGAGCGTCTTTCTTCCGTTTATGCTCCCATAGGAGACCCTTACGATGGTGAGTATCAGATCATTCGGCGTAGTGCCCTGTCGATTGCTATGCTTTCTTACTTCCTCTTTCGGTCATCTTCTGACATTCTCATACCCATTGCCTGCGGTTTGCGAGAGATGAAGAGTGTTGTTATGCTGATTCTTGGTGATACTCTGATTGGTTTGGGCCATGCCCATACTGCTGAGGCTATGTTATCCGCAGGAGCACCTTTTGTCTTACAGGTTTGGCTCATGGAACGCCTTGATCTCTTCATACACCCCTCATATCTTCATGGGCCACTACCCTATGACCGTATGGAGGTTCACTGCCTATTCCACTCTACCGATGCTTGGCTTGGTTGGTTCCGAGACCTTTCTTTTGGTGATATTTGCTGGGTCTGCCCGCAGTGGGTTTACTGTTCTGTCGCCGTACGACTTCCTGGACGACCTGGCATCTGGTTTCCTAGCTTGCATTCTACCACTTTCTACATTCCTGGTCGGGTGGTCCATCAGTTTGGACTCTTGCAAGACATTACTGAGACTGTTATCGCTGATTTCACGAGGGGGTCCACTTTGCGCCCTTCTATTGTGAAGGCTTTTATTGAGGCTTGGCATGACTGAGTATCAGCTCCCTTCCGGAGAATCCCGACTTCGATCGTGCCTATCGCTGAGTACCTTTTTCAGATTCAAACTCTGATCTAGAGATAGTCTTCATAGATATTTGTTGACAAAAGTAAAACAAACAGGACAAAGTTCTTCTTTACGAAAAATTTCAGACAAGTCCTGCCTTTCCCTTTTTTTATGCTTTTTGAATGTGATTTTCTTTATTTCTTTCTTCAAAAAGTGCTTTCATCTTTAGGAAAAGTTCTAGCATGTTTAATCACAGTGTTCACTCCTCCAATTAATCTTTTATGAAAAATTCTCCTTGTAATGTCTTTTCTTGGCTCTTTACTTTGCTTTGTGTCCTGCTTAAAGCTTTACTCTTTCTATACCATGAATTCACATTTGTTTCCTTATAGTACTTATTTGATAGTCAGTAGATCCAGAGATGGTTTTAAGGTAAATATCTTGGTTCTTCGGGTAGCGAACGAAGTATGCCCCTGGTTTGGGGCTTTAAAGTGGTTCTGGGCAAACGCAAGTTTGCCCCTAGTTTAGCACAGGGTTTTTTTTAGGTTGTCATGGGCCAAAGGCTTTCGAGAGCCCGCCTACTTATCCCTGAATGGGTATCAGGCCTGCAGTAGTTCGGTTTAAGGCTTGAAGGAAGGCGCTGCTCGGGCGGTTTTATTTTAATGACCGAACCAAGTAGGTTGCCTACGTATCCCCCAACGGGAATCAGGTCAAGCGTAGTTCATCAAGGTAAGAGGTTTTAAAAGGAATGGTTTCAAGCAAAGTATTTCTTGAGGCGATTGAGGTTAATCGGTTGTTTAAATTCAACCCCGTCCAGGTCCATGAGATAGGCCGCCCCTCTAGAGAGGAGAGTCTTTATGATGTACGGCCCGACCCAGTTGGGTTTGAATTTTCCTTTGGGGTCATAAATTGGTACTTTTAGTTCTTTGAGGACCAGGTCGCCCTCAGCAAGCTTCTTGGGGTGGACCTTTTGTTAAAAGCACGAGCTATCCTCTTCTGATATCCACGAGTATGGTTTATTGCGGCCAACCTCTTCTCATCGAGCAACATCAACTCCTCATACCTTCCTCGTATCCATTCTAATTCGGTGATCTCACATTCTGCCAAAACCCTAAGAGAGGGTATCTCTACCTCGACTGGGAGAACGGCCTCTATACCGTAAACCAGCGAATAAGATGTAGCTCTTGTAGAAGTTCTTACAGAGGTTGGGTACCCCCATAGTGCAAACGGTAGCTTCTCGTGCCAATCTTTGTATGTATCTGTTGTTTTCCCCAAGATTGCTTTAACATTCTTATTAGCTGCTTCTACCGCTCTGTTCATTTGAGGCCTATATCGAGAGGACTGATGGCGGGTGATCCTGTACTTTTCCAAAACCGGGATAACTTTTCCCTGGAAATGGCTACCATGATCTGAAATGAACTCGTTAGGGACCCCATACCTGCAGATTATGTTCTTTTCGATAAAGCTCACAACATCCTTAGCCTTTAATGTGGCGTACGACGCGACCTCCACCCATTTAGTAAAGTAGTCTATCGCCACGATTATATATCGATGCCCATTGGAAGCCTTCGGAACTATTTCTCCGATGATATCAATGCCCTAAACAGAGAAAGGCCAAGGCGTGGTCATGCTATAGAGTTGGGACGGTGGGGTATGCATTAGATTGGCGTAGATTTGGCATTTGTGGCATCTTCTGACATGCTCACAACAATCTTTGTCCAGAGTCGCCCAATAATATCCTTGCCGAATGATCTTCTTTGCCAGCATATGCCCATTCATATGGGGCCCATAGACTCCTTCATGTATTTCCTCCATCATTCTTTTGGCCTCTTTTCCATATAGACATTCTAAATTGTACCCTGTGTATGACCTTTTCCATAACTTATCTATATAGATCGCGAATTGGGCTGAGAACCTTCAGATTGCCTTTCTGTCCTTTTCTGAGGCTCCTTCGGGGTATTCTCCCTCTTTAATGAAATTCTACACATCCACATACCACGGCATCTCCCCCTCGTCTTCTATGGTCACGACTGTCTCAAAGGAGGGTTGATTTCTAATTTCTATGGATAATGGGACCATCGTGACCCTTGAGGGGATCTGTATCATTGATGCCAGGGTTGTAAGGGAATCGGCCAATTGGTTTTCCTCTCGGGGAAGGTAGTAGAATGATATCTTCTTGAATTATTATTTCAAACTCTCCAAATAGTCATGGTATGGCCTCAACTTCTCGTGTTTCACCCTCCAGTCTCCCCGCACTTGGGATATGATCAAATTGGAATCTCCAAACACATCAGCTTTTTCAACTTTTAAGGCCAGCGCCACCTCCATTCCCACTATGCATGCTTCGTACTCCGCTGTGTTATTGGTTGAGTTATATTTAAGCTTGACGGCCAGTGGGGTAGGGGTTCCATCAAGTGCTACAAGGATAACTTCGACTCCGTAGCCTAGTTGATTGGCGGCCCCATCAAAATGCATCCTCCATAAATCCTCCCTTACCTCCATCACTCCTTCGTCAGAAAACCTGAATTCTCCTTTCTCCCCAGATTCTACGGCAAGGTCAGCTAGGTACTCAGCGATGGCTCTCCCTTTGACAGATTTGGAGGTGACATATCTAATATCAAACCCGGCTAGCATCATGGTCCATCGAGAAATCCTACTAGTCAAGGCGGGTTTTTCAAATAGGTATTTGAGCGGGTCCATTTGGGAGATTAAGATCACGGGGAAGGCATATAGTGCCTAAGGCGACGGGTACACCAGACTAAAGCCCAACATGCTTTCTCGAAGGGTGAGTACTTTAACTCGTATCCGGTCATCCTCTTGCTCAAATAATAAATGGCCTTTTCTACGTGCCCTTCTTCTCCTTCTTGGGCTAGTATGCATCCCATTGAATCCTCGGTCACAGAAAGGTATAGCAGTAGAGGCTTCCCGGGTGAGGGTGGTGACAGGACAGGTGGGTTTTGGAGGTAGGTTTTGATTTTATCGAAGGCTTTCTGACACAAGGTATCCCACTCGAACTTCTCTCCTTTTCTGAGTAGTTTAAATGTCATGGTGAGTTTTGAGATAAAACGGCTTATGAACTGTATTCTGCCTAGGAACCCCCTCAGCTCTTTTTTATTCTTGGGTGACTGCATTTCGACTATGGCTTTTATCTTGGTCGGGTCTACTTCAATTCCCCTCTGAGTAATAAGGAATCCTAACAATTTTCCGGTGGTGACCCCGAAGGTACATTTCTGTGGGTTTAGTCTCATCCTAAACTCCCTTAACCTCCCAAAAAACTTCCTCAAAGCCTCCAAGTGCCCTCTCCTCTCCTTAGATTTCACAATCATATCGTCCACACACTTCCACCTCTTTATGGATCATGTCGTGCAATAACGTGGTAGCGGCTTATTGATACGTTGCTCCTGCATTCTTGAGCCCAAATGGCATCACCCTATAGCAGTATGTTCCCCATGGCGTGATAAAAGTGGTTTTTTCTCTATCCTCTGGTGCCATGAGGATCTGGTTATAGCCGGAGAATCCATCCATGAAGGACAGAAGCTCATGCCCGGCGGTGTTATCAGCGAGGAGGTCGATATGTGGTAAAGGGATATCATCTTTAGGGCTTGCTTTGTTTAGGTCTCAGAAATCAACGCAAACCCTAACACGACCATCCTTTTTAGGGACAAGCACTATATTGGCGATCCATTCTGGATACTTCGGTGACCATTAGGAATCAGGATCTTAACTGATTTTCAACTTCGTCTTTGACTTTGAGTGCCTATTCAGGCCTCATTCGCCTCAATTTTTGTTTTACTGGTTTCGAATTTGGGAAAACAGTGATGTAGTGTTGGACTATCTCTGGATCAATGCCTGGCATATCATTATAAGACCATGCAAAAACATCTTTGAATTCACTTAATAGTTTGATTAATTCTTCGCTTTCTTCTTTGCCAAGTGTAGAGCCGATAAAGACATTTTGAGGATTATTTTCATTTCCTAGATTAATTGTTAGAGTGACCTCAATGATTTTACATGCAGATTCTTTTTCTTTTTCAATTAATTTTTGCAATTCAACTGGTATTTCATGATCATCACATTCACTAAGCGCATTCGAGTAGGCAGAATCAGTCATGCTTCCATTGATTTTTTGGAGTGATTACAACAGACATGGAAATTAAAAGACGCCTCATTTGGGCCATTACAGACTCTGGGTGTGGGGGATACCTATCACTAGAGTCAAAAACCCACTCTTTCTTGTTCTGTCCTCCCAGATCGGTAATGAAGCATTCTTCCAGATCCCCTGTCTTGGTAGTTTCCTCCATCTCTTCTTTCTCAGCCCTCCTTTGTCGATCTTCCTCTGATCTTCCTCATCTTTCTCACTCTCGGCTACCTCCTCCACCAGACCTACTCCCTTCGCCCATGACCCGCTTTTATAACTTCTGTGCTCCCTTCGCCCAATAGATCTTTTATGACAGAGCCGTCTAGCGCACCAATCCAATCCTTGGCAGTAACCGACTTGGTAGGCATCTACAAGTATGGATCTTCATATGTAGAAAACTCGTGGGGAAAGAAGATTTCAAACCCTGGCTTCAAACACTTATCTTTCTGGTCCACCCATGATTCTGGGAAGCCGCAAAAGGGAAATCTTCTCCTTCCTTCATAAAATATCCATTGAGCGTCTTTAGGTAAGGGTCTAATGGCGCATTGACGGCCTTCTTCTTTTCTTTTTGCCCTTTCTTGGATGGTTGGTACCCTAGACCGTGATTATGAATTTGAGTAGGGATTTTTGGAAACTCCAGCAGGCCTTGGTGGTTCTTTCCCAACCCCAAACTTGGAAAGAAACCCATTTTCTTTATGATCCCTGCGACCAACGGGCTTGCGTATTGGTCAAAGTAAAGTGGCAGGAATTCTTTTAGCTTTTCCTCCTCAATCATTCCGACGAACTCGAACCCTCCCATGTTTGCTTCTTCTTCTTGCAGCTGTAATTCTAGAACCGGTGCACTTAACGAAGCTTTAAACGAACGAACCCAACTGTCCCCCAGCATGTCCCAAACTTTGCTCTTCCAAACACAATTGACCTTTTGATGAATGGTGGACGGTATGGCACCCAAGCTATCCAACCATGGCCTCCCTAGCAGTAGATTAAAGGAGGCAGGGATATCAATGATTTGGAATTCAGCTTCTTTATCCACTGGTCCAATAACGAGGTTAAGAAAGATGATGCCCATGACCGTTCTCTGAGTGTTGTCATACGCCCTGACCTTTTACTGGGACGGCACGAAGGACGATTCATCTAAGCCCATCCGTTTGGCTGTTCGGAAGGGTCATACATTCAGAGCAGACCCGTTGTCAATGAGACAAGCGGGTACGGTGTTCCCCAAACATTCGACAGTGACGTACAACGGTTTGTTGTGAATGGGTCCTCCGGGGGGTACGTCATCTGAAGAAAAGGTAATAGACAAGGTCGGGATTTTGCCAATCATTGCCACAATATCTTCCGGTGCTGTGTTGATGGGAACATCAGATTGGTTTAGGGTGTCCAACACTACCTGCCTGTGGCATTTTGATGCTATCAGTAACCCCCAAATGGTGATATTGGCCTGAGTTTTCTTCATCTGGTTTAGAACCTTGTCTTCTTCCTCTTCTTCGTTCATTTTCCCTTTTCCCTTGTCCAATTCTCTCCCTGGATAATCTTCCTCTAGCTCATGCGATTTAAAGTGTCTGCCCGACCGAGTTAAATGACTGACTTCTTCCCTTGCCCACAGATTGTCAACTTCTGAATCAACTTTCAAAGTATCCCCCACCATCTCTGTTTCTTTGTCGCTCTCGTACCAAAGATCGTCTTCTACCTAGCTCACGCTTCGACTGTCACTCCCTTAAACCCACCAGTCTGACTGTTCTTTTTTACTTTTCTCCGATTGACCCTCTAAAGTACAGATTGTTGAATCCTTCGGTAGCTGGTATGGCTTTCTTGGTGTCCCGGCCTCAGTGATTAGCCTAGACGAATCGAAGGTTTCTTCTTCTATCCCCAAGAGATAAAGGCCCTGCGGTGGTGGCACAACTTGATGATTCGGAAGCAGATTTTTGGTGACATTTGGAGCTTTGGTAGGTGGTTTCAAAATTATCTTGTTATCGATGAGGTCCTGGATTTCGTGCCTTAATCTCATACACCTATCCGTTGAGTGACCCTTCTGCTGGTGAAATTCACAAAAGAGGTCCCCTTGGAAACTTGGCGGAAGCGGACTTGGTAGAGGTCGAGGTTCCAACTGACAGAGATGCCCTTTTGCTAACAGTCTATCGAGGGCAGTTGATAGTGACACTCCTAGATCTGAGAACTTCCTTGGTGCTTTGTCCCCTCCTCTCCTCGGTGTTATATCAAATTTGCTCACTGGTCCATTCAGTGCATTGATATCGTTGGGGCCATAGTGACCTCCCATTTGTCCCCCGTTAGACCCATAGTTTGGCCTCCTGTACCGATTTGGTTGCTCCTCTTTCTTAATTACCCCCTCTTGGATTGCATCCTCTATCCTTGTTCCGACATCAAAAACCTCGGCAAAGGTGTTGATTGACTGAAACCTCATCTTTTCTTGATACAGTGGCTGTAGATTCTTCATCAGCATTCAGATCTGGTCCTTCTCAGACGGCCTTTGCACCCTTTTAGCTACTTTTCCCCTCCATCTGCTCAGATATTCGGCGAACGATTCTTTGTTCCCTTGCCTAGTGGTCTCTAAATCTCGAACAGTGACATCCAAATCTTGATTGTACTCATACTGTGCCACAAATGCTTTGATCACTTCTTCCCAAACCCTGGTTTTGCTTGGTTCGAGAGTAAGATACCAGGATAAAGTAGCTCCGGTTAAAGTCTATTGGAATAAGACAACCATCATGGTTGTGCTGAACCTACTTGGTTGGAAAGCTCCAATACACATTCTTACATGGCTACGAGGATTCCCGGTCCCATCAAACTTGTCAAAAATTGGCATCTGAAACCCGGCAGGCAGTGTCTCACGTACTCCGTCATACAACCCTTCCAGTCCATCAGATAGGTATCAACTCCCTGAGCCTTGCGCATCACCCTTTCCGACTTCTCTATTTTTTCAGTCAGTAGCTTCTCTTTCTCAGTTTTCTCCCTTTCCTTGTTGGCCTGTAGCGCATCAGCTCATTGCGCCTCCTGATCATCAAACCAATCTCCGTCTTCCCCATGAGATGGGTCCACAGTTGGCGGAACTACATGCGGTGGTCAGCGATTCAGTTCTTCTATCATTCCCATCATACGGTTCATATTTTCGACTTGCCGCCTCATTTGCTCCGCTTGTTGTTCTACCAGTGTTCTTAACCCGGCTATTTCCTCGTTGTTCCTTTCTTCAGCCATGTCAGCGTCTTCTCTTCTTACCAGCCTCGCCGTGGGATCCCTAAACCAGGCTTGATTTTGTCTTGGTGCTATTATCGCCCCTACAACAAATTTTTTTTAAAAAAAAAATTCTTTTAAAAACTTTTTATCTGCTTCCTTTTGTCACACAAAGATATTTGGAAAAACTTTTCTTTTATATGTCACGCGGATGCAATGCATGTGTGCGTGTGTGCCTACTCTATATGCCAAAGAAAAGAAAATCCTAAATCCTAACACATAAGCACATAAGCATATAAGATCCTCGCTCATGTCAAGTGTGCCAACTGCTCCTTTCATTGTGACCTCACTACCCTCTCAAAGGTTGGATATTTAAAAAAAAAATTTCAAAATGCATTTGAAAAGCATTTCTTTAAGTGATGAGATCTTTCAAAAAATGATTCTCAAGGATTTTGAACCTTTTATTTAAAATGAGGATAAAGATGATTGGGTTGAAAGTTTGCTTTCAAATTCATTTGAAGGGCATTTCTTCCAAAAACACTCCCCAAAATTTTGGATTTTTCCTTAGAAGTTGATCATGTGAAAATGTACCTTAACAAAGGTTAGTTTGGAGTTTTAATCAAAAAGTGAACTCCAAAGATTTTTTTCGAAAAAGCGATAGAAAAATTTTGCAATAAAAATGGCAAAAATCCGTTTGCTTTTAAAGATGGATTTAAAATTCTTCGGGTAGAAGGATCACATGATCGGATTATCACCGTACTTTTCATGATTTCAGATACATACAAGGTCAATGACGCTTAGCTAAAAATGATACAAGAGATGTAATCTTATAATCAAGATTCGGCATGTTTCTCAAATGTTATAGGACATGAAGAGGAATTGCTCAAAAAGTGATTAAGAGAATACACATCTTTCATCAAGCAAGCATCGTCATCATCTCAAGTGATCTCTTTTGGGCATATAAAACTTCCTAGCATATAATCCTAATCAAGAATTGATTTCCTAAGATTTGAAAGGTTCTATGGAAGCTATTATGCAAAAGCTGGGTTTTGGTCAAACAAGGGACCCTTGACACACACCCGATAGGATGCTTCATATACCAACACATGGTACGAGATCAAGGGTGATCACACAATCCCATGATGACTTGACCGACCGGGTTGCCCTGAGTCTCCAAGGTCATAGTTCCGTGCAATCGACTGGTTGGACATGCAAGTGAAAGGCAACAGACACACAAAGATTAATTAATTTGATTAAGAGGATGTTTTCAAGTCTAATCCTCGAGTATCAGAAATTCCTGGTCTGCGAAACCAGAGATTCTGGGTTCGATCCCCAGCAGAGTCGCCAAATTGTGAATATCGCAATTTTCTTTCTTTTACCCACAGCTTTTCATTTAAGATTCTTTTTAAATTTCATATTCAAAACAAATGAGTCGCCACTTAATTTTTGTTAAAAGGGGGAAATTAAGAAACCTATTTTGAAGCAAACTGATCTTTTTAGAAACTAGAGATTAGCTAGGTCCAGGGATTATGGAATGAGAGAGGAAGGAGCCCGTCGGACTAAAACACCCTCTCTCATCCTATCTTGCGATAGGCCTCTACTCAATATCCTTTTAATCGAATTATTAATTTTAATGTGCCCTCAACTAATACATATGTATAAATATACATTACAAAAGCATGTCTAAAGGGCGTAAGATTGCAAGTGATAAAATATCATTCAAAAGCCACGTAATTCAAGTAGCAAGCAGTATGATATGCAAATAGGAAACTAGAGAACTTGCCCGGGATCCAACCGCAATATTAAACGTGCAATGCAAACAAATGAAAGAAAATCCTAGAAAAGAGTCTCTAATCACATGTATTCACATAAGGCAAGATCCAAATTCTATTGTGTCGCGCATGAGCTCATAAAATCGATAAAATCAAAGAAAAGTTAAGCTAAGGGAGAGTCGGAAAGTCATACATCATCAGCGCTACAAAACAAGGGTTAGTCCACATGATATACAACATGTAAAAAAAATGAATAATGATCTTAGGCCTCTAACCTAAATCTATAGAATGTAATTAACCTAAAGCAAAAGAATCCTAATCATGAATGTCGAGTCACACGAATGAATGTAAACATAAACAAGAAGAGGTCATGGAATACTTATTGTTCTAGGTCACTTAAACTTTAAATTCAAGCTTAACTAATCGTTATTGAAACATGGTTTGAACCTTAACTCATGAAATGTCATCTAAACCATTATTTATTAGATTGATCAAAATTATTACAGAATTCTGGAAATTGCTGAGAGCAGATCAGAACTTTAAAGAAATAGAAAGCATGGTTCCCATGGTTTCATCTTGGTGAATTTTGGACAAAAGATTAATCTGTGTGTCTAGTTTTGAAGCCAAAAAAGAAATCAAAGTTTCAACGGTTAGATCTCTGGGAATTGGACAAATACCAGACATCACTCAGGATTCTACAACCCTCTGTCCAGAGTTCTTGCAGGATTTTCTAAAAATAGTAAAAAATTAGAAATGATTTGTTCTTTTTAGGGCAGCTTTCTAACACATTACCCTACTTAGAAAAAATTATTTTGGGTCACAAAGTGCTTGATAAAGTTCTGATTTGCTTATTTCAAAAGAGTATTACTGTTCTGAAATTCTGGACAGATTATGGTCGTTCCACAAAACCCTTGATCAAACCACCCACAGCATGAAACTACCTTAAAACAAAAATTACAGTGGTAGAACTTTGAGTTATAAACACTTTCCCATTGGTTTCATTCCATTCCAACGGTTCGATATTCGGCTAAAAATCTATGATCAAAAACAGATTGTGAACTCACTGCTCATTGGGTTAATTCACTTCATTCCTATCAACTTAGACAAGTAAGCCATGGAATTGGGCTTGTCTAAAGCTAATTCTCCTACCATTTGGTGGTCATTGGAGACTAAATATATTCATATTTGTAAGTTTCAAAGAAGTATGGAAGAACTTCATGAAACTTAATCATAATAAGCCTCAAACCATGAAGATAGGTTTAAGTTCATTATGCTAAACATCCTAGTATCAACCTTAGTCCCCTTTATGAATCACAAGATTACAAGGAGATTAAGGGATTTCAAACCAAGAGATTCAAGTAAGACATTGAAAGTCTTATGAATCCAAGGGATGAACACAAAAATAAAAAAGAGAAACTAAAGAAACTCAATGCATACTATAATTAAATTTGGACAAAGACTAATTATGCTAGAGTTTACCTCCAAAGTATCCTCAACTTGGTTATTTTGGAGTACATCCAAAGACTAATTAAGCTCTTCTACACAACTCTTTCTTTAAACTATTCTAAACTCACTCCTAATTATGAAGATTAAGGCAAGAAGAACACTTATATAACCTCTAGATTCAAAGAAAATCTCAACCCCCTACAAGTGAATATTCATCCTCTATTTATTGGCAATTGTAGAGGGGTATTTCAGTCATTTTAGGACTAAAAACCCTAATTCAACCCTAATTCAGGTGTCCTTTTGATAGTACAAAACGTGATGTCTTACAGCTGTCTCCTACAAAAACGCGGCACTCACTGGAGATGGAAGCAGCACTCAGTAAATGCCGGAACGGCACTCAGTGATTGCCGTTGCGGCATTCACTGAATGCTGATGCGGCACTCAATAAATGTCGCGGACAACTCCAGGGACTGCCGCTTTTTTGTAAAAATTCACATTTTGCGGCACTTGCTGAAATTCACCGAATTTACGGGATGCCGTCCGGCAGTCCAGAGGCTGCCGTAGGGCTGCCGCAAAATGGCTCAAGTGCCGTTCTGCCTCTTTCTTCCTTTTTCATTTCATTATCATTTTTTTGCTTTTTTGTTTTGGTTGGAGAGTCTTTCAAAGAGCTTGAATCATCTTTGAAAGTCCTAGGTTAGTCGGACATTGTCATCATCGGATCCTGGAGGCAACACTCTCCTTAATTCGACGTTTGGTCAAAATCGGGGTGTCTACACTAACTTTCACAATTGAGCACGTACATTAGGACCCAGGCACACATTCTTGGTCATCAACCTAAGAGTGGGACCCACACCATCTCAAGAGAACTATGTGGACCCCACTCATATCTACCATTGGACACACACAAACCCACATACACATGTACACTTAATTGTGCACCCATTGTACTTGATTCAACCCCCATCTACCCCCTCTATATATATGACCCTTACCCTCTCATTTATCACTCTCCCAGCCCCACAAAATCTGTTTATACAGATTATAATGAGAGAGTGAGACCCGAGAGATTAAGAGAGAACCCACACTCCTCATCCCCACACTCTCGGCTCAAAAATGCCACACACACTCTGCTCTCTATCACTCCATTCTATCACACACGAACACAGAAGCATAGAAGAGGAAGAAGTAGACTAAGGAAGAAGAACAAAGAAGAAGAAAAAGGAAGAATAAGTTTATCGGAGAAGAATAAGGAAACCCGAGACTCTCCTAAGGTAAAACCTGCACCCCCTTGGATTTCTTACCCTCTGCATGTCATTTAGATGTTTCTACAAACACATGCAAGGCCCCAAACAGAGCCTAAGGCTCTCGGCCACTCTGGATCGCCATTAAAGCCCCACCTTCGGAGCTTGATTTGGAAAGTATGATCAAAACCCCTTTTTGATTATACCAAACAGACACTAATGAACCCAGATAGGCCCCCTAATAGCAGTTTTTGAAATAGGCAATGTTTGGCCGGCCATGTAGGCCATTATTGTCAGTTTTGACCGAAAGAATAATCACATCGTGGGAACCCAAAACGAATGAACCCATTATCCAGCTTCTAGTATGTTATAGAGGAGAGGAATCTGGTCATTTTCCCGTTGGAATGGACGATTTCTATGGAGAGATGAGTGAGATATGAGAGAAAGAAGATTTTTCGGCGAGCCCCGACTTTCCGGCGGCCTTGTCTTTCCGGAGAAGAAGTCCAGAATCCTAGGCGCTTTATATTCTTGTACTTCAAGCTTAACTGATGGTACATTCCTATTTTGATTTAGGGTTATATCATTTAAAGAAAACGGGTTGGGTTCACTTAAAATAACCCGAAAATAACTTAACCAAACGACATCGTTTGGCTTCAGATAATATTAGATTCGTTTGGGTCGGGCCCGGGTTAATGGGGCAGGTCAGGCTGTGAGTGTGAGTGGTTAGGGTAGTGGGCTCGGGTAGGGTCAAATAGGACCCATGGACCTTTTAAGTCCAATGGCGTCGTTTTGACGTCGGGTAGGAGATCGGGTGTTCGGGCGGGTCGTGTTGTGTCTGGGAATGGGTTAGGGTATGGTTCGATTCGGGTCAGGGTTTGGGTATTTGGGCTGGGTAGATTTGTGAGTAGAGTTGAGTCTTGGGTTCGGGTTTAGTTTGACCCAAATGGAGTATTTGGTTGGGTCATTTGTATCTAAGTATGGATAATCCATATTAGTTGGGTCGGGTCGGGTCTGGCCCTGTGGGTCAATAATTTGGGTTTCTCTGAGTGTGTTAACAAGTTACCCGTTTAGTCAGGATCGGTTTGGGTCAACCCGATGGGTTATCATTATTATTATTATTATCATTGCTATTATTTGGAATTAATGAGTATTTAGGATTTAATTATTATAAATGAGTTTTAAATATAATCCTTACACTTTCAGGTTAGGAAATATTATAATATAATATTTCTTATATTCTGAATATTATATTATTATTATGTATATATACAAATACATTTATTATTTATATGATTATTATAAATAATAAATATTAGATTTCCTTAGTATTTAAATAGATTTAAAATACCTATGTGTGTTATTTAATTCCAGAAAATTTGGGATATATCCCCAATGCTATTTTATAACATCCATAAAGTTATAAAACTATAATATTATAATCTATTATTTTTAATAATTAATAAGGAATTATTTTATGAGTATATTAATTATTAAAAATACTAAACGAGCTCTGAAAATTATGATATAAATACTAGCAGTATATTTTAATATCTATTATTTAATGAAAATGTTTCAAAGTACTGATTTCTCAGTGTAGTCATATTTTTGTATTTAAATTCCTTTCGGGTATTTTCTAGTACTTGTAATCTTTAAAAATTCATAATAAATAATCTAGGACTCCGAAAAATACGCGGTCAGTTCCCAGAGTCTTAGAATAATGTCTAGAACACCCCCTTAAGGTTTGGTGACCTTTCGGTTCGGTAAAAAATACAGCCTATCTTTTAGGGCCCGCATTGGTGCAGTAAGCCCTACATATCACCCCGTAAAACGCGACGGACTCCGATTGAGTCTAGTCAATGGCATTGGACTTAGAATGACACATAGATTACTACCTTGAGGTTTATATCCTCATTTGGTAAAATTACCATTTTACCCCCTTTTTTTAGCACTTATACTTTATCCCGATTCTCCTGTTTTATGTTATAGAACTTGACAGTTAGCTGCTACCGAGGATCGGCGACTCGAGGTGAGTTTCCTAATCTCACTCTAATCCTAATAAGACTAATTTAAGATACTTATAAGTTGTCTGAATGATGTGTTGTATGGCAATGTGTTATGTATGATGCTATATTTTCCCTAGAATCTGTATTGCTATGAATATTTGTGCTATGGTAAGTGCTATCGCATAAATGAGCATGTCAAGAGTTTTATCTGTATAGTTGTTGGTATCAAATCCATGTTTAAAAATCCATGAGCTATATGCTATACTTCTGTTGTTATGAATATAATGTGATTGAATCATTTAGAGTTCATACCCAAGCTATAAGTATGTTGTATGGCACGATTATTGCATTGATGATGATTGGGTAAGTTTCCATCGTAAGTATATTGAGAGGTAAAATGAAATATCGAACGTAAAGAGAAATATTGACGGTTATAAATGGATGATATTAATGAACTAAACTACGAAACGTACGAACGTGTAAAATAACGATAAAACCTTCAATAACAGATTTTATGCGAATAAGGGACATTGATTCTCATTTCTAGTCGTGTGACTACCGGTCAAAGTCGATTCGTGAACTTTCGTATCGTGTTTGGATATTTCTTGCAAACTTGGTCTTTTGGTAATTCCATAGAGTCGATTGGAGAGTTAAGTTTGTGTTCTTGATCTAAGGATCGACATGACGTGTTCGGTTAAGTGCGGATGACCTGAGGATCGTCATGGTGTGTTCGATCAAGTAGTTGTTAAGTTTCCACACCCTTGGTCTGAGGATCGGCATGAAGTGTTCGGTTAAGTGCGGGTGACCTGAGGATCGGTATGACGTGTTCGACCAAGTGAATGTTAACATCCCGCAAGAGTTGTGAATGGTAATTCTATGGAGTCAATTGGGAAGTTGTGAAATGTTTGTATTCTTGATATGAGGATTGGCATGACGTGTTCGGTCAAGTGCGGATGACCTGAGGATCGTCATGATGTGTTCGATCAAGTAGTTATAAGGTTTCCGCACCCTTGGTCTGAGGATCGGCATGACGTGTTCGGTTAAGTGCGGGTGACCTGAGGATCGTCATGACGTGTTCGACTAAGTGATTGTTTATATCCCACATTCTTGATCTGAGGATCGTTATGACGTGTTCGGTCTTACGGGTTACCTGAGGATCATCAGTGACGTGTTCGATCAAGCAATTCATTGTCAAGTGTTGTTCTTTCTTGACCCGTAAATGCGTTTGGAGTTGAGTATTCTTTTAGTCAATATCATTGCTCAGTTCTGTTCTAAGCTAAGTTTGAAGGGTATGGATGAGTTTGAACGAGACATGGTTTCGAGAATAAGAAATAATGAATAACTACTTTAATGGTGGTAACCCTAAGGGTACTTTCGCTTAACTTAATCACTGATGGCATTAACAAAAGGAGAATGCATTCTATGAATGAAGTATTAAGATATGAGTACTATCTAAAGGTTTTGATTGAAACCTTTGCTATGCCCATGAAAGAATGTGTCTTTTGATAAGAAAGTTACCGTATCTCAAGACACTAAAACTGTGATGCAAGTAAAGAAACGTTTTATATTATAGATTATTGCGTGGTTATGTTACTCACTCATCTTTATTCCAAAGCTGACGGCATTTTACGCCCTAGACATTCTCATGTCCAGAGTGTTGTAGGTTTCCTTAGGAAAGGAGGGTGAGCTCTGGATGCAACACTGAGAAGCCAAGAAGGGTTAGAGTCAAGCTGGAGAACAGGAAATAGTTATTTTAGTGTTTAAGCTTATGTATAAGTTTAGTATGGCCTCATGTAATAAGTTTGCAGTTATTGTAATCATTATATATCCCGTTGCGGTAATTATGTTTCAGTTCAGACTAAGTGATGTTTACGCTCTAGTATTTCCCTTATGAAGGCATGTGTGGAGTTAGAAGGGACGGAACGGTTAATCAACTAGTCACGTGTCCATGAACCCATAAAGGAAATTTATTTTTCCCTATTTTCGGTACTTCGGGGCGTGACAGTATATTCTATATATATAGGATAATATGATGTATAGAAAATACATATGAAAACTTGAATTAGAGAGAAAACTCAGAAAAAGTATAAACCTTGTGTGTGTGGTGAGGCATTGATTGAGGGTTAGGGTTTGCATCTTCAAAGATTAGTAAAGTTGTTCTTCGTTGGGTGGTGGATTAACCCGGATTACGTGAACCACGTGGGAAATCTTGTGCGTGTTGTCTTTCTTTTGTTTTAGCTATTTCTTGTGATTGTTCTCTATTTGATTATTTCCATGGACTTGGGCACAACAAAATTTATGAGTAATGCTATGCTTCCCAAATTCTTTTCCCAAAAGTGCATCCCAAAAGATATGGTAGTGGGGTCAGGCCTACTACAGTGGGGCTAGTTGTATTTTGATTGGAAGTTGTTTACCTGGCCCCACTGCTACATCATTTGGGATGCACTTTTGGGAAAAAAATTTGGGAAACATAGCATTACTCAAAATTTATTGAAGACATTCAAATGATCGAGCATAGACGTACTATCCTTATATTAAAACAAAACAACTTCCGCTTCAAATACAACCAGTTCTCAATACGCTTGGTCATGTACTTGTCTTCAAGCTTCTTCCATAATGATTTGACCATATCTCTCATCACAAAATATTTGACATCTTTTGAGAGACATAGACGTATAGACCCACACGCCAATTTGTTCATCTTCAACCACTCCGGTTTAGTCATATCCTCTAGTTTCTCCTTTTCCAAAGATATATCAAAGCCCTGTTGAACTAGAGCATCCATCTTACACTACCACATTCCAAAGCTATTTGATCCGTCAAATTTTTCCAACTCAAATTTTGCATTCGAAATCGTCATCTTTGCTGCCTTCGTGCCTAAACCGGATATGCTTTAGCATTAACTCCATCCTTCTTTGAAACCTTGCCTTCTTCCTCCATATCTCCAAGATCTCAACCTAGATGCTCTAATACCACTTTGTTGTGCAGAAGTGCATGATTCAAAACACAAACAAAGAATCCAAATGAAAAGAAAAAACAAGAAACAATAAACCAATCACAAACACAAGACACAAAGATTTACATGTCATTCAGCCAATGAAGCATACGTCGACACCCCCAGAGCAACTCAAATCAATACACTATGATGATGGTGAAAATAAATCTAAAGAGCTTTACAATGACTTCCAATAGCTCTCTAGGTCAAAGGAGAAAGATACAATAATTTCTATCAATGCAAATAACCTAATACAAGGTTTATATATGTGGCGCCTTCCTAATCCACTTAGGAAACCAAAAACTGCCTAAAAATGTCTTTTGGGTCAAAACTTCAATCATGTGGTTGCTGGGGCGACCACCTTGATGAGTGAGATTGCAGCAAACAAAACATCCAACTTTCGATCATACGGGCGCCGCATGAGCGGCAATGTAGAATTTTGATTTTCTTCACAAATGAGCCACTATTTTCAACATCTACTATAGGTGCTTTGGTTATGAGTCTAAATTTGGAAACTTGTTCAGCCGAAGGCCCTTTTCTAAAATAGTTTTATTAAAGGGTCCTTTTTGTTTTTATTTTTTGTTCAAAATGCTCCTCAAATTAAAATGGATATCAAGAAACATATCTTTAGATATCTCATGATCAAATTCAAAAACTGAGATTTTATACAAAATATTAGGACTTTTTTTTTTAATCTTCTTACTCATTTTTCAAATTTGTAACCCTCCATTCCTATTTCACCTTTATTCCAGATTAAAAAATATAGCATATAAGTTAACATTGTCTATAAAACAAAGTGTTCAAAATGTTGATTTTTCCTGAAAACAATTTGAGAAATTTCACAAAGTGTTCAAAATGCTGATTTTCCATTAAACTATGTGAGAAATTTCACAAGGTGTTCAAATGTTGTGAATGTGCATCTATTTTTTCTAGAAAACTATTTAAGAACTTTGACTATCGCACCCCAACCCGCAATGCGCAGATTAGGACCGTGTAAAAAGGATTACCCAAGTCAAAACGTCAATTAACAAGGTGGTTAAGTGAAACTCCCATTGTTAACTAAGTAAAACACCATATTTTAAAGTTCTCAGATCCAGTCGACTGATCGGGAATGGAGCCCAGGCGACTGGTCCCTGGATTATAGTGATGATATTCTAGAGAAAATTCAATCCGGTCGACTGCTTCAGACCCGGTCGACTGAGTTTGGAAAAGAGGGTGCCAAAACCTGGTCGACTGGTCCTCGTCCGGTTGATTGTACTGAGTCTTCTGGTGAGTCCCTTCTAAAAACATTATTCGCTCAATTGTGTGGAGCAATCCAATCGACTACTTTTGAAAACTGTAAGAAACAGTTTTGTCCAATTAATAAATCTAGTCAACTACTCCGGAATCAATCGAATGTTATAGGAATCTAGTCGATTGCTTCCAAATCCGGTCGACAGTTTTACTCACAACAGAACATTCTGCAGAAATCCTATTCGAATGATACCAACTAACAACCTAAGCCGAACTACACTTCCCAACTTATTCCAAATCAATTGCAATTGAACTACTAACATGTCCATAACACTTGAGAGATAGGAAAGATTGGATACAAGATTATTACAAGATCCACACACTAACTAGTCTCAATTTCCCAAACATAATTACATGAGTTCTACTTACAAGGGTTACATCCTAACACCCGTACTCCCATAAAAAACATTCTAATTAAAAAGAACATAACTCCGTGCTATCTGGAACTCGTAGTTCAATGCTTCTCACTATGTTGCCCATCCGAACCTACATGGTCATTAGCCACAAAATTGACTAATTAGTGGGTATACTAATCATGTAACTGGAGTATTTAATGAACCATAAATACCAATTAAGCATTCACAACAATAAATGGTCACTGACTTGTCAAGTAATCAATCACCATCATACTGGACCCCTGATTCTGGGCCTTTCTCACTTTTATCGGTGCATATAGTGAATTTTCACATTCTCTCGTGATCGTAGTTAATTCGTTCTGGTCGTCACCTTTTCTCTGAGGAATTCAACGTCCCTTATATAATGGCAAAATAATGGTGATTATCACTTGAGACCCATTGACCCAAATAAGCACATAAACAGCTCAACATGTCAACATGGCAATTTCAACATTATAGACATGTTAAATGCTAATTAATTAACCACATGCTTTTCTGCTTAATCACAAATTAAGCATTCTATATAGCATTTAATAACAAGATATCACATTAAACATTCAATTTTGGGATTAAAACACTCACCTCACGAATAAGTCCAAATAAAGCCTAGAAATCCCAAATTCCTTCGCAAAACTAGCTCTAGTTGATTCCAATGATAATCCTATATATATCACATATATATATCACTGCTCAAAATGGGTCGCAGAAAAAAAATGTTCCAAAACTGAAAAAGAAAGGCATGAAGATAATCATCTCACCTCTACGAGTCCGAATGTGGCTTCGGTTCGCAAAACGGTGTACCGATGGTAAAGAAACGGCAACGAAGTAAACTTCTCTCACTCTCTCTCGGTGTCTCTATCTCGGTCTATATAACTCTATATTTTTGTTTTGTTTTTCCTTTCTTTATTTTTTAAACATGGCGATGAGTTACCTAAGAGAGGTGTCAACCTCTCAGACTTCTCACTATTCTATTTACACCCTCTCAACTTCTAAACCACTATTATGAAGCCCCCTAAACATTGTATTAACTACCCAATATCTAAGTGAGTATACATCTATGTCACGTATGGGCCCCAAAAGTGATCCCAAATATTTTATGAAATTGCCAATTAACCTACTAATTATGTACTATATTCCAATTCACTCTCACACGGGTACCCAAACTGGCTCCACAAAAGGTCACAATTAACAACATAATATTCAAAGTAATTAAACAAATATTCTTCTAATCATATAAATGTAACTAAATGCCATTTATCCAATGTGGACCTCTCATGGGTCCCACTTTCATATCTGTCCCACCTCTAGTGGAACTTCCAACGGTGTCCCTTAATCAGATCACTTATCACATCGGGGTAACAGAAATCATCACATACAACTAATTATACTAATTAATGCATGCAAAATAAATATTATTACCATTATTTTATGGGTACATGTATTACATTGACAAAACACATTTTGAGAATTTCATAGACAAAACACCATAGGTTCAGAGACAGGCGGTGTGGTTTCCATTGGAACCTTAACCATCTTATGACGTCCATTCGAGCGAAAAAACATTATCTCACTGATGAGTTCTTCAAGCTCTTCCTTAATTGCACCTAATCTTCCAATAAAAGAAGAAGAAAGGTTCATGACAAAGCTTGTCAACCTATTCTCATAATTGAACTCATCTATCATAACATACGGTACGATATCGAAGTTAAAGCAAACGTTCATGACTTCAGACTCTCTTCAGAAATTATCCCAGCCCCATCATCTATAATGAAGTTCATCTTCTCCAACAACTTTACCAACTTATTTTGTTTCTCATCACACTTCAGCAATCACAATTTTTTCATAATAGCAAGGACCATGGCTTCTATCAGCATTTGCAGTGTCATTGTAGCAAAACCCAAAATGATGCGGTCATTTGTGAAGAACTACTACAAAGGGGGAAAATTATGGAATTAAAACGAGTAGGAAAAAGGAGAGTAGAGCTGAAAAAATTAGAAATAAAAAATAAAAAATAGATTAAAGAAGAAGAAGAGTGAGAACATATTGAAGGGATGACAACCAATTGAAAAAAGAAAAAGAAA
Organism: Hydrangea macrophylla; assembly: GCA_033977485.1. NCBI lineage: Eukaryota > Viridiplantae > Streptophyta > Magnoliopsida > Cornales > Hydrangeaceae > Hydrangea > Hydrangea macrophylla. The sequence goes on from CM066985.1 coordinate 61,822,959, forward strand.
AGAAATGACAAAATTTACCTTTGCACCTTCACGAGTCGCGATCTTCTGTAGAATGCTGTGAGTGCTAGTGGTGGTTGTGAGTGCCTAAATGGAACAGAGTGGTGGTCGGGACTCGTAAGTGGTGGTTGAAAGTGCCTAAATGAAGGAGAGTGGTGGCTGCGTGGTGGACCTGGTGGTTAGAGTCACGATCTTCACTAACGGTTTCGGTTGCGATGCTCATTGGAGTGGTGGTCGTGATTGGTGGCAATAGATGGGGGGAGGGTTGTGGCAACGACGGTTAGGGTAAGGGTTAGGCTGGGGGCTAGGGTTTCATTTCGCTAGTGAATAGAATGAAGAGTGTGACAGAATGTATGAGGGTTGACAATGGATCAGAACTAGGGTCGGGGTTTTTCGGGTAGTTCTAAAATCCAACTTTTTTTGTTTACGTAGGTGGTGTTGGTTGGTTTTTGATCTATTTAGCCTTCTGTATTTATTTCTTAAATAAACCGGCCCATCGGTATTTGATGGATTTGATTTTGGTCGATTTTTGTCTTCTGTTTTTTTAGCACCCCTAATGATGCCAAAAGAATAAATGTTAGGGACTTACGGTTAAGGTTGAGTCAACGGGTGGATTGACGATTGTTTAATTTGCTTGAAGGTTCTGTCGACTTCCATCTCACAAAATATTGAACTGATCAACCGAATCGATAATCTATTTTTCTATAAACTAGAACTGAACCCCAACCAAATCACCAAATAAATTATCAAAATCATATGAAAATGGTCGGTTCCGATCGACCGATTCGATTTATTTGTTAGATATAACCTCGTATAACCTCATAGACCCTTATCGTGAACCTTAATGCTACATATCTTAGTTGTTAGGCCAAGTGATGTACTCCTTTATATAGGCTACAACTCTTACAATTCATGGCCTAGATATTTCCAATTGTCAATAACTTATTGAGATAAAAATTCTAGATAATTCTATCCAATCTGCCCACATCCTTACATCTCTAGAACATTTTATATAGTTGTAAGGTTTCCTCTACAATAATCTTATGACACTGGGGAGTTCCATGCTAGTTTAAATATACATGGTGGATACTAAAATCTCCACAAGAGTTTGGTTACTTGTACCTTTCCAGGCAATTCGATGTGGTAGACTATAATTCTCAATGTAATTCTAGCCTCTCCTCCATGGCACAACTTCTTGGTCTTATCTCAATGCATAAGCATATGGATTTCTTTTTTCGGTTAAAGGAAAAAAGAACAACAAACTATTGGCTTGGAGAGAAACATACCAATGAAAATGTGCGAGTAACTAAACTATCTGAAATTTACTAGTTTTGGATAATTATAGAAGAGCTTCATGTTTATTAGAAATACTGACTTAATTATTCGATATTTAAAAGTGCACTTTTAAATGGACAAATTCCATTCCACGGTTTCCACCTCATTAGAAAATCTTACAAAAGAAATATTGTAACAAATTACCTTAGTAAATTTACTATTGTATTGTCTTTCCCCGTTTTAAGGATAGCAGTTCCATTATTTTGATTGTTCTTTTTATGCATCAATTAATTGTCCATTTGGTAATTAATTATTTGAGATGATTAAAAAAAATATAAGTCTGTTGACAACCAACTTTTTACAGCTTTTTTAAACACGAATTTTTTCAAAAATAATATAAAAGCAATAATTTGAAACTCTTCCAAAAATAATGTTATAGGGATTTTATTGTAGTCCTTTTAAGCTGACAAGACTATTAATAAAGACAACTCATTTTTGGCTTTAATGAAAAGTCCCTTATTCATTTTTTTTTGGGACAAAGTGCCCTTATTTATTATTATAACATGGGGAGGGAAAAAGTTCGAACATAGAACTTGGATACACAAGAAGGCAGTAAGTGTCAGACCTTTATCACTTGGACTACGAGCCTTGTGTGACAATGTGCCCTTCTTGGTATTCAAAACATTCATGTTATCCATTTATGACAGCAGTCAAACATGTTTGTGTTTCTATATAATTAGTTACTACTAAATTTACTCCACTGCTCACTTTACTTGTCACTTATAGTCATTTTGTACATGGTAAACGTATCATTAAAAGTAGAGTATAGACAGTAATTGAGCTTGGTATGGATAGAATTTTCTAATTATTTTAACGGCATTTAATCATCGATGTCAACAAAAAAACACTTTCTAAGTATAGGTCCCTGCATCAACCTTTTTTAGGATTGGCAATTTTTTATATAGAAATATATTATTTAGTCCCTTATTATGCAGGTTTTATATATTGAGTGCATTTAAATTAGGTAGTTATGAAATCAATCCCTTAATTGGTGTATAATTCAGGAATTAGTCCTTTTCTCCAATTTTTTTTTTATATTACCTTTATACCCTTTATCTGTTTTAAACAGAAATTAATTTGAATGTGTTATTTTTAGTCATTATATATTATAATAGAAGTGGGAGTTATGGGATCATGGCTTCCTTAAATTATGGTAGTTGATTGTGTGTGGTTTAAATGTGATTGTAAACTGCAACATATAGGATAATCACAATTCAAAATTTTTTGAATTCTAGATTTCTCACTGTTGTGATTAAAAAGGTAATAAATTTGTTTGCATCATCGCTTAGTTCGTTATAACTGTACAGGCACGTATGTGATAAATTTGTCACTGATATTTAATAACGTGCCAAATTTATTGCGATGGTGACAAATTTATCACTCAAACTTTATGAGAGATTCACATATATGTTCGTCATTTGCATTTTTGAGTTCGTGGAGCTTTACCTATGGGTTTTGAATGTAAGAAATTTCAAATTATGCCCATTCATAAAGTTAGAAATTTTGGATTATTTGCCAAAAAAAAAAATGAGAAATTTTACGATTGAACAAGCAGTTTTTTTGTGTGTTACCGTACTCTTCAGTAAGATTCATAGGTTTGTTCTTTATTTTGCATTTTTGATTTGGTTTATTTATGTGTTTTGAAGGTGAGAAATTGATTTTATTTTTTGAGAAATTTCGCATTATCTCCATTAAAAAGTGAGAATGTTGCATTATTTCCCATTAAAAAGTGAGAAATTTGTTTTCAATAAGTGACAAATTTGATTATATGCATTTATGGCTAGTAAAAATAAGGAAATAATGATCCCAAAAATTAAGGCATTTTCCATATTTTACTCAACTATCCTTACTTATCTTTTGGTTTCTATGTTTGAGAAGTTGTATGAAAAATTTACTTATATTTTGGTTTCTACTTTTAAGTGAGAAATTTCTCATTACGTGGTTGAGAAATTACGGGGTGAGAAATTTCTCACTCGTTGTTCTATATTAAGAAATTTCTCAGTCAAACAGTGAGAAATTTCTCACTTTGTCAGATTTTAACAATCATAAAGCAAAGTGTGAGAAAAAATGAGAATTGTTGAGAAGTTCATGTTCACTTTGACAGATTTTAACAATCATCAAATCATTGGATTTTTTACGTATCATATCGATTTGTTGAGTTCTTAGAAAATGTGTGAATTTCTCATTTTTTTAATGTAAAAATTGTTATGACAAAGTGATAAATTCTCAGTTACAGAAAGTGAGAAATTTTTATAACAGAATGTGAGAAATTTCTCACGAAAGAACAGAATGTGAGAAAACTATAGAACATAAAGTGAGAAGAAGAAAAAAAGCATTTTCCAAATATAGATTTTTGCAATATCAACAAAAAAATTATCACTACCATCATGATCTACCCACTATCACCACACAAAAACAAAAAAAAATTACAATTGATGTAAGCTTCAGATCCTTCGATTGCTTCGTGATCTCGAGGAGTCTCGATGACTCCGACGACGGTTTGTACGATAATTGGTTCATCAATCGGAGAAAATCATCTGGATCCTTAAGAAAAATATATCTTCAATTTCGGTTAGAAGTTTTTAGATCTTCTCGAGTGATGGGTCGTCCACATCACTACCATCAATTTGCAACCCAAAATCACTACCATCATCATTAACATACCCACTATCACCATTATCATCATTGAAGAAACACATTTCTGTGTAGTGATGGTAGAGAGAGAGAGAGAGAGAGAGAGAGAGAGAGAGAGTGATAGACAGATCGCGAGAGAGAGAGAAAGGGAGAGAGGCATAATGAGAGAAATATAGAGAGAGATCGTGAAATATTCATATGTACATATATGTTTAATCTGAGCAATTTTTGGGGTTTTAATTCTAAATCCCTAATTTCAAGGTGATGGTAGAGAGAGAAACATTTGACAGTTTCCACATATATATACATATATATTTATAATACAGGGGTATTTTGGTCCTCTAAATAGGTGAGGGACTAATTCTTGCTTTGTGTTATGCTAGGGACCAATTTCTAGAAAGAGAGGCTATAATGGGCTATATATTAAGTATCCCTTTTTTATATGATAATCCGTTTTATTGAGACAACCCGAGCACGACACGATATGACACAACTAATTTAAAATAGTTTGTATTATCGATAAATAATACTCAAAACTAAAATTCAAACCCAAAGCACACAACCCGATTAATGACAAGATTATGACACAAGAACCCGAATTGCCACCCCTAACCTTTTTAAGGAAGATTGTGCATTTAGTTGTACATTTGCTTGTGTCTCTAGCATTTCTCGTTATTTTAACTCCAAAAGTCATTAACTTATGTTTGAACCAAAATTGCCCTTTACATGATTCACGCGCATACCCTTGTGCTTCACTGCTACCGCTTAGCATGTCTGGAAAAACAATTCTTTTTGTTTCTCAATTTTAAGACGACATAACTTTCACAATACAAATTTCGTTTCAACAAAATTGATATATCTGTAATCTACAAAACAAGTCTATCTAACAAAATTCATATTGATTAAAAATCTTTTAAAAAGTCACTGTCTTTGTTTTATTTATTTATTTTCTTCAGTTTTTCATAATCACTATGGATCTTTTTTTATAGATCTTTTCTTCTTGATTACAAATACATAAATTTGATTCAAAATAGAGTTGTGGTTTGAAATTTATGACATTTTAAAGTTTGAAAATTAAAAAAAATAATTGCATTGGGATGCATTAGTAAGGTGGCACGAGCAGCATCATTAGTAAGGTGAAATCGGGGGATAACTTGTCAATAACCTTATTTTCTATTTAAAAATGGACCTAATGCCAAACAAATCAAAAACTCAATCCTTATCACCTTAACACAAAAACGTGTGGACTATTCTCATAGGATAATACTTGGAACATATCTAAGCACACAACCCAATAAATGCATCTATCTCTCCTGTGATGTCACTGGACCCCACAGTGATACAAGAGAGTGATAGATACATTTATTGGGTTTTGTCCCAAAAGTTGTGTGATTGGATATGTCCTAAGTATTATTCATTCTCATAATTCAGTCCTTCGTAAGGACTATTCATTAATTCTCCCAATTTTATTTCATATTTTTATTACAAGAGGAATGAAGCAAGGGTTGAACACTCGACCTTTGCATTGGGGGGGCCTAAGACCCAACTCGGCACCAAACGAGTTATGCTCACTTTTCTCAATCGAATTTCATTTAGCTTAAAATTGGGCTTCCTTTTATTATTATTTTTTTGTGGGATAATGAGGACTCCTCCATCCATAGCTTTTGGTTTTGATTTTCAAAAAGAGTCGCCACTTAATTTTTAAGGAAAAATTAAGAAACCATTTTAAAAGCTAATGTTTAAAACCAGAGATTTCTACATCCGGAGATTATGAGAGGGGAAGGAGCTCAGTGGAACTAAAGCACCCTCTCTCATCCTATCATAGATGGGCCTCTAGTCACCATCTTTTCATTTAATTTAAAGGCTCATGTTTGTCTCAAACAATACGCAAATATATGTATAAATATACATGACATAAACAAGTTGAAAGGGGTGTATGATTGCTAAAAAAAGGCGTTCATAACCAAATAACTTCAAATAGCACACAATATGGTATGTAAAAAGGAACAAGAAAGCTCACTAGGATCCAACTATGATAGAAAATGTGTTATGCATGCATAAATAAACCTAAGAAAATGCCTCTAATCATACAAGCACATAAGGAAGAATCCTAAACTAAGGTGTCACGCATGAAGGTTGTGAAATTTGATAGAAAAAGACGACAAATAAATAGATAGGAGTATGGAAAATCGTACATTGATAGCGCTACAAGACAGAGGGTTAGTCCACATGGATACATATTAATAAAAAGAATTCATTTAGAACTAACGGGGAATTCAATGCCTCGGGCCATTCTTTATCATGGAAGTCAAAACTCTTCAATACGGAAATCATAACTTCTCAATGGGAGGTCCAAAAAAAGGCCTTAACCCGGAGATGCAATGACCTGAACATAGAAGTGATATGACCTCAACGTAATTCAAAATGGGCCTAAGCATGATCGAAGCAATCTTAATACCGAAAGAATCAATGTTTATTAAATTCTAGCTAGCAAGTACAATTCCAGCAATCTAATAGCTATAATTCTAATATCTAGAATGCATAAAGTGAACATGAACAAAAATCTAAAAGGCAAGATCATTTCATCTCTATTTTTGTATTGATTTGAACAAATTATGACCATGGTATAAGCCTTAAGAACTTAGGAAATCATTTGGATCCAAATTTGTGATCGAAGTTTATCAAATCCATCTCAGAAATACATAAATTCCATAATAGAAACACAAACTTGAAAATTTGGAAAACATATGTTCCCATGGATTGAACTGGATGAAATATACACACAACATGCTAAATGAGTCTAGTTTCTGAATCAACAAGAATCCAAGATCATGTGGTTCGATCTTTAGGAATTGGACCTGGGTCACACATCATACAGATTTTAACAACTCTCTGTCCACTGATGTTGTATGATTTATTGTAAATAGCTCATGATTTCAAAACCTTCAAAGATTGAAACTAACTCATTATAGTTATGAGAAAATTAATTTGGAAGTAAAATAAATTGATTAATGTATTGATCCATTCATTTCAAAGTGAGTTCACTGTTCAAGAAAATTGGACAGAGAGTTGTTCATTTAGAAAGTCAGCAATCAAACCATGTTAACATGATAATTGAAGCAAACCAAAAATTACAGTGGTAGATCTATGTGTTAGGAACACATTCCATTAGTCTCATCTAAATCCAACGGATCATGAATTTATGAAAAATCTTTGATTACAGATTGTCATTAGAATCACAGCACCATTGATGAATTTGGTGTCCATGTTCATATCAAGTTAGATCTACAATTCTATGAAGAACTTAGATCTAACATGATAATAAGAAAGTAAATATCATACAAAAAATTATAGAATTTCATGGATTTTGCCTCTTAGAGATCCTGATGATGCCAAAAATTTGTAGGAGAGACTAAGAAGAGAGATATGGTGACACAATCAATTGTATGTGGTTCGGCCCCATTAATGAGGTGACCTACGTCCACGGGTGCGTCAGTGTGCTTCACTAGCAGATCATCGGCGGGCCTGGTGAGCCAACAATTGGGCGGCACTACCAGTAATACCGGCAGGGTGTATGCGTATGAAATCAGTGTATAGCTATTCGTTAGGTTAAGAATGCGATCCCCTTTAATGGGGGTGAGTGACCCCTTTTATAGGTGCAAGAGACCACCCGCATAAGGCAACTGGTTAGATAAGGAAGCCCCATCTAATTACAATTTGATGAGCATAAATCATGGGAGGTCTCCTAAATGGCTTAGAAAACTATTTACATATTCCATTAGTCTTCTGACTGATTTAGGAAACTACTGAGCGGCATGGCTGTCAAACTGCACCTCGTGGAGAGCTACTGCACCGCATGCCCGGGCTGTGCGAACATACCGAGCGGTTACCCTCGAAAGACCTCGGGATCGTTGAGCCACAAGCTCCCTTTCCGGATAATCCGGGTCCTTTGTTGCTGAAGTGGAGGTTTGACTGTAGCAGAATATTTCTGGGCGTATCAGCTGCCCCCCATTTTCGAAGTTGATGTGGTGTCCATCAGATGAAGTTTGAAAATTAAGACTGCTTCCGAGGAACCGTCCGGTAAAAGGTCAGGACTCTACCCGAGGTGGGACTGGTCGTAATGGTCAGCCGGGATATGGACCGAGCAGTGGCCATGTTGACCCGGGTCCTACCTCTGCCACATGTCAACTTATGACTGGCCTAGTCAAGATCAAACGATGCCAGTGTGGATGTAATCGGACCGTTTACGTGGTAACCAAACCGTCTCGTCGTACATTTAATGTGCGCGCCTTTTGAGGCGACGCTTCGCGTGCCTGAGGTGACAACTGTCAGCCACTTTGGGCGGGAAAGCTTATAAGCCGTTGGATCTGTTTTGATCTGAACCGTCCATGGTTCCTATATAAAGGATACTTGTTCATTTCTTTAAATCTTTGCTGCAAAGACATAGATTCCTGAGCGGTTTGAGAGCGAGCAAGATCCCGAGAAAGATTCCCGAGCCCTTTTCTGCGCTAAACTTTGTAAGTCTTTCCTTTCCAGCTTCAGTTCTTCACTCTTTTCCTTCTCTTCTTTTCTGAGCGAGGCTGGAGAGAGCGAACCCACTTAGGTTAGAGTGGGAGTGGGATTTTTCCTTCGTTAGGTTCTGTTCTTTCTTCAAGTCAGGAGGCACCTTAGGGCAGTTGAACCGAGCGGGAGTTTCCGGGGTAGTCTTGAGAGAGTGTCACCTTACGTTAAGTACCATTCACTCTTTGCCATTTAGGTTAGTGACCTTGCCCCCTCTGTATACCAGGCTCGGGGTTCCTGACCCATACTTAGGTCGTAACCTACTTCCCCATCCTACCATAAGAGTACCAGAAATGGAACATTCCGGCTTCAATTCTGCTTCCCGGAAAGGATGAGATGTGCCGATCGGGAAGTCCTGACGCTAGCCTAGATCCACCGTCCGCTTCCCCATCTGACCACCAGAGTGATGGCATGATCTCGATTCGTCTCTCTGATGGTGAGTCAGACCAGGAAGCCCCATTGCTTTCGTTTCCCAGGGTTCAGGTGACGAGACACCAGGGAACCCGACCCCTAGGTAGCCTTCTCCAGCGAATTCATCCCGTCCACCTTGCGTATTGAAGATCTCGAGCGCATTAGGGATAAGTATGGCCTTCCTGGCTATTGCTCCTTGGTGGTGAGTATCGAGGGGGCCCAAATCTACCAGCGGGGTTTCACTACCCTATATGAGGACATCCTCATGGCTGGTTTCTGCATCCCCCTCCATCCGGTCGCTCGGGACGTCCTGATATACATGGGGATTACCCCGGGCCAGTTGGCCCTAAATGGTTGGAGGTTCTTGATGGGGTCCAACTCTCTATGGCCCCAGGTCTTCAGATATGAACTCTCTGTCCAGGAGTTACTTTGGACGCACCGACCATTCCCCGTACATGGGGAGGTCAGTTTCTTCTCACTTTGGGCCCGGCAGGGGAGAAAGATCTTGGTCAACTACTTGAGCAACAACAAAGGGTGGAAGAACAGGTTCTTCCAGGTGTCCACCCTCGGGCTCTACAAACTGGCTCCCGGGATCCAGATGAGGACTTCTTGGGTGGGAGAGTTGAGGGGTAAGCCCGTTCGGTTTCTCTTTTTGCTTTCTTCTTTTTTTGCTCCAGTTTCTGAGACTAACCATTTTGTACTTTTGTTTGCAGTGGGATCAACCAGCCCGCCGAGCATTCCCGATAAGTGCCAGGCCAGGATAAGGAGTTTGGCAGAGCTGCCGACCAACATCTGGAACGTATTGACTCGGATTGGCGACTTCTGAGCTACTGACGACCCGACTCAGTCCACCGAAGCTCCGGTATTCCCCCTAATTCTTCCTGGTAAGTGCTCGGACTCTGCCATCTCCCGTGGTACTCCTTTCCCATCTTCTTCATTGGTCGTTAACTGTTCAATTTTCTTCTTTTGCAAAGATGGCTCTGAAGAGAAATATGGAACAATTGAGGGAGAGGCAGGCCACTGCTGCTGCTACCGTTGCCGCTCGGATGGCGGTGGCACAAGGGAAAAGGTCCGCTACCGAGGCCCCGGGCGGTGAGTGCCCTCTAAGGCGGATCTGGTATGGGGTAGCAAATCGTCCGGAGCCAGTGGGCACCTCAACGCCCCACATGGTGGTGGTGGTTGAAGAGATCGCCCCCCGAGCGGGGGTGCCAACTGTGGCACCGATGGCTGCCTCGGCCGAGATCAGGGAGCGGGTGAGACTCGGTCTACTCCCCAGCCAAGTGGAGGCATGTGAAAACATGTCTCCCGAGGTCTTCCAGAGCTAGTTGTACAGCCTCTCTCACATGGCGAGTTCTCCTACCTCTGTTTTCTTTCTCTTCAATTATTTTACCAACAGTGCCTATTTACTGACTGGTCAGTTTTCACTTCTTCGCAGGTTAGATGCATGGCCGCCGGGGCTGAGTCCTTCCTACCTTCCTTCGCAAGGAGGGCCATTAATGCTGAAGCTGCTTTATCTGAGGAGCGGACGACCTCAAGGCCAGGGGGACCGCTCTGGCCGTGGAAAAAGACAAGGTAAAAGGTTTGGCCTTGAGCCTTTGTGCTGTTCAAACCGAGCTGGCTACAACCCAGGCCGACCTAGCGGCTGCTCGGGCCAGCGCAGCGGCGGCGGAGGCAAGGGAGAAGGCTCTGGCGGAGGTGACAGTGACAGGGGCCCGGGAGGAAGCTTTTGACGATGGCTTCTTCCAGGGCTACGAAGATCTAAAGCGCAGGCTATCCCGGGATCACCCCAAGTGGGACATCTCGTCCTATGAGGGGATTGATTCAGACTTCTGGGATCTAGGTCCTGCTGCAGGCTAGGTCCTGCTGCAGGCGAGGGCCCCGCTGCTGATGCTGGACTTACTGAGGAGGCTGCCCCGGGAGGAGGCTCTGCATCGGGAGGAGGAGCTGATCCCGAAGAGGAGGCTGGGGAGACCGAAGACATGGTCGAGGTAGACTACTAAGGTCCCCGACCTATTATCTTTTGTGTTGTAGTTTTTTTTTTTTTTTTTTTTTGGGGGAGGCTACTATGATTGCCCCCCCAGGCGATGTAAATAATTTTGTTTTCTAATTAATGAAAAGGTTCGTGAGGCCACTCTTCTTTCCATTAACTGTTTACATATTCTTCCTGTTTATGATTGCCAGTATCCGCCCAATTTTAACTGACCTAAATCACTGCCTTAGCAAATGGTTTAGGACCGCAATCGGTAGAACAGCTGGTCTTACCAACCTATTTTAAAGGACAAGTTCACTTTTAGGACCGTAATCGGTAGAACAGCTGCCCGATGAAAAATGTGATGCTTCACCTTGCTGTTGTAATATCGTGAGACCTGCTACTTATAGGCTGCCACCATTAAATAGGCTTGGTCTCTTTTTTCCTCTACCAAGTCCAGGTTTGTTCTGAGTGCATCTTGGTTGTCTAGCACGCTGTAATTTGCCACCTAGTAAGTAGGCAACCCGAGCTCTGTAGGGACCACTACCTTGAACCCGTAGGTTAAGGAGAACGGTGTCTCACCTGTTGCCACTCGGGACATAGTTCGGTAGGCCCACAGGAGGGTTGGCAGTTCTTCAGCCCACAGTCCTTTGGCGCTTTCAAGTCTTGTTTTGATCGACTGCAAGATCTTCCAAATTGTCACCTCGGCTTGACCATTGGCTTGAGGGTGCCCGGGGGAGGAGTAGTGATTAAGTATCCCATAGCCCGAGCAGAACTGCCAGAACAATGGGGTATCGAATTGCCTGCCGTTGTCGCTGACCAGAACCCGGGGAATGCGGAACCTACTGAGGATATTTTTTTCCATGAAGCTTTCTATTTTTTGCTCGGTTATTGTTGCCAAGGGCTCGGCCTCCGCCTACTTGGTAAAGTAGTCAACGGCGATGACTACGAACTTGACCTATCCTTTTCCCGTCGGTAGGGGTCCGACGATGTCGATACCCCACTGGGCAAAGGGCCAGGGACTTTGGACTGGTGTCTGAAGCTCTCCCGGTCGGTTGATCATGGGAGAGTATCTCTGACATTTGTTGCATCTTTTGACATAATCCTGAGAATCTCGTTGGCCAGTAATATCCTTGCAATAAGGTTTTTCTAGAGAGTGTCGGCCTCCGATATGATTCCCGCACACTCCTTCATGGATTTCATACAACACTGATTGGACCTATATGGGATGGACGCAACGGAGATATGGTACAGAGAATCCCCTTCTGTAGAGGATGTCATCTAGAAGATGATATCAGGCCGCACGGTATCTGACCCGGCGGGCCTCCTTTTTCTCATTTGGTAACACACCTGTTGTCAGGAATGCCACAATCGGGTCCATCCAGCTGGGTCCTAAGGCGCCTGGTTCCATGCATTCTGAGTTGATCACACTTGGCTCGGGCAGGTATTCTACCCTTATCCCAGGCAAGTCTGACTCAGAAGACGAAGCGAGGCAGGCTAACCGATCGGCCCTGGTATTTTCCTCTCTGGGTATTTGTGTGATGCAGAAACCCTAAAGCTTCTTCGAAACCGCTCGGACAAGGGCTAGATAGGCTACCATGTTGTCTCCCCGGGCTTCATACTCTTGATTGACCACGAGCTGAGAGTCGCTATAACCTTGGACCTGTTGCGTACCCATGGAAGTGGCCATCTGCAATCCGACCAATAGGGCTTTATACTCAGCTTCGTTGTTGGAGGCATGGAATCCAAATCTTAGGGCATACTCGAGCTGGATGCCATCGGGGGTAGTCAAGATGATTCCTGCCCCACTGCCTTGCTGGTTTGAGGAACCGTCCACATACAGCACCCAGGTGGGGATACCAACCTGTAACCAGGGCGGTAGGACCGGTGGGTCGAGCTCTTCAACCGGGTCTTCTGGATATGTGAACTCAACTAGAAAGTCTGCTACTGCTTGCCCTTTGATGGCCATCCGGGGGTGGTAGGTCACTTCAAATTCCTCTAACTCCACGGCCTACTTGACGAGCCTCCCGGATGTGTCAGGCCTACTTAAGATCCTACGGAGAGGTTGGTTAGTAAGGACCACAATGACATGGGACTGAAAGTACTGACTGAGTCTCCGGGTGGAGGTGATGAGAGAGAATGCAAGTTTTTTGATGCGGGAGTATCTACTCTCCGTGCCTTAGAGCGCCCGACTGGTATAGTACACTAGGAACTGTATCCCGTGCTCTTCCCTAACGAGTACCGAGCTGATCGTTGAGGGTGATACTGCCAGGTATTGGAACAATTCTTCCCCTGGTACGGGTGTTGAGAGTAGATGGGGAGATGCCAAGTACTTCTTGAGTTCCAGGAACACCTCCTCACACTCATCAGACCACTGAAATGCCTTACAGAGGATCTTGAAGAATGGCAGGCACCGGTCGGTAGCTCTGGAGACAAATCTATTCAGTGCGACAACCCGTCCGACCAGACTCTGTACTTCTTTGGTCGACCTGCGCGATCGCATGTTGATGACGGCCTGGCTTTTCTCGGGGTTTGCTTCAATTCCCCGCCTGCTGACGAGGTGCCCTAAGAACTTTCCGGATGAGACGCCAAATGCGCATTTGGCCGAGTTCAACCTCATCCTGAACTTCCTCAAAATGCTGAAGGCCCTGGCCAAATATTCCAGATGGTTAGACTCGTCCCGGCTTTTGACCAGTAGATCATCGACGTATACCTCCATTGATTTCCCGATCAGGTCTTTGAACATGTGATTGACCAGGCGTTGATAAGTTGCCCCAGCATTTTTTTAGGCCGAAGGGCATGACTTTGTAGCAGTAGGTCCCCTGATCCGTGATGAACGAGGTCTTTTCTTCGTCACCGGGGTACATACTGATCTGATTGTACCCGGAGTAGGCGTCCATGAACGAAAGGAGCGAATGGCCGGCAGTGGAATCCACAAGGAGATCTATCCTGGGCAGTGTATAGCAGTCCTTGGGGCAGGCTTTGTTCAGGTCGATTAAGTCCACGCACATCCTCTACTTCCCGTTGCTTTTCTTGACAAGTACTACATTTTCTAACCAGTCGGGATAGTGGACCTCTCATATGTATTGGGCTTTGAGGAGCTTCTCGACCTCCTCACACACTGCTTTTTGTCTCTCAGGGGCCATGCCCCGTCTCTTCTGCTTAACCGGCCGGGAGTCCGGGTCGACGTTGAGCCGATGAGACCTTACCCGGGGATCAATCCTGAGCATATCTTTATGGCACCAGGAGAACACATCTTAACTCTGTTGCAGGAATTGAATCAGCTTCTCCCTAAAATGGGGCTCTAGCAGGGTGCTGATGCTGACCGTTCGATTTGGGAGTTGTGGGTCCAACTCTACTTGTTCCAATTCTTTGATCTGGCCCACTCTATCATTCTGGTCCCTCAGGTCCATCTCCTAGACGTTCAATGTCTCTGTGATGACTTCCCGATGATGGGAACTGACATAGCAACTCTGGGCGGTCGCCTGATCTCCACGTAGGCTCCTGGGTCCATGAGGGGCCGGGAACTTGAATGTCAAGCTATGAGTAGAGACGGCAGCCCTGGCTTTGTTGAGCGTAGGCCTCCCGAGAATGACATTGTAGGCAGATGGAGCCTCCACGATTATAAAGTTTGACAGCAGGGAGATCTGCTGAGGGTAAGTTCCCATAAGCACGGGGAGCTCCATGGTACCGAGCGGCTGGGTGCTGGATCCGTTAAAACCCACCAGGGGAGTTGCAACCAGGCAGAGCCTATCCTTGGACATCCGGAGCTGGTTGAATGCTAACACGAACATGATATCGGTCGAGCTGCCTATGTCTACCAACACACTTTTGACCACGTAATTGGCTATGGAGAGCGTCACAACCAACGGGTTATCGTGGGGGTAGTGGACGCCCTGCAAATTGTCGGAGGTGAACGTCAATACATCAGTTGGCGGGGAGCCGGTGGATTAGACCTGCCAGACATCCGCTCGGGATACTCGAGCATGCCTCTTCCTTGCCGACTGTGAGTCCCCGCCGCCAGACGTTCCTCCGAAGATCACGTTGATTTGACCAAGAGGCTGTATTTGACCGGGAGCTTAGGCTCCTTGCGTAGGCCGTCCATCTATCGCGACATATTCTGCAAGATGACCCTGCTCGATCAGTTTTTCTATGGCTATCTTTAGCTTGAAGCAATCCTCTGTGTCGTGACCGTGATCTCTATGGAAGTGGCAAAACTTATCTCGATTCATTTTTCCAAGCGGGCTTTGAGTTTTGCCGGCTGTTGAAGTAACCTCTGTGCCTCGGCGGCGGCCATGACTTCGTTGATTGGTCAAGACAGAGGCGTGAAAGCGATCTGGGGCTGATCCCGACCTCCTCTCTGTTGGTCTTGTCAGGGTTTTTTCACCGGGCCCTTCTCAGAGCCCTCACACCGCCGTTTGGCTTTCGGGGACTCATCTCCCGTGAAGCTGGCGCGCTTAGACTTCAGAAATTCTTCCATGTCTATATACTTTCCAACCCTCTTTGAGAGCTCTACCAGGGTTACCGGTCGATCTCGATGGAACGACGTAGCAACCTTGGTGTGATGAACTCCCGAGCAGAAGGCCAAGAGGGCAACTATTTCGTTCAAATTACTGATCTAGAGCCTCTGTTGATTGAAGCGATCCACATACTCCCTTAGGGATTCCCCCTTGCGCTGGTTGACCGTCAATAGCTGAGTGTGCGGTTACGACCGGTCGAGCATCCCTACGAACTGGCTAATGAACAGCTTGCTCAGCGTCTTGTAGTCATCAACCGTTCGGGGCTTGAGGGCATGGAACCACTGCACGGCTGACCCCTTGAGAGTGTTGGGATAGGCTAGGCATAGTAATTCGTCGATAGTGGTAACCAACTCCATATGGGCCTTGTAGGTGCGAATGTGATCCACTGGGCTCCCTGTCCCGTCGTAAGAACTGAGATGCGGTGGCTTGAACTTCTGCGGGATGGGGAATCTGGTGATCCAAGCGGTATAGGACGATTCGGTCTCCGTGTTGGTATGGTCGTGATGCTGCTTGTGGCTCAGTTGCTCGATTTGTCTCTACAAGCCCTGGATTTGAGCATTCACGTCTTCCCGCTCGGTCTTCCTGTCAATGTCCGAGCGGTAAGTCAGATTAGAAGACGAGGCTTCTTCTTCGTAGTGTGTTGACCTCAGGGATAGAACCCGGCTCCGATTCTGGGTAATCGTATGCCTAAGATCTCCTCAGCTCCAGGCCGGAGGGTCTTTGGCTGATTCCTGGGGCTTTGGCCCTGATCCCTCCCCCATGGTGGTGCGTCGCCTGTTCATGATATCTCTGGCATCTTCCACCCGATGAGGATTGGTACGGGCTCACCGCCTGGTGGGCCTGGGTGCTCTGCTATGGTCACCATCCCAGGCGTGTTCCCAATCCGACAGGGATACCGGCACAGAGTTGGTATGGTTCTGGACTCTTCCAGGCTCCCGGTCGGGGGCACTCTTCCCGGTCTGGTTCTCTGATTGAGGGCGTTTCTCCTACAAGGCCAACAACGCTTCAATTTGCTGCTGGGTTTGCTGTCGGCCTTCCAGGAGTTATGCGAGCGCCGCTGTCACCTGCTCGGAGGTCATGGAGGCGGCCTGCTGCTCGAGCTGCAAGTTCTCCTGACCGACCGAAGCAGTATTTTTCTTACCGGTCTTTGGTGGCATGTTGATCAGTCAAGGAATTTGCTGGTGAATAACTTATCGATTCCCATAAACGGCGCCAAACTAATGATGCCAAAAATTGGTAAGAAAGACTAAGAAGAGAGATATGGTGACACAATCAATTGTATGTGATTCGGCCCGTTATTGAGGTGACCTATGTCCACGGGTGCGTCAGTGCGTTTCACTAGCAGATCACCGGTATGCCTGGTGAGCCAACAATTGGGCAGCACTACCAGTAATACCGATCGGGTGTATGCGTATGAAATCAGTGTATAGTTATTCTTTAGGTTAAGAATGCGATCCCCTTTAATGGGGGTGAGTGGCCCCTTTTATAGGTCCAAGAGACCACCCGCATAAGGCAAATGATTAGATAGGGAAGCCCCATCTAATTACAATTTGATGAGCATAAATCATGGGAGGTCTCTTAAATGGCTTAGGAAACTATTTACACATTCCATTAGTCTTCTGACTAATTTAGGAAACTACTGACCGGCTTGGCTATCAAACTACACCTCGTGGAGAGCTGCTGCGCCGCATGCCCGGGCTGTGCGAGCATACCGAGCGGTTACCCTCGAAAGACCTCGGGATCGTTGGGCCACAAGCTCCCTTTCTGGATAATTCGGGTCCTTTGCTACTGACGTGGAGGTTTGACTGTAGCAGAATATTTCTGGGCATATCAGATCCTATCATAGACCTCATGAGGAGCTTAGAAATGAATCCTAGAGGGCTTACTCAATCCCTTTGGATGAACATAGATCTTGAAATTTGAAAATCCAAATAAGAAATTAAGTTAATCTATATCTAAATCCTCTCACAAACACATGATCTTTGAGAATTTAGATCCAATTCTCATTGAAATTCAATGAAACGTAGTGAGTTTAATAATGATAAAACATAGAATTTGATTCACCAATTCCAACTAGAAATGATTTAGATCATCTCAAATTCTCATGTAAACAATAAATTACAGAGAATTCAAGGATCTAATCTCCTGGAATTCAAATGAAACATGGAAGACTTCATAAACTCAAAGAGAAGAACATGTTTTTATATATAGAGATCATATGATGACCTAAATCCAAATCAACAACAATTCATGTCAATTCAATCATAATTTGATCAAGTGGTGTATGGAGAAAGGATGAGAAGGAGAGTTTGAAAAATGTGTAAATCCTAGTTTGATTCTACAAATTATAATTGAATTATAAGTCTAAAAGATGTAAAATGAGAGAATTACCTTTGAGATTGCTTAAATTTATAGAAATTTAGTTAAATTTGATCAATCTTCAAAAGGAGTCTTCTATGCTCTTCTTCAAGCTCTTATTTCTTTTGATCTTGTATTTTATCCAATTTTCTTGTTTTTTCAGAGATTTTGATCTCTGAAAAAGGATGTTTGAAGATGGAATTCGAATTCCTCACTTTCTCTCTCTAAAACCAAAGATTCAAGACTCTCAAGTGCTCAAAGTTCAAAATGAAGTCCCTTCTCTTTGAAGGGAAGTCTTCCATTTATAGAGAAATTTGACGAGGGTGGACTTGTACTTTTAGTATGATTTCAGCATAAAAAAGTGTGACCTAAGGGTGTTAAATATGCACTTAAGAAACGGAGTCATTTAGGATATTCTAGAGATCGAAAGAGGGTTCTAGAAGTCACACAACAAGTGTGACTATACTCAACGCGGCACTTAGAGAGTGCCGACTCGCGGTATCGAGTGCCATTTCTTGGCATTTTTTTCCATTTTCTTGATTTTTTTAAAAAAATTCATATCTAATTCTTTTTTACTCCAAAAAATTGAAAATAACATGTCATTGGAAACGTATTGGAGTATACTATTTTATAAAAATAGTTTGAAAACTATTTGTTTTTTTATCGAAAATCAAACTTGAATCGACTTTTACCAAAAATTTGTCAAATCAAATCTCTGCTTCTTTCTAAATCATTTCTTTGGATCTAAGTGTTAGGAAAACTGGGTTCCCAGAATCCGTTGACAGTGCGTATAAGTTGGTACTACAAAATTTACGTGAAAGCTACAATAACCCTACAAGGGCGGAACTAGGGTTACCTTGAACTGCAAAACGGATTGCTGTAGTAGACGAATCGAGAACACGGGCTCGATAACAGCTCACGATCTTCTACTGTATTTCTCCGCTGCCAGAATATCGAATTGAGTGTGGGGTCTATCGAAATCCTCTATGTTTTCTACTCTTCCTCTTTTATGCTCTCTTTTCTATTCCGAGTTATAATACTCTTGATGGAAAAACGCAAACTGAGAGGAGAGCCCAAGCAGCATATATATAGGCTACGATAGGGACCATAAGAAGTCAACAAGAAATAGGCTTGCTTACGGAATTAGGAAACCCAATTCGAACTGAATCAGATTCCTATTTTCATAAATTATAATTCATACCACCAAAGAATTATAATTGCACTCCTACCCTTATCTCAAAAATATATTTCGAGCTCCATGTTATTAAATGCTTGTTATCTCCCCACATTAAGATTACAGATATCTATTAATTAAATATAATTACTGACAATCATATTTAATTAATCTCTTAAATTCCTTGAGATCCTCTACTTAACTTATTTGATATGTCGGATACAAAATCCACTTGCAGGGTTTGACATAATCAAAACTTATAAGCTTTCTTAAGGGGATATCATCAATCCCAAAATTGAGACATGGATTCCATCATTAATTTTATCCACCACATAATCAATATTGT
Organism: Hydrangea macrophylla; assembly: GCA_033977485.1. Taxonomy (NCBI): domain Eukaryota; kingdom Viridiplantae; phylum Streptophyta; class Magnoliopsida; order Cornales; family Hydrangeaceae; genus Hydrangea; species Hydrangea macrophylla. The sequence goes on from CM066985.1 coordinate 61,842,263, forward strand.
CACCCAATCCAATGAGATATTGACCCATTTAAGGATCTCACCGTTTTAGGGATCAAAGTGTAAATATCAAATGTACATGTCTATAAATTAACTTAGGATTTAGAGCATAAGCACTCATAATAGCCAAGAGGTATTAATTGTCTTATAAGTCAGTATAAAGATAATTACCCCAAGTCTGTCCTGTTTAATACACAAAGTGTACCAGCATAGTGAGTTGAAACAGTACCATTTCCGGCAGTCAAGACAAACCTACTACAACACCATGCTGCAATCCTACCGATGGTGTGTCCAATCACATCTAACACTGTAAACCAAAATCTTACATTCTACAATATCTGATGGTCTAATCTTCCGTGTGTAAGCCGAACTTTACACACCAAACCACCTACTATGTAGAATGAGAGACACACATGCATAATATTAAATAAATAATATAATACAAACATTGCCCACACAAATTCTCATAAAAATGGAATAACTTATTTTATTGAATGAATAATAAATCAACTACATAAAGCATGGCTTTTAGTATATACCCCTAACACTAAGGACTATCCGAAGCATCCTTATTTCCCAATTGCATATTCCCACACATAAGTCAATGAAGTGTCATCCCAAGGGCATTTCAGCTTAAAAACAAGTAAAAAAAAAGACGTAGAGCTTTTCAAAAGTTCATGAAGCATCCTCGAAGGCTGTCAAATCGTATCGGACGTATCATCATTACACTCAAAGGTAACAATCCCCTAGATTTGATAGTCCGGTCAAAATTGGGGTGTCAACAGATAATCAGTCCCAAGTCCTCCTTCTGAGGATTATCCAATAAAAAAATCCTATGCATTTTTTGTATTTGAGACTAGGGATGTGTTTGATAACCCCATTAAGTAACAAAAATAAAAATGTTCAGCACTCATTTCTTTTCAATGTGATTGATAACGTACCACTCAATCGAAAAGGAAGTCAAAAATCTGCTGAAAACCTTGAGTAAAAAAATTTTATTGAAAATAATCACTGAATGCATTTTATTTTAGTATTTGAAACCCTATTATTTTTCAATATAGCAAATTGAATCGCTTAAAATTTTTAATACTTAAAATCCAGCACTTAAGTTTTAGTTTTATCTAACAGACCCTAAGCCTTTCGCTAGTTTTAGGGTACCAATTAAAATCCTTCTTTTATCTTTTTTTCCCTTATTTCCCGACATTTTTGCCCCATAAGAGTTAGTTATTCCATGTCATCACTAGTTTTCTTTAAACATTGAAATTTTACAATCTCCAACTTTCAAACTCATGTTTCATAAATTTAAGTGTTCGGATGATGAAATCGAGATTTATAAAACAAGATCCATGAATTATAAAAATAAAAATAAAAAATTTAAAATTTAAGTTTTGTTTAGTATTTTTATTTATTTACAAACAAATAATATTATCTGTTTAAAAATGTCAACTTTAGATGGCAATAACAATCTCATTTTTTGGCCTTTTTGGGTGATCCTTTTTTTTTTCCAAGGTCTACGCATTGAACTTGCTAATTTTTCAAAAAAAAAAAAAAAACATCACTTTGAGCTTCAAACAATGAAAACTGATTATTTGTTCCAGATAGCTAAGAGATATTAGATAATATTATCTGTTTGAAAAATATCAACTTTAGATAGCCATAACTTTCTCATTTTTTAGCCTTTCTGGATAAATTTTTTAACTTTTTTTTTTTAGGTTATATGCATTGGACTTGGAGTCTCATTTTGAGCTTTTATATGTTTGAACATAGAGTATTATTGTTTTCAAGTAGATAATATTATCTGCTTGAATTAAATGATCATAGCTTTATCATTTTTTGGCCTTTTGAGTGATTTTTTTTATTTCGTAATTTACGCACCTTTGATGTCAATTTACAAAAGAAGTATATTTTCATCAGATTCATGCACAAAAAAATTAACATTTTACATTTTAATTTTTTTCCCTCAAGTTTTTTTATAGTCAAGATTGATCTTGTTTCATGTATATCGTAAAAGCGAGTTAAGAAAAACTAGAATGGTTTTATGACAAATTGAATGTTTTTTTTTTTTTTTTTTTGGCATAAAAGTGTATTTTTGACCAAACCAGCAGCAAAGGACCTACTAGTTAGAAAATTAATTTGAAATTTGAAATCTTACTAAGCACTTGTCATGGTCCCCTGGATATAGGAGGCCAGTGTATAACCTCGATTAAATGGTCACACCACATCAGCATATTGGCGTGGTGCGTTTGGCTCATTGAATAATTTCTCCCTGTTTGGATCTAGGGACCTAAGACTGATGCTCCCATTTCTTTTTTTTTTTTGTGAACATAAAATTGGACTAAGACTTAAAAAAATTAAATAAATAAATAATCAAATCGCAAATCTTGATCCTTTCTTTTTCTATTTTTTTAAACAAAAATTTTTTGAGATATTTGATGAGAAATCCCTCAATACGAGGTGGTATAAAAAATTAAGAACCGAAAGTTTTTGGCATTTTTAGAGTCATTCATTATCACGCCCCGTAAACCGAAGCGCGAGGAAAGAGAAAAAGATAGAGAGAAAAGAATTAAAATGCAATCACAAATGCGGAAGCGACATTGGGATCCCACGGGGATTCCTACAAATATGACTTATTAACATATAAGTCAAAATTGACTTACATGTTAACAAGTCCAACAAAGATGAAAACATTTGAAAACTTACTTAAAAGACTATCCGAACAAGTACTAGTTCAAGGAGAAAGGGAAAATACAATTGATTTGATAAAAGGTCATTTTTAGATAGTTGCTGAATTTTAAAACAACTGCAAGTAACAATATCTTTGAAATTCTCACATTCTGTTTGCATGGGTCCATGTAAAATTCGATTCTGAACAACTTTCGTCTAATAACATTTTTTCCAATTCTGCACCATTTGGGCAGAAAATAAGGAAGACAATAGCAGTTTTTCTATGACAGCAACTTTGACAGCACAAGTACTATTTTTGCATAATTGCTGAATTTTGAAACATCCGTAAGTAACTATATATTTGAAATTTTCATATTCTGTTCGCCATGGTCCATGTAAAATTCGATTCTGCACAACTTTCGTCTTATAACATTATTTCCAATTCTGCACCATTTGGGCAGAAAATAAAGAAAACAGTAGCAGTTTTTCTATGACAGCAACTTTTGACAGCATTTTGACAACTTGTAGAAATGTTCCCAATTATGCTAAATCCTCAAATTTAAACCTCAATACATGACTGCACAAGTCCTAAATGACATATAACACATGCCTAGACCAAACGGAACTTCATGTACTCGAAATTTATTGAAAACGAGAAGTGAAAGAGATAAGGAGAGGAAAAATGGGAGGGAGAGAGATTGGGAGAGAGATATAGGGAGAGATAGGGAGAGATATAGAGGGAATGTATTCTAAACACACACACATATGTATTTTCACATTCGGAAACATTTTTAAAGTATATATATACATAATTCCAACATAAATAAAAGGAGAGGATATTTGAGAAAGAGAAAGAGATCAAAGAGGGGAGAGGAGAGAAAGAGAATGGGAGAGATTTTTGAACATTTTATTTGAAAGCAAAAGTGTAAATCCGACAAGGATTCCATTGAAATGCGAAGAGTCCGGCAAGGATAAAATATACATAACCGAATCCGGCAAGGATTCAAAATAAAAGAACAATGAGTCCGGCAAGGACAAACCAAACACAACCAAATCCGGCAAGGATTCAACTTTACACACAAACATAAAACCTTAGAAGGAAAACTACGGTCTCGGAAACATAATTACATACCATAAATAAGTTGAACAAGTATAAAAAAAATGAGGACTAACACTTGTCCATCAAAATTACAACACGGCTTCCCGATGAAAAAATATGGAGGTCTATGCCCAAGAAGTTTCGAACAAGAATAATGTAACAATTTTCTTTAGTGCACTAAACTATTACATTCTTGCCAAAAGGCTAAATTAACATGGGAACTATCCATGTACATATCTAAGCATGAGTCTTCAAAATAGAACAAAATGCATCAACGTCTACGCGTCGGGTCACATGTGCCCTTTTTCTATTATCAAGTTCACCTAAAAAATGTTTTGTCGTTTTTATGAGAACGACGGCTCGTAGACAACATTGTAACAAATCTATATGCTATCCATGACTAAAATGAAATGAGGTGCAATGAATCGCCACCATGGCTACCATGAAATGTTTAAAGCCGTAAGGCTATGCGTGACAAATGCACATCTCTCTCGTTACCGGACCATGAGTCACCCACACATGGAGTGTAGCATACCAACTTCCGGGAGCTACCCGAATATAGTTTGGAGCTTGAATGTTTCTAAGGGTCATTCTCCCTGTCTCACATCACAACCCACGTCCGGATTTCTTAAACCAAAATTCCCACACATGGGGTTTTTCTCTCTTTTTCAAATAAAACCTTTATGTCGTGATATTTGAATGTTTGCCGATTTGGCCTCAATGCATGAAATGTTTAAAATGACAACATAGATGCTCCAACAAAATAATGAACACAATAATTCTTGCATGTTGAACATGTATTAAAGACATCAAGAGTTAAATTAAAATTCGTAATATAGCTCTCCAAACAAGGATTTCTAAACTAACGTCCGAACATGCTTTTACACATAAAGAGAGCATCCTAGGCACGTCTAGCATCACATAATCAATTATAGAACAACCAAAACATGTAAATTCACAATTAGGCATATAACCCTAAATTTACAACTTTGGGGAAAACCTAATTCATGCGTCTAAATTATTCTCATAACTTCATTTTAATTACATTTAACACCCCAAACTTTCAACTAGTACAACCAAGGCATATAATTTCACAATTAGGCATACAATCCCAATATTACAACTTTGGGGAAAAGCTAATGCATGGGTCCAATTTATTATCCTAACATCCCTCTAATTACATTTAGCACCCCAAAAATCACAACTTGTGCAACCAAAGCATATAATCCACATTTAAGCGAAATAATCCCAACATGCAAGTCTATCATCACATATAGAGCAATTAACACACAAGAATCACATCTAGGCAAAAAGCCCTAATTTTTCAATTTGGGGAAAACCTAGAGTGTATATCTACGTTTTCTCCTAAACACATAATGAACTCATATACATTTTAGGTGTGCATAACATGTAGAAATGGTACAATAGAATCTACCTCAAAGCCACAAATTCCAAAATCAAAGAACTCCAATGAACCTCAATGAACTCCAATGAGGTTGCTAGAATTTGTTGAGGAAGGTTCCAAATGTCCCATGCTTAGAAATGGTTGTAAGAGAGTCCAAATACACCAAAGAAGCTATTCCAAGTAGAGGAACACCATAAATTTTGAAATGAACTTGGTTTAGGAAAACCCTAGCTTTGCTTGGACTCTTGAAAACACTTACCAAATAGTGATAGCAAGCCCTAGTGAGGAAGAGCAATGCTTGAGAGTGACAATCTTGTTGACTTCTTGAAGTTTGAAGAAGAAAAGAAGGAGAAATGAGAAGAAATGAAGGAGGGAAGTATGGTGGTCTTGAGAGAAGAAGAAGAAGAAGAAGAAGAAGAAGAAATGAAGGGGAAAAAAAATATAACGTGAATGAGGGAGAGATATGTTTGGCCGGCCATATATGGGAGTGGGGTAGGCCTACTCTCTTGTATGCTCCAAAAATAACTGTTTGGTGCTCCAATGGACAGTCTGACCCAACGGTGTAATCCCGAAATTAAATAAACACATCCACAGGCACAAAAATAAATTTCTAAGCATATGAAAGGCCAAATAAAATAATTTAATCATGCTCTGAAAAATTTAAATATAGTAAATTAAAATACAAGTCCACACAGAACATGCAAAATTACCCAATTACCCTTATTAAAATTCTGAAACATTACAGTCTACCCCCCTTAAAAGAATTCCGTCCCGGAATTCGGAACAACTAAGCGCAAGAAGGGAGCAACGTCTTGCTCAAACCTTAGGCCAACAAAGCAGAAGAAAGGCGATCAACAAGAAGCTTACACTACTCGGGAATAGGTGAGGGTAACTTTTCCTCGCTTCACTCTTACTTCGGCGATACTATGATGATGCCAAAGAATCCTTACCAACATGATGGAGAGCACACGGTCCTTCTTCTCAATTGTATGAAAGGGTTGTTCTTTTCTTTGTACTATACGTCTTCACCAAGAGACACTACGGTCCAATCAAACATATGAGACGGTCAGGATCTCTCTGAGTATCTACACATGAAACACATTGTGCACTCTCAACGACTGAGGCGGAAGAGTCCAACAATACACAATTGCGCCATCCTCTCAAGGATCTCAAACGGTTCAAAAAACGCAATACTAACCTACCACTTGATCAAATACTGCAACCCAGGATAGCAATCTCAAACACGGACGGTCGACGATGACGGTCGGCATATAATTTCTGACGACTCTGAGCTGAAATCAACTTCTCATGAATTACTTTAATCTTTTCTGAAGTCTTTCTAACCATATCAGGACCATGAAGGATAGTCTCTCACCTACCTCACCCCAACACAAAGGAGATCAACACGGATGGCCATACAATGCCTCAAATGGTGCCATCTGATAACTGATGTTGGATGCAACCCGGCTAACAGAAACTTTTCTTCCCAATCACTACTAAATGTCATTACACTACTATCAACATGTTTTCCCAAAATCAATCAGAATAGAAGGAGTTGAATACCCCATACTTATTGTATATTCTGCCAGGAAGAAAACACAACCTTCGTATCACAGTTAAACACATCGACACTGATACACTACGGCATCTCATGATCGTACAGACATGAATCATAATATGGGAAACTACGATGTCGGTCACTCTGAACGGTAACGAACGTGTATATGTGGCCCAAACGATCTGCAAGGATCTAAAAGAGTGTTGCCCTTACGCAAAGTTCCTAGAAATGCTGTAATAGGTAATTGAAAACGGTTGTAACAAACCTGTGATTCTCTGGTGTCGGTCTTTACCTGCTGGAAAATCAAATAAATTCAACAATAGACCTCTTTAACCCTTTCTACCAATACTAGCGACGCAAATTATGGTACATTTTGTGCCTCCTGGATGTACGGCAAAATGGGAATGGCAGAACTCTTTCAGCACATCTCCATGGCAAGCAACAGGAACAAACACTCAGTCTCGAGGTCTCAAACCTCTAATGTCACCAAAAGTCTAACCCTGTCCTAAGTCTCCATTAAGCATACGGAATGTCAAGGCAATGGTCTCATCATCGAGTTTCTGTGCTGCTAACACTTCAAGTCAAAACTTTCGATTACATATTCAAGTCAAAGGAGAAAATTTGTGCAAAAGTCTCTGAACCACAATTCTCAAAGTCATCACAACGTCTCAGTATTCTCAACTCTTGCACCGGTAAATACACTAGGGTACGCGCAAGTCTCAACATTTTCCACTCTTGCATAGGTAAGAAAGTTAAGTCATAGTCATACTCCTCGGTCATGACATTAGCCTAGCTCAGGTGGCAATGCAATTTAAGTCATAGCCCGCTCTTGTCTCAAGGTCATCCAAAGTTACATTTATAGTTACAGTTATAATTACCCAACGGCATTGTCCCAAATTAATGTCTCTCTGAGTCAGAAATGTCTCATATGTGGCGTCTCCTAGTCCTAAGTCATGGGTAGTTCAATCCACGTTTAGGAAGCATATGGTATAGTTCAATCAACTCACGCTCAATGCTCACAAGAACAGGTGCCGAAGTCAAACAAGTTTTGCAACTTTGGTATAACACATTCTCACCCAAAGCATCTCAACAAAGTTCACCTCTATTTTAGTCAATGAAGTTAATTGCCAAACGGGAAACGTTTCCAACAAAGTAATGGTAGTCACCTATTAGTCCCGAGAAACCATGAATCTCATATACAAGGCAAATCTATAACGGTCCCAATGTTAGAAGGATCCACGGATAGTCCATTACCAGAAATGACATGTTCAAGAAACTTTTTACCCCGGATAATCAATATTCACACTTAGGTAATTTGGCATACGTAGTCATCGGTGCACAATCACAAACTTTTCCTAGCAAGGATTAAACACACGGCTTATCAAGTCTACTAAAGCAGCAGGTGCGTTCGTCAAACTGAATTGTATAACAAGGTATTCACAAAGTTCGTAACGTGGGCGAAAAGTAGTCTTAGGAATCTCACGTCTCCTAGTGCGCAACTGGTGGTAACTCTATTTCAAATCAATCTTTGAAACTAAACACGTTGAACCACGAAGTTGGTCAAAAGGATCTACTGATTCTTATAGTCACAAGATTCGATGTCATAAGCAATACTCGACTTAAGCGAACCATTTATCTTCTTGGCACAGGGAAATGGGTACTCTCCATGGAGACGGATTAATACGAATGAAATTGCTAACCTGTAAGTTCTCCAACTGAGCCTTTAACTCTTTCAACTCTACGGATGTCCTACAATACGGCGGCATTGAAATAGATGAAGTACTGGGTATCAATCTGTTACAACTCAATTCTCGCGGATAGGCGACAAGCCATACAAATCCTCAGGGAACACATCGGTGTACTAACCCACAATGGAAGAGAACTCAATCAAATTTGGTTCATTCTCATCAGAAAATAAAGCAAGCTATTTAAGGAGTCAATACGATTTTTACCGTTGCACAAATTGGGAAGCGAATATATCAGAGTCTATATACGATCATCCACAAAACAATTAAGATTCCCGGATGGTAATACAAATGCTGCCTTCCTCTTGAAACAAGTCACAAGTGCTTGGCAAGTACTCGCTAGTCCATACTCACAATCATAAATCAAAGATGGTGTACTGGTCAGCTATCACAGCTCGCAGCCATGACACATTCGATCCAAGGGAACTAAGCCTCCAACAGAAGTATCAATTAACAACTAACAATGTAGGAACCGAATGACTCATTCCTCAACTCAATGATGATGCACGAGGTAGTATTTGAAGGGATACGATGCGCCGATATCTATAGGCATAGTGGCACTGGGACTAAAGACGAACGACTTACCTCAAATCACAGAAGCATCGGTATTACCTACTGAAGGTGCGGCGGCAAAAAGATTAAACTATCCTTATTGTTCCCCTAGGGACGCTTGACCAAAAATCTGAGTTGAAGCAGTTGGCTGTGGTGGCAACAAAGGTGGCCTACAAGTCTGCTAAAAAGGTGGACGAACTAGGGGTGGTCCAACTGACTGTTCTTAGTCGATGCACAAAGTTCTCTAACTCTTTTATCCGGACTCAAATACCCAAATACTAATATTTCCTGAACCACTTTACTAAGTACTTTCAACTCAAATCCAATCGCGTTGGTGCGTAGGCCTGGACGAAGTCCATTCTCAAAAGTTCTTACCTTCATTCTATTGTCCAATGTTATATCAGAAATGAGACTAGTCTTATACTCAGAAACTGTCACGGCTCCATAATGGGGATTTCAGAAATTCAATCCTCTTAGCTCGACGAACTACGAATGGAAAATGCTGCTCACGAAACAATCGGTTGAGGGTGTCCCATAACATATTCTCCAAAGTCGGTGTAGTCAACACTAACCCCACTTAAATCTGACTGAAAAACTACAGCGTCTACTAGAAGATCCTCCTCAAACAGTACCAAGGTACTCCAAATTATGAATACGCACTCAAGTAATAGTTCTACGTGAACCGGGCACGAATCTTTATAGGTTAAACATTAATTCACACATTACTTAGAGGAAACGCATACTTAGCATGAGGTCATATAGCTCACAACATTAATCATGTTCACATATAACATATAACGTTTTCCTTCATAATTCCATTTACATTTGCGAATGACAATACCATATTGCTTTGTAAATCAACTCGATACTTAACATAAACGGCAAGGATAGTATAGGAAAGGCAATCAACATTTATATGGATTACTAGCAACCTTAAGCAACTTATATTATAATTCATACTAGTCAATGCCTATCATGACTCATGGGAACACATAGCACTGAGAATATGCACGGTTATAACATAACTGTAGGGCACGTCAAACATTAATGTACTTGGCATGTACCCTAAACATATATAAATGTTGGAACCGATTAGCTCTTAGCATGTAGAACATGTACACATATCACGTGTGAAGATTAACTTAAACATCAAATTCACATAGAAGCATGCTCATCAACAATACGGGATCACATTACTCAACATGCATCAATACATATTAGAAGAAATGAAAGTCATATAAACACTCAGCACATCGGGTATGGAACATGTAATCTTTGATAGGTAAGCACTTAGCATATACATACCTAGCCTCGAAGGTATTCAACATTAAGCACGCTAGCATTATACTCGCCTTACATGAAATACGTACACTTTATATCATTGCCAATGGAAATGTACAACACAATACATAGAGCACGTAGGCTTCACATGAACTCACATAACACGTAAGATATGAAACATGTAAACTAGGCATGTAAGTACAAAAGTTCTGAAGACTTTCACTCAATAAAAAAAATGCTCATGCAGCATCTCACTATGTAAGGTAAACGGCGGCATAGTTAAAACAATTAGCATTGAATGAGGAATCGAATGACTATTAACCACATTAAGCAACTCATAGGAGGACTAATGACATCCCATGGAGTATGTAAACATTTAACATGTAAGCAAATACTAAGTTGAATGTGAAACACGTAAACACCTTGAACATGTAACCATGTAGGTCTCGAAGGAATTCAACCTCTATGCATGCTCACGCGGCATTGCATCATCTCAATGAAAAACCTCAATGAAATAAACGGAAAGCAATAAACAAACTTAAGCATGGACGGAAACGAAACAATCCCGAAGTAAACACCCATAGCCCCTAGGTATTCAAACCTGGTTAGCTTTGATACCAATTTGTCACGCCCCGTAAACCGAAGCGCGAGGAAAGAGAAAAAGATAGAGAGAAAAGAATTAAAATTCAATCACAAATGCGGAAGCGACAGTGGGATCCCACGGGGATTCCTACAAATATGACTTACTAACATATAAGCCAAAATTGACTTACATCTTAACAAGTCCAACAAATATGAAAACATTTGAAAACTTACTTAAAAGACTATCCGAACAAGTACTAGTTCAAGGAGAAAGGGAAAAACAATAGATTTGATAAAAGGTCATTTTTAGATAGTTGCTGAATTTTAGAACATCTGTAAGTAACTATATCTTTGAAATTCTCACATTCTGTTCGCGCGTTCCATGTAAATTTCGATTCTGAACAACTTTCATCTAATAACATTTTTTCCAATTCTGCACCATTTGGGCAGAAAATAAGGAAGACAGTAGCAGTTTTTCTATGACAGCAACTTTGACAGCACAAGTACTATTTTTGGATAATTGCTGAATTTTGAAACATCCGTAAGTAACTATATATTTGAAATTTTCACATTCTGTTCGCGATGGTCCATGTAAAATTCGATTCTGCACAACTTTCGTCTAATAACATTATTTCCAATTCTGCACCATTTGGGCAGAAAATAAAGAAAACAGTAGCAGTTTTTCTATGACAGCAACTTTTGACAGCATTTTGACAACTTGTAGAAATGTTCCCAATTATGCTAAATCCTCAAATTTAAACCTTAATACATGACTACACAAGTCCTAAATGACATATAACACATGCCTATACCAAACGGAACTTCATGTACTCGAAATTTATTGAAAACGAGAAGTGAAAGAGATAAGGAGAGGAAAAATGGGAGGGAGAGAGATTGGGAGAGAGATATAGGGAGAGATAGGGAGAGATATAGAGGGAATGTATTCTAAACACACACACATATGTATTTCCACATTCGGAAATATTTTTAAAGTATATATATACATAATTCCAACATAAGTAAAAGGAGAGGATATTTGAGAAAGAGAAAGAGAAAGAGATCAAAGAGGGGAGAGGAGAGAAAGAGAATGGGAGAGATTTTTGAACATTTCATTTGAAAGCAAAAGTGTAAATCCGACTAGGATTCCATTGAAATGCGAAGAGTCCGGCAAGGACAAAATATACATAACCGAATCCGGCAAGGATTCAAAATAAAAGAACAATGAGTCCGGCAAGGACAAACCAAACACAACCAAATCCGGCAAGGATTCAACTTAACACACAAACATAAAACCTTAGAAGGAAAACTACGGTCTCGGAAACATAATTACATACCATAAATAAGTTTAACAAGTATAAAAAAAATGAGGACTAACACTTGTCCATCAAAATTACAACACGGCTTCCCGATGACAAAATATGGAGGTCTATGTCCAAGAAGTTTCCAACAAGAATAATACAACAATTTTCTTTAGTGCACTAAACTATTACATTCTTGCCAAAAGGCTAAATTAACATGGGAACTATCCATGTACATATCTAAGCATGAGTCTTCAAAATAGAACAAAATGCATCAACATCTACGCGTCGGGTCACATGTGCCCTTTTTCCATTATCAAGTTCACCTAAAAAATATTTTGTCGTTTTTATGAGAACGACGGCTCGTAGACAACATTGTAACAAATCTATATGCTATCCATGACTAAAATGAAATGAGGTGCAATGAATCGCCGCCATGGCTACCATGAAATGTTTAAAGCCGTAAGGCTATGCGTGACAAATGCACATCTCTCTCGTTACCGGACCATGAGCCACCCACGCATGGAGTGTAGCATACCAACTTCCGGGAGCTACCCGATTATAGTTTGGAGTTTGAATGTTTCTAAGGGTCATTCTCCCTGTCTCACATCACAACCCACGTCCGGATTTCTTAAACCAAAATTCCCACACATGGGGTTTTTCTCTCTTTTTCAAATAAAACCTTTATGTCGTGATATTTGAATGTTTGCCGATTTGGCCTCAATGCATGAAATGTTTAAAATGACAACATAGATGCTCCAACAAAATAATGAACACAATAATTCTTGCATGTTGAACATGTATTAAAGATATCAAGAGTTAAATTAAAATTCGTAATATAGCACTCCTAACAAGGATTTCTAAACTAACGTCCTAACATGCTTTTACACATAATGGGAGTATCCTAGGCACATCTAGCATCACATAATCAATTATAGAACAACCAAAACATGTAAATTCACAATTAGGCATATAACCCTAAATTTACAACTTTGGGAAAAACCTAATGCATGCGTCTAAATTATTCTCATAATTTCATTTTAATTACATTTAACACCCCAAACTTTCAACTAGTACAACCAAGGCATATAATTTCACAATTAGGCATACAATCCCAACATTACAACTTTGGGGAAAAGCTAATGCATGGGTCCAATTTATTATCCTAACATCACTCTAATTACATTTAGTACCCCAAAAATCACAACTTGTGCAACCAAAGCATATAATCCACATTTAGGCGAAATAATCCCAACATGCAAGTCTATCATCACATATAGAGCAATTAACACACAAGAATCACATCTAGGCAAAAAGCCCTAATTTTTCAATTTGGGGAAAACCTAGAGTATATATCTAAGTTTTCTCCTAAACACATGAATGAACTCATATACATTTTAGGTGTGCATAACATGTAGAAATGGTACAATAGAATCTACCTCAAAGCCACAAATTCCAAAATCAAAGAACTCCAATGAACCTCAATGAACTCCAATGAGGTTGCTAGAATTTGTTGAGGAAGGTTCCAAATGTCCCATGCTTAGAAATGGTTGTAAGAGAGGTCAAATACACCAAAGAAGCTATTCCAAGTAGAAGAACACCATAAATTTCGAAATGAGCTTGGTTTAGGAAAACCCTAGCTTTGCTTGGACTCTTGAAAACACTTACCAAATAGTGATAGCAAGCCCTAGTGAGGAAGAGCAATGCTTGAGAGTGACAATCTTGTTGACTTCTTGAAGTTTGAAGAAGAAAAGAAGGAGAAATGAGAAGAAATGAATTAAGGAGGGGAAGTATGGTGGTCTTGAGAGAAGAAGAAGAAGAAGAAGAAGAAGAAATGAAGGGGAAAAAAATATAACGTGAATGAGGGGGAGATATGTTTGGCCGGCCATATATGGGAGTGGGGTGGGACCCACTCTCTTGTATGCTCCAAAAATAACTGTTTGGTGCTCCAATGGACAGTCTGACCCAACGGTGTAATCCCGAAATTAAATAAACACATCCACAGGCACAAAAATAAATTTCTAAGCATATGAAAGGCCAAATAAAATAATTTAATCATGCTCTGAAAAATTTAAATACAGTAAATTAAAATACCAGTCCACACAGAACATGCAAAATTACCCAATTACCCTTATTAAAATTCTGAAACATTACATTCATCAAGTTTTTCTTATTTTCATTCATTTTTACCCTTTGAGAGTTAGTTATGCCATGTCATCATTAGTTTTCTTTGGATTTTAAATTCCATCACTTCCAATTTTCAAACTCGTTGTTCATGAAATTACATTTTTGTTATTGTGAAATCGAGATTTTTAAGATCATCATGTGATTTGAAATTATGAAGAAAAACATCAAATTTTTTTGTTGATTCTTCAATGATTTGTTTCGGTTATCTGTTACAAATAAATATTATATGTTTGAGAAATGACAACTTTTGATGGCCATCACTTTTTTTTTGGCCTTTTTAGGTAAATTTTTTTATTTCATGTATTTTTGTAAGATCTACCCGTTAAAATTGCCAATTTTAGTAAAAAAAAAAAAAAAAAAAGGGTAAATTTCAGTCTCAAACAATGAAAACAGACAGTAAATAATTTGTTTCAAACATGTAATATTATATATTCGAAAAACACCACCTTTAAACGCCTATAACTTTATCATTTTTGACTTTTAAAGTAAGTTTTTTTTTTCATTTGATGCAAAAAAAATTTTCATTATATACGTACTGGACGTACGAATTTTGCAATAACATGTAATTTTGAGCCTCAAATAGCGAAAACAAATAATTTGATTTAAAAAAATTATTACCTATTTGAAGAAGGCCAACTTTAGATGGTCACAACTTTATCATTTCTTGGTCCTTTGGGTCATCTTTTTTTTTTTTTTTTTTAATTTCACGTACTTCTTTCGAGATCTACGCACTGGGCTTGAAAATTATGCAAAAATAGGTAGTTTGGAGCCTCATTTGAAGCTTTTATCTATTTGAACAACTAATGTTTGTTTGTAAACATATAATATTGTCTGTTTGAATTAAATAACCAAAATTTTTTAAATTTTTTTGGCATGTTTGAGTGATGAATTTTTTTTGGTAATTTTTTTCAAGATCTACTCATATATGGGATGTCAATTTTAATCAATAGAAAGATATTTTTATTAGATTCATGCAAAAAATTTATTGTTTTTGTTTTAGTTTAAATTTTTTAGGTCATTCTTTTCTAAATTTCATTGTCAATATTATCTTATTTTTCGGATTCCAAAATATCAAAGTTTAAAAAAAAAAAAAAAAACCGAACTTGTAGAGTAAAAGTTATGGCAACTTGAAGTTTTCTAGTAGTAAAAGGATATTTTTGACCAAAATAGGTGCAAATGACTTCATGGATTAATGAAAACAAACGTGGGTTTTTGCTATGATGATTTTTAATCTAAGGGACTTTAGTTGAAGCCCCTAGATTTTATTGATAAACATTCAATGCAAGAATTGGAAACTACTATTGTGCGGAAGCAATATAATCAACGGATCAACATAATCAAGCAAAGGAATCCAAACCAAACACAAGAACATAAAAAATACACAATTCGGCAAATTGCGTAACTATGGAGGAGGATCTAATGAATCCACTAAACGCATTATGGAATACAATCATTAATTCACTCAACTCTCCAAGAAACACCCTTGAAAACTCACCAAGATCAACCTAACTAGTTATCTATGAGCTAGCAATTGTTTCAATAGTAACTTTTACCACCCGATTGGGCTTAAGCCCACTTGTTGAGCCGAACCTCTACACTCTTACTTGAGTCTCTCTCAAGGATTTTGATTTTCTCTCTAGTTTCAAGACACACTTTTTCTTCATCGTAACTCTCTATTTATATACCCTGCTAAATCCTAGTAGAAGTAAGACTACCCTCATGGTATTACTTTTCCACCAAAAAACCTCACTTGCAAGTAATCCCGTATAATGAAAAAGCCTTTGAGCTTATCCAAAATTGAAACAAACTTAAAGTAAAAAATGACACACCCTACACAAATCACCCAAGCAAACCAAACAAGGTGAATTAAAACCCAAAAATATGCACCCCTCTAAAGTCTCAAGCATTTCGACGAGCAACTTGAAGCAGACCTACACATCAGGAAAAGAAAGATAGAGCCATCATCCGTGATTCACACTATTCGAAAAGGAACAAGTGCAACTAAATTCAAGAGGCCGACAAACAAGCAATTCTGGTAAAATGACAGAATTTTTAAAACCATCACAACAAAGAGACTAGGGGCAAAAATCCCACAACCTGAAAATCAAACATTACTGCTTATAGCTAGTGACACCGGAGAAGATGGAAATGTGTGGTCAAGGTTCAACCCTGAAATGCCCCAAAACCTGAAGCTAAGTCAAAGCTATCACTAGAGTTCTAGAATCAGTTTGGGCTTAACTTTTTCAAGCCTGATTTAATTCAGTGATATTTAGCATGTGTGTCAAATATGCTTGGAAAATTTTATGAGTATAGGTTCAAAAATATTTTTGCACAATTTCCAGCTTTTTGGAGGGAGATACGGTCAAATTACTAAAGAGGTGCAAATTAAGTCGGCATGAGTAAGTCTTTGGGCACAAAGATATCTCACAAATAGAATCCACAAACACCACACTGTGTCTATCTCTCTCCCGGTGGGGTCCATTGACACTGTGGTGTCCACAAAGGAGAGATAGAGACATTGTGGTGTTTGTGGATTGTGTTTGTGAGATTTTTTTGTGCCCAAAGATTTACTCTGATATAATTACCAAAGAGGAAAATTCTGTGATGTAGCCTAGTGGTGTTAGGTCTCAATTTGTTGTGATTTTGTCCAAAAATGCTGTAAGTTTGAAAATAACTTTGAGGCTCAATTATTAAATATACCCCTCAAGTTTGGTCACAGTCTCATTTTAGTCTTTATAGTTTCAATTGCATCAATTTGATCCCTGATGTTTTAAATTGTAAGGAATGTGATCTAGATATGCTATTCTAGGACGAAAAGAATTATGGAAGTCCATGTTTTTTCGAGCAAAAGTGGAACACCATTATTCTCCCACCCAATTCTTAGATCAGACTTAAACCACAGTGTCATTTAGATCTCTAATAAAACGGGTGACTTTCATTATTTGTTTCTCACAGAATGACACATCTCGGCCATATTGTTGGAATTAATTTTGTTTTATTTAAATTAGGAATTAATTCCCTTTCCTAACTTTATGTGGTCCATATAATAATATAGGTCTAATAAGGATGTAATTAAGAAAGTCTATATTGATAAGGATTGTAGGGGAATTAATTTCCTAATTCTAGTCTACTATGATGGAATGTAGAAATTAAGTCCTATTAGGAATTGGGTCCCCTCTCTCCCTATAAATATGTAGGTGGTTTTTCAAAAACCTGCAACATGTTAATACACAAAAAAAAATACACATTAATAAAGGTTTATAGGGCGAGAGGGAGAAATCCAATATCCAAGCTTTGTAGATTACAAAGTCTGATTCGTTACCATCACCGAGTAGCAGCCGCACGGTTCAAAGGTATTCTGTCTAAAGATTATGGTTATCGATCAAGGTATGTAATTTAAAGTTTCATCGTTATTATGTTGTGAGATCATAAAGATCAAAATCTTAGTAATTTTTGGTCTATGTCTTCTTAGATTTAGGTTTATGCGATTGTATGTTTCCGCCTTTATATTCATAGAATTTCTAACATGTGGTATCAGAGCGTAAAGTTTATTAATCTCATAATTCTCCACTACGGTTATTGTTTATAATTGAAATCCTTAAAGGGCTTAACATTTTTAGAAAAACTGTTTTATCATTTTTTGGACTGTTTATGAAAAGTTGACTTTCTCATAAATTAATGAAATTCGGACTGTTTATTAGAAATGTCAAAATAAACAAAACCAATTGCTATTCAGTTGCCTAAGTCATATTCTAGCCATTCAAGATCATTTAGGCCCCGAAAATCTCGAATTTGCCATTTTATGGTAATAATGTAAACAACCATATCTCTCTCCAGAAAATTAGTTTTTAAGTTCCGACAATTGATTTGAGACCCTAGAATCAAGCTTTACGTTTTTGTAGTGCTAACTCAAAATTTTTCTTTTTTGGAAAAATTTAATTTGCTCCGATTTTATGTATTCAAACTATTAAGGGTTGTTTTATCTTTTAACGGATATTCTAATACTCATGTGTATTTGGTTAGTATTACCATAATGCTCCAATCCATGATTATGGGTATTAGATGTATGTATTATATTTTAAATTGAATGTAATATCCATGCAACGCATGTTTTGGGTGTTTACCATAGTGTCCAATTCATGATTACGGGTATCATATGTATGTTTTAAAAATTACTGAGGTTATAATATTCATATTATGCATGTTTGGTGTTCACCACAGTGCTCCAATCCATCGTTATAAATATTAAAAATATGGCTAAAATAATTCTAACATTTATATTATGTTAGATTAGGTGTTCATCATTGTGCCCTAATTTCAAAATAATAAAAATTACACTAATGCTTAATACTTTGATGTTAATTTTAGTATTCATATTATGCAAGGTTTGGTGTTCACCACAGTGCCCAATCCATAATTGTGGATATTAGATGAGTGGTTAATCCTATTTTGATATTTATATTATGATAGATTAGGTGTTCACCAGAGTGCCCTAACTATAATAACAAATATTAGATTATTATGTCCGCATTCATACAATACATGTTTTGGTTGCTGACATGTCCAAACATAACAATGAATGCATGCCCATTGATATATTTTTATTTATTTAATTTATAAACATTAAGTGGTGTTGTATTTTTTAATTTAAAAAATACAAGACATCCACAGATGTCATGCTTTCTTTGATTGATTAATATATCACCCAATAAAGTGCCCTTAAATATTAATGGTTTATTATTACGTTGTGTATCATTATAGTAGCCATAGATTTGTAAGCAACTATGTTATATGATAAATGATTGATATTCGGAGGTTTGGATTCCCTAAACCTACATGCGTGAGGTTCTTTCTTCTTAATATTCTAATAATTGTTAGTCTTATTATAAACAAAATTTAGAAGTCCAATGTATTATGCTGAATTGACATTGAATAATTCAGATAAAATTTATTGATTCACTATTTGAATGAATATTCTTAATTATTACTGTTTTGTCGTCTATTGATTAATTTGTGAGTTTTCTTATATTTAATAGATTTGTAGTAGTTATGTTATTAGACAAATTCCATTGATATTAGGGTGTGTGTGACTGAATCAAGTATTTCGTGTAAAATCACTTGTACCCACAGAAGATTGGACTCCATGAAAGTAATTAATACCTATGACAAGTGGGAGTGATCTATTCGCTAATGAAAATTGCTCATCAAGTCACTTTTAGTGAGAGTGTTTAATTTTATATCCCATTAACAAGGAGGTAAAGTACTATATAAGGGCTGTAAAATGCATTTTGTTAGTTTGAATCAATATTTTAAATTACCCTAATAAGTAAGCTAACATGCATCAAGTGCAATAGTTCTAGTAGTGTTACAACTCAAGTCCCAAGACATTAAAATCTTAGAGTCATTCATGTCCATCTCATACTCTAAGCTTTCCTCATGGACAATAGATCACTCAAACACGCATAAAGTAAAGTAGTCTATCAATTCTATTGTGTGTTCAAGAATTGAAGAAATGAAGTATAAGAATAATAGAATTTGTTCATTTGACAATGGACATAAAGTGTCATGACCCATCCCGCTACGTGCAAAAATAGGACACGTGGCACACCAAGGCTCATCCAATTTCATTAAAGTAAAATAGCAGCAGAAAACATAAGTACAATCCTTTAAAAAAAACAAAGTTGTAAAAAGTTTAGTCCAGTTGGAGAAGTTTCGAAAGAATTCAGTTTTGAAAACAGAGGTCCAGTCGACTGAATGAGGGTCCGGTCGACTGGAGACCTGAAGCAGAAAGGTTTTCAAAAATCAACAGCCCATCCAGTCAACTGTGTTGGGGGCTCAGTCAACTAGGGCCTCAATTTCTCAGTCGACTGACTCCTCTAGTCGACTGTGCCTTAAGCGTAATCACAAATCGACATTTTTCATAAAAGGTCCAGTCGACTGAAACATGGACCAGTCGACTGGTTTTACCACAATTAAAAGTAGTGGCTAAAACTACACAGTGGTCCAGTCGACTGATCAAGGTTACAGTCGACTGATCCTTTGGCATTCAGCCCTGTTGTGAAGTTTAACAACTTAAGGTTCTCCAAACCAAAATCAACGCAACCATAACGATATTTCAACAAATTAAAATATAATTACGGGTGTCTGAATACAATATTACAATACTACGAATTAATTCATGATTCTATTACAATCTATTACAACTTCCAAATCCTCATACAAGTTTAGGAAAAGGAACAAATATATATATATATATAAACAAGGTGATTCCCCGTCGTTCCTTAACGGCCTCACTCCTCACTGTTCTTCTTGTTTTTCTTCTTACATGCAATGGAATAAATCTCCACTGCTGAGCTATATGTTGAGTGTACAATTCTAAATGTATGCTTATATGATAATCCATGGTTTAAAACATCTAAAACAATAGAAATGGTCTCTAGGGTGAGTGGTACGCATTCATCCGGTAAATGGAATCAATACCGTGGAAGGCCGACCTCTCCTACGCATCCCGTACACTGGTTGGGCCTTCCTCCATACTAGGTATCGTGTCCTGGTTGGGCCTTCCTCCATACCAGACACAACCATAATCAAAATCATCAAATCCTCAAGGTTCGAGGAGCTTACAACCCTGGATCAAATTGCACCAAACTCCCCTTTGACCCAAGTAGACACATAACATGCTCACATAAACAGTTAAACATGCTTTTATTGCAGTTTCACGTGCATAAGTAACGGGCCTAATTAATACATGAGTGTCGCCTAGATCCAAAATATCAAGGTCGATATTTAAAACATGACATTTCCATCTATTTCATAGATCTAGAATTCATACCTCGTGCAATCTCTCTGAAACTTTGAAGGATCAACTAGAGGCCCGAATAAACTTCGAATCTCAGATTCTACGCAATTCCTACAAGTTTTACCGGGTTTTCCCCAAATTCCTAAAAATAAGATTTTCCAAAAAGTTGGCCAAACGCTGCCTAAGAGGTATCAAATCGAAGCTCATTCTTGTGAAAATCTGACAAACGAAAGGTCATCGATCGGCGTCGTGAAGTCGTAGCCACCAAATCTCCTTTTCTCTCCTCTCTCAAGATATTTTTAGTAAGTTTTGCCTTAAGAAAATCTCATCCTCGTCTATTTATAGGCACGAGTTTCGTAAATTACGTTTATCTCCCCATGAGTGACCAAAACTTCTAATTATCTCCCGAAATGTCTTAAACGTCTACTTTATTATTTCACGAGTGAAAATTAAAATTTATAAAAGTTTTTGAATAAGCTCCGTTTGGGTCCAAAATAAAGATCCAAAACTAAATTCTATGGAATCTCTATACCACCTACCTTTTTATTTAACGTGTCATTCACGTTCTCACCACAAGTGTTCAAAATGCTCTATAGTGATAACACAACTACCAGAATTTACTCTACACAGGTAAATTTACTATTCACAAAAATACCAGATATGTTAAACAACATTTAAAGCACATAAATGTCATTTAATCGTGCCAATGCAAAATGAACTTTCAAGTACCCGTGTTTCCACTGACACCTCACCGTTGACCCACAGTCAGCCTCATTCACCATTATCAAATAACATTGATAATTCACAAAATCTAAATATGCATGATAACACCATGAAATTTTGAAACAGGTGTGACAACTCTCCCCTCCAAAAAGGAAGTTTGTCCCCAAACTTTACCTCATCGGTCGAAAAGATAGGGATATTCATTCCTCATTTTCTTTTTGTTATCCCACGTAGTTTCCTTGACTATATGACTACGCCATAGCACTTTCACCATTGGAATCATTTTCGTTTGCAATACTTGCTCCTTTCGATCTAGGATCTCTACCGGATGTTCCACATAAGTTAAGTCTTCCTGAATTTGCAACGGTTCTGGTACTATGATATTACTCGTATCCGTCATACACAGTCTCCATATCGATACATGAAATACATTATACACATGTTCCAATTCTGATGACAAGGTCAATCGGTAAGCCACAGGTCCTATTCACTCTAAGATCTCAAAAGGTCCTCTAAATCTCAGATTGAGCTTTCCTCTCTTTTTGAATCATACAATGCCTTTCGAAGGCGATACTCGTAATTAGACAAAGTCCCCCACTTCAAAGGTCATCGGTCATCGCTTCGAGTCTGCATAGCTCTTATATCGAATCTGAGCTACCTTAAGTCGCTCCTAAATCAATTTTACCTTCTTAGCAGTCATCTGTATTAACTTAGGTCCTAGCAACTTTCTTTCCCTAACCTCGGTCCAACAAACTGGTGATTGACATTTACGTCCATACAAAGCTTCATACGGTGCCATTCCGATACCTGATTGAAACCCGTTGTTGTAAGCAAATTCAATTAGCAGTAAGTATTTCTCCCTATCACTCCCAAAATCTAGAACATAAAGTCTAAGAATATCTTCTAACATCTGAATCATGTGTTCTGACTGTCCATCGATTTGAGGATGAAATGCGATACTGAAACTCAGTTTGGTACCCATAGTTTTCTGTAGACTTCCCTAAAATCTTGATGTAAAACTACTATCACGATCCGATATAATCACTGTTGGAATCCCGTGACCTCTCACAATCTCTTTCATATACAACTCTGCTAATCTAGATGGCTTAGTCGTCTTGATCGGT
This sequence comes from Hydrangea macrophylla, assembly GCA_033977485.1. Classification (NCBI taxonomy): domain Eukaryota; kingdom Viridiplantae; phylum Streptophyta; class Magnoliopsida; order Cornales; family Hydrangeaceae; genus Hydrangea; species Hydrangea macrophylla. Next base: position 61,865,277 of record CM066985.1, read on the forward strand.
AGGAAATGAGCTGATTTTGTCAATTGGTCCACTATAACCCAAATCTTATCGTTCTTGTTAGTCAACGTGGAAATCCCAAAACAAAATCTATTATGATCTCGTCCCATTTCCACTCTGACAGGTAATGGTTGTAGTAACCCCACAGGTACTTGTCTTTTGACCTTAAATTATTAACATGTGAAACACTCAGAAACATACTTAGCAATTTCACGCATCATACCTTTCCACCAAAAGTTCTCTCGCAAATTTTGGTACATCTTGTTACTTCCTGGATGAACTGAATATCTAGTACTATGAGCCTCCTCTAAAAGTCATTCTTTCAGGTCCTTCACATTCGGTACACATAACCGATTCCCCAGCATCAATACTCCTTGTTCTAAGGTAATCCCCGGTCATTTCCCCAAAGGTATCTCGTCTCTCATCTTGCACAAATAGAGATCGTGAAATTGCTCTACCTTGATTTCACCAAGGTAATCCCCGGTCTAATATTTGTAGAATAATTGGCCCGATAAAGAGGAAAAATTGGATAAACTTAACCCCATTTCTCTAGTTTGATCTGCACTTGTGTTTTAATTCATTTCTTTACACAGTGATGTACTTTCCGTGGTATGTTGTTGTGTTTATCCCTTTGAATGCAAGTTCTAAAGTTAGAATGAATAACAAGTTGAAAGGAATAGATCAAGAAATAAGAAGATGAAGTTTGGGTACCAATCGATTGATATCATACCAATCGATTGGCATTTTTACCAATCGATTGATATTTTTGTCAATCGATTGGTGAAAGCTGGAATCAATCGGCATTAATGGTGCAAGATCTCAGCAATCAGGACGACGACCAGCCTTTACAGAATGAACCTAGACGCCTTCAGCTCGTGGATATTACACTATATATAGAGGGGAGTGAAAAGGGTCAGGGGTTGGCTCATTGGTGTATTATTTTGTAGGATTTCTTCATATTTTCTTGGTTTTGAACAAGCACAAGTAAAGATTGTACATTTCGAATTCAATTTCAAGTTCAGGTTCCTTTCTTTCTACATTCTTGCTGTAGAAATTGCTTGATTGCAAACCTCAATATAGTTTTAGTTCAATTTTGATAGTTCTAATTTCAAAGATTTAATCCATGACTCCATTCAATTCCATTTCTCAATTTATTTTCATTCACAAAGTGCAAAACATGCTAGCTTAGAGTACTGGTTGGGAATAATGTGAAGAAACATTGTTCCCAGCCCACTGCCATGATTCTGTCTGAGAATCAGTGGCAATCAATTGGAAACGGAATCCAATCGATTGCCATAGATTCTGAACCAATCGATTGGTACTTTAACCAATCGATTGGAAGTCATTTCATACCAATCGATTGGCAACAATAGCAATCGAGTGGTATGCTTATGACTTGGGTTGAATCCTTTTAGTATTCCAGTAACTTCTATTTCAGTAACTAAGCTCAAATTGTCCTTTTTAAGTTCAAATTAAAAACTAATTTTGAAATAAAAGATCTTTTGATTAATTAACTCAATGAACACTTATGACGAACATGTCAATTATCCTATACTCGATTTGTTTATCATTGTTCATAGAGCTAGTTAGTTTAATTCCAGTCCTTCATAAATAAGTGAGGTAGTTGAACCACTAAGTATGTGAAATTCACATACTTAGTGTCTAGAATGCTTTACTTAATCAATTTCAAAATATGGAATACTAAAAGAAGAAGACCCCGGTTGTTCGTTATTGTTAAATCATGGTAGTGTCTGGTACCTTGTGGACTCACATGTTCCCAATTCTTTTTCATATTTAATTTCAAATCACAATTTTTAGTTCTATCTAGTTAAGTTATCGCTTTACTTTAATTTGTTTCTTTTTTTTTTCAATAGAACCATTAGAATCTCCACTCTATAAGAAAGCATCTTTTATTTTTCTTTAGGATTCAATCTAGGTTTCTTTTCCTCCATTTCCGTCCCTTGGGAGTACGACTCGGTCTTACCGGTTATTACTCGACGCGACCGTCTACGCTTGGATGTACTCTTAAGAGAACACATTTCCAGTCGTGTCAAGTTTTTGGCGCCGTTGCTGGGGACGGTAACAAAGGCCAGAATCTTTTGGATTGATCCGATCTTTTCTTATCCCATTTCTATCTTTCTTTTTCTTTTCATTCTTCAGAACACAAGCTGTATTGTTTGTGTCCTTCGATGTCCTTTGACTCCATTGAAGCTTTCATCACAGATCTATTTGAAGATTCCATCAATAGTGCTGATAATCCCATTTTTTTGCCCCGTCTATTTCTAACCCAATGTCTGACACAGAGAGCCAACAAGGAGAGAATAGGCATGACCTCATTGATGACGGTCAACGGCCTCTATGAGAACTCTTGGCTCCTGATCGAATAGCCACACCTTATTGTATCCGCATCCCTCCTCACACGGGTACATTCCATTTTCGTAATGGAATGATCCAACTATTACCCATATTTCACGGGATGGAGAAAGAGAAGGCGTACTTACATATTCGAGATTTTAAAGACGTTTATGGCACTTTCACAACTCAAACCTGCCCGAGTGATATAATCCGACTAAAGCTTTTTCCCTTCACCTTGAAGGACACAGCGAAGTCATGGTTATTGTCGCTCAAACCGAATTCTATTTTGACTTGGCCAGCTATTCATGAAGCCTTTCTCAAAAAGTTCTTCCCTAATCGATTAACAAATGACATCTTGAGACAGATCAAGATGTATAATCAAAAAGAGGAAGAAACTTTCGCTGAGGCATGGGAGCGTTTCAAGGATTTGTTACTGCTCTGCCCACATCATGGTTTCGAGAAGTGGCAAACAATAAGCTTCTTCTATGATGACCTTAGTCCAAAGTCAAAGAAACTCGTAGAAACTACTAGTGACGGTGAGTTTATGAGCAAGAATGCAGATCAAGCTGAAGCTCATTTCGAATGGTTAGCTGAACATGCACCAGAATGGGAAACTCAAGTGACGAGAACTCAAACTAGTTCGAGTTCAAGTAATAAGAGTATTTATCAGTTGAAAGTGGAAGATGGCTTAACGGAGAAATAGGAGCAACTGGCTCGTAAGTTGGAGGTTTTGGAAGCAAAGAAGAATCCAGTAATACAATTTGCTTCTGAAGAATCATGTTCTAGTTGTCTACAAATGGGGCATACCTCTCAACATTGCCAAACATACTCTGTTTATCAAGAATAGAGTCTAGTAGAGGTACACGCTGTAAATGCCCCTAGTCGATTCAACCCCAATGATAGGTGGAGTCATCCTGGTTTTGATCAAAGAAATAGTGTTGCCACAGCAAACCCATCTCAACAGTGGCAGCCGAATAAAGGAAACCAATACCGACCTCAAAACCAAGGGTACCAACAGGGCTACCAACCTCCTCCTACCTATCAACAAAATCAAGGGTATCACCAGAATCAATATCAACAAAATCATTCGCCTCAATCCAACTACAATCAGGGGGGCAATAACCAAACCTCATCTAACACCTACGTGCCACCTCATAAGAAGGCACAGGAGGATCCTAATACACTCATGATGCAGTAAATGATGCAGCTAATGAGTAAACTCAACACAAGTGTAGAGAGGTTAGCTGCTCAGCAAGGGGATTGAGAATGAATTATGTTCCCTGCACAACCAGAGCTAAATCCTAAAGGCCAACACTCGGGTACAGGGCCCTCGGGATTTGGACCACATGAGGAGGCCAAGGTTGTAATTGTGTTGAGAAGTGGAAAGGAGATTGAGAAAGTCTCTCTTCCCTCACACCCTATAGTTGATGATGAAGAAGAGGTAGAGAATGAAGAAGAATTGGTGGAAGAAGGAAGAGAGGGCGAAATAGTTGAGCCCAAAACAATAGCTCCTGAGGATACCAAAATAAAGAGAAGGCCCGAAAAAGAACCTCTCCTTGAGGAGGCACCCAAATACCCTTTTCCGACACCATATCCTCAGAGGTTGAAGAAACCTCAACAAGAGACCAAAAGTCAGGAGTTTATGGAGTTATTCAAGCAAGTGAAAATTAACCTTCCACTCCTTGATGCGATTAAACAAGTACCTGCCTATGCCAAGTTCTTAAAAGACTTGTGCACTGTAAAAAGGAAGCAAAGTGTGAAGAAAAATGCTTACCTGGCTTGCCAAGCGAGTGCGATTCTAAAACATGATTTGCCTCCCAAATACAAGGATTCAGGTATGCCAATGGTTTCTTGCATAATCGGTCAAAAGAAAGTGAACAACGCTCTACTCGACTTAGGTTCGAGTGTTAATCTCTTACCTTACACTATTTACCAATAGCTAGGGTTGGGAGAACTTAAACCCACTCGCATTACTCTCCAACTTGCAGACCGATCAATTATATATCCGCGAGGAGTGCTGGAGGATGTCTTAGTCTAGATTGACACCTTTGTCTTTTCTATTGACTTCATTGTTCTAGACACCGAACCGGTTTATAATGCTAAATCTCAGATTCTGGTGATCTTTGGACGTCCTTTCCTCGCAATGATTGATGCAACGATTAAAGTAAGGAGTGGAGTTATGACCATTGTGTTCGGGAACATGACATTGAATATCAAGATCTTTTCAACCCCAAAATTGAAGATTTTGATGATGAGGAAGAGGAAGTGAATTGGGTGGAGTTGGTAATCCAAGATTGCTTTGATTCAACTGCTCACTCTGATCCCGTGGAGTCCATTATGACTAACTCATGTTATGAATTGGATAGATACACTCCACAAGATGAGATGATGAGCCAGATATGTGCCGTATTGGAAGTTATGGAAGAGGAAGTTGTAAGGGCAATGTGGACGACCCAATACGAACAATTGCCACCAAAGACAAAGTTGCTAGTGCCGTCAAACTTGCAATTTCTGGAAATGGAATTGAAAGAACTCCCGAAGGAATTGAAATATGTATTTCTGGGAGAGTAGAAGGCCTTTCCTGTTATAATTTCATCTATTTTGAATCAAGAACAGGAAGGCAAACTGATAAAGCTACTCAAGCAACATAAAAGTGCATTGGGTTGGACTGTCGCCGATTTAAGAGGAATAAGTCCATCCATATGCACACACAAGATTTACCTTGAGGAAGACGCCAAACCATGTTGACAAATGCAAAGGCATCTTAACCCAAATATGCAAGAGGTAGTAAAGAAAGAAGTCTTGAAATTACTAGATGTTGGGGTGATATATCCGATTTTGGATAGTCCTTGGGTAAGTCCAACTCAAGTAGTGCCGAAGAAAGCTGGCATTACTGTGTTAGAGAATAAAAAAGGTGAACTTGTGCCAACACATGTGACCACAAGCTGGCGCATGTGTATTGACTATAGAAGATTGAATGCGGTGACTCAAAAGAATCATTTCCCTTTGCCTTTCATGGCTCAAATGCTTGAAAGAGTAGCGGGTCACCAATTCTACTGTTTCCTAGACGGTTATAGTGGTTATAACCAAATTGAAATTGATCTTGCTGATCAAGAAAAAACCACTTTTACCTGTCCGTTTGAAACATTTGCATATCGCCGGATGCATTTTGGCTTATGCGATGCACCTGCCACATTCCAGAGGTGCATGCTGAGCATTTTTAGCGATATGGTCGGAAAGATCATGGAAGTTTTTATGGATGATTTCTCTATTTTTGGAAGTAGCTTTGATGAATGCTTGGGAAATCTCCAAAAAGTGTTACAAAGATGTGAGGATAAAAACTTGGTCCTCAATTGGGAAAAATGTCACTTTATGGTGACAAAAGGAATTGCATTGGGGCATATAGTTTCTGTCGAGGGAATACAGGTAGATAAGGCAAAGATTGACATAATTTCTAATCTCCATGTTCCTACTACAGTGAAAGACATTCGATCGTTTCTAGGTCACGCGGGTTTTTACCGGAGGTTTATTAAAGATTTCAGTGCTGTATCTAGGCCACTGTGCCGACTCCTTGTTAAGGACCAACCATTTGAGTGGAATAGCGAGTGCCAAGAATCCTTTGATAAACTTAAACATCACCTCACAACAGCTCTGATAATGCAATCTCCGAATTAGAGTCTTCCTTTTGAGCTAATGTGTGATGTAAGTGACACAGCGATTGGAGCTGTATTAGGACAAAGGAAAGACAAGAAGCCTACTGTGATCTACTATGCTAGCATAACTCTTGATGGAGCTCAACAAAATTACTCCACTACCGAAAAGGAGTTGCTGGCAATTGTATTCGCACTGGAAAAATTCAGGCAATATCTTATTGGCTCACAGATCATTTGCTTCACTGATCATGCCACGTTAAAGTATCTGCTATCCAAAAAGGATACCAAATAGCGATTAATACGCTGGATTCTCCTGCTCCAAGAATTTGACTTGGTTATCAAAGATAAAAAGGGGGTGGAGAATGCTGTGGCCGATCACCTTTCTCGATTGACGTTTGAAGATAACTCCTCACAATCCATTCTGATCCGTGAATCTTTCCCAGATGAACAGCTTTTTGCTGCTACCAGTTTGCCTTGGTATGCAGACATTATCAACTACTTGGCAACAGGGGAAACCCCATCCCATTAGTCCACCCCCGACAAAAAAAGGTTTTTATTCATCGCAAAATGGTTTTACTTTGATGATCCGTACTTGTTTAAGTACTGTGCGGATCAAGTAATTAGGCGATGTGTTCCCGAGGAAGATATCTCTCAGATTTTAGCTTTCTGCCACTCAGAAGCCTGTGGCGGTCATTTTTCAACTCAGAAAACTGCTCAAAAGGTGTTTAGCAGTGGTTTCTACTGGCCGACAGTTTTCAAAGACTGTTATGCATTCTGTAGAGCATGTGCTAGATGCTAAATGTTAGGGAGCTTGTCTAAGAGAAATGAAATGCCGATGACCCTGATTATCACTATTGAAATTTTCGACTTCTGGGGCATTGATTTCATGGGACAATTCCCGCCATCCTCTCATCACGAATATATTCTTTTGGCGGTCGAGTACGTGTCCAAGTGGGTTGAAGCCATTTCGATAAGGAAAAATGAGCATAGAACAGTGATCTTATTCTTGAAAGAGAATATTCTTTCAAGATTCGGAACACCGAAGGCCATGATTAGTGATCGTGGGACCCATTTCTGCAATAAGCCTTTTGAGACACTGATGAAAAAATATGGGGTTAACCATAAGATTGCTTTATCATATCACCCACAGTCAAATGGTCAGGCAGAGCTAGCCAACAGGGAGATCAAACATATCCTGGAAAAGACTGTCAACATCAATAGAAAGGATTGGTCTTCACGTCTGACTGATGCTTTGTGGGCATATAGGACAGCATACAAGACGAACCTTGGAATGTCTCCCTATAGGTTGATTTATGGAAAAGCTTGCCATTTACCTATGGAACTAGAGCATAAGGCATACTGGGCCACCAGATTGCTCAATTTTGACATACATAAAAGTGGTACATTGAGGAAGCTATAGCTTAATGAATTGGAGGAGATCCAAAATGATGCTTACGATCGTGCTCACACATATAAATCCAAATTAAAAGCTAAGCATGATCGATCAATCCTGAGAAAGAAGCTCGAACCCAGACAGAAAGTGTTACTTTATGATTCGAAGCTTCATCTTTTTCCTGGTAAGTTGAGGTCGAGATGTATAGGACCATTTATTGTCATAGAGGTTTTTCCTCACGGGGTAGTGGAAATTGTAATCCCCAAGAATGGTAATGCATTCAAGGTTAATGGGCAACGCCTAAAACTATTTTTGGAAAGGTTTGAACTAGAGTCAGAGACCATCCAACTGGATGATCCTGACTATTCTTCTTGAAAGTTGAAAAATCCTGTTTGTTGTATAATAGTTTCTCTCTTTCTTTGTGTGTTTCATTATTTCCTTATGTCTTCCTTTTGTTCTTATTCTGTCTTTTTGTTGGCTATAGGATGAATTCACTGCATCACCTACCACATTTGCTCTACCATGGGGTCCGTTCTCTAGGAACCCCAGAACAGAGAGAACAAGAAAGGCCAATTTTTACTCCGCTTTCTGACTCATGCCCAGATTCCCCTAATGCGGCAATCACTAATATGAATACCTGGGATTTGTTGTGGGTGATTCGAAGAATTCTGGAAGACCTTCAAATCAATTCGGATGGAGAAGTCGTGGAGTACTTCGTGGATTATGCTGAAGGAGAAGATCTTTCTTCCCCAGAATCTGAGCAGAATTGATAACTCCCGTAGCAAATGAATAGGACAGACTTTGTTCTTGTTTTCTTTCTTTTTGTTTGTTTGTCTTTCAACCAAGATCTTGTACCCTTGGATGATAAAAATCCAATTTGAACAATAAGATTGATGATTTTTGAATAAATTCTTCCTACTTGTGTGTTGATAGGTGTCTTTCCCTATTTGGATGCTTGTATTCCTGTATTTTACCTCTATAATGCATTTTCAAAATGTTGAGAGTAATTACTTGAAGAATAATTGGGCTACCATGAACTTTGAATCTCAATCGATTGAACTTGAACATCAATCGATTGAATTGTTTTATCAATCGATTGACATATTTTGTCAATCGATTGACAACTCTTCTAGACGTAAAGTCTGTTCTTCTCCCTCTCCCTCATTTCATTTAAAACCAACGAGAGAGAAAGAGAGAGAACCCAGGCAATTTTGGGCGTGTGGAGAGAACCCCTACCCATTCACTACCATCCTCTCCATCCTCTTCATTGTCACCATCATCATCCTCATTTTTCACCATCACCGTTGGCCTCACCATCTCCACCGCCACTGTCATCACGTGGACAGAGGGAAAGAAGAAGGAGAGTGATTTTGAGCCACCAATTTTAGCATCATCACCATCACATCATCATCAATCTCAGTCACAATCGTCTCTAGGCGTGGGTTCTGCCACAATTCTTGATCAAGGTGACCCCCCAAACCCACACCTATATTTGTCCTTAATTCTTGATCAAAATGATAGAGGGCGCCCCTCATGGTCCTAAGACCACTAAAATGCTTGAAGGGGGATGTGAGACCTTGTTGTGGGCAGCCCCTTTCATTCGCTGATGTCAATCGATTGACATTAGGGTTCAATCGATTGGAACTTATCTTCAATCGATTGACAATTTATGTCAATCGATTGGTATAAAGCAGAGAGCAGAGTCTTTCTTTTCTTATCCTAACTCTCTGGTTTGCTTTCAGCTCTTATGGCTCCCAAGCCTAAGGACAGTGGGCCCCATCCAGAGAAATCCACTTCGCTTGATATTCCTAACCCACCACTGGCTCATAGGTTTAGGAACGGCAAGGAAAATACCTGGTTCTTGAAATATTTCAAAACCAGGGATGTCATGTTTGAGCGGCAATTTGAAAATCTTTGGAACGATGACAAGCCACCATTCTATCTCACTCGGTTGCGCTCATTTCCAAGCTGGATCCCTGTCCGTACCATTCAAAAGAAAGTGTATGCTTCTTGGATTCGATCAGCCTATACGAGTATGGTTAAGGCCCCGAATGTTCCATACACCTATTTTTCTTGTGTTCAAGGGCGTCAGATCAAGTTTAGTCCTGCCACAGTGGCCAGAGCTTTGGGTATTGCTGAGTTACCTGATCACCTGTATCCTATCCATGCCGACCGCCCTTTCCCTTCTTTTGATGTTGTGGCTACAGAGATCTCATGTCACGCCCCGGAGTAAGCCAAAAATAGGGAAAATAAAAATTTTCCTTTATGGGTCCGTAGACACGGGACTAGTTTGTTAACCATCCTGTCCTTCTAACTCCACACCGTGCAATCATAAGGGAAATGCTAGAGCATAAGCATGATCTAAACTTATCAGAGTATAAATACAGCAGCGAAAATTAAACAAGGGTTACAATAACTTCAATCTTAATACAAGAGGCCATACTAAACAATTTACATAATCTTAAAACTTGAGAAACTGTCTATCAGATCTTGGGCAGGGCTTTATTCTCCTTGACTCCACGGTACTGCATCCTGAACTCTTCTATCTATCTCCAAACCTGCAACACTCTGGGCATACGAATGCCCAGGGCGTAACATGCTGTCAGCCTTGGAACAAGGCTGAGTGAGAGTCTCAACCGTACAATAATCAGTAATTACAGAACATCTCTCAACTCACGTCATAGTTTAGTACTTTAAGGTGTGGTTAGTCTCTTATCAAAAGACGCATTCTCACCACGTCATAGCAGAGGTCTCAACAAGACAGGTAGACAGATATACATAATATCATAGAATACATTCTCCTTATTTTATCCTCGTGCGTGCAAATGCATGACCAATGTGACTTACTCCCAACTCTTTTAAAAGACACTTGCTTTTCAAAACCATTTCATTTTAAAACCAAAACTTTCCAAAACTAAATCATTTCGAACTAAACCCTTTTTGCTCATCAATTCAATCTCATCATTCACTCTCTCTTTCTCATCCACTGGACAACACACGGTATATCAAGGATGACAACATGTTATCACGGCCAATTCATACTCATCCCTTGATAGGCCACCAGACGTCTTCACGGTGCACACTATCTGTAAACAAGAAACTGGCACATGGGACGTCTTCAACCATGTGTATACTCTCACCGGTCGTCTACACGACTGAGAAGTATATTAGAGCACTAGCCGGACGTCTTCAACGATACATGGGACATCTTCAACCATGTATGCGCATCACCGAACGTCTTCAACGGCGAGAGGCGCGCTAGGAACCCTAACCGTTCATGTCCACCCGATTCGTCAGCCGTTGATCCATCGGATCTAGAAATCACATCTCTTTCACATTCACATATCTCATCTCATTCACATTCTCATCAAACACCTCTCTTTCTCACACATTGCATACTGACACATGTCATGAAATGCAAGTGAGCCCACTACCGATACCCATATGCAAAACCACTTTCATTCTCTTTATTATTATCATAGCATGCGTTACTTATTCCAGTCAACAATATCGTAAAACGTGCATTTAACAATTTGCAGCAGAAACGTAACATATAGAGCATGGATCACATAACATGGATTTGATACCGACAACCATATAGATAAAACCCTTGACATGCTCACGTATGCGATAACACTACCATAACATGCTTTGCATAGTCTTACAATTATTGGAATACACGTGACATCATAAATCAGCATATCACTTATACAAAATATCATACAGGTAGCTTTTAAATTAATCTTATTAGGATTAGAGTGAGGTTAGGAAACTCACCTCGAGTCACCGATCCTCAGAAAGCAGATAACCGTCAAGTTCTACAATAATAAACGGAATAAACAGTAATAATGTATGAGTACAACTATAGGGGCAAAAATGGTAATTTTACCAAATGAAGTCATCAACCTCAAGGTAGAGATCTACGTGTCATTCTAAGTCCAACACCATTGACTAGACTCAAATCGGAGTCTGTCACGTTTTACGAGGCAAAAGGTAGGGCTTACTATACTAATGCGAGCCCTAAAAGACAGGCCATATTTTCGACCGGGTCGAAAAGTCACCAAACTTTAAGGGAATGTTCTAGACATTATTCTAAGACTCTGGGGACTGACCGCGTAATTTTCGGAGTCCTGAATTAATTATTATGAATTATTGAAGATAATATATACTAGAAAATACCCGAAACGGAATTTAAATACATAATTATAATTATACAACGAAATCATTACTTAGAAGTATTTTTATTAAATACTAGATATTAAAATACACCACCAGTATTTATCTCATAATTTTCGGAGCTCGTTTGGTATTTTTAATAATTAATATACTCATAAATAGTTCCTTATTAATTATTAAAAATATTAGACTATAATATTATAGCTTTATAGCTTACAATATGTAATAAAATAGTCCCAGGGTCATTACCCAAATTTTTTAGAATTTATAAATACATAGAGGTATTTATTAACTATTTAAAACTGATATTTATTATTTATATTAACCATATAAATAATAAATATATAATATATCTATAATATAATAATGATATATCGAATATTAAAAATAATATTCTATAATATAAAACATTAATGGTATTAATTATAAACCATTTATAATTATTTAAACTATTTAAAACATTTTAAACTAATTAAAACTTAATAATAATAATAATAATAATATTAATCAGACCCGACGGGTCAACCCGAACCGACCCGAGACTAAACAGGTAACCAGGATACACTCTCAAGGAAGCCCAAAACGCGTGACCCGATGGTCAGACCCGACCCAACCGAAATCTAAATGGATTATCCACTAATACATACAAGAAAACCATTCGGGTTGAACCCTACCCACACCCGAAACCCAATCCTACTCACAAACTAACCCAACCCATTGACCCACACCCAAACCAACCTGACCCAAACCCAACACCATTTACCCTCACAACAAGGCCCGACCCAAAACCCGAATCCCAACCCGACGCCAAAACGGCGTCGTCCCACTTATGGGAGACCCGTGGGTTTTCTTAACCTGCCCAACCCGCTATCCTAGCCCGTTCCCACTCACATCTAAACCCTGCCCAAATCCATACCCAACCCGGCCTAAACCCACTTGTTATAACCCGAAACCCATACGGGTTTCATTTCTTCTCCGGCGAGCCATACGCCGCCGGCGAGTCGCGATTTGGCCGGAAAAGCTTCCATGCTGCATAACTTGGTCATTTCTCCATAGAAATAGCCCATTCCAACGCCATTAGAATGGATTCTCCCTCCTCTATGGCATACTTTAAGCTTAAATCCTAGTTCTCTCGTTAAGGGTCCTACCAGTTGATTATTCTTTTCGGCCAAGATTAGGAATAATGGCCTGCATGGCCAAGTAAATGAGCTCCAAATCAAAACCTGCTACAATGGGGTTCTTCTGGGACCAAGGGGGTCACAATGGTATGGGTTTTAAGAGCTTTGGTTGTGATTTCAAAATCAAGCTCCATTATGGAGCTTCAATGGCCGCCGGAGCTGACAGAGAGCCTTAGGCTCTGTTTGGGGCCGTGCATGTGATCCTAGGTGCTCCTAGATGACATGCAGAGGTCCAAAATGAAAAGAGGGTGGTTGAGTTTACCTCAGGAGTTCTCAGTTTCTCTCTAGCTCCTCAAATCATCTCTCTCTTCTTTCTTCTTCTTCGTTCTACTTCTCCTTCTTCTATACTTCTCTGGTTCGTGTGTGTGTGTGCTGCGTACAGAGAGGGTGTGGAGGGTTGTGTGGTGGACAGAGTGGGGATGTAGTGTGTGTGCAATGTATGAGTGTATGGAGTTTTCTCTTCCAATCTCACTCTTCTCACTCTCGGGTCTCTCTTCTATACACAATCTATATGGACAGATTTTGGGCTTGGGAGGGCGGCTCAAATGAGGGGGGTGGTGAGGGGGTGTGTATTTATAGAAAAAATTTGAGGTAGGGGGGGGGGGGTTGGTTGTGTGCAATAGGTGCACCACCAAATATGTGCATGTGTATGTTGTGTGTGTCCAAGGGTGGATCATCAGGGTGGGGTCCACTTGGTTCCTAATACAATGTGGGTCCCACTCATGGGTAGGTACACTATTGACTATAAGTGAAACTGAAAAATGTACACCTGCACCAAAATGTGTACGGGTCTAAAAGCAAATCTACCTAAGGTTTCTAATTAAGAAAATCCTAATGGACCTTCTGTAATCGTCAGCACGCTGACGTCATCACTTCTAATCCTACGTGGAATTTTTGGGGAAATTTCTGGGTGCTACATCTCTACCCACCTTATTTGAGGATTTCGTCCTCGAAATCTAGAGTTTGCTAGGTCTTAAGATGTACAAATCCCTATCCATTAGGTTAGTCGTTCTATACCAACTCAGGCGCTCTTATCAATCTAAATGGTCTATCGGACCATAAGTTGTTGTCAACTGTTCCAGGGTTTGAGTTCCTGGAAATACATCAGCTCCTCCTCATAATTTCTCTCGAAATGTCCCAAACATCTTGGAATACCATCCCCATATAAGATTCAACGTTCTGGCAGTGGGCATGGTACCTTCGGCCTTCCATTCTGTTCAGTGCTAGGGTTGATTTACTAATCTGCGAGCTCTCTTTCTGGATCTCTGTGGTGGTGGAGCATTGTTATGAACTTCTTGTTCGGGACAAACTTTGCGTATGTGACCAGCCTTTTCACAATTGAAACACTGCACCTGTTGCCCTGTGAGTCGTTTCGGTGCTGTCCATTCTTTGGAGTGGTGTCCAGGTATTCCGCAGTTGTAGCAGATGTCACGTTGCTTGGCTTGTGTCTGAACGACTGTCTGACTAACTTTTCTGTCACTGATTCGCTGTCTCTGGTTAGGCTTCTGGGTATGTTCAGAGTTTTCTCCAGTGATTACAGACTGCATTCGAGCGGTTACCCGTGACACTTGATTGCCTCTTCGACTTCCTCCTGGGTTGGTTGCCTGGAACCAATGATCTTTTCCTCCTTGTTGATGGCTTTCTAGTTTCTTGCTGTTCAGAGATATGTTCTCCAGTTGTGTGGCTAATTTGATCATTTCTTCGAATGGTTGGTCAAGGTATACTGCTGCTGTCTTTTGAATGTCTAGATTAAGTCCTTCCTAATATTGCAGTGTCTTATTTCGCTGAGTATCTACCATGTAGGGAGCAAATCGCGATAGTCTTTCAAATTTTGTTGTGTATTCTTGTACTGTCATGTTGCCTTGAACTAGCTCTATGAATTCCTTTTTCTTCTTGTTTCTTTCTGTTCTTGGGAAATACTTTGCTAGGAATTTCGTTTTGAATGCTTCCCATGTCATTTTCCTTGTAACATCTTCACCCACTGTAGCTTCGACAGATTCCCACCAGTCTGCTGCCGAATACGTCAATTGAAAAACAGCCAAGCGTCTTTTCTCAGTCTCGTTGCATTCGAAGGCTTGAAACATTCGTTCCATATCACGAAGTCATTGTTCAGCTTCCCATGCTTCCGTTATTCCAGTGAAAGTCCCTGGTTTAAGTGCACGAAATCTCTCAAGTAGTTTATCTCTGGTCTGACGAGCATTTCCGTTGTTGATTACGCGGTCCAGGTGGTCACTTGCTTGCTCCACACGTCGGACAAGGGCTCGTATCAATCCTGTTGGATCCACTGCTGGAGGTATCACATTTGTTGATCCGTTGGGTGAATTCTGAGTATTCCGTTTTCTCTTAACCATGGTGTATGCTAGCAAGGGTTATACCTACAAGTTGACACCTATTTGGTCAATACCTTATCTTATCTCATTTGATCACATGACAAAATAACAATAACAGTTCATTGAGTCAACAGAGATTCCTAACATATAATGGTCGCACTACAAGAAAAAACCCTTTTTATGACTTTTTTTTATTTTGGGCTAATGACTATTTTAAAAAAAGAGTCATAACAAATACTTTTTTCTAACATATATGACTCTTTTTGAAAACATAGTCATAAGATTGGTAAGTGGTGTTTTATTTACGACCATTTTTTTTATTAGTCATAAATAATAAGATTGTTTATGACATTTTTTTTAAAATGGTCACAAATAATAAGATTTTTTATGAAAGTTTTTTTTAAAATGGTCATAAATAATAAGAGTTTTTATGACAGTTTTTTTTTAAATGGTCATAAATAATAAGAGTTTTTATGACAGTTTTTTGAAAATGGTCATAAATAATAAGAGTTTTTATGACAGTTTTTTTGAAAATGGTCATAAATAATAAGACTTTTATGACTTCATTTTTTGGTAGTTATAAATATTCTTTATTTTTATGACTCTTTTTCTTTGAATTCTACAATCAAACGTAAGTACTGTTGTGGGAAAAATAGTGAAAAAAAGACAATATGCAAAGATTTTTAAAGTTAAGATTCTTGATTAGGGAAAGGTCCTCTGTACAAAAATATTTTGTGAAATTTTACTTGGCATACACGAATATTATGTGAAATTTCACTAAATCTTTACATGAATATTAAGTGAAATTTCACTGAAATCGACCTTTGAGAGATTAGTTTTTAAGAAATTACTTTTTGAAATTGGACTATTAACACTTGATAGTTACTTTTAGTGTCACAAATTTAGATTTTATTAAGAATCATATTAGATTTTTTATGACAGTTTTTTGAAAATTATCATAAAAAATAAGATTTTTTATGACATGTTTGTGAAAAGTGTCATAAATAACAAGACTTTTATGACTTCATTTTTGGGTAGTCATAAATATTCTTTATTTTTATGACTCTTTTTCTTTGAATTCTAGAATCAAAGTACTGTTTTTTGGGAAAAATAGTGAAAAAGACAATATGCTAAGATTTTTAAAGTTAAGATTCTTGATTAGGGAAATGTGCGCTGTATAAAAATTTTAAATGAAATTTCACTTGGTATACATGTAACACCCCGTTTTTCTTTATATAAATATTCATTTAAAAAAACAAAATAATGAGACAACCTAAATTTTTGTGTATACAACCATGGTTATTTATTTATATGTGTGTATTTATTTTATTCATTAATTATTGTGTGAAATTTTATAGAGCTAAGTGGTGGAATTAAGTTATAAAAACTTAAGTTGAACAAGTCATTGAAGAATTGATGTGTTTATTTTTTTGTAGTGATTATAGGCCCCGTGAATGTGTTAATTTGTGTTTTTAACATTTAAATTAAGTACCCGGGTTATGTACACCCATTGGGTCACTCATTTTAGAACTTTAGAATGTATTTCGAGCCCATATAAAGCCTTTTTGTGAGGCCCCTAGACAAAAAACGGAATTTTTAGCCTTTTGTGTGTTTGTGTTATAATATATGTAGGTGTATCATATATACATACATAATATACCTCCTAGGGTTTTATAACAAAAAGAAAAGAAAAGAGAGACATGAGAAAAATAGAGCAGTCAAGAGAGAGAGAGAGAGAGAGAGAGAGAGAGAGAGAGAGAGAGAAGAAGAAGAAGAAGAAGAAGAAGAAGAAGAAGAAGAAGATAATAAGAGAAGAAAAGAGGAATCCCAAATATTGTTTTGCGAATCTTCATCAACATTGAAGTCCTAAATCGGTGAGTTAACTTGTTATTTTCTTTCAATCTCGTTTGATTGAAATTTAAATGGATAGATTATTAAATTAGTATGGTTATGGGTTATGAGATTTAGGTTTTTATTTACAATGATTGAAGTTATGATTTGAGATTTATAGATGAGCCTTGGATATACATTTGAGCAATTATTCAATTTTCGGATTTGGGATTTTCACGGATTAGATTTTAGTAGAAAATTCCTAATAAATCATACGTTACATTTTTCGTGATTCTGTCCGCAAGCCTGTAGGAAACGCAATTCTAGACAACTTTCGTCTAATGGTATTTTTCCCAATTCTGCATCGTTTGGGCAGAAAATTCATATTACAGTAGCAGTTTTATGAATGTTAAAATAAGCGTATTTGCTATATCATATTTTTGTGTGATTTCGTGTTCGTTAATATAAATTAATTTATTTGTACATAGAAAGATATGAGTTCTCATGTATAGTTGAGCTTTGTGAAATTATGACTGTGTGATTTTGTGTGGGTTATGAATCTGTGTGAACATGTAGCTGTTAATATAATTTTAACGAAAATTTGAGTTGAGATATATGAATCTCTTACGAAGTAGAGTTTTGTGAAAAACGTGGATGTATGAACGATAGAAAATCCTTAGAGTTCACCACTGCTCCTTATGATTTTAGGCGGCGACTTCGTGGATGACCCGTCCTTGTGTGATTAGACGACGACTACGTGGCTGACCCGTCTCTTCATTATTTTAAGCCTTATGCCCGACTTGTTGGTCTATTTCATGTATATCTAGACATTATTTTATTGACGTCAAGAACGTAAGGACTAGCCTTTCGGTGTATACTCAAATCCCAGTGATACCCCATGGGAGTTGGGACCGGAGTGGGAGTTAGTATTACGTTAGGAGACACATGGGATAGTGTAGGCTGGACCATGGATGGGTGGCCGAGGTGGTGAACATAAGGTGTAATAAAATAAAATACTTTGTGGTGTTTTATTCTTGCGTTTAGAAGTTGAATTATAATTAATTACCTCTTATTGTGGTTGCATCGTAGAAAGTTGTGGACGCTTAGTCATCGAATTTTCTAATAATTTTTCGTGTTGTAATCGTTGTGTGTGAGAATATTGTCTTGAAGTGACGTTTTATTATCTAATTTTAACTTTTAATATTGTCTTGAAGTGGACTCAAGGCTTTAAATTTCAAAGGGAAAAGAAGGCCAAAACCAATTTGGCAATTCGTAAAGGTAATTAAATCTGAATAAAAACATGGTAGATATAATGGTAGCTGTTTAAATTATACTTAGTATGTTATGGTTAATGTATTGATATAATGTATGTTGCGGTTATTCAATTGTTGCTGGATATGTTTTCATTGTTTGAAATTTTTGGGAGGTTCTATTTATAGAGGAGACTCTGTCGAAAGTTTTAGAAATTTTAGGTCAACATTCATTCCAAGATAAGTTAGTTTTACCACGACTTGTGATTGCAGTAATTTATTGTTTGTCTAATATTTGTTATACATTTATTCATAGAGACCAAAGCAACCAGGAAATTATGAATGTGGATACTATATGTTACTTTTCATGAAAGTGATAATGGAGAATCCATCCAAATCTATCAAGATAAAGGTATTATCATAGTATTCTTTGTAAATGTGTCGCCAAATTTTCTCTTTTTCTTGTTTTGCTTTGATTCATAAATTGTGGAATTTTTTTTTTCATATGTGTTGGAGGTGGTGATGGTGTTGTTGTGGGGAGGGAATACATCCTTAACATCTCATTCTTTCCTGAACTTTTTCAGATGAAAGAGTTGTCTCAAAAAGTGAAATATGAAAGCCACGAGCTAAATGTACTTCAACTTGAGTTCATTGAGTTCATTCAAGAATACATTTAAGTATTGAAAATTTCAACATTTTTTCCTTTTTCCAGGTAATCTATATTTTTACAATTTAAGAAAATTATATACTCGTTATATAGAATCTAATACATTGATTTCATTTTTGTTTCAGTGTTACACAGTTAGACTACATGGAACAAATATTGCAAATAAGTTGATGTACTAGCGGAGATTGAAGAGTTTAAATAGACACTAATCTTGTTTTTATTTATTTATTTATTTATTTTTATTTTTTTTTAACAATGTTGCATATACATTATTGGTTTGTTGGTTTAATACATACTTAGTGGTTACTGTTACATTTTTCTTGTACATAACTAATTATTAGATTGATTATTGAAAAATTTTGGTTGGAAGGAAGATAATATCTGAATATGGTTCTTGAGTTGATTTGTAACATGTATGTTTTGATGATGTATTTGAATTGTGTAATCTTGATTGTTGGATTATCAACAAAATATTTTTTTTCTTTAAATGTGTTTTATATTATATATGACTGTTTCATAACAAACAATCATAAATTAGCAATAGTTCTACTAAAGTCATAAATAGTGTCATTATTTATGACTTTTAAAATGTTATTTATGACTGTTTAGAAGATTATTTATGACTATAAAAAGATTATTTATGACTTTTTGAAGGTTATTTATGACTATTTTAAATATTATTTATGACTATTTAAAGGTTATTTATGACTTTTTTGAAGATTGTTTATGACTTTTTAAATGGTTATTTATGACTAATTTGAAGATTATTTACGACTTTTTAAAGGGTTATTTATTACTTTTTTGAAGATTATTTATGACTTTTTTGAAAAGCTATTTATGACTTTTTTAAAGATTATTTATGACTTTTTTAAAAGGCTATTTATGACTTTTTTGAAGATTATTTATGACTGTATCAATTAAAAAATAGTCATAAACAATTTGAAAGCACTCATTTTTTATGACTATTATTTTAGAACTGTTGTAAAAGTAATAATTATTTATGACTTTTTTTAACAAACTCGAACTTATTTATGACTGCAATGTTATGACTTATTTTAAAAGCTTAAAAAAGAGTCATAAATATACATTCATGACTCTTTTTTAAAGTCATAATAAGGGTTTTTTGTTGTAGTGTCGTCACAACTACTACTAGGATCAAGGGTAAGGCATTCCTATCCTTGGTCTTTCTAGACTCTAGGCTGAGCTGACTGTTCGAGATATATCTCAGGAAATTCATCAGTGCCTAAGCATCTATCGACCAATGGTCAATCTTATATTCTTATTAGTAATAAACGTATAAGAGGTAAGATTAGCAATGAATTAAAAGTAAGAATTTGTCTCATCCATACAATTACGCTTAAGTTAAGTCACAAGCAAACTACTACTGATCAGAAAATAAAAAGGTACAGAAAAAGTACGAATACTAGTTCTACCCATTTGGAATACATCAAAAGAATTGGAATAAAAACATAAGATGAACTAGCTAAGAATCCATCCTCCATCTCTCTCAACATCAGAGTCTGAGGTCACCTCTCCTAAGTCACTGGATGGTGGAAAGTCAATCGGAGGGATACCTATAAATGCATCCCAGGCTGGCTCTAGGGGCCAATCAGGGTCCTCTATCATCTCAGGCTCCGCTAGTGGGTCTTCATCTGGATCATCATCTGAGTCATCATCAGAACGTGCAGGGGTAACAAAGTGTACTATGTCCTCTTGTGGCCCGTCCTGGTCATGGATCGCAAGGTTTCCAAGGGCATGAGGAATCTCCTCCATCTCAGCAGACAGCAAGCACGGTGCTACCACTCTATGATATGCTAACTCTGGAACAGGTCTCTCATGGAAGAAACAACGTGTCCACTTCCTTATACTCTAGCAAACTTTATGCCTGATGGTGTTGCTAACATGACCAAATCCTCGGGGGGCAACTGTCTCTCCATGGTGACTCTGTACTGTCCATCCGCAGCATCGTACTCTATCTGGTGCTCCATGCTAACCTGCCCAACACAGAAAACTAACTTAGTATTGATGCTAATTAATGAAATATCTTAAAGTTTCATAGTGACAAGGGGGTACCTTTCTTAATTCTATCTAAACCTTGAGTTACTGCCAATTGTTCCAAGTCTGACTCCCTGAACCTACAAAAGTTCCTACTTCTGTATTTTACACTTGTGACTTCTATGGCTCAACTCATTGCGGGGATTTATTAGTCATTCTTATAGACTAAGAGAATACAAATTTAAATAAATTACTAGTTATAAGCGAGCAATATATCCATGTGAAAATATATATATCAGGTTAAAGATAATCTCCATAGATAGATTTAAACATAGTGCAACATAGTTACAAAAAACATTTACATTAGAGAGTACGTACGCTAAGTAAGTACATAGTAGGGAATAGTGCCAACAACAGATACATGAAAGGCGTACACATTACTACTACTACGTGTTACATGCCTGAGTACAGCTATATACACAAAAGATGGACTACTAGTTCTATTACAGAATCCCTTAATCATCCAAATCCTCGACCTTCGACTTTCCTTTCTCAGCTATGTCTCTCTTGGGTGGTTTCTCGCCCGCATTCTTAGTTAGGTCAACATTGACTGCGGAATCAGCATCCTCCACAGAATTGGTCTCCTTTGCCGGAACTCTTACATCATCATCCTTCTCCCTATCAGTCCCCATGACTGGCTCAACAGTCAAGGGTGTATCAGCTATGGACTCCTCTGGTACCGGGGGTGGCATAGCAAGAGATGGTCCTACGGGTTCTGGTGAGGGCGTCAGCTTAACTCGAAAAGTCATGACTCGGAGGGTATAGCTGTCATGAGTCATCCTGGCTGCTTCCTGATGAACAAGTCTAAGGGTGTTTTCTCGGTAATGTGCCTCTCTCTGCAGGATCTCTGGGTCCTCAAATCCCAACACGTGTACATCATGCCACATATTATCCTCCAAATGTCGTTGAGCACTTTATCGAATCCTTTACCGGTACAACACTGGGTCCACAGGCTCTATACGGTCTGGGTAAACCCAATGTCCTCCAAACCCGTCTTGGACATAGAAGGGTTCCATGCTAACCTGTCCAATATAAACTATCATAGGGTTAGTATCTTCATAAGTGGGGAAAAGATCTAATGGTTTATAACTTAAAGTGTATAGGACAAACGGTAAATGCCTAAACCTAGGCTCTGATAACACTAAAAACCCTGTCACGCCCCGTAGTAAGCCAAAAATAGGGAAAATAAAAATTTTCCTTTATGGGTTTGTAGACACGTGACTAGTTTGTTAACCGTCCTGTCCTTCTAACTCCGCACCGTGCAATCATAAGGGAAATGCTAGAGCATAAGCATGATCTAAACTTATCAGAGTATAAATACAGCAGCGGAAATTAAACAAGGGTTACAATAACTTCAATCTTAATACAATAGGCCATACTAAACAATTTACATAATCTTAAAACTTGAGAAACTGTCTATCAGATCTTAGGCAGGGCTTTATTCTCCTTGACTCCACGGTACTGCATCCTGAACTCTTCTATCTATCTCCAAACATGCAACACTCTGGGCATACGAATGCCCAGGGCGTAACATGCCGTCAGCCTTGGAACAAGGCTGAGTGAGAGTCTCAACCGTACAATAATCAGTAAATACAGAACATCTCTCAACTCACGTCATAGTTTAGTACTTTAAGGTGTGGTTAGTCTCTTATCAAAAGACGCATTCTCACCACGTCATAGCAGAGGTCTCAACAAGACAGGTAGACAGATATACATAATATCATAGAATACATTCTCCTTATTTTATCCTCGTGCGTGCAAATGCATGACCAATGTGACTTACTCCCAACTATTTTCAAAGACACTTGCTTTTCAAAACAGATACTTTTCAAAACCATTTCATTTTAAAACCAAAACTTTCCAAAACCAAATCATTTCGAACTAAACCCTTTTTGCTCATCAATTCAATCTCATCATTCACTCTCTCTTTCTCAACCACTTGACAACACACGGTATATCAAGGATGACAACATGCTATCACGGCCAATTCATACTCATCCCTTGATAGGCTACCGGACGTCTTCACGGCACACACTATCTGTAAACAATGAAACTGGCACATGGGACATCTTCAACCATGTGTATACTCTCACCGGTCGTCTACACGGCTGAGAAGTATATTACAGCACTAGCCGGACGTCTTCAACGATACATGGGACGTCTTCAACCACGTATGCGCATCACCGAACGTCTTCAACGGTGAGATACGCGCTAGGAACCCTAACCGTTCATGTCCACCCGGTTCGTCAGCCGTTGATCCATCGGATCTAGAAATCACATCTCTTTCACATTCACATATCTCATCTCATTCACATTCTCATCAAACACCTCTCTTTCTCACACATCGCATACTGACACATGTCATGAAATGCAAGTGAGTCCACTACCGATACCCATATGCAAAACCACTTTCATTCTCTTTATTATTATCATAGCATGCGTTACTTATTCCAGTCAACAACATCGTAAAAAGTGCATTTAACAATTTGCAGTAGAAACGTAACATATAGAGCATGGATCACATAACATGGATTTGATACCGACAACCATATAGATAAAACCCTTGACATGCTCACGTATGCGATAACACTACCATAACATGCTTTGTATAGTCTTACAATTATTGGAATACACGTGACATCATAAATTAGCATATCACTTATACAAAATATCATACAGGTAGCTTTTAAATTAATCTTATTAGGATTAGAGTGAGGTTAGGAAACTCACCTCGAGTCACCGATCCTCGGAAAGCAGATAACCGTCAAGTTCTACAACAATAAACGGAATAAACAGTAATAATGTATGAGTACAACTATAGGGGCAAAATGATAATTTTACCAAATGAAATCATAAACCTCAAGGTAGAGATCTACGTGTCATTCTAAGTCCAACGCCATTGACTAGACTCAAATCGGAGTCCGGCACGTTTTACGAGGCAAAAGGTAGGGCTTACTATACTAATGTGAGTCCTAAAAGACAGGCCATATTTTCGACAGGGTCGAAAAGTCACCAAACTTTAAGGGAATGTTCTAGACATTATTCTAAGACTCTGGGGACTGCCCGCGTAATTTTCGGAGTCCTGAATTAATTATTATGAATTATTGAAGATAATATATACTAGAAAATACCCGAAACGGAATTTAAATACATAACTATATTTATACGAAGAAATCAGTACTTAGAAGTATTTTTATTAAATACTAGATATTAAAATACACCAGCAATATTTATCTAATAATTTTCGGAGCTCGTTTGGTATTTTTAATAATTAATATACTCATAAAATAGTTCCTTATTAATTATTAAAAATAGTAGACTATAATATTATAACTTTGTAGCTTACATTATGTAATAAAATAGTCCCAAGGTCATTACCCAAATTTTCTAGAATTTATAAATACATATAGGTATTTATTAACTATTTAAAACTGATATTTATTATTTATATTAACCATATAAATAACAAATTTATGATATATCTATAATATAATAATGATATATAGAATATTAAAAATAATATTCTATAATATAAACATTAATGGTATTAATTATAAACCATTTATAATTATTAAAACAATTTAAAACATTTTAAACTTAATTATACTAATAATAATAATAATAATAATAATAATAATATTAAGCAGACCTGATGGGTCAACCCGAACCGACCAGAGACTAAACAGGTAACCCGGATACACTCTCAAGGAAGCCCAAAACCGTGACCCGATGGGTCAGACCCGACCCAACCGAAATCTAAATGGATTATCCACTAATACATACAAGAAAACCCATTCGGGTTGAACCCTACCCACACCCGAAACCCAATCCTGCTCACAAACACGCAACCTAAACCCTGCCCAAATCCATACCCGACCCGGCCCAAACCCACTTGTTATAGCCCGAAACCCATACGGGTTTCATTTCTTCTCCGGCGAGCCATACACCGCCGGCGAGTCGCGATTTGGCCGGAAAAGCTTCCAACCTTCATAACTTGGCCATTTCTCCATAGAAATAGCCCATTCCAACGCCATTAGAATCGATTCTCCCTCCTCTATGGCATACTTTAAGCTTAAATCCTAGTTATCTCGTTAAGGGGTCCTACCAGATGATTATTCTTTTCGGCCAAGATTAGGAATAATTGGCCTGCATGGCCAAGTAAATGAGCTCCAAATCAAAACCTGCTACAATGGAGTTCTTCTGGGACCAAGGGGGTCACAATTGTATGGGTTTTAAGAGCTTTGGTTGTGATTTCAAAATCAAGCTCCATTATGGAGCTTCAGTGGCCGCCGGAGTTGACAGAGAGCCTTAGGCTCTGTTTTGGGCCGTGCATGTGATCCTAGGTGCTCCTAGATGACATACAGAGGTCCAAAATGAAAAGAGGGTGGTTGAGTTTACCTCAGGAGTTCCCAGTTTCTCTCTAGCTCCTCAAATCATCTCTCTCTTCTTTCTTCTTCTTCGTTCTACTTCTCTTTCTTCTATACTTCTCTGGTTCATGTATGTGTGTGCTGCGTACAGAGAGGGTGTGGAGGGTTGTGTGGTGGACAGAGTGGGGATGTAGTGTGTGCGCAATGTATGAGTGTTTGGAGTTTTCTCTTCCAATCTCACTCTTCTCACTCTCGGGTCTCTCTTCTATACACAATCTGTATGGACAGATTTTGGGCTTGGGAGGGCGGCTCAAATGAGGGGGGTGGTGAGGATGGTAAATGAGAGGGTGAGGGGTATTTATAGAGAAAATGTGAGGTGGGGGGGGGGGGGGAGGGAGGGGGTTTGGTTGTGTGCAATAGGTGCACCACCAAATACGTGCACGTGTATATTATGTGTGTCCAAGGGTAGATCATCAGGGTGGGGTCCACTTGGTTCCTAATACAGTGTGGGTCCCACTCATGGGTAGGTACACTACTGACTATAAGTGAAACTGAAAAATGTACACCTGCACCAAAATGTGTACGGGTCTAAAAGCAAGTCTACCTAAGGTTTCTAATTAAGAAAACCCTAATGGACCTTCTGTAATCGTCAGCACGGTGACGTCATCACTTCTAATCATATGTGGAATTTCTGGGGAAATTTCTGGGTGCTACATCTTAGGTGGAAAAATCAAGAAGTACACAGGGATTCCAGTATTTGATGATCATAATCTGACTATGGATTATCACCTTCTCCACTTAGCTCTCTGCAACGGTATCCTCCCTACGACTTATAAGTTAGACTTTGCTGGGTGGTATGCGAGAGTTTTATATGCTATTGGGACCGGTTTGCCTATTTGCCTCGCTCGGCTCTTCATCGAGTTTTTCATTGAGCCCACACGTCATCTTAGCAAGGCCCAGCAACTCAAAGGTGCTTGGGTGATCCATAGAGTGTGTGAGGAGGCAGGATTGGTGATACCGGCAGGAGAGGCATTGCAGAAATCAAAAATTGGTGTTTTTGGTGAGTCTGCTGCTAGACGATCAGCAGTACAATTCAAAAAATTAGCAAAAGGAAAGGGGAAAGTAGGAAACAGTAGTAAGAGGAAGAAGAGAAAAAGAGGAGAGGAGACGTCAGAGGAGGAGGACGAGGACCCAGGGACGCCTGAGGCGGAGGGTCAGGAAGAGGAGGAGATGTAGAGGCACCACCTGCTACAGACCCTATCATCGCTCCCACCATTGAGATCCCAGGAACAACCGCAGATGCTTAGGGATTCGAGTTCAGGCCGTGAGAGCCTGCGTCTACTCCTGCCTCTCTCTAGTCTATTTACGATCTTCTTATTACGGAGAGGGAGGCGAGAGTGCAGATTCATGGGATGACTAGAGATCTCACTGCACAGCAGTTGTTGATGGCTACCCAGATGTCCTTTGATCGTGATTTTATTCAGATGCGACTCAAGTAGCTAGGGAGCCAGATGGAGCAGATCTTGATGTTGTTAGGTATAGAGAAGTCTTTGCGATCAGCATCTGCTCCACCTCCATCTGCCGCTCCTCCTTCTGATCCGGCATCCACTTCTGCACCTTCGACGCACATTTTATCCAAGACACCTCCACCGCCACCACCTCCAGCTGCTGCTCCCCCGCCGGCTGCGAGTGACCCGGCGGCTGTCACCCAGACTGGGACAGCTGCTGAGGGTGACAGTTAGGTAGCAGATGATCCAGTTCATAACGGTGCGCCCACGCTATCTGGTGATCAGACTATTGAGCCCTAGGAGGGAGTTTTAGAGAGCATGGGAGTGTTCTGTTATTTCATATCTTGTGATCTCTCTTGTGTCATTTTATTTGTTTTTGTGGATACTTTGGGTTGGATTACTACTAATAGGTCTATGATTGTGGATATTTTATAGTTTGGTTGGATATTTTGAGCTGGATGATGATTTTTGGTTTTCTATCTGTACATGGACTGTATTGGACTTTTGATATTACTTTACAGATAGTTCTATTTGCTCATGGATTATGTTTCTATTGTCTATGCTCTCGATTATTATCCATGTATTTTTTATCTAGGTTGTTTGTAGAGATTGGTATATTGAACCAGGTGAATTCTCAGATGTGTACTGAAATGCTTGAATCAGGTGATATCTTCTTTTACTTGAAATACTTCCATTGTGGACAATGTCGATTTCAGTTGGGGGTAGGAAGTAGATATCCACCTTGTATTCTTGAATTTCAAACACACACCTGTTTAATATTAGAATTTTCATGAATTTCCATGTTTGTTTTGTCTTCTTTTCGTAAAAAAGAAAAAAAAAAAAAAGAAGAAGAAGACTGTTGTTAAGCTTCCAACTTTCAAAACTTCGTTCCTCCTAGCTAATATCATTGTGCAATGATGCATTCATATCTTTCTTGTCATAGTATGGACTTTGATTACATGTTACTTTGTCGCTAATCTGGTTTTACGTCCATAGCATGAATATATCCTGAAAAGATTTGCACGAGTTGACAATCACGAAAGAATCTTTGAATTGGAATGAAATATGATTGTCATGTGATTGGATTAATAGTAAAACTTTAAACCCTAGTGTGATTCGAGCCATTCTTTTATTCTGAGGGTTAAACACAAAAACTCATGTCAATTCTTGAAATACGCTATTATCTCGTTGAGAGTCTCATTCTTGTTTAATTTGGCTAATGCTTCAGGAGAATGTTCAAGATCTACTAATTTAAAATTCATGAAATACTCGAGATAAGTTAAAGTGTTTAGAAGATGATTTAGGCCATCGAGTTCTCACTTCGTCACCTGAGAAAGTCTAAATTCCCACTTACCTATCACAAATCAATGCCTCTATCGAAAATCACATATTTATAGTCAAGCATGTGACGGTTTTGTGTGATATCTAAAGGAGGAAAAGAAGAACTTCAAAAAAAAAATAATAATAATAATAATAAATAAAAAATAAGGCATCGGTGGAAATGAAGAAATAAAGAAATTGGAGATTGGATAAATAGAAAGTGTGAAGTGAAATTGATATTACCATGTAACATGCTTGAACTCATTATCACATTTCACCATCCTTAACTCTCTTCCTATTTCTGTCACAAGTCCTAAAGATTCTAGATAATTTTAACAAATCTCGAGTACGAAATGAGTTTTCCACAGTAGATCGCTCCTGAAGTAATTGGTATTCCATTCATGAGACTCATGCACCTCAAAATGACCGTTCTTTAGTGTCTAGTATGTAAGCATGCTTGATTGCCTCTACATTCACTTATTTGAGCTTCATACTATAAGCGCATAATTTTTTTTTACGCCAGTTTCAGAGCGATTTTATCTTGAGTGTAAACTGTGTGAGAATTGAGTTGAAACTATGAAATCTTAAACATGTCAATCCAAATAACTCTGAGATAAATAATTCAATCGTAGTTGTTAACTCCACACACACACACAAGGATATGCAAAGGCTGTGGATGTAGTTTTGACTTGAATAGTTACTTTGTAACATGTTGTTTATTTCCATAGCATGATAAAGGAATTTATGTCCTTGTTAAGCAGAATTTTTAGCGCAAAGGAGAAATTGAGATTCTTGGATAAGTTTAGAAATCTTGACACTTGAATTTTGTGGGTATATTCTCTGAAAATCCTCACGAGACACAACTCGTCCACTAGGGTAAACTTAGAGGTTCAAAGGCTTGTTGTACATGCTAACTGCAACCGCGATTCCTGTGAAAGTGAGTTAGGTTTTTCTTTCTTTTGTTGCTCAATAAAAACTGTAATGCTGGTTATTGTTCATCTTTGCTTGTTCTAATTCTGCTTCTTTGCTAGACACTAGCAACGCGCTAGTTGGGGTCGTGATGAGGGCTGATATTTGTAGAATAATTGGCCCGATAAAGAGGAAAAACTGGATAAACTTAACCCCATTTCTCTAGTTTGATATGCACTTGTGTTTTAATTCATTTCTTTACACAATGATGTGCTTTCCGTGGTATGTTGTTGTGTTTAGCCCTTTGAATGCAGGTTCTGAAGTTAGAATGAATAACAAGTTGAAAGGAATAGATCAAGAAACAAGAAGATGAAGTTTGGGTACCAATCGATTGACATCATACCAATCGATTGGAATTTTTACCAATCGATTGATATTTTTGTCAATCTATTGGTGAAAGCTGGAATCAATCAGCGTTAATGGTGCAAGATCTCAGCAATCAGGACGACGACCAGCCGTTACAGAATGAACCTAGACGCCTTCAGCTCGTGGATATTAAACTATATATAGAGGGGAGTGAAAAGGGTCAGGGATTGGCTCATTGGTGTATTATTTTGTAGGATTTCTTCATATTTTCTTAATTTTTGAACAAGCTCAAGTAAAGATTGTACATTTCGAATTCAATTTCAAGTTCAGGTTCCTTTCTTTCTGCATTCTTGCTGTAGAAATTGCTTGATTGCAAACCTCAATATAGTTTTAGTTCGATTTTGATAGTTCGAATTTCACAGATTTAATCCATGTCTCCATTAAATTCCATTTCTCAATTTATTTTCATTCACGAAGTGCAAACCATGCTAGCTTAGAGTACTATTGGGAATAATGTGAAGAAACATTGTTCCCACACTGCCATGATTCTGTCTGAGAATCAGTGGCAATCGATTGGAAATAGAATCCAATCGATTGCCATAGATTCCGAACCAATCGATTGGTACTTTAACCAATCGATTGGAAGTCATTTCATACCAATCGATTGGCAACAATAGCAATCGATTGGTATGCTTATGACTTGGGTTGAATCCTTTTTGTATTCCAGTAACTTCTATTTCAGTAACAAAGCTCAAATTGTCCTTTTTAAGTTCAAATTGAAAACTGATTTTGAAATAAAAGCTCTTTTGATTAATTAACTCAATGAAACTTACGACAAACATGTCAATTATCCTATACTCGATATGTTTATCATTATTCATAGAGTTAGTTAGTTTAATTCTAGTCCTTCATGAATAAGTGAGGTAGTTGAACCACTAAGTATGTGAAATTCACATACTTAGTGTCTAAAATGCTTTACTTAATCAATTTCGAAATATGGAATACTAAAAGAAGAAGACCCCGGTTGTTCGTTATTGTTAAATCATGGTAGTGGCTGGTACCTTGTGGACTCAAATGTTCCCAACTCTTTTTCATATTTAATTTCAAATCATAGTTTTTAGTTCTATCTAGTTAAGTTATCGCTTTACTTTAATTTGTTTCTTTTTTTTTTCAATAGAGCCGTTAGAATCTCCACTCTATAAGAAAGCATCTTTTATTTTTCTTTAGGATTCAATCTAGGTTTCTTTTCCCCCATTTTCGTCCCTAGGGAATACGACTCGGTCTTACCGATTATTACTCGACGCGACCGTCTACGCTTGGACGTACTCTTAAGAGAACACATTTCCAGTCGTGTCAGTATCCTGCTAAGCCTAAGTGACTTCAAATTTTGACACTGAAGTCGACCTCTGACAATTAGTTACAGCTTCTACCTTGTGAGGATCAACTAAAAGTCCATTCTTGTCAATCACATGACCAAGAAAAGTAATACTAGGTAGCCAGAATTCACATTTCTTAAATTTGCCAAACAATTGTTTCTCTCGTAATCTTTGAAGTATCAATCTCAAATGATTCTCATGCTCTAGCTCACTCGGCGAGTAGACAAGAATGTCAACGATGAACACTATCACAAAATTATCCAAGTAGTCCTTAAGGACTCGATTCATAAGATCCATGAATGCATTTGGTGGATTTGTAATGCCAAAAGGCATAACTAAGAATTTACAGTGTCTGTAGCGTGTTCTGAATGCTGGTTTCTCAACATCTTTGGCCTTTACTTTCCACTGATGATAGCCCAATCTCAAATCTATCTTCGAAAACACTTGTGCCCCACGGAGTTGATCAAATAAGTCATCAATCCTCGGCAACGGATACTTGTTCTTGATCGTTAACTTGTTTAATTCTCGATAATCAACACACATACGTATTAAACCATCTTTCTTCTTTAGAAACAACACTGGAGCTCCCCACGGTGATACACTAGGTCGAATAAAGCCTTTGTCCAATAGTTCTTGTATTTGCACTTTCAATTCCTTCAATTCGACTGGTGCCATTCTATATGGTGCTTTCGATACAGGTCTTGAGTCTGGCATTATCTCAATGGTAAACTCAATTTCCCTCTTAATCAGTACGTTTGGTAAGTCATCAGGAAATACATCTAAATAGTCTCGCACTATCGGAATATCTTCTACTTTTAATTCAGTCATCGAAGTATCAGTTACTGAGCATAGAAATCCCTGACATCCCTTTTCAACAACTTACCTGCTCGAATAGCTAAAATCAAGTACAGTGGTGGTGTAACTCCGCTTCCCTGAAAACAAAAGTCCCCATATACCGGTGATCGAAAATTAACTTCTTTCCGTTCACAGTCTATAGTAGCTTGGTTAAGAGCTAACCAATCCATTCCTAGGATCACATCAAAATGTTTCACAATAATCGATATAAGGTCTATAGTCATCGCCTTCTCACCTAGTTTGATCTCACAATTCTTATATATCGTAGACATTAAAATTGGTTTACTAAGTGGCATGGCAATGGATAAATCCTATCCTAGTGGCGCAGACTTAACATTCAAATGTCCAACAAAATCATGCAATACAAATAAATGCGTAGATCCTGAGTCCACAAGTATGCGTACTAAGTGCGAACATACAAGCCCCACACCTAAGACCACTGTATCAGTAGCAGCCACATCTCCAGGGTTCATCTGAAAAGATCTCCCCTCATGCTGTTCTATCTCTGGTCTCTTCTCACTCGACTGCTGAGGCTTCGAACCACTAGAAGCCATCGAACTCGCTGCTTGTTGAAGACGCTTCCTCAGACAATCTTTTGCTTGATGTCCCAAAGTACCACAATCAAAATACTTGAGTTGCGGATAGGATGCAAAACATGTACTATTTCCCCCTCTAGTCTTACCCTGGGAGTTAGTCAAAAAACATCGGCCAGTGTGTGGTCGATTGCAAAGCGGACATAATGGTATATTGATGGGTGCTCTTCGGGAATCACTCAAACTAGAACCAGAGCCTCGTAAAATTGGCCTCTTGAGAGATCCACCTTGGTGTTGGTCACTACCCTCATATCCCCGCTTGCCTTGTGGATTCTATCTTGATCTTTTCCATCCACTTTCCACCATAAGCGTTGTTTGTTGTACTACACCGATGGTTGAGTGTTCATACAGTTCCACTTTCAGACGAACATTCTCTCTTAACCCTTCTTCGAACATCCTTGCTCTATACTCCTCCTCCGGCATTGAACCCTTACTGAATCTCAATAATGCATTGTACTTGGAAGTATACTCAGTTACGGTCATATCTCCTTGCTTAAGATTATCAAACTCTCTCTTTTTCGCATTGTGAAAGGCTCACGAAAAGAATCGGAGATTCAACTCTGCCTTGAATCCTTCCCAAGTTATCAGTGCCCCTTGGTCCAACACATTTACCCACTAATTCTGGGCTTCACCCTTCAACACATCACTTGCATTTTCTATCTTTAACGCATCGGACGTTGGAATGGTCCAGATATCCTCTTCATATCCATAACCCAATGTTCTGCCAGCGTCCTGTCAGAAGTCCCATGAAATTCTATCGACTTCTTTCTAGTAAATTGTTCTGACACAGATCTAATACCTTTATTCTCGAGTACATGTACTATAGCTATTTGGTGCTTGCTCGAATGGAGGTGTTGGAGGCAATCGTTCAGCTATATTTCGTATTATGTTTTCCATATTTCCCATGATTTCTACCATTTCATTCATACGTTGGGTATGTGGCGATAGTTCTTGGCCGTCACTCTGTGGATACCGGCATTTGGGCCCACAACTTTTTAATTCTAAAACATTTTTCAAATTTCCTACCAAGAGTCGCCACTTAATTTTAAAAGGAAAACTAAGAAACCATTTTAAAGCAAACTCATCTTGTAAGAAACCAGAGATTTCTAGGTCCAGGGATTATGGAATGAGTGGGGAAGGAGCCCGTCGGACTAAAACACCCCCTCTCATCCTATCTTGCGATAGGCCTCTACTGAACATCCTTTTAATCAAATTAATAACCTAAGCATGTTCTCAACTAATACATATGTATAAATATGCATTACAAAAGCATGTCTAAAAGGGTGTAAGATTGCAAGTGATAAAATATCATTCAAAAACCACATAATTCAAGTAGCAAGCAATATGATATGCAATTAGGGAACTATAGAACTTACCCGGGATCCATGCCGCGAATATTAAACGTGCAATGATTACAAATAGAAAGTTAAACCTACGAAAAGGTCTCTAATCACATATATTCACATAAGGAAAGATCCTAATTCTAACATGTCGCACATGAGGCCGAAAAATTGATAAAATCAAGAAACTAAGATAAACTAAAAAGGAGTTTAAGAAATCATACCTTGATAGCGCCACAAAACAAAGGGTTAGTCCACATGATATACAAGATATAGAGTTGGATCTTAAATAACAATCCTAGTCTTCTAGCTTAAATCTATCAAATGTAATTAAATCTAAAGCAAACAAGTCCTAATTACAAGCATCAAGCCACATGGATGAATATGTACATGAACAAGAATACATTATGAAATACTCAGTGATTTAGATCACTAAAACTTTGAATTCAAGCTTAACTAATCATTACTAAAACATGGTTTGAGCCCTAGGTCATAGAAAAGTGATTTGAACTATTATTTACAAAGTTGGTCAAATCTCTCATAAAATTCTAAAAATTACAGATAGCAGACCAGAAATTAAAGGAAAGAAAAAGCATGCATCCCATAGTTTGATGTCCGTGAATTTTGGACACAAGATGCCTTTGTGTCTAGTTCCATCCCAAAAAAGAAAATCAAAGTTTCAACGGTTAGATCTCTGGAAAACGGACAAAAACCTGACATCACTTAGAGATTTACAAATCTCTATTCAGAGATTTTGTACGATTTTTTAAAAATAGTAAAAAACATTAGAAAGACTCTAATCTTTTTAGGAGATCTTATTAGCACATTAAACTTCATATAAAAAATTATTTAGAGCCAAGAATGCTTGATTAAGGTTCTGATTTACTCATTTTGAAACTGATTTTCTGTCTTGAAACTCTGGATAGAATATGGTTGTCTCACAAAACCTATGACCAAACCATGTTATCAATGAGATCCTACTAAAACAAAAATTACAGTGGTAGAATTTTGAGTTATAGACACTTTCCTATTGGTTTCATTCAGTTCTAACGGTTTGATGTTTAACTAAAAATCTTTGATCAAAACTGGTTCATGAATTCACTGCACCATTTTTGACTTATCATCCTTCTTGTTCTATCAATCAACCATGGCATGGATATTGGCTTGTCTCAAACCTAACTCTCCTTTACATTGAGGGTCATTGGAGATCAAGACATGCCTAAAACTCATGAGTTCCAAAGGAATATAGAAAAGATTCCATGAAACTCTAAGCTTAGAGGACACAAGTCATGAGTATGGACTTGGATTCACTTACTTGCTTATAAATGAGATGGTGATCAAACTTTGACTCCCATGTGAAGCATAGGCTTACATGGGATCAAAAGATCAAACTCAAGAGTTTCAAGAGAGATATTGATGATCTCCAAGAATCTCAAGAGAAGAGTATAAACAACAAGAAGAAATGAAATAAAGAAAACTAAGAGAGCAAGTGCTCTAAATCCATCAAAGAACCTCTTGGAAGAAAACTTGTTTACTTCAAGATCATAGATGCTATTGACCCAAACTAAGAAGAAATAAAATAAAACTAACAAGATTAGAGTATCACCTCCAACTATCCTCAAACTTCTATAGTTTTAAGATCTTCCAAGCTCTTCTTCAAACGCTCAAAAACTCTCTTTTCCCAAAATTCTTTTTGTTTTTTCCTTGAAATTCTTCTCTCCCAAAAATGTGTAGTAGTAGTCTCCCAAGATTCTTCCACTTCTCCCACTTTTTTCAATGAAGATACTCTTCCTTATATAGGTAAATTTTTAAAGGGTATTTTAGTATTTTCAGGGGCAAAACCCTAAATTTGGACGTCCTTTTGATGGTACAAAACGTGCTGTGTTACAGCTGTCTGCTGGAAAACACAATACTCACCAGAGATGGAAGCGGCACTTAGTGAATGTCAGAACGACACTCAATGAATGCCGTCACGGCATTCTCTGAATACCGGTGCGGCACTCACTGAATGCCGCGGACAACTCTAGGGACTGCCGCCTTTTCTGGAAATCCAATTTTCGTGGCATTTGGTGCGCTTTAATGATATTCAGTGACTGCCGTTGGGGCTCTTACAGACTGTCGGTCCGGTAATCAGCAAGTGCCGCACCGGTAACCCGTAACTGTCGCAGATGCTGCCATATGCCGTATTTTCTATTTTCCTTCTCCTTTCTTTTTCTTTTTTCCTTTTTCTTTTATTTCGAATTAAGGAGTCTTTCAAAGAGCTTGAATCACCTCTGGAAGCCTTTGATTAGTTGGACATTGTCATCATCGGACTGGAGGTAATGCTCCCCTTAATACGACGTTTGGTCAAAATTAGGGTGTCTACAGTTTGCCCGTCTTCGACAGAGCTTGTGGAGCAACGCGTGTCACAAGTGAATGTCGAAGCCTGTGTGAAGACAAGCCTTTGACCAAACCGTCGAATTTAGGTAAAAACAAAATGCATTGTAAAAGAAAATAGGCGTGCAACAATGGTTCATGCTGGTCGTGCTCAATGATGAGCTGCCTACGTATCCATTCAGGAATCAGACCAAGACGTAGTTTGGACAAGGGCAAGCATACACAAGCACAAGTAGTCATACGGATGAATGCACCTATCTTATCGTGATGCATGTGTTCATGCAAATACTGATCGTTAATGCAACTTTGTGTTCTTCAAATGATGTGATTCTAAAATGTGCAATCCTGGCATTTTTAGATGTAGTACATGCCCTATGCTACTTAATGCTCGTGTTAATTCTCTTCAAGATACGCGGCCATTTCTACCGAAAGGACGAACACAATTGACTGGGCGGCGCTTTACGACTTAGACCCCAGTGTCAATACGGGTTTGCTCTAAAAATTGGCAGCCGCTCGGCCTCATCGGATATGTTTGCTCTATCTCATGTTCTTTCCTCATGATGAATGTTGCACAATACAATGACTGAGAACGCAAATCCGTTACATTCTCAAAATTTTGATCACCGTAAATCCGTTACAAGGATCGATAATATAAATCTATTACATTCCAAAAGCGAGGTCAACACAAATCCATTGCGAGGACCGAGAGTGATCAACGTAATTCCATTATGAGGATCGAGAATAAAAATTTGTTATACTCCCAAATGTGGGGCCATTGCAAATCTGTTACGAGGACCGAGATTATAAATCTGTTATACTCCCAAAAGTGGGACCAATGCAAATCTGTTGTGAGGACCGAGAATATAAATCTGTTATACTCCCAAAAGTGGGGTCAACGCAAGTCTGTTATGAGGACCGAGAATATAAATCTATTATACTCCCAAAAGTGGGGCCAACGCAAGTTTGTTGTGAGGACCTAGAATATAAATCTGTTATACTCCCAAAAGTGGGGCCAACGTAAATCTATTGCGAGGACCGGGAATTTAAATTTGTTATACTCCCAAAAGTGGGTCAATGCAAGTCTGTTGCGAGGACCGAGAATATAAATTCGTTATACTTCCAAAAGTGGGGCCAACGCAAATCTGTTGTGAGGACCGAGAATATAAATTTGTTATACTCCCAAAAGTGGGGCCAACGCAAGTTTGTTGCGAGGACCGAGAATATAAATCTGTTATACTCCCAAAAGTGGGGCCAACGAAAGTCTGTTGCGAGGACCGAAAATACAAATCTGTTATACTCCCAAAAGTAGGGCCAACGTAAGTCTGTTGCGAGGACCGAGAATATAATATGTTATACTCCCAAAAGTGGGGCCAACGCAAGTCTGTTGCGAGGGCTGAGAAAATAAATCTGTTATAGAACAAGATCCATTTTGCATCATATCTAAGGGATTCCTTGATTCGGGCGAAAGAAGCAATGTCACTCGATCATTATCAAACTGACTGCAATCTTTTTCTATCCGTGAGGATCCCACCAGAGCGCCTTCTACTTCTAAGAGGCCATGAACTAGATCAGAATCATTCTCAATGAGTCCATAAGAAGTGATCCCATTTTATACATCGGGTCCGGGTAGAGACCAAAGATCTTGAGCGACCGATCCGACAGAACAACACAAAAGATAAAGAAGTATCATTAATTTCTTCATGCTCGTTCCAAGTTCGAAGTACCATTTGTACAAATAAGAATCCCCTTCGTTACATGATTTCTTCTTCATATAGATAGATATAGGATCTATGGGGCAATTACTTAGAAGAGCATTTTGTGCAACAGCCCTTCCTATCTAATAGAAAAGGATCCCGTGATTCTGAACCGATCTTACCTGGGAGCCCAAAAGTGGGGCCAACGCAAGTCTGTTGCGAGGACCGAGAATATAAATCTGCTATACTCTCAAAAGTGGGGCCAACGCAAATATGTTGCGAGGACCGAGAATATAAATCTGTTACACTTCCCAAAAGTGGGGCCAACGCAAGTCTATTGTGAGGACCAAGAATATAAATCTATTATACTCCCAAAAGTGGGGCCAACGTAAGTCCATTGCGAGGACCGAGAACGCAAATTCGTTATATTACCCAATTTGGCTTGATTCAATTCAAAACTCCTAAAATCTATGAGTTGATCATATTCAGATTTAATTCGATCTTAAATTCTCAAAATCGAGAGTCAATCAGACTCAACTCAGATTTTTCAGTATCCGGAGTCAAATCTTTCAAATTTTCAAAAATCAAGAGTCGATCAGACTCAAATTCTTTCCAAATTTTCAAAATCAGGGGTCAATCATACCCAAATTCTTTCAAATTTTCAAAACCATGCTTAAAGAGTTCAGAACTCCCAAAAACAAGGGTCTAACTGTCCCAAGGCAATTTAAATTCTAAAATCGGGAGTCAATTAAACTCAATTCATTTCAAAATCCGGAGTCAAACATAAATTTTTCAATTTTTAAACCTAGGAGTCCACCAATCTCAATTTTTATTCAAATTCTAAAATCTTTAATCAAATCAAACTCAAGTCAACTTAATTTCAAAACCGGGAGTCCATCTGACTCAATTCAATTCAATTTTCAAAACTCAGGAGTCAATCAATTATTTCAGTTCGATTTTAAAAATAGGAGTTAGTCAGACTCCATTTAATTTTCAATTTCTAAACCCGGGAGTCAATCTGACTCAACTTAATTCAATTTGACTCAATTCAAAATTTTTAAAATCTGGAGTCAATTCGAATCAAGATTTCAATTTCACAAAAAACCGGAGTCAATTTGACTCCTCTCTATCATCAAGATCCTATCTTTTGGTTAAATTCATGATTAAAAACTACAGCATTTCATGTGTTGCTATGTTTTCCTCTCAAGCCTTTTAAAAAAACTTGATTCTCTCACTCTTTCTTATAGACCTGTTCCTATGGCTAGTAGTTCAGGCTCCCCAAGACCTCCAAGGAAGAGACATAAGCCCTCCCCAGGTCACGATCCTTCACTCCTCCTCGCTAACCCCGAATTGTGCCTCTCAGCACGTGCCTTTATTAAAGGAGTAAAAATCTAGACTTCACTTCGCATTTCTATTTCTCTAGATGATCAGTGCAATGTATGATGCCTAATGCATGTATGAACAGGATTTTAATCTTGCGCGCTTTGCGGACTTTAGATTCCCTTAAGACATTGTTAGGACCATATGTAGGATTAACACTATTGCTTGTTATCCCGGTTTCATTGATTTTGTGCCGAGACCGTGCCCCAAAATTTCATTATTATTATTCACTCGGACCCCAAATCTCATATTTTACATCCACGGAGACACTTGGACTCAACAATTCAAATTTATTCAATTTTCGTACACAAGGAGTCATGCGGACACAAGAATTCAATTTACCAATAAAAGGAGCCATGCAGACTCAAAAATTCAAAGGGAGTCACATGGACTCAAAACTTCAATTTTCTGACAGAGGGAGTCAAAATTTAATATTTTACAAGACAAAGGGAGTCATGCAGACTCAAAAATTCAATTTTAAGGACTCAAAAATTCCCATTTTAAAACAAAAGAGTCATTCGAATCCATGAACCCCCATTTCCACAACAATGGAGTCACTCGGACTCAACGAAATTCATTTTTCTTATCTTACATAAACGGAGTCACACGGACTTAACAAAAATTCACTTTTTATACAAATGGAGTCACACGGACTCAACAATTTCACTTTTTATACAAATGGAATCACACAGACTCAACAACTTCACTTTTTATACAAATGGAGTCACACGGACTCAAAGAATTCAAATTTTCTGAAATCGGGAGTCAATTCGACTCAAAACGGTTTCTATTTCATCAAATTAGGAGTCAATTGGACTTTAGAGAATTTCTTATTTCCAAAAAATAGGAGTCAATCGAACTCGAAGCAAATTCTACTTCACAAAATCGGGAGTTAATCAAACTTAATTCTAATGTTGGGGAGTCAATCAGACTCAAGCAATCTTTGTTTCACGAAATTGGGAGCCGATCAGACTCAATTTAGTTCAAAATTCGAATTAATTTCTCAAAATCTAGAGTCCATAAGACTCAAACGAGTTCAATTTCACAAAATCTGGAGTCGGTTCAACTCAACTTAATTTAAAATCAAAAAATCAGGAGTCGATCAGACTTATTTCAAATTTGAAAATCCGGAGTCAATCAAACTCAATTCAAATAATATCTAGAAATCGGGAGTCAACCAGACTCTATTCAATTTTCATTCGATCAGACTCGACTTAATTCTTTTTTGAAATCAGGAGTCAGTCAGACTTAAACAAATTCAATTTTACCAAATCCGAAGTCAAAAAATTTGACTCAAATCAATTCTCATTTCTAAGTCTGACGTCGATTCAACTCAAAACAATTTCCATTTCAAAAGGGGAGTCACACTGGCTTAATGAATTTATATTTTACAAATGGGGAGTCATATGATCTTGAAAATTCACATTTCCC
This sequence comes from Hydrangea macrophylla, assembly GCA_033977485.1. NCBI lineage: Eukaryota > Viridiplantae > Streptophyta > Magnoliopsida > Cornales > Hydrangeaceae > Hydrangea > Hydrangea macrophylla. Next base: position 61,905,676 of record CM066985.1, read on the forward strand.
GAACACGAGGTCATACGGACTTGAAAATTCACATTTTACAAACACAGAATCACGTGAACTCAAAAATTCATTTTTTACAAATACGAAGTCACGCGGACTCAAAAATTCACATTTTACAAACACGGAGTCACATGGACTCAAGAACTCAATATTTTATACTCACGGAGTCACGCGGACTCAAGAACACAATATTTTACACACACGGATTCATGCGGACTAAAAAATTCATATCTTACATATATGAAGTCACGTGGGCTCAAGAACTTATACTTTTATATTGACGGAGTCACGCAGACTCAACAATTCATTAACGCAGTCACACGGACTCATGAAATCATACTCTACGCAAACAGAGTCACGCAGACTCAAGAATTTCATATTTTACATTAACGGAGTCACACAAACTCAAAGAATTGATTTTACAAAGTTGGAGAGTCCCCAGACTCAAAGAATTGATTTTTTACAAAAATAGAGAGTCCTTAAACCCAAAGAATTGGTTTTTTACAAAAATAGAGAGTCCTTGAACTCAAAGAATTGGTTCACAAAAGTGGAGAGTCCTCAGACTCAAAGAATTTGAACGAAGCTGATGGGGTCACGAAGGGAGTTGTGCTACCCTAGCAGTGTGAGGAAAGCATGATTTTCTGCACTTGCGGATCATTAGGAAGAAACACAATAATAGTGGCCAAAGAGGGAAGTCCTCTTTGCCCTCAGTCTTGGACCATTATCATATTTCTACTTTTAGTATTGTGTTGTGATAGTGTTTAAAACTCCTGCTTGCAATGCTCGTGGGATGCTTATGGAGGCTTTTCAAATCTTTATTCATCATCTTAAAACCACATATGTGAGACCACTATTGACTCATCGAAGGAGGACAATCTTAACAAAGCAATTACAAAAAGACGACTGACTCAAACTCTGTATGAGTATGAATCAATGTGCTTTCATCATGAATAATGTATCATCTCACCTTTCATTTGTTCATCATCTTACAATGGTAGTACTTCACCGACAAATCTAAACTTTGAAGATTCTCCCTTTTTGAGTTAGCTGGTTTTTTGCCTATCCAGAGTGTGCTTCAAATTAGTGATTTAGCTCAGAGAATAAAAGACATTCTATTTCAATCCATTCAAAACAAACTTGATTACTTGAGAACTTTTCTCTGACATAGAGGGATATTGGCAAACGAAGTTTGCCCCTAGTTTAAATAGGACTTGGAGGCATTGCTGCTGGGATTAAATAAGGTGTTCAGCAAACGAAGTTTGCCCCCAGTTTGGTAATATATATGTGGCTTCAGCCAAACTTACGCAAGTTTGCCCCTAGTCTGAAGGAAGAAAACCATAGGCACAAAGGGTGATGCTTACAGTTTAGGGATGGTTATGGATCGAGAACCTTGCAAGGTTTGCCTACTTGAAGAAAGTGCCAGATCATTGGTGGTGACCGAACCGAACAGGTTGCCTACGTATCCCCGAGTAGGAATCAGGTCGAGCGTAGTTCAAGTACTCTGGAGGTCTTGAAAGAATTAGGCTTCAAGAATTGGTGGGCTTTTCGAGCCATGTTTCCATACAGGTCTAGGGAGTGCGTGTCACTTGTGGTAGCCCTTGTGTAGCATGATAAAATACTTTTTCCTTTATTCTCTTTTCTCTTTTCTTTTCCACTTTTTTAATTGACGGTTGATTCTTTAACCTTTTCACTAGCCAGTTAATCTTTACAACTCTCATCATGTTTTATTCATACTCTATCATATTGTAGACACCCCATTTTGTCGGCTATCAGATTTAGGAGACCCATAGCTTGGTAGTTCACAATGATCGAAAAGACTCACAAGGGACTCTTGGAAGTTAGTTCTATCTCTCAAAATGCTCAGAATGACCAAGATACCCCTGGAAGCCCGAACGCCCCCGGATTCGGACCAAATATTCTGGAAACGCGCTACGTCATAATAAAAATAATAAAATGAGTTCTAAAGCAAGACCGGATGAAATCGTCGGCTCCCAGAGACCCTCGGAAGTCCCGAAAGTTCCCAGAAAGTCCCCGTTGACCGGTTTGACCAAGTTTGACCAAGGTTTGACCAAAATCGTCCAAATTCGCCAAAAAGTTCCAGAATCATTTAAGATCATGTGGAAAGTATTAAAATGAGTTTTAAAAGAAACTCGAACGAAAACGTCAGCTCCTGGGAGCTCCCAGAGGTTTCCAGAACTTCCCAGAAATCCCAAGTTTGGCCAGTTTGACCGAATGTTGACTTTGAAACTGGAGCACTGTATCATTTTTCAAATATTTTTCATGGAGACTAGAGGTCAATAGCTTTCCGACGATATATCGCATATAATTTTTGGATTTCAAACGAATTTATTATGAATTTACGAAGGTGAAAAAGGCGATCAAGTCGGCTTTTATCGCGAATACCGCAAATATTTTCAAAGTGACCTATCTCCAAACTATTTGTTATGTAAATTAGACTCCATTACCTTTCCAGCGGTATATCACAACCTTAGTTTGGAGTTCATGTGCATTTTCTGTGAATTTCGGACGAAATAGGGCCTTTTGCGAATACCAGAACCTCTGGGGGCCTAAACAGCATTATCTGGACGAAGGAGGAGCAGTGCCACCGCGGCAGTGGCCCACTGCCGCAGTGGCACAGGCCTAGTGCCTCCGTGGCACTCTCCCCCAGAACAGTCCATTTTTGTAATTTTGATTGGGGGTCCAAATTGATTATTTAGAAACCAAAACAACGTAGTTCTATGTTCACAGATGTTTAGGACCAATGGGAGTACTTTCTAAATCCCAAAACCACCCCAAATTGGCCTATATATATCCCCCATTGCTCTTCATTTTGGGGGGGCCAAGTGCAAAACTTGAGAATGTTTTAGAGAGAAAGAGAGATAGAGACAGGTTTAGAAGAGAGAAAGGGAGCTTGTCCCACTGATTTTCTATAGAAAGTGAGTTCCAAACTCAAGTTCTTCCATCATCCTTCTATATACTCCATCATCAATACATCCAACCACCATTTCTCTAAGCATTCATGAGTTAGGGAGCTACTTCCATCTCCAAATGTCAATATCTATGAGTGAAACACCAAGCTACAAGTCCAAAATCACATTGATTATCATCTATTGATTGTTATTTACTTGATTGTTCATATTATGTTCATCTCTTCTTAATCTCATTTCTTTTTTTATTTTTTATTTTTATTTACTTACTTGCTTCTCATCATCTAAATGATGATATGAAGTTTGAGGTGAGTGAATCCTTATGGATAGTAGCTCTTGACCTCAAAAACATGTTTAATAGATGATGATTATAACTTCAATACCTCCAAGGTATCCTTGAAGTTATGTTCAAAATAAAAATGAATCTCTCCAATAATATTGGGGGTTCTTGATGATGAGTTTGATGTTGATATTCCAAGAGGTCATAATCTCTATTTGATGTTGAAAATATACTTTCAAAACCTCTATTTCAAAACCCCTCTCAAACCCTCTCATTTTGATCTCAAGAAAGAAAACTCAAGTTTTTTTTCCAAAATCTTTAAAACAGTGAGTCAAAACAGTGAATGATCTGAGCTCAAGGATTTCTCTAGAACTCAATACTCAATGTATGGATGCAAGACCACTTGAAAAGTCTTCTTAACTCATTAGGGAACACCCATGATTTTTGGTTTGACTTGGAGATACATGGAAGGATCCCATTTTCGTCCAAACATTCTCTCCAGATATTCTGCCTTTGCTGTTACAGCAGCTTGGTTGACTTTCAACTTGCCTTACAAAAAACTTTTCCAAAAGGGGTGGTCCCAACTCATTTTTCCCTTGAACTTTAGTATCTTAGGGAATTTTTTGTATAAATGGGCCCCTAGATCTTTGGTTTGTGTTCTAGACACAATAAGGAAGATCCCCATAAAAAATCATGCATTGAAAACATTCCTAACCCCTCTTTTCAATTTCCAAAATATCATGCTACTGTTTAGTCCACTATTCACAGCCAGCATACTTTTACTTCCATACTTTGATTTGATGCTTACATGTATTCCAAATTTGTTCATGTCTTAGAAAGTGGTCCATACCATATTTGTACATATCCTATGATGATTTCCTTCATTCATTCATACACATTCTAGACTTCTAAGTCATTCTAGGAATCCATGAACACAAAACACACTACAACCTTGGCACATTCTAGATACATACATTACATCCATGCAATGATTTGGGGCTTTTGTGACTCCTAATCTAAGAAGATTATAAGGAATGAATTTGATCAAACGTTCATGCTTCCCCCTCGATCTAATCTTCCTTTTTCATCCGTCATGGGGATTGAGAGGTCTTCTTTTCTCAAAGATTAACATGCATCATACTAGCTTGCTAAGCATATTTTGATTTCTTTATTTATTTATTTCAAGAACAATTCATGTCCCCTCTAGATTAGGGAAACTTAATTACTTGATATGTGATTAGACGATTTTTCCTAAGTTTGTTCGTGTGATCTTTCACTTTGCATTGTGTGATACTTGGCTTAGATCTTATGAATGATATTTTATCTTTAGATCTTCCATTTCAAGTTTCTTATATGATGTAATATACATATCATAAATTTTAACTGTTGAACCAAACATAGTATAAGATGATTATTTGGATGCTAATTGAGGCCCGTCGAAAGACGGGGCGAGTCGAGGGTGTTTTAGTCGCGACAAAGGCTCCTTCCTCTTTCGTACCAAAACCTCGAGCCAAATTCTTTGGTTATGAAGGGCCAGTGCCCTATATCCATTTGGGTGGGTCAAAATTAGGTTTCTTGGTTCCTTAAAGACCAAGTAGCCACTCTGTATCTGTTTTCAACAGACCTTCATTTTCTTTTCCTTTTCGAAACGATTTCAAACAAACAAGAGGTGGGATTCCCCGTGTCCACACATATTCACAAAGTAATATCAGCCCTTCAAATCTTTATTTGTGTTTCTCAAATATATCTCTACATTGTTTTAGGCTCACTTAGCATTTGAGCCTCTCACGAAAATTTTGAAGCTGATAACTCTCTCTTTTCATTTCCAATTTATTTTCTTTGTTTAGAACAACTCAAAGCCTGGAGATAATTCATGTGTCAATAATGTACTTTGAAGTGGTCAAGAATTCTCAATCTTATTTATTCTATTCTTAATCTTATTTATTCTCTACTTTCTCTTTTCTCTTTCCTTTCTTTTCTCTACCTTACTATCTCTTATTCTCTCCATGATTTTGACTGGCTATGATTAGGATTTTTGAAATCAACAAGCACCTTATATTTTTGCTCTAACTTTTGCCTAGGCGCCCTTTCTGGTTTTCATCCTAGCGAGCTCCTTTTTTTTTCTTTTTCTTTTTCTTTTTTCCTTCTTCTTTTTTGTGCTCTAACTTTTGCCTAGGCGCCCTTTCGGGTTTTCATCTTGGCGAGCTTCTTTCTTTTTTCTCTTTTTTTGTTTGGAAGAAGAAGTTCATTTAAAATATCAAGGACAAAGTTTATGGCTATGGACTGGTCAGGCTCATCTTTTAGGCTTGTTATTTGAGAAAAAAAAAAGAGGGTGGTAAGCAAGCCTCAAGATGTTCCAAGTTCATCTTTTCAAGATTAAGCAAGAGTACTTTAAATTCTTAAAGTAAAGCTAATCAATTCTCTATTCCTCCTTTGTTTTGGCACAAAATTTGCTTTGATCACTTGGAGATTCTTTTCAATGCAAAGATTTATTAACAAAGCATTTTCCATGATCTTTTGAAAAAAAGAGACTTTTTCTTTTCTTTTCTTTCTTCTTTTTTTTTTGGCTTAATGATCCATACATTCACGACTTGGCACACTAAATCAAGCAGAATGAGATTTTATTCGACTAGTAACGAGTGAGGATTACATCACTCAACTCGATAAAAAGAGACTTGAAAAGTAAACTTGATAATTGACTGACTCAAAGGCTCGACTGGACTTGACATTTGACTCCAACTTAGACATGAGTCGATTACAAACTGGACTAGACTCGACTTTAGTCTCAATTGGAGTGTCACAAATAATCTCCAATTTATTTTATTTTCAAGAGCATCCACATTCGCTTCAGCAGCAGTATTCCCAAACATTATCACCTTACTAGAATCATTTGAACCTTCGGGTTCGCCACCCGTGTTTGCGGAAACATTATCCGTTCCTATGGCCAATTTCTCGGTTAAGTGGCCCTTCTTCGAATCATTAGGCTCCACAAACTAATCAACCTCAACATAATCCTTTTCATTATCTTCTCTCTTCTAACTATTCTCACGCTTGAATTGCTAACCAAAACTGTTCTAGGTTTGATGCTATCTCGCCTACAGTCATGTTTCATTCTTAATCAATTTTGATCGATTTCAAACGAATTTTTCACATTTTCTTTTGCAAATGCTTAGTGAAATGTTCATGAATGGTTCATATGTAACACGGATGCAATGCATGTGTGTGTGTGTGTGCCTAATCTATATGCAAAAATAAAAGTAAATCCTAACCCTAGCACATAAGACACATAAGCACATAAAATCCTCATCCATGTCAAGAGCGCCAATTTCTCCTTTCATTGCAATCCTCACTACCTTTTCAAAGGTCGGGTGTTTAAAAATTTTTGAAATTCATTCAAAAAGCATTTCTTAAGATGAGATTTTTGAAAAACAATTCTCAAGAATTTTGCAAACATTTCTTTGAAAATGAGAATGTGAAAACATTTCTCAATAAAAGATGATTGGGTTTCAACTTTACTTGATTAAAAGGTAAACCTTGGACCTTTTCTTTAAAAGAGTAACTTTTCAAAACATTTTTGGATGAAAGATGATGAATAATCAAAATCTGTCATTAACAGTGAACTTTGAATTCTTGGGTAGGAGTATCACATGATTGGATAATTATCGCACTTTTCATGAATTTGGATATATACAAGGTCAATGATGCTTAGCTAAACATGATATAAGAGATGTAATTTTATAATCAAAATCTAACATATTCCCAAATGTCATGGGACATAAAGAGGAACTGCTCGATAGCGATTAAGAGTTTACATGTCTCGTATTAAGTGAGCATCGCCATCATCTCAAGTAATCCCTTTCGGGCATGCAACACTCCCTAGCACATAACCCTAATCAAGAATTCATTCCCTAAGACTTGAAAGGTTTTATAGAAGCTAACATGCAAAGGTTGGGTTTTGGTCAAATAAGGGACCCTTGACACACATCCGATAGGATGCTTCATATACCAAATCATGGTACAAGATCAAGGGTGATCACACAGTCGCATGATAACTTGACCGACTGGGTTGCCCCGAGCCTCCAAGGTCATAAATCTGTGCAATTGACTGGCGAGACATGCAAGTGCAATGCAACAGGCATACAAAAATTAATAAATTCGATTAAAAGGATGCTTTCAAGTCTAATCCTTGAGAGAACTCAAAATCAGAAATTCTAGTCTGCGAAACCAGAGATTCTGGGTTCGATCCCCAGCAGAGTAGCCAGATTGTGGATACCGGCATTTGGGCCCACAGCTTTTTAATTCTAAAATATTTTCCAAGTTTCATACCAAGAGTTGCCACTTAATTTTAAAAGGAAAATTAAGAAACAATTTTAAAGCAAATTGATCTTTTAAGAAACCAGAGATTTTCTAGGTCCGAAAATTATGGAATGAGAGGGGAAGTAGCCCGTCAGACTAAAACACCCCCTCTCATCCTATCTTGCGATAGGCCTCTACTTAGCATCCTTTTAATCAAATTAATAATCTAAGCATGTCCTCAACTAATACATATGTATAAATATACATTACAAAAGCATGTCTAAAAGGGTGTAAGATTGCAAGTGATAAAATATCATTCAAAAATCACATAATTCAAGTAGCAAGCAATATGATATGCATATAGGGAACTATAGAACTTACCCGGGATCCATGCCGCGAATATTAAACATGCAATGCATACAAATAGAAAGTAAAACCAAACAAAAGGTCTCTAATCACATATATTCACATAAGGCAAGATCCTAATTCCAATGTGTCGCTCATGAGGTCGAAAAATCGATAAAATCAAGACATTAAGATAAACTAGAAAGGAGTTTAAGAAATCATACCTTGGTAGCACTACAAAACAAAGGATTAGTCCACATAATATACAAGATATAAAGTTGGATCTTATATAACAATCCTAGTCTTCTAGCTTAAATCTATCAAATGTAATTAAATCTAAAGCAAACAAGTCCTAATTACAAGCATCAAGCCACATGGATGAATATGTACATAAACAAGAATACATTATGAAATACTCAGTGATTTAGATCACTTAAACTTTGAATTCAAGCTTAACTAATCATTATTAAAACATGGTTTTAGCCATAGGTCATAGAAAAGTCATTTGGACCATTATTTACAAAGTTGGTCAAATCTGTCATAAAATTTTAAAAATTACAGAGACCAGACCAGAAATTAAAGGAAAGAAAAAGCATGCTTTCCATGGTTTGATGTCGGTGAATTTTGGACACAAGATGCCTCTATGTGTCTAGTTTCCATCCCAAAAAGAATATCAAAGTTTCAACGGTTAGATCTCTGGGAAACGGACAAAAACCAGACATCACTCAGAGAATTACAAATCTCTATCCAGAGATTTTGTACGATTTTTTAAAAATAGTAAACAAATATCAGAAGGACTCTAATCTTTTTAGGAGATCTTATTAGCACATTAAACTTCATATAAAAAATTATTTGGAGCCAAGAATGCTTGATTAAGGTTCTGATTTACTCATTTTGAAACTGATTTTCTGTTTTGAAACTCTGGACAGAATATGGTTGTCTCACAAAACCTATGACCAAACCATGTTATCCATGAGATCCTACTAAAACAAAAATTGCAATAGTAGAACTTTGAGTTATAGACACTTTCCCGTTGGTTTCATTTAGTTCCAACTGTTCGATGTTTAACTAAAACTCTTTGATCAAAACTGGTTCATGAATTCACTGCACCATTTTTGGACTTATCATCCTTCTTGTTCTATTAACCAAGCCATGGATATTGGCTTGTCTCAAGCCTAACTCTCCTTTCCTTTGAGGGTCATTGGAGATCAAAACATGACTAAAACTCATGAGTTCCAAAGGAATATAGAAAAGATTCCATGAAACTCTATGCTTAGAGGACCCAAGTCATGAGTATGGACTTAGATTCACCTACTTGCTTATAAATGAGATGGTGATCAAACTTTGACTCCCATGTGAAGCATAGGCTTACATGGGATCAAAAGATCAAACTCAAGAGTTTTCTAGAGAGATATTGAAGATCTCCAAGAGTCTCAAGAGAAGAGTATAAACAACAAGAAGAAATGAAATAAAGAAAACTAAGAGAGCAAGTGCTCTAAATCCATCAAAGAACCTCTTGGAAGAAAACTTATTTACTTCAAGATCATAGATGCTATTGACCCAAACTAAGAAAAAATAAAAGAAAACTAACAAGATTAGAGCATCACCTCCAACTATCCTCAAACTTCTATAGTTTTAAGATCTTCCAAGCTCTTCTTCAAACTCTCAAAAACTCTATTTTCCCAAAATTCTTTTTGTTTTTTCCTTGAAATTCCCCTCTCCCAAAAATGTGTAGTAGTAGTCTCCCAAGATTCTTCCTCTTCTCCCCCTTCTTTCAATGAAGATATTCTTCCTTATATAGGCAAATTTTTAAAAGGTGTTTCAGTATTTTCAGGGGCAAAACCCTAATTTTGGACGTCCTTTTGATAGTACAAAACGTGCTGTGTTACAACTGTCTGCTGGAAAATGCGGCACTCACCGGAGATGGAAGCGACACTCAGTGAATGCCGGAATGGCACTCAATGAATGACGTCGCGGCATTCTCTGAATACTGGTGCGGCACTCACTGAATGTCGCGGACAACTCCAGGGACTACTGTCTTTTCTGGAAATCCAATTTTCGCGGCATTTGGTGCGCTTTAACGGCATTCAATGACTGCCGTTGGGGCTCTTACTGACTGCCAGTCCGGCAATCAGCAAGTGCCGCACCGGCAACCCGTAACTGCCGCAGATGCTACCATATGTCGTATTTTCTATTTCCCTTTTCCTTTCTTTTTCTTTATTCCTTTTTCTTTTATTTCGAGTTAAGGACTCTTTCAAAGAGCTTGAATCACCTTTGGAAGCCTTAGATTAGTCAGACATTGTCATCATCGGACTTGGAGGTAATGCTCCCCTTAATTCGACGTTTGGTCAAAATTAGGGTGTCTACACACTCATGATTACTGATGCATAAACAATATACATGTATGACAATAGCCAAAATCGTGTATGTACAACAACATACATATGCATCAAAGATCTCTACAATGTATGAATGCAATCTAGAATATGTGGCAATTCACTCAACATTCCACTCGTCATCGAACGTTTCCAAAGGTTTGTTACCTATAGCTCTGATACCACTACATGTCATGACCCATCCCGCTACGTGCGGAAATAGGACACATGGCACACCACCAAGGCTTATCCAATTCCATTAAAGTAAAATAGCAGCAAAAAACATAAGTACAATCCCTTAAAAAATAGAGTTATAAAAAGTTTTTCCAGTTGAAGAAGTTCCGAAAGAATTCAATTTTGAAAACAAAGGTCCAATCGACTAAATGAGGGTCTGGTCAACTAGAGACCTGAAGCAGAAAGGTTTTCAAAAATCAACAGCCAGTCCAGTAGACTGTGTCAGGGGCTCAGTCAACTGGGGCCTCAATTTTTCAGTCGACTGACTCCTCCAATCGACTATGCCTTAAGCAGAATCACAAATCAACATTTTTCATAAAAGGTCCACTGGACTGAAACATGGACCAGTTGACTGGTTTTGCCACAGTTAAAAGCAATGGCTAAAACTGTACAGTGGTCCAGTCGACTGATCAAGGTTACAGTCAACTAATCCTCTAGCAGTCAGCCCTGTTGTAAAGTTTAACAACTTAAGGTTCTCCAAACCAAAATCAACGTAACTGTTTCGATATTTTAACAAATTAAAACATAATTATGGGTGTCTGAATACAAGATTACAATACTACGAAACTAATCCATTATTCTATTACAATCTATTACAACTACCAATCCTCATACAAGTTTAGGAAAAGGAACAAAATATATATATATATATGTATATATATAAACAAGGCGATTCCCCGTTGTTCCTCAACGGCCTCACTCCTCACGCTTCTTCTTGCTTTTCTTCTTAACTGCAATGGAGTAAATCTCCACTGCTCGGCTATATGCAGAGTGTACAATTCTAAATGTATGCTTATATGACAATCCATGGTTTAAAACATTTAAAGCACATAGAAATGGTCTCGAGGGTGAGTGGTATGCATTCATCCGGTAAATGGAACTGATACCGTGGAAGGCACACCTCTCCCACACATCCCGTACACTGGTGGGCCTTCCTCCATACCAGGTATCATATCCTGGTTGGGCCTTCCTCCATACCAGACACAACCATAATCAAAATCATCAAATCCTCAAAGTTCGAGGAGCTTACAACCCCGGATGAAATTGCACCAATACCTCCCCTTTGACCCAAGTAGACACATAACATTCTTATATAAATAGCTATACATGATTTTGTTGCAGTTTCACGTGCATAAGTAACGGGCCTAATTAATACATGAATTTTGCCCAGATCCAAAATATCAAGGTTGATATTTAAAACATGAAATTTTACATATTTCATAGATCAAGAATTCATACCTCGTGCAATCTCTCTGAAACTTTGAAGGATCAACTAGAGGCCTGAATAAAAGTCAGATCTCAGATTATACGCAATTTCTACAAGTTTTACTGGATTTTTCCAAAATTCTTAGAAATTAGATTTTCGGAAAAGTTGGCCAAACATGGCCTAAGAGGTATCAAATCGAAGCTCTTACCTCAAGGAGTTCAAATCTCAATTCTTGTGAAAATCTGACAAACGAAACATCGTCGATTGGTGTCGTGAAGTCGTAGCCACCAAATCTCCTTTTCTCTCTCCTCTCTCAAGATATTTTTAGTAAGTTTTGACTTAAGAAAATCTCATCCTCATCTATTTATAGGCACGAGTTTTGTAAATTACATTTACCTCCCCACGAGTTATCAAAACTTCTAATTATCTCCCGAAACGTCTTAAACGTCTACTTTATTATTTTACAAGTGAAAACTAAAATTTATAAAATTTTTGATTAAGTTCCGTTTGGGTCCAAAATAAGGATCTAAAACTAAATTCTGTGGAATCTCTATACCACCTACCTTTTATTTAACGTGTCATTCGCGTTCTCACCATAGTGTTCAAAATTCTCTACAGCGATAACAAAACTACCAGAATTTACTCTAGACAGGTAAATTAACTATTCACAAAAAATACCAGATATATCAAACAACATTTATAACACATAAATGTCATTTAATCGTGCCAATACAAAATGAACTTTCAAGTTCCCGTGTCTCCACTGACACCTCACCGTTGACCCACAGTCAACCTCATTCACCATTATCAAATAACATTGATAATTCACAAAATCTAAATATGCATGATTACACCATGAAATTTTGGAACGGGTGTGACATAAAGGGACAAGGGCATAGGGTAAAAAATGTCCTAAAATGAAGGATTAATGAAAATGTCACTTAATGACATGGCAATAAAGTTTCATTTTTTTCCTACAAGAAAATGGGACATATAAAAGTAGATACCCTATATATAAGAAATGACTCAAAAAGAAAAGAGAATCTTATGTCTCTTATGTGTTAAGATTTTCCAAGCTAGAAAATACCCATCATGATGTTAGGTGAATTACTTAATGTACTTTAATTCACAATGCCCACGTTATATTGGGTTTCTCAGTCTAATGGGATCTGTTCACACATTGATGCTATAGATACTACCTAACGAGTTTTGAAAATTAATTTGAACGTTGAGAAAACCATTATTGAAATTTAGTTTCTTTCAAAATTGATGCTTTTGATTTGGGGTCCAAAATATTTTATTAGATAGTTTTGCATCATGGGTTTGGGATCTTTATCAATATTATTTACTTTGGGTCCTACTTTTAAAATGGTTTTCTAAATCTTCAAGTAAATATTGGCACTAAGGAATTATAATAGATGAAACCTCCTCTACACTATAGGATAAGAGATTGGTACAATCTTCTTGAAAGTAATTCAAAGAGTTGGTTGGAGTCTTGAAATAATTTCGATCTCTTCCAACCTTGGTATTTGTGTGGACTGCATAAAGAAATGGTAGAGTAACAAGTCCAATAAAGTTGAAAGGACGAATAAATAAAAAAAAATTTGGAATCACACATACCTTATGAGATTGGTCATATCTTTTGTCTAAACGATCTAGAGACATCCTATCTCATTTATTGACTAATCATTAATGGTGAATGAGTCTCCACCTTCTTTTGACAATTATGATGCAGTGGATGCCATTAAGGAGTATAAGAAGGAAATTGAGAAATATTTGAACAAAAGTATAAATATTGTAATACCTTTTGAAATAGGGTTAATTACAAGAACACCCCCCATGGTTAGGGATTTTATCAGTTACCCCCTGTACTTTAAATTGTATCACTAATACACCCTGTGATCTGGGCTAAAGTGAAACAGTCATTTTTCCGTTAAAGTTAATAGAAAATGGGTAAGAGTATGAAATTACCCCTATTACGTGCTAATGAGAACACCCTTATATGCTTAAATATTTATTTAGGCATATATGGTACATTATTATATTATTTTGATATTATATTTGTTGTTAGAGACTATTATGTGGTCACTTTGAGGTACTTTCATGAGAGAGAATTTATTTAATTTTTAATTTTTATTTTTGATCTACCCTTGGACGCACACACATAGAAGCACACACAGTCTTGGTGATTGTATTATTAGTTTTTTTTCATCTACCCTTGGACATACACACAATCTTGGTGATATCTTAGCTTCTTTTTTTCTTTTCTTTTTTTTTTTTTTATCTCCCCTTGCTCAAATACAGTGAAATCCAGTATAGTGATGTACTAAGATTTAATATATATATATATATATATCACCAAAACTCTGTGTGTGTCAAATTTGCTACCCCAAAATTACCACAGAATGGTCTTTAGCAACAAATATAATATCAAAATAATATAATAATGTACCACATATGCCTAAATAAACATTTAAGTATATTAGAGTGCTCTCATTAGCATGTAATGGGGGTAATTTTATACTTTTACCCATTTTTTGTTAACTTTAACGGAAAAAGTGACTGTTTCAATTTAGCCCATACCACAGGGGGTATTAGTGATAAAATTTAAAGTACAAGGGGGTAACTGATAAAAGGCCTAACCACAGGGGGTGTTTCTGTAATTAACCCTTTAAAATATTATAGGTATACAAAAATAGGACAAAATCTGGGTCCGTTCGCTAAAGAAGAAGGAATTTTTGTTTAGTACACCATGCCTCATATACCTTATAAAATGGGTTATAAAGAAGTAAAAACTATGACATGATGAGTACTTAGTATGTTTATGTATCTTCTTCACTACTTGTGGAATAATCCTTTAAGGACATAAGTGTAAATCATAAATAGAGTTCCATTTAAGGTTACTTCTTTGGCGCTTTTTTAGGCAAAGAAATGATGGAACCTAATTTTATAAGTTACACATAGAGTTTTGTCATATTGAGATTAAGGCATGAAATCCATAAATTAAAAATGGGCCCAAAAATAGTTAATGGACTTTTTATTGGCTATAAGATATCTCTTTTTCATATCAAGAACTATTGATATAAGCACTGGTAAATTTATGAGTGATGTTGACTTAAGTGGAAGGATTAGAAGATTTAAGTACAATACTAGTAAGTAAAGGTGAGTCGTTAACCAATTCAAGAACCACCTATGAGGAACAAGTCAGCATATTGTCTGCATCTTGTAAATTTAGAATGATATTGATGATAAACCTTACTTACATGATCTCATATTGCATTCATATGTCATGACTAAAGGAAAGTTCTAATTATTTAGTATAATGTCATCTAGAGTATGAAATTTCTCAATGGAAGACATCATATGCCCAAGCACCTTCTATATTTGGTAAAAGATTGCCTTATTAAGATTCATGGTATTATTGGCTCCTTAAATTTTGAAGCTATATTAGGCGAATGCAAGTGAGATATAAAGGAAAGTACACTCAGGTAAATTAGAAATCACAATTTTATAGCTAATTATTTCCTATATGGATCTCTCTTAAATGGTGGTTTAAAGTTTCACAATTTTGTAAGGTTCGACAAAGAATGTTGTGAATACTTTAATATACCTTGAGGTCAATGGGAGTAATTAGATGTGGATAATCTTTCACTTACAGCCACTATCTTAAATTTACTACATATGAATGACTTATTTGATTCTCTCAAACTTTTGAAATAGAGGTTTTGAGTGAATTCTTTCATGTCATTGGATAGAGAAATCACAGAGAGACATCTTAAATAGACATTAAGTTTGTCTCGTGAGCAGATTTTGGAGACATTCAGCATGAATGAATGCATTAACGATCTTAAAGGTTCGACGATACTTGTAAATAATTAAGAATAATAAATGGAGAAACTTTATGGGCTATTTAGCTAAGCACTTGTTTTCTCAAGGTCTTAATGATGCTTTTCGAGACCCTAAAAGTTTTGTTGTAATAATGTTTCTTATAAAAACTTAAGACACTGAAAGTTTATTGTGATAAAGTTTCTTTAAAAGAATGATAGGTATTAGAAGTAAGCACATTAAGATAAAATATTTGTCTCTTAAAGAAGAAGTTCAGAAATGATGAATGTCAATTGAACACATTATAAGTACGAGTGTTAACTTAGCAAATCAATTCATGAAAGGGTTGTCACCAAAGACATTTATGAAGCATGCTGAAGAAATTAGTCTTGGGTATAGCCAATAGAAGGTTTGAATTATGGGTCGCCAGTGCTTATTATTTGACATTATATTTTGATCAATTATTCTGAATTCTTAAATTTCTGTCTTGCATTAAAGAGTTCATTTATATATGTGTGTGAATGAATGAATATAACAGAAAATAGTCTTTTACAGGCCTAGTTGGATGAATCATTAGTGTTGTAGTACATGGAAGAGATTATGCTCTTTAATTAGTATGAAACCGCCATGACTTACATTTGTGGTTTATTTAATTAAGGTGAATCATTGAGATTGACTAACCTAATTTTATTGAGCACTTTATGTTCCTTGAATTAGATCATAAGGATTATTATACGGACCAAGTGGGAGACTGCTGGAATTAATTTTGTTCAATGTAAATTCGGAATTAATTCCCTTTTCTAACTTTATGTGGTCCATATAATAATATAGGTCTAATAAGGATATAATTAGGAAAGTCTATATTGATAAGGATTGTAGAGGAATTAGTTTTCTAATTCAAGTCTACTATGATGGAAGGTAGAAATTAAGTCCTATTAGAAATTTGGTCTTTTCTCTCCCTATAAATATGTTGGTGGTTCCATCAGAAACCTACAACATGTGAATACACAAAAAAAAATACACATTAAGAAGGGTTTATAGGGTAAGAGGGAGAAATCCAATATCCAAGCTTTATAGATTGCAAAGTCTAGTTCCTTACCGTCACTGAATAGTAGCCGCACAGTTCAAAGGTATTCTGTCTCAAGAATATGGTTATTGATCAAGGTATGTAATTTAAAGTTTTATTGTTGATATGTTGTGAGATTATGAAGATCATGATCTTAGGGATTTATGGTTTATGTCTTGTTAGATTTAGGTTTATACGATTGTATGTTTCCGCCTTTCGTATTCATGGAATTTATAACACATATTGCTTCTAATTTAAAACTACAAGGATCAAATTGATGCAATTAAAACTATAGGGACAAAAATGAGACAGGGACCCAACTTCAGGGGTATATTTTGAGTCTAAGCCTAACTTTGACTTTAAAACCAAAGTGGTCTTTCACCTGATTTGGGTGCAACTTGCATAATGTTTGGAGTAAGGTGCACAACGTGTGGAGCAACTTAGTACAACGTTGGCTGCAACTCACATAACACTAATATTAAAACTAAACGCAAGATTAAGAAATAAAAGCTACATAGAAGCATAGAAATCAAACTAGCAGCGACAATGTGGTAGAAGGTGGCTTGAAGCGGCTATAATGGTGGCTGCAAATTGGCACGTAGCAAGCATACTACATACTAGAGATAGTGGCTTAGTGCGGCGACAATGGTGGTTGAGCATTGAAGATTTCTTACAAACCATAAAAGCCAGTCTAGTGACGATACTGGTGGTCACGACCAGGAATGGGGTCAAATTAAGGTAACTTGAGGCAGCGACAATGGTGCTTGAACATTGCCCTTAGGGTCACAAGTTTCCATGGGGGTTCGGGCACGGCGCCCTCAACCCTTTTTTATTATTATTTTATTTATATAAATACTATAATCTGGATTTCTAGGTTTTTAAACATTTTGTGGTTGTTCTGTGGGTTTTTTATAGTGGATTGGGGGGCAAAACATTATTATTCAAAGGCAAACTAATCTCTCCCGAAAAATTTTGTTCATATGTTTAGTTCTTTAATTAAATTTTACTAGTTTCACTTATATGAAAAAAAAATTCATTAATATGTCCAAAAATAAAATTTATAAGCCTTAACAACTTGAGACTAGTTAAGTTTTTGTTCAGAAAAAAGGCCAGTTGAGTAAATAAGATGTTTAATCGGGTTAAAAATTTTCTAAAAAATTTAAGAAACAGATTAGCAAGATTTCTGAGTTCGAAATTGGTAGATTGAAAATTTCAAGTGGGACAAAATATTTGCAATTAAAAATGCATGTCTAAATAGCAGTGTTGATTATGCATCTATCTATTATATATATATATATATATGTGTGTGTGTGTGTGTATATCTATATATTACTATAACTAAAAGCATAATTATTTCCCTTCCTCTAAGCTATGCCATGTGGCAGCCCTCTCTATTTTTCTTTCTGCCTACGTGGCATCCCTTTCTATTAATTTTTATTTTTTTTTTAAATTCCACAAATTAAAGGAGCAAAGTCTCTCCATCTTCTCCAATATATAGTAATAGATATAATAATAGTAATAATAATTAACATAATAGAGTAAATGTATAAATGCTTGAATGGTAACCTTTAATTTTACTAGAAATTGGGAATTTCAAAGGTCAAGAATTAACATAATATGTTAACTTCTTTTAATAAATTTAATCTAGCATTTTCAATTTTTGAAATACTCTAGATGTTAGTGTCCCATCGGGAATGTAATAACTTACATGTATGTATTTCTTCAGAGTCTTTAATATTTGATGATTCTTTTTTGTTTACACCTTATGTAAGAGCTCCACTTCTCTTTCTTTTTATTTATTTATTTTAATTTCCCCTTATATTTTGTTTAAAGTGCAGGGCATTCACAAGGTGAAAATCTAACTCAGTTAATGCCAAAATCCATCAATTAGTGAGTGGCCACTAAAGAAATTGGAGACGATCACTATACGTATATCAAATATCTTGCAGGTGACAATCTTAAAATAATTTTTTACTACTTATGTTCAATTGCTTATGAGAAATCGTTGTCTCATGTAAAAACCATGCTTGCTATGGAGCTTGGGCTTCAAGCGTTATGTTGCTATACAAATTGTTATGGTCCAGCGGTAAACTTTGATATCACTTTATCAACATTGTTTTGGATATATAGCGCAATTTACAAGTTTTAAATTATTGAGATCAAGCCATTCAAATGTGACTTTATGAGAGAAATTGACCTCTTGCATGTACGCCATTAGTGATGTATTCACTACCAGTTTAACAATTAATTTATACTATACATATAAATATATATGGCAATGAAATCTATAGCATATAACTCGTGCATAGCACAGGTTATCAACTAGTATATATAAAAACCAAAGCAAAAGGCCTTCTATTAGGCTATCCACATCCCCATCATCCCCTTTAGAAAAAAATCCTATGTGGCATTTTCTTGATTTTTTTTTCATTTCTTTCTAATTCTTCTTTTTCTTCTTCTTCTTCTTCTTTTTATTTCTTAAATTTTTGATATTCTCAAAATCAATAATGAGAATGTTCCATCCCAAGAAACCTCAAATTCCAACTAATTAATTTTGAAAGCCACTTTGGTTTTCCATATAATAATTTAGTGACTATCTAATTAGGAACTGTACCTGTCTATTATATATCCATACTATATCAAAAAGTCAAGCTTAAAAATCTTCCCTTATTGTGCTATGTGGCATTTTCTAAAAAATTTTCCTGTTTTTCCTTTATGTTAAAAAAAATTATCTTTTATATTTTTATGAGTGTGTATATGTATTTGTATATACATGAGTGCTTTGAATTCAAAAAAGTGCTTACCCATGGAATTGTCTCTTCAGATATTGGAACTTCAATTATTATGGTTCGCATACCTATGGACATACATGTATTGAAACACAAAGGACTATGGTTTGTCTTAATTTGATGGGTAAATTACACGGACCTCTCATGAAGTTTGATGAAATTACATGGATCTCCCCTATAGAATGCAAAATTACAATGACCTCCCTTGTCAAAAACGGATCTAACAGAAGAAATAAAAAGTCAATAATACCCTTTTACAAAACCACGTCGTTTTGGTTAAAAAAAAGTCATATTCTCTCTCTCTATATATCTGTGTATATATGTATATATATAATCTTTTTCAACCACAATATATATATATATTATGTACATATATACACACAACTGGTCCTTCATCAACCCAATTTAAGAACCAATTGAAATCCCCAATTGAAATGTGGCAACCCAATTGAAATCCCCATCTATATGGACACAACATTTTTGGTTGAAATTTCTTCAAACCTAATCCTCTTGCAGATCCAATTGAATTCTCCATCTATTTGCTTCATATATACACGTATATGTATATCTATTACACACTCTTGAAACATGGATTAGACCTCTAGGGTTGCTAATTGAGGATGGTGGTGAAGCGAAGTTGAATTGAGGGATATGGGTTTGGGGTATTATAATGCTCTGCTTTTTTTTACAGAGAGAGGAGGAAGTGAGAGAAAGGGAGAACTAATCGCCATCCCACTGTCACCACCCATCCCATAGCCACTACCATGAGCTCCATTCCACCATCTCCATTGCATGTGGATATACGTACAAAAAAACACACACACACACACACACACACTCACACACACACACACACACACAGAGCTATGGCTTCACTCTCAATCACATCTCAATGAAATTGGTGAAGGGATTCGTTTTGATCTTGGGTTTGAAACTAAAAACAAGGAAGAACTTGAAAAAATAAAAAATGAAAAATAAAAAAACAGGGGCCCTTATCATCTATTTTAGGAGATAGAGAAAGAGATAGAAGGTAAGGGTTGTGGATGGAGGAAATGAGAGGGGTGGTGGCGTGTAGTAACCGGTGGGGTTGTAGGGTGAGTGTGGTGATTGTTTTGGGTTTTTCATTTTTTATTTTTTATTTTTATAAATTGGAGTTGTCACGCTCCGACGTAGCATAAACATGGAAAGCGCTTAATTTCCTTTATGGACCCGTAGGTCGCGACAATTTGAAGGATCATTTCCGTCCCAAACGTCAAACAACATAATAACCATGAATCAGAGTAGAGTGATCAAGGCTTATAAAAATCTTCTAACTTAATAATTATTACAACACGGGATCACCTAAAGGCACAGACCGCCTTGAAACAATATAATAACTATAATCTATTACAGTCATCCTTATTACAAATTCAGTTCATAACTTAAAACATATAATGATAAATAAACAGTTTCTTGTCCTTTGGTGATTTGTGGAGTTGTATAAATCAGTGTATATACATAAGTATTTGCTGAGAATACATGTATGCTTTCAAATTGAGAGTACACGTGGCCTCCAAGTTCATCTCTATTAACTCTCTATATATACACCCTCTACACTCTCACAACCTGCACTTCACAATCCAGAGAGAAAAGAGAGAGCTTGAGAGTTTAATTGTTGAATTTGCTAGAGAGAGAGGACTCAATCCCCATAGCGAAAGCTTGGGTTTGAATTTCTAAATTGCTTCTCTTTCTCAACAATTACTTCAATCACATCCCAGTGAGTATTTCTAACTCACTCAGAATGTAATTCACCATTGATTTACTATTTTGTGTAGTTAAATTGTGATCACCATTTTTGAGTTCACGTTGGAAGTTTCATAGCTTAAAAATCATAACTTTTCAAACTCAACCAAAATCTATTTTTGTAGATAATAATGAAAGATTATAGCATAAATAGACTATGGTTAAAGTATTAAAGCTCAATTTGTTCACATGGGAAAGTATATTAGAAATCAAATTTTGACATCTTTTTTTATTCTTCGTAAAATTTGTGAGTTGCAGAATGATTCGAGTTAAATTGGTCGTAGATTCTTAATCCTTGCGAAAAACCGAAGAAATCCACATATGATATGTTATATATATTTCAGTTTTCAAAAATGGGTCAAAAGACCCCTTAATTTCTGAAACAGGGGAAAACCAGCGAGGAATACGAAGACACTGCTGAAACTCGAGCACGCGATCGCGTGAGCGAAGGTCGCGCGAGTGGCCCGTGCAAGCGACCTATCGCGCGAGCAGCCCGAGCGCGCGAGCTGTGTGTTTTCAGACAGAGAAGAAAGGTTTTAAAAAGAAAACAAAAATTGGGCATATCGCGCGAGCGGCCCGCGCGAGCGAGGTGGCTGGTTTCAGGCAGACAGAAAAGATTTTAAAAGAAAATGAAAAATGGTCTTATCGCGCAAGCGATCCGCTCGAGCACCCGTCGCGCGAGCGGCCCCCGCGCGCGACTTCTGATAGTTTCTAGTTTTTGCTTGTCTTTGTGTTAAGGAACTGTTTGGGTTATGTTTTATGAACTTTTAAATCTCTGTTTGGGAAATTTACTAAAACAGAATCCTATTAGGTTATGTTTGGACGATTGAAACGATGTATTACGACTTATCAATCCCAGTGCGCACGCTGTTTTTATATTTCAGTGATTTACTTTATGTTTAAAGTTTCATGACATTCATATGGAATTTTTTGTGCATGTATGGGGGTAGTAGTCAGTGTGGAAAGGAATAATGGTCAGTATGGTATAGAGTGTGTGGTTGAGATTGTGTTGTGGACACTCCCTGGTAAGTGAGTACCAAAGTGTGTTGTGGTTGAGATTGCAGCTAGAGTGTCTTTGAAATGCGACGGTGGCAAAACTAGACACTCCCTGACGACCATGGTAGCGTCAAAGTGTATGACGCCGAACTTGGACATTCCCTGGCACCCATGGTAGTGCTAAAGTGTGGCCTACGGACACTCCCTGGTACCCGATTTTGGATACTGTATGATGTATTTGCGAGGCCGACTAGGTACTAAAGTGTGAGGCATTGGACATTCCCTGGCACCCCGTGCTAAAGTGTGAGGCAAACTAGACATTCCCTGGCACCCCTATGCTAAAGTGTGGCTATCGGAGTATTTCAAAGATACTGGTGAGAGATGGTGGTTGTTGTGTTTGTCGAGAGAAAAGAGTCGGTAAGATGAGATGGTGCATTGTTTTCGTACACGGTCAAATAAATGTAAATTATAGCTTTCAAATGATATTATGGTCGTTTTCTAAAATGAACTCTTTACTTTAAGGTAAACTTGTTGAATTAAATGGGAATTTGAAAATGGTAAATGAGTATGTGTTACATTCAAAGTTATGTTTTTAACACTCACCAGCTTCTTGAAGTTGATGGCGTCGATGCGCCCTGGACATTCGTGTTCAGGCTTTTCAGGTTTTGATCAAGCGGAACATTACGACTACGCTAACTAAGAACGGCTGCTTTTGGAAGATAGAACTGTTATCAATATCCTATGCTTTAATTTATGAACTATTTTGTAATAAGGATGACTGTAATAGATGTTAAGTTATTGTTTTGATTTAAGGCGGTTTGTGCCTTTAGAGACCCCGTGCTGTAATAACTATTAAGTTAGAAAAATATTGTAAGCCTTGAATGCTCTGCTCTGCTCTGATTATTATGTTTTTGTTGTTGACGTTTGGGACGGAATCGATCCTTCAAACTGTCACGACCTACGGGTCCATAAAGGAAATTAAACGCTTTCCTTATTTATGCTACGTCGGGGCGTGACACAAGTTATGGAACTTTCTTTGGGGGAAACTGCACTTTACCCCCCTATACTTTGACCCTTGTTCAAGTCACCCCCATGTACTTTGAAAAGTATGAAAGAACCTCCTTATACTTTAAACTAAAGTTAAAATAACGGAATCTGATAAAGTGGCAATGAAATGACAGAAATAGCCTCATATGCAGGGGGTTGACATGAACAAAGGTCAAAGTACAGGGGGTACAATTAATCTTTATAGTGAATTTTAACACTTTCTATCCATTTTGACCAAAAATCTAGCGCTTTCACTTTAGTTTAAAGTATAAGAGGGTTCTTTGATACTTTTCAAAGTATAGAGGGGTGATTTGAACAATGGTCAAAGTACATGGGGTAAAATGCAATATTTCCTTTTCTTTATAATAAAAAAAATGAGAGAAGGCTTGGCAAGATTTGTTTGTGCATCCGATATGCCTTTTACTTTGGTTGAAGAAGAGTGTTTTACACGTTTTATTCAAACTTTTTTACAACCCGCCTACCAACCTATGATTAGAAATACCCTTAGAAGTGATATACAATATGTTTTTCAACAAACCAAAAAAAAATTATTTGATGACTTTTTGTCGCAGCCCGGTCTCACAATAGCATAACCGGAGCCCGTGGCACGCCACCGAGGCTAACCCAATCCATTAAAATTCCCAAAAATTAGTTTTAAGAACACACGTAGCGGAAAAGAAACAAACCATTTGAAAAGTAGCAGTCCAATCTACTGCACCTCGTGCCCAGTCGATTGAGACTGGTCTAGCAAAACGTTTGATTTTTTGAAACATAATCCAGTCAACTGGTGCCAAATTTCCAGTCAACTGTTTTGTTTGGTCAAGTGAACTCCAATCATGCAGAAAGATAAATTCTGAAAAACATAAACCAGTCGACTATGTCGGGGGACCAGTCGACTGAAACTGATGTAGTGTCTTGTTCACAAAAGGGGTCCAGTCGACTGGACTCACAAACCAGTCGACTATTTTCTAGCAGCAAGGCAATCTGCAGAATTTCCAAGTTTAAAAGTTTTCTAAATTCATTCAGGGACTAAACACACACACCAAACTCACTCCAAAAGGGATGCTAACTGGATTAAAACATTACCAAAGCATATTCACACAAGATTTCAATCTATTACAACATCATTAACCCCTTCTAAGATACTAAGTTAAACATAGCCAAAAGTCATGAAATTCTTATTACAACATTTCTATTACAAAACCCCAAGGTAAATATACACAGTTGCCTCCGAACTGAACTCCCAATACCCCGTGATCACTTTCCCGATTCCTCGCCGGCATTAGCACCTGAAATGGTTATTTGAATAACCACACACATCCAATTTGTTTAATCTAACGCTTATTGAATAAAACAACGATGCACATGAATGAAAAACATGCTCGTATTCACATTACTACATTTCATACTAGTCTCCGAAGATCCCACGTGTACGTTCCGTACTCCTAATCCGCAACTCCTCGCCAATAAGTCCACGCGAAAAGGTAAGACCCACATTTCTTTTCTTCAAATGTGCGACCTTATGCCTATAATGGCTCCACAATGATGGCTTGATACACGCACTCCTTTGACCCAAATAGCAACTAGACATGCTCAAATGCATTTCACCGTGCTCTCGATATAATCAAAACATTTCACCGTACAATTAGGCCTACTTATCAATAAAGACGCCCAATATGAACTACATAATATATATCTATAATCTAACACATGCTTTCATACAAAATATGAATACATGTCAAGAAATCATTCCAAAACACATAGTTGCATCACTCACCTCCGGATAATGCTCTTAAAACCCGTTCCAATGCAAACCTGAGCACAAAGAACGTGCAAAAGTTTGTCTAGTACAATTCCTATGGATCAAAAATCCGATTATCAACTTTTTATGAAAATTCTAGAAAATAAGTTTTCGAAAAACTTATCCAAACAAGTCCTAGTGGGTATCAAAACAACGGCCTTACCTCGAGGAGTTCGAATACGAAATTGGTTAAAAACTAACAGATAGAAGTTCATCGTTTGGCGTCGGGAAGATCGAAGAACTCAAATCTCCCTTTTGCCTCTCTTGAAATTGTCATAACTCAAAATTTTTAATAAGGTAGAAGTATATTTAAATGGTTATGTGCGAGCCTGTTAATTATTTTGGTGTAGTATTTATATTTATCTTAACTTGTATCACTATATTTATTATTTTTTTTTCTTATTTTGTTTTATTTTATTTTTTATCATTATTATTTTTTTTTATTATCTTAGTGCTAAAATGGGTACATGCTTTAATTTGAGTGTATAAAACTAGACCACACACACACACACACACACACACACACACATGCTATATACCATTTCAAGTTAACAAAGAGGGAAACAAAAATCTAAACAAACTAGTGGGCCCCACTCTCCACCTAAAGTGGCCGACCATTCCCTCTCTCTCTTAGCTTTCATTTTTTTCTCTCTCTCGCTCTTCTTCTCCTCCTTCTCTCTATATCTATAATGGGTATACAAGAACCTCCATAGCTCGTCCTCTTCAAGCTCCAATAGGCCATTAGAGAGTGATTTTCGTGAGTTTTACTATTTCACAAAATAGTCTTAGATTTTCAAGAGCTAGCTAGAGATACCTTCAAAAATTCATTTTCGGCCATTTACATAGTCTATCAGAATTTCATAGAGTTTGAAAACCTAGCTTTCATCCATGGAAAAATCTTTTGGGGGTTTTGCTTTGAAGGTGTTCTTGGGCAACCTTGGGCTATTCTCTACATCTTATTGGGGTCAATTTGGAGCTCATTGATTTTCTTGGGAATTTTGTGCTCTTCCATTTATTTAGGAAGAAATCTCCATTGAGGTAGATGTCATTGCTTCTTTTCAATATGATTTTCATTTTTAAGGTGATTTGTGCTCATTGGATTGTTAGGAGAATGATTTAGACACATGCATTAGGATTTTCCCAAAGTTTTAAATTTAGGATTATTTGTCTAATTGTGACTTGCATGTTTAAGTTGTGCAAATTGTAATTATGTGATGAAAGATGTGATTAGGATGCTCCCTTACTTGTGTGAAAGTATGTTAGGACGTTAGTTTAGAAATCCTTGTTAGGAATGTTATATTATGAATTTTAATTCAACTCTTTGATGTCCTTGATACCATGTCCAACATGCAAGAATTATTGCTTAAACTATTTTGTTGGAGCATTTATACTATCATTTTAACATCACATGCATTGAGGTCTAATCGGCAAGTATTTCATTTATCACGACATAAATGTTTTGTTTAAAAAGAAAAAAAAAAAAAAAAAAAAGAAAAGCCCCATGTGAGGGAATTGGATTTAAGAAAATCCAAATGTGGGTTGTGATGTGAAACAGGGAGAGTGACCCTTAGAAACATTCAAACTCCAACTATATTCGGTTAGCTCTCGGAAGTTGGTATGCTACACTCTATGTATGGGTGGCTCACAGTCCGGTAATGAGAGGAGTGCACATATCATGCATAGCCATAAAGCTCTGGTCATTTCATTTTAACCTTGTTGGCAATGTATCGCACCACATCTCATACTTATTCATGCATAGCATGTTGATTTGTCGCAATGTTTTCTACGAGCCATCGTTCTCATAAAAACGACAAAATATTTTTTTCAGGTGAGCTTGATAAGAGCAAAGGGCACATGTGACCCCACACGTAAACGTTGATACATTTTGTTCTTTTTTGAAGACTCGTGCTTAGAAATGTAAATGGATAGTTCTCATGTGAACTTTAGTCTTTTGGGAAGTTTGTAATAGTTTAATGCTCTAAAAAGAAAATTGTTGTATTAATTTTATTTCAAAACTTCTTGAACTTGGACTTCCATATTTTGCTATTGGGAAGCCTTATTGTAATTTGACGGACAAGTGTTAGTCCATGCCTTTCATGCTTGTTGGATTAGTTGTCTTATGTATTTATGTTTCAAGATTAACGCCTTTCTCCAACTCTTGTTTTAGGAGTCCTTTATGTGCATGTAATCCTTGCCGGATTCGGTTATGCTTAGTTTCGTCCTTGCCGGACTTGTTTTTTTTTTAATTAAATCCTTGCCGGATTTTGCTATTTTTAGATTATGTTTATTAAACTTCTTTCCGTCAACTTGTCGTCGATATTTTTTTTTCTTGCTAGAAACTCCATTTGAAGGTTATATAATGTTCATGTGAATTTTCCATACTTAGCTAAAACAAGGGAAAAGTTTCAACTCGTGAATAGTAAAAACTGCTCACATTTTATTTTATTTGTCAGCAGTGAATAGTAAAAACTGCTCATGTATAGTATATTTAGCCTACGGCTCATATTTTCCAAATTCCATGTCCGGTCTAATTAAAAACTTAATCTTCCTATATGATATTAAGGTTATTTACCCACCAAAACAAGGCTTTCGTTCATGATTTCAAAAGCGTATGAGTAGTGCTTTTACACTATATCACACACTTCCCAATATTCGTTTTGATTTAATTAAGGACATAAGTTCCCTACGATATAATTATGTTCTTTACATTTTAAAAATGAATGCCTCTTCATCTAATTTTATATCTTGTTTTCAACATACACTTTTCCATAAAACTCTTCGAGGCATTTCTTGATCTTGAACTTGCTCGATTAGTCTTCTAAACCTAGTTTTCAAAAGTCTTCATCTTTGTTTGACTTATTGACATGTAAGTCCATTTTTGGCTTCTGTGTTGGTAATTCATCCTTGTAGGAATCCCCGTGGGTTTCCAAAGTTGTTTCCGCATTGGTGATTGGGTTTTAATTCTTTTCTCTCTATCATTTCTCTTTCCTCGCGCTTCAGTTTTTGGTGAGTGACAGATTGGTATCAAAGCTAACCGGGTTTGAATACCTAGGGGCTATGGGAGTTTAAATTGGGCTTACTTACAAATTGTTTTTACTACATGTCTAAGTTTTTATTTTTACTTCCATTGTTTTCTTTAAAGTTACATTGAGTATTAAGTTGCTTAGTGAGCATGCTAATATGTTAAATGCCTTCAGGACTATATGATTACATGTTAATTTTTGTTCTATGTGTCTACATTGGCCATGATAATGTAATCTCGATTTGATAAATGTTTGAATTAGATATATAGTAGAATGCTAATGATCTAATTCCTTGTTAACTTGTAATTGTTTTTCTACCTAGCTATGTCGTCGCGCGTTAGAGGCCGTGCTAGAGGCCGGCCTCTTGTCCATGCTAGAGGTCGTGCTAGGGGCCAAGGTGGAGCCGCGGGCCAATGTGGAGCCGCAAGCCGAGGAGCCCAGTCTTCCTCATCCTCTTTTGCTCTAGCTCCTATTCCTATACCTGCTCTAGGGGTCCCCGATGGAGCTCAGTTCTTTCGTGAGATGGCCGCTTCCATGAGGGATTTTACCCAAGCTGCCCAAGAAGTGAGGAATGATATTCTACCTCCACCACCACCGGTAGATCCTACTATCGTGGTGCATGTAGTGCATGTTGTTCAGGCGGAGCCGAGGGCACAATCGACTATGAGAGAATTTAGTAGGAGAAATCCTCCAATTTTCTCAGGAGATGCGAATCCTGTTCAAGCAAAGCTTTGGCTAAAGAGGTTTAATCAGATCTTTGAACATCTCAAAATTGTTGAAGATAATCTCTGTATAGATGTCGCTACATTTCAATTCGCAGGTTAAGCCCAAATTTGGTGGGAACTTGTCCTCACTACTCAAGTTTTGGAGGGTATGTCTTGGGACACTTTTACCCGATCATTCCTTGTTAAGTATTTTCCCCCAGTTGCTCGTAACGCTAAGAGAATCGAATTTCTAAAACTTCGTCAGGGTAAGATGTCAGTTATCGATTATGAGGCTCGTTTTGGGGACTTAGCTCATTTTGCACCTGATATCACCACCGACGATAAGTTAAAGGCTAGGACCTTCGAGAATAGGCTTCGTTAGGGACTTTGCACGAAATTTGTTGGATTTGAATTAGACTCCTATAGTAAAGTGGTTCAGAAAGCACTTGTGTTCGAGGAAGAGTATTTGAGTTCAAAGAAAGATAAGGAATTATGTGCTTTATCCAAAGGTAATCAGTTGGGTTCATCAAGTGGGCACCAGTTCAAGAAGCAAAGGCAAGAGTATGTTCCTCAGCAGTCTATATATTCTTCTTCGATACCTGTTCAGGCTCAGCCAGTTTCTCAGCTCTCACCTCAGTCTCAGTCACATCAGTCTCAATCTCGTGGTTCTCGTCGTTCTGGCCATTCTCGTGGAGGGGTAACTTTGGCCCGATAAATTGTTATGGTTGTGGCGACCCAAATTGCATATTGACAGAGTGTCCATTTACTCAGACAGCGCCTCAGACAGTTGGGCCACTGCAGGTTTGCCCACCGTTTCCTGGACCATATCAGCAGAATTATAGGCCACCTCTTTTTTCACCACCGTCAACTCCTTCTGCTCAGATCTTCAAGCCTAATGCTCATAGATGTCAGCACCATCATGTGGGACATCGTGGAGGAGGACAACAAGCTCCAAGGCCACCCCCTACTATGTTCAACCTTGTTACCGCTGCACCTCCTGTAGTTAACCCTAATGCTTCAGTTATTCGAGGTACGTTATTAGTGTTTAGTTCTAGAGCTTCTGTGCTATTTGATACCGACGCATCACGTTCATTTATATCATCATCTTGTGCATCATCCTTGGATTTAGAAATGAGTCATTTAGCTTCTACGCTTTTAGTCGATACCCCCGTCGGAGGTTTAGTTCCCTTGGATCGGGTGTGTCATGGTTGTGAACTTATTCTTGCTGATAGGAACATCATTGTTGATTTAATTGTTATAGACATGCTTAGTTTTGATGTAATTTTGGGTATGGACTGGTTGACTACCTACTGAGCTTTTATTGATTGTTTCAAGAGAAGAGTCACTTTTGTGTTACCATTTGGGGACCTTGGTCGTTTTGAGGGTGATCGCTTGGACTTCCCGATACGTTCACTTCACAGTTTGTGTAGGGGGGAGAATCATAGTGACTACCTTTCTAGTTTGTTTTCCGATGAAGATGAGCCAACTTTGATTGAATTTTCTCCAATTGTTAGTGAATACTCTAATGTTTTTTCTCGAGGACTTACCTGGTTTGCCGCCTATCTGTGAGATTGAGTTTGCGATCGATGTAGTTCCTGGTACTTCACCGATTTTAATTCCACCATATCGTATGGCACCCACTGATTTGAAAGAATTGAAGCCACAGTTATAGGATTTACAACTTAAAGGTTTTATTCATCCTAGTACTTCTCCTTGGGGAGCACCTGTCCTGTTTGCAAAGAAGAAAGATGGATCACTCCAATTGTATATTGATTATCATAAGCTAAACCACATTACCATAAAGAACAAATATCCGCTTCCCAAAATTGATGATCTTTTTTATCAACACTGTGGTTTAACTTTTTTTTCTAAGATTGACTTGAGATCGGGTTATCATCAATTACGAGTTTGAGATTGTGACCTTCCTAAGACAGCTTTCTGTTCATGTTATGGTCACTTTGAGTTACTTGTTATGCCATTTGGTTTGACAAATGCCCCAGCCGCTTTCATAGATTTGATGAACCGTATTTTTAGTCCATTCTTGGATAAGTTTATGATTGTCTTTATTGATGACATCCTTATCTATTCGCCTTCCAGAGAGAAGCATGAAGAGCACCTTCGTATTGTGTTGGAAGTTTTACAAGGGCACCGTTTGTATGCAAAATTTTCTAATTCTGAATTTTGGTTACCGGAAGTGAAATTTCTTGGTCATGTTGTTTTGGGTGATGGGGTATCGGTTGATCCTTCTAAGATCGAAGCCATCATGGATTGGCAATCGCCAAAGAATGTATTTGAAGTCCGTAGTTTCTTGGGACTAGCAAGTTATTACCGCCGCTTTGTTGAAGATTTTTCTCGTTTAGCTATGCCTATGACTAAGCTTACTAGGAAGGGAGAAAAATTCAAATGGGACGATTCTTGTGAAAATGCTTTCCAACAATTGAAAACCCGTTTGACTTTGGCACCTATCCTTGTTATTTTCGAGCATGGATTGAGCTTTACCGTTATTGTGAAGCTTCACTTGAAGCTTTGGGTTGTGTTTTAATGCAAGAAGGTAAAGTTGTAGCTTATGATTCGAGACAATTGAAGCCTCATGAGAAGAATTACCCTACTCATGATTTAGAGCTTGCCGCCGTTGTGTTTGCTTTAAAAAGTTGGAGACACTACTTGTATAGTGAGAGATTTGAGGTATTTTCCGATCATAAGAGCCTTACGTATATTTTCACTCAACGAGACCTTAACTTGAGACAACGCCATTAGATGGAGTATTTGGGAGATTATGACTTTGACTTGCAATATCACCCGGGTAAGGCTAATGCCGTTGCCGATGCCCTTAGTTGTAAACCACGTGGTACCTTGACTTATTTACCTATCCAAGAGTGGAAGATGTTTGAAAACCTTGATGACTTTGAGATTTATTGCACATAAAATTCCGACCGAGCTACTTTATTTACTTTGACCGCTCAACCATCACTTTTGAATCGAATTTTGGAGGTACAAAAATCCGATGATGAAACCATGTCCTTGAAATCTCATATGCTTAATGGAGATTGGGAAAAGGGTTGGATTTTCGATGATGATAGAGGTTTGAGGTTTCGAAATCGAGTTTTCATTCCCGTAGCTTGTTGAACAGATGTTTTGAAAGAGTTTCACCATTCCCGTTTCGCTATTCATCTCAGGGATACGAAGATGTATCATAACTTACGTCGTTAGTATTGGTAGAAAGGCTTTAAAAGAGCAGTTGTCAGTTTTTTGCTCGTTGCCCAGTTTGTCAACAAGTAAAGGCCGAGCATCAGAGACCCGCAAGTTTGTTACAATCTCTCCCTATTCCCGAGTAAAAGTGGGAGCATATTATTATGGATTTTGTTACGGCGCTTCCTAGGACCTTGGGTAAGCATAATGCTATTTGGGTTATTGTGGACCATCTAACTAAATCGATGCATTTCTTGTCAATTAAGGTAATCAACACCACAGACAATCTTAGTATGATCTACATCCGAGAGATTGTGAGACTTCATGGTATCCCAGTTTTGATTGTATCAGATCGTGATTCGAAGTTTGTATGTCACTTTTGGCAGAGTTTACAGAAAGCTTTGGGTCCTCAGCTTTTTCTTAGCACAGCATTTCATCCTCAGACATACGGGCAATCCGAGCATACTATTCAGATTTAAGAAGACATGTTGAGAGCTAGTGTTATGGAACTTAGTGGTAATTGGGAAGATCATCTGTCTTTGGCCGAGTTTGCTTACAATAACAATTATCAGGCGAGTATTCAGATGGCACCATTCGAGGCATTGTATGGCCGTCCATGTAGGTCACCATTGTGTTGGGGTGAGGTAGGTGAATCTATTGTTCTTGGCCTTGATATGGTTTAAGAGACTTTCGAAAAGATCAAGGTAATTAGAGAGAAATTGATTACAGCTCAGAGTTGACAGAAATCTTATGCTGACTGTCACCGTCGGCCGTTGGAATTTGAAGTTGGTGATCACGTGTTTCTAAAGGTTTCGCCGCATCGTGGGTTACAACGTTTTGGACAAAGTGGGAAATTAACACCGCAATTTGTGGGACCATTTGAGATTCTTGAAAGGGTTGGTGAAGTTGCGTATCGTTTAGCTCTTACGCCTCAATTCTCGAGTGTTCACAATGTATTTCATGTTTTGATGATTCATAGGTGTAACTCCGATCAACTCCGTCAGCATTACCCCGATCCATCGAATGATTGGACCGAGTTGTCTCTTGGAGAAGACGCGTGGTATGAAGAGCAACCCATCCGTATCAATGAGAAGAAAGACCGTGTGTTATGAGGTAGGGTTATTAATCATCATCACATTGCCGAGTCGACGTGGGAAGAGGAGAATGATGCTAGAAAGAGTTACCCTCACCTTTTCCCTGAGTAGAGTAAGTTCCTTTTATTTGATAATGTTAGTTAGTCAAGGTTTGAGCAATTCATTGCTCCCTTTTCTGCTCAATTGCTCTGAATTCCAGGACGGAATTCTTTTAAGGGAGGTAAGATTGTCATAACTTAAAATTTTTAAAAGGGTTAAAACTTTATTTAAATGCTTATGTGCGAGCCTGTTAATTTTTTTGGTGTAGTATTTAAATTTATCTTAACTTGTGTTACTATATTTATTTATTTTATTTTTATTTTTTCTTATTTTGTTTTATTTTATTTTATTTTATTTTAATTTTTTACTATTATTATCTTAGTGCTAAAATGAGTACATGTTTTAATTTGGGTCTGTAAAACTAGACCACACACATACACATGCAGACATGCTATATACCATTTCAAGTTAACAAAGAGGGAAAACAAAAACCTAAACAAACTAGTGGGCCCCACTCTCCACCTAAAGTGGCCAGCCATTCCCCCTCTCTCTTCACTTTCATTTTTTTTCTCTCTTTCGCACTTCTTCTCCTCCTTCTCTCTATATCTATATTGGGTATACAATAACCTCCATAGCTCATCCTCTTTAAGCTCCAATAGGTCATTAGAGAGTGATTTTCGTGAGTTTTTCTATTTCACAAAATAGTCTTAGATTTTCAAGAGCTAGCTAGAGATACATTCAAAAATCCATTTTTTGGCCATTTACATAGAGTGTGTTTGATAACCCCATTAAGTGCTGAAAATGAAAATATTCAGCACTTATCCTTTTTCAGTGCGTTTGATAACATACCACTTAATTGAAAAAATAGCTCCAAAACCACTGAAAACTTTAAGTGGAAATTTTCTGCTGAAAATAATCACTGAATGCATTCTACTTCAATAGTTGAAACAATGTTTTAAGGAATAAAACTTCAAATGCTTAAAATTTTCAGTACTTAAAATTCAGCACTTAATTTTCAGTACTTAATTTTCAGTTTTATCAAACGCACCCATAGTCTATCAGAATTTCATAGAGTTTGAAAACCTAGCTTTTATCCATGGAGAAATCTTGAGGGCCGGGGGTTTTGCTTTGAAGGTGTTCGTGGGCATCCTTGGGCTATTCTCTACATCTTATTGGGGTCAATTTGGAGCTCATTAGTTTTCTTGGGAATTTTGTGCTCTTCCATTTATTTTGGAAGAAATCTCCATTGAGGTAGATCTCATTGCTTCCTTTCAATATGATTTTCATTTTTAAGGTGATTTGTGCTCATTGGATTGTTAGGAGAATGATTTAGACACATGCATTAGGATTTTCCCCAAAGTTGTAAATTTAGAATTGTTTGCCTAATTGTGACTTCCATGTTTAAGTTGTGCTAATTGTAATTATGTGATGATAGATGTGATTAGGATGCTCCCTTACATGTGTGAAAGTATGTTAGGATATTAGTTTAGAAATCCTTGTTAGGAATGTTATATTATGAATTTTAATTCAACTCTTTGACGTCCTTGATACCATGTCCAATATACAAGAATTATTACTTAAACTATTTTGTTGGAGCATCTATACTGTCACTTTAACATCACTTCTATTGGGGCCTAATCGGCAAGCATTCCATTTATCACGACAAAAATTGTTTTGTTTTTTTATAAAAAGAAAAGCCCCATGTGAGGGAATTTGATTTAAGAAAATCCGGATGTGGGTTGTGATGTGAGACAGGGAGAATGACCCTTAGAAACATTCAAACTCCAACTATATTCGATTAGCTCCCGGAAGTTAGTATGCTACACTCTATGTATGGGTGGCTCACGGTCCGATAATGAGAGGAGTGCACATATCATGCATAGCCGTAAAGCTCTTGTCATTTCATTTTAGCCTTGGTAGCAATGCATTGCAGCATATCTCATACTTATTTATGGATAGCATATTGATTCGTTGCAATGTTTTCTATGAGCCGTCGTTCTCATAAAAATGACAAAACATTTTTTTTAGGTGAGCTTGATAAGGGCAAAGGGCACATGTGACCCGACGCGTAAACGGTGATACATTTTGTTCGATTTTGAAGACTCGTGCATATATATATATATATATATATATGTAAATGGCTAGTTCTCATGTGAACTTTAGTCTTTTGGGAAGTTTGTAATAGTTAAATGCTCTAAAAAGGGAATTGTTGTATTAATTTTATTACAAAACTTCTTTAGCTTGGACTTCCATATTTTGATATATAGGTTATTTACCCACCGAAACAGGGTTTTCGTTCATGATTTCAAAAGCGTATGAGTAGTGCTTTTACCCTATCACACACTTCCCAATTTTCGTTTTGATTTAATTAAGGACATAAGTTCCCTATGATATAATTATGTTCTTTACCTTTTAAAAATGAATGCCTCTTCATATAATTTAATATCTTGTTTTCAATATACACTATTCCATAAAACTCTTCGAGGCATTTCTTGATTTTGAACTTGCTCAATTAGTCTTCTAAACCTAGTATTCAAAAGTCTTCATCTTTGTCTGACTCGTTGACATGTAAGTCCATTTTTGGCTTCTGTGTTAGTAAGTCATCCTTGTAGGAATCCTCGTGGGTTTCCAAAGTCGTTTCCGCATTGGTGATTGGATTTTAATTTTTTTCTCTCTATCATTTCTCTTTCCTCACGCTTCGATTTTTGGGGCGTGATAGAAACTTAGGTTAGAAGTTTTGTAAAAATATCCAAGTCATCTCTATCTATATATAGGCAATACTTTAGAAAATTATGTTTACCTCCCCACGAGTTCTCAAAACTCCTAATCAGCCTCTGAAACTCTCTACACAGCTAATTCATAGCTTCATGAGTGAAAACTAAAAATTATTAATGTTTTCAACTAAGTTTCGTTTGGTTGCTAAAACGCAGTCTCATGTGATTTCACGAAATTGCTAATTAGCCTACCAAATTAGAAAACGTGTTAATTCGTCCTCACCAGGACACTAAAATTAACAACAGTAAAAATTCTAAACCAAAAAATAATACAGATAGTGAAATACAGAGATAAACAATTATTTCCAGATAAACATTTAGAGTATTCCACCATGAACGTCTCATACTCGGAGAGACTTCACAACGACAACACATTCATTCAACACAGTCTCAAAGGGTTCTCTAACACAGACACCCAAATCGACTCGTGAGACACAACTCACTCACACGTGTGCCACAAATACACAACACATCACATTATCGTGCATGACAATTAATGAAACACAATAAACACATACACGGGTGTTATACTTTTCTACTTTTTATGCAAATTGCATGCACTCTGATTTATGGACTGATTGTGATAAAACAGGATATATATGTATAACAGCGCATTTTGTTGATGAAAATTGGAAAATAAATAAAAACATCATTGCTTTGCGTGCATTAGACTATCCTCATACTAGTGAAAATATCTATAATTATATAATTAACGTATTTCATGAGTATGATATTATGAAGAAAAAAAATTACGAGCATTACTTTTGACAATGCTAGTGCTAATATAAGTGATATTAATATGTTTATAGATCACCTACAACGAATCATGAATGAAAAGTTATTCCATAGTCGTTGTGTATGTCATATCATTAATTTGATTATCCAAGATGGATTGTCAAAAATGTCACACCCCAAATTTTGGACAACTAAATATTTAATCCAGAGCATATATCTGGACTAATATTCAATTGCCAAAATCCCAGGGTGACATCCTCACACAGGTTAACAAATGATTATATTGAAAATAAAATTTAGTACCCATTAAATAAAAGTACATGATCTTGTTTTAAATAAAACTTACGATTATTAAACCTGTATTCCCAAACATTCATTTTCATTATAAAAAGAATTAAACTCCATTACACATATTATATCCTTTCGATTTACAAATGAAATATTATTTTCGTTCAATAAAATCCTCTTTGTAGAGTTCAGCGGAAAGAAAATAAATAAGCATAAAATCTATACATCCATTGGTTAGAGCAACTACAACGTTTCCAATACCCAATATATAATCCTTATTACAATAATACAAATATGGCCCATACTGCCAGAAATAAAATAAAGTACAATAAAAAAATAAGTACAACTCTAATAATAAACAACACTGCGACAAACTCTTCACCTAAACAGAAGCTCCAAAGAAAATCTCCAAATACTAAACCTGCACATACATTCGACTATGTTTCATATAGAAATGCCCCGAATGCATTATGCACCCAGGTCAGTATATAAAATACTGGTATGAGTTAACAAAAAATATAAAACGAGTCTTAGGGACAACGGTGTCCCATAGACTGCCAAAAATACTCACAAAGAAAATATAAGCACATCACAACATACACTATCGTCACACAGAAAATAAACAACGCTATTACATAAAATCCCTATCGGGTTAGAACGGTAGTTCCACTCACATTTCAGGACAGATGGGTTGTTTCCTTCAATGTGGTGGCAGTGGTTCCCAACCCGAATAATACCAATTGAATACTTACCCATCGGATATCTATGGTGAGCCAGCCCTGCATAAAAGTTAGTGGGCCCATCATCCTGCAAAATATAATTATCACAGTTCTAATCAAACCTATAATTACTTTCTGAATTAATGTCCGTAACAATTCAAGAGTCAGTCATACTATCATCCAACGCATATTTCAACAATAGTATAAATTGATAAAATACCCGCATCAAAATCCTCAAAACATAATTCAAAACTTAAGACATACAGTCTATGGTTATCATATTCACGCTCACACACAACGACTACAACACGAAAAATTATTAGAAAAGTCGATTACTAAGCATCTACACTTTCTACGATGCAACCACAACAAGAGGTAATTAATTATAATTCAAACTTCTAAACGTAAGAAGAAAACACTACAAAGTATTTTATTTTATTACACCTTATGTTCACCACCTCGGCCACCCATCCATGGTCCAGCTACACATATATCCCATGTGTCTCCTAACGTAATACTAACTCCCACTCCGATCCAAACTCTCATGGGGTATCACTGGAATTTGAGTATACATCGAAAGGCTAGTCCTTACATTCTTGACATCAATAAAACAATATCTAGATATACATGAAATAGACCAAGCCGAGCATAAGGCTTAAAATAATGAAGAGATGGGTCATTCACGTAGTCGCCGTCTAATCACACAAGGACGGGTCATCCACGAAGTCACCATTTAATCATACAAGGACGGGTCATCCACGAAGTCGCTACCTAAAATCTTAAGGAGTAGTGGGGAACTCTAAAAAAATTTCTAACGTTCATACATCCATGTTTTCCACAAAACTCAACTTTATAATAGATTCACATATCTCAAATTAAATTTCTGTTAAAATCATATTGACAGCTACATGTTCACAAAGATTTATAACCTTTATAAAATCACACAACCGCGATTTCACAAAACTAAACTATAAATGAGAACTCATATCTTTCTAATTACTAACAAATTACTTCATATTAACGAGCACGAAATCACACAAAAATATGATGAGCAAATACGCTTATTTTAACCTTCATAAAACTGCTGCTGTAATATGAATTTTCTGCCCAAACGGTGCAGAATCGAAAAAAACACCATTTAGACAAAAACACGTGCAGAATTGTGTTTCCTACAGGCCTACACGGACAGAATCTCGAAAACAGTAACATATGATTTATTACGAATTTTCTATTCAGATCTGATCAGTGAAAACCCCAAATCCGAAAATTGAATAATTGCTAAAATATATATTCAATGCTCATAATCACAACGTCAATCATCATTGTAAAAAAAAAAAAAAAAAGCTAAATCTCATAAATCCATAACCATACTAATTCAATATTCTATCCATTTAAATTTCAATCAAATGAGATTGAAAGAAAATAACAAGTAACTCATCAATCCAAACGATTTCGATCAACGAAGCGAAGGATGACCATCCTCTCTCTTTCTCCCCTCTAATCCTTCTCTTCTCTTCTAGGTGATTGCTCTTTCTCTGCCTCTCTTGTTCTCTTTTATTTGTGTGGTGGCTAGGGTTAAATAATAAATATATGGTTTCCTAATATGCTAACTAAGTTTAATAATGTCACTAGCACTCAAATAACAAAAATTCCGTTTTTGGGATTGTGGGCTCACAAAAGTCACCCATATGAGCCCAAGATGCACTACATTATACTTAAAACAATAGCCCAATGGGTACCCAGGACCCAGACACTTAATTTTAATACCAGATACATTATTGGACACATTCACGGGCCTACAAACACTATAAAAAAAAAACACATCAAACCTTCACTTTTTTTTAACAAATATAAATTAATAAAATGTAACACTCAAACTAAATGGGCTCACTAATGATTTAATTTATGGGCCCTCCAAACTTAAAATTTAAACATGTGTCTTGCCTAGACACACCCATATAATATTGCTAGTTGAAAGTAATAATTAAAATAATTATTTAAACACTTAGAAAGTTTAGGGTTGTTACAAAAAATTAATAGTCATATATCTAAAGTTAGAGAGGCAGTGGCCTATTGTGTTGCAACGCCTACCCGTGTACAAGCATTTCTTCATCTTTGTAAACAAAATCTTTTTAATCCTTGTAAATTGCAAATGGATATTAAAACTCGTTGGAGTTCTACTTATCTTATGATAGATCTTGTAAAAAGTATAGTGGGATTATTACTCAATTTATTAATGTTAATTTTCCATCGCTTGGGTTGACTTCTCATGATTGGGATATGGCATTTGAATTTTATGGATTTTTAGAGGTATTTTACAAGGCTACAAATAGTATTTCTGGCGTTTACTATTCCACTTCTTGTTTAGTTCTTATGAAATTACTTAACATGTCTCATGCATTTAATTATTATAAACAAAAAAAATTCTATTTTTATTGAGATTTGCAAGGATATGGGAAAAAAAAGTTCAAAAAATATTGGTCTGACCTTCCCACCTGTATTTTACTTATTTGCAATCTTGGATCCTAGACTCAATTTCGATGGTGTATGTGAAGTGGTTAAACAAATATCTGAATTGTTGGAAAGACCAGAAAGTGAGCCTGGTCTAGAAATAACTAATTTTGAAATGGAAAATAGTTTGAAAACTTTATATCGTATTTACTATGAAAAATATGCAAATAAAGAAAGTACTACTTCTTCTTCTTCTTCTACACATACTGTTGAATTAAGCTCGGGAGCGTCAGGTGGTTCTTATGCGAGCCGGTTTCTCAGTCGAAAGAAACAAAAGGGTCCTACTCAATCATTTGTAAGTAGTTCTAACATCCTTGGCAAATTAAATATGTATAGAGAAACCGAGTTGGACAGCCGATTAACTCACTATGAAATGGTAAATTTGGATCTTTTGACATGGTGGAAAGAATATGTGAGTGCTCTCCATGTTCTTTCCATCATGGCTCGTGATTTACTAACTCTTCCGGCTTCTACAATTGCATCAGAGTCTACGTTTAGTATACGTGGAAGAGTGCTAGAGGAAAGGAGGAGCAGATTATCTCCTGATAAACTTGACTACTAGATGTGCTTGAAGGATTGGCAGGCTACACAATATCAAACTCAAGACTGAAAAGATTATGTTGTTAAAGAATTTGAAAATTTGGATGTTACTGACGAAAATTAAAGAATGAAGAGTTGAAGGTCAAACATTCTCAAACAAATGTAATACTCCTGGGCTGCATGAGTATAAACTGTGAGCGACTTAAAAAAAAATCCAATTCTTTAAAATGTAATCTTAACTTTTTAATTTATGAATTAATGTAATCTTTAGTTTTTAATAGAATTGAATATACATGACAAATATTAGTAATCTTTAATGTTTAGTTGTTTTTAGTAATCATTTATTTTTATTGAATAATAAACAATTTTTTAAGTAATCTATATTTTTTATAAAATAATAATAAAGAGTAAAGTTTAATAACAAATGTAAGTTTACAATTTATATATGATATTATCATATACCTAAACTTTTTCAACCAATTTTATATAATAATAATAATAGTAAAGTTAATAAAATAGTAATTGATGATGCCAAAATTTGGTAAGAGTAAAAGTAAAGTAATTTAAAGAGAGAGAGAGAGAGAGAGAGAGAGAGAGAGAGAGTGAAAGACTATTTTTTGTATGTGGTTCGGCCCTGTTAATGAAGGTACCTACGTCCACGGGTGTGAGCATGTTCACTAGCAGATCACCGGCGGGCCTGGTGAGCCAACAAAGAGGGGTGGCACTACCAGTAATACCGGCCGGGTGTATGCGTATAATGGTGAATTGTAGAGGTGCTGTGTAGACTAGAGAATTGGCGGCCCTTCAATGGGGGGTGAGAGGTCTCTTTTATAGATGTAAGAGACCTACTCATACATGTATAAGGAAATATAATCCTATTGATATAGATTGGCATTAATTATGGGGATTTCCTAATTGGATTAGGAAATAGTGTGCACTTTCCATTAGTCTTCTAGCTTGAGTAGAAAACTGCCCGTAATGCTCGGGAACATGCCTGTGGGCCCGGATGAACTGTTCTCGCAGTGGGATGTGCATGTGCGGTTTTCCCGACCTGCTGGCCGGGTCGTGAATGAACCGCTCGGGATGATGAGTAGACTGAACTGCTTGGGCTGAGGTTTCTGAGGAGTTGTGCATGATGGGCTGGCTGCAAATTTGAACCGCTCGGTCATAGGATAGGGCCAATTTTGGGTGTATCAGCTACCCCCCATTTCCAAGGTTGGCCAGATGCTATATCGGGGTAAGTTTTGGAAATCAGTTTGGTGTTACTTGCCGTTGCCTGAGTGCTTGGGGAAGCTGCCTCGGGGCATCTGAGCCTGGTGAGTCCTCAGGAACTGTCACGCCCCAAAGTACCAAAAATAGGGAAAAATAAATTTCCTTTATGGGTTCGTAGACACGTGACTGGTTGTGAGTGTCACCTGATTGTCCAAACATGCTTATAACAATAATGTGATATGGGCAAGTGACTAAATTCAGCGGAAGCAGAAATTTAAAACATCCAAGTCTTACATCAGTAGTATATTACAGGCCAAAAAGATATCCAAAAGATACATATTATAAGACCAGCTAAACTATTACATTACTAACATAATAAAAACAGAACTACAACAAAAGAAAAGCTCCAAAGTCTTCAACTGGCGAAACCGTAGCCTTCCTCGCAGTAGTCTTCACCAGCATAGTCTTCAGTAGTAAAGGCAGCATCTTGATAGCAGTCGACTCCGTCTGGACCTGCAAAGGCTGGACGTGGAAGGTCCAGCGGCATGAAAAGCCGTTAGCGGTTAAGCTAAGTGAGGATCCCCTTAAGGTTACCACCACTTTCGGTAAGTTATTCATCATCTTTTCTTATTTCTCAAAACCATATCTCGTTCATCATTTCTTGTTCTCGATACTATGCCTTGTTCGTCTTTTCTCATTCTTAAAACCATGTCTTATTTAAACCCAATCATTCCCTTTGAAACTTAACCCAGAACTGAACTAACCAATGACATTGACCGAAAGAAGACTTAACTCCAAACACATTTACTGGACAAGAAAGAACAACACTCAACAATGAATAGTTAACTGTCGCCCAACTGGCACTCAAACTATCGCCCAAATGGCATAAGTGTGCGGGACATTAACAATCTCTTGGTCGAACACGTCATGCCGATCCTCAGGTCGCCCGCACGTTACCGAACACGTCATGCCGATCCTCAGACCAAGGGTACGGGAAATTAATAATCACTTGGACGAACACGTCATGCCGATCCTTAGGTCACCCGTACATAACCGAACACTTCATGCCGATCCTCAGTCCAAGGGTGCGGAAAAATAATCAACCACTTGATCGAACACGTCACGACGATCCTCAAGTCATCCGCACTTGACCGAACACATCATGCCGATCCTCAGATCAAGGAACAAAACATAACTCACCAATCGACTCCATGGAATAATCGAGAGACCAACTTTGCAAAAATTATCCAAACACGACACAAAAGTTCACAACTCAACTTTGACCAGTAGACACACAACTAGAAACGAGGCCCAATGTCCCTTATTCGCATTAAATCTGTTGTCGAAGATTTTATCGTTATTTTTCATGTTCGTACGTTTTGTAGTTTAGTTCGTTAATATCATCCATTTATAACCGTTAATATTCCGTTATACGTCCGACATTCCATTTTCCTCTCAATATACTTATGATGGAAACTTTACCGATCATTTATCAACGCAATAATCGTGCCATACAATGTACTTATAGTTTGGGTATGAACTTCCAACGGTCATTAGACTATTTTCATAACAATAGAAAACATAGTACGTAACTCATGGATTTATAACGTGAATTTAATACCAATAAACACATAGACGAAACCCTTAACATACTCATCTACACGATAGCACTACCATAGCACGAGATTTTCATAATAACACATGTACCGGAAAACTAGCATCAACAATCAACACCATGCATAAACAAAACATCATACAAAAAGCTACACAATCTGCCATGATACATTTTCACTGTGTTGACTGAATTAACATGATTTATTTGGACATGATAAATTGCTTTGTAGAACAAACTCAAAACTAAAATATTATAGATAATAGGAATATCTTCATGTACAAAAGAAATCTAGCTACA
Organism: Hydrangea macrophylla; assembly: GCA_033977485.1. Classification (NCBI taxonomy): domain Eukaryota; kingdom Viridiplantae; phylum Streptophyta; class Magnoliopsida; order Cornales; family Hydrangeaceae; genus Hydrangea; species Hydrangea macrophylla. The sequence continues at coordinate 61,949,386 of CM066985.1, forward strand.
ATTACATTTTTAAGTTACTCAAACTATTTATCTTACAAGACAATTCTTATATCTCAGACTGTTCTGTCCCAGATTTATAGTACTGCATTGTACATGAATTTCACCTATTAAGGAGGGGTTTTTAGACTGAGGTATAGAAGGGTTATTTGTAGATATATGAGTTAGCTTTCACCACAAAAAAAAACCTAGCTTAATTCTCATTTTTGAACTGCACAAAACATTCATTTTACTAAACTATGTTCTGCTGAGAGTTTCAGTTTCTCAGATTTATATCACTGCGTTGTACATGCATTTCACCCATGAAGGAGTGATTTCTAGACTGAGCTATAGAAGGATTATTTGTAGATAAATGAGTTATCTTTTACCACAAAAACACCTAGCTTAATTCGGATTTTGGAGCTCCTCAAAACATCAATTTTACTAAACTATGTTCTGCTGGAAGTTTCTATTTTCTCAGGTTTATAACACTGCGTTGTACATGCATTTCACCCATGAAGGAGTGATTTCTAGACTGAGCTATAGAAGAGTTATTTGTAGATATATGAGTTAGCGTTTACCACAAAAAAACCTAGCTTAATTCGGATTTGTGAGCTACACAAAACATCCATTTTGCTAAACTACATTCTGCTGAGAGTTTCAGTTTCTCATATTTATGGATTTGTTTTGCATGTCATGGAAACTTCAACACAACAACATCAAACTTCTACTAAATATTAGTACATATTATGGGTTCTAAATTGAGTTATATTACTCATAATTTACTCACAATTTACTCACTATTTACTCACCAAAGCTTGAAATTAAGCTTGATGTTGTTCTTGAGCTTGATGGAGCTTAACCTTCAACTTCAATGGTGTCACCTTCTTCTTCTCCTATATGAACTTATAACTCCAGCTCTAATTTCTTCAATTAAGTGCAGATTATAAGAGACAAAGTGTGTCAATTGTGTGTATGTGCATGTTATATATAGAAAGTGCATTAGCTTAGGTGTCATTTGCATGTTACATGCATAGGACATGTGTCCATTAAGTGGACATGTGTCCATTAAGTGGACATGTGTCCAAAGAGATGTCATGTGGTTGCCACATGGCCGGCCATGTGGGGCCCACCTCGGGTTGCGTGCAACTTTCTCAGTTTACGTGCATAAGTTCCTCGATATGCGTGTCAGTCTTAATTTACGTGCAATCGGGTATTATTTCTAATGTCCGGGTCCAGGTACGGGACTAAGTTAAATCTTATTATGGTCGAGTCGGTATGGTTACTACAGTCTATATGATAATACTACAACACGTCCATACCGTCACGTAATTAAAATAATAATATAACAATATAGTGGGTCCAATACAGAAATTAGAAAAAGCTGATATTATAATGATAGAAAATTATAGGTGTTACAGGAACTGGCTGAGAGGTGAGACCCAGCCTAGCTCGGGACTTTTAGGTGCTCGGGAACTGACCGGGAGTTGAGACCTGGCCTAGTTCGGAGTCTTTGAATGCTCGGGAAGTGACCGAGAGTTGAGACTCGGCCTACTTCGGAGTCTTTTTTGCTTGAGTTAGCTCCCAGGATGGTTATCTTCTGCCCGTAAACCTTCGTCAAGGCTGTGGGTAGAAGGATTTTACCATGTTGGAAAAGCCGACCTAAAGCGCATTGCTCTAGGGTCCTTTGTACTGTTAACTCCCCAGGATGGTTGTCTTCCGCCCGGCCAGCCTTCGTCAAGACCGTTGAGAGAAGAGCTTGACAATGTTGGTGGAGCCGACCTAAATCACGTTGCTTTAGGGTCCTTTTGCTCCTCTATCGTCAACCAACCTAAGAGATTTTAGTTACCTCTATCGTCGGTCTGGACCTAAGTGGAGTTAATGCCTCTGAGTACTGTAGGTGCTCGGGTTGTCCAAGATTTTGACTTGGTTATCCGCGAGGCCTGTAGATACCCGGTGTGATTGCCTGTTTAGTTCACTGTGCCGTCTTGCCCCCCAAGCTTTCGCTAAGATGAGGGTCTTACAGAGGCTATGACTGTAGGTAACCGACCTGGAACATGGTGGTTGCAGGGTCTTTTGAAGCTTGCCATCATCAGCCATCTAGGGGGTTTGCCCCCATTTTCGGTTAGACCTAAGTGAAGCCGGTGCCTCGGACGTGACCCCGAGGTCTTTGGTGCCTGGGTTCGGAGCCCGAGGTCTTTTAAGTGCCTGGGTTCGGAGCCCGAGGTCTTTTGAGTGCCTGGGTTCGGAGCCCGAGGTCTTTTTAGTGCCTCGGGGTTAGGCCCGAGGTCTTTGGATGCCTCGGGGTTAGGCCCGAGGTCTTTGGATGAGCTTTCTGACAATCGGTGGAGCCTCATGTGGTGATCAAGCAAGTACCCCTATAGTCAGGCTCATCTAGACTGATGGAGACAGGAGGTCGGATCAGGATCGTCGGGCTCCTGACTTCTCTGTGCTGGAGGCAAAGTCGGAACTGCTTGACCCTGACCGATGTGAACTAGAGGTCGGGTCAGCGCTGCCGAACTCAGACCGCTCAGAACTGGAGGTCGGGTCGGGGCTGCCGGACTCAGACCGCTGTGAACTGGAAGAACCGTCAGAACGCCCGGGCTGATCTCGCTTTCGCTTACTTCTGAAAGACTCGTTGCTTTCCTACCTGGTGTCTTTGGTCTTCAGAAACTCTTCAATGTCAATGTATTTTCCAACCCTCTCAGAGAGCTCAACCAAAGTTTTCGGTCGGTTTCTATGGAACGACGCGGCGCACTTGGTGTGTTGAACTCCCGAGTAGAAGGCTAAGATAGCGGCGGTTTCATCAAGATCATGATGCCGAACTTCTCTTGATTAAACCAGGTAGTGAATTCCTTGAGGGTCTCATTATTCCTTTGTGTAACCGTCAGTAGATGTATGTTAGGCTTTGACCGTTCGTGCATACCGATGAACTGATTGATGAACTGCTTGTTGAGTTGCTTGAACTGCGGACCGATCGGGGCTCCAACGAGTGGAACCATTGGGCGGTCGGGCCTTTCAAAGTGCTGGGGAAGGCTAGGCGATGTAGTTCATCGGAGTGGGTGACTAGGGCCATCTGAGCCTTATAGGTCCGGACATGGTCGATCGGGCTTCCCAAGCCGTTATAGGGATCTAGGCGAGGCTGCTTAAATTTGCGCGGGATGGCAAACCTCGTGATCTGGCTGGAGAACGGTGACTCTATCTCGGTATTGGCCTGACTCTGAGCGCGGTTTTGACCAAGCTTTTTGGCCACTCCGTCAATCTATTTCTGCAAGTCCTTGATTCGGGCTTCCACTCCTTCCCGACCGGTATCTGAGGGGTTGGTCGGATTGGTGGAAGAGGCTCCTTCTTCATGGTGGTGTGCTGTCCTCTGGGATCGCGCTCGGCTATGGCTCCGGGTAATCGTTCGCCTAGGGTCAACTCGGATCTTGACCGAGTGGCCCTGGACTGATTCCCGGGCCATATGCTCCTACCTTTCCTTTCGGGCAGCACGGCCACTGTTGATGTCTCTGGCATCCTCAACACGGGACGGGTTGGCTCGGGCACGTTGTTTGGTCAAGATCGGTTCTCGACCGTACGCAACGTTTTCGGGTCATTTTCCGGCCCCTAGAGGACTGCTTTTCTGGGCTAGCAGGACTTTGATCTGTTGCTGGATTTGACGCTGGCCCTCCAAAAGTTGTGTGAGGGTCGCGATGAACTGCTCAGATGTCATGACTGTCGCAGCCAGTGCCGGGGCAGGAGGAACATCCCGGTCGGGCTGCTGGTCAGCCTTCTTACCTTTCTTCGGTGGCATGACGATCAGTCAAGAGATTTGTTGATGAGAAGACTTGTCGTTTCCCACAGACGGCGCCAAACTGATGATGCCAAAATTTGGTAAGAGTAAAAGTAAAGCAATTTAAGGAGAGAGAGAGAGAGTGAAAGACTATTTTTTGTATGTGGTTCGGCCCTGTTAATGAAGGTACCTACATCCACGGGTGTGTTTGAGCACGTTCACTAGCAGATCACCGGCGGGCCTGGTGAGCCAACAAAGAGGGGCGGCACTACCAGTAATACCGGCCGGGTGTATGCGTATAATGGTGAATTGTAGAGGTGCTGTGTAGACTAGAGAATTGGCGGCCCCTTCAATGGGGGGTGAGAGGTCTCTTTTATAGATGTAAGAGATCTACTCATACATGGATAAGGAAATATAATCCTATTGATATAGATTGGCATTAATTATGGGGATTTCCTAATTGGATTAGGAAATAATGTGCACTTTCCATTAGTCTTCTAGCTTGAGTAGGAAACTGCCCGTAATGCTCGGGATCATGCCTGTGGGCCAGGATGAACTGTTCCCGCAGTGGGACGTGCATGTGCGGTTTTCCCGACCTGCTGGCCGGGTCGTGAATGAACCGCTCGGGATGATGAGTAGACTGAACTGCTCGGGCTGATGTTTCTGAGGAGTTGTGCATGATGGACTGGCTGCTGATTTGAACCGCTCGGTCATAGGATAGAGACAATTTTGGGTGTATCAGTAATAAAGAGTAAAGTTTACATAAACATCATGATAATAATAATAAAAAGGAAAGTTTTTTTTTATAACAATAAAGAGAAAAGTAAAGTTTAATAACAAGTGAAGTTTACATATGATAATATTATATACACCTAAACTTTCCCAACCAATTTTTTCCCTCAAAAATATTAATTCAAATTTTAAAATTCAAACATTTCCCTCCCTCCCACTAACCCCGACCGGGCCAGCCCAAAAGCCCTAGTAGGCCCGAGCCACCGGTCCAGGGCGGACAACCCCCCCCCCCCCCCCCCCCCCCCAAGCCCGGCCCGACCTGGCCCGATGTTTGGTGAAGCCCGGCTCGACCCGGCCCAACCCCAAGTCCGATCGGAGTCCGATTTGACCGGGGCCGGTCCGGCCCTGCCCGTTTGACACCTCTACTAGCAGTCAGGATTGGATAATATTAAAGCATGCTTTTCTTTGTCAAATCAATATGATATTTTAAAAAATTGGTTAGTGTTTTTTTTTATGTGTGACTAAACTTGATTTTATTTTATAAAATCTTAAACAGACCCTTAAATTTTTAGATGAAAAAAATTGGGAACATGGGCAATGATCCAGAGAATCATCCTCTAAATTCTATGCTAGAAGATTGTGATATCATGTTGATCATGAGGTGCAACGGTATTATGAGTCATACTAAAGGAGGGCAACAAATGTGTCGATTTGTTAGCCAATTTGAGTGTCTCTACCAATGAACCTTACGCTAATTTTTAGGGTTAAGTAGTCTTTGATGCTAAATTAGATACTTTTTAAATGAAAGGTTCGACCCGTAGTTTAGTTTATTGAAGCTCCTAAAATATTTGTCGGACAAAAGTAGTCTTGGAGTTGTAACACGCGCGAGAGACGCACCACATTTGCCTACACTTCCTCATTCAAAACTATGGCACGTGTAGAAATGTCTTCGTCATTCAAAACTATGCCCCTAGATGCCACGTGACGTGAACATACTTTTAACTAATTTTAAGTAAATGTTTGCCAAACTTTTGAAAAGCAATAACTTGTAATATATAAATATTTTTTTCATAAAATTTTAGAATTTTAAAATAGCTCGGCGAGATCTATCAAATGAGTATCATTGTTGATATAAAATTATAAATAAGAAAAGTCTGTGAAATTTTAGACAATTAAGTTAGTAAAATTTCACATACTCCTTCCGTCCCATAAAAAGAGTCCCTTTTCACGATTCCAGATGTCCAAAAATTTGTCAATTTTTTCTTAAATTATTTATTTTGAGATGATTTTGACAACTTTTTCTACAAAAAATAATTTAAATATTTTAGATCGTGGATAAAAGAAAACATAAATGCACTAATTACTTATCCGATTATGAAGCACGAATGCCCAAAAATGACTCCTTTTATGAGACGTATGGAGTAATATTTTTCAGTTAAACTAGCAAAGGATCCGACCTGCCTAATTCTTTTTTGGGAATTTTCATCATAAGTCCTACAAAATGTATTTTTTGATATTAGGTCCAGTCAAGAAAATATTTTAGTGAAACATCCCTCATAATTGTACGGCACAAAATTACCCAAGCACTAAACTCACTGCCTCACTGCCATATGTTCATTTCCATCCACTAAAAGCCTGTATTTTTCTAACTAATTTTCAAAAAATATTTTCAAACTTTTAAAATCCAGAACTCTCAATCTAGAAATCACTTTTCATAAACTTTATATTTTTAAAATCTACTCGACGAGATCTATCCAATAAGTATTTGTCACTATAAAATTCTGAAGAAGAAAAAAAGTTGTGTAAAATTCACATTCAAATTTCACATGAGTTTTTTGAACATGTTTGTGTAGTGGTCTTGTGCAAGAATATAAGTACCAAGCCTTGACAAAGGGGAAAGATGCTGGATTGCAAACCTCTGATATAACATTTTAGTGAAAATGTTGAGGGGAGCTCTAGTTGCATTTGAACTTCCACCTAAACCTAGCTCTAATATAACTAATTATATTGTGAAAGTGAAACTTGAAATTTTCACATAGCCATTGTTTTGATGGAAGCATTAAAGAAGAGTCTTGAAGTTTAGCAAAACGACAAAATTGAAATATGATTAGTTATGTGAAATTTCACATCGAATAATGCTATGTTTCCTAATTATGTATCCCAAATTGGTTCCCTACATATTCGACAATGGGTCCACTGGATTTTCATTGTAGTGTGTTGAAGCGGTCCCATCATTAATGAATGTGGTCCCACTTCCCAGTACATTGAAAATCGGTTTAGACTATAAAATTTAGAAAGCATAGCATTACTCATTTAGAAATGTTATGTGAAATTTCACATAACTTTTTTAGTGTGAATTTCACAACTTTTTTTGTTTAAGCATGAATTTCACATAATTTAGAAAGGTTTGAACTCCGGTAATGAGTGTGGAATTGTTGGTCTAGAGTTGTTGCTTTTCACATAACTAGCAGGTGAAATTTTCACATAATTAGTTAAAAAGTCATGTGAAATTCACTCTCGTATCCAAAATTTCACATAACTTATTACGTGAAATTTGTCAAAAGAAAAGTTTTGTAAAATTCACTCCAATGTCAATTTCACAAAACTGGTTATGTGAAATTTGTGGAAAGAAAAGGTTATGTGAAAATCACTCCCGAAAGTTCACATAACTTGTTATGTGGAATTTGTGAGAAAAAAAAAAGTGAAGTGAAATTCCACATTAGTAAAGTAATGTGAAATTTCACAAAGTCCTTAACAATCGACAATGAGTGTCGGGGCCCGGTGGATGGGGAGGGAGAAGGGGGCAGGGTACGAACCTCAGTAATGATTATTTTATTGAAAGGTCCTTTGTAAATTTTTAGGACAAAATCACCCCTCCGTGAAACTCACTCACGTTTCTTTCAATTTTAGCATATGAGCAACCTCACTCCCCTTGAAAATTTCCCATAACATTTTTTTTTTCTCCCAAAGATTACTATACTAGATCATTGACTGCACCATCATCCCCACTTCCAGCATATCCCATACCCATTATGCTGTTTGCCTCATTCACAAAATTGTAGGTTAAGATCGGAAAATTGGCATACTCTTGTGATGTGAAATTTTACATAACTATTTTGAGAACTTTTCAAAGGTCTTCGAACATACTACTTGAAAAGAACTATCAAACAAGTGCACCATTGTCGGTATGAAATTTGCATCAAAATATGTGAAATTTGTGTAAAAACAACACCTTGCCACAAACCAAGAACAATGTAGAAGCATATAGACTATAGTGTGTGGGTTGCAGAAGATAAGATTGTACATACAAATTGATGGGGCATTACCATGAATAGGATATACATATATGTATATCTATATATAATGGATCTGAATCTATCATCATCACCCCTTGCAAGGGATCGACATATACGATTCAAGAATCCTCTTGTTCTGTGGATTGTGGAGGCCCATAGAGAAAGGTTGTTCTCCTTTCATTTTCTTTTGTTGTTGTGGCAAATGGCAAATGTCTACGCGATACATTTTCTGATCAAATGTACTCCAAGTAATTTTTCCACTTTTTTTTTTGGTCCCATACGTAAAACGTAGCCCATGTAACTATGAACCGTGTACAAAAAATGCGCATATTAAGATGGACGTTAATACTCAAAAAGAAACGGGGACAAAGAAAAGTACCAAGTAAGAAAAAAAAAATTGAACAAAAATGTGATTTCAATGCTGTGCTACTAATTGCGCTAGCCGTATGTCATCTAAATTAGTTTAATTGAAGAAGTCCGAATGACATAGAAAGAAATAAGATGAAGCTATTCAAAACAAATTATGAAATGTTATAAGGTGTTTGTGTTATCATTGTTTATGTTGAATTTCCTTACAATTTGTTGCACGGAGGAAGACAATGAGGTTGAAGTAGAGAAATAAAGTGCACAGGTTGAACTGTTGAAGCATTGAGTCATTTGATTTATCATAGTGTAATGCCAGCTCTCTCTCTCTCTCTCTCTCTCTCTCTCTCTCTCTTTCTCTCTGGAGTCTATCTTAGGTTAGTCACTAAAAAAGGAATCTCATCCGTCACTTCGCCCTCCACCTTTCCGGGCCCAAAATCCACTGAAAAAGGCCAATTGGAGCGTTGCGCGTGGGGGGACAGGCCTTTGATTCGGCAAGCCGCCCCAGTAAGGGTGCCATTGGCCCATTTCCATTTGCCTAGCATGCTCTCGTGCTCCTTGCCACCTCTCTTTTTTCTTTTTTTTTTTCTTTTTTTCTCTCCTGATAAAGGTTCGAAAAGTGGGACAACAAATAATTCTATTCCTAAGATCATCTCTAATACAAAATGTCAAATCTATATTAGTGTGTTTTGCTACGGTTCTAAATGTTATATCTTGACATTTCTGTTCTAATATTACACTCTAAAAAAAAGCTATGTTTTTTGCTCAATGATTGTTCTTGTTGTACTTTAGTTAATGTGTTTTTGTACACTGTTTTATTGAAATGTGTGCAAAAGTTTAAGGGTGGTGATATTGTCACTCCATCATTGAACCAAAGAACTCCACAGTACCACTCTTAAAGCATGTGGGATCATGCATGTCATGTATTGCATACATGGTATCACATGCTCTGAGAGGGATACCATGGAGTGCCTTAGTTCAATGATGAAGTTGCAATAACAATTCCCAAGTTAAATTATAGCATAAATTAGGAAGAAAACATATCTAATGCACCTTCTATCACTCCTCTCAAATTATAGCAAATGTTATTCTTACTCTCAAATTTTAGAAGTGCATTGGATCAAAGATGTTTTTGAGCATTCGTGTAATAATTTGACTATAACATAAAAATAGAAAGTGCATTAGAGATACTCTAAAGAAACGCACATTTGGCAACCTCTGCCTTCATCCTAAAAAAGCATATCTGCCAACCAACTCCCTCTCTGTGCATGCATATATACATATATAAGCACGTATACACACACACATATATATATATATATATATAGATAAAGGGGTTTGCTAACCTAAGATAGTACTGTAGTAAAATATCATTATACTTAAATTTAAATAAACAAGAAAATTTTATGTCACATCATTAAAATTAAGATACTAAAATAATTTTGTAACATTTATGAACTTTATTATCCTCGTTGTAATAAAGTGGCGAAGACATTACTTTTGAGTATATGATATGTTAGCAATTCTCATATAATAAACCCAACAAAAAAAAACATCCGGTAGAAATTAACGTATATAATATTATAATGTAATCCGATCAAAGGGTTCATGTTCTTTTATATGCTCTAATATGCTAGTATGCTACCAATCGGAAAAAATATAACAAAAACATTACACACATTTTGAGATAATAGAGTATGTGACCATTGACTGTATAAGTATCCCAAGAAAAAAAAAATCCCAATAATGATACATATAATGTAATCCTATCAAAAGGGTTCATGTTCTTCGTGAACCTCAGCTACCAATTCCTATCGATCAATCTTCCACTACGCTTTACCTTTTGATTTGTCTAATTCTGTACAACCTTTCTGCAGAGGCAATGTTGGTGGAGGGACATCAATTAATCATTTAAATAAGTTAATTTCTTTATTAGACACTTTTTACTGAATCTCCAAAATATACTCTCTTTTTTTTTTTTTTTACTCTACCTATAATGACTTCAATCATATCTTGAGGCTGCAATGCTCGTTAATTTGAGATATACTAAAAAAAAATATGCAGATTTAACTTTGTGTGACCTCATGTATTGCATCACAAATTATGCGCCTTTTTTTTTAGGGAAATGCTATTGTGAGAAACTTCTCATATGAGAAGGCGAGTTTTAATCGTTGGATGAGCATTTAGCCTTAAGATTCTCTCCAGATTCTTGAGAATCTTAAAGTTAGATATTCATCCAACGGTTAAAATCCGCCTTCTTATATGAGAAGCTTCTCACAATAGTATTGCCTTTTTTTTTTAACAATTACAATTTACAACGTTTAGTGAAAGTGACGCGTGTAGGAGACAGTAGTGACTCTAGTGAGTGTCACACTGATCACTTATACATTCACCAAACCATTTAGCATTTTAGCTTAACGAACTTCGCATTTGACAACTGCTGTGCTTTCAAAATTTTAGTAATGTCAATCGTAAAATATGCAATAGTAGTATGTAGGGGCGGACTGTAAGAAGGCCCGGGCTGTCACCTTCACAAAGTCTTTAAAAATTATGATTTAGTTCACAAAAATTTTAAAAATTATACATATTGTCCCTGCAAAATTTTAAAAATATTAGTTATGTATATGTAATTGTACAAATTTAAAATTAATATAAATATTGACTCTAAATTTATCTTTTTCTTGTACATATATAACACTAATTATAATCAAACACACCCTAAACTATCTGTTGGGTCATGATATCTAAAGAAAGAGAAGTTGAAATAAATTTACATGTCGCATGTAATTAATCACACCTAAAATATTTGACTAATTAAACACATTTTCTTTTCAACTCTAAATTTAGCCCAACCCAAATTGTTTTAATATCAACACAGTCTTTACAAATTAAAATCAATGATCATCAGTTATTATTAAATAAAAAAAAATGATAATATGCAGGCTGGGGCATAATTATAAAAAGAGCCGAGAGACAGGATGATCAAAACCACTTATACAATATAGGAATTGTTAGCACGAAATCTCTTAAACTCTCAAAACCGCAAAAAAAATCTCATAGAGTAAAAAGTAATTTTTTTTGATATAAAAAATTGTACATAAAAATATTTGTACCAAATTTTTTTTTCCTCGAAGGTAAATGGACCCAAGCCAATGAACTTCCAAAACTTGCAAACACCTCCCCCCCCTCCCGGTCCGCCACTGGTAATATCCCCGGCCCCAATCAACCACTGGTAATATGTGATATTATTAATCATTATTACGTACGGTATGTGGTATAAGTATTAAACTATTTTCAATACTACATGTGCTTGATGTCACATTAATACATTTTTGCTCATTCCAAAATTGTTCATCATTTGTTCAGCCTCCTCTTTCATTGGTTAATGGAGTGGGGTCCTAGAGTGAGCTATACTGCACTCCACAAAATTACTATATTTTATCGATGTAATGAGATTAAAACAATTAAGTACTAACAAAAATGCATTACTTGTGATTTTTAACTTGTAGACCCACACAAAATTCCACACCCAATACATTCTGGATCTTGATTCCAGTGAATCCCGTCTGAAAAGGGTAAGAATGTGCTAGGTGTAGAGTTTTGTATGCATCTTGCATCACTGTTTAAAATTTTTAAGAAAAATTGGTGACCACGGCCCGGCCCGATACCTAGCCCAAAGCCCGGCCCGGCCCGAGGCCCCGTCAAGCCCACAAAAAATTATATTTTCTATATTAAAAATGATTAAAAAGCTTAAACCCGATCCCTAATCTGCCCCTAATGCCACCCTAAGCCCGGCTCCTAGTAGGCTTGGGCCACCGGTCTGGGGCAGACACCCCTCCTATCCTCCCAAGCCCGGCCCGATGTTAGGTAAAACTTGACTCGATCCAACCCAAAGGACCTATTGAACCCGTTTTTGACTAGACCTGATCCGGTAGATTGACACCTCTAAATATAGAGGTTTAAACGGGCCGGGTTGGCCCGGCCCGGCCCGGCCCGACACAAGGCCCGGTTCACATACCCCGGGCCGAGGTGGATACACATTCTTCCGTCCATGGCCCGGCCCGGCCCGGCCCGAAATGAAGAAAAAGCCCGGCCCGGCCCGAAGCCCAACACGATCAAGGCCAAAAGTGGAAGGAAGCCCGCTAGTCCGTCCGGCCCGCTAGGCCCGGGCCACCGGTCCGGGGCGGAAACACCCCCTCCTTTCCCAAACCCGGTCCGATGTTTGGTGAAACCCGACCCGACCCGGCCCAAAGCCTGATTAAGGCCCGCTTTAACCCGGCCCGACCCGGCCCGTTTGACACCTCTATCTAAATATGCTACTTCAACGCGTATGTCGGCGAGTGGGTACGGAGCTCCACAAAAGAACCTCAATGTGGGCGCCACACAGACAGTGGAGTTTGGTAGACTGACGCGCCAACACGTGCCGTAGTTTCATGGCTCCACGTAAGAATTTTATATGTTACGTTGTGGGTACGTAACCTTTGATGGATTTATCTACCTGTCACCTTGACTTTGTAAACAAACGTTTTTTAGAGTGCCACATGTCACTCTCTGCCACTTGGACTTTGGTAATATAGAATCTTCAATCTATATTTATTATTTGATGCAAATTTGAAAACGACGCGCATGATGTGGCCGGAGTTGCACAGTCATCTCCGAATTTAGTGGACTTATGTATAATTCAAAGATGAGTAATGCTACACACACAATAAAATGCACAACTAATTGCACAATTTTGCTTTAAAATGTTGGACTTTGTGCTGAAAAATCTGTACACACAAAAGGGGTGTCAGTATGTGTACAGACTTTTCAACACAAAGTCCAACATTTTAAAGCAGAGTTGTACAATTAGTTGTGCATTTTGTTGTGTATGTAGTATTATTGTTCAAAGATAAGTTTATTGTAAGAAGTTTTTTATATGAGAATGCATGTTTTAACTATTGGATGAGTATCTATCAATTAATGTATCTTTAGATTTCTGAGAATCTTATGTCTAGATGTTCATCTAAGGATTAAAATCCGCCTTCTCATATGAGAAGCTGCTCACTATAGCATTACCCATAATTCAATCACAGGAGAAATTATTCATGTGATTGTCATACTCGTGTGACTTCTTCTACTATAATTTGAGTATTCTGGGGATTCCACGTAAATCCTATAATAATAAAGGGCTCATAATGGGCGTCACACAATATGACGGTCAAATGAAATAACTTTTTCAATAACAGTACTTTGTTGTGGGCCCCCAACAGCACTAGTGGACAATGTACAATGCTTGAAATGATTAGGAATTGAAAATTTGGGGTTACTACACAAATTTTTTTTTTATCTCAAATGCTTCTCAAATAAATGTCACATTTATTTGAGTAGTAGTTTTTGAGATGAAAAATTTTCGAAGCATGTGCCCACAGGTAAATTTTAACCAATGTACCTATGGGCATGCATCGACTCTCAAAGTTCTTTAACTAGGCTTGGCCAAGGGTGTTTCGTCCTGCCATTTTGAGTTCACAGGTAATTATGAAATTCATAAAATTTAAAAAATATATTAATTACAAATTAATAAACATAAATCGTTCGTAGAAATTTGCAACTAATCAAAAGTTACATTAGACAACTTTAATCAAAAGCAACATTTTTGTAATTGATTATCAAAAATAGAAGTTATGTCGAATACTCTGTATATATAATAGAACTTATAAACTTGGTTCAGTTTATCAAATGCTAGAGTAAAAGTTATTGTTTAACCTTGTTACCATCTTATGTGGTGTAACTAGTGTTGCTATCCAATATTACATTAAAAGTTGCTCAGCGGTAAGGGAGTATGTTCCACCTGCAGGTGATTGAGGGTTAGAGTTGCATGGGGTATGGTGCAGTGGCGGATGTAAGGGGGAGGGGGAACGGGTGTCATGCAGAGCAGTGGTCATCTTTGGCTTTCGGAAAATTATACTTTTATATGTGTATTTTAAAAAAATTTTAAATTTTATTAAGCTTTGTCCTCCCAAAATAAGTAGACTTATTATAAAGCCCTCCAAAAAAATTAGTTAGACTAAAAGAAAATGATTTTATATGTAAGATGTTGGTCCAATTATATTTCATTCTCCCAAAATTTGAAAAAAAAAAAAAAGACCTTATTATATGTAATGTATTGACCAAATTATAAATAGACCAAAAAAAAATTTACCCCGGGGGCGTTGCCACCGAACCCCCGTGTGACTCTAAGATCATACACAACTCCTCTTACCTAAGATTCCTAGATCCGCCACTGGGTATGAGACTTATGGGTTGGGATAGTGTAGGTAATGGTTAACAACTCACGTAGTTTGACCAACACATGTTAACAACGACTCCAAGTGTATTCAATATCGTCACCAAGTGATGGGCCCCGCTATAAACAAAAAATACCCAATCCACATGTCTACCCGAACTCACTCAGAGTAACTATCCCAAAGCCCACTCTGCAGCAACCACTAGGAAAACCCACTTCAGAATGCCAACAAAATAGGGCACACCTTCGCAGAGCCCACTATGAAACTCCACGATTGAAAAAGGGCAGTCTCGAGCAGCTCAATCCAAAGCCCACCCAGAGCAGTCACCCAAGGCCTACTACGGTGGAGCCCACCTAAACAAAGAGAAGGAAAGCAAAGTGGGCCCATTCCAACTACTGCCCTCCCCGCTCGCTACACCACCGCCCATTGGACACGTGGACATTGTTTAAATCCATCGATCACTAGTCAAAGCTTGCTGTCACTTGGAATGACCATTCGTGTCATCGATTAAGCCATGGCGTCGAATGACCACTCACCACAAATCAACCATTGCTCGTAGTCACCACTTGCTCTCAAGCCAGCTTACAAGGGATCTCTCCTCCGCACCCAATGTCACGCCCCGGAGCTGCATAAATAGAGAAAAATAAATTTCCTTTATGGGTCCATAAGGAATGACAGGTGAAAGTCACTAATAATCCACACCATGCAGTACTAGTCCAAACCAAAATAGCATTTAAACAACTGAAGATAAAAATCATCGTACTATCTATTACAAAACATCAGAGTGTGGTCCACAAGATCACAACAGGTCTGAAGACAACAAATGCCCAAGTACCCGCTAACAAAAGGTTTAACAGAACAACAGAAAATATAAAACTAGTCATAACTCCTTCAGCCTTCAACTAGCGTACGGATAGTCCTCAGCGTAGTAATCCTCCCTGGCGTAAACGTCATTGGTGGGGCCCTCCTCTGGATAACACTCATCAGTGTACTGGTCATTACCTGCAGAATAAGGGGTAGGATATTCTGGACGGGGAAAGTCCAGGCAATAAAATGCCGTCAGCTTACTGAGAGCTGAGTGAGCATAAACTAACGAGGTACCAGTTATCTGAAGTAAACACGAGCTTATGAAAACGCGGGTTAACATCTTATTATAAAGATAACATTATCTTGTTCCTTTATTTATCCTTGTAAACCGACCCTTATCGTCTTGTTACTCAAATCTCGACATTTAACAAACTCTGATTTCATGAACTGACTCAATCGTTTAACTCTAGGGATACACCTCCATTTCGTCCACCGCTTTTAAGAGCATATGCACAGCTCACCGCATGTCATGGACTCCACGTCAGTCCGTCCCCCAGCTTTAAAGAGCATATGCACAGCTCACCGCTTATTAGGGACATAACGTTTCCAATAAGGCATATCATTCTATTGCCACGACTTAACGTCATCTACTAGTGATCCCAGCTCACCGCTTTTAAGAGCATATAATAGATCATCCAGTCTATCTTAGGACTTATTTGGTCCAGCTCACCGCTTTTAAGAGCATATGCACAACTCACCGCTTTTAAGAGCATATCATGACCGAACGTCCATCCCCGTACTATTCCCAGAACTTATCAAACCTACTTACGTTCTATTCTAACATCGACACATGACAATTCCCAATGTGGCCTGACTACTCTGAATGAAAGAAAACGGACATTGAACTCATACAAGAATTGCATAGTATCTAACGTCGTCAGATTTATACATATGTTATTAATCATACTTATCTGTGTTGTCACATTATCCCTGATAACCCCCAAATCGTAAAATGGAAGTCCGTATTGGAATCGAACAACAAAACCTCTTATAAAATAAATAGGCAAAGAAAATCATGTTCTGATCATGCCAATCGATTGGGACTAAGTCCAATCGATTGGTATAAAATGATATCAATCGATTGAGAAAACAGGCAATCGATTGGGTCTTAAATAGTGGCAATCGATTGCTAACATTTTCAATCGATTGGGATGTCAATCGATTGGATCTCTATCCAATCGATTGGATCCAGACTGATGGCAATCGATTGATATTTATGTCAATCGATTGGCACTTCGTCCTCACCAGCAAATTGTAAAAACAGCTTATATAAATGTACACTACATGCATTTAACCCATCTAAACTTCATAATAACTTATATAAACTTCATATAGAGGGACCAAGTGAGTTAGAACTCACCTAGGGTGCGTTTGGCTTGTGTTTAAGCTTGAAATCTCCAAGCTCTCTCTCTCTTCCTTCTTTCTTCTTCCTCTCTGTCGGGTTCTCTCTCTTCTCTTGCTTCTCCTCCTTCTTTCTGCTTCTTCTTCTTCCTCCCAACTGCCAAGGGCAGTGAGTGTGTGTGAGGGTGTGTATAATTATAGATATATAGATAGATATATGTATATCTCTCAAGAGGTATGTCTCTTTCTCTCTCTCAAGGCTGCCAAAAATGACCCAAGGCCATAAATATGGTCATATATATAGAGATAAGGGAGTGCCACACGTTTAAAGCTCAAGAAAAGAAGAAAATATGTCTCATCTTATACCAATCGATTGGGACACAAGTCAATCGATTGGGAACAGATATTTGTAGTCAATCGATTGGAATAATGTCAATCGATTGGGATAAATGGCAATCGATTGGGATGTTGACACATAATCAATTTTAGTCGGTAGAATGGCAATCGATTGGGAATACTTATCAATCGATTGGTATCTAAAAAGTGTCAATCGATTGGGAAAACTTATCAATCGATTGGTATCAAAATTCACCAAAAAGGAAGAGAAAGTTTATACGAGTATGTAGACACCCCATTTTGTCGGCTATCAGATTTAGGAGACCCATAGCTTGGTGGTTCACAATGATTGTAAAAGACTCGAAAGGATTCTCGTAAGTCAGTTCTATCTCTCAGAATGCTCAGAATGACCCTGAAAGCCCGAAAACTCTCAGATTTGGTCCCAAAGTTCTGAAAACATGCTATGTCGTAAGAAAAGCAATAAAATGAGTTTTTAAGAGAAATTGGGTGAAATCGTCAGCTCCCAGAGACCCCCGAAAGTCCCGGAAGTTCCCGGAAAGTCCCCGTTGACCGGTTTGACCAAGGTTTGACTAGGTTTGACCAAGGTTTGACCAGGTTTGACCAAGTTTGATCAAAATCGTCCGAATTCACCAGAATCATCTTAAATCATGAGAAAAGTGTTAAAACAAGTTCCAAAAGAAAATTGAGCGAAAACATCAGCTCCCGGGAACTCCCGGAGGTTTCCAGAATTTCCCGGGAATCCCAGGTTTGACCAGTTTGACCAAAATTTGACTTTGGAACCGGGGCGCCGAAACAATTTTCAAATATTTTTCATGGATACTAGAGGTCAATAGCTTTTCAACGGTATATCGCACATAATTTCTGGATTTAAAACGAATTTATTATGAATTTCCAAAGGCGAAAAAGGCGATCAAATCGGCTTTTATCGCGAATACCGCAAAACTTTTCAAAGTGACCTATCCCCGAACTATTTTTTATGTAAAGTAGACTCCATTACCTTTCCAACGGTATATCACAACCTCAGTTTGGAGTTCATATACATTTTTTATGAATTTCGAACAAAATAGGGCCTTTTCGCGAATACCGGAACCTCTGGGGGCCTAAACGTAAATTTCTGGGCGTCTGAGGAGCAGTGCCGCCGCGGCACTGGCCCAGTGCCACCGCGGCACTGGCCCAATGCCACCGCGGCACTCAACCCTCGCAGAGTCCATTTTTGTAATTTTTTTGGGGGTCCAATTTGATTAATTGAAAGCCAAAACGACATAGTTTTGTGTTCACAGTTGTTTGGGACCAATGGGAGTACTTTTAAAACCCCAAAACCACCCCAAATTGGCCTATTTAAACCCCCCATTGCTCTTCATTTTAGAGGGGCCAAGTGCAAAAGCTTGAAAAGTTGTAGAGAAGAAGAGAGATAGAGATAGGTTTAGAAGAGAGAAAAGGAGCTTCCTCCTACTATTTTGCTATAGAAAGTGAGTTTTAATCTTGTGTTCTTCCATTACCTCTCTTATACTTCACATTCCAAACACCCCCAATCACCATTCTTGAGCATTCTTGAGTTAGGAAGCTACTTCTATGTCCAAATGTCAAAATCTATGAGTGAAACACCAAGCTACAAGTCCAAAATCACATTGATTATCATCTATTGATTGCTATTTACTTGCTTTGATTATATATATGTTCACTCTCCTTATCTCATTTCTTTTTCTTTTCTTTATTTACTTACTAGTTCATCATCATCTAGATGATGACATGAAGTTTGGGGTGAGTGAATCCTTATGGATAGTAGCTCTTGACCTCAAAAACATGTTTGATAGATGATGATCATAACTTCAATACCTCCAAGGTATTCTTGAAGTTATGCTCAAAATAAAATAAATCTCTCCAACAATCTTGGAGGTTCTTGATGATGAGTTTGATGTTGGCATTTTAAGTGGCTATAATCCTTATTGAGTATTGAAAATATGCTTTCAAAACATCTATTTCAAAACCCCTCTCAATCCCTCTTCTTTTGGTTTCAAGAAACAAAACCTTGTTTTCTCCAAAATCTTCAAAACAATGAGTCAAAACAGTGAGTGAGCTGAGTTCAAGGATTTCTCTAGAACTCAATACTCAACATATGGATGCAAGGCCACTTGGAAAGTCTTCCTAACTCATTGGAAAACACCCATGATTTTTGGTTTGACTTGGAAGTACTTGGAAATGGTCCATTTGGACCCAAACATTCCTTCCAGACATTCTGCCTTTTCTGTCACAGCAGCTAGGGCCACTTCCAACTTGTTTTAAAGAAAACTTTTCCAAAAGAGGTGATCCTAACTTATTTTTCCCTTAAACTTCAATGTCTTAGGGAACTTTCTGTATAAAATGTGCCTCTAGATCATTAGTTTTAATTTTATAAGATTTTTCAACATTTCAGTCGACGGTACGGACTCTGTTTCTGAGTGACCTTCATTGTTTATATGATTTCTCTCAATCTGTGATAGCTATCCAAGATTGGCCTTTTGCGTTGTGTTCTAGACACAATAAGGAAGATCTCCATAAAAAATCATGCATTGAAAACATTCCTAACCCCTCTTTTCAAATTCCAAAAGATCATGCTACTGTTCTGTCCACTATTCACAGCAAGCACATTTCAACTTTCATTCTTTGATTTGATGCTCATATGCATTCCAAATTAGTTCATATCTTAGGAAGTAGTTCATACTACATTTTTACATATCCCATGTTGATTTCATTCATCCATTCATACACATTTTAGACTTCTAAGTCATTCTAGGAATCCATGAACACAAAGCACACTACAACCTTGGCACATTTTAGATACATACATTGCATCCATGCAAAGATTTTGGGCTTTTGTGACTCCTAATCTAAAAAGATTATAAGGAATGATCATGATCACACGTTCATGCTTCCCCCGATCTAATCACCCTTTCTCATCCATCCCGGGGATTGAGAGATCTTCTTTTCTCAAAGAATAACGTGCATCATACTAGCTTGTTAAGCACATTTTGATTTCTTTGTTTATTTGTTTGAAGAACAATTCATGTCCCCCTTTTTAGATTAGGAAGTCTTGATTATTTGATATATGATTAGACGATTTTTCCTAGATTTATTTGTGTGATCGTTCACTTTGCATTGTGTGATACTCGGCTTAGATCTTATGAATGATATCTTATCTTTTGATCTTCCATTTTCAAATTTCTTATGTGATGTAATATACTATCATAGTATTAATTGACGAACCATACATAGTACAAGATGATTATTTGGATGCTAATTGAGGCCCGTCGAAAGACGGGGCGAGTTGAGGGTGTTTTAGTCGCGACAAAGGCTCCTTCCTCTCTCGTACCAAAACCCCGAACCAAGTTCTTTGGTTATGAAGGGCCGGTACCCTTATCCGCTTGGGTGAGTCAAATTAGGTTTCTTGGTTCCTTAAAGACCAAGTGGCGACTCTGTATCTGTTTTCAACAGACCTACCATTTTATCTCTCTTTTCAAATCAAACAATTTTAAACCTAAAAGGCGGGCCCCTCCTAAAATGCCGGTGTCCACAGAGTATAGAAATGAAATACCAGGTCTTATTAATATACCAAAATACAGGGTATTACATCATCCACCACTCAACAAAAGATTTCGTCCTCGAAATCAAAAGCAACAAGATCTAAAACAAAAATGAAAACTTCTCGCGCATCTCTGACTCTAGTTCCCACGAAGCTTCTCCTTCATCATGCTGCTTCCACTGAATTTTGACTAACAGAATCTCCTTGTTCCTGAGTTTCTTGATCCCTCGATCCAGAATACGAACAGGTCCTTCATTGAATGTAGCGTTACTGTGGACTTCAATGTCTTCAAAGCTGATCTCATGCGCTGGGTTGTGAACACACTTCCTCAGCATACTGATGTGGAAAATATTGTGCACTCCTGACATCTTTGGCGGCAATGCAAGGCAATAAGAGACCTTCCCAACACACTCTAGAATCTCAAATGGTTCGATGAAACGTGGCGATAATTTGCCCCTTTTCTGACCAAATCTGACGATTCCTCGAACAGGTGAAACCTTGAGTAATACGTGATCTCCAACGGCAAACTCCAAGTCTTTGCGTCGCTTGTCAGCATAACTCTTGTATCTGGTCTGGGCTGTCTTCATCTTCTCACATACGACTTGAATCTTTTCTCTGGTTTCTCGTACCATCTCTGGCCCAAGAAGTTGACTATCTCCGACTTCGGTCCAACATAGCGGCGATCGGCAAAGTCTTTCGTACAAAGCTTCGAATGGCGCCATATCTATGCTTGGATGATAACTATTATTATAGGCGAACTAAATCAGAGGTAAGTGCATCTCCCAAGAACTCTCAAAATCAATGACACAAGCGCGTAACATATCTTCCATCACTTGATTAATTCTTTCAGTCTGTCCATCGGTCTGCGGATGAAAAGTTGAACTCAAGTTCAATGTCGTTCCCATCGCTGTCTGGAGACTCTTCCAAAATTCTGCAATAAAGCGCGAATCTCGGTCTGACACAATAGATACAGGCACTCCATGTAATCATACAACGTGTTGTAGATACATTCGGCTCAAACGTTCTACTGAATACGTCATGCTATAGGCAATAAAATGTGTCATCTTAGTAAATCGATCCACAATTACCCATATAGCATCGTGATTCTGCTGTGACTTCGGCAATCCTACCACGAAATCCATGGTTATGTGTTCCCATTTCCATTGAGGAATTGGTAACGGCTGTAGAAGTCCAGGTGGTTTCTGATGTTCTACCTTTACTTGTTTACAAGTAAGACACTGAGCTACATACTCAGCCACTTCTTGCTTCATTCCTTCCCACCAGAAATTTCTCTTCAAGTCCTTGTACATCTTCGTACTTCCGGGATGAATTGTCATCCGTGACTTATGAGCTTCATCCAATATGTCTTTTCGGAGACTTTCTTCATTAGGTACACAGAGTCTATCTTTACATCGTAAAGCTCCGTCGGTACTAATATTCCAGACTTCTGGTTCCTTGGCTGTCATCTTGGCGAACCATAACTTCAAATCCTTTGCTGTCTGTTGAGCCTCTATGATACGACTGATCAAAGTCGGTTGTACCATAAGACATCCAAAATGTTGTCCTTTCATTGGTTTCACTGGCTGAAGATCAAATTCAGCAATTTCTTGTAATGCTCTCCATTCTCTAATTAGAAATGCAGCGATCACTAGCCGAGGTTTACGGCTCAAAGCATCTGCTACTACATTTGCTTTACCGGGATGGTATTGCAAAGAAAAATCATAGTCTTTGAGTAACTCCATCCACCTTCGTTGTCGCATATTCAACTCCTTTTGAGAGAACAAATACTTCAAGCTCTTATGATCGGAAAACAAGTCAAACTTTTCTCCATAGAGATAGTGTCTCCAAATTTTCAATGCAAACACTATTGCTGCTAATTCCAGATCATGCGTAGGATAATTTTTCTCATGTACCTTCAATTGTCTTGATCCATATGCGATAACATTTCCATCTTGCATCAGCACACACCCGAGTCCTTGGTATGATGCATCACTATAGATCACATACTTTTCTCCACTCTTAGGTAATGCGAGTACTGGTGCAGAAGTCAATCTCTCTTTTAACTCCTGAAATGCACCCTCATGCTTGTCTGTCCATTCATACTTCGTCTCTTTTTTTGTTAAATTCGTCAAAGGTCCTGCTAGTTTGGAAAATCCTTCTACGAATCTTCTGTAATATCCTGCTAAACCGAGGAAACTTCTACCTTCGGTCGCATTCGTCGGTCTGTTCCAGCTTAAGACTGCATCAATCTTAGATGAGTCTACCGAAATACCTTCCTGAGATATAACATGTCCCAAGAATTTGACTTCCTGTAGCCAAAACTCACACTTGCTGAACTTTGCATACAACTTGCTATCTCGAAGTGTCTGCAAGGCAACCTGCAAATGCTCCTTGTGATCCTCTTTTGTCTTTGAGTAGATCAGTATATCATCAATGAACACAATAATGAATTTATCCAGATATAGTCTGAATACTCTATTCATCAAGTCCATAAATACTACTGGCGCATTCGTCAATCCAAAAGGCATAACTATAAACTCGTAATGCCCGTATCTTGTCCTGAATGCAGTCTTCGATACATCCTCTGGTCGAACTAACAATTGGTGGTATCCTGAACGTAAATCAATCTTGGAAAAGATCCTAGATCCTTGTAACTGGTCGAATAGATCATCTATCCGTGGTAGTGGATATTTATTCTTAATCGTAACCTTATTCAACTCCCTGTAGTCCATACAGAGTCGAAGTGTTCCTTCCTTCTTCTTTACAAATATAACTGGTGCTCCCCAAGGTGACGTACTTGGACGAACAAATCCTAGATCTTCGAGTTCTTGAACTTGCTTCTTTAGTTCTAACATCTCAGTTGGTGCCATCCTGTATGGAGTCTTAGAAATAGGCAATGTACCAGGTACTAATTCCACGCAGAAGTCTATTTCTCTTTTCGGTGAAAGTCCTTTAATATCCTGAAATACATCCAGAAAGTCTCGTACAATAGGAATTTGATCCATTGTAAGCTCCGTACTCGGACTAATGATCGTAGCCAAACCACTCGTAAGAAACATGTTGCTTGTCGGTTGACACTAAAATCTGATCGTCGGCTTTCCTTGTATTGGAAATACAATTGTTCTAGTAGGGCAATCCAGATTGGCACTGTACTTAGTTAACCAATCCATCCCTAGGATAATATCGAATTCTGACATCGACAGAACTACCAAGTCTACTGGAAGATTCCTATCTCCCAAAGTCAATGGGCAATCTCTACATACTTTACTCAACTTAACTGTCACTCCCAAAGGTGACACCGCATTCAGTGTTGACTCAAGTGTCTGGGGTTCTAAACCCAACTGACGCACAATCTTAACAGCAATAAAAGAACGTGCGGCTCCAGTATCAAATAAAGCTTTAACTGGACTATGAAAGAGTACAAGTGTACCTTCCAAATGTTGCTGCTCATCAGCATTAAAGCCTGCTTCTCCCGGGATTATTGCAGTCACCCTCGTTAGATTTGGAGGTCCTTGAATTCCTTGAATTTGTGCCCCGTAGTATCCTCCTCGTGGTGCACGACAATCCTTGCTCAAGTGTCCTGGTTTGTTGCAGTTGCGACAGACAATATCTGGCCTGCGATTGGATCTGTAGACAGTGCAGTTCCTTGAAATATGTCCAGGCTTTCCACAGTTAAAACATCCTCCACTATTGCTTGGTGGGGCTGTTACTAATGCCTGCGGCTCTATTTCTCGCTGTTGATTTTGCTGGGGTCGATTATAACCCTGCTGAGGTTTCCTGGCTCCTTCCCAGATTCTCTTGTTTCCTTGAAAGTTTTCCTGAGGTCTCCATCCTTGGGTATTTCTCGGTGGTCGATTATGGAAATTCCTCTATTGAAACCCTCGTGACGACTGAGGTCGATTCATTTGTGATTGCTGTACTGGATTAGCATCCTTTTCTAATCCTGTAGCAAATCTAACAATTTCCTCATACGACTGGTTCAGATGACCAACCATCATATGTCTGAGGTGGGGGTTCAGTCCGTGGTGAAATCTCTTCACCTTCTTCTGCGGAGTGTCTATCATATGCTGAGCAAATCTGGATAGACGCTCGAACTGTGTTGTGTATTCCCGTATATTCCATCCTCCTTGTATCAAATTGAGAAAGTTCATTTCATGTTGATCTCTCTCATCTTCTGGAAAATGCTTATCCAAAAATCTGCCTTTGAATGTCTCCCACGACATAGCTCTAGCGGCATCGATCCCAATAGTGGCTCGCTCAGCTTCCCACCAATCTGCGGCGGCATAAGTGAGCTGAAACGTAGCAAGGCGACGTTTCTCTTGTTTGTTGCATTCCAATGCTTCAAATATTAACTCCATCTCTCTTATCCATTGTTCTGCGTCCATCGAACTTTTCGGGACGTAACCCACAAAAATTTGCTAACAACTTATCTCCAGTCTGTCTTGGTGGCGGGGGTGCAAGAGGTCTCTGGTGGGTGGAGTGACTATATGTATCCCCCACATGCTCCATCCTCTGCATAAATGCTTCGAAAATTCCCGTCGGATCCATCCCTTCCGGAATAGGTGCTCCATTACGTGCTTGGTGATTTCTCGAGGGTCCTACCATGATGATAACGAGTATCGCCTACAAGAGACATATTGATCAGCTGAAAGTCTTCTCGTAGAAACGAACTCAAGATAGAACAAGAAACAGCAAAACTAACAATTCTACTAAACAACATAGCACAACGCAACATCCAAAAAAATAACAAAAGTACTGCTCGTATATATATATATATATATATCAAAAGATGTACCGTGTAGTACACACTAGTCAAACTGTGTACCATATGGGACAAGAGTTACAACAACTGAAGTCAGCTAATACTATACAAAGCTATGGTCAATAGCTATCTCTCAAGCTCCAAAAAAAAATCTGGCGGACAACATGTCCTAATATAAACTAACCAAATCTATCCCTGTAGATCCTGACTCAAAAGTCGTCAGCATCTGATCCTGCTGGTGGTGCCTCGTCCTCTGGGTCTATATCCATCTCCTCGAGTGGATCATCCTCAACTGGTGCGACAAGATCTCCGACTACTACCCCTATATCCCAATCCTCTATCATCTCTGCATCATCGTCCTCCATCACGTCTGCTATCACCTGGTTAGCGACATCAACAGCTACTGCAACAAAACCGTCAGCTATGTCAAGAGCTCCTGCTATAGCCACCTCTCCCACAACAAAATCTGCTGGCTGTGCTACCATATGAGCTATCCATCCTACTGCCATATCGGCCATGGCTGCCATATGCATAATGGGTCCAGCTGGTATCTGAAGCACAATGGGTACCTCTGGCACAACTATCTCCTCGTCGGGTACCTCCTCATCTACTACTACGTCTGCCTCAATAGCCTCTAGGTCTGGTACTGGATCCTCTGGCTCAAACTCTGGCTCCTCAGGTTCATCATCATCTGCATCGTCTGCATGCTCATCCTCTACTGGGTCCTCGTCATCTATCGGCTCCTCCTCTCCATCTCAGTCCATGTCCTCATCGGGATGCTCATCCTCATCCTCAAGCTCTAGATCCTCTTCATCCTCAATCGGCTCAGGCTCTGGCTTTGGGACGGGTACGTCGGGTACTGGTGATGGTGGGGCTGCTGCTGCTGCTAGTACAGTTATAGGCTCTGGTGGACCGGCTACAATGGCTCTCAACTCAATCTCATCCATCTCAGCCTTACTCCGAACTAATCTTAACATCTCCTGGAAAATGTCTCTATCGACCCTCGCAGTATGGTAAGCATCCATGCGCATCTGTGTCGGGTGAGTACTCCCGGTCACATAAAGCGCTCTCCACATGTCTTCCTCTAAATGTCGACTAGCTATCTGGCACACACGCTCACGATAAAACTCCGGGTCAGCTGGCTCCACGGTATCTCCATGGATAATATGTCCTCCATAAGCATCAGTCACAAACTGGTGAAACTCCGGATCCATGCTATCCTGCAAAGAAAACTATCTATCGTCAAGAAGACGAACTTATCTTATACTCATATCTCATCTCAAAGAAATTCTATCATACTAGGACCAGATGGTCTGGAAATACTTAGTGAACAAAAGTATCACAACCTAGAGTACCGAACCGGCTCTGATACCAAAAACCCTGTCACGCCCCGAAGCAGCATAAATAGAGAAAAATAAATTTCCTTTATGGGTCCATAAGGAATGACAGGTGAAAGTCACTAATAATCCACACCATGCAGTACTAGTCCAAACCAAAACAGCATTTAAACAACTGAAGATAAAAATCATCGTACTATCTATTACAAAACATCAGAGTGTGGTCCACAAGATCACAACAGGTCTGAAGACAACAAATGCCCAAGTACCCGCTAACAAAAGGTTTAACAGAACAACAGAAAATATAAAACTAGTCATAACTCCTTCAGCCTTCAACTAGCGTACGGATAGTCCTCAGCGTAGTAATCCTCCCTGCGTAAACGTCATTGGTGGGGCCTTCCTCTGGATAACACTCATCAGTGTACTGGTCATTACCTGCAGAATAAGGGGCAGGATATTCTGGACGGGGAAAGTCCAGGCAATAAAATGCCGTCAGCTTACTGAGAGCTGAGTGAGCATAAACTAACGAGGTACCAATTATCTGAAGTAAACACGAGCTTATGAAAACGCGGGTTAACATCTTATTATAAAGATAACATTATCTTGTTCCTTTATTTATCCTTGTAAACCGACCCTTAACGTCTTGTTACTCAAATCTCGACATTTAACAAACTCTGATTTCATGAACTGACTCAATCGTTTAACTCTAGGGATACACCTCCATTTCGTCCACCGCTTTTAAGAGCATATGCACAGCTCACCGCATGTCATGGACTCCACGTCAGTCCGTCCCCCAGCTTTAAAGAGCATATGTACAGCTCACCGCTTATTAGGGACATAACGTTTCCAATAAGGCATATCATTCTATTGCCACGACTTAACGTCATCTACTAGTGATCCCAGCTCACCGCTTTTAAGAGCATATCATAGATCATCCAGTCTATCTTAGGACTTATTTGGTCCAGCTCACCGCTTTTAAGAGCATATGCACAGCTCACCGCTTTTAAGAGCATATCATGACCGAACGTCCATCCCCGTACTATTCCCAGAACTTATCAAACCTACTTACGTTCTATTCTAACATCGACACATGACAATTCCCAATGTGGCCTGACTACTCTGAATGAAAGAAAACGGACATCGAACTCATACAAGAATTGCATAGTATCTAACGTCGTCAGATTTATACATATGTTATTAATCATACTTATCTGTGTTGTCACATTATCCCTGATAACCCCCAAATCGTAAAATGGAAGTCCGTATTGGAATCGAACAACAAAACCTCTTATAAAATAAATAGGCAAAGAAAATCATGTTCTGATCATGCCAATCGATTGGGACTAAGTCCAATCGATTGGTATAAAATGATATCAATCGATTGAGAAAACAGGCAATCGATTGGGTCTTAAATAGTGGCAATCGATTGCTAACATTTTCAATCGATTGGGATGTCAATCGATTGGATCTCTATCCAATCGATTGGATCCAGACTGATGGCAATCGATTGAGATTTATGTCAATCGATTGGCACTTCGTCCTCACCAGCAGATTGTAAAAACAGCTTATATAAACGTACACTACATGCATTTAACCCATCTAAACTTCATAATAACTTATATAAACTTCATATAGAGGGACCAAGTGAGTTAGAACTCACCTAGGGTGCGTTTGGCTTGTGTTTAAGCTTGAAATCTCCAAGCTCTCTCTCTCTTCCTTCTTTCTTCTTCCTCTCTGTCGGGTTCTCTCTCTTCTCTTGCTTCTCCTCCTTCTTTCTGCTTCTTCTTCTTCCTCCCAACTGCCAAGGGCAGTGAGTGTGTGTGAGGGTGTGTATAATTATAGATATATAGATAGATATATGTATATCTCTCAAGAGGTATGTCTCTTTCTCTCTCTCAAGGCTGCCAAAAATGACCCAAGGCCATAAATATGGTCATATATATAGAGATAAGGGAGTGCCACACGTTTAAAGCTCAAGAAAAGAAGAAAATATGTCTCAGCTTATACCAATCGATTGGGACACAAGTTAATCGATTGGGAACAGATATTTGTAGTCAATCGATTGGAATAATGTCAATCGATTGGGATAAATGGTAATCGATTGGGATGTTGACACGTAATCAATTTTAGTCGGTAGAATGGCAATCGATTGGAATACTTATCAATCGATTGGTATCTGAAAAGTGTCAATCGATTGGGAAAACTTATCAATCGATTGGTATCAAAATTCACCAAAAAGGAAGAGAAAGTTTATATGAGTATAGAAATGAAATACCAGGTCATATTAATATACCAAAATACAGGGTATTACATCCAATGAACACTTTATTACAACACAAACACACATTCACAGGTGGATTTCTCACCCTTGGTCAGGAAGCAGTACCAAGGGTGGCTATGACCACTGGGAACTTGAGAGTTCTAATTGGTTCGGTGGCTAGAACCAGGGGTACCTCCCTACCTGAGCATTTCATAGCTAGGGTTGGTCCCAAAGAGAAAGAGAGACACCTAACCATCAATCACGTGCCCTGCCCCTTTAGCCTCACAACCAATTAGAAAAGCCCATATCCAAGCGACCAGCTGAAACCTTTGACTCTCACCCTGCCCAGTCACTCCAACCTCGCTGAGTATTTTGTGAACCAATAGCAGGGTCTCGATATCCTCTCTGCTTAAGGGTCTACACCAATGGTTTTAGCTTCGATACTCACCCTTGCTTAACCCTCTGGAAGCCACAGCAGTATGGTCTCGAGAACCTCCATGTTTAACCTTCTGCACCAATAAAATCATTGCTACACGATATTGAGCTATCGCTCCCAGTGACAATACATTTCGACGAACCAATAAGAAAAGCCTTGATACCTTGCCCCTTCGTTGCACCTTTGTGCCAATAGGAGAACCTCGTTTGCCCCTTCCGCTGCATCTTCTGCATCAATAGTATTCCTCCCCTTTTGTCTCCCTTTGACTAAGACCATACGACAAATACCTTGTCTCGCCTTCCAAATACACTGCCCTGTCCGCATCCCCATTTAATGACTCCCACTACCTCAAACAAACAGCCACTCCAAAGAAGCCAACTTAGCTACCTCCAGCTGTGCCAAGGACCTCACAAACCCTGTATAAATACCAACCTCATTCAATACATCCAACAACCCGAGCTCAACCTAGAGTTTAAGCTTTAACCCGGTCTTAAGCTGCGATTCTAAGTACTTAAGACATTCACCACCTTCTCAGCCATAACTCAACCTTCCCCTACCTCTCCTTTACCCTCGCAGAATAGTTCCCTTCCATACACCAGTCTCCAACCGAGCGCCAACCCTCCACTGCTTTCTCTCTCTCTCTTATTTGGGGCTACTCTAGTTCTCACTCGAGCCATACACTCTCCAAGGCCCACCATCGTTGGTTATTTACATATATTTATATTATTATCATTATTATTATCTTATCAAACTCTCACTCTTACTTTTCCACCGCACATCACTTGTTGCTCCACTTGGCACTAACCAGCTTACGTGTTATACCATCCCTCATATACCATCCACATCGGATACAGAACTCACACAGATAGTATTACCTCCCCTTATATAGCGCATAATAAAACAAAAAATCATTTTATAAAATTTCACTTTGAGAGTTATGGTGCATTTGAAATGGCATTTGCATAATGCATTCTCGCCAGTTACAAATACATTATCATTTTTTTTAACTTATTTACAAGATGTATTCTAGTACATTTTTTGCTTTTTAAAAAAAGCAAATCTTACTTGCTTCTATTTTTTAAGTTAGAAGTGGTGTCTCACATATAAGAGCATAGGTTGGGATTTGGTCCACCATACTTCACTTTTTATTACAAACAACTCTCACTCTATATATACTCCCTCCGTCCCATAATAAGTGTTCACATTTCCTTTTTTGGATGTCTCACAATAAGTGTCCACTTTCCTAAATTGGCATATATCTTTTATTTACTTTCCAAAATTACCCTTATAATAAAGACGAAGAAGCATTTATTTGTGGTCCCAAAATAAGCAAAAAGTCAAACACCCATTACATCTAAGGGTAAAATTGGAAAGTGACTCTTTAATGAACCAAACAAATTAATATAATACAACTTTCTTAAACATTGTGCAAAAAGGAAGTGGACACTTATTATGGGACGAAGGGAGTATATTGTTTCCATTAGCATGTCTATCCTTCTTTCATCTTTTTTTCTCTATATATATCTAAACTACATAAAAATTATTCATATGATGCGAAAAAAAAAAGTTACGTTCGTACTAAACGGAGCATAAGGATGATGTCAGTATTTTAACTGTAGGAAAAATCAACCTATGGATATAGTTATCGTTTAAAAATAAAAATAATGATGTCAGCATTTTAAAGTAGGAAAAACCAACCTAGAAAGCTAAATTATTTCCTGTGACTTTCACTGTGATTTAAGTATCCTGTGAATCCTACGTAAGTCCTATAGTAATGAAGCGATCACAGTGGCCGTCATGGTGCAATGGTCCGTGCATTTATTTTTACCTAAAGAGAAGGGAAGTTAGAATGTTTTTGGAAAGAATGTAGACATTACCCAGTTAAGGGAAATATTAGGGTTCGAATCCTCAAAGAGGATTCTAGTTGCTTGTCCTCCAATTATTATTCAGTCGAAATGAGTGGCCTTGTTGTTGTGGGTCGTCTAATGTGGGGCTTTGGAGTTGGATTATGACTGAAGTGTGTGTGTGTGAGGTGTGTGTATCCAGTCCGATCCGGGTAAGTATCAAACAAAAAAAAAAGTGGTCAATATAATCTACCCTAATTTATACTATTACTACGCTCATTAATAATCTTCTTGCTCTCCTATATATTCTTTTTCCCGAGAAACCAAGTCATTGCATGCTAATAATATACTAATGCATGATGTATTATATCAAAATAAAAAATAATGAGTCTTGCTAGGGGCACAAACAAATCTCACTAACATTTACTAATACACTCTATCTCTTTTCTAGTAGTACTGCGGGATCTACTGCGGACCCCATAGTGCCACTAGGAGAGAGATAGAGTGTGTTAATAAGTGTTAATAAAATTTGTTAGTGCCCCAAATATTACTCAAAAATAATACACTAATGCATATGTGAGATAAGCAAGTTATCATGCATACCAGCAATGGTGCAATTATAACCTGGACTTTCCAGATAGAGAGAACAAATGTTCAACGGCATCAATGATAACCAATTAATACTATGGAGAGATTGTCTCATAAATTGTCCCATTGTCTGGCGGTCATTGTTATTTTTTTATTATTGAGATGCAATTGAGACACACAGAACACTCAAGTTATAGTATGCCTATTACATGAGAAAATTTCTCTACTAGTGCAAATCAAAGGGATTTTCTTGATTTATTAAGAGTCTGTTTGGGCATCTATAAGTTTGAATGGAATCATTCATGGTCCACTAAGCACTTCGAAATACAAATCCATCATCTTAAAGGAGGTCATTTGGGAAAATAGTATCTATGTTAAAAAGTTGTGTTTAAAGTCATAATTATATCATCGTAAGCGAACTTAGAAATGACAACATATAAAGAAATGCTCTAATTTTTAAAATGATCTCATTCAAAATAAAGATTTTTTTATGACATAAATAATGACCACGTTTATTTGTCCTAATTTTTAGGGAGGAAAAAAAAAACAAACAAACAATAAAAAAAAAAAACAAAAAGACAAAAACTTGAAAGCTTTTGGTTCACTGCTTTCCCAAGGCGAAGACAAAAATGGAAAACACAAAAAGAGTGTGAATGCATTTTTTTATTTATGTTGAAAGACTCACAAGAAAAATGATAGTCCAAAAATGGCGGTATGTGATTAAATTTCACATTTTCACACTAGAGAGAATTTAAGATTCTAATTAAAATTCAAACTTTTACTTTGTTGGAAACTCCACTACTCACTATCGTTGGATGCACTTGTACCGAAATTTCTTTATTTGGACACAATTGGCAATTTGGGTCATTGCTGATTTTTTAGCTCCTACATACACAAGAACGATCACATGTATATATACATATATATATATATATATATAGATGTCATAACGCGTTTTGAATAGTCATTTCACTTGTTCAAGGCCTATCTGCTCTGATCAGTCATAAAAGCTGGGTGATTATATATACATATATATATATACATAAATTTTAATGCTAGTTACACTCAAACTATCCACTTGTTAATATGTCATGACAGTATTGAAATTAATTCTAATTTTTTTGTATTGATAATTAATGAATAATTTTAGAAATGCACATCAACAGGCCGTGGCGGATCCAGGAATGATGAGAAGGGGGAGTGGGGGGTGTATAGAGGCTTAGAATTACACGCCCCCATGGTGAATGGTATATTTGTAATACCACCATTACATGAAGATTTTTACTTTTTCTATATTAAGTTCTGATTGCGCGGAAAAATAATTTGGGTTGCATTAAAATGATAACTTGGTAAGTGAGTATTGATTTAAATATCTAGGTTGTGTTAGATTATAATTAAGTCAATGTATTACTTATGCATATATTGTTTTCCAGTTTTTTCCATTTGGGCAAACATATGCTCCATATAAAATTCTTATTTTAAGCCTAGCTAATTTTTGGGGGGATTGTGTAATAATCGAATAGTTTTTTTTTTTTTTTTTTGGGTTGGGGGTATAAAAGTGTAATTTTGAAAAACATTGCTGGCATTGTCAGTAAATAGATAATTTAAGTGTTCCATTTAAGCGTACTTAACAATAAAACTCGTTGAATCAAGTATTAATGCGGCATGCCTAAGGGATATACACAAACACACACATACATATAAATAGAGAGAGAGAGAGAGAGAGAGAGAGAGAGAGAGAGAGATACGTATATATATAGGGAATTGTTATTTGCACACATATTTTGAGAGTGATATTATAGAGTACATTGGCTCAATGATGAAGTGTCAATAGCACCACCCATACATATATTGGCTTATATTTAAGAGATAAGCTGATAAAGTACTAATCAATTTGACATTTGGTTTTACAATACAAATTAGCATTTCTATTTTTTTTTTTTTTGTAACCATGGGTGTCCGGGCCAGCTTGCGTGCATCTCAACTAATCCCACGAGGCCAGAACGTTCAGGTTAATCATCTGTGACCACCCTTGAGATTCGAACTTGAAATCTCTAAATATAATACCCAAATATCTAATCACCCGACCACAAAGAAAGTGGTTTCAAATTATCATTTCTAGTCAAAAGTGTTAATGTAGAAATTAAATAATCAATTTCACAAGCTGGTTGATAGTCATCCACTCATCCTCGGGACCATCCAGTATTGTAGTGTTTAAATTTGACTCAGTGTACGTACGGATGATCAGTGAATTAATTTGGTGTTGATTTTCTTGTTTGTATTGTAGTCAATATGAACGTCCATTTTCTTTTTTTGGAACAAAGTCAACGCATTGATTGCTAAAAATTAATTCCTCTGTACTATTTTGTGAGTCTATCTTTGAGAACTCAACTTATTAAGGGGATAAGAAGAATTTACACTTATTTTTTCACAATTGCCCTTAATCATTACAGTTACTTTTTTAGTATTGTCTTGGTGTACATTTCAATAAAGAGTGATTTTGGAAAGTAAATAAAAATTATATACCAAATTAGGAAAGTGGACACTAATTTTGGGACATCCTAAAATGGAATACAGGACTCACAAATTGGGACAGAGGGTGTATGAAACTACTGGCTACTACTATGAGTCCTAAATTAATTTGAGTACAAATGATTATCATAAAACTCAGGCGGTCCTCTTATAATTGGATAAGAGTAATGTTATGTTTTTTAAATTTTTATTTAAAGAGTGTTTCTCAAATAATCTGACGGTGTGTTCGGGTAAATAACTTATAATCAAAATTAAACTGGTCTCACTCGATTAGACTTGACTCCACTGTTATATCATTTGGTAAACATCTTATAATTGAGTAATATTATGCTTCCCAAATCTCCATCCCAAATAATATGACAGTGGATCCACTGGAGTTTGATTGTAGCATGGTGAATGGACTCCACAGTCATCAATGGATCCACTGATTTCGATTGGTGTCACATCATTTAGAATTGAGATTTATGATTTGAATTTAGGAAGTACAACATTTACTCTTTATAATTTTTGTGACCAGCTCGCTCCCATTGTTTCACAATGATTTTTGGATCCAAATTTGGATTATAGATTTGTGTTCGCACCGTTATTACTCAGATTATATTAGTCGGGATCGAAGCCATGAATATAGGTTGGGGGCTAGTGTAAGTCATTACGATTTTTTATAGGGGACTAAGATTGGAGGAGCATGCATATAGTGTCAAACTATATGAGGGGTGCCCCCGAGACGATTTTTTTAGGTCTACTTATATGTAATTATGTGTAGAATTGGTTTTATGTCACCATTTTTCGATCATAGATATTAATAGCTTATTATGATTTGTTAAACTTGTTACATTTTACAAATACTCAGATTGGGTTTCATATCCTGAAAAACGTTCATTATCCGATCATTTGTAATTGTTGGAAATTGGCTTAAATTTCTCAAGTCAGGAATATCGCTCGAGCGAGCCGCTCGGGTTAGACAGCGATTGTTTGGATGGATTGGACACTAGAAACTCACTCAACAGGGTGTCTGTCCAAGCGGGTCCTGTCTGAGCATGCCGCCCGAGCAAGTACGATATTTTTGTGTGGGGTCAGCTTTCCTAAATAGTGTAGGAGAGCACTTTTGGATAGTCTCCTATTATATAGAAATACTTGTATAGATTGGTTTTTTTTTTTTTTTTTTTTTGTGGAGAAGTATTACCATATGTGGGGTGGGTAATCTTCTTCAACTAGGATTTGGAAATGCATTCTATATAAATATGAGATCATGGTGAAAAGAAGAGTATCTTGGCAGGAAAATCAAGGTTCTTGGGGGAACTCAAGTAAAAGAACGTATACTTGATGGGCTTCCCGCCCACTGGGTGGATGGAGAAGATGTGTGCAGCCTAGTGGGTGCTCATCGTTGCTGGGTGCAATAGCGTTGTGAAGGCGGCCACTGAGTTGCTACAAGACAGCAATGTTATGGTGATGGTGAAGGTATGACTACGATCATATGTTGATGATGATGATGACGGATATGATGCATGTTGACGAGAGAAAGAGAGAAGCTTGTAATGAATGTTTATGAATAAGATAAGTCGTGTGGATGTAGGGATGATGATTGGCCAAATCACATAGAAATCTTGTGTTCTCTTGTGTGGTGCTGATAATTCTTGTATGTGTGTGATATATCTTGCTTTTACTATTCATGTGTGAATTCTCTTAGATGTGGATGCAATCTTGATAGTGTGTGAGTTTTGAGGCCCACCATCACAACAATAACCTCGTTAAATCTCTTTTCTCAATTTACACCAACAAACTATAATTTAAAAATTGGTACCACTTGGCCGCGCAAGCGTTTTTTACAATTTTATATTTGAAAACGCTCACTCCAATGTGTTTGCTAGTAGTTATGCGCGGGCGTGCCAGAACCAAAAGTGGTTCGGTGTGTGCAAACTAATTTCCTATACGCTTGAGTCAGTGATACTCAAGGCTTTTAGATCTGACTTCTAAACTAAACAATTGTGTGCGGCGAGTAGGAAAGTACCCTCACCAGAAATCCCTTGGCAGTACTGAAGCGCACAAGCCAAATAGTGTATGAGTTTACCAAGTAAACAATCACAAACGATTAATAAAATACAGATTTTATTAAATGTTTGGAAAATACAACCAAAGAACAGATTCAGAACAGACTGATTGTTCGTGAGAATGAAAATAGTAAAAGAAAAATAACAAAAGGGAGTAGACCTAATTGCTATGAATGCAGAAAGAACATAAAAGTTGAATGCTTTTGAATGCTGTTGAATGCTTTGTTGAATGCTATTTTCGAGATTGACGCGGAGTGCCTTGCAGCTTGGCATGCCTCCATATTTATAGCGGCCATGATTGAATTCTGATTAGGAAAGGACTCCTTAGCTTGTGCCTTAAACTACTAATTGATTGGTTAATTGAAGAAATCCTTTTATATCAATGATTCCTTGCCTTATCATTATCTTGATTGAAGCAATCCCATTATCTCAGGGATCATCTCACTTAAATCCAGCTGTTGGTGATAAGATTCTTTCCCAAACGGACTCGGATTTCCCCCAGATCTGGAGTGACGTCACAAATGGCAGCTGTCACCAGAACCGCCTTACCTCTACTCCCATCGGCCTCATAACTGTGACTGAAGACTCATCGGACTCATGTAATGTCTTTATGTCCGATAACATCTCTCCAAGCGCTCACGTCCGATCGGGCTCACTTCTTTACACTTTTATCACTTTCAATACATATGGTGTCCGATAGTACGTTCATGTTCTCTATCTCCTCATCGGGCTCCCGTTCTGACAAATGCCCACTGAAGTCCCTTATGCCCGGCGTCTCAATCGGTCTCCCACGTATATCCTTGCTCCATTGCTTCCACCATTGATGCCCGATAGACCACTGCGGGTCTGATGCTTCCAATCGGGCTCCATCCCATGGAACATCCAGGTTGCCTTCTCTAAACTTCTAGTGACGCTTCCCCTAAGCCCGATGTCATCATCTACTCCGGACCAATCGGTGTCTGAAATGCCCATGCCCGACTATCTCTAGGCCCATATCCTCATATCAATCGGGCTAGAAAACCTTTGGCGGTTTTTAGGTGCAAACACAATGCAACACGGGTAAAACTAGAACCAATGACAAATTGAGAATTCAATAAACTAAATTAAAAGTAATATATTTATATGTGAGGCCAAATATGAAATATATTAAAATATCAAAGTTAAAATTCTGACTTTAAAAGGTTCGGGTAGGCCTCAGCCAACCCTGGACTTAACAACCCTCCACCCCAAACCATTTCCCTTGTGGTCGGATGGCAAGGCCTCTGGGTGTTATACTCAGATGTCTCAAGTTCGAATCTCAAGGGGGTGGCCACAGGTGATTCACCCGGACGCCCTGACTTCGTGGGATTAGTCGAGGTGCGCACAAGCTGACCCGGACACCCACGGTTACCAAAAAAAAAAAAAAACCCTCCACCCCAGATAGTGGTATTTTTTATTTTATTTTTGCTTGGAAACCGGATAGTGGTACTTATATGTGTCACAATAACATGAGATAGTTTTTTACTTTAATCTCCGCCCATACACAGGAAATAACTTCTAATTTTCCAATTTGTAGATGTGACAGTCTGACAGTGTTACTTCAAATATATTTATAGTAACAAATAGAGTACTTTATAGTAACAAATAAGAGTTCTAAAAGTCTAAAACGAATATAGAGAAAGTGAAAAAAAAAAAAAAAAAAAAGAATAGTCATTACATAATGACACAAAATAGCAATATTAGGCATACAACACATTCCACGTACAATAACTTTTATTTTATGTTACTTGATTTTTTTATATTTTTTTATGCACCACTTATACAATACAAGGTACATACATTTAAAGCCCCATTATAAAATGTGATGGATACCTAACATTGTTGGACACAGAAATAACCACTCACAAATAAAGCACAACGAGAAAAGTCAATTGTAGAAGGATTTAAAGCTCTCTCACAATAGTAATACTTGGGGGCTGGGGCACACCCAAAGACATAATTTTTGGGACACAACCCAAGAGATGTGTCTATCTCTTTCCTATGTCACTGTGGGGTCCAGTGACGTCACATGAGAGATATAGACACATCTTTAAGATTGTGTCCCAAAAGTTGTGTCTTTAGCTGTGTCCGGCCAATCTTTACTCCTCTCACAATAGCCAGGTATAACTCAAACTCTCAATCCTCTCACACTCCCAGGTTAGATATGCACTCACAATCCAAAAACAACCACTCTTAGCAGATCTAAAAGATAAAAAATTTAGACAAATACAAAATAAATTTAGTCTGAATTGGATACAACACTTAATCTACTGGGCCAATCGATCACCCTTCGTCCTATCGGCAGTTGAACTGTTATGAAACAGTATGCTACTGCAAATTTACATCAGAATCACCCTGGTGATCGATTGATCCAGTGGGCCGATCACTCAATCAGCTCTCGGTGACATTCCAAACTGGCTGCTCAAAATTCACCCGTTCACCCGACTCACCCAACCACTCGACTCACTTGTAGTCTTATATTTGATTTTTAAACAATGTAGGTAGAGTCACGGGTCTTGAGAGTGAAAAACCGACAGTTTTGGGTAAAGTCACGGGTCTAGGGGGGTGAAAACCCGATTCACCCAACCCGACTCGAAAAACACTTAATTTTTAAAAAATATATATATATATATATGTAATATGCTTATATATATGAGTATATGCATTATGTGTTGTAGTCTTTAAAATATATACATATATATATATGTGTAATTTGTTTATATCAATATATGTATTATGTATTATATAGGCTTTAAAATATATTTATATATACATGTGTTATATGCTTATATCAAAAAAAAAATTTCACTATTAAAGATATAAAAATATTAAAACCATCAAATAGTACATGATTATGTTTTAATTTTTTGTTTGGTCAGAGTTTTGGTTAGCACATGATTATAAATAAATAAAATGTAGACAAAGTCATGTGTAAAGCGAATGTTTGATTGAAACAAATGAAACAGTCGGGTGACTCGACCCACCTGATGAGTCAGGTGCACCCGACAAAACAAGTGGATGACGGGTAACAGGAGGGCAAACCCGACTATGTTCGGATGGATGAGCGGGTGAGGGTCAAACTCGACTCACCCGACTCGTAAGCACCCTAACTCGGAATACGAGACAAATTCCAGTAGTACATTTTCTTAGGTCAAAAATTAATCCTTACTCTTGTGCACAAACAAAAAGTACAACCTTTATTTAATTTTAGAGCACTACTACACCCACATATTTTTTCATACACTTTTTTACACCCAGTTTTAAATACATGTACCATGTGCTGTGTAAGAGTGCACAGAAAAGTATGAAAAATTCAAACAATACAAGGTACATGCATTTAAAACATAGTGTGTGCAAAAGTGTATATGCCTAACATTATTGTTAATTTTATTGACTAAAGATTCCTGATTTTATTGCATTGTTTTCTTAGGTCAAAAATTAATCCTTACTCTTGTCCACAAAAAAAGTACAATCTTATTTAATTTTATTGACTAAAGATTCCTTCAGCCAGCATTTTCTGCACAAGCTAGACTAATTTTGTCATAATTTAATTTAATGCTATATAGTTCGATCTCAAACATATTGTTTAGAATTCAATTTACGGTTGGACCCCTGTCATTGTTACTCGCAGCTTACGG